>JARVXP010000470.1:0-1384602 GCA_029856935.1 Cyclocarya paliurus
GAGTCTTGTGGAAATGTTGATCAATAATTCATTTATTAGTATATTTCGTTGAAATGCCTTTTTAGTGCTGGCTTAATCTCTTCAGTCACAAGTTTAAATAACTGCATTGGAAAACTAGATCCAGAAGAAGGATAAAAACTATATTACTTCCAATGAACTCTTCTTGCCACAGAACTAGTAATACACATAATATGGATCTGAAGTTTGAACTAGTTATACATGTAATATGGGTCTTCAGTTTTTGTATATGTCAAGTATGCTTGAGCTGTATAAGGTTATTGGGTTTTCATATACCTGAAGTAGGCAATAATTATATAGATTTATTTTATTCCTTGCAATGGTCATAATCACAAACTGAGTCATCAAGTAAAGGGATTTCTTATATTGGGTTGGATGATCCTGTTCATGTTTTTTCTTTCGTATGTGAAACATACTGTCTGCCCTGCAGGCTGCAACATCCCCTTGTGTTTTTTAATGAGTAAATCATCTATCAAAATTTTTTGATTAGTAATTGGAAGCTTTATTGACAATAACAATAGGCGTAGCCCCGGTACACGGGTAGTATACAATATCCTTTTATTCTGATATGGTGTGTGTGCATACTAATTTATGATATCAATTTGGGCTCTAACTTAGTGAGCTATGTCTACTTATCAAAAAAAAAAACTTAGTGAGCTATGTCTTGTATCAATTTGTTAAATAATGGTGATTGCTATAGTGGCTTATGTTTTGCACCTTGATTCTATCAATTAAGAAGTAATTGAGTTTCTCTTTATTGTTAAGTCATAAGGTATACTCCTCTCTGTGCTTACAGGAATGGGATGGTCTGATGTTATCCAATTTTGCTTTGGAACAACAACTGCATACAGCAAGACAAGAGCTAAGTCATGCACTGTACCAGGTATTAGCAAAAACATTCTTCTGGAGTTGGTTTATTACTAGAGTTTGTTTTTGAGGCTTTGTGGTGAACTTGACTAAGTTGGAATTGCTTCTGGTTGGGAGAGTGGAGAATGTAGCTAGTTTGGCAGATATCCATGGATGTAGGATGCAATCACTCCAGCTCGTTTCATTTTTCAATACTTTGGGAATTTTTTTTCTTCACTCTTTTCACAATATCTCATGCCGGTTCCTTATCTTGCACATTCCCATTTTGCTTTTTAAAATCTCTGATGACGCTTCTTTGCTATGTTATGCTTATATCTTATAGATTTAATGCATCTATGACTTCCATGGTTTCATCTAAAATTTGGTCGGTTCAACCTGTCATTTATGGGCAGCATGATGCTGCTTGCCGTGTGATTGCAAGACTTAAAAAGAAAGGGATGAAGCAAGGTCATTGCTTGCTCAGGCTGATCGGCAGATACCCATGTCAGCATCAGTGGCAGTTACAGCAAACACTCCTTCAATTAGCAATGGTAAAAGAGGTAGGTAGTTCCACTATGCAATTCTTGGTTTGTATTCTTTTTGCATTAATTTAAATCATAGCTAATTGGGGTTCTGTTAATGCCATTATAGCTGCTGAGGATGAGGAGTTGGGCCCTGGTGGAAAGAGAATACGGCCTGGAATATCTGCTGGTATTATTGCTGAGCTAACTGACTGTAATGCGTCTCTCTCACAACAGCGTAAAAAACGCCAGGTATTGCTCATTTTGATTTAGTATTACAGAGATTGTTTTGATTGCCGCACTAGTTGATTTGTTAAAAGGACATTCTCTTTTACTTATTATCTCTTTTATCTGTTGCACACTCCTTTTCATTGCTTGGTTAGGGGAAGGGGGAGGGGAAGAAGAAGTACGGGAGCACAGAGATTCCTTTTCCATTTCCCTCTAGGCCCACCATTTTACATCCTCCCAAAGTTGGGAGAAAATGGGAGGAAGAAGAGAGGAGTGTGTTTCAATGTTTTTAGTTTTGGGGCTCACAAATCATTTCTCTTCTCTCCAGTTCCACCAAAGCAACTAAACACCTAAAGGGACAATAAACATACTTTGCTTTTTCCTTCCCTATCCCTCCATTTTGCCAATGTTTTTGTTTCATTTGTTTATAATGACAATGAGGAAGAGTATTAATGATGTATATTGTACTTTAATCATATATATCAATTACTAATCACTGTGAATTTCCTCTTTCTCCCCCCTTTTCCCGTTTGGTTTCTTTTCAGATACCTCCAACGGTGGCTACCATTGACGCTCTAGAGAGTTATACTCAGATTTCTAGTCATCCACTTCACAAAACTAGCAAACCAGGCGTTGTATCTCTTGACATCCATTATGAAAAGGTACAGCATTCACTACGATCTATTTTCTTTTTCATGCATATCTTATTGTTATATTGGTATTTCATTGGAGTAAGTTGTCATTGGCACTGTGCCAAGTAGTTGCCTGAAATGTATTGGCAAGTGCCTCAACTAATGGTTGCTCCAATCTTCTGCTTTGATTTCTTTGCACGTATTACCTTTTATTTTTTGGTGCGTTATGTTCTTACCACTGTCAAGTATGATCTCGTTGCCAAAAGTGCTACCAGGAAAGAAAAGGTGGAAAAAATACAAAATAAGAGTACATGTGTTACAGTAAAAACTTGGTTTGATCAGGCTAGTACCACCTTTTGTGAGGGCAGATCATTAGATATTCTCAAAGAGAATACAGTTCGGTGTGTTCTTTGGGACCCCATTAAGACAGGATTTGCACGCTTTGGTTAGGAAACTGTGAGCTTTTTCATGTTTATGTTGTTGTTTACTTATTGGACAGATGTCATACTAAACGAGTGGGGCTTAGAAGCTCTTATAATACAAGTCATATGGAGGATTTCCCTATGGACTTTGGAGCTTGGTCACTAGCTTGCCATATTGTTTTCTTTCTTATTTTGACAGTATACTCCAAAATTTTCCAGATGATTAAGGTTATGCTTGGGAGATGAGATAAGATGAGAATTTTTAAAAATTTTATGAATAGTGTTAAGATAAAAGTTTAAAATATTATTTTTTAATATTATTATTGTTTTGGGATTTGAAAAAGTTAAATTAGAATTTGAAAAAGTTGAATTGTTTATTATATTTTGTATGGGAATTTGAAAAAGATGTAATAATGAGATGAGATAGAGATGAGATGAGATTTCTCATCTTTGTTTCCAAACATAACCTAAGAGTTTGCTTCAACCTGTCAGGCTGCAGCCTAGTGGTCAAAGTATGGGCTTAGAATGAACCGTAGATCCAGACATCTTAGGCTTGATTTCGTACTTGGAATTCCCCTGGATTACTGATGGACAATTATAGAGGGTGGGGTCGTGTATTTGGGTTTTTTTCCCGGGGTGGGTCTAAAGGGCCATGCCATGGTGAGGTTTCACATCATGAACCAATGAAGTCTTGAATTGCTTATAGAAACAAAACGAGCCTCTTCGATTCTTGGCGCAGAGGTATATGAAGAATGACCTTTGGGTCTGTTTTGTCTAGTGGTTAGGACATCGTCTTCTCATGTCGAAGAAAACCATCAGTAAGAGTAATGTGAGCATGAGAATTTTTGGTACTACTGGTGAACCAGATGGCCACAGTGGTGGAATCTGGGACGGAGGGCTCGAAGTATTTCTCTAGATCTGGCAAAAGCAAAAGACCCCCTAATGTAATTCAAATGGGGGGGCTGACCTGACCGTGAATAAGAGTTTGCTTCATGTGTGCATCTGTATGATATCTGTAACTATTATGTCTGAATTAGGTAGTTGGAGCTTGTGTGGAGTTCCATTGCTGCGTGTGATTGGATCTTTTTGCTTTTTAAGTTCTGTGCTATTTTTCATTCAACACTCTTTTGGTGCAACAATGACTTTCATTCTAGATGGTGCTGACATTGACTCAAATATGTTTCTGGCTAATGCATTTTTTCCCCTGCTATCTAGGGCATAATTGCAACTGGAGGGCTCGACACAAATGCTGTACTTTTTGATCGACCATCAGGACAGATCTTATCTACACTCAGTGGTCATTCCAAAAAGGTTTGACTTTTATTCTATTATTCAGTTGCTGGAGTTGTCCTGTCTTGAAAATCTGTTGGCTGATAAGACATTGCATTTGATAGGTTACCAGTCTAAAATTTGTTGCTCGGGGTGATTTATTCTTAACTGCCTCAGCAGACAAGGTAAGTATTTGGTTTCCAAGTTTTGTAGTTATGAATTATGAATCTTGACATCAACCGGTTCTTAATAAAAGGAAACCTTTTTTTCCGAAATTTATTGTTTAGTTATGGGTTTTTCGAACAGTAATGTTTGCCTGACCATTAGAAGTGTGTATGGGTGATTTTGAAAATCTTCTTGACTATTAGATTAAAGGTATGTAAAGAGCCTGAATTGCAAATATTGATCTGGGTGTCACCCAGAGGAAATCAGTAGGTACTGGAATGGAAAGCTGCAAGTGAAGGTTTAAGCTTTGCTGGCATTGGCTTTTGCCTTTTAAGTTTGAATGTCTCTACAAGTGACATTGAATAGATTTGATAAAAAAGAACACCCAGATTATTTCTTGAACAGGTGATTTTGCAGCTGAATTATTTGGTGTTTTCCTTGATTCTATTTTGTAATTTGTGATGACTCTGTATGGTGGGTATTTTTAGTGGTGTTGGTCAACTTTTTTAAGTGCACATTTTCTTAGGAGCCCTGATTGAATTTAGACTTTCCATTTACCAAATACTAAAGGTCTATAGTTAATAAAGATTGCTTTCACTCGAGTCTCTTACAACTTGCACATTAGAATACTACAGTGCTTCCAGCTGTCTTGATGTAACTCCATGCCACAAGCGTTTAAGAATCAATTTCTTGATAAGTTTTTAAGGATTATTTTAACAATATATGTACTTCTATTCTTGCCTTGTTTTCTAAAATGTTCTTTTTCTGTTTCTTTTTTCAAGACTGTACGTGTGTGGCAAGAGTCTGATGATGGGAACTATAACTGTAGGCACATCTTGAAGGATCATACTGCCGAGGTAAGTAAGCTTATGATTCTCTTGATCGTGTTCCTTCACCAATTTCGACACTGGGTGTAATATGCCTTCAGATGCTTCTCTCTTTTTGCTGGCCTTTGGGAATCAGAAGTGGAATTTTCTCATTCCATCCTTGCTTCTCTGAATTTTGTTCTTAAAGTTACTTATAAAAAAAATTGTTCTTAAAAGTTTGGCTACACAATCTAGTCTGCTGTGTTAAACTGTCACTAGAACATGATACCTGTATTTGGTCGTCAGTTTTTATGTGGACATGCTACGTTAAGAGCGGTAACAATTGAGCTGTTAATGTTGCGGAGCTCAACTGTCTCACCCCATACTAATTGCGCTGTGTTAGGCCCCGTTTGGAACTTGAACTGAACTGAGATCAATTCAGTTTAGTCTAATTTTAAGCTGAGTCTAACATCCAAACACCTAACTTTTAAATTATTAAACTCATCTTAACTCAAAATCTCTTTACACGCACGCGGGACCCACAATTTTTTTCAACTTTCCATAAATACATCTAAATTTATCTTAACTTCCAAACACATCTAAACTCATCTTAGGTGGGTCCCATAAAACTCACTCTACCATCTCAACTCACAACTATTTATAAAGAACTCAACTCTGCTCAACATCCAAACAGGGCCTTAGTCATGTTCTTGTTCATCTCACTGAAGGCAAACATGATGCATTATTTCTCTTTATTAACTTCACAATTGATCTAGTATTTTTTAGATATTTTGTGATCTCGAATAAAGTGTGGCATTATATGCAATGAAATCTTGAATACCATTGACAACAATGTTTGGTCGAGAGGTGTTCGCAACTGAAGAAGGATGGCATGCCATGCTAGTTTTCTTTTCTCACTCCTAGGATATCATATTTATGTCTTGTTGACTGCTAGCTATTTAATTATGATTCATGTGCTCTCATGTGATTCAATAATAATATGCCATTTATTTTTCTAAGGTGCAAGCTATTACTGTCCATGCGACGAATAACTACTTTGTGACTGCTTCTCTTGATAGCACATGGTGCTTTTACGAGCTTTCTTCTGGATTATGTCTCTCACAGGTCTGTCTCTCTCCATCTCCGTGTGTGTGTCTCTCTCTCACATGCACCCACGTGCACTCTTATCTAGTACCTCTATAACCGTGAATAGCTGGAATGATATGTATCTATAAGTTGACATCAATGAAGTCAGTACACAATCCTGTGTATGTTGAGCATAAAATAACTCAATAGAGGTTGCAGAAGAAATAAAGAATTTGAAATGCTTTCAACAATCATAGGATGCCTTGCAAGCATTTGTATATGTACCTTTTTCTCCATCTTTTCTGGTGAGTTAAGTTAATTATAATTAGTTCTGCAGGTAGTGGATGCCTCAGATTCTAACGGCTATACATCTGCAGCATTTCATCCTGATGGCCTAATCCTTGGAACAGGCACTTCGGAAGCTGTTGTTAAAATTTGGGATGTGAAAAGTCAGGTGGAACTTGCTCCTTGTGTGGCTTTCTATCTTGAAGTTTTTTCAAATTTTTTCTGATGAAATTTTCTTTGATTGGTTTACAGGCAAATGTTGCCAGATTTGATGGACATGTTGGGGCTGTAACTTCCATATCTTTCTCTGAAAATGGCTACTTCCTTGCAGTAAGTTTTCTGTAAATAAATTATTCCCAGTGTATAAGGGTTGGACATATCCTGTTTGATATCATGTATGAAATGGACAGACTGCAGCTCATGATGGTGTTAAGCTGTGGGATCTACGCAAATTAAGGAACTTCCGTACATTTGCACCATATGATTCAGATACCCCAACAAACTCGGGTATGTAATTTTAATATCTCCATGCCCAAAATAGATGGCTCCATGTAGAGATCAAACATGGTTTTGTTGATCTATTATTACTCTTAATTGTCTGTTTTGTCCTGCGCCTTTGTGATGGAACTGGAGAGGTTTTAATCCTATACTTATTCTACCTGTTTACCGACATGATACTAGTGTTTGAAAAATGTATTTGGTAATGGAAGCTTGTTTCTGCTTGCAGTGGAGTTTGACAATAGTGGATGTTACCTTGCAATCGCTGGATCGGATATAAGGTGGGTGTTAAAAAACTCCACAACTACTGGGCTTTGATAATATTTAAACTTATTGAATCAATTTCAAATCCAATTTCGCTGAATCTGGAAGATGTTTTTTTTTTAAAATGAATCATATCTAATATTGAAATAGCTCAGGCTATTTTGATGTATGCTTTCAGTCATTTCTACAAAAAGCCTCTAGTAAAGAACTGGAAGGAAATTCATGGCATGCCAGGAGCTTCTTTAGCCACATTCACTCTCATCTTTTCCCTCCATCTGGCCTTAGTTGCCCTCTTTATTCTTCTATGGTGGGAAGAGAAAATTAGTTGCAATACCATCATGTTTGAACCAGCACTCCATCTATAGCAACTAGATGTTAGAAGGTAGTTGGGCCCACATCACAGCATTTTCACGAATTAATCCCAACCTAGCTGATTAGTTAGCAGGTTCATGTGAGAAACCTGACATCTCTATTTTAACCTGAGTCTTAAGATTCAGTTTCTAGCCTTGACTTTAGCAACCCTTCAACCACCTTTTCTTGGCAACCACTTGAACTGATGACTAAGTGACAAACCCTAGCCATCTTTCAGTGTTAAATGCTGTTTTGCTTCTGTAGTTTTGTGATTTTTGCAGCCATCAAAACTAATTTGGGGATTGTGCTTCTGCAGAGTTTACCAAGTTGCAAATGTTAAATCAGAATGGAATTGTATCAAGACCATACCTGATTTATCTGGCACAGGTTCTCTAAATTTGGGCCCTATTTTTTTATTATTATTATCAGTGGCTCTTACCTGTCAATCCTTGATGTTCAGTCTGTTCTGCTCTTATTTCAGGTAAAGCAACTTGTGCAAGATTTGGTCCGGATGCAAAATATATGGCAGTTGGATCAATGGATAGAAACCTCCGCATTTTTGGCCTGCCTGGTGAGGATGGTCCATTAGAATCATAGAGCAACCCTTCAAGTTGCCCCATGCGGGAAGTGGAATCTTGGTATTTCCTGCAGTTGCTGTTACTGCTACTAGTAATTCATTGGCTGAACTGGACGGTAGAGATTTCCTTAATTATATAGTGTAGGCGCTATTCTCACGTTCCTCTCCATTGAGCAAAGAGAGAGTACCCTTGAGCATTCTGCATCCTTCTTGTGAGGAGCGGTGTCAAACTGAGCTGAAAATAGTCATATCTGTCGGCCCATAATCCCATGTCATCATAACTTTCTAAGCGCTTCTAATCTCCTGTATTATCATTTTTTTCTGTAACTTTTGGTAATGAGATTTTGCCCTTATTGATTAGCATTTGAGTTGGCCAAGATTTCTATCCTCGTGTTCAAATGTGGGGTAGCTGATACGACATTGTTTTCAAAGCTGTTCACAGGCGATGCTTTTTTGTTATAAATTGGTGCACTGGCAAGGTTAAGCAATTTAGAACAGCTTCTAGACCAAGTGTCTCATTCTTGCAATTCATGGTAGTCATTATTAACGATGTGGGATGGGCATTCCAAAGTTGAGCACATGCTTTAGGGTTGAACATGAAATTTAAAGCCACCGTATGTTAAAAAGTCAACTAATTTTTCTTTCTGAGTTTTTCAATCGAAACAACCTTCTTAATCATGAATGATCAAACTTATAATGGCATTGGTTGCTGAGATTCATGCTTATATCGCATTCCCACGGTATGTTTACGTGCACTAACATCAAGCGATGCGGGCTGTATAAAAATTGCTACTTCAGGTCAGCCCTACTAACCATCAGTCGGTGGCTTTGAACTATTGTAAAACAATTAGTGCTGAATGTTTGAACTGAAGCAGCAGTGAAACAGGACACTTATTGGTGTTATTCGTACTCAACCAATTTCTTTCGCCACTTTCGTCAGTCACCAGTTTGGAGCATTATTGTGACCACTCTCAATCGTTTTGCTCGCAAGAATATTGTTTATACCCAAATGATCTGTGCCACTTCGTATCCAGTAACTTCTACAACACTAATAGCTCTGTAAATTCATTTTTCAATGGAAAAAAGATTATTTATTCGGGCGTGAGTGATCAACCACCATCTACTGCCAAATCGATCATGTGCCCAGAAAGCAATTTTTAATTAGTTTAGAAATCTACCAATTCACCAAATGGAAAATCCCTCGTCTGAGATATCATCATACCTCTCCTTAAAATAAAAAAGGAGGCAAATTTAATGTAAATGAATAAAGAATAGGATCATAATAGATTAAGAAAGACAGATCTCGGAGCCTCATCTTAGGCAAGGTAATGCGACGCATGCGTAAAACCCCAAAGCTGCAAAGAGACAACAAGACTTGCATTAAAATATCGTCAGGTATAAATTGAAACGAGTAGAGTTTAATTTGCAGTTGAGAACATGACTGCTTTTGTAAATGGAACAACAGTTCGGAAGAGCTAACATAGGTATGATTTCTATATTTCTTTCATCAAAATGAAATTCCACATGGTTTTGAGAAGTAAATCCATTTTACTTGAGCTAACTAGAGTTGGCATTCTAGCAAATTGCTGCTTGTGTACTACTGTTCCACTTCATTTGTGATTCATCTTATCTCAACACCTAAAAACAATATTTGTCTTACCCTTGTTACTGGTTGTCTGATTTTAGGGATCCTAAAGTTGTGTTTCTAGTCGGTGCACATCAGCCACTACAAATGGTTTTAGTAGACAGAAAACCTGTATAATTTAATGCCTGGAATGGATACGAAATATGCATAATATGACAAAGTAACTGTATTATAGGATACCCTGACTTGGAGCAGGTTGGTGAGTTTAACAAGATAAGTAAGGAGTATGAAGGGGGTTGAAGTGAGAGGCAGCAGCCAATACTCAAATCTTTCTTATGAACTACAATGGATTTATAACTAACAAGAGCATCGACCAATATAAAGGACAAGCCAGAGAAAAAAGGGTCCCACTCACCATACAAGGAAGCAAAAGTAACAATGTGAAACAGTCACTGGAAGTTAACAATGTACAAGACAGAGTGGTTAAACAGCAGGCATTACCTCAACATTCTTTAAATCAAACTCTTGGTTATGAGCCAAGCACAAGCTCCCAAATGTTTCACACGGTCCACTGGTTCCACTTAACCTTTTCAGAGTTCACAAGCATGAGAAGAGAAGCTACTTAACCGCTGGTGCAAATTAAAATTTTGAATTTGACAATTCCAAAGAAGAATATTCAAAGAAACAACTTACAGATCTCCATCCAAGCACAAGGCAAAGTTACCACCGCCACCAAATGCTAGTAAGTCATTCAAACACAAGTAATAATATCGATTGGCTCCTACACACAATTTTGACATGATGTCATTTTAGGCAAAAGAAAGGCCCATTAAAGGCTTCTCAGGCATTGTAATATGTTTTTCTTTGATTTTAAGGTGTACTATAGTTCATTTAAGACTTTGGTCATTCTTCCCATTCAATGTTCATAATTTTCATGACATCAATATGACAAGAAGCATTGATACGGGCAACTCTTAAAGGAACGGCCCTCTTAATGTAGCAGTTGAAGACTGCCAACCAAATCCAGGCTTGAATAAATGTCCCAATTAACATCTTAGTAAATTGGGTATCCTGTCTTCGTATTATCAAACATTGAGGTGTCCAAAAAGGCAGCCAAATACTTGGCTCTACCACCTATTCACATGCATGACACAACTCATGAGAGCAAGCATTACACGTGATTGAATCAAGGTCCTTACCAGTTGGTCTAAATAGTCTCGGTTGGCCATATATGGTTGTAAACACAAATGTTTGATTTGTTCCCTATCACCAAAAAAGAAAAAATAACAAAATCATGCTTCAAATATTGAAAGAGAAAAGTAGAGATACAGACTCAGATAGATGAAATATCAAGGAGATAGCCACTTCATCAAGAAGACATCTATGAAAGATTAATATCAATAATGATTATAACATGTTAACTTACTAGGTATTTTCTCTTTGTTGTAGGTTTCAAGGGACATTCTAGCAACCCACCAAACACAGCACCTTGCCTATCACCAGCAATCTAGAAGTTGTACATCACAATTACATCAGCTACCGTTACTAAAAAGTGAATGTATATATAGAAGATAGGTAATCTCCAAATTGTATCACCACTTAAGAGAACTCATTGGAATTTAGATATTAGCATACCAGCAAACAAGGACCAGAAAGGTCGGCACTCTTGCGAATAAGTGTACGCAGTGATATACCATGTTTCAACGTACTGCCCTTCAGTTGAAAGAACCGATATCGAATCAAGATGTGAATACAAGGATAAATAACTGCATTTACTGCAGAGTGAATAAGCTTTTCATCAAAACTGACCTGTACAGCAACACCCATTGGCATCCTTTGACAATATTAGGAAGGGACGACAACAAGAACTCATACAAATCTGTGGAAATAAAAGCAGACTCATTCATGAGATAGGGTAAAGGCTTCTGTGGACTGTGTTGATCGGTTGCATCTTCAAACCCTTCAGACCCACTAGTGCTCCTTCCTGAAGTCGGCTCTTCATAATCTTCTTGATTAATTGGTGTTACCTTCTTGTCATATGTTGGACTATATTTTACATAGTCGTCCAAGGATTCATCTAGAGCTTTAAAGTTCGCATTTCTATGTTGAGCAGGGTGTGCTTGAATTGGTTTGAGACCATGTTGATGCTCATTTGATCTCAATCCAAAGCCGGCTGAAGGAATAAGGTAAGAAAAATATGAAGACAAAGATTTCTCCCCTTTAGAACAAGGCCTGGCCTACAGATTCAAAAACCTCAAATCATCATGAAAGTAAATTACACATTCAAAATTCAAATTGAATACGAAAAAATCAGCCACTTCCAATTGGAATATATAGTAAACAGGGAGGAAGATGCTTTTTTTCTTGAATTGTTTTCAAACAAGTGAAAAAATCAACTTGACTAATCCATGTAGTTTTAAAAGGCATATTTGAGTAGAAACTTTGGTTTTTAGTCATAAACCTCATCTCTATCTTTCTCTCTTAAAGAAATAAAATTTTCACATACCCTGCAATCAAAACCCAAAAGAATTTTTTTTTTTTTTTTATTGGTAATCAAGTAGTTTTATTCATAAAAATAGGCAAACAAGTACAAAAGGAGTAGACATGAGAAGTACCTAACTAGAGTTTACAACTGACAGTAAAAAGTCATGGACATTTAGTCAGTGACAAACAATGGCCCCCACCCATAAGAACAATGTTTTAAAGAAGGAAACTTTCAGAAAACTTTAAAACAATCCATTAAAACAATAGAAAACAGTGGAGTACTAATTAAGAAGCTAACTTCGTCTACAGCCTAAAAACCACATCCGTTTGAAGATCATACAAACCTCATGCCCTTCTAGTGTGTGCATAGGAATAACTCCGACAACAAAAATTACACGCCTGGTTTTTTAATAGTAGGAATGACTCCAACAACCAAAATACCCAGTTTTGGCAGTTATCTTGATAATTAAAAAGACATTTTTTTGGGGTGGGGGAGGGGTAAAAAATAAGCTAGATTTAACGTCAATTCAACAAACACTAGTTGACAAATAAATAAATAAATAATCCGTCTCCACATTGGATCTCAATCGATTAATAGCTAGTCCACCCAAATTCAATTTCAACTGAAGGAACTCCAATTCTTTCAGACACCCAGATCTAACTTTTCCAGAGAGCCAACCTTACAATCAGGCTCAACTATTTACGTGTCAAAGAACAAAAAATAAAGAGGAGAGATTACCAGAGGGGAGGGAGAAGAGGAGGAGGATGAGGAGGAAGAGGAGTTGGGAGAATCGGCGAAGAAACGGGAGATCCTATCCGTCACTTTCTCTTTCAACGCGTACATAATGAGTGTCGTGATTTAGACGATGATAGTGAATCGGTCTTCGGGTGTTTTGCTTCAAGACATTTGAGTTTTTATGTGTTTTAACGTTATCGCTTTTGCATTGGGGAGTGGGAAAGGAAGGGAAAGCAAATAGGGAAATGTCGGTGGAGGGAGAGGGACGAGTGGTGGAATGGCAGCAATCAACGGAAATTTGGAAAGTTGGGTGCGTTTTTATGTTGTTCGTTTATGAGCACGTCTCTGTTGGATTTTGACTTCCGCTGCTGTGATGGAAGCTTTCAGTCACGTGTTTGTAGCGTGGTAGATGGTTGAATTTAGGATTATTTTAAGACAACACAAAAATTCTAATAAGTTGGTAAGTAAAAATTAAGTCTAACTCAAATTAGCATTGAATTTTCAAAAAATTAGAAGAAAAAATTCTCATTCATTCAAAATAACTTAACAATGAATTACAAGTTAAAATGCCAAATATATAGTTGTAGGATTTGGTTAGTCCTCTCCCAACCTCTTTTGAATTCCTAATTTCAAAACAAATCAAACTTTTAAGTTTAAGAAAATAATTCAAATGCTTAAAATAATAAAAAAAATAATAGATAAATCTCTAAAATAAAGGACATGTATTAATTTTTCATTTAGGTTTAGTTTGGATGGCAAAATCTTCCTAACTGATCTCATCTAATCTCAATATTCAAACACCACAAACACAAACACTTATCAATTTCAAATTTTCAATTTTTTCAAATCCCAAAACAAAAATTATATTCTAATAAAATTTTAATTTTATAATATTTTTATTCAATTTTCTCTCTCTCATTTTTCAAAATCCCATAACATGTATTAATTCAAATGATTTTACTAATATTCACTGGGTGTGGCAATATATGACATGACTCGTTAACCCAACACTAACATGACACGATAATAGCGGATTTGGATTTAGATTATGTTTGGAAGTTTCATCTTCAATAAAATTCTCATCTCATCTCATCTCATCATTACAACCTTTTCAAATTCCTATATAAAATATAATAAATAATTCAACTTTTTCAAATCCCAATACAACTTTTTCAAATTTCAATTTAACTTTTTCAAATCTCAAAACTAAAAAATAATATTTTAAACTTTAAAACAAAACACAAAATTCTCATCTTACCTTTCAAGTTTTAATGGGTTTGAGTTAAAACAGGTTAATCTATTTAGATACGATTGCTTAACGGATCACTAAGGGTCAATTCATTTTGACCTGTTAATAAAGTTAAAATTACATTTTTACTCTTATCCCTAAAAACTAAAAAACCCTAAGTCCTGCCGCACTAACAATCTCACACTCCCTTGGACCCTCACATATTCACAATCTTAGATTCTCAAATTCATCTTCTTACTCTTCCCCCGTTTTGAAAAAAGCCTAACCCACGCCGCCATCTGAGCCACCTTCCTCACGAGTTGCAGTCTCATCGTTCAGCTGCCAGCCGCTCAGCCTTCTTACAGCATCCCAAGCCATCTCTCATAGTCTCACTTCTTCTATTCTCCTCAACCCTACCTCACGAGTCATGAGCCACGACTTAACCACTTGCTACAGGTGCATTCTTCTCCTCCTTAATTTTTCTTTGTAAGATTTATAATTTGTTTGGTTCCCACGTGGCTAGGGGTGTGACAGGTCCGATCTGGTCCGGTTTTGGATAAAATCTTGGACCGAACCGGTATGACCGGTTTTGTATTTTTTAAAACCGATTACGTACCGATTACCCTCTTAAACTGGTACTTCTGGTTTTACCGGTTTCCGATTCAGTTCGGTCCGATTTTTCGATTTTTTTAAAATGTAAATTTGACATTTTGTCATTAAAAATATGTTAAAAAAAAAACAGTTTTGAAAAAATATGTTATATTTTTATTAATCTATATTAGACTATTAATATAATTATAACTATAGTCTATATTGGACTATTAGTACAAGTTATAAACTTATATATTAGTATAACTATATAATATATGATCAATTACATTTTTATTTTTAAGATTAAATTTTTATTTTATAATAACATTATCTTATATATAATTATATTAATAGTATATGATCAAACAAATTACAAATGTTCATATTTAAAATTAACATTTTATGTTATATTTTATAAATTATAATATGAAATTATTTCATATATGATATATAATTATATATAAAAATTTCACATATAATTATACATTATATATAAAACTTATATATTAATATATAAAAAATATTTTGTATAATTTTAATTTTGTATAAAAGTTATATATAAAATATTATTTTTTATATATTTTTTATCAACCGGTTCGGTCAGGTCCGAAAAATCCTAAAACTGGAACCAGACCGGTTCCAACCGGTTTATGAATTATAAGAACCGGTTTCGGACTGGACCGGTTCAAAACCGGTAAATCCGATCCGGTTTGGACCAGTTTACCAGTTTTTTTATTTAAATTTACACCCCTACGCATGGCTCTTTCCTCCTTCAGTGCTTCTCTCCTTGGTAGTAGCTCCTGCTTCACTTCTTCTCTCCATATCTCCAACAATAGGGTAACATCCTAAACCCTAGCACTCGATCTCTGATTCTTTGTCGTTGCTTTGATTTGAAATTGGCTTGATTAGTAGTAAAAGTTGTTTTAATATTGGAATTTGTTCTATGCTAACTGCAGTTGTATATTTCTAAATTTCTATTCATTTTATTTTTACAATTTTTGAAGGCTTTGCTTGTTGTGGACAGAACAGAATGTTAAACTCAACAACTAAATATGTGTGCTAGAAATAGGGTTCAAAACAACTTCCAGATAGTATACTTAGAATCATTCAAAATTAGCACAATGCTATTACAGATAATTGAGGGAAAAACAATACAAAACAAAAGATCAATGATTATATAAACACAACTGTTTTACAACCCAATTGATCACGAAGGAGACGAGTACAAATTAACGTAGCAGCCGCTTGTGGTAATTATTCTCAAGAAGATTTTATGAAGCGGTGGATCAAGATTTGGTCTCCAGCAAGGCACAAGTGCTAAAACTATCACAATAACTGCTACTCTTCCATCTATTTTGCAGACCATTTGATTTATTTCCTATTTTGTCGATATCTTTCCTTAATTTCCATGATCAATAATTTTTATGCTATATATTGATCATAATTATACTAGAAGGATCATCTTTGTTATCTAATAAAAGAAAAGTGGTGATAATTTGCGTTTGGTATTAGCTATGGAAGTACACAGCTCTTTACTGTGCAATTTTTTTTTATTTTTTTATTTTAAGTTTTCGTCTGAATTTTTCATAAGCTTTTCCCGTTTTACACAGAATATGATGAGCATAAAATGAGTTTTTTAGTGCTAGAAACAAAGTAAACTATTGTACCTCTCTCTCTCGTAATGTTCAAATCAATTCTTAATATGTCCATAAGATGCAGATAGTAAGTCTTGTTATTGATTTTATTTTGTAAGTAATAGCTACTTTATTGAAGAAAGTGAATAACGAATAGTGTGCAAGCCGGAGGCACTCCCAACTTCTTGTTATTAGTTCATATTAATGCAAGTTTAGGTTGAGTCATCTTACGTACTTCAGTTACAATTTTCACCTTCTAATCGTGTATCTACTTCCACTTCCACTTATATTTCATATTCTTTTTTCTACTTGTTCTCCCTTTTGGCACTCTCTTGATTACCAACAAAACAATAAGGGAAAAGAAAAACAATATGCTTTACTGTATGTGCCACCTTTATTAGCATCTCATGAGAAGATTTACATTTATAGTGTAATTGTTGTGCATAAATCTTGAGTTGTGCAGAAATTACATTTCTTAATTTCAATCTTTTAAGTTATGGTTAAATACTTATATAGTTGTTGATTTTCATGTTCGATTTTTTTAAGATGTCAGATGAGTGAGGTAGCAGGTGAACATGACTATTTGATTGACTTGGACATGATGGATTCAGAAAGTTTTCAAAATGATGATGCTCAAGCAAAACGAAAGAAACAGTCAAACGTGTGGAGTTTTTTTTAGATGATTCCCAATTCTGACAAAGGTGATAGTAAGGCACGAGCCAAGTGCAAGATGTGTGGAGCTTCTTCCTTGGTAGCGAGCAAATATAGAACCGAAAATTTGAAGTGTCACATTGACACATACCCTAGAAGAAGTTCACGAGATATTGGTCAAATGATGTTAGCACAAAATAGTGGATCTATTTCGATAAGCGCTTCTAAATTTGATTCTAAACAATTTAGAGAAATCTTGGTAGGTGCAATTGTGAAGCATGAACTGTCTTTTCAATTTATTTAATATTCAGGGGTGAGATCTTTATTACATATTTGCGTCCATATATTCCAATTATTTCTAGAAATACCACTAAGGCTGATTCGGTTAAGATGTATCATCGAGAGAAAAAAAAAAAGATTAAATGCATGTTAAATGATGTTCCTAGTAGAATTAGTCTAACATATGACTTATGGACTTCTATAACTGCTGATGGTTATATGTGCATAACAGCAAATTTTCTGGATAAGAAATGAGTTTTACAGAAAATGGTTTTGAACTTTTCTTTTATGCCATCACCACATAATGACATATTTTTGTCTGAAAAAATTTATAATTTACTATGTGAGTGAGGAATTCAACTCAAGATTTTTGCATTAACTTTAGACAATACTTCTTCTAATGACATTTCAGTAGAGTTGTTAAGAACTTAATAAAACATTAAGAAAGCCCTTGTATGTAATGGGGAGTTATTTCATCTTCGTTGTTTTGCTCATATTCTCAATTTGGTAGTACAAGATAGGTTAAAAGAGATTGACTATGCTATCCAAAAAGTTCATAAAAATATAATATATGTCAAAAGATCACAAACAAGGAAAGAAAATTTTTAGATTCAACAAATCAAATGTCTTTGGATTGTAAGAAAGGACTAAAACATGATGTCCCCACTAGATGTGATTCTACTTTTCTTATGCTTGAGAGTCATCTTTTTCTATTGTCGTACTTTTTGTCATTTGGAGTTGATTGATTCCAATTTTAAGCATTGTCTATTAACATCTAAGTGAGAAAAAGTGGAGAAGATTAACACTTTCTTGGGAGTTTTTTATAATGCCACTTGTGACTTTTCTGAAACCAATACCCTATAGTCAATTTGTACTTTCCAGCAGTGTTTATGATTTATTTGACATTAAAGGAGCACTCTGAGAGTAAATATGACTACATAAAGAAAATGTCTTGTCAAATGCTTGCTAAGTTTAAGAAATATTAGTCTGAGTTCAATGTGTTGTTGGCTATAACAATTATATTGGATGCTCGATATAAGATTCATTTTATTGATTTTTCTTATACGAAACTTTATGGAAATGGTTCACTAGAGTATTTGAATGTTCGTACCAAATTGGCATATCTTTTCATAGAATATGATAGTTCTAGTGCTCCCACAAGTTCTACCACGACTTCAGAAGGAGATGTTAATAGAGTGAAAAGTCAGTCATCATCTTTTAGTAGATGGAATAGACAAATATTGCAAGTAAATTCAAATAATATTTTTTGTGTAATGATTTATGTTATATTGTTGTTTTATATCACATATTGGTTTGAAACTTTTTTTTTTTTTTATATAGGAATTTGATTCATTTGAAAATGATCTTAGTGCCTATATACAAAAAAGTCAATTAGAGTTTTACTTGGATGAACCTAGGGCAGATAAAAATGCAGACCTTGATATTCTTTCATTTTGGAAAGGAAATGAATTTCGTTATCTTGATCTTTCTTGTATGGCTCGTGACATTTTGAGTGTTCCAGTTCCTACAATTGCATCTGAATCTACTTTTAGTATTGGTGGGTGTATCGTTGATCAATTTAGGAATGCATTAAAAGCATATATTGTTGAAGCATTAGTCTGCACAAGAGATTGGTTATATGGCGAGCAACGTAACATTATTTTTATTTTATTAAATAATTGAATGTAATTTTTCAATACAATCATGTTATCTGACATAAACTTTACTGATACCATTTTTTAAATAGGAACACAATAAATGAAATTGGACGAGTTAACTGAAGATGTAATGGAGTTTGAGAACAACGAGAGCAAGGAGGACGCTACACTCCCTTTTTCAAGTTCTAAATTTGTTTAGATTTGTGTGCTTATCATATTTCAAATTGTAACATTAAATATTAATATTATTATAATGTGTGTTTATCATATTTGGTGTTGTTGAGATTTTAATTTTGATATTTTATTGTTTGGATTGTAATTTTAGACTTGTAGTTAGTTTTATATTTTTATAGATATTGTGATTTTAACATTGATATAAAATTATGCTAAACTTAATCAGGTTAAACAAGTTGATTTCGAATCTGTTTAATTCATTAAAATAAATGGGTTGAAACGGGTCGGGTTTGGTCTGGTCGTGTTAACCTATTTTGTAGTATTCACTAATGAGTCAAAACGGGTCATGTTGTGTCTATCCGTTATTTTAATGGGTCGTGTTATGATTTGAAATTTTGACACGATAAGTTTAACGGATTACGTTCGAGTTGACCCATATAGTATAATATATATGACTTGACACGACACGAACACGATCCGTTAATATGATTTGACATCTCTATTATTTACAAATTATTTTATTACTATTTGCAATATATCTCATCTTCTCTCCTTATCTAAACGAGGCCTTAAAATCTAAGGATAAAATTGATATATGGCGTCAGTGTTCGATATGTCAACCTTCGGATTATAAAAGTTAAAAACCTGATTGTATAAATGACCCTGAGAAATAAAAATCTTATTTGACAACATGTTCTTTTGCATGCCAAACATAATATTCAAGTGGGTTTCATGATTGATAAAATTGATATTTTTCAAAACTTTCTTATAACTATTATAGGTACCACAATAAATGATGCGTCGAGACACCAATCTTAAAAGTAGCAAAATTCTATTTAAAAATGGATGATAAGTCTACATTACATAAAACAAATTTGATACGCGATTTTGACACAATTTGTCCAATGCATAATGTATTGAGGTATTAAGATTGAAAATAGGGGTGTAATCGGTTCGGTCTGGTCTTGTCCAAGGGAGGTCACAGACTGAAAATCTCGATCCATCATTTTGCCAGACCAGACCGTTAGCTATCGATCCTGTCGGTCCATGAATATTTTTTCATTTTTTGACAAAAATATTAATACAAAAAATTGATTTAATTAGTAAAATTAAAAATTAAGTGATCTCTTTAATATTTTATATAATTAATGAATATTAAATAATTTAATTGTATATATGGTCAATAGTGATCCCTTGGATGAATATTATATAATTAATTTATACAACTACTATATAAATAATATATTATATATAAAGAATATTTAAATATATATATATATATACATTCGGTCAATCTCAGTTCAATCCGGTCTAAAAAAATGACATCCCGAATTAATAAAATATGAGTTGAGATGAAAGTTGAATAAAATATTATTAAAATATATATTTTTAATATTATTTTTATTTTGAGATTTGAAAAGATTGAATTGTTTATTTTATCTTATATTAGAATTTGATAAAATTGTAATGATTAGATAAAATAAGTTAAGAAGAGTTATGAAAACAAAATAAGCTTAAGACTATCGGTCCAATCCGGACCGAACCATTTAGTCCGATTAATTTTTCTGGTCTAGACCGATAGGCTTAAATCCCTAATTGAAAACTATAGCCAACTAAAGTGGTGTATACTTTGGCTTTTAAATGTTCTTAGTAGATTATTGGAGAGATTCACTCCCTCCTGCCCGCCCTCGTAGAAGAGAAAATTAAGGAACTAGGAAAAACAACTTGAGTAGCACTGGATGTGACAGTGCATCGGTCACATTATCAATGATTTTATACATTATAATTATATTTTACATGGAGTAGTATAGTGACAGTTGAATAATGCTAGTAAGTTCAATCATTTTACCCCTTCGATTTTTTTTTAAATGGTTAAAATGTTATTATTAATGCATTTGTGTATTTTTTTTAACATTTAAAAAATATAAAAAAATACAAAAAATAAATTTGAACTAGCGCTAACTTTGAGAAGGCAAAATAATAGGATTGAGTAGCATCACCTATTGGCAGTTACTGGAGCCCATAGAGTGTCTCATAGATGCTTGTGAACGGTGTAAATGATCAATTGGTACAAAATGCTTTTACCAATGAAACCTCAATCATACGTAGGAAGAACTTGTCCCTTCACTGCTTATGTAGGCCCTCTGGCTTTCCTTATCGTTGACTCTGCTTTTTTACGGATGAGTTTTGCTACTATAATTTTATACATTATATCTTAAATTAATTAAATTATTTTACTCATCATCCATATATTATATATTTGATAAAAAAAATAAATAAATAAAATAAAAAATTTTGTTTAATGTATGATGTAGAAATAATAAGTATAAATTTTCTTTATAGATATAGATATGTCTCCTTTTAATTGATCTTGTTATTCACTCCCACACCATTTAGTGAATGGGGAAGTTATTGAATCTAGTTTTCTTGACCACTAGGTTAAGAGATCGAGACTTAAAATAATAAATTGTTATAGATAAAAAAAAATTATTTAAAAATAAATTCATAAACTACCGTAATTTTATAATCTATTAGATTTACTTTATGATAAAAATAACTTTATAATTTGACGTACTACATCAAGACACGTTATTTTATGTGTTTACTTTTCTGTAATTTCTTTGTAACTAAAGTATTTCTCTAAAAACAATAAAAAAACCTCTAACAACTATATAAAAAAAAAAAATGTTGTATCCTTCTCTCATTTCAATGGAGCCTCTATTTGTTCTAACAGTCCACAACTGTTTGGATATTGGACAGGGAAAATGGTGGTTTTCTTTGCTGATGCGATGGCATAAGTTATAACCAGCTTTATTAATTATTGAATTATATGTTCGATAATTCTGCAAACTTTTGTTTCTCTTTTTTGTTATATAATTATGAAAGAGATGAGGTTTCATATCCAAAGGTACGTTAAAGTCTCAGTTCATCTGTATTAAAGAGGAAAAGGAGTGTGAGAAAGTGGCACTGACTTATATGCTGAATCCATAGTTCTTCAGTTTTTATCGTCCTTTTGTAACGAATTATTACTTACTTAATGCTCACGGAGCCCTCTCATGTTTTCATTTCTTTTTTATTTTTTCTTAAATAAATTATTTATCAAGACTTGTACTTAACACTCCTAAGAAAAAAAGTATCTTCCTCTCGGCACTTTCCTTCATGGATTAATAGCTTGAGATTTTATCCAAATCCTAGGATTTAAAATGATAAAAGAGAGTTATTCTATTCTCAAATAATGTATAAAGCACATCATTTATATTATTTTTCAAAATTTTAAATTTATTTTTTAAATTAAATTATGTTATATAAGAATTTTAGTACCGTGCTTTAAACATAGGCTTGATAATATAATTTTTATAATAATAAATATTGTAAAACCTACTAATTTAGATGTCTATCATTCTCTCAAACGTTTTAAAGTTGATACAAATTTTTGAGATCTTGGTATGTTTTGATTAGTGTTTCATTTATAAAAGGGTGCTTTTACAGAGACCGATAGTCTACCGATAAAATAAAAAATCAAGTATATCACCAATCGTGCAAATTCTCGATACCGAGCATTTCTCTTTACAAAAGATAAAAAATGCAATCTCAAGGTTGGGTCGGATATATACAAACAATATTTTACCATATCTTGAAATCCATTGGGATTAAGATAATAACAACTTGATGCATATCCAATGATGTTAAGCAAGATCTGGCTTTTTATTCAATAAGTTCCTCTTAAATTATAGTCAGCCACGCGGAATGTTTGAAAGAAACAAAGAAAAGAAAGAAAAAGAAATAAATAAACAAAGCCAACAGAATGATATATATCCGATCGATGCCAGTTATTGTCTCGACTCTTGACACCTAATTTATTCTTTCAATCCATTAATTTAAATACCCCAAAATTGAGAAGAATGAGAAGAGGAAGATAAAAACAAAACAAAATACAAAAAAAAGAAATCAGAAAGCAGAAAGAATCTCAGTACTGTTAGAATAGAATGGCTACTACCATTGATATAAAACGACAGATCATATATAGTAAAACAAAGAGATTAACTGGTTTTTGTTGTCCACTGTCCATTCCAGAATCCCTTCTTTACCAATATTGAAAGATTTGCAAACCAACAAAATAAGATATTAATTACATTTTTTACTCTTATACTAGAGTGCATTTAGATGTTGAAGTGAGTTGAGTTGAGTTAAGTTTAGATGATAAAATATTGTTAGAATATTATTTTTTAATATTATTAGTATTTTAAGATTTGAAAAAGTTGAATTATTTATTATATTTTGTGTTGGAATTTAAAAAAGTTGTAATGATGAGTGAGATAAGATGAGTTTAGTTTAGGAACTAAACGAAGCTAAGTCACTCTCATTTTGTAATGTATCATTTAAATTAAATTAATAAAAATTAAATTTTGCAGCCTAGTCAATCTAAATGTATGGTTGTGTACATTTCGACCGTCAAGATTATATTATGTCACTTTTGACACCCATTAAGATATATTGATAATTTAGAATGTATCTTGGAAAAATAAATTAATTTTGTTACTCATCATCTGAAATATTATACATCATATTTATTTTTAATTTTATTTTTTAAAATTAATTGAGTTATTTTATTCATTATCTATATATTATATATTTAGTAAGAGAAAAAAATTAAAAATTATATGTAACGTATAGTATGAAAATGATGAGTACAAATTTTCAAAATTGCTCTATTCAAATTTGAACCTTTCTTTTGGCATGAGTCAAAGTTGAAATATTGATCTTTGCCCGAAGTGAGTCGGTAAAGATTTTTATAGTAAAAGATCTACATCACCTAGCTTTCTCGAATGTCTATCACACCCAAATGTGCCAGATATGCATAAATCATGTACTTTTCGTGAGGTTTTTCCCGACTCATAAATTGTTGGGAATGTTGCAATGTTTTAAAGCTCTAATTACTAGAGCGAGATGGGATTAAAATTTTATAAATAATATTAAAATAATATATAAATAATAATAAAATAATTTAAGTTAAATATTTTTTAGATTTTAAAAAAGAAGAGAAAAAAATTAAATAAAGATATTATAAAATTAAAAAATATTATTAAAGTATAGTTTTATAATATTAATTTTATTTAAAATTTTGAAAAATTTGATTTTTTTAATTTAAAAATTTAAAAAAATTGTAATAATTAATTTTAAAAAATTATAATAATTAATTTAAAAATATTTATATTTAAATTATGTATGAAAAGATAATGAGGTAAGAGATGATCTTAGAATGAGATGTATTTCCAAACAATAATAGCCTGTCGGCTGTCACCTGTTTCTGGACTCCTCCCAAACCCCAAATTCCCAAGGTCTCATGCACAAAGCTTTTACAAAACCGACAACTTTTAAATTGAGATTCAAGCTTCACTTACCCAGTTGATTAAAAAAAAACAATAATTTCAAATCATAGCTCAAGTATTTTGTACCTCAGTCAAACTTCATGCACTTTCTTCCCACAAAGTCAGATTCCTTTCCCTCACAGTTCACACTTCACATCCTCCTCACCTTCTTCCTTCCTTGCATTGAGAATATCTCTTGTAAATGTAACCATTAATATACATATTCAAACCATTTTGTTCTCATTCTCTTTAATTATTTAAGAAATATTACGTTATTAAATGCAGCAAAAAAAGAGTTCACTGTTCCAAAAATGTTTATTATTATTATTATTGTATACAGTATGCCCATCGATTGTACGTTGTACTCTGGAGAATAGGAAAATCCACATCCCTCGTCCCCCTCTTTCTGCTCATCTAAAGAGATAGGGATGCCCAAAGGGAAAGTAAATCCCAAGCACCGCATCAACAATACCGAAATCCAAAAACTTTTCAGCAAGAAGTAGCAGAAATCAACCCAAAGAGACGATCTTTCTCTCTCAGTTTTAACCAAAGCTTCCCGAAAACATGCCATGATTTGATCCATCAACACGACCCCAAATGAGTTTCCCTACAAAACCCTTCTCCTTTTTCCTCTTCTCTCTGATTTTCTTTACCAATCTTGAGCTCATACCACTTGTTGAATCTGCTACTGACTACACAGCCTTGGTCTACAAGGGCTGTGCAAAGCAGGCCTTTTCAGATCCGACAGGGGTTTACTCCCAGGCTCTCTCAGCCCTCTTTGGCTCTCTGGTTTCGCAGTCTACAAAGGCCAGGTTCTTCAAGACGACCTCTGGCAGTGGCCAAACCACCATCTCTGGTCTCTTCCAATGCAGAGGCGACCTTAGCAATGCTGACTGCTACAACTGTGTGAGCAAACTTCCTCGAATGGCCGACAGTCTGTGTGGCAAAGCCATAGCCGCCAGAGTCCAGCTATATGGCTGTTACGCACTCTATGAGGTTGCGGGGTTTACTCAGGTTTCAGGCATGGAGTTGCTCTACAAGACCTGTGGAACCACAAACGTGGCCGGAAGTGGGTTCGAGGAAAGGAGGGACGCTGCGTTGCAGGTGTTGGAAACCGGCGTGGTTAGCGGCCACGGGTTCTACACCACGAACTATGAAGCCGTTTATTTGTTGGCCCAGTGTGAGGGGGATTTGGGGGACTCAGATTGTGGGGATTGTGTGAAGAGCGCTGTGCAGAGAGCTCAGGTTGAATGTGGGAGCTCCATTTCAGGCCAAGTTTATCTGCATAAATGCTTTATTAGCTATAGTTACTATCCTAATGGGGTTCCCAGGAGATCATCTTCATCCTCTTCTTCTTCTTCTTCTTCATCATCATCTTCTTCAGGTATGTAATTTCTGCTCAACCCCAACTTTAAAGTTAAGACTGATTAAATTAGTATAGATCTCTCCGAGTGTGCATAAATTTATGAGTGCATCGGGCTTTTTAGCTTTTAGTGCTTAGTCAGATTAGTGGTTTTCTACCGTTTGACCATTGTTTTACTGGTTTATACTAACGTGAGATGTGTTTTAATCAATGTCGGGACAGAAGGAAATACAGGAAAGACAGTGGCTATAATATTAGGAGGGGCAGCAGGAGTGGGGTTTCTAGTAATTTGCCTACTGTTTGCTAGAAGTTTGATGAAGAAACATGATGGTACGTACATATGTGGAACATGAGGTAGATCTACCCTTTTCTTTTGTCTGCTTTTCCTAATGCTGATACGGCTGGAATGTGTTATTTTGTGCAGATTTTTGATAGATGTTGGTTTTGCAAAGAGGCAAAGTACTTTTGAGGTAGATTCTTTCTACAATATTATTTTTTGTTTTGGTTAAACGATATGGGATTTTGTGGCCAAGATAAGTGTCAAAAGAGAGAGTGTGTGTGAGGAGGGCTTCATGACATTCATGTTCTTACAGTTTGTTAAAAAATTGTTAAAAAGGGATTGGGAAGTAAGTTTTAAGGCATGAATGAAAGAAAAGCACGAAGAAATTTTCACAAAAGTGAAAGTTGTGGGAATGAATGTCTGTCATTTTGGGTTAGGTGAAGAAAACAATTTTCAGTGGACTAATTAATGGGGGATTCGGTCTTGTGTTTGCAGGATCCCTCTAAAGCCCATGTGGTGGTGTTTGTCTCTTTTCGCTCTGCTTCCCTATTTTCTTCACAAACTTTATGCTTTTTAGAAAGTTGCAGCCTCTCTCTCTCTCTCTCTTCTCACGCTCCCCCACACGCATTTTGTCTATTTTTTTATTCCTGCTGACAATGACACTGCCAATTTTGTTTTAGATCAATGTCATTATATAGAGAGACCACCGGGTAAAGGAAATTAATCAGTCACTTTCACTAACTTTGGCTTTCCATTCCATGCACACCACCTTAATTTGAGTGTCACTCAAAAGTGAGCTCTGATAAGGTCCCTTTTGAGTTTTTTTGTTGTGGAACTTAGGAGTTAATATTATTTATAAACCATGTCTAATAATATTTATTGTATATCAAATTTTTAATCTTTGATAAATAAAAATATTTTAGCTACAAAGAGATTACACAAAAGTAAATTTACAAACTGATGTGATTTGATATAGTACGTCAGATTATAAAGTTATTTTTATTATAAAATAGATTTAACAGATTTTATAAAATCATATCAATATGTGAGTTTACTTTATATAATCTCTATTTGAAACAGTTTTCTTTAAGTTTGTCATTAGGGTATGGGACGTTAAAAGTTTAGTATAGATGAGATGAGTTCAGCGAAAGGCATGCAACAATTAATACGAGATTTCCTAAGAAGAGACTATGGAAGTCTGCATCCACCGAACAAGTAATTCAAATGGCTTTGCCTCTCTATGTTTTCTCGCTCTCTCTCTCTCTCTCTCTCTCGATACATTTTGGACATGCATCTTGATATGATATTTAAACTCTAATACGAAGATGATTACGATGAATGATGCTCTTTCTACATGACGATGGTGAGAACTTCCACGCGGAGACGCAATTGAACAGCTGTACACGTTATGGATGTAGCAATAATGGGTCAAGAGTCAAAGCTGAGAGGCTCCCCTTCACAAATTCTGTAGACACAGTGGCTGTAGGTCCTATTTCCTATTTTTATTTATTTCTAGTTTAAAATTGTTGAGGAGAAGAATCCCATAAATCAAGTCGCGGTTAGAAAGCATTATTATCTCTCTTTTTTATAAAACATAATGTACATAAGTATAAATCTTTTCTCACGAGCCTCGTTTGATTGAGTGAGATTGTCCAGTATCCTTTTATGTTACATTTCTGTTTATGATATCACAGCCACTCTAAGACAAATGTCTCCCTTTTTTTTTTTTTCCCTGACCAATGGCCGCCACCACCTCCTCTATATCATCAAGTTCTCTCTCCCAAACGGCACTTCTCAACCTGCAAAGTTTGGTAACTATCAAACTTATAAAAGATAATTACCTTCTTTGGCGTGTCCAGATTCTACCTTACTTATGTGGCCAATAGCTCTTCGGCTATGTGGATGACACAATTTCTAGCCCTTTCTGTCTCCTAACTAAAGAAGGTGATCTTACACCAACCCTGAATCCAGTATACATGCAATGGTACAATCAGGATCAAGTGATCTTTGGGGCTCTCATGTCATCACTCTCAGAGCCCATTATCACACACATGGTCAGACTCGAGACCTCTAGAGAGGTATGGTGTGCCCTCGAGTGATGTACTCCAATCATGCCCGAGCCCACGTCCTGACCATCCGACTTCAATTGTTTACTCTGAAGAAAGGCAATATGTCTATGTCAGATTATTACCAAAAAGTAAAGAACGATGCCGATACTCTTTTTGCAATTGGTGATCCACTACGGGATTTCGAGATTCTCACCTATCTATTAGCTGGGCTAGACAATTCCTACAACACCATAGTCATCTCTATCTCCACACGAGTGGATCAGTTCTCTCTAGATGATGCTTTTGCACATCTCTTGAACTTTGAACTTCGACTTGAGCAACAAAATGCGGCAATTGATATCTCCATTGGCTTCGCCAACATGGCTACCAGGAATGATCAGAATCGTGTGGCCATGGGAGAGGTCCCAACCATCTTTCCTCACCAAATGGTCGTGGTCGTGGTCGTGGTTGTGGTCATCACGGATACAGACATGGCTCTCACTCTCAACCCTCTGGTTCCCGGCCAGTTTGTCATGTGGTAAAACTGGCCACACGACCATTTAGTGTTATCATCTTCTTGATCTCTCCTACCAAGGCTCACAATTGATCGTGCAAGCCTTTATTGCTCAACCTCAATCTCAAAGTGATCTCAACTGGTACATAGACACCGGAGCCACTAATCACCTCACCAATGATTTTCAAAATTTAAATCTTGGTGCAGAACCATTCCACGAGATGGACACTATTCAAGTCGGGGACGACACATGTTTGCCTATTGAGCATATTGGTTCTACCCGCCTCTCTCTTCCCCGTTCTAATTTTAAATTAAATTCAGTTTTACATGTGCCTCATATCAAGAAAAATCTTATTTCTATTAGTCAGGTCACAGTTGACAACAATATTTTCATTGAATTTCATGCCGGATATTTTTCTGTGAAGGATGAATGCACGCAGAAGCTCTTGTTCCAAGGCAAAATTGAAGCTGGGCTCTACCCTTTCTGTCTCACATATCCACCATCATCTCCTTCATCTCTCCAAGCTTTCTCTTGTCAGCATGTTCCTTTGGATATCTAGCACTCTTGTCTTGGCCATGCGTCATACAAGACTATCAAGCATCTTGCATCTACTGCTTTACTTCTTGTCTCCTCAAATAAAAAATCAGTTGTCTGTAATTCATGTCAACAGGGTAAAAGCCATATGCTTCCCTTCAAAATTTTGAATACAGTTTACATAGGTCCTTTAGATTTAATATTCTCGGATGTATGGGGTCCCTCTCCTGTAATTTCTAAAAATGAAAATAAATACTATGTTTCATTTGTTGATCATTTCAGTAAGTTCACATGGATTTTTCCAATTCCTACCAAATCATCGGTCTTGTAAATTTTTATCTCTTTTCAAAAACATGTTGAAAGACTACTTAACCGAAAGATCAAATGTGTTCAAACTGATTTTGAGGGGAGGGGGTGAGTTTAGATCTCTCAGCACATTCTTTGGCCAACACGACATTACACATCGCATTACTTGTCCTCATATCTCCTAACAAAATGGGTCCGTTAAACGCAAACACTGTCATATTGTTGAAAGTGGTCTTTCTCCTCTACCCCACTCATCCGTGTCAAAATCTCATTGGGATAGTGCCTTTCACATGGCAGTTTATATTTTCAATTAGTTACCCACCTCACCGTTGGGTTCTCTCACTCCTTTTGAAAAACTTTTCCAAACGAAGCCTGATTATTCCATCCTACGCGTGTTTGGTTGTTCTTGCTGGCCTTATTTGCATCCTTACAACAATCACAAGTTTGATTTCCGCTCTAAAACATTGTATTCATTGGCTTCAGCAACAACCATCGAGGATACAAATGTTTGGACTTATCACAGGGAAAGTCTATCTCTCACGTCATGTTGTGTTTGATGAAACAAGTTTTTCTTTTTTAGCTCACTTTAATTCAAGTCAACCTCCACTCCTACCTACACCCACGGTACAACTGGCATTTCCTCTACAAAAATGCATGCCAAAATCACCTCAAACTTTCTTAGTTACACCGATAAACCCCACAATTTCCTCATCCCATTTAATTTTGGCCCCACCTCAAATAAATGCCAACGAACTCATTTTTAATCCCACCAAATATCGTATTTCTTCCACCATTCCTAATTTGGCTCAAAATCATTCGGTGCCTTCAATTTTTCCAATCAACTCTCCATCATCCTCAAATTCAAAAACTCCACAAATCACTTCATCAATCTCGGCTACAGATTCAACTCTAACCGTATCCTTATCTCCATCCAATTCTTCCGTTCCTTCCCAATTAATATCCAAAAATTCTCCAGCTCCCTCAATTAACTCCTCAGCACAATCCATGATGTAGGAAAATCTTTCCCCAAACCCTGCTTCTACACGCATTCCTCCTATGCGTACCCGGGCACAAAATCACATTTTTAAACCAAAATTTTTTAATGATGGCACAATCCTTTATTCTTCTCTAAATGCTTTTATTACTAACCTTTCTCAGGTCCTCGAAGATCTCGATTGTTATTCAAGAGCGGCTAAGCATGAGCCTTGGAGACAAGCCATGGATGAGGAGTATTCGGCTCTAATAAAAAATGACACATGGACACTGGTTCCATACAAGGAAGGCATGAATTTAGTTGGTAACAAATGAGTCTACCATGTGAAATGGGACTCCAAAGGAGTACCTGCTCGTCATAAGGCCTGACTGGTCGCCAAAGGCTATCACCAATAGCCTGGTATTGATTATGACAACACATTTAGCCTCGTCATCAAATCAAGTACAATCCGATTGGTTCTTACCTTTGCCATTTCTCAGAACTGGTCCATTCGACAAATTGACATTCAGAATGCCTTCTTGCATGGTTTCTTATCTGAAGAGGTGTATATGTCCCAACCGACGAGCTACATTGATCCGAAATCTCTCACTCATGTATGCCAGTTGAACAGATCACTCTATGGCCTCAAACAAGCACCACGTGCTTGGTATGCAAGATTAAGTGATAAACTAATTGATTTTGGATTTCAAAATTCAAAATCTAATACATCACTATTTATCTACAAATCCAAGGGCATCCAACTCTTTGTCCTTGTCTATGTAGATGGCATTCTCATCACTGGTTCCTTAGATGATGCCATTTCATTCCTCATCCGGTCTCTCAGTTTGGACTTTGCTGTTAAGGACTTGGGCCCTCTTCATTTTTTTTTCTTGACATTGAAGCCAGTTCCACTCCTGATGGCTTGTTACTAAGTCAAAATAGGTATATTCTCTATCTCCTTGGTTGCACCAACATGACAAATGCAAAGGTTGTTCACTCTCCTATGGCCTTCAACACTCAGCTCTCCTTATTTGATGGGACTTCGTTTTCCAATCACACTCTTTATCGAAGTGTCGTAGGCGCACTTCAGTATTTATTTCTCACATGGCTTGACATTGCCTTCTGGCCAGTTCATGCGTAAACCAACTGACAAACATTGGGCAGCGGTCAAGCGTATTCTTCGTTACTTGAGAGACACTGTTGATTTCGAACTTCTACTTCTACCAAGTGCTTCATTTGCTCTCTTTGTTTTTTCGGATGCTGACTGGGCAGGTAGCCCGAATGATCATAAATCTACAGGTGGTTTTTGTGTTTTCTTTGAAAAATCACTAATTTCTTGGAGTTCAAATAAACAGCCTACAGTGACTAGATCAAGTACTGAAGCCGAGTACAAGGCTGTGGCAAATTCAACTTCCGAAATTCTATGGCTACAATCTCTTCTCCATGAACTTGGAATTTTTTCATTCACCTGTCCTACTCTTTGGTGCGACAATCTTGGTGCAATGTATCTATCTGCCAACCCAATCCTGAATAAAACAAGTTGAAATAGATTACCATTTTGTATGAGAACAAGTCCAACATCATGCTTTGAATGTATGATTCATACCAAGGGAGGAACCACTCGCAGATGTCCTCACTAAGCCACTGCCGACTACTAGATTTCTTACTCTTTGGGACAAGATGAGTGTTCGTTCCCTCCCACTCAGCTTGAATGGGGATGTTGAGGAGAAGAATCCCATAAATCAAACCACGATTACAGAGCATTAATGTCTTTCCTTTTTGTAAAACACAATGTACATAAGTGTAAATCTTTTCTCATATAAATATTATAGCAAAGACACTGGCCTCACTTGGTTGAGTGAGATTGCCCAGTATTCTTTTATTTTGCATTTCCGTTTATAAATTGGGTCGAGGTGCTAAAAAGCCCACAACTTGCTTTCGTTTGTGGAAAGTGGGGACGGCCCAAAACTTGAAAAAAGAAAAGAAAAACATCATATACAAATACACAAGCATCTGCTAAACCAACAAAGACATCGGAGACGATAAAACAAGCACACTATTTAGGGCTAATTTGTTTTCACAATTTTTCTTAATCTATCTCATTTAATTATTATAAATTTTTTAAATTTTTACATAAAATGAAATAAAAAAATTCAACATTTTCAAATCTTAAAACAAAAATAATATTAAAAAAATAAGTTATAATAATATATTATTCAACTTTTAACTTTAATTTTAACTAATCTCATTTCATCTACGAAAATATATTTTATCTGTGAAAACAAATGAGGCCTAAACGATTAGTAGAGCATTTTAAGCTAACAATGTTTTGCTCAAAAGTAAATGTTAAATGTATTAAAAAATTTATTTCTTTACGTGTAAATTATTGATATATTGAAAATTAAAAAATTTAAAAATTTTAATTAAAAAAATTAATAAAATAAAATTATAAATATATATAGCATTGCTCAACATATGGCATAAATTTTTTAAGAGAAAAAATGTTCACAGATACCCGGCCGCCATATCGGTTTCTTGTAAAAGCGCGCATATGACAATCCAAAACTCTGGCATCCTCTATCAAGATTCAACGTCAACAACATAACATGAACGACCGCCTAATTTTAGATTCCCAGTCCCACCCAAGCCAAAGCCGAAGCAACGCCACCGACCCACGCGTTGTCCACGCTCAAGCCATCGTTGCCGCGAACACCGACCGCTCTGTCTACAACAACCTCATAACTCTCTACTCCAAATCCGACCTTTTGTCCTACTCCCTCCGCCTCTTCCACCAAATCCCTTCTCCCAACGTCGTCTCATGGACCGCCCTCATCTCCGCCCACGCCAACTCCATCCTCTCCCTCCACCACTTCGTTTCTATGCTCCGCCACCCCACCTTCCCCAACCAGCGCACCTTTGCCTCTCTCTTCAAAACCTGCACTGCGCTCCCTTCCTTCTCTTTCGGCCTTGGTCTCCACTCTCTCGCGCTAAAACTCTCCGTCTCTAGCGAGGCCTTTTCTGGGTCCGCACTCGTTAATTTCTACTCTAAATATCGCTTACCCAATGAAGCTCGTAAGGTGCTCGACGAAATCACTCACAGAGATGAGGTTTGTTATTCCGCGATTATCGTGGGACTTGCGCAGAATTCACGGCCCTTCGATGCGTTATCGATGTTTGCTGAAATGAGAGCTTGCGATGTGGCGTCCACGATGTATAGTGTCTCCGGCTCGCTTCGTGCAGCCGCAGAAGTTGCTGCATGGGAGCAGTGTAGGTTAATCCATGCCCATGCGGTTGTTACGGGGTTAGATTCCAACGTGATTGTGGGTAGTGCTCTGATTGATGGGTATGGAAAAGCAGGTTTTGTTTCAGATGCTCGGGAGGTTTTTGATGAGAATTTTCCGGTGATGAATATCGTGGGGTGGAATGCATTGATGGCTGGCTATGCACAGCACGGAGATAACAACATGACCCTCCATCTTTTCAACTCAATGGAAGCTCGAGGGCTTGTACCGGATGAATATAGCTTTCTAGCAGTCCTAACATCGTTTTGCAATGCAGGTTTGGCTGTTGAGAGTGAGCAGTGGATGAACAGGATGAAAGTAGATTACGGTTTGGAACCAGGACTAGAGCATTATACGTGTTTGTTGGGTGCATTGGGGCGAGCTGGTCGATTACAAGAAGCTGAGAGGCTTGCAATGACTATGCCTTTTGTGCCGGATGCTGCAGTGTGGCGGTCACTGCTATCCAGTTGTGCATATCACGGTGCAGCCGAGATGGCTTGGACCATGGCTAGAAGGTTATTGGAACTTAACCCTCACGATGACTCGGCTTATGTGATTGCTGCCAATGTGTTATCAGTTGCAGGTAGGTGGGACGAGGTGGCAGAAGTGCGGAAGATGATGAGAGATAGGGGAGTGAAGAAGGAAGGTGGGAGGAGCTGGGTAGAAGTGCGAGAGAAAGTACATGTGTTTTTGGCCGGGGATAGAAGGCATGAGAGGACGGAGGAAATATATGAGAAGTTGGCAGATTTAATGGAAGGGATTGAGAAATTAGGGTACGTGCCGGTTTGGAAAGAGATGTTTCATGAGGTGGGGGAAGGGGAAAAAAGGGACGCTCTTTGGTATCACAGTGAGAAATTGGCAGTGGCTTTTGGAGTGGTGAGTGGAGCTGCACCACCCGGTAAGGCACTAAGGATTGTGAAGAATTTGAGAATTTGTAGGGATTGTCACGAGGCATTTAAGTATTTTAGCAGAATTTTGGAGAAGGAGATTGTTGTGAGGGATGTAAACAGGTATCATAGATTTTTATATGGTAATTGCTCATGCGGAGATTTCTGGTAACTTGTAGGAGATGAGAGCCATCTCGCATCTACCCAAGGGAGAGGGACTTAACACACCCTTCAAATGTTAGAGGAGTTGTACTTTTTGTCACCATTCGACGTTTGCTGATAAAGATTGTTTTTACGTAGTGTCTGATGAGTTCCTTTTCTTGTTAAAATGCTTTTGCAAATTGTAACATAGTTACATAGGTATCCCTTCAGGAAGTCATTCATTTCTATGATCCACGATTTTTTTCGGCTCTAACGGTGGATGAGAAATCCCCTCGTTCATGGGTTAAGCAGAAAAGCTTTTCTTGATAATGATAAGCAGGGGGAGGTACCAAAAAGCTAAGAAAACCTGCGGTAAAAGACCAGTGCTAAATCAATCTACCTGAAAGAACTCTTCGCATTTCAGCTCAGAGACAATTGGCAGTGGAAGTTGTGTTAAAGAGAGAACTGGATCCCAGAAAATCAGCAAAAACGCTTTTCAAGAGACGATCACGAATAAAAAAAAAAATGAACCTGGTTACACTATTTATCTTCCATAAGCATAAAATGGAAGTACTCAGACCAATGACTTCATTCCAACTCTACCTACGATCGTCTCCAAGCTTCAGACTATTGTCTCGGCTAAACAGCGAAATATCTAAAGCGTCTTTAAGCCATAAAGTTGAATGCCTAAACAAAATGAACGTGCCAATTCAAAAATGAAATATAGCCCTTAATAAATAATGCGCAGGACTGGGAAGTGGGCAAAATAGCAGGTTTTTACAGCCTTCTTTATTCTAAGAAGATAGGAGGAAATGGGAAGGATAGAATGCTGTAGAAACATTTGGGACGACAATAATATTCTGTTAAGTCATTCTACAAAGTGCTGGCAGCCCATTAGCCCAATCGATTTCTTTGGAAAGGTATTTGGAGAGTTCCCGCACTCTCTAAAGTTGCAATTTTCGATTGGATTGCTGCTTTGTAAAAAGATCTTGACGGCTGACAATCTATGGAAATGCGAGATGTTTGTAATGGAGTGGTTTTACATGTGTAAAAGTAATGAATAATCGATTGAGCACCTTTTTCTGTATTGTGAGATGGCAAGGGAGCTATGAGCAAGTACTTTCAGCTGAGCTGGTTAGGCTTGGGTCATGCTTAAGAGTGTGGTAGAACTTTTAGCATGTTAAAATATGCATTATCATTGTTCTCAACTGGCAGCGACTTGGAGGATGGTTCCTTTGTATCTATTGTGATGTATATGGATGGAACCCAACATGTGCTTCAACAAGGAGAGAAATGTGGGGGAATTATGAAACTTTTTTGTATTTTCTTTAGTTCAATGGTTGGTTGCTATTGTATTAAAGGGAGAGAATGTTCATGAGTTCTAGTTTTCTTTTCAGCTTTCTAGAATGTAATTAGGAGTCTCTTTTGTATACTTCATGTATATGATCGTTGCCTAGTTTCATTCGATCAATAAAACTTACAAAATAATAATAATAATAATAATGGAATCTGAAGGAACGATAGGTCACTATACCGCAAAACATAAGAGGCACTACTCTGTCCTTTCAGAGTTCCGACTTAATCAACTTTTGTATCTGTAATCAATCAAGCAAAATTCTTAGTAGATTTAAACAAATTGTTGGCATGTTTTTCTAGCTAAGGTGCACAGACGAAGACTGACTTAGATGGAATCATGGAACTCTTCATGGCTGCAACACTTGCATGCGAGAAATTCGCGGATGAGCCAAAGCGTGGAGAGAATTTCAATGTCTTCCAATCACAAAGCACCGCAAGAAGAAATTGTTTACAGAATTTCAAGTACAACTCCTGAATTGCAAATCAAATACTTCGATGAATCCAATTTACAGTTCTATGGTTATTAAAAGACCTCAAAAAGGGGGGCACTCTTATGGTCTCCATCATACTGCAAAATGCAATGACGTTTATCGAGTTGACACCATACGTTAACGGATGGAGGCATTATTTCGAAACAATTCTTAACGCAAAATCAAGAAACTTGGGGAGACTTTGAGTTTTGTCCCTCATTTGGGACTTGGTATCAGAAGCAGATTTGCTTTATTAAGCTAAATTCTTGGAAACACTTTGTTTTTTCCGTTTTCTCACCAACCAAACGGCATATCATAGATAGTCTCAAAAACATATCAAACAAGCCCAAAAGAAAACAGAAGAAAATAGGCGATAATTAAGAACCCTAATGACGGCATCCATTTGCAAAACAGATCCAAGCTATTAAGAAAAGCCCAATTAAAATTCCTCTAATGTACCAATCTGATGGAAAAACTTTAAACCCCAAGCAAAACCCTCTCTCCGAGCTGAGCTGAGATGACCTGAGGCGGGAGGAGAGGAGAGGAGAAGAGCTGAGTCACTTCGTGGTGCCGAGGAGGCTGGCCTGCTGGAGTTCAAGGTCGTTGAGCTGCTGCTCGCGGTCCATTTCGATGATGAGTGGAACCACCAGGATCAAGAAGGTGGTGCCGGCGATCCAGGCGGCCCTGCCCGTGCTGCGCATCAGCTTCTTGGACACGGTGGCGGCGTCGGAAGCGGCGCGCTTCGTCTGGTTGAGGATGGGGGACTGGGACACGCTGCGTGAAACCCTCGAGATGAGGGACTGGTCGTTGCTCGTGGCAGAGAGTCGCTTTTTTCCCTGGGACGACGCCATTTTCAGGGTCTGATGGTGTACCGAAGGGAAGGGTTTTGGAGATCGTAGCGAAGTCGCTATATAGGGCACTCCCAAGCAGGCTCAAGGGTTTTGAAGCTTCCTTTGCTCTCTCGAGTCTCGGCTCGTTAAGTTTGGTTTAAAAAACACAACTCATATATCCAACTATTATAATTTTTATAAATTTTTACATTAAATATAATAAATAATTTAATTTTTTTAAAATTATAAAATAATATTAATATTAAAAAATAATATTTTAATAATATTTTATTTAATTTTTATCAAACTTATCTCTTTTCAACTTTTAACTTTCTTGGCCGAAGAATTAAAAAAGAAATTCATTTTCTTTTACTTTATTTATTAGTAATATTTGAATAATAATAATAATAATAATAATATATAGGAGTGTATAAATTTTGAACAGTTATTTTATAAAAATAAAAGTGAATCACAACGTAAAAAATTGTGTAAAAAATTAATTTTTTCTTAATAGAGCCTACCTTTTTATAAAAGACTCGTACAAAATTTGTGTTTCATTCTAAATTAGTGTGAAGCATCAGAATGCATACTCCACACAATTTTTATGGCAGAAAATTTTCAATGTGACATAATATAGAAGGTGTGTCTTCCACGTTTGTAATTTTCTAGACAATCCTACGAAATGTTCATTAGAGTAACTTAATTTTGGATGACAAACACTATTATATTTTACCAAGAAGTTAGTGCTGATGCTCATTAATCCGTTCATAGACGTCAAAAATGGGATCTTTTGTCCATGTGGGATTGCTCTTGTTTAATTTACTGGGATTGGCAATTCAAACCTTAGGTAAATGCAAGCACACAGTAGATGGATTAATTAATATCTGGGTAAATGCAAATCTTTTGTCACCAGTCTCTTTTGTTAAATTATGGGCAACCATGCCACATACCGCTGCTCTTGTTACACATCCTCAATATTATTATATACCAGAATTTTAAGAATGGCGATCTGCTTGAACATTAGTAGGCATATTTCCATCTCTGTTGGTACGCCTGCCTACTGCACCTTTGCATGCTTTCTATCGATCTGTTGACTGGTTAAAAAAATAGCAGAGTCGTGATTCCCATCTGCATTTCAATGTGTCAAGACGAGTAATCAACCCAATATTTCCCACTTCTCCTGCAGGGAAGGACTATTTTATATTTGCTCTGATTGGCAACTCCAATCCGCAAAGGCAGCTAAACCCCGATCCATAATTATCAAGTCCTCATATCCCTTTTACTCGTATCCACTCGTTCCTTGTTTCTAAGTCATGGATTTGAACAATTTAGTACATAAATCGTGCGTGAAAAAGAAAATGTCACCTGTAATGTCCATTGAATGCAACTTGTATTTGCGGAAATTAAGCAGCATCTGATTTTATGATTTAATCTCCATCTCCATGTATATCAAGTCTAAAATACAACAGATTCTACAAAAATCAGGTTGCGAACTATCTCCTGAAAGAAATATACGTGCACTGTTGTTTACCTCAATCCAACTACACCCCGGTTGCTTCTTGACTCCCTTCTCTTTCATCCGGGCCAGAATTCTACCGGCATCTTCTCTCCTTCCACCACTCAATAACAATTCAACCAAAATCACATAAACACCAGAATTACAAGGGTCTACTTCCAAAATCCTCTCGCCAGCAATCTTGCCCACCTCAATGTTCTTGTAAATTCTACAGGCTCCTAGCAGTGCTCCCCAAACACTTACAGGAACTTCAACTCCATCTGCTCTCATTTGATCTAAAAAATTCATTGCCTCATCTATTAGTCCAAACCTCCCCAACAAATCCATGATACATGTGTAATGCTCACTTGTTGGCCGAAGAGAACACTTGGATTTCATGAAATCAAAGTAGTACTTACCTTGGTCTACCAACCCTGCATGGCTACACGCAGATAGAACACCAACAAAGGTTATATGATTGGGCATAACATCAGTTAATCTCATTCTTTCAAACATCTCTAGGGCCTTTGTGCCATTGCCATGATAAGCAAAACCACAGATTAGAGAATTCCATGAAATAACATCATGGCTTGGCATGGAAGAAAATTCTAGCTGAGCAGAATGCATGTTTCCACATCTCGCGTACATGGTAACCATTGCATTGGAAACTTCAACGTAACTATTAAAACCAGCTCTTATAACATCTGCATGAGTTTGTTTTCCAAAGTGTAAGGTCGGCAAGTCAGAACATATTGTCAAAACACTAGTGAATGTAGCCTTGTCTAGGGATGGACCTGATTCTTTCATTCTAATGAAAAGCTTTAAACCTTCCTCACCATGACCATTTTCTCCTAATCCGAAAACTGTGGCATTCCATGCAGTTGTATCTCGGGTTGGCATCAGATCAAAAATCTTAATTGCACCCCCAACCTCACCTAATCCAAAATATCCAACAAGCAAATTCGTCCATGACACAACGTCACTGTATGGGGATTTCTCAAGAAATGCATGGGCTTCTTTGACGAGCCCATTTCTTATTAGTTCCAATAGGATTGAGTTCCACGTTTTCTGACATTTTTGTGGCATCTCCATGAAAAGCCTTATAGCATCATTAGCTTTTTTGCTCCTGACCAACCCACTTACCAATTCATTCCAAGACTCAAAATCCCGCACAGGCATTTTCTGAAACAAATCTTTCGCAGTTTCAATATGGCCATTTTCTATATACCCAACCATCATTGCATTACAAGCTCGAGCATCCCTAGTGGGCATGTTTTCAAAGAGCTTACAAGCTTCAACAATCCGTCCTGACTTAGAAAGCCCCGAAATCATTATAGTCCAAGACACAACATCTTGAGCACTTGATCGTCCAAAATACTCTTCTGCTAAAGCCAAATCCCCACAATTCATCAGCCCCCCGACAATCAAGTTCCATGAAATCACATCTTTCAATGGCATCCCATCAAATAAATGTAGCGCTGTGTCTATCATTCCGTTACGAATATACCCTGCAACCATCGAATTCCAAGTCACAACATCTCTGGATGGCATCCCATCAAAAACGTACTTCGCACCATCCACATCCCCACACTGCATCAACCCAGCAATCACCGTATTATACGAAACAATATCCCTGTCAGGCATTCTATAGAATAATCGGAGAGCTTCACAAGAATTCCCGTCTAAAAAGTGCCCCCGAATCATCGCGTTCCATGTGACCGTGTTTTTCTGAGGCATTTTATCGAACAGTTTCCGAGCTTCTTTGACGAGGCCATTTTTTACGTAGCTCGAGATCTTGGAGTTGAGAGGCTTTAGGTTGGGGATCGTTGCCTTGGCACGGTTTTGAGTAAATAATTCTGGGTTTGCGAGAGAGAGTGTTTTGGCGAGGTTTAGAGAGGGATTTTGGGTGACTTTGAGGGCTTGTGTGGCGCGAGAGAAGAATAAGGAGAGGAACATACTCCATCAGTTTCAACGATCAAATGGGAGGGAAGAAAACCGAAGCAGAAACAACCGTTCAGCGTAAATGCATGGATCCGCCACTGTCGGTGGGTTCATGGTTTTTTTAGCAATACGTTGACCTTTATCTCGTCTTACATCTTTCAGGTCAGAGTCTCGTCCGTACGAGGGAAATAATATGCATGTGTTAATTTATTATCTACTTAATATGTAACGTAAATGATGTATGATATAAAAACGTTCAGAATGGCTTAACCAGTAATAGGATGAGGGAACTCTTCTCTCTCTCGTTGTGGCGATAGAGGCAAAGTAACCGTAGTCTTCTAATTCGCGTTAGTTCGAAGGGAAATTCCCATTGAGCGGGGTTGGTGCAGTGCAATGGACGACTTGCAAGATGTTTGGAAGAAGATTGCTTTGCATGAAGAGGAAAGTGCTGAAATCAAAGTTGTTAATGAGGATTTTGAGGAATTGAAGAACTGTGAGTAAAGAAGTTTAATAGGAAAAGTGTGCGCAGATAGAAGGGTCGGTTTGGAAGTTCTTCAGTCCACGATGCTCAAAGTTTGGAAGATTGACAAAGGTGTTGTTTTCAAGCAATTAGGAGACAACATTTTTTTGATTACATTAGTGTCTATTGGAGATCGAGATAGGGTTTTGTCTAGGAAACCATGGTTATTTGATAATGCTGTCTTTATTCTTAAACCGGTAGATCTGAGAATCCAACCACATGCTATGGATCTTTGTTCGGAATGCTTTTGGATCCAACTTCATAAACTTCCAACGGGTTGCATGAATCGAAATATTGGTGAACAGATTGGAAACTCAGTCAGGCATGTGCTCTTGATGGATATTCTAGATGATGGTATTGGTTGGGGACCGTATCTTCGTGTCTTTGTTGAGGTGGATGTATGTAAGTCGGTGTCTCGGGGAAGGACCATTAAAGTTGAGAATAGGAATTTGTGGATTCCTATTCAATGGGAGAAACTTCCTAGAGTTTGTTTCTCATGTGGTCGGATGTTTCACGGGAAAGAGATTTGTACAAAATCAGCGATGGATGCGCAAAAGAGAAGTACTCAATTTGGGAGTTGGCTTAGGGCTTCTTTTGCTGGTGGTAAGAGAGGGGGTTCAATGTTTTTTGTGCATGGTGAGCCAGATTCATTTATGTAAGTCCAAATGATGGTGGCCAATGTGAGGAACCCAAAAGGGTGGCGTCTACTGATGGATCACGGCTAAGGGGTGATGGCGTGGTGGAGACTACTGTGGAGATGGCTGAAACTGCCGTGGATACGAACCCTGCGAAGATTTCGAAGACAGTTAATAATTTACTGGATAGTGAACTATCATATGTAACTACAAAGGAGGTAGTTATAACTACCCCTGTCTCAAATTCTAGTTCACGGGAAAGTTAGGTAAACCAGACTCTTTTGGAGTGGACTTCTGTTGCAAGTGTTGGACTTCGGCCCACAGACCTATCTCAAGACTCAGATCAGTGTGTTGGTAGTAAGAAGTTTGAGACTTTTGTGTTTGGCCAACCTTCTGTTTTGAGAACTTCTAACAGACTTTCTAAGAAGGTTGGCCAAAAGGGGAGGAAGTGGAAGAGATGGGCTCATCTTCATGATGGAAAAGGTCAGTCTTCTTTTCCTCATACTGGTCAGAAACGTAATGGTTTATCAGTGTGTGCTACAAAGGCTGAAAATGTGGTGAATAAAAAATTGAAAGGTTTGATTGAGCTCCATCTGCTCATGGAGAAGTGCTATCGGCGGAGGTTGCTAGACAGCCCTGCCGTGAGCTATGATTCTATTTAGTTGGAACTGTTGAGGGCTTGGAAACCCTCAGACAATTCATGACCTTTATCTGAGGGTGAAGGAAAAGTCTCCCAAAGTAGTTTTCCTAATAAAAACACTACTTGTTGCCCCTAAAATGGATAGAATAAGGAGAAAACTGGGATTTGATTGTTGTTTTACTGTCGAACTAGTAGGTAGGAGTGGAGGGCTTGCAATGCTTTGGAATGAGGATTTGGGGCTTACCATCCATAATTACTCCTTGAGACACATTAGTGGATGGTTAACTATTCCAGGTCTTTTTGACAAATCTCTGATAACTTGGTTTTATAGTGATCCTCAGACCATGTTGAGTCGTCTAAATCCTGGTCTCTATTCATGGTGTTTAGTTGGGGATTTTAATGAGATTTTGGTATCTTCTGAAAAGGTGGGGGGGAGAGAGAGACCTGAATTTCAAATGAGAAGGTTTAGAGAAGCTATAGATTATAATAACCTAATTGATGTGGGCTGTAGAGGCAATCGTTTTACATGGAGTAACATACATTTTGATGGGACTTATACTAAAGAGAGGATTGATAGGGTATTTGTTAACCATGTTTGGCAATCTCAAGGTGCTAGAGTGGTGGTGGATTCTTTGGTGGCTTGGTGTTCTGACCATACTCCATTGGTTGTTTCTATGCTATCAAGAGATAGGGGTTTTAGACTGAGGAAAAGGCCTTTTATGTTTGAGGCTAACTGGATAAAGGGAATAATTGTGGTCGAGTAATTGAAGATGCATGGAGGAACTGCTTGGTGACAGGGTCTTATGTAAACAAACTTCAAGCATCTTTGAGGAAGTGTAGTACTGATTTGAGGAATTGGAGTAGAACAAACTGCTCAGAGGAAGAGAAGATTATTGAAGAGAAAACTGATTTGTTGAAAAGACTGCAAGAAAATGAAGGGGTAGATAACGTGAATTAGATAAGGTTATTGCAATAGGAAGTTGGTTTGCTACTTGACAAGCAAGATTTGAAATGGAAGCAAAAGGTTAAAGCAAACTGGTATAAATCTGGGGACAAAAATACAAGATTTTTCCATATGTGTGCTTCACAGAGGAGGAGGCGAAACTGAATTGTGGAAGTAAGGGATTCAACAAATATCTTAAGAACATGACAGGTTAGTGTATCACGAGCTTTTGAGGATCACTTTGCTAATATCTTCTGTTCTAATCACCCTTCTAATGAGCAAATAGAAGAAGGTTTGGCTAATGTTTGCTGTGAAATTACAAGTGAGATGTCTCAAGATCTTGATAAACCTTTTATTAAATCTGAAGTTGAGGTAACTTTATCTCAAATGGATCCTTTTAAATCCCCTAGATCTGATAGTTATGACCCTTTTTTCTTTCAAAAATATTGGAGTATTGTGGGGGATAGGGTGATTGATGTTGTTCTTGATTTTTTGAATTCAGGAAATTTTGATAAGGGGTTGAACAAAACTAACCTGGTTTTAATTCCAAAGCTGAATAGGCCTCAAAATGTCAGTGACTTCAGGCTCATTAGTTTATGTAACGTTGTTTATAAGTTAATGGCCAAAACACTTGCAAATAGATTGAAGAAGTTATTACCTGAGATTATTTCTCAGAATCAAAGTGCATTCAAACCTGGTCGTTTAATCTCTGATAATACTATGATTGTCTATGAGGCTATTCATATAATGAAAACCAGATTAAAAGGAGAAAGGGGGAGTGTAGCTGTTAAGTTGGATATATCAAAAGCATATGATAGAGTTGAATGGTCCTATTTGAAGGCTGTTATGTTGAGATTGGGATTCAGCCACAAGTGGGTTGAGAAAATTATGATGTGTGTTTCTACTGTTCAGTATTCAATATTAGTTAGTGGCCAAAGTAGCAACCTGATTTGTCCAACAAGAGGTTTGAGGCAAGGGGATCCTTTGTCCCCTTGCCTATTTTTTATATGTGCTGAAGGTTTATCATCTTTATTACTTGGGGCTGAAACAGTTGGGACACTTAAAGGTGTTGAGATCAGTAAGGGTGGTACAAGTATTAATCATTTACTGTTTGCAGATGATTGCTTGATTTTTTATAAGGCTGATCTGAGTCAATGGAGGGTGCTGAAAATTTTATTGAATGTTTATGAAGGTGCTTCTGGTCAGAAACTAAATCTGGAAAAAACCTCTTTGTTTTTTAGTTCAAATACTAAGAGGGAGGTTAGGGGGGTTTAGCCGAAGTCATTAGGGCTAGAATTTTTACAGATGCTGATAAATATCTAGGTTTACCATCTTCGGTGGGTATATCTAAATATAAAGCTTTTTGCAGTATCAAAAAGAGGGTTCAGGATAGAATTGGTACTTGGCATAACAAATTTCTTTCCCAGACAGGTAAGGAAGTTTTGATTAAATCTGTTCTACAGGCTCTTCCCACTTATGCTATGAGTGTCTTCAAGTTGCCTAAAAGATTATGCACAGAAATTTCTCAGTTGTTGGCTAGATTTTGGTGGGGTCACATGTCTAACCAAAAAAAAGTTCAATGGAAACAATGGAAGAGGGTTGGCCTTTTGAAGGACCATGGGGGTATGGGATTTAGGGATATGGTATGTTTTAATCAGGCTTTGCTTGCTAAACAATATTGGAGACTTCTTACTAATCCTCATTCTTTGGTTGCCAGAATAATGAAAGAGAAATATTATAAACAAAAGGATATTTTAAATGCTAAACCTGGTGGGGCTCCTTCTCTAAAAACAAATTGATTGTGGCTGTGTAAAAAATATTAATCAAACACATACCTGAGTGTCAGCCATGAAATCAGTGTGGGCAATTGGTTACTTCGGCGTCAGACTTTCTGAGATGCGTTAGCATTGGACTAAGATTGGGGTGGTGCGAAGAGAGGTAGCGACGAAGAGAGGGGCAGTGCGATTTATAGAGGGGCACTTGCATTGGCGTAGGCGTCGACGTCGACGTCGGATTGAGATGCTTGCGTCAGCGTTGGACTGATGGCGGTGCAATGAGAGGCAGCGAGGAAGAGAGGGGCAACAAAAAGGGAAAGGGCTGAGTTGAATAGAGGGCATACGACTCTTGATTCTCTATAGGGGAGTGTATTCAAATTACCGTGTATTTTTCTACGTGGCTTCAGTTGAGTAGAGGGCTGATTTAGTGGGATTCACAGCCCGACTGCTGGGAAGCAGTTCTCTTTATAAATATGTATTTTAACTTTTTAAGACTTGTATTGATGTTATTTTGAAATATAATTTATACATATATAATTAATTTATCTATATATAGACTATCCCAAAACAATACCCATAACGATATTCGAAACGGTATCAATATCAAAATATTTCGTTCTAATATCTTAACCGAAATTGTCACCAGAACGGTATTCAAAACTTTGAAAAAAACACTATTCTTTATGACTTTCTTATGTGGGATAGACATTTCCTAATTTTTTTTGTAGTTTATCTTTGCTAGTCGGTATTCTTTTCCATCTAAATTGAAAGAAATTAATGGCTAGAAAGCAGAAGAAGTGATCAAGACTATCACAAATTAATGTGATTTATCAGATTATAAAATTATTTTTATTATAAAATAAATTTAACAGATCATAAAATCACATTAATTTATAAGCTACTTTTATATCATTCTTTTGTCGCTGCAGCACTGCTAGACAGAAAAAGCCCGTCCGGTATATACACCAGTCGTATCTATTTTGGACTCACCTTATCCATCCCCCACAGCATGTCACTGGACACAATCTTCCCACATCAGCTTAGATAGCTTGCGGAGCTTTACACACTCTCCATCCCTCCCTCCTTTTCTCGCACATAACCAAACTTTCCGCTCCTCCAACCACCATAATATAAGAAAACCACCGCCACCACGACCACTAGAATCGAGTTCCTGAGCCATGGCAGCCACTGCAGCCGCGGCTGTTGGCTCATCTTTCTCTTCATCCATCCACACCCTCAAATGTATCCGCTCCAAACACTGCCCATCCGACGTCCCTCTCCTTAGAATTTCATCAACCCGCATGTTAGCATCGACATCTCTTTCTTCCAGGATCGAACAGCTTTCACTTAGTGCCATCTCCAGCAAGTGGCGGCTCCTGAGGATATCCGCTGCTGTTACCCAGGAAGAGGTGGCAGTGACGGCTGAGTTGGACGCGGGGACGTTGGTTGAGGATCATCAAGAAGATAAGGGAGGAGAGGAAGTACTGTTGGATGGAGAGGCCGAGAGTGCCATGAACACTAAGCTTTACTTCGGGAATCTGCCTTACAGCGTGGACAGTGCTCAGCTTGCTGGCATAATTCAGGACTTTCGAAGCCCAGAGCTGATTGAGGTAACTAGTATGCACTGTTTTCTTCGGCAAGCTGTTCCTTTTTTCTTTTCTCTTCTTTCTTGTCTGCACTGGTTAGATTGTTATTAATGATGGCTGGGTAAGTTGATGAGGTTCGGCCTGGACTACATGGGAAGATCAGGAAACAGATCTTCATACTAGGCATAATTGGCAGTTGGGTTTTTTATTTCCTCTGTTCGTTTTTTGTTTTTCTTTTGTTCTTTTCCTTTTTAAGACAACATTAATTATTCGTTGATGAATATGGCTAGCTTAGATTTTGCATCTAGGAAGGAGTGTTTGTGTGTTTCTTAAAACTGGTAATCCTCCCTTATGACAGAGGAATATTTTATACAAAGGGAGCATGGATTACAACCAAAATCTCAAAACCACGCTCCTAAGGAAAATTAAGAGTGGAAATTAATTTATAATAAAATATTTACATGTAGTCCATAAAGAAAATAAAGAGACTAAAGTTACTGACGAAAATTAGGAGCACCTACATGATTCAGAGAAAACAGACCAAACATATGTTTAGGAAGTTGAACTAGGGAAGAAAATCTTACCGTGTTTTCCAAGGCTCCAAAAGAGGCGAGGATATCCGCTAAAGCATTACCTTCCATGTAGACATGTTTGAGAGGAAAATGAAAATGATTGTTGAACTGTAAACTATCATCCTAAATATCAAAATATTGCCAAGGTTTTGGGATTCAGTACTAACCAGTTAATCCACAAGAAGAGAATCTGATTCAACAATGAGCTCAGAAACGGTTAACCGATATCACATGGTAAGATCAAACTTCAGAGCTGATAATTCTGCAAAAGCCCAAAAAATAATAAAATCCAGCAATAATGGAGCAATTAGAGGACCTAAGTATACTCCTGCAGTCAGAGGAGCCCAGGTTGCTATTAGAAACGTCATCAATATTTAGTTTCAGGGTCCACATGGGGACCACGATCAATATTTAATTTGAGAATGATATATTCTTTATAAAGTGAAAAAACTCTGCTGGGAGCATCATTTCACTTGCAAAATCATTGGTTTTTGCCGGGCTGATGAATCAACAAGCTCTATCCATTAATTAATGTATTGGATTTGGATTTGGTAACAAGCTTTTCTCATTCACTAACCTAATCAAACAATTCCCTAGTGTGAACATCTAGTTTGATTGCTTGATTGAGAAGTGCTACAGTTACAAAGGGATTACACAAAAGTAATCCTACAAACTGATGTGGTTTATGTGATCCGTTGAATCTGCTTTACAATTAAAGTAACTATACAATCTGACAAACCACAAACCACATCTGTTTGTAAAATTATTTTTGTGTAATCACTTTGTGGCTAGAGTATTTCTCATTAAGGAATGTAGTCTCGAACAAGTGCTATTACTCTAGTGGCATGTGTGTGATGTTTGGGAGGCCAACAACTAGTTTGTAAATGTAATGGGTTCCCTGATCTTGATTAGTAATGTGCGAGTGAGATACTCTGAGTCAGGTGAATTTGGATCTTGCTAATTAATAAGTTCGGTACAAGATCCCAAAAAACTCAAGGAAGGGTGGCTGTATGATAAACACCATAATTTGTTGAATAAAGTGTGATAATTTTGTCTTGTTGCAATTCAAATGTCCCGCTAACATTTACAATACTTTTGGTTGTGAAGCGAAATGAGTGAAGTTCCTATGAATATTCAATGAGGATAGGAGAAGGATGGCTCTCTCTATTAATCAATTCATTTTACAATATTTTCGGAGTGATGAGTGCTACACCATCAAAGAGATTTTACAAAAGCAAACTCACAAACTAACATGACTTCGTGTGATACGTTAGATCTACTTCATAATAATAGTAATTTTACAATATGACTTCGTGTGTAGGTTTACTTTTGTGAAATTTCTTTGTGGCCAAAGCATTTCTCTTTCAGAGTTCAACCTTATCAAAATGGAAATTTAATGCTGCAAGTCTTCATCAAAATCAAATGCCTTTTGGGGGTTCTCAATTCACATTTGAAGATCTGTTTCTCCTCTTTTTTCTTTGGCATACAATTATATTTGATAACACACCATCACCGGGATACTTATCTTTTGAGTTTCATCATGTCCTTACTTATTGATCAAATTGTGATAGGTGCTCTACGATAGGGATTCTGGGAGAAGCAGAGGATTTGCATTTGTGACAATGAGTAGTATTGAAGACTGTAACTTAGTTATTCAAAATCTGGATGGAAAGGTAAGAAACTATTTCTTTATGCATGCCCATATCAATATCATTAACTCTATGATGGCTGCATAACACAGGCACAAGTAATTTGGTAGTTTCAGTTCTTTGTTTCTTTCTTCTTTCCATTTCCTCAATTCTAGAAGAATTTGGTAATGGCAGGAATATATGGGCCGAACCTTGAGGGTGAACTTCTCAGACAAACCTAAACCTAAAGATCCTCTATATCCAGAAACTGAACACAAGCTTTTCGTTGGGAATTTATCCTGGTCGGTCACGTCTGAGAGTTTGACACAAGCATTTCAGGAGTATGGAAACGTGGTTGGTGCTAGGGTTCTGTATGATGGGGAGACAGGCAGGTCACGTGGTTATGGTTTTGTGTGCTACTCCACAAAACCAGAGATGGAAACTGCCCTTGAATCTCTTAATGGAGTGGTAATTTGTCTTTCCCTCCCTCATCTTCTTCCCTCTTTCCTGAATCTCTTAAACACATCACAGACGAATATTTTGGTCTTACTAATTGCTCCTTATTATTTCTTGGCATTACAGGAACTAGAAGGGCGAGCAATGCGTGTAAGCCTGGCTCAAGGAAAACGATCATAACATGAACAGCAGGGTATAAATATGAGGCAGGTTAACGATCAAACTTCCCAAGTCAGTGGCTCTTAAGCAACAAAAAGGATATGCCATTTGGCTATCAGAAACCGTCATTGTGAAAATTGAATGATTGCCTTTTCTAATGCTAATAATCGTGATTTTGTTTTCTGTAGCTAATAACAAACACTAAGAAATCTCATTATTAACGATCATACATGTCTGATGCTGTATATTAACATCTGCTATAAGCAGTCAGTACCTAAGACAGGCATAAGTAACCCATCGTCATCTTGAGCTCTGAACACAGGTCAAAACCCTCTTACATGTAACAATCCGATTCTATATTTTTTTAAGAATAAATTATGGATAATTTTATTAGGCTCAATAAATGAGTTTAAGCCTATAAAAGAATTTATCAAACATATTATTTTTTATTTAACTTAGAATTAAGCCTCCATTACTATTACTATTATTATTATTATTATTATTATTATTATTAGTATTTTATCATGAACGGATTTTTTTGTTTTAAGCACAAGAATTTTAGTTTTTTGAATTTAAACATTATTTCTCCCTATCTCCACCCATAAGCCTCATCCTTATCCTCTAATTAATTAATAACTCAAATTCCTATTAGGAAACCAAACTCTCAACTTCAAATCCTATCACATCTCCTTATGGTCACAATACCCTTCTCCTTGCCTATAAAACCCACCCCTAGCCGAGACTTCCAGAAGAAAACATAAGAAACCACAACCACCGCTAGCCTCCTCTCTCTCTCTCTCGGTTGCCTTCGACAACAGAACTCTCTCTCGGTACTATCTCTCCCTCTCTCAGCGTCGCACCACCCAGTCCAGTAAACTAGCCGCGTCGCCTCACTCCTGGCCACCCAGAGCCACCGTCGTCTCGTCTAGCCAATCCCCGTCACGTACCCTTCAGTGACGAGTTACGAAGTGAGATTCAGGAAGTAGCGCTGCAAGGTAAGTAACATGATCATACCCTTACACGTATGTACGGTAAACGACATGTCTTTTATAAAAATATTATGCATGTATATCCTTCATTGGAAGTCCCTTTTTACGTACCCAAGACATGATAAAAATATGGAAATTTATGATTTTATGTAAATAATTATGCATCAAGATATTTATGAAAACTCATGATTTTATGAAAGAAATTATGCATCAAAAAATTTATGAAAAGTTATGATTTTATGTGAAAGTTATGCATTAAAATAATTTATGAAAAGCCATGCATGATTTTATGTGAAGATTTAAGCATTAAAGTATTCATGAAAAATCATAATTTTATGTGAGAAGTCATGCATCACGACATGTTATGAAAGAATGTGATTTCATTTGAAATCTATGATATGATATGACAAGTATGAATGTGATTTTTTTGAAAATCTATGATATGACAAGTATGCAAGTATGATTATGATGAAATATAAATGATAAGATACGTAACGGCCTATGTTATGATATGAAAACGGTACCTATGTCATGGGCATATTGCATTGCCAGGTCGTACATGCTGGTAGTGCACCCAGTATGTCTTCCTTATGTATGGATTCACAACCCGCGGCCACGGGCGGAATCGGAATCTATTTAGATTCGCTAACCCTAACTCACGGGGGTCAACAGTGGGTAACGGCCTATGACAAGTGAAAGATAAGCTCATGTTTATGTTATTTACGTATGTATTTATAAGTAAGCACGTTTTTCAAGAAACCTTATGTTTATTATGTTTACTGTATGATGTGTGCTTATTGAGTATTCGACTCATTTTAGTTTGTTTTCATGTTTTTAAAACATCTCAGGTGATGAAATTTATGAAAATAAGACTGCAGGACATGACTTGACCCTGGGAGGCGAGACAGAGGCCTAGACAAATTATGATAGGATTAGCTTTTATGGTTTAAGATTTAAATAAATTATTTTGATAAGCACATGAGACTTCCATATTTTTTTTAAATAAGTGCTTCCGCAGACTCTATGTTGGATTTTAAGTATTAATTAAATTATATTTTATTTATGGAATCTTTTGCATCTAGCTCGTTATTTAAAAGAAAAAGTTTTAGTCAAGTTCAGTAGTAGCACACTGGCTTTCTAAAAAATTCTAAAATGTCTTTATTGGGGAGCGGGGTGTTACATTACATGTCTTTGGAATCAAGTTCCAAGAAGTTGAAACTAACTAAAATAACACTCCTGTAAGGCCTTTCCCGATAACTATTATGTGGGAAAACTGGGTCTCATTAAAAAAGGAAATCAATATATCTGTGATTATAGTGGATGTTTTGTTGTTGTACATGAAGCGGACACGATACAATAATAATACTGAATGATCTTTGAAAAGTTTTAAGGATGTCGTGCAAGAGTCATGCCAAAATGAAGTGGGCTACAATTGCTGGGAAAATTGGCGCTCGACTGATTGAATCTTCCATGAAAAAAATGATACTGCTTTGAATTCTATCAAAAATTGAGAGACAACACGTCCAAATCTCTCTAATTATTACCGTTGTTGGCCTTGACGCTAGACCTACACAGATTGCAGGCCTAATCATGGCGTCATGGATGTCAACCAATTCATGCATTTCACCGCTGGACTGTCAAGGTCAATGCCTAATCTCATTTTGCTGAAAAAACACAAAAGAAAAGAGGAATGATTCTCTCTTTATATAATTATGTTTTAAAATAAAAATATTTATGTAAAGTAACGTTATTTTTTTAAACAATTATTTTATAAAACTATATCTTCTTTAAAATATAATTATATAAACTTTAAAGGATTGTATTTTATTTATCCTAATTAATCTATCATTCAAACTATTATTTTGGTTGCTTTGGATATGGGTGTGCAACCGGATCCAGATTCGGATTCTAAAAACCGGGCAGTTATCCTTTTGGATTAATCCAAAAATAATCCTGGCGGATGACCGGATTTAATCCGAATATCTGGAATTTTTTTCCTTTTTTAGCTATAAATCCGGTTATCCAAATTATAACCAGATTTAATCCGAATTTAGATGTTCAGATTGTAATCGGATTTGATCCAGATTTATTAATATTTAAAAAAAAAACTGTTTAAACTTTAAAAAATATTTTATAGCATTTTTTTTAAATTATGATATCATGTTTAAATTACCCAAATTTTAAAAAATAATAATTTTAACACTTTTTAAATGTTTTTTTTAAATAAAATAAATAACAATGCAAAATAAATAATATTATTTTTACATCACAATGTAAAATATTAATTTACAAAATAAATTATTGTTGATCATCAATTTTACCCACTTCTTTTTTCTGGAAGCCGTTAATGCCATGGTTGTAAAGGTAATATTCATTGTTGTACTCTTATGTTAAGAAAAGCTAAATTTGGTGGTTTTCTTGAATTCTTTTTGTTTTCATTTTTTTTTTTTGTTATGAATGAAAGATCTGTTCCTTCAGGGTTTGTTAGCTTTTTTCTTCTGGGTATTACTCTACACATTTGATTCTCATTGTCTGGATTGGATTAATTGGATCGGAAGCAAAAGCTTTGTTCCTCTCGTTTTGAAAGCATGGATTAAAAAAAAAAACAAGATTCGATTACGGATACCCAGGTCGCAAAATTGGATTTGTAACCTGATCCAGATTTATCTTATCTGCTCGGGTGTAATCCAGGCAAATAATCGCTTAAATACATTTAGATTCCAAGTTTTATACTAGATAAAAAATAAAAATCCGATCCCGTTCTACACTCCTAACTTTGGATACCCAAACACATTCCAGTCACACAATGTCTAATCGTATAATGTAATAATAATTAACTTTTAATCTCAGATACCAAAATAAAATAAAATAAAATATGAAATAGAAAAAATGAATTAGGACAATGGTCCACCTAAATAATGGAACACTTTAGCATGTACTTCAAAAGAAATTTCATGATATTGCAATCTGATGACACCTGTCCAATTTCTCGTGAGGTAAGCACTCAGATGTCAACCCAAAAGCCTTCATAATTTTGCTTTATTCAATTCAGGGCGTGAGATAATGTGTTTTAGATAAATTAAATAAAATAGGGTTAGAATATTATTTTTTTATTATTAATATTATATTTTAAATAACAATTTAAATAAATTATAATAATAAAACGAAATGAGATGAAATTAGAAGAATTAAGGGTGTTTTGATATCCTTAATTTAATTTTTAAGAAAATAGTGAACCAAAAAAAAAAACCAGAACGTACGGATAGATGCATTCGTACAAGGAACAAAACAAAAACCCGAATCACAACCCGTGGAGAAAAATCCTCCGCAAAATCTCTCTCTCTCTCTCTCTCTCTCGACCTCTCTATCTATAAAGCATCACCACCTCTCAGAATCTCTCTGTTTGCATTCACAAGTATTGTTTTCTATACATACTCTGATTGGGAGTATTAGAATGACATGTAAGGTATTGTTTGGTGCTGACGGCGGCGGCGGTGTCTGTTTCAGATCTCGGAGGAGCGAGGGAGCCTTGGGCCTTCTTCTACGGTTTTGATTCGGAAGCTCCTTTTTTTTTCCCTCGCTTTTTAGGGTTTTAGGGGGCTGCGGAAAATGGCCGCACCCTTTAGCATTCCGGTCACTGCTCAACAGGTCCCTACTCTCTCAGCTATCTCTAGCGCGCTCTCTCTCTCTCTCTCTCTCTCTCTGTGTGTTTGTGTGCCTGTTACTGTTTCTAATGGCGATGGTAAATGGGTCAGGTGGGGACTTACTTTGTGGGGCAGTACTACCAGGTTTTGCAGCAGCAACCGGACTTTGTATACCAGTTCTACTCTGAAGAAAGTACCATGCTTCGTATCGACGGAAACACACGCGAGACCGCCACTGCAATGCTCGTATGCCCTCTTTTTCTCTTTTCGTTCATTTTCTTTCATTCTTATTTCATGTTGTGTTTTTGCCTTTATTACCCAATTTAGATTGAATTATGTTCGAATTGGTGTTGAATTATTGATATGGACGGTTCCAAGCAAAAAAAAAAAAAAGGGATTTCTTTTTTTTCCGTTTTAGGCTTACTTAACGATTTTTCCTCCTATATACGAATATTTCCAGTATCTGCTGGAGTTTTCGCTATATTGTAATACATTTTTCTAGCTCGGTGGTGGGCTTAGGTAATCTTTGTGGTTCAACTCTATACAGTTCGGAAAATGGAAAAATAAATAAATAAAGGAAATAAGTTGATGAAGCGTGGAACTGTGGAGTGGACTATAGCTTTGCAAATATGCATAATATATTTTGCTTATTTGGAAAATTCTAATTCTTGTAAGATAGTTATATGCTCCATCAGTGGTGTACATTCTTGGTTGAGCATCCCAAAAGCATGGAAGCAAGGTATTTGTTTCTTTGAACTATAAGAAAGCTGGCGGGGGTGATTCCTTTAGTTTTAACCCCAAGGGGTTGGCCCAAGTGGTGAAGGCGCCTTGGTCTGGGGTATCACTCCCTTCAAGGTCCAAGGTTCAACACCTCATAGGTGCAAACAATCATTTGGAGCCACACCTTCTGATGAAAAGCCAGCGATTTAACCAATTCCGTGTAGGAAAACTTCTGAGGATGCGGTGCACGGGACCAGGGTTTACTTAAAGGAGTGCGTTGGAAGGGCCCTGCCTTGAAGAGGTTCCCCGACATAAAAATAAATAAAAAATAAAGCTGGCGGGGGTGAAACTCCTCCTTGCAAACTATCTGTTAGCTTTTGGGGAGCACATTGATATGGCAACTATGTTCAATCAATGTGCTATGTGATGCTTTAGACTAATTTGTTGCATTCTTTTACATTTGAATAATTTTTTTTTACATGGTTGCCACAGATTAATGAAACTCTTATATGCCAACAGCATTGAGAACACATTAGGGTGCGGAGATGAATGTTTTAGTTGGGTTTCTTTTTTTTGGAATATTTCTGTAACTTGCAGAAGTGTTTCTGCTACTAAAATGGTATTAGAATTTCATGCCCTTTCTTCCCCTGTTATATGACAAAAATCCAATGATACAAGGTTAACATTGATATCATACCCTTTTTTTTTAATTTTTTTAATTGGCACGGGGTGTCTGAGAATAGTGTCCCAACTAATCCCAGGGGTGCACAAGCCCTCGACAAGGAGTTTCCCGCAAGTGCACATTGGGTAAAATTCCTTTTCCCCCTTGAATTTGGTCCACACATCCAGTTAACAGAGGGACAAACAGTCAATTTTGAAAGAACTTATTGTTTGCCTTTCTTCAACTGTAGCACTCATAGCTCATGTTGGTGCATTCATTACTGAAATAGATCCATTGCTGATTAGTTAGTACTGACTTTTCTAGGAATCTGTAGTATTAAATGCTGGTAGTTTTGCATTTACTTTGTAGCTGATGGGTTGTTTTCCCTTGATATTTGTTGCGCTGATTTAATAATCTTTCCTTATTAAGGAGCTATTTTTTTATGATTTTATTTTCACTGCTCTGGTACTCACTTTTTAAAAATCATTTATGAGTGTGCAATTAGTAAATCTCTTAGTTTAGCTTGCCTAATTTTATTTCTTCTTTTGGCAGCAAATCCATTCACTTGTTATGTCTCTCAGTTATACTGGAATTGAAATCAAGACAGCAAATTCCCTGGAATCTTTGAATGGCGGTGTTCTTGTGATGGTTTCTGGCTCGGTGAAAACTAAGGATTTTAGTGGAAAGAGGAAATTTGTGCAGATGTTTTTCCTTGCACCTCAGGAAAAGGGCTATTTTGTGCTTAATGATATTTTTCACTTTGTTGATGATGATCCAATTCACTATCATCCAGCAGTGTTATTAACCCAGAGCAAACTCGAGTCCAAATTAAATGCTCCTGCTACTGTTTCAGATCCAGGTAATGGTTACTCAACTTAATTTGTCGGGGTGGACTTCTCTTGCATCTCTGCATGGAAAGAGGAAATTCTTGATTACCTATCCAAAAAAAAAAAAAAACTTTTTGGTCAGAAATTGTTAAATTTCTCTCTACAGTTCAGTATGAAACTGTATTTATGCACGACCAATATCTGTAGGGAATATCTTCAGTAACCCTCCGTTTGTATAGAGACTAAAGTTTTCCTCCATTCAATAATTTAGTAAATCAAAATTATGGTGGTTGCAGTGTCCAATTATTTGCTTGGTGGAGAAATCCAAGCAAGAGAGTTGATGGCTCCTACTGAAGTAAAAAAAAACGGTATTGTTGAAAATTATAGTCTTGCAAAGCAGAGATTGCAGCAAGTCCCCGAGTCTAAGAGCATCTTGGAGAACAATTTTGCGGAAGAGTCAGATGGTTGGCTTCAGAATACATTGAATTCGGTGCAAGACCAACTTCCTCCAGTGGTCGAGGAACCTGTTGGAGAGCCCCAAAAGCACACTTATGCTTCTATTGTACGTACAAAATCTAACAATCATCCATATTGTGGGAGATACATTCCCACACGGGACTGATTATTTCTGCTTGCTTGTTTTGGAAGTTACGGGTAGCTAGAGGACAACCTACACAAGCAGTTGCTTCACAGCCTTCTATAAAAAGTGCACCTCCTAATTCAGAGTGGGATCATGTTCCACAGCCCACCACACAGCAATCAAGCGTGGTGTCAAATACATTTGACAGGTTTGTAGTGGAGGTGCCAGAGGAGGTTCCCTCAATGGAAGATGAAGGTGTGCTTTCTACTACTTCTGTTAGATATTTACATTGAATTATAAGAGAATAAATTTTCTTATGATTGTTAGGGTTTTGGAGTTCCTTTCCTGCAAAATTGGATAAGATATCATATGTTTGTAATTGCCTTCAAACTTGTTGGTTATGTTGGATTTTGGATCCTTTATTTGATTTTATGTATGGATGCTTGCAGACGAAATCAAGTCTGTTTATGTGAGAAACTTACCACCTACTGTATCTGCTTCTGAAATTGAGGAGGAATTCAAGAATTTTGGTAAACTCAGTGAGGAGGGTGTGGTTGTTAGAAGTCGCAAGGTTAATGTCCTTTGCACCTTATTGAACTGTTTTACTTCATTATAGTATCGACTTATATGAAGCTAAATGCTTATTGTGTGCAGGAGGTTGGTGTTTGCTATGCATTTGTCGAATTTGAAGATATGACTGGTGTTCATAACGCAATCAAGGTCTGGATATGTTTAGAGAGTCTGTGATATAATAAATCTTTTAGTTATTATGAAATTATATTTTACTTGGACAAAAAAAAGCTATTACGAAATTATATACCATAGATGACAATTACTTTAAACTTATTTTGTGAAATGAGCATACTTTCTGAATTTTTCTCAACTTGGTTGATGTCTTTCCAGTTCTCTAGTTTGCATTAGCTTTTCGAAGTATATGTTTTTTAGTTTAACCCCTAGGGGTTGCCTCAAGCGGTAAAGGTCATGGTATTGGTGGTATGCTCTCTCCAGACCTAAGGTTCGAATCCTATTGTGTGCAAACATTTTCTAGGGGCCATTGAACTGGGGGAACTTCCCCTTGAATTACCCGAGGCGCACTTGCAGGAAACTCCTTGCCAAGAGCCTATGCAAACCTGAGATTAATCGGAACTTTGTTCTCGGACACCCGGTGCCAATAAAAAAATATATATGTTTTTTAGCTCTCTTAAATTTCCGAAATTGGATATATTATAATTTAAAATTAAGATTCTTTGTTTCTTTGGGGAATTTCTATTACTTGTGCAATTTAATGCTTTTTATTGCTTTTAAAAAAAATAAAAGGCATTTCCATGTTTTTGTTGGATTTGTATATTAAAACAACTCTGATTTTTGTCTGTAGGCGGGTTCCGTTCAAATTGCTGGTCGACAAGTGTACATTGAAGAGCGGAGACCAAACAGCAACATTCCATCTCGGGGTTCAAGTGTGTATTTTTTTTCTTTCAATCTCTTCTTTCAGGAAATGGCCTCAAATACTATCATGAATTGTTGCGTAAATATGACATTTCTTTGACGAAAAGCCAATGCCGTTGAAAGACCAGAAATGTTTTAAAACAAAAAAATAAATGTTGATTTAGATTTTGATGATACCTAAGGTGGATTGTCGGCATCACTTTTCTTTTCTTTTTTTCTTCTTCGGGAGGGGGGTTGGGGTGTGATGGTGTTTCAAACAACCCTGTGATATGTTTAAGTGAAATGACAAAATCACATTTGAAAAAGTTTGGTGCTTTGGTTTTTCCCGCAACTTATGCCCTTTTGTATTCATAGCGGATATGTCTTGATTATGATTCTTGGTTATAATATCTTTTTTTGATCGGGATTCTTGGTTATAATATCTTGTCTGACCTGAATTGGTAAGCTTGCTAAGCAGATAGAATGAATACTGTAGCATGGATTTGGTGACATTTGAAGTATTTGAGCTTTGTTTTTGGCAAGTTTATTGTAGCATGGATAATCACCGGTTCCATGTTGGTCTCAACAAATCACTATTTCAAACTAAATCAACAGTTAATTTTATATTTTTTACTTATCAGAAAAGAGCTGTATATTTTTATGAACAGGGAGGGGCAGGGGTAGGGTCAGCTACCAAGCAGAGGCACCAAGGGGACGTTTTAGCTCTCGGAGTTTTGGTAGAGGAAGTGACCAGGACTACAGCAGACTAAGAGGAAATGGTTTCTATCGGCCAGGTTTCCGGCAAGACAGGGGGTTCTCAGGTCACCAAGTATCAGGAAGTGGACAAAGTCCACCAGAGCCATTTAATTAGAATTCTTTTTTTTAATATATATAAGTAATTTAATTAGAATTCTTGAACAAGGGAGATTGCAGTTTTGAGTTGAGCCATGCAGCTCGGCACATTCACCATTTAAAGATTATGATATCATTTTCAGGAGCCAGCTTTGTTAAATGTTTTGAACAATGAATCACATATGTCGCCCATTCTCTGCCAGGAAATTATTTTAAATCAACAGTAACGTGTTTGCAATTTTGCTCTCTTAATCCAGTCAATCTTGCATTGTTTGTGCTATCGAGAACTGCATGTTGGAATGATATATTTATTCATTTATATATTCCTATTGTCTTGAAGGTATGACTTTGTTCGCCCTGTAAGCCGTTATTTTCTTAATTTTGCTGGAAGTGAGATTTCAGCAACCTGACGGACTGATCATCATTGTTAGTATTTATCTTCTTTTCCTCGTAGTATAATTGCAAAGAAAAGGAAGTGCGTTCCCTTTTTTACTTTAATCTGAAATATGGTTTGATTGTCATATTTACCCTTGTTTTGGAATTAGAATGGCTCCTAAACCAGAGATGTTCAGGGCTTGATGTTTTGTTATCTTAGTTAAGATTATTTATATTCCGCAATTAAGGTTGTCCTCAAACTGTTCTGTCTTGCACTTGGAAATTCAAAAATTCTATTCTGTGCATCCTTTTCTGTTATTTGATCCTGAGTTTGAGTTCTCCTACTCACCAGACATCGAGACAGGCTGAGAGGTTCCAAAACAAAAGCATGTTTTGATCTAAAGCATGACAAGCCCCCATAAAGCCAACTGAGATTGAAAACCCGTTCGTAAGTTTAATGGGCAACTTTTTAGGCATCCAAGCATGCACCATCAATCGAAGCCCAACATCACAAATCTCAGATAGCTCAGGCGAAAAAGATGAAGTGTACTTTGACATCAATGAATCGCTGGCGGAGATTTTCCCCCGGTCAGAAAGAAAATTTATCAGTAGAGCAAGCCCTCTAAGGAGATCCTAATTGGTAATCTTACTCAGACTCAAAACTCTAATCTTGCATGATGATTTGGCTAAGGTGTCAGAGCCAAAACTGCCCCAACCAAAAAATGAAGCGGATTTGTTGGAACTATAGGGGGATTACCCGTCCCTCTACAATGCGTTCTCTGAGAGCCCAGATCAAGTTACATGAGCTTGATATTGTTTTCCTTGAGGAAACGATTTTGTTGAATGTTAATACTATAGTAACGTGGTGAAAATGTTAGGTTTTTCTATCTTTATGCATTTTCCCCTTTGAAAAAATATGAGGGGCCTTTTGTGTAGCGTCTAGGTCTGGACATAGAACCCATGTATATATCTAGTAATGTAATGGCTTTTATGGTGTACTTTGATCCAGTGTATTTACTTTGGGTACTTATCATAATTTATTGTCTTGCGCAACATAATCTGAAATATGCCTTTTGGGACCTGTTGAATACTATAGTCTCGAGTTTTCCTGGCCCCATTTTAGGTTTAGGTGACTTTAACACAATCCTTCATCAGTCTAAAAAAATAGGTGGCAGACCATTTGCATCTTCGTCTCAACATACTGGATTAAAACTTTTCATGGACCAAAATGTTCGTGCAGACTTAGGATACTCTGGCCCTAAATTTACTTGGTCAAACAAGAGGTATGACAACGCCCACATCAAAGAAAGGCTTGACAGGGGAGTGACAAACATGAAGTGGGCTACTCTCTTCCCAGATGCTAAAATAACTCATCTGCCAATTCATTCCTTGGATCATGCTCCCCTTCTCCTACACACCATCGATTCCAAAAAATCTCTAAGAATTTTTAAATTTGAAGAATTTTGGGTTAAAGATCCCTCTAGTTTTACTATCGTGGCAAAGGCTTGAAACAAGACCATAACAAGTCCTAGCTCAAAAACTCATATCTGTCTAAAAAGTTTTAAAGATTTGGAATAAAAATGATTTTGGGCATATACAAAAAAGACAAAAAAAAAAAAAAAAAAAAAAGAGAGAATTAAATCATCATTTAGTTGAGGTTCAAAAACAAGGTCCCTCTGATAATTCTCTATGCATTGAAGATTGCATAAAAACAAGGCCTGAATGAACAACTCGAGAGAATAGATCCTTTGGAAACAAAATTCTAGATTGCAAAGGCTCACAACCATGGACCTCAATACCAAATTTTTTCACATGACCTCCACTATGAGAAGATGAAAGAATAATATCCATTACCTTAAAGATCAGTCCAATCAATGGGTTCATGACCCTTTCACCATCCAAAATATGTTCTTGGAACATTTTTAGAGAATATACAAAACATCAGAACCTGTTATTCTTGAAGACTTTGATTCTCTCTTTCTAGATAAGTTGTCTAATCAAGATAATGAGACTCTTTGTAGAATACCTAATAAGGAGGAAATCCTTTCGACTATTAAACAAATCCCCTCTTCCAAGGCACCTAGCTTGGATGGCTTTACTGGTTTTTTTTACAAGCACTACTGGGACATTGTGAAGGATGATTTCATCAGGACCATAAAAAGCTTTTTATTAACGGGCATGGTCTAATAGGGCTAAATCACACTCAAATTGTGTTAATCCCAAAAACAAACTCATCTAGTATTGTGCATCAGTACAGACCTATAAGCCTCACCAATGTTTGTTATAAGGTGATTGCCAAAATTATGGCCAATAGACTCAATCAAAAAAGTCCTCCACAAGTTTATCTCTCCTCACCAATCTGCTTTCATTCTTGGCAAAGTCATTCAAGAAAATACCATAATACCCCAAGAGATCTTCCATCACCTCAAGAAGAAAAGAGGTAACTAAGGGTTGATGGCCATTAAAATTGACATGGATAAAGCCTTTGATTACATGGAATGGAAATTTTTATTTTCTGTTCTTAAATGCTTAGGATTCCACCCTAAATGGATCATGTGGATTGAATAGTGCATAACCATAGTATCTTTCTCAGTGGTTATCAATGGGGGACCAATAAGGTGTTTCAATCCATTTAGAGGCCTAAGACAAAGTGACCCTCTTTCACCCTTTTTGTTTATTATAGATAGCGAGGTGCTTTCCCGACTCATAAATAGAGAGAAATAGTCGGGCAATATCCATGGTATTAACATTAGTAAAAGAGGACCCTCCATTACTCACCTCCTGTTTGCGGATGATTTGATTCTCTTTACTAGAGCAACTACGAGTAATGCTAATTCTCTCCTCAAGTATCTTGATAAATACTCTACTTGGTCTGGGCAAAAGATAAACAAAGACAAGTCATCCAAAATCAAATATCTCAGTCTCCCTTTAAGCTTTGAAAGACCAAATAGGAGTAACTACACTGATAATCTAGAGAAAATTCAAAAGAAACTTTTTGGTTGGAAGCTGAAGCTCTTATCCCAAGCTGGTAGAACTACTCTAATCAAATCTGTTGCTAGCTCCATTCCAGCCTATATGATGTTGAGTATACTGATTCCAAAGTCCATCTCTAAGGAAATTGACAAATCTCTCATGAGATTCTGGTAGGGTTTTGACCCTAAAAAATCTCATAATTTCACTCTCAAGTCTTGAAAATCCATTTGCAAATTCAAGTCCATTAGAGGTCTTGGGTTAAGACAAACGTCACTCTTCAATAAAGCACTACTTTGTAAACTGGGATGGAATTTTCTTAGCAATGATACCAGTCTGTGGAAATCTCTTATCTCTAGTAAATATGTAAAACAAGAATCCTGGTTGACTATCTATGCTAAACCCACTAACTTAGAATTTTGAAGGCCTGTTAAAACTTAGAGATTTCCTTGCCTCTAGTATATGCAAAGAGATTAATAATGGGGTTAAAACCAAAGTTTGGACTGATCCTTGGATTTCTACTTTATCCTAGCAAATCTCAATCCCTTCATCTTCTCTCATCATTCAAGATCCACAACTGAGAGTATCTGAATTAGTTTTTGAAGAACCTAGAAGATCGAACACTATTCTTCTTCAAGCTCTATTCCCTCAGGATACGACTAGAGAGATTGAAAAAATTCCTCTTGCCCAATTGCATTTTCATAATATAAGGGATAGTCTAAAATGGATTCATCACTCTTTTGGTAAATTCTTTGTCAAGTAGGCATACTCTGCTGGTTATTCATAACAACACCACCATCCAATCGCAACCATCGTCAATTTGGAAAAAACGGTGGTCTTTGAAAATTCAAGACAGGCTTAAGCTCTTCATTTGGAAAGTCTTCAACAATATCCTTCCAACAAGATCCTTACTAAAGAGCTGTATATCCCTTAATGAGGATCAAGTCATCTGTCCAATTTGTAAATCTGCAGAAGAAGCAGCCTCCCACTTTTTTTAGAATGCTTATACTCTAAAAACCTTTGGAGGCAATCCCCATGGCCTCTTACTATCTCCTCCATTGGAAGGTAGGATATTAATAATTGGGTTTTGTGTATTCTAGATCTTGAGGGGAAACTCCAGATTTCAGAAACAGACACCAACAAATTCCAACTCTTTGTTGTTATTGCTATGGATAATTTGTGGTTTTACAGAATTCGGGTTATTCATGACTCTCTTAATCCATCAATAGATCAATTTGTCAAAAGAGTTAGTCAATCATATAGGAATCATTGTAATGCTTGGGAATGGAAAGATTTGAGTAGTGAAACCAGATGGTCTCCACCTCCTCCAGAAAAAATCCAATTGCATTTGATGTTGCAGTCAGATCAAATGGTAGTAACTCTGTTTCTATATGCAGAACACCCAGTGGCAAAATTGTATTCACCATAGTTGAGCACTCAGGGAGCTGTAATTCAAATCAAGGTGGAGCTATGACAGTGTTCATAAAAGTACAAGAAGCTCAATCCAAAAACCTAAAAAATATCATAATTGAGAGGGACTTCTACAGAACCATATCAGCCTTAAAAGAAATTCAAGGAAATCGGGATTGAATTGTAGAAGATATTATAAGAGACACAAGACTAATGCTGGAGAAAGTTGAGAACTGGGAGGCAGTAAAAATACATCATTCTCAAAATCGATACACGCATGCAATTGTTCAATGGGCAGCATCCAAATGTATATCTAGAATCGTACTCTTAATCAAAATCCCACCATGTCTGTTGGAATTTCATAGTGGCAAGGATCCACCAAATGTAACTGTTCATAATTAAGTACACTAGTTGTTTATGTTTGAATTATGTATTAAGACCTTGCTTATTAATGAAGTTCATTTTATCTGACAAAAAAAAAAAATGATTTATACATAACATTTTTCACAATACATTTCTCAACAATATGTTAAATGAGAGGTAATTTTGTAAAACACTTTATAAAAGTAATATTACTTTATAAAAATACCCTTATCTTACAACATTGTTTTGAAATTAAAAATGTGTTGTGCGTGTATCAATACTCAAAAAAAAAAAAAAAAGACTTACAGGCAAGAGAGAGAGATCGAGAGCTAGGGTTTCCGTTTAACACTTTGTGCAAGAGAGAGAGATGGAGAGCTAGGGAGTCGGGGAAAAGGGTTTGGACTTTGGACTTTGAGCAAGAGAGAGACGAGATCGCACAGAAGAATTGGTTATTTTTTTTTTTAATATATATATAACCCAGGTACCGGATTTTAAACTCACAAAAATATGCAAGTTCCACTCGTATTCAAATTGAAATGAAACACCAAACGTTACTGCTTGTCTTGTTGCATCTGTTCCATGCCTTAATCCAACATTTTAAAATAAAATAATTCATTTATTTCATTATTTTCGGGTACTCTGTTACAACATTGTATTGCACCTTTTGCTAAAATTTCATTTTATTTCACCTTCTCAGGTTTGGACCCCAACTTTCATAAATAGGTGACTAAGGAAGCCCTCTGAATAATGATGAACCATATTTCAGTAAACAACCCAAAATTACTGGAAATTTTTAACCTTCCAACAGAAGTGAGTGCTGGTTTCATTCTTTTGCACCTTTGAAGCATTACAACTGACTAATGGTCTTCCTTTCTGTGTTGGAGTTAAGCATTTGCTGCACTCATGGGTTATCCGTGAATAAGAAGTGCCTGATCACAGTCGTGCCTTGGGTCACCATCTTCCTCATCTTCCGTCTCCCAGAGGAAACTAGCATATGCTGCAAGAACATGGCTGAAAACAGAAAACAATCAACCAAAACTAGTAAGGTCATATAGGCAATGTCTTTTTGAGAAATATCCTCCTCCTCCTCTTCATTTTTGTAGTTACGTGAGAAGTTGTGGATTTCGTTCTCTAAGCAACTTCTATCATGAAGCAGATCATCCAGTTGCCTGGAGAACAGGATTTCCTCGAGGGAAAAGAGTTTGTGACAACTATTACTAAGCATCCAACTTAAGTGATACCCTGGATCATATTTATTTTAAGCTTGGAATAACCTCCTAGATGGCTAACTAAGAGCTCAGTCCCACATCATCATAATACATTATACATGTCCTAATGGTAAGACGTGTGCATTCAATGCTGAAGGAACAAACATCTTTTTAACATGATGAGAATAAAGGAAACAATTCAAAGTTCAAACACTGAAATTAGGAGTTGTGCAAGAAAATTGTACCTATCTCCAGGAGAAGCCTGAACTGCGCTCTCAAAGTAGGACAATGCTTTATCTTGGTCATGGTAGAGTTCCCACACCAATTTAGCATATTGTGACATGATTTCACCATCACTAGGATCAGCTAGTATAGTGCGCATGTAAAATTCCTCCGCTGTTTGGAGGTCTCCCTTGGACTGTAGGTTGAACATGATAATTAAACATGAGTTCCATTGAGTCAAGCAGAGAAAACAATTTAATGTTATCAAGAGACACTGTATAATCTTCTCCGTGCATGTTCTTCTTATCCTGATAAATATGTGATAAATGTTCACAGAATATGTTAAGATATGTATTGTTTTGCTGCCTCAAAAGTGCAATGTCGGTCATAAATGGGCTTTATACCAATTAGCAATAACCAATCCTCACATAAATTCTTGAGGATCCAACAAGTACATCATTTTTTTTTCTTTTCCAATGCTCCATTAAGGGCAAAGGCGCCCATAGTGAATTTAACGAATATCTTGTAACAAAAATATATGAGTTAACACGGTAAATTTCAAGCCAATGGATTCCCAAATAATTCAATTCTCTGTCATGAGTTATTGTGTCAATGAATTACTTTGATCTTAAGCTTGTGATGATGGGTGCAATCTTGAAGAAAGGTTCGGAAGTTGTTTTTAGTGGAGCTTCTACATACTTTTGTAATCATGTTCTACATGAAGTCTCAGCTTCCTCTCTTATCAGTTTTCTGCTGTATCCTCATCAAACCTTGTGATTTTTACACTAAGCAAACTTTTGCTTGCTTGTTCTAAATCGATCCCACTGAAAACCATGATGTGACTGCCATTGATATCCAGAATACTATTCATCAATGTAGGGCTATCTTGACCAGGTCCATATATGGACTTCCCCTTTCTGTACAGTCACAAGTAGCAGATACATAAAATATCTCCTTACTTCACTCTAAACGAGTTTTCTAGTTTAGTGCTGAACAATGTAATTCTTGTTCACACCCTTTATCCATGGCTGTCATCTAGCATGTATGGATCCATATATATATTGGAGCTTTTCAGCCATGGGCGAGACAAATAGCTCCTTTTATCTGAAATGGGTACTCCAATTAACTAATCTACTAATTTATTTCTAGATTCTCCATTCTACCACCGACATGATTTCACCAGTTCAGCAGGAGGCACGTCCCTATGTATCTTGGGACTTGTTCTTGATGCAAACATTGAAATACAACATTAATGCCAAGATTTCCCATTACCGAATCCGTTGGTGCATAGTTGTATTAAAATTATGAGCAGTTCATGTGAGGGTTTTAAACCAGGGTCCTTTGTTTGCAATAACATTCAAGGCTTCTTCTCACAGAAACCCCCATCCCAAAAAAAGAAAGAAACATGAGACCTGCACAGGCAGCACCCCTGCACACACTCACACATACACATGAAAACACTCATGTGAACACACACACATGAAGTCATGAGTAATTGTATTTTTTCACGACTTAGTGTCTACAGAGTATATTCTAATCTGCAGTAAGAGGCAAAGGTCATTTTAGCTAAGTTAATATTGCTAAATGTGAGAGAAACAGTTCATCTGTTCTGTAAGTACTAAACTCCTGAAAATCATACTATTCCAAAATCTTACTATAATACAGAATGAAGGCATATGTTGATCACACCACTAAAAGCGTGCAATTATTCTTAGTCTTCCACTGAGCTGGATGAAGTGTACTAACCCAAGAGACATGCTACAGAACTGGGTCCCACAAAGAAGCAGAATGAGCTCACCCAAAACAGTTTATGGTGATGTTTAATCCATTAACTATATTGGCCTCACATTCTTGTCAATAGATGTTGAGTAAAATGAGCTAACCATAAAGAGTTCAGCCTCGTTTGGTTACACAGATGAAATGAGATGAGATGAAAAATCTGTGAATAGTAGTAAAATAATTTGTGAATAGTAGTGAAATGGTTTGAATTAAGATTTTTATGGGGTTTTGGAAAATGAAAGAGAAAAAGTTGAATAAAAAAGTTATAAAGTTAAAAGAATATAATTTTTTTTCCGGATTTGAAAAGGTTGAATTATTTATGTGTTTTGTTTGGAAGTTGTAATGATTAGGTAATGATTAGATAAAAAAGTTGAAATTTTGAAATTGAAAAATGTTTGTTTGAATAGTGTTTGGATGTTGAGATGAGATAAGATGAGGTGAGATGAGATGGTTTCGAAGGTTTGTGAAACCAAACCAGGCAGACTGAGATGAGATGGGAACAAAATATGATTATCTTACCTGACATAGGAACTGAGCATAATTTCTTAGAAACAAGGGGTTGTTAGGATTATCCTCAATCATCTTCTTATGATACTCCTCAACATTGCTGCCTTTGCTGGATTCAGCCGCAGGAAAATCAGCTACATCAATCTTAAGCCCTGCTACATGTTGGGATGAACTTACCATTTCAACTTTTTCTTTGGAGGTTGACATTTCGAGTTCCTCTGCATGTTTTTCCTCCTCAATCTGCACTTTATCCCGAAAGCATTAGAATCTTTCCAACAATGTGAAACAGCTTTTGAAGCCATCAATTCCTCTGACCAAATGTTACACCTGAATTTGAGCTTCAGATGCTTCATATTCTTCCTTGTCATCCTCTATTTCCCAGAGGAAACTAGCATATGCTGCAAGAACATGGCTGGAAACAAGAAATTAAAAGGTTAACATTTAAGCATGATTTCTAAAATTAGGTTTGCAAGTTCACACTGGGTCATCCAGTTTCTGAAGGTCAGTGATAGGTTTTGGCAACAAGAGTATAGAATCCAATACAACCCCATAAAGTATAATCTCCAGCAGTTCAAAGCACAAACTTGGAGCCATATTCTTTTCATGATGCCAGATGGAGGAAGTGCTCACCTATCCTGAGGAGTGGCTTGAGCTGCCCGCTCAAAGTAACTCAAGGCTCTATTTTGGTCATGATGGTGCTCCCACACGAGTTTAGCATACAGCAGCAAAATTTCACCATCTTCAGGATCTGCTAGTGTTGCACGATAATAGTATTCCTCTGCTCCTTGAAGGTCTCCCTTGGACTTGAGGAAAAAAAAAAAAAAAAAGAGAAAAAGGAGGCACGTTTCATAATGTGAAATCTAATCTTTGAATTGTACAAAGACTGCTTCCCTTTATTGAAAATGATATGAGCATTATCAGTTATTTTGAAGATTTTTGTTTTTACAATTTAATTTTCCTAGCCATTCTACACTTGCATTAGTTGTAGTAGATCATTTTGATCTGTAGAGTTTTGACCAAGGTTCCATATACAATAATCTCAGCTTTCATCACCAAACTATTTCTTGGTAAATGAAGCTTTAATCGTGAGTAATGCAATTGGGCTTAAAACTGAATGGCATCACTGCTGCACCCCAGAGGGCAAGGTTTCATCAAATTGAGGCACTTTCGCTCAAGTATAGAGGTAAAGCCTCATGGGAAGGGGTCAGTGACACATATAGCCTACCTTATGGTCAGGCCTAATAACAGGAACATAGCAAAAGCAGCAGCAGCAGAAGCGCCACCACCACCAACAACAACAAACGTGATAGCAGAAATTGAAGTACGAGTACCCTCTGAGGTGGGGTCTAATTTGGTTATAGTCTACTCTGTAATTGGCCCACGATCGAACAACTAGAAAAAGATAAAGGCTTTGACCCTGCCACTTCTAAGCACCATTATCAATCAGATCCGATTAATCAGGAGTTGAAAATAGGTATTCGATATAATCAACCGATCTATGGATGTATAAACGAGGCTAGTGTTCACAATTATTAGTAGTTCCCAATTCTTGTAAGATATATTTCCTCAAGTTTTTGTGTAGCTTTAAGACATTTACAAATTAGGAAAAAAGCAGAAGCATGAGGCAAAGAAGACTAACCTGCAAAACTTGAGCATATTTACTCAGAAACAAAGGGTGGCAAGGATATTCATCAACCATCCTCTGACAGTACTCTTCAAGATCGCCAACATCATCAAAGTTCGCCAGAGATAAATTGAACCCATCAAAACCACGGCCACCGCCAACGCCAACACCAAAACCAGAAGTGTCAATCCCAAGCCCTGTAGCAAGGTACATGGGTGGACTAGGTGGTTCATTCGCTTCTTCTTCAACACTCCCACTCTGAATCCCATCAACAATTTCATCCTTCTCCTCTTCCCCTTCCACAATCAAGCCTATACTCTTCTTGTTAAAGCTGAATCCACCACTGCCTATGGCTTCTAAGCTCTCACCTATGGTAATAGTTCTCTCCAGCGCTTCTTGACTCGGATCTCGAGCCTCTTCATCCTGAAATCCATCCCCAGATTGGAATATCGAAAAAGATGGTGATGTGTGCAACATTGAATTGTTATGTTTTATACAGAAACTCCGTAGGCGTACTCGGATTGCGAACTCGTCTACTTCAGAAGAACAATAGCCTACCGAGTTTCCATATCAGACCAGGCTCGTCGAAAGCTAGAGACTTGTCGATCGAATTCAGTTCAGAGAACTGGGCAACACAATAAATACTCGCTTGGCCACCCGAGCTAAAGCATGGGAAATGGCTTACTTGTCCGAATTTGACCCTCCCAATCCGGCAAGCTAATAATATCTTTATTGACTCGAAAAATCGTGAAAATCCAAATTAGCCAGCTTGAGCTACTTGTGATCCCATTTCAAGCTTTGAGAGTCTCCCATCACATGAAACTTGGCTCACTTTTTTTAGTGCTTTCCGAGGATTAATACAGGAATCAAGTGGCCTGCTTTGCAGTTCACGAACTTTAATAATATCTCAACCGTCACGGAATTAGGCCTGATTTGTTTTCAGAAAACTCTCATCTCATCTCATTTTATCTCAATTTTATTATTACATTTTTTTCTATTCCAATACAAAATAAAATAAACAATTCAACTTTTTCAAATTCATCTCATCTTCTCTCACCTAATCATTACAACTTTTTCAAATTTCAATACAAAATAAAATAAACAATTCATCACATCTCAAAAGTTTTCATCTCATCTCATCTCATCTCAAAAACAAACAAGACTTAGTTTCATCGGCGAGTGAACCATGTGCAGTTCACGAATTGGGATATTTAAAAAATAAAAAATTTGTTTTATCTGTCACTATTTACTATTTTATACTTTATAATTTATAAAAAATATCTTTACATCTAATAAAAAAAAAATTATAAATATGTGGTATGAAAGTAAATAGTAGTTGATGCATAAAATTTCTCATAAAAAAAAATATAACTTTTAAGTAATTGATTAGTCAGAGATACATAGAAAATGCAAATTTCTCGATAGATTTCCATTTTCCAAAATTACATTTTTAATAATGATAGAGGATATAAAATAAGATGAGTTCTTGTATAAACCACCGCTGCTACCCTATAAATTCTCCCAAAGCATTTCTTTCTTTCATTCTTGTTTGATTGGCAATGATCAGTAATATTATGAAAAATAAAATAAAATATTTTTACAAGCTTATTATTTATTGACACGCCAAGATATTAATATTAGCAAGCATACAATGTATTTGATGTTTTTCTTTTATTTTTTCAAACTGAAATGACTTAAATCTAATACTTTTTTTTCAAGCACATAATAACCCTCAATATTATCGTTGGAGATCATTAATGGTGGTCATGGGCTGGAGAACTTGCTCAGCCCAATTGGCGTTAAATCTAAATAAGAACTGAGGAGTGAAAACCCCGTATATGGAATGGGTCCTAAAGAATGGCCCACTGCTAACCATGTTAAATTAACAGAGAGAATTTCATGATTAAGAAGGTCTTCTGGAAATGTTATTTTTGGGGGTAATTAATTGTAGCATATTTTACAACAATAAACATCCAAGTTTTCGGAATCAAGGTGTTAAATTCTAGAACATTATACCATTCTAGAACGTTCAGTTGAAATTCCGTCAGTTTTCTGGTAGGGAAGAAAGGGGAGGTAAAGAGTCAAGACAGACTAACCATAAAATAGTACCTGATAACCATAACCAGATACGACGACGTTTTCAGTTACGAAAAAAACTGCATAACGAGCTGGCGCCACCTAAACATCCCGGGTCTTAGTAAAAACACAAAACATTACCTGGCTAACGGATAAACATTCAGACCAGGTTAATTTTAGTAAACAACAAATCCCAATCCCTCATTAACACCCTTCTCAAATCCCACCTTCTCCCCCAGCATTCACTTCTTGTGCCATTCACCCATCTCTCGTCGTCTGCCCCTCCATCGGACGGCGAGAGCGGAACCCTCTTTCTTATTCTTCCTAGTAATTCAACCAACCTTATTCAGCTCTTCTTCATCTCCATTTTCTAATTTATTTTTACAGTATCGTCGTATTTTAATAATGTCAACTATTCTAGCCCCCTTCCAGCTCTTGGAACTAAATCTCATATCCGCTCAAGACCTCGCCAATGTCTCCCGGTCCATGCGGACTTACGCCGTGGCTTGGGTCCACCCAGACCGGAAGCTTTCGACCCGAGTCGACACCCAGGGAGACAACAACCCCACCTGGAACGACAAGTTCGTCTTCCGCGTGGACGACGAGTTTCTATACTCCGACACCTCGGCCATCATGGTCGAGATCTACGCGCTCCACTGGTTCCGGGACGTTCACGTGGGGACCGTCCGTGTCCTCGTCGGGAATATCCTCCCTAACACGCCCCGGGCGTTTCGTCAGCGCAACATCCAGTCGCCGGCTGGGATGCGTTTCGTGGCGCTCCAGGTCCGCAGGCCCTCGGGTCGGCCCCAGGGGATTCTGAACATTGGCGTGGGAGTGCTTAACAGCTCCATGCGGAGCATGCCGTTGTACTCGCAGCTCAACTCCTCCGGTGCAGTAGGGTATCGCCACCTGATGGGAGAGGATGATTCGCATATCCAAGGGAACGGGTCCATTCAGACGGCTGTTTCCAAACCTTCCGGCCTCCGGCGCACCAAGAGTGACACCAGCTCCATGATCAGGTCTGAACTCCGGGCCTCAGAACTCCGAGGGGTCCCAAGGAAAGGAAAACCGAGCTCCACAGTCAACGGGTCCAATGTGGGTCCCAAGAAAAAGAAATTCTGGTCCAGAGCAAGTAATTCGTTGCTCAGCGGTTCAGACGTCGGGAACGGCAAAAAGAGAGAGAATAAGAACACAAAGAAGTCCAGGCCCAGCTCCGTAATAAGTGGATCCGAAGTCAGCGGGTACGCATCAGTTAAGGATAAAACCGGAAAATCGAGTTGGATAGTCAGCGGTTCGGAAGTTAGCCGAGACCCACCACCTAAGAAGGGCCATAAAAAAAGGGGTAAAGGCAAGCCGAGTTCCGTCCAAAGCGAGTCGGAGGCAGCACCTGAAGTAGAACCGCCGACGAAACGGGTGGTGTTGAATGAAAAACCCATTAGAGAAACCGACAACTGGTCGGAGTCGGAGGTGGACACGCCGAAAGTGAGACTGAGCACACTTGAAAAAGCGGGTTTCTACTTGGATTTCGAGACCCCAAGAAAATCCCGCATGACGCCCATGCACTCAAATGCAACACCCATGCCTGTCCGCATGACGCCCATGCATACACGTGGGACACCCAAGCATCCACGACAGATACAGGTCCACCCACGCGCTACACCCATTCGTACGAAATCCTTCCACAAGTTCAACGGGCTGTTAGAGTACGGAACGCCGCGCAGGTCGGCGTTGATGGACTACAATATCACCCCGCGCAAGTCGGTATTACCTAACACGAGGCTATTCTTGACAGAGTCTGAGCTGGGTCCATCGCCGTCTGAAGTGGCAGCAGAAATGGCTAAGGTGCAGCGACTGGACGAGGAAGGGAGCTCATTGGTGGGCGGGGCCAGCATGGACGAGAGCGTGGAAGGGCTACAGTCTAAGCTAGAGCGTTGGCGAACCGAGCTCCCGCCCGTGTATGACCACGGTGAGTTCTCGAGCGTGATGTCGAGCAAGAATCATGAACACGAGCAGCATAAACCAGATGGCGGTAATGGCTTGTTCTCGTGCTTCAGCAATATCTGTGGGTGTCAGTGCCAGATCGTTTGCGGTGGCGACTCTGCAAACAAACCAAGCAATAAAGTTGGAAGTGGGAGAATCCACCGACGGAATGCCTCGGCCGAGAAGGCGAGTTTCGTTTGAATGGAGGAGTCAGTTGTGGACCGGTTGAACCGGATTGGTACTTGGAAGAAGAAGACGACGAATACAATACCCCAAAAAAAAGTGGGAAAGGAAATTAATTTATACTTTAATTTTTTGCCCTCACGTAGAGTATATAAGTACATTTTCGAAATTATCAATATTAATTGTTGTGGTGTGGACAATTCCTTTTAATTTTCCCAACTTGTCTATGCATACATAGCTCTTGCTATGCTCTCTATAAATCTCGTATACGTACGTATTAAGGGTGAAAACCGACGTTCGGTTTTTGGGTAAAATTGATGCCGATCGAAGTCAGAAAAAATATGAGAGCCACCGACTGTAATTGATCGATGGGGAGGAGGAAACCGATCAAGGCGGTTCTCTAGCGATTCTCGATCGGTGTCGGTTCCCCTAGCGCTGATAATCTACAGAAAGAACAATGAGAGAAACGGAGAGAGAGAGAGAGAGAGTTACAGAGAAGAGAGAGAGTTACAGAGGAGAGAGAGAGAGAGAGAGAGTTGCATACTTAAATCGGGAAGAAGACACTCGTGAGGAAGAAGACACATCACGAAACGACGTCGTTCCACTTAAGTTTAAGTGGAACGGTGTCGTTTCAGACTTCTTTTTTTTTTCTTACGTCCTTAATAAAACCGCGCTGTTTGGTTTAATGCCAAACGGCGTCGTTTCCATTATCTGTTATAATACATATAGTTATAAAACGACGCCGTTCCACTTAAATTTAAGTGGAACGACGTCGTTTCGATAAGGGTATATTAAAAACAAAAGTTTTATTATATCGGTCGGTTCAGCGGTCCAGTCCAGCTTTAAACCGGGGCCAAACCACAAAACTTCAGTTTCTTCAAATTTCTACTGCACGCCAACTAGTTCTCCTCCGGTTCCTGACGCGGCCAGTGGTGTCGGTTTCTGTACAGCCCTAGTACATATTCACCTTGTTAATAAAAAATGAAATGCAGAGAGATTTGTCAAAGCGTACGCATGCTGCATATATATGCAATGCATACATGCATATATATATAAAGCTTTAATTAGGTTTTTGGACTCGACTTATTAATAACTATTGCTTATAACTCGGCTTCTTTTCTTTTTCCCCCCGCAATAGTATGCTAGCATACCAAAGTTTTGAATATTGTTTTGGTAACCATTTCGGTTGAGGTACTTGAACAAAATATTTCGGTATAGCTATCATTTTGAGATAGTCTATATATATAAAAACAATATTCCAAAATAACAACAATATACATTTTAAAAATGTATATACATGAGAAACTCAATAATACTTATCAATACAATGTTAAAATTTTAACATGAACATTAATAATTGGATCTGTTGGAGTGGTGTTTCATAGCCCGAGCAGTGCCACAGTAGATGATGGCTTCCAAAATATTACTCCCAAGTGCAGAAGTGGACTAGTTGTAATATGAGGTAGCATCAAAGGTCATCTCCACAGGGACAAGAGGATTTCCAGCCAATTAATTGTATGAAATTGCGAAGATTCAGATTTGAAAAAGTGTTTGGATGATTTTTCAAGTGAAAAATAAAGTTTTGTATGAAAATAAGAAAATAAAACAAGAAATGTTATACTCACAAAAAAAGGTATGTTGCTATTGACATGTATGGTTGACTTTTAGAGTGCCTTGGTTTTGAAATTTTTTGAAAGGAAATAGACTTAACTAGAGTAATTCAAATCTCAAGAAAATAAACTAATCAACTCATGACACAATCTGAAATTTAAACTTTACCCTAATGTAAACAGAGAGTTAAATGGACACTAAAATAATTACAGAATTTGTAGAAACAATCTGTCAAACACCTGGGTTGCGATTTTTGACTTTCTTTTAACTCCACATATTACCAAGATTTCTGGGTACTACTCTCCTTTTATTAATCCAATCAAGGTATTAATAAAATGCAATTTGAAGAACATAAACTCAAAGATCATGTACCAAGGCTTTAAAAGAATCTATCACTAATTATCAACCAATTTTTACTGTATCACTTATCTGAGAGACACCTCGATTGATTCAAGGTGCCTAGTGTCAATAACATAACATGAATAAGAACGAGAGCATCCAACAGAATCTCATTCACAAAAACTTGATTTCATATATAGTGAAATAAATAAATTGAGATCTATAGAAATCCAACCAACATAAGGAGCAAAAGAAAGTTTTACCACAACCCAAGCTACAGATTTAGCCTAAATTTACCATCATCAACATCAAATCTCAACAAAATGAAAAACCCTAGAAACTTTCAAAAACTTCTTAAATATAAAATAAGTGAAAGAAATTATATGCTAACTGACTCCTCTTCTTTGGCATTTTTCCTCTACTTTAAACCCATTTCCAACTGCTATTTCTCTCTCTATGCCACGGATTCTCCCTTCTCTATTGCTCCCGTAACCGTTTTCTTTTTCCTTTCTCTTTGGTTTTTTTTCTTCTGCTTTTCATAGCCTCACATCCAGAATCTTCCTCTCTTCTCTTGTTTAGTAGACGTGGGCCTCATTCTTCCATTGATGTGTTATGAGTCATACAAGCTTTATTGCAAATGTGGGCCTCAACCTACAATTCACACTAGAATTAAGCCCGTGTAAGTCTGAGTTGAATAAAACTGAGCCCAAGTCTATTTTTAATGTGTAATCAGGCTTTACATGTCAACAACTCAATTGTTATGCAGTGTTTATTAAATACTCTTTGTGCAAATAAAACTTATTTAATCAAGTGTAATAAGAGCACTTAAAACAACATTATTTCCCTTTTATCACACCTCCCAACTGACTTTTTACTAGTCTCTAGCAAATAAAGTGAATGAAATCAAACAAAAGGGAAGTTATTAGCTATAAATTTAATAAATCTGAAAATCACATGCCATGAAATAAACTTGTTGAGTTTAAGAACACTGGAGATAGATTAATTTGAATTTTTGTATCAACTGAAAAATTCCATTTAGCTAATTAACCAAGGGAATTTAATGTCACAAAGTTTGCTTTTCTTCAAGTGCATGGGAATAAGGTTAGAACTCCAAGATTGACTACCAAGAGGCATTAACAATTTCAACCACAGCAGCTAATCTGAGATAACCACATGGTTTTACTCTAATTCAAAACCATTGTAGCAGCAGCTTTCACACTATTACACTTTAAAATGCACCTACTCTTTTATTTATTAAGGACCCCGGTAATAGGCAGCCTTTTCCAATACACAAATGTAAACCATGTATGAAAACCTTCTTATTTCACTTCTTTTCTATTCTTTTTTCTTTTTATTTATTTATTTATTTGATCTCTGACTTGTCCATTTTCTCATTTAATATACTTTAGATTCTTCCTAAGCCATTAGGATATAGTTCATTAGAGTCCCAAATAACTGAAGTGTAAATCAACACATAATGACCCAATGTAGTCTTTCTAAGCCTTCTGGGCATGTGTTGTGTGTTTTAGCAAAACTTTTGACATCTTTCCCTTGGTTTAACAACTAAATAAAATGGATAAGTTCTTCTTTTGATCTATACTCAGATTTGCACTACATTCTACATGTTCCATGACCTCAACAACTCATTTTTCAGTTCTCATTCCAGCATGTAAAATTCAAGAATAGAGATTTTAATTTGCTTTGGACTCATTACCAGCACTCCCCCAAGGTGGACCAACATATGTCTAAGGCATGCAAACAGAAAAATAAATTCTCTTCCACCCCCCAACTAGATTGTAGCATTGTCTTCAATGATGTAAGATAAATAGAGAATTTACACAAAGACAACAATTAAAGAGCAAAACAGATAGAAGAAGAACCAAGTAGTAGAAGAAAAATTGAAGGAAAAAGGAAAAGGAAGTACCTGGGCAACTTTGAAAGGAATGCAGCCAAAATAAAAATAAATACTGAAGAACAAAAGAAAACAATGAAAAAAAAATGGATAGATCAAGAAACCATTAATTAGGATCAAGTAAATGTAGAGTAGATTCCTCAGGTGCAAAGTTAAAAATAAAAGATTTGAGCTTTTGACCATTAACTTTAAAAATGTTACCATTGAGAGAATTCATTATCTCTATAGTACCTTGGGGAAAAACAGTTTTGACCACATATGAACCACTCCAACGAGACTTTAATTTGCTAGGAAACAAGTGTAACCGAGAATTGTACAATAACACTTGTTGGTCAGGCTCAAAGGTTTTACGTTGGATATGTTTATCATGAAATCTCTTCATCCTCTCTTTGGACAGTTTGGAATTATTGTAGGCATCCATTCTAAGCTCATTTAATTCAGTCATCTGCAGTTTTCTTACAAAACCAGCCTGGTTAGTGTTGAAATTGAATTTTTTAATGGCCCAATATGCCCTGTGTTCTAACTCTACAAGTAGATGGCAAGCCTTCTTCTACACTAGTTTATATGGAGACATGCCCAAAATTGTTTTATAGGCTGTCCTGTAAGCCCAAAGAGCATCAATTAAACGCAATGACCAGTCCTTTTTGTTAGGGCTAACTGTTTTTTCAATAATGTTTTTTATTTTCCTATTAGCTAGTTCAGCTTAGACATTGGTTTGGGGATAATAAGGTGTGGAGACTTTATGATGGATGTCATATTTCTTTATTAAGACAGAAAAATGCTTATTACAAAAATGGGTACCATTATCACTGATAATGGCCTTAGGCATGCCAAATCTTGCAAAAATGTTTTCTTTTAAAAATTTTAAAATCTCTTGATGGTCATTGTTTTTGCAAGGGATTGTCTCAACCCACTTAGAAACATAGTCTACAGAAAGCAAGATATACAAATAGCCATAAGAAGAGGAGAATGGACCTATAAAATCTATCCCCCATCGGTCAAAGATTTCAATAACTAATATAGGCTGCATGGGCATCATATTTCTCCTAGTGATATTTCCTAATTTTTGATAGGGTTCACAGGTCTTACAAAAGCTATATGCATCTTTAAACATAGAAGGCTAATAAAACCCACTTTGAAGGATTTTAGCTACTGTTTTGTGGGTTGAAAAATGCCCACCACAAGCTTCTGAATGACAGAAGAACAATACACCAGAAATTTCAGAATTAGGTACACACTTCCTAATAATTTGATCTGAACAGTACTTAAAGAGGTATGGATCATCATAGAAAAAACATTTAACTTCAGATTTTAGCCTCTTGATGTCCTGAGCAGTCCAATGAGGAGGAGTTTTTTCTATGACCAAAAAATTTCCAAGGTCAACATACCATGGTAAAGTCTCAACTGAAAATAATTGTTCATCAGGAAAATAATCAAAAATTAAAGGGGAGTGTTCAGAATTTTCAGATATAAATCAAGACAAATGATCCGCCACCACATTTTCCATCTCCTTTTTGTCCTTGATTTTGAGATCAAATTCCTGCAGTAGGAGAATCCAACTTATTAGCCTTGGTTTTGTGTCCTTTTTGGATAATAGAAATTTAAGTGCTACATGGTCAGTAAATATGGTGACAGAAGAGCCAAGAAAATAATATCTAAATTTATCCAAAGAAAATACAACAACTAGGAGTTCCTTTTCTATGGTAGAGTAGTTTCTTTGGGCAGCATTCAAGGTCTTACTAGCATAATAGATGACATGTGACATCTTATTTTTTCGCTGTCTAAGTGCAGCTCCTACAACATAGTCACTGGCATCAAACATTAATTCAAAAGGAAGTGTCCACTCAGGGGGTTGAACAATGGGTACAATGGTGAGGAAATATTTTAATTGATCAAAACAGCTTTGACATTCACTGGTCCATACAAACTTGACATCATGCATGAGAAGTTGACAAAGAGGTTTAGAGATATGACTAAAACTTTTTATAAATCTTTTGTAAAAATGCATGGCCTAAAAAAGACCGAACATCCTTTATATTCCTAGGCGTAGGCAAGTTTGAAATTAATTATATTTTAGTCTTATCAACCTCAATGCCTCGTGAGGACACAATGTGTCCAAGAACTATGCCCTGCTGAACCATAAAATGACATTTTTCCCAGTTTAACAGCAGCTGATTTTCCTCACATCTGATTAGTACAACTTGTAGGTTAGATAAGCAAGTATCAAATGATTTTCCAAAGACTGAAAAATCGTCCATAAATACTTTTACAATTTCCTCAATTAAATCACTAAAAATGCTTAGCATGCATCTTTGAAAAGTAGCCGGGGTATTGCATAACCCAAATGACATTCTTTTGAAAGTAAAAGTTCGAAAGGGGCAAGTAAAAATGGTTTTCTCTTGATCTTCAGGGGCTATCTCTATTTGATAGTATCCAGAAAACCCATCTAAGAAGCAGTAGTACTCATGTCCAGTCATTTTTTCTAAAATTTGGTCAAGGAAAGGCAAGTGAAAATGGTCTTTCCTAGAGTCTACATTGAGTTTTCTATAGTCTACACACATTCTACAACCTGTGGTTACCCTAGTAGGCACCAACTCCCCCTTGTTATTTTCTATCACAGTCACCCCAGATTTTTTTGGAACTACTTGGATTGGACTAACCCATTTGCTGTCTGCAATGGGATATATGATGCTTATGTCTAAAAGTTTCAAAACCTCAGCTTTTACTACTTCCTTCATTATAGGATTTAGTCTCCTTTACATTTCCTTAGAAGGTTTTGAGTCTTCTTCTAAATATATCCTATGAGTGCAAGTAAGAGGGCTTATACCTTTGATTCAGCAATGGACCAATCAATGGCTACTTTATGTTGTTTCAACAAGGCCAGTAACTTACTTCTTTGGTCAGGAGTTAATTGAGAAGAAATTACCACTGGAAATGAATTTTCTGGACCCAGGTGAGCATATTTCAGTTCTAAATGCAGCAAGGGCTTTAATTCCAGCACTGAGATCTTTTCTCTGGAAGGCTTTAATGCTGCTGGAAGTGCTGGTAACGACTCAAATTTGAGCTTCCACTGCACCTCAGTGGAATTTTCTGCAGCACACACAGATGACATAATGTTAGTAGGTTCAATTAAATCAAGGGAGTTCTCTAATTCCTCCCACTGTTCATTACAATCATAACTCAGCAGAGAATTTCATAAAGAAGAGACTCCAGTGCATTGACTTCTTGAAGATCCTCGAGTTCTTGAGGCAGCCTGCACAAATTGAAAATGTTTAATTCTAAAGTCATGTTCCCAAAACTTAATTTTAAGACATCACTCCTACAATTAATTATAGCATTGGAAGTTGCTAAAAATGGTCTCCCTAAAATTACAGGTGCTAAAGAATTTGAATGGACAGTTACTTTCATGTCCAGTATCACAAAATCTACTGGGTAGTAGAGAATTTATCTATTTGGACCAAGACATCCTCAATAATACCCTTTGGTATTTTGATGGATCTATCAACAAGCTGTAAAATAAGAGAAGTGGCATTTAATTCCCCCAAACCCAGATGTTTATACACACTAAAAGGCAGCAAATTAACTCCTGAACCCAAGTCAAGTAAAGCTTGGCCAATTTTTGAATTTCTAATGACACAATAAATAGTTAGTGAACTAGGGTTTTTATACTTGGGAGGTGTGTGATTTTGAATTATTGCACAAACTTGCTCAGTGAGAAAGGCCTTTTTTGCACATTTAACTTCCTTTTTACAGTGCATAAATCCTTTAGAAATTTAGCATAAGCAGGAATTTGCTTAATAGCATCAAGAAGGGGAATATTAATCCTAACATGTCAAAAAATTTCCAGAATTTCAGCATGTTGTTTTTCCTTATGCAGAGAAAGTAATCTATGTGGGAATGGGGCAGGTGTAGGGCATGTATTTGTTTCAGATTCTAGCATGTTTGGTTCACCTTTATCTTGGGAAGGGTTAGAATTTTTACCTGAGCTGGTTGCACCATGTGCAGGAATATCCACAACCTTACCACTCCTTAGAGTTGTGATGGCCTTTACAGATTTGACATTGCCACTTTCAGTATTGCTCTGAATTTGCTGATTTTGTCCTTGAGGGTTAGGTTGAGGCTAAGCAGGAAATTTTTCCTTTTCCTGAGCACTCATAGAGGTGGTCACTCTTGTGAGTGTTCCTCTGATGTCGTTTATTGCTTGTGAATTCTGATTGTTTATTGTATTTTGACTTTGCATGAACTGCTGGAGGCTCATGGATAGCTGTTGTATGGTCTTTTCCAGGTTCTTCTTTTGCACTGGAGGTGTGTGATTCACATACTGTGAAGGTTCTGAGGCTGTTGGTGCTTAATAGGAAGCATATTGAGCAAGTCCTGAGACTGTTGGTTGCTCATTTCTCCAACCAAAATTGGGATGGTTTCTCCAACCTGAATTATAAGTGTTAGAATATAGTCCAGAGAAATTTGTAAAGATTATATTCATAATATTAGATTGGTCAAGTAAGACTTCTTCAAAAGCAGGAATGATTAGGCATGCACTAGTTACATGCCTTGAATCTTCACAAATGTTACATTTTTCAGAAGTAGATGGTAAGATTTGCAACTCGTTGACTTTCTTATGTAAATCATCATATTCTTTCAAATGATACTTTCCACCCCCACTTAAAAATTTTTGATTTTCAGATTTTTCATATACTTCATAAATATCCTAAGACTGAGCATTTTCATACAAGTAGTCAAAGCACTCAAATGCCTCCAAGGTTTCTTTGTTAAAAAATTCACCATTGCACATGGTTTCCACAAATTGTCTCATTTTTTGTAGTAGACTTTTATAAAAAAAAACTTATGACACTCCAATTCTCATATCCATGATAAGGATATGAATTTAATAAGTTTTTAAAACGTTCCCAGCAGTGATAAAATATTTCTACATCCTTTTGACCAAAATTCATAATTTGTCTTTTCAAGGCATCGGTCCTATGCATAGGAAAAAAATTTTAAAAACATTCCGTTTGCATTTCCTGCCAAGTCCTAATAGACCTTGGCCTTAAGGAGTTTAACCAGGTTTTAGCCTTGTTCTTTAGAGAAAATGGGAACAATTTTAATCTAATAACTTCTTCAGTGCATGTTTTATCCATGAAAGTTGAGCAAACTTCTTCAAACTCTTTGATGTACAAATAAGGATTTTCTGATTTCATGCGATGAAAATGTGGTAACAATGGAATGGAATCATCCCGGGTTTGAAGTTAGAATTATTTGCATTCAAAGGTTGAATGATACAAGAGAGTGGGCTAGTCCTAACAAGCTGCAAATATTCTCTAAATGCCCTATTAGGATTTACCATTTCCCTATCATTTTGATCATTTTCAGCCATGTTGCTATGAGTGTCAAATGATAATTCAAATGTTGAATTATGAGAAATAGATGAAGCCGAAGATGAGGTTGATGATTCAGTCCTAGCAGGTCTATATGTGCTATCTCTAGCCCAACCAGTCATGCAAATTCAGCAAAATAAAATAAAATGAAAGATAAAGTAAAATAAAAACAAATAAAGGAAATGAGAGGAAAAGATATCAACCAAGCTGTGAAGAGGTTCACAGCTCCACACACACTCTCTTAGCAATAACATAATGTTCTGAAAACACCAGTTGTCCCAGCAACGATGCCAAAAACTTCATGGCTTCCAAACTATTACTCCCAAGTGTAGAAGTAGACTAATTGTAATATGAGGCAGCACCCAAGGTCATCTCCACAGGGACAAGAGGATTTACAGCCAATTAATTGTATGAAATTGCGAAGATTTAGATTTGAAAAGAGTTTGGATGATTTGTCAAGTGGAAACTAAAGTTTTGTATGAAAATAAGAAAATAAACCAAGAAATGTTATATTCACAAAGACGGGTCTATTGCTTGATTTTTAGAGTGCCTTGGTTTTGAAATTTTTTGAAAGGAAATAGACTTAACCAGAGTAATTCAAATCTCAAGAAAATAAACTAATCGACTCATGACAAACAATCTAAAATTTAAACTTCCCCCTAATGTAAACAGAGAGTTAAATGGATACTAAAACAATTACAGAATTTGTAGAAACAATATGTCAAACACCTAGGTTGCGATTTTTGAATTTCTTTTAACTCCACATATTACCAAGATTTCTGGGTACTACTCTCCTTTTATTAATCCAATCAACGTATTAATAAAATGCAATTTGAAAAACATAAACTAAGAGATCATGTACCAAGGCTTTAAAAGAATTTATCACTAATCATCAACCAATTTTTACTTTATCACTTGGCAGAGAGGCACCTCGATTGATTCAAGATTCTGCTATGCCTAGTGTCAATAATAGAACAGGAATAAGAACGAGAGCATCCAACAAAAACCCATTCACAGAAACTTGATTTCAAATATAGTAAAATATATAAATTGAGATCTATAGAAATCCAACCAACATAAGGAGCAAAGGAAAGTTTTACCACAACCCAGGCTACAGATTTAACCTAAATTTACCATAATCAACATCAAATCTCAACAAAATGAAAAACCCTAGAAACTTTTGAAAACTTTTGAAATATAAAATAAGTGAAAGACATTGTATGCTAACTGACTCCTCTTCTTTGGCATTTTTCCTCTGCTTTAAACCCGTTTCCAGCTGCTATTTCTCTCTCTGTGACATGGATTCTCCCTTCTCCGTTGCTCCCATAACCGTTTTCTTTTTCCTTTCTCTTTCTTTTTTTTCTTCTGCTTTTCATAGCCTCACATCCAGAATCTTCCTCTCTTCTCTTATTTAGTAGACGTGTGCCTCATTCTTCCATTGATGTGTTATGAGTCATGTAAGCCTTATTGCAAATGTGGGCCTCAACCTACAATTCACACTAGAATTAAGCCCGTGTAAGTTTGAGTTGAATAAAACTGAGCCTAAATCTATTTTTAATGTGTAATCAGTCTTTATATGTCAACAACTCAATTGTTATGCAGCGTTTATTAAATACTCTTTTGCAAATAAAACTTATTCAATCAAGTATAATAAGAGTACTTAAAACAACATTATTTCCCTTTTATCAGTAGACAATCTCACGCCACCTGTAACAAGGAAGAAAAATGGGCTCCAGTGACTTCCGGGGTAGCTCCGATGCCAAAGTTAGAAAAGAACACTCAAGTAATGGAAAAGGCTTAGAGAATTAGGAAAAAATGGTAAAAGGTTCAGAGAGCCTTCCCATGGGAGGGATGACTATTATTTATATTTGACTCAGACTTTACTACCAAGGGGGGTCATGGAGTGTCAGGTTATACCTGAGTCAGACCTGCTACCACTCCTCCATCTGTCGTGACAATGTGTCAGTCCGTAGCTCAGATTGTCGAGGGAGATTGTGGCATGTCAGGTCGCGCTCAATCAGACCTGCTCCCACCATCCTTCCATGACAAGATGTCAGGTCATGGCCGAGCCGTCCTGCATACTCTGGAAACACATTTTTGCATGCTGAGTCCCCTAACATGCGCATTGAATGCGACATGCCTTGGGTCTGACGTGCCCACGATCGAGCACGTCCAATCGTCTGCATATAGTGGGGTTCTCTGCATGGTACCTTATGGCAGGGTTACATGGGTCACCAAGTCCCAAGACGGGATTTTTGGCGTATCCGAACTCGGTGCTAAAGCCTTTCCTGATAGGCTTACAGTTGTGGACTCGGTACGTGGTCTACCAGTCTCCCGGTCTGGGCTTCTAACACACGTCAGGGTTTCTTCAAAGGGGCCTGGGTTCTCGTAGCTTGATCTCTTTAGGCCTGGGCTCTCCTAAGAGAATGGCCCCCTTCACCGGATTTTTTATTTTCTATGATCTACGAGAATAAAATAATAACAGTTAGAAAACTTACCTCCCTCCATTACAGTTCGATAGAGAATTTGACTTGATGAGAGAATGATCACCCTAACAACTTTACCTCCAAGTGTCTTCCAATGGCTAGATGTACAATAATGTTGTAGGTGAGAACCCTTAACCCATTAATGTTATTTATAGACTTCTGGCCATCAAGAAATCTAGAGACTTTGTGTCCCACTAAGATTAGATATAGAGTTAGGCTGCGTTTGGATGTCAAACTGAGTTGAGCTGAGTTGAGTTTTTTATGAATAGTAGTGAGTTGAGATTGTTGAATGAGTTTGGTGGGGTCCACTTAAAATAAGTTTAAGTTATGTTTAGATGTGAAGATGAGTTTATATATATTTATGTGAAGTTATAAAAGAAATGGGACCCACTATAATACTGTTTATCTGACACATACTGCCGAATAGAAATGAATGGAAAGAGAAAAAAAAAGTACAAAAAAGATAAACCGATAGAACCAAATAAAGCAAAGAAAAAAAAAAGGCTTATCAGCAGGAGCACTGCAGCAGTGCAGCTATGAGAACTTTACGGTCAAAATCTATTTCTATAAAAAGCCATCATTGGTTTCTGCAAAGTCAGTTGTTCCATCAATGTACAGTAAACGAAAGGAGTTTTAATTGCTTTTTACAATGTAACTCGGCCCAGATTATGTTTGGATAGTAGATAAAGCTCAGAAGTGAACTGAGTAGAACTGGGTTCGACATCCAAACGAAACCTTAATCTTATCTCATTGGAGTTAATTTTATCCCATTGTGACTCATCAATCAAGTGATAAGTATTGAACTATTCTAAACCCATCAGGATATGGGTATGTGAGACATATAAGAGTTTAAATGAAACTCTTACATTCTCTCACTTGATTCATACGCCCATAAAATAATATTTTCCGTTCGTGAGTTTATTATAGGAAATTAATCATAATGCGCAAATTCATTTTCAGAAAACTTTCAAAACTCAAAATATATTATATGAATTCCGTAATATCAATGTCAAACTAGCTATCAATACGAGTCATGGCGGTCCTCTGTTATATGACCAACAAATTTCCTTCTATGTATCACAACACCAGTAACTTAATTCAACAAGATTCTTAATTGGGATAATTAAGACTAATACTGTAATGCATTGGGTTCCAATTCATGTCTATTGTATACACTATCTTGTCATCATTCATTTACACCATTAAATGTACAAATAAAGTGGAAAGATAAGAAAATAGAAACAACCATAGTAGATATCTTTCAATATCCAGCAACAAAATACTCAGCATATCAATGATCTCTTTAACATGTTCATATCATGAGTATAAGCATATGACCCATCTTTTTCACATTTCCTTTAAAGTATAATCATTAACACACTATTGTTATGGATATATTTTTTTCTGCACTTTCTCCTTAACACTTAAGTATTTAAAATTTTATTAAACATTCGAAGAAAAATATTTTAAGGATTTCTTACTAGCAGCTTGGTTATAAGTCGACAATTCTAAGTCCTAAAATAAATTTTCTTAGTCAGATACCATACATTGTGATATCAGAGCATACCATAAACTTAGTCTCTATTGCACATGAAGCAGTAAGAGATTTGGCTCATACTTTTCCATAAAACAACTCTACTTGATAGCAAAATACATAACCATAACTGTATTTTTTATCATTAGAATAATTTCACAAAATTGGGTCTAAATATCCAGTTATCTTAAGAGTATCAGCTCTTTTTAAGGTAACAATATAATATTTAATTTCTTACAAATAATATTGCACTCTTTTCATAATTTTTGGGTCAAACATCATTGGGTTCTTTGGCAACAACCAAGAATGTCAACTGAAAAACTGATATTCAACTTTATATAAGTTTGTGCAATTATCATATTTATTATGACAATCATATACAAAATTTCTTTAACAACCTAATCAATTCGAGTACATTGTAAAATACTGAGAGTGTCATATTTATATTTTATTTTTAAAGCATCTATTGAACAACAATTTTTCATGTAAAATCTTCCAAAATTCAGTGTAATTATACTGAGACAATCCTAACAATCATCATCTTGGTATTAAAATTCAATCTCAATTACGAATAATGTCTCATTCATAAATTTCATTTTCAAAGTTATTTAGAGACATAACTTTAGTGTCATACTACAAATCATAGTTCATACTAGCCAAAAAGTCATATACATACATAACATAAATACAAATATACTCCCACTGATCTTTGGGTATATATATTAGGAAAACACTATAGACACAAATGGATTCCACAAAGGAATCTCACACACTAATGTGGCACACTACCAGTGTGCCACGTCTCCCCCTATTTTTCTTTTCTTTTCCTTTCTCTCCCTCCCCCGTTCCTGCCCCCTGCCATCTCCCCATGCCCGCTTCCCACGCAGGCCATGGTGGTCGGGGACCACCTCATGGTGGACAGAAGATGCCGGCGGTCCAAGTGGCACTGTTGGAGTGGAGTTCCGATAAGGAGGTTATCGAGAGAGGGAGCTGCTTTACCGAGAGAGGGAAACGCTACTCGGGGAGAAGGGAGAGAGAGAAAAGGCTTCGGTGGCTGGGGGAGAAGCTTACGTCGACGAGGGGCTGGGTGCGGTGGTGCAGTTGGGTTGCGACGGCAGCGCTGGCAGCGGCGAGAGGGAAAAGCCATATGAGAGGGGCTCGATTTCGGGAGGAGGAGAGGGAGAGGGGCTGCACTGTGGGGGGCTGAGTCAGGTTGGGAGGCCACCGGTAAGGGGGAACGGCCGCTGGTGGTGGCCGGCGACAAGCTACTGCGGCGAAGGCACTACTGGGAGACCGAGTCAGGTGAGGCTCACGGTTGAAGGGGGAAAGAGGAAAGAGAGGGAAAGTGGAGGAATGAGGGGCTAGGGAAAATGGTCACGTGGCACACTGATAATGAGTCACATCAGTGTTTGTGGGATCCCTTTGAATCTCTAGCATCCCCTATATATTAACAATAAATGTTTTTCTTAAATCCAACAACAGTATTGGTATTATCAAATTTTAGATACCAATTTTTAAAAAATCTGTTACATTTTCTAAGTAATCATTTTATTCATTTCTTGTATACTTCAGACTTTCACTCTATAATTATTTTCACATATATTTTATGTAACTCAATACCATAATGAGCTATTTATGTCATAGTGATCCTTCATGAGTTCTTTCGGGTTTATTAGAAATTTCTTCCTAGTCAATGCTCATTTTTTAGTGAAATCCTTAATTACAAGTCTGACTATATATAGTTCAACACCCATTTACATTCGATTTTTTATACGTTTCAGACAATTAGACTAAATTAGAGACTTTACATTGATTCATGGATTTCAATCAGTCTTTTATGCATCAGTCTTTTATAAAATCACTTATTTCTATAATTTGTGAAAACATATGTGAACCTTAATTTATTTCTATATCAAATTCAAATTTTGAAAATACACTACGTAACCTAACCAAAAATCAAATAAAAAAGATCATATGAGATTATCTGTTCTGATGTCTCCATGGCCAATTCTTCTGTGATGTTTCTTTGATGAGATAGATGATCATTTGCTTGTTGTTCCATGTTATCATTAAGATAATCATAAAATGAACTATAAGCATTTTTGAAGTACAAGAATGCACTTCACAACAATAGCATCTCTAGTATCTATACTCCCATTGACTTTGTCAACCATAAGGAATTTGACATTTCAATTTTCTCAAAATTCAATTGGATCTCCCTGAGTAATCAATAATGTACCCATTAACTATTATACGATCCAACTTTCTTTCATTTGGATTGTAAAGTCTTACTTTAGATTAACTATTCATACATATATATGCCTTAAATCAAGTATCCCATCACTCCATAACTCAAAATAAGTCTTTGAGATTACTTACTAGGAACACAATTTAAGATATATGACATTGCCTTTAATAATTTTACTGCACATCTTTTCAAGAAATTAACAAAATAGGTCACAGTTATAGCTTGACTCATAATACTTTTCCTGGCACACACTACTTTAATTCAATTCAATGATTTTCACATTTCTATCTAACTGCAATTTCTCCCCATAAGAAGTATCTCAAGAATTACTAATGGCTTAAAACTTCTCATGTAGCAGATAGATACATTCAAAACATGAAAATCATCTATAAAAGTAATGTACTAATGAAATATTTCGATCTATCAAATATTATAGAGAAAAAGGTTTGCATGAGTCTATATGCATTATCTCAAGAAACTCTTTATTCCTTATACCACAATTTCTTGATCTGTTTCATTTGCTTTCCTTTTATATAAATCAATACACATCCTGGGATTAGAAAATTTAAATACAGAAAACATTTTATTTACTAATCTCTATAACTTTTCTTAGAGATATTCTCTAAACTCATATGTCACAAATTATGTTTCACATTCTATGCCACAAATTGTAAAGAATTTTGATAAATCATTTTTCATTTGGTTCCAATACATGCTTCATGAGTAGAAATGAAAAACTTTTAACAAAAGCACCATTATGAAGGCATGACAAATAAAAATTTTATTGGAAGGAAAAATGAAACAAACATAAATGGCATTTTGAAACAATTTAAAACTTGAATTTTTGTGCTCAAGTTCAACCACTAAAATGAGTATCAACATTTATAGAATTTGATTTGAAACTTATATAAACAAAATAAATATGAACATTTGCACTCAAGTTTAATCTAATAAGAACGTATAAACATGTTGTAAGGGGATTTTTTTCCCGGCCCATGAAATTTCCTAGGCCCAGTCATTGGGGGGGACTCACTAGAAGACAAAGTATTAGAGAATAATGAGGGACAAGAAGGGACTAGAGGCCTGGGATTTGGGATTGGGGATTGGACATAAAGGGGGATGAGTGTAATGCCTAAGACTGTTCTATCCTTCTAGCGGAGGAGTGCAGATAGGCCTATAGCCACCAGAAGATAGAATCTCCACCAACAGACTCTACATCGACAAAATCGCCATCAACAACTTACCTCCCCATGAGGTAAAAAAGGGGAATGTAGGCCTAAAAAGTTATCTTATCCCTCTCGCAAAGGAGTGCGGGTCGGCTCTTGACCACCCGAAGATGAAATCTCCATCAACAGGATCTTCACCAACAAAATATTTATCAACGGAATCTCCATCAATAGGATCTCCACCAACAAAATCTCCATCAGCGGAATCTCCATCAATAGGATCTCCACCAACAAAATCTCCATCAGCGGAATCTCCACCAATGAAATTTTCATCAATAGAATCTTTATCAGCAGAATCTCCATCAAAGGAATCTTCACCAACAGAAATTAACACTCTAACAATGCAAGAATGAGCAAATGAAAGGGAAAGCTAAGAAAAAGCAGAGGGACAAAGTAAAAGGAAAGAAAAAGGGAAGAAAAAAGGCTCAACATGGTAAAACAATAAGAGCGAAAGGAATGGAGCTAAAGGAAATAGGAGTGAAAGGAATTTGGCTAAAGGAAATAGGAAAGGAAAATAAGGTTAAAGGAAATCGAAAGCACAAAACGGCGACATGAAGGCTCGACAGGGTAGAACCCCACCTAAAGACCAACAAGCGAAAGAACTGAAGGTCCGGCAGAATGAGGCAAGGCGAATGGAAAACAGGCTAAGAAATTCCCATTGTACAGGTCCGATAGGAATTGGTAGGGTAACTGTAAGGGAATTTTTTTTCTGGCCCAGCCATTGAGGGACTTACTAGAAGACAAAGTATTAGAGAAGAATGAGAGACAAGAATGGACTAGAGGCATGGGGATGTCAGGAGGCATGGGAAAACAATGTCAGGAAAGGAAAATGGGGGATTTGACATAAAAGTAAGGAAAAACAAGATGTCATGAGTAAATGAGAGAAGTGACTTAAAGCAAATAGGGGGAAGGAGATGAAAGGCAAATGGAACCTACGAATAGGGACTCTCTCTTTGGTACGACTTCGACTTCTTTCAGGTTTCGAACTTCTAGATTTTCTTCCGACTTTTGGGTTCTTCTATGACTTTTTCTTCAACCTGAGAGTTCCGGAAAGAACGTCTCCTCCAGCAAATAAATCTACAGCTTCCACTATACAGTGAGAAATGAGAGGCTATGAGAAATTGTAAACAAGCTTATTATAATGGAATCTCCCTTTCCCAAACCACCATGGATGTAAGCCTTGTACCAAACTAAGTAAATCTGTATGTTCATCTCTCTTTATTCTCTTCATTTAAATACTGTTCATTGTATGGATGTACGAACCAACTCCGTACAGTACCAATCAAGGCACAACTCTAAAGACTAGAGTTGCCGGGGCCTGATCCAAAGGTGTGCGAAATACAACATTAACACATGTATAAGATCTTATCCGAAACTTAAACAAAAAAAAAGGTTTACCCTTCCCTTCAAATCATATCTTATGCTTAGGACACTTAAATCTTTATGTGTTTTTTGTTTCTGTCAAACTTCAATTAACATAATTGTTATATTTTCATCACCATTATTTCTTTCATTTCCCAAAAGATACAAATGATTTTTCATTTAAATTAGCAAAATAAATTTATATCTAACTAACAACTATTCTACCATCTTGTTTATATCTCATTACTTCAATGAAATAACAATGTCTCTAAAGTAAACTATTATGTACAAAACTAAGAAATTTCTATAGTTTGATATGTAGTAATTAATTCAATTTTCTTAAACATTGTACTTTTCTCAACCTTATCACTATTCTCAATGATAATTGATGTTAGACTTAGAATAGATAAACTAGGGTCTAAACCCTTGTGTAAATTTGGCATGCTCATATTTCTCTAAATTAGAGTTCATTCTGTACAGGAAATCTTGTAAAGATATTCGTATACTTACTGCAAAAGAAGCATTTTAATCATAATAATGCTTTGAATTCGACACTCATAAACAATAACAGAATTTAAGCCATTATAGATGAACTAATAGTGTCATCGAGATCCCTCATTTGGGAGTGAACCCTAATACACAAATATTCCCTCCAATTTTAAATTATATGAATGAACTAGTTGTATCATCATAATTCTCCTTGGGAGTAAACTCTAACATATAAAGTGTTCCACCCAACCTTAAATTATGTGGATGAGTTAGTTATATCACCAGAATTCTCCTTTGGGAATAAACTTTGACATACAACTTGTTCACTCCAACTTTATTTTGATGGATAAACTATTCAAAATTCTCCTTTGGAAGTCGATCTTGACACACAAATTGTTTACTCCAACTTTACTTTAATAGATAAACTAGTAGTGTCATCAAAATCCTCATTTGAAAATAGATCTTGACATACAAAATTGTTCACTCCAACATATCTATCTTACTATGGAGTTTAGTATTTTTTCACCAAAATTTAAGAAAATTTTGTACTTTTGGGCAACCAATCTTTTCTTTAATTTTGGTATAAATCATTTACCCCATATTAGATAAATAGTTATATATGAGATAATAATTTAAATAAGAGCCAAAATAAATATTAAAGAATTCATACATGTATTTAATAATAATAACATGCATATAAAAGAAAAATAAAATTTAATATATGTATTTAACAATAATAACACGCACATAAAAAAAATTAAATTTTTTACTAGAATATCGTTGTGGCCAGTGGGCTTAAGCCCTCTGTCGCCGTCATAGAGGTGCCGACGAGGAGGTTCTAAACCTCCTTTAGGCAAACACTGTACTTCATAGTAGTGTTTTTAAAAAAAAAACTCATCTCAAAGATGGATCAAGCCACCATATCAAGAATCTATATGATGGTAACGACGGTTTCCCATCTTGGGATGCCAACATGCAGGCAATCCAACCACCTTGCGCCACCCCCTCCAGTCCCTACTCAGTGGCTCCCTTTACGTCGCCTTTTAAAGCCGCCATACATCCCAAGTCACCAATAAGGGACTTCGGCCACCTTACACCGTATACTTTCAACACATATAGTGGCTCCTCAACTGCCAACACTACCAAATAACTGCAAACAATGGGGGAGAAAATAAAATAAAACCCAAGCAAAGATTGAAGCAAAAGCTATACAACCTTCTACTATACACAACCTCCGCACACCAGCGTCTATGTGGCTTTTTTCTTTCTTCTTTTTTGTTATTTTTAAACATAAACCGTGCATTCGTTTAGAGTCTTTTAGACTAATTTCAATTTCCCAAACACCCCTCTCTTACATTGTCCCCCCCCCCCATTCACTCTTCGGTGTCCTTCTTCCCCCCACCGCCCAGCTCATCGTCTCTTCCGCATAGCATTGTTCTTCGCTTGGTGCTCTGACGACAAGGGTAAGAAATGAAAGAGGATTTTTATTTTTCTCTTTTCATTTTGTCTCTCCTTTTCTAGCATATTGTTTTTGTGTTTAATAGATATGTGAGTTTGTGTTTGTTTTTTTATCTATGTTTTGTGGAGTTTTTGGTTTATTTGTGAGTTTCTCTGATCGGCGTTAAAGGTGAGCGATTCTTGCATTCGTTTTAAAGGTGGGCATTCGTTTTTTTGCTTGTCCAGTACTATGTATGTAAGTATATACGTCCAAAAAGGAGTGAGCCTATTGAAAAGATACTCACAAAGGAATTGTTGAGAAGGTTCAAGGAAGGGAGTTGAGCGCAAAAGAGACTCTAAAGTGAATCAGTCTTCATTTAAATCCTTTTTTTAATTTCCTAGCAGTGCTCTTTTGCTTCTCTAATTAAGCTCTAAGTGTTGTACATGATCGAAGTGGAATATTCCCAATTTTTAAGGGATTTTTGGTTGATTTGTGATTTGTGTTATGTTTTGTGGGGTTTTTGTGTTATGTTTTGTGGGGTTTTTGTGTTATGTTTTGTGGGGTTTTTTTGTTCTATTTTATGGGATTGTGATCTATTTTGTGGGTTTTGATTGGGTTGATTTAGATGTGTTCTAAATAAGTTGATAGCTTTATTCTTTTACCTCCTTATGTTATTTTTCTTTGCTTCTCATGTGGACTGATCACCAGTTCACAAAATTAAAGAGACATTCCTAAGAAGCGGATTTAGAGAGCTTGTGTTAGTTTTGGTTCTTCAAAAATATTTGTCTATGACTGCGTAAATATCGCTATGTCTAGTTACTAATTAAAGCAAGTGTAAATATTGCTATCATTATTACCTTCAAGGTTACTTTTGTTGTTGTCTTGTATTTTAATATCACCATTCTCTAAGCAAGAAGATCTAGTCACCATTTCTTAATAAAAATGAATGTGTAAATATTTGGATACTACTAGTGGAGAAGGCTGCAACGAAGAGAAAAAAGAAATTAGTATTATGTTTTGTTCAAGTACTTGTGTAAATATTGAATTGCATGCATATTACTTTCTAACATAATTTTTTTTTGTCAATTTAGACTTACATGAAAATCTTTGACGAAAAATCACTATATGGTGACCTCCTGGAATCACAATTTGGTGGTAGTATTTATGAGATTTTTATCCCAACTCAATGTAGTCGTTGATATCTTTGTTTTAATTTTTCAATTTTGCATATCTCCAGGAAATGCCGTGCATGCCCCATGGGGCTTAGTGCAAATCAGTGGTCGAGTTTGAGCAACAATTAGTTTAGATGAATTAATGTAGCAAATGGGTAAATGTGTATTTGTAAATAGTTGAATGGAGTATGAAAATTATTTTTGTTGTGACTTATTACAAGCCCTGTGGGAGTATGGAAACCATTCTAAAATGTTTGAATGGGGTATGTAAATTATTTTTATTGTGGCTTACTAGAGTCGGTATGGAAACGATTGTAAATGAAATGATTGTAAATTTTGTACACAATCGGTATGGAAATGATGGTAAATATGGTTTAGTTGATCATTTATGCAAGTTGATGAATCTTACAGGTTATGGTTATGAAAGAGCCCTGAAGGGTATTAATTTTTTTTCCACTAAGATTACATGTTATGCTTTTTTTAGTTGAGGAATTTATGCTTTTTCATATATAGGAGCCCTGCAACTTAATAGATGTTGCTAAGGTGGTTATGGATATGTCAAAGGACATGGTTGACCAAGTCCAGCTTGTTCAATTTAATCAGAATGGTTCAATTCAACGAGAAATTAAAATGAAGACTAAGCTTCAAGATTACATTGAACAGCTTAAAGAAAAAGATATATTTTGCGATTTGGGATATGAAAACTCTGATTGAGGATCTAAAATCCAAGGTTGCAAAAGCCGAAAGTAAGACCGAGACTACAGAGGAGCAATGCATTTTGCTATCTCACACTAACGTAGATATTAATAATGAAATGTCCTTTGAACTATCCATAAGTACCTCAGCTTTATGGCATTCCTGCACTTTAAGCCATTTTCAATTAAAAGCTGTTGGCAAACAAAGCTAAAAGACTTCCTACATGCAAACCTTAGCATGCTCATGTGTGCAAGAGTATATACAGCATAAAAGAAACTAGATTAGGTTAGATTACTCAAAATTTTTCATGCAACCCTCACAATGTTTCATGCCCATCTCAAAAACGAGAGCCACTCTAATTTTAGATAATCTAAAATTAGGAGAAAACTTTGATTTTCTGTCTTTGAATGTGAAAAAAAAAACCTTGTTATTAAATTGCAGATAATATTAGGCAACTAAACCACGAAGTTAAAAATATACATGACAACATGTCAAATGAAACAAAAAGAGTTCACTGACAGGTACCCATGACAAAAGTGAAAAGTCTCATATAAGCGACAAATGAATGCAAGAAGCCAAAAAAAAAAAACCTATAATAACAGTAGAGCAAAAGGTCCCTTGGCTGATCAACTTCAAAGGTATCGTCCTCCAAAATGGACATGCCAGTCTTATAGCATTTTGCCAACAAACAGAGTAGAAGAAACTCTGGATGCAAAGTAGTCAAATGTTGTCCATATTGCAGAAACCATATGAAGAAATACATTACAGTCCAATATGTAGTGGGATATAAGTAAGTTTTCTAGGTTTTATAAGTAGGGTATGAATAATTGCTTGTATAAAGTTTGTTAGATGTTAAGAAAAAGTTGATTCTATTTATTCACAAAACCATAAAGAGACAGAGATGGACCTCAAAAAGTTCAATAGCCCGTCATAAGAACTTCTCTAAAAATTTATTTATAGTCTCATAAATAAAGAAAAAAATAAAAAAGATGAGGTTCCTATAAATGAAAATAAATCAATCAATCAATTTCTGGTCAAAAGCACTTCTCTTTTAGGATTAGGTAGGTTCAATGCATTCTTCCATCTTCTGTGTATGAAGTTCAAATCGCTACTTTTCACTTTTTCTTTGTTATATGCTTCACTTCAATTTAGGGCAAGGTCTTTCAAGCCAGCTTATTCCCCCAAAAGCAAGAGCTGATGAAAGGGATGAATATTCTTCTTCAAATGCAAAGAGTTTTTATTCTATTATAGGAAAAACACAAAGATCTCAAACACACAAAGGCAAAGAAATATTTGCGAACAACCCAATTATTTCTACAAACGTCGAAGACCTTTTAGCTCTACTTAAAGGCCAGCATCACAAACATAGATGATAATTCAACTAAACGTAAAGATAAGAAAAAATTGCAGGAAACAGTTAAAAGAGATTTATCACCTTGACAGTACTGCCGGGACTTGGCCTAAAACTTGTAACCCAAATGAAATGGCGAAATGGGTGTGACTGAGTGAGTATCAGCTTGAATGAAAGAATGGTTTTTTAGGGTTTGAGGCACAGATTGGGACTCAAGGGCTCGGGAGAGTGACAGTGAGAAAGATTGGGACTAAAGGGGGTGAGCAAGATGGAGTCTTCGTTGAGGACGAAAATAGCTTTTAAAGAGTTTTGAGGGGTGAGGGGCCTCGGGGTGATGGGTGAGGGAAGAGTACGATAGGGGGTTGAGGGAGAAGAGATGGGCACTGGCGTCGGAGAAGAGATGGGTTAAGGGAGAAGACTTCGGCGCTAGGGGTGAGAAACGAATGAGGCTGGAGTCTGAGGAGAACAGGATGGCTGGGGATGGCGTGGGGGAGTGATGGGTGAGAGGGAAGAACCGTGACGTGGGGTAGCAGACCAGGTCCACCGCGTGGGTGTGTGGTGTGCAATAACCGACCGGTAGCTTAATAGAATTTCAGCTTTGCTACATACAACCGGCATGCGCAACCAGGATGCAACCGGTTGTACATGGCAAAACTTATGAGTAAGAAAAAGAAATAAAAAAGAAACAAAAAGCTAAAAAGCTGCAAACAAGCAAAAAGGAAAAAGCAAATGAACATAACGAAGCATAAACCAACGGATGCCCATGAAATTAGCAGAGGGGTCGTCTTCATGGGTAGGAGAAAAAACAGAGTGTCGTCTTCATGGGTTGGAGATCTGTGCTTGTTTGTGTGTAGGAAAAGAGCTTTGGGTCATCTTTTAATTCTTCTTCTGATGCCAACTTTTGCCTGCATTGATTCCCACTTGGTTCCTGAGATTCTGCTGTCAGATTCGGTGCTTCAAGGGTGGAGGTGGAGGTTCGTGGATATCGTCAGTGCTGAGGATTTTTTCGATTTTAATTTTCTTTTTCTCTTCCATATACACACAAGAAAAGAAAAATCAAAAGCAATTCCTCAAACCAAACAGTCAAAGAATCTTTGAAATTCTCAAAACCTCATTTTGTTTTTGTCACATTCTCTCGTCGCTTCCAAAAACTTAGCCTTCTTCACCGCCATTGCTCATAGTTTTCTTCGAAGTGGAGTTTTTTGTGGAGTTCATCTTCCATTTTTCATTGAGAGTTGGCTCAAATCCGAGCTCAAACTTTCACCGAATTGAACTTCGAGGAGATGTGAATACAGGGGTCGAATTGTAGTGATTTTTTGTGTTCTTGGTGGAGGCAACGTGTGGAGGAGTTAGTGTAGGGACAAACTGGAGAGAAGCTTCAGACGTCGTCATCTTGGCAACTGTGGGGGCATTGCATTCGTCGATGGAGAAACTTTGGGAATTTCAGAATCAACACAGACCAAGACTCATGGGGATGGAAGGCCTCGCGCTTGTGTTTGAAGCAAAACCGAAACGGCGTCGTTCTTTATTAATGCCACATCAGACGCGATGCCGTGGGGGTTCCCCAATGCCGGTTGCATCCATCATTTTTGATAGAATTTTTCATGCATCAATACTTCACGGAATCGTGAACAATCACGTGAGAGTTTTTCTTTTACAGGAACAGTGGCGGAATCAGAAATTTGTTTTAAGAGGGGTTAAATAAAACTAAAACTATAATAAAATATTTTTTATTCTATTTCTATGTAATTTTTCTTGTGATATAAAATGATCTGATAATAAGATCTAAAATAAAAAAATACATGTAATACAACCTATATATTAAAAAAGTATATGATATGTCAAAAACTGAGAACAATATATCATTGAAATAACATAAAGACACTCATACAAATATATCAAACAAAAGAAATATAGAGTGTCTAAAATTGTAACTTGCGTTCTTTTAAAGAAACAAATCATCAAGTATTGAATCTAAATCAAAATTCTTAACTATTTCTCTTTCAATATAGACAACAAAATAATCAAGTATTTTATTTATTTTATTTTTAAATTAGATTAAATATTTTTAAATTAGACTTAAGTAATTAATCTATAAGATCAAAATAATTTTATAAAGGGGACTAACATAAAATAAAATAAATATCGTCCTATTACATTATAAAAAATTAATATATATATATTTTAATCTTTTTGGAGGAGGGTGGCCATGGCCCCCTCCTACCCCTTATGATGTTAAATTAATATACATAATATCAAATTTATATTTTATCGAGACAATAAAAAATTTATAACCTAAAACTCTAATACCACATGTTAAATATTTTAACATGAACATTAACAATTGGATCTTCGATTTTCTATTATTTACGATAATAAAATAATAATAGTTAGAAAACGTACCTTCCTCCATGACAGTTTAATTGAGAATCTAACTTGACTATAAGAGAATGATCACCCTAACAACTTTACCCCCGAGTGTCTCCCTATGGCTATAGGCACAATAATGTTGTAGGTGAGAACCATTAACCCCTCAGTACTAATTATAGACTTCTAGCCATCAAGAAATCTAAAGACTTTATGTCCCACTGCGATTAGATATAGAGTTAATCTTATCTCATTACAGTTAATCTTATTCCATTGTGACTCATCAATTAAGTGATAAGTATTGAACTACTCTAAACCCATTAGGATATGAGTGTGTGGGACATGCAGTTTAAATAAAACTCTTACATACAAGTCTTTACAACACATATTTGTAAAACTTAATAAAATTTAACAACACACAATTTCTACTTTGGTCTCCACATCCAAAAAAACCACCGGCAACATAGAGGAAATATTTCTCATTTGGTGTAAATGGAAAAGCCTGCAACATTAATTGCTACAATTCTCCCAAATAGTTCGATCACTTCAATCCGCATTTAGTATTCATAAAAGCTGGGATCTTCCAACTCTGGAGTGGTGTAAATAATGAACTATTACAGATTGAGAGTTTATGGAGTTACCGATAAGGGACTTTGCAAGTTAGCAACACATAATCGAGAGTTGAGAGTCTTGGGACAGAGCTTCTAGCTTCAAATCTGGGATGCCGTTGATTTTCGGTCGCCAGAGTGTGGCTTGCGTTGTGACTGGATTGGAGAGATACAGACGGAGAGAAAAGTAAGGGCTGGTTTGGGGGATGAGACATCTCAACTCATCATCACACTTTTTCCAAATCCTCATACAAAATATAATAAACAATTCAACTTTTTCAAATCCCAATACACCTTTTTCAAATCTCAATTCAACTTTTTCAAATTCCAAAACTAAAAAATAATATTTTAAACTCTAAAACAAAACACAAAATTCTCATCTCACTCCTCAAACCTCCTTAAGGGTTTCAAACTTTCAAATTGATTTCGAAAGAATGACCGAAGGAAAATTCTTTACATCAGCCTACTGTTGAGGAGCAGCCACAATACACCCTATGTGTCATCATCTAAACCACTCATATTATTCAAACCACTCACATCCAAATCACTCACATGAGAGACACATCAGGTGTGCTATACATCAGCCCGTGAACAGGGGCTGATGCATAGCACAGCCTATGACCGAATGGGGGAGGGGAGAGGAAGACTTGAGATTCTAAGAAGAGATCAAGAGGGTAAATTACGTTTCTGTCCCTCCATTTCTAATGTATTCTCAAAAATGCCATTTACCTCAAATGGTCAAATTCAGTCCGAAATTACCATTTCGGCTGAAATACCCAAATCCAACCGGAATGGGCCGAAATGGGCCAGAATTGCCAGAATTTGAGGTGGTTTTAAACAGTATCCTATTCTATACCACTTACTATTCCGGCTATTCCAACCTGTACGAAACAAATTTTAAAACTTTGATGCACACACATACGCGCACGCCTCTAGTTTCATTCATGTGCATGGAATACAAGCTCGTGTCGATGTAGTCAAGGTATGTGATACTAGTTATTATTATTTTTATAATTAAATATCCATAAAACTAAAAACAGAAATATAAGGATAGGAGGGTACACTACAACAGATAAGGTCTTTTCAAACGAAAAGTTTAGTCTCAAAAAATTAGATTTTCATCCAAAAATATATTTTGAGACGAAAATAAAACGTCTCAAGAGTATCCCAATATCACTGTCCCAAAAAGTATTTTGGGAAGAAAATCAAAATTTTATACAAAAAATATCTTTTAGGATGAAATTTTACAAGATCGTTCAATCACATTCGAACGAAATTTTTATTTTGGGACGATTCAATTTTGTCCTAGTAAGTCGTTCGGACACCCACAAAAACCGTTTGAAAAATAGGTCTGTTCAAACGTGTACTTCATGGGTGATCGATCGATACCAGTCTGTTTGATCAAATAGACATGAGGAAACGTCTGACAAATCAAATTAATGATCGAACGTAAATTATATTAATTTTTAGAATTGAATAAGACGTTCGAACATGTTTGGGATGGAAAGAGTGAGTTACATGTTTGAACGTGTTTGAACAGTTCGAAACGTTTGTTGACTGTTCAAATTCCAACGTGTTATGTTCAAACGGTTGTGTCCGATATATATATGTTCGAACGTTTGATGATCGTTTGAACGGTTAGTATTTTCATTTGAATACTAAATTAAAACAAAATAGATATTTATATTTCAAAAATACATTACAAATTATTCAATATAAATAAAACTAATATAATAAGTCCAAACTAAATAAATAAAATAGTAATAATACTAATAATGTTATCAGTACAGAATTTTATAAATTCTAAAATTTTTGCAAAACACGAAAATCAATTGCTTGGATGCATAAATTGTTACATAAGCGTTTGTATTTGGACTTGCATCTCTCTCCTGAACTCTTCTCGTTGTTCTTCTTGTTATTTTATGCGCATCTTCATGTCTGCTTGTTTCGTCAATTGAGCCTCTAACTAATATTGTTTTGTAATCAATTCTTCGATCCTGGAATTCGTATTCTTTAACGCAATGGCAGTAGTACTTAACGTTGATGAAAAGCCTGAAAACTTTACACAACGACCCAAACCCCTCAAATATCCTAAATGTTGACCCAGAGCTTGTGCGAAAATTTCAACATCACTTATAGATGAATTCTAATCTAATGCAGTTTCAGCACAGAGGGTAACCATTTTATCATACACACAACATAAAAAATTAATATTGATACAATAATTTAAATATAATTAATTAAAACAAATTATAATACGTACATAATTCTCACAAGTATAGGAATGAGTCCACTCTCCATTACTATTAGTATGTGATGCAGTATATAATTTTGTCAGATCATAATTGGTATTTGACTCTTGCTACAAGAGACATAGTTAAGATATAAAGTCAATATTAAAATTAGTACTTCCAAAAAATAAATTACATAAAATAAAAATAAAAAGAGTACATTACTAATTTCAGAGAGAGGCGATGGAAAGATATTGAACCTAAATGATGATAAATATTCAATTTCGATCTATTTGTTTTATTTATAGAACTTCACTTCTGCATAGAAGTTATAAATATTAGTAACTAAAAATTATAAATAGGACATATAAAGAATTCATTTAATTTACCTTATATGATGAATCCTCAAACATGTAGTAAAATTTTTCTCAATCTGCAGATTAGACATCCTGAAAAAGATGCTAGCATACATCTTATTTATTCTCGTACTTCTTGTAATGCCCATGACATATTGCCTTATATTTGCGAAATGCATTACACATAAACTCATCGACAGTCTTATGCTCCTCTCTCCGACCAAAATTTAGTTCGAAATCATTCTTAAAAAAGTATATATACAAAGATGTTATCATTTAAAATATTAAATAATATCAATATAAATTTATTATTTAAATATTACATACCAAACAACGTTTCTTCATAAGCTCTTTCACATTTTGGTGGACTTTATACCATGAACTTGTAGCTAAAAGTGCATAAATCCGTGTTGAATCAGGTTGAAATGTCTGCTAGGGGAAGGTCAAAGCGTGCAAGACCAGGGGAACTAGGTTCTTCTAGTAGTACGGTCGATACATTGTTAGGTCGTAAAGTTTTACTAGAGCATCAAGTGAAGATCAACAATTTTCAAGATCTTTTCTTTGAGGGCCGCTCCTTGACATCACTTTTCGTGCAGCGCGGTTGATCATTGAATTTGGACCACAGGGATGAGGCGTTCAAGTTCGTGGCATATATTGGTCTCGTCGTTGACTTTTACAGAGGGCTTGGTGCCTCTAGTCTGAATGATGATGCTAAATATGTTTTCAGCATACGAGGTATTTCATTCTCGTTTTCGGCAGACATACTTGCCGATTTTATTAGTATCGCATGTTTGGAGATTGCATATCCAAATGTGGTGCCTAGGGAGTCTATAGCTGATGAGGAGACAACTGAGAACGAGGGCACTAATCCTGATGGACTGGATGGCCTCTCGGATGCTAAGGTGAGACAGTTGGTTGTTGGTCCAGATGCTCTTCCTTATGATAGGATGAAGAGCATCAAACATGTTTATTTATTAGATTTTTTCAAAATTATGAATTTAATCATTGCCCACAACATTGACCCTCAGTAGCACAAGACGAAGATTGGCATAGATAGGGCGATATTTATTATACGTGTCGCTCGTTTGATACCTATCAACTTTGTGGGTTATATATTCACCAGGATGCGATTAGAGGTTTCATATGTTACAACAGATATTTTTCCCTTCAACCTCCTGATCACACGATTCCTATTGTCGATTGGGGTCTTACCTGATGTCGCTGAGCATATTCGGGAGCCGATTGGACCGATCAACGCCTCCACCCTACCATGGAGCACGGGGAACTCGAGACTTCGAATTCGTGCTCCTACTACAGAGCCGATCAATACTCAGACCAGAGATGCACACCAGACTGATCATGGAGTATCGGTCGGTCAGACATCCAGTAGCCCAGGCATCGCACTATTACTGCTGATCAGATTATTGATATACTGTGTACGGAGATCCAGATTGCCTTCGGAGGCTTACATACAGAGTTCGCAGGTGCCATTGATCACGTGTCTCGGACTCAGGAGACGATATCTACTCGATTGATACAGATAGAGGCAAAAATAGATGCAATCGAGGATGTCCTCAAAGAATTGTGGACATAGTATTTTTTATTTGTATTTTTTTTTTTATTTTTGGTATGGACAATATTTTATGTTTTGTAAATTTAATTAATTATGCATTATATCTTTTTTTATAAATTAATTATTGATTACTAATATTATTTATTTAATTAAGTATTTTATTAAATTAGTGTTACCGTTCGAACGTTAACTGACCGTTCAAAAATTGGTGATTTGCATGTTTGAACGGTGTCAACGGACGTTCAAACGGCAAATTAGTTTCCAGCACTTAACCCGCCAATTTTTTTTCCAACCGCGAATAATTATTTCACTAGGGATGAAATTTATCATCTCTAAATACACCGTTCAAACATAAAGGATGTTTCAGAATTTTTTGGAATGAAATCAGAATTTCATCCTTAGATCTTATATTTTGGGATGATTTTTATTTTGTTATAAAGAAAATTCGTCCCAAAACTCAAAATTGTTGTCGTGGTAAGGTGTCATACAAAAACTTCAAAACTTCATTACAATAATTGTGATGCTCGAAGGGATAGGAATAAAACAAAAAGAAATGAGTAACGAACTATAAGTTTAGCAAAAAATCTTTACAATCTCCTACTATTCATCCACACTCCTCACACTATATTTTTTTTAATTTTTTTTAATTTTTTCTTTTATCAAATGTTTATTATATTAATAGTGAATAGAAAATTTGAAATAGTTTAAAAAGAAGAAACTCAAAAAAAATTTAAAAAAATATTAAAAAATTTAAAAATTTAAAAAAATATGAAGTATGGAATATAGTAAAAATTGTATAGCAAAACCCTAAGTTTAGGCCCATGTTTATTTCACAACCTCCATGCATTCGGGGAAAGTACTGAGAACATATATAGTAGGATATAAACAAAGGAAGGAAAGTCACCCAAAGGGCCGGCCACTGTACTTGCACATGGGGCCCAGATGCCGATGGGGTCTGGCACAACTTGAAGATCCGACTCCAATGAATCCATTGGTGTTGCACATGTACTCGTTAATAGAATGTCGGAGCAGAGTAGACACATGGAGCTTACGTGCATCTTGGGTGATGCGTGAGCCTCATGCGCTGGCCAGACGAGAGCGTTCCTTGACCCATCTTGAAGATTGGCGATTGGAAAATACAATGGTGTGATGCGTGTACAGATTTGATGGCCGAAAGGTATGGCAGTATTGTCCAACCTAGTAGATAAAAAAATTTCAAAAAACAAGGGAAATACACTATGAACAAGGAGAGGAAGCTGGGGAGATGGAGAATTAAGGGCTTTGGGTTTTTAGACAGAAAGCGGAGAGAAATTATTTAGAGAGATCAGAGAATTTGGTGTGTGATACTTTTCAATTCTTCTCCTGTACATATTCGTTCGAAAATTTGTAATATATCCCTCCAAATTAAAATATCTAGCAACTGCATGCATGCATGAATAGTGTACGTGATCTTCTGTTTGTTCAAAATCACTGGAGGTGTACGTGTAGAACTGGTAAATATAATATATATATATATATATTTATATTGTTCTATTTCTTGATCGTGTTTCAGTAGCAAAGTACTGGTACACATACATATATGCAGCATGCACGCCGCCGTGCGTATACACATGTGATACATACATACATGATATTATATGTGTGTGTGTGTGTGTGGACAGAGATTCGATCATCATGATCGATCGAGACTCGAGAGATATATTCGGTTTCCAACTTAATTAAATTCTAGGATCGTAGAATCGGACTCCAATATCTCGATCTGTCTTTGACGAGCAATACGGAAGTATATACTAATTAACCATGCATGCTAATATATATTGAAATAATTAGTTCAAAGTTGAAGTACTATATCAGACGTTGATTTATCCACCGAATATTGACCAATATTTTCGCATGCAACTGATCATCATCATCAAGCTTTGATCTCTTTTATATACACCATTAATTTAATTGTCTTTTGTCCTTTGCATATATACCACAATTTATAATGAATTTTCCGTACAATTAAGGAGATCGTGAGTAATAGAAAATTGAAATGGAATAGTTTGAAGATAAGTTTATGGATCGATCTGACATAAAGTAGTAGCTGTTGTTCCCGGAAGTGAATCTTAAGGGGTGTATATAAATATATATATATATATATATATAAATATTATATTTATGGGAGGTGATAAGAATCTTATCACTTAATAATTTCATTATGCATGCCCTTAATGGAAAAGATCCAGCAGCTTTCAGAATATAATAATTAATTGTGATGGCCCAAGAATCTGTATCAATATAGCTTGAGTGAAGACGACGTTCCTGTTCCTGTTCCTGTCACATCGGGATGGTTATATAACCAAATTGCTTGTAGGGATCTATACATGGAATAATTCTCTCCTCCACTTGATTTACCTTTGAGTACTAACATATATATGCGGATAATATTCCTTCTAGATATATATATTAAAGAATTAAGCAGTAATCTCTCTCTCTCTCTCTCTCTCTCTCTCTCTCTCTCTCTCTCTATATATATATATATATATAACTCATTGTTTATAGGGTTCCTTTTTATAAGTTAATGCATTAATTTGGAACATGTTAATTTACAGTAAACAATGTTGCTTGATTCTCAAATTGTTCCTAATTGGGTGAACATATATATATATATATATATATATATATATATAGCATCATCAATATTTGAACATTTGGATGGAAATGATGCAGCAGTTTGCCTTGCCCAAGTGGAATTAAAGTTCACTTTTCTTTTACGTACGGGAGAGATCATCGATAGAGATAAATTGGAAATATTGGTCTTTTAAGTTGCACTGCAATTAATCAAGAATTAATCCCTTTGGGAGAGTACGTACGTATATACGTTTTTAATTTAGAAATATCTTCTTTTTATGTTTTGGCTATTATATATGATATTATATATAGAAGACGTTTCGTCCTGATGATCAATGTTTATAATAGATGATCAGTACTGCGAATGCTTCTTCAGGATGTTGTCTTGTTGGTGATTTATCCATGGGTATAATAATGTTCTGTCCATCCTGTTTTTTCTCCTCTCAACCCCCGGCCATTAATCATTTATAGAAAATTTTCGTACTCGATATCGTGGAGGGTACACTTGAGATCAGTACATGATCATGTTATGTAATCCTACACACACATATATAGAGTCATTAATCTATATTTTTCAAGCCGGTGTAGAGAGTAAACCATTCATATTATTTATATAGCATGATTTGATTTGCAAGATTTAATACAAATTAAATCATGCCGCATCAGCAATATACAGTGCGTGTGTTCTACACCGACTTATTAATATAATTTTTCACATGTATATATATATATATATATATTTCGACCGTATGAATAGCAAGCGCATCGGTAGGTAGTATTTATGAATGCATGATCCACGCGTTTTAGCTGGTTTTTGGGTTGATATATTTATAACTTGATATAAAAAAATCCACAAGTTTTGGTATTAGAGCATGAGGATATATATATATAGATCTATATATGTATATAGATAATTTCATAGAGTCCGTACGTGATGAACACCATTACTAATGATAATTGCTGATCTAATGATCGATAAAGTTGATGATCATGATCATGTATATATATAGCAGTATAGCTGTCAGCAACATGTTATAATAAAATGCGATTGTATTGATCCAAATTATAATATTGTTGATATGCATGCCTACCACGCTTTTAAATTTAATTGATCATGAGTGTACCATAAAAAGTGACAATTATAGCTTTGAAATTCAATTGCTCCACAAAATTCAAGAGAGAATTTTTTTTAGCCAGCATTATTAATTGATTCCATGCATGATCTTTTCCTCGAAGAACGAAGTAAATGAATGAACATCTATAATATATTGTTATCACGACAATGAACCCCGTACGCACGCAGAATAATTGCCTAGTTAGTTTTGAATGTTTTTTCTAAGCCATGATCCAAGTTTAATAAGCTTTGTTTGGTTGTTTGTCTTCCTTCTTCTTCTTTTCCCTCTATATTGTGTTGTTTTGATAGTTTTAAGAATTTTAAGTTCGATGCTTACATATTATGTTATTTTTCATTTCTTTTAGCTAGATTATAGAGATCTTGAATACTTGTAAATTCTTACGCAAGGATCAGAGCTGATAACATGACCTTATAATAGCATGCAGTACTTAAGCATGCATGCATCGACCCTGTACCAAAATATATGCAGCGTACCAGAATAAAAGTCATCTGCGCGCTTTTATTTTATTTTTCTTGGCAATTTGATACTCTTTATTCAAAATGTAATTAAAATTTAGATAATGATAAAAGGAATACTATCTATCACTGGCCTCTACCTAGCTAATAGCTATACATTGTGGGCTCTTGTGGAGGCACTAATTCCGTACCACCTCGTGCATGCATATATGGCCAGAAAGAAAGAGACAGAGCATGCAGCGCTAGCCCCATTTATTTATACTGGCATACATATATGGCTGCTCATTTGCTCTTTTTGATGCATATATAACATGCATGCAACCCATATATATAAATATATATATCTATGTATGTATATATACGATTATCACTTTTACTCTTGGAGACAGGGCCAGTATACATGCATGCATGTAACCCATGCATATGCATATACATGCATACACACACACATATATATATATATATATATATATATATATATATATATATATAAATTCAAACATATATGCTGTTTATGTGCTGACTTTTACTTTCGGTTCCAAAAACATGATCTGATTCCCACGGACCACGTACCCTAAAAATCTCTCATTTCCGTCCAAAATCTTTCTAGGATTTTTTACATGTACTATCAATATACCAAAAGTTGGATGGTGGTTGGACCACTAATTGTCTAATTTTATATGAGACGATATTAATTTATTTATCAAAAATTCTAAAATTATTGGACAAGAATTAATTTGATTAATATTTTAACCTTTGAGATTATAACATTTCACTATGCTTTCAAATTTAGCATTCACGATGGCCCACTCTATTGACATTGACCTAATGGTAATCATTTCATTTTTTACAGCTTCTTTCATTTATTAGTATTCAGCCTATAAGTTGCAACCTTCAAGACTTGAACTCGTGACATGAACTCTGTTCTTATATCAATTATTAAAAATCTAATTATTGATCTAAAAATTTTAAGACTGATGAATACTATTTTAATTAAAGTTTTAATATTGTTGAATATTAATTTAATTAAATTATTAGATGCAGAAATAAAATAGGTGCAAATATTTTTCAAATTGACCGAAAAAAATCTCTAAAATAATCTCCTTAAATTTGGGGTCAGAATCAACATAATTTCTTATGTAAAATTAAAAATAGTAGTAGAAAAGAGGACTATAATAATCACCATACATAAGAGGAAACGAGAGACAGAAATAGAAATGAGTCGGAGCTGCATGTCTCGGATTGAAAAATATAATGATAAAAGAAAAGAAATTACTTTTGGGTTGTGGTGGCAGCTAAAAGTGGGCGGGTTAGACGCGCGCCTTGTCTGCTTATGTGGCGCTCATACAAAGGTTGGAAGCACGTGATGTGGCTCCCACCTTGTCGGTTTGTCTTTCGAAGCTAGTTTACACTTTTCGCCTTCGGTGGATGGATTTTTTTTTTACTTTTTTTTATTTGATTCTAAATTCCCAATTCGGTAACCGTCCCCCTTAAATCTCACATCCCTTACCGCCTTCTAGATTTTGTTCTTGGATTTTAATCAACGTGAGATAATGTATTTTGGATTTCTCAATATTATTATATTTAGAGTTTTTAGATTTTTTCTGAGTTTTAGAATTTATTATAAAAAAAGATACATATATAAAATATGGCTGCTATATTCACAGAAGAATTACACAAAAATAATCTCACAAACTGATGTGACTTTATCTGATCCGTTATATCTATTTTATAATAAAAGTAATTTTATAATCTGACAATTCATATCAAAACACGTCAATTTATGAAATTATTTTTGTGTAATCACTTATAACTAGAGTATTTTCTTATATAAAATGAATCTCATATTATTAATGAATGTCCGATTAATTTCTCGTATAATTATAAATGCTATTAATTCAATCAGGCAGCTTAACTATTCTGAGAGCAAGTATATCTTTTTTTTATTCTAAACCCTAAAGTTTAAACAGAAAATCTAAAGAATACAAATCTTTAATTATTATTTCTGACTAATAATTCTCGATGACTAATATTAGGTATATAAAGCCTGTTTCAAGAGTGTAAATATGCTCTCGACTCTCTCTTTTTTATCTTTTTTTTTTTTTTTTTTTTGAGCATATGCTCTCGACTCTCATGCTCTTATGGAGGAGCTCCCAATAAACATAAGATATGATGTTGCCTCTAATATTATTTTCTCATCCTATCATTCGGAAATTCTACGTACTCAAGTCTAACCTTCAATATTAATAGAAGTGAACTGCATGTAATATAGCATGACATGAGGCCTGCATGCACGTAGTTAAAATTTAAAAGGAAAAGCTACAAGTAAAGCCACGATGCATGCATGCATGCAATATGACTATCTATTGATCATTTCTTTCTTTCTTTCTTTCTTTTTGTTTGATCATCTTGACATGCAGTTGATTTTATGACGATAATGAAAGTTTAGAACCCATTAGTAAAAATCAAGACTTTGATAATTAGTAATAAATTATCTCTCCGTTCTCTTTTTCTTTTCCTTTTTTTTGTCTGTTTGAAGACAAAATGTCAATGAGATCATAATAAAGCAATATTAATAGTGGGCAAGATTTTATGAGACCTTTAACTTTATCCCCTTGCTAAAGTATATAAGGGTTATTTTTTGTCTATGATTTAAGAGGAAAAGAAGTGAAAAGAGATCAAGCATGCATGAACGGTTTCTAGATCTACTTGTTTTATGCTTAATTATAATTTTCATGCCCTCACCATCGAAGATCACAAATTAATCTTACCTATAGATATATATATATATATATATATATATATATATATCCATATATATATTAAAATAATATTTAATCTTATAATTAATGTGAGCTGGCCAATTAACCTCATGTTCTGGATACACCTGCATCATGATATAATAAAAGTCAAATTGGCCGGCTTGAGCTAGCTTGAAATATATATGTCAATCTCTAAACATGATACACGAGGCACAAGCCAATTTGACATATATATATATATTAGACCCAGATGTGCAGACACGCTATTAATCTTAGAATATCAATATGTATTTATTAGTCTAAACCATTAATATTACCATCATGTATTAATGTCTGACCCAAGTATATAACTAATTAAATACCAAAAGTTTAAGTTAAGTGCCGTTCAGATAATGAGTTAAGATGCAAATTGAAAGTTGAATAAAATATTATTAAAATATTATTTTTTTAATATTATTATTGTTTTAAAATTTTAAAAAGTTGAATTGTTTATTATAAATTTATGTAAAAAATTCAAAAAGATTATTATAATTAAATGAGATTAATTAGATGAAATGAGAAGTAACATTTTCATTGTCCAAACGAGATTAATGAAAAGCTACGGATGTACATGATCATTTGATCCAAATCCTGAAAATATCAGAAAATTTAGTCTCGTTTGTTTTCGAGACTAAAATCCAAAACTTTGAAAATTTTGAAAATCTCTCATCTCATCATTACAACTTTCTCAAATCTTCATATAAAATAAAATAAACAATTCTATTTTTTTAAATTCCAAAACAACTATAATATTTAAAAATATATTTTAACAATATTTTATTCAACTTTTCAACTTTAATCTCATCTCATCTTTAAAAACAAACGTAAATCTATGAAAAGTGAGGGATTTAATTATTTGATCTAAACTTTTAATTCTTTAATAACACGATAAACATATATAGTTTTAACTTAAATGAAAGGCATATATATATATATATATATATATATATATATATATATATACAGTGCCAGCTACGGTTGCAATATTCGAATTATCATCTAACTCATGCATTAATTTTTGAGTCTCGAAACGAAATTAAATCTGAGTACAAAAAATGGGGTATCTGTACGCATGCACCTTACTTTAGGGAATAAAGTAATAAGTAGTGGGTATACTGTATCCACTACGTATATGACGATCACTGCGTATAATACAAAAATAATAATAATAATAATGACAAAAAGGACGCATGATTTGTATGAAGTGTTTTTCCACCAAAGCTTGGCATTCGAACAGTGCAAGGAATTATGCAGACAAGCTCTGGACAATATTGCAAGGATAAATGAGAACAAAAGTACTCTAGCAAGCCAGGATTTTAAGCTCGATCTGTGTAGTGTAGCATTGACTAAAATTCTGTTTATTTCTTCTTTATTTTTTATTTTTTTTTGTCTTTCCTTTCTTTCCTAACCAATCGATTGATTAGACCATCTCTAGCAGACAAATGTTTCAGAAGTGGGTCCATGGGAGAATAATTTGCAATGATAAATGTGGTTTTTGTGAATAATTAATAATGAATGTGTCTTCTTCCTTAGGAAATTTTTAAGCTTTTGTTTGGCTGCAGGGACCCACTGTCCACTGGCAATGCATCTCTTTAGGGTCTCAACTTTCTAAACAAGCTTTGGTGCTGTTTGTCGTCTAAATCGTAGACAGCACATAGGAAGAAAGAAAGGGGAGCATGGAGCAAGTAAAGTTCAGAATTTAAAATGCTTTTGCTTGAAAAAAAGACTCGACCTTTGAGACTTTAACCAATGCGTTTATACTAAAGCTCGGATTAGAGGTATTGGCACTCTTCATTCGAGTAATATTAATCATTATTCATCCCAATGTTCCTACCTATCTAACCTTTATTAATTAGGTTTAAATCTTAATCTTCTTGGGGAAGATATATAAACGGTCCAGAAAACTACAAGATATATAAATAGCTCAAAGAAATATATATAGATATATATATATATATAATTAAATAAAATCAAGTCTGATAGTCTCAAAATTTTAATTTTTGTTTTTTTATGATAGGGCTTATGGTGACTAGTGATGGCTAAAATTATAAATATGATTTGTAAAAACTTGTATTTTTCTTAAAGAGAATATTAAAAAATAATAAGACTCAATTATCAAATATTACTTATAAAATAAGAGATAAATGCCATCAAATCTGACTAATCCCAAGTTCCAACTCCTTTTTTGTTTGTGAGATAACACCTAACATCATTAATCATCTTATTATGACGTAATAAATAAATTTAGAAAACATGGTCAGTGAAAGTCTGAAAGACTTTTTTTTTTAATCACTTCCCACCTTTGCATTATCCCTTTCCTTTTCTGAGCCCAACCCTTATCACATCAAATCACGGGTATTTTCTCCATCTTTATTATCTTCTATCTATAAAGAACCATGCCACTCAGATGGCCGAAAAACACAGAAGATAATATTTTTTTTTGGTTACAAATACAATAAGAAAGTATTTACTCACGCTTATACTATTTTCCTCTCTCTCTCTCTCTCTCTCTCACACACCAAAGGCCTTTTCTTTCTTTTTCCACACTATACCAACAGAGAAAATCAGATTCTCAAAAAGAAATGAATCATGTCAAGGAAATTTGAGGTCGGGGTGCTGAGAGTGCTAGGCGCACTACCAGACACATGGGCCCCAGCATCATCACTCCCTCCACCACCTCCCTCCAACCTACCCTCCTTCCCTTCCTTCCTTTCGTGCCTTTTGTTCCTTCTGTCCTCTCCTCTCACCCCCTCATTACTCCAAATCCTTGGCATTCCACCCTCTCAAAAAATACAGCTTCTTTAAACTTTTCTTTGATCCTGCTAGGAATTTGACTCTGCTCTCTCGCTCTCATGGACGGTACTCTTGGTTTACTAGGTGGTGGTGGTGGTAGTGGAGGAGGTGGTTCTTCTGGGACATCCGCTAATGAGTCCGCTGTATCAAAGGTGGAGGTGGTGGAGCAAGACTTTGTGGGCATGTCCTCTGAGGCATCCTCGTACCCGGCAGAGGCCGAGCTCGAGCTGGGTCTTGGTCTGAGCCTAGGTGGTGGTGCTGCTGCTGTAAAGGCTAAGCCTTGTAAATGGGGAGAGCGTGGTCGAATCTTGACTGCCAAAGACTTTCCTTCTGTGATCTCCCATGGTTCCTCAACTCCGTCTCGGTTCTCAGACAGAGCTACTGCTGCTGCTGTTGGCCCTGTTTCTGGAACTAAGAGAGCTGCTGACTCTGTTTGTCAGGAGGGTGGATCTCCTACTGGTGGCAGGTTAGATAGTTCATATGAGCTCTCTCTCTCTCTCTTTCTCTCTCCCCCCCCCCCTTTCCCTTTTAGTCTCCTTGTTTGGTAGCAAAGAAAAGCGTGGGAAAGTTTTGAAATCCTCGATCTTTTATATTTCTTATGTCATTTCGCTGTCCGATTCCTGAAATTAAAATACCTTACATTTAGGGAGACAAGTGGATGTTTATAGGCTAACTGGTTTATCTGGGGTCCCAAGTAATGTGCAAACACTGCATAAGATCAAAATCTAATCCCTCCATCCCTCTCGCTTCAATCATTTATATGAGTAGTTGGTTTGCTTCTATCTGTTCCTCAGGTGGAGTATTATCTCCTTTGGGTACAGTGGCTTTTAACTTTTATTTATGTGACCGGTTTATTCCGTGTCTGCCTTAGTTTTTCCTAACTATTTCCATGTCCTACGTCTGTCTTTATAAATTTATTTTCCTTCACAAGCTCTTAATAGGCTATGCCTTTTTTATTCTGTTCTCTTAATATAAGAAGTCCTCTTATTTATTTTGTAATCATATGAGTTCTTTCTTTTTTGTTGACATTAAGATTGTCGACTGTGTGCGTGATGCTTCAAATAATCGGCTTCTATGTTCTGTTTATTATTTATTTTCCTTGAAAGTTGAAGTATTTGCCTTGTTATTGCGAGAACAAGGTCTTGACTGATCTTTGTTACGTTCTTCAATCTATTCTCGGATGTAATCATTTATTTGTTGTGATTTGCTTCATGAAAGCAGTCAGGTCGTGGGATGGCCACCAATAAGGGCTTATAGGATGAACAGCTTAGTTAATCAAGCAAAGAGTCAAAGGGCAGAAGAAGACAAGCTGATTGGCGAGAAAGATAAATCCCCCGATTCTACAAAGAAGAAAATTTATTCGAAGGCTGAAACTAATGCTAAAGAAAAATGTCATCTTGGGTTTGTGAAGGTGAATATAGATGGAATTCCAATTGGAAGAAAGGTTGATTTGAATGCTCATTCTTGCTATGCGACTTTGGCCCAAATGCTGGAAGACATGTTCTTTAGGTCCGCCACAACTGTCAAATCAATGGGTTAGTTCTCTTTCTCGTGTCTTTTGATCTTCAGCACGTTGAATTGGTCAAACAAAGAAATTTATCAGTGGGTTCATAGAAGGGGTAATCTTTGAATTACCAATTGGGATGAAAAGACCAGTCTCGCCCCCGTGGTGAGAAGTGCTTTGACTTTCCACACAACCAATCCTCGAATAATCGAATAAAATTGATACCCGATAAAGGGTAGGTTGAGATGTCAGGAGTTTACCCAACGACCTGGTATAGGAGCTTGGGTCTGTGGGGTTCTTCCACACACACCAAAAAAAAAACAAAGATTTTGGTATGAACGGAAATGATCTATTTGTTCTTGTGTGAAAGTAACGTGGTTCTTGTGTAATTTTGATCAGGTGGAGAGAAGGAGCAATTGACAAAGCCCTCTAAGCTCTTGGATGGTTCATCTGAATTTGTGCTCACTTATGAAGACAAAGATGGCGACTGGATGCTTGTGGGAGATGTTCCATGGGGGTATGCAGCAATCATGAAATATTATAATTTAAAAACATAAAAACACAAAATAATAAAATAATAGAAAGATAAAGGGGAGTCATGGAAATGAGACAATGGACACACACAATGTTGAAGTGAGCAGAGCCACTCTTGACGGTCCTGGCCATTGATGGACCATATTTCTATTTGGTCTGTTTGAGGGTTTCATATGATATGACTCACGAGTTGTAGCAGTCTTGGATGACCAAAAGATTAGACTGCTGATAAAAAAAAAAAAAAAGCTTCACCTGCCCTTGCCATCCTGATTGGAGGGAGGGGAGGGGTGGAAATAGAATTCCTTCGCTCAACTGTTTTTGTTCTCTACTTATTTTTTTTGTGTTGCTTACGGTATGCCTGCATTTTGCTATTGTAACTTTAGGATGTTCCTTGGCTCTGTGAAACGGCTTCGAATCATGAGGACCTCTGAGGCAAATGGACTTGGTATTCAAAGTTTCATCCATCATTCTTGTGTCTGGCTTTCACAAATTTTGGGTTGATCTATTTTACCCTACTTTCTAACCTTGGCTAATATATGTTTCCAGCTCCAAGATTTCATGAAAGGAATGAAAGACAAAGAAGCAAGCCCATATGATGTTGCTGCTGTCTGATCATTTTCAAATTTGGTAAATGAAGAAAACCCACAGTTTGACAACAAAAGTTAAACGAAAGTAGAAAAGTTGAAGAGACAAGAGTGTCCAACTAAGATTGTTCTTCCACTGGTTTTATCCTGCTTTTTTTGTTATACTCAACCAGTTTCTGGTTCTTGCTGCTTTTTTGTTCTCTTAGGCCAATTTGATTTTAATTCTTACAGTCTCTTATATAGTGCTACCATACAGGCCTGCCTACTTGGCTGATTGCTGCTTCACCGTATTGTAAATATGGGAGTACTTGATATCTAGAGTGTCGAGTTTGCTGCAATCTACGGGTCTCAGTTTTTTTATTGGTGATAAAACTTGTGTGGTTTTGATTTCTAAAATTTTTTGCTGTTAGTGTTGCTTTTGGCCATGTTTCTATATGTTATGCTTCAGCATAGAGTGTTTTCAACTGTCTTTTGTTTGTGGCTCGACATAATTCGATTATTTTATTTCTTTTTAGCTGAATCAACCTGTTCAGATTATTCTACCTTCCAGGAGCAGAGTTTTGCATTACAAATGCCATGGTTTTAATCACCACCACTGTGACATTAATTTAATTGGTGAAAGCCTCAGCACCATTTCACAGGGATACATCACCAGAATAAATTACTAATTATCCTTTCAAAATTCATTTATATAAAATATTGTATCATGTACAGTGATTGATATATTACCACAACTGTTTTGTAGTAACAACTCCATAGAAGTTACTTTGTTATGTATACACTACCTTGGTGGTGCTGAGTTTTGCATTCACTGTATCACAGCTGCTGCTGACTAACTTGTACAAGAGATCTAAAAATAATGAATCTTGACTAAAACTAGTGATATAGAGTTATCATCAAAGTATTTAATATAAAAGCAATCAATAATAAACTATGCCAAACTTTGCTTCCCTTCTCTTTTTGTGCAAGAGAAGTGATGGATCTACGCAGAAATCTTACATAAGAAAGTTTGCAAAACGAGCTTAATATGATCTGTCAGATTATTTTTGTTTTAAAATTTAAACATTAAAAGACATTGGTTTATAAACTTTCTTATATAAGATTAGATTTTTGTGTCAACCAAATATTTCTACTCAAAGGGATAGTAACATTTGCTTCACCTTATTCTCGACATTTCTCACTTGTTATTCTTTTTGTACACAACAAAGGAAGGCCTAGGATTCTGTCTCGCGAGGAAGCTAATAGCCGACCACCAACAGACAAAGTCAAATTTGTTATCCACGAATGTAACATGGAAACCAAACCTTCTACCCCTCAGTTAAGACCTTTCCCTACTTCATTAAGTTTTGATGGTAAAACATTCAGGAAGCTGCTTGCTTTATTCCTCTTTGTTTTGTTTTGTTTTTCTGCCTTTCTCTTTCGTTTTTTACTTTTTTGGAGAAAGATTCCGATGCCATTGGCGATGATCACTTGGGTAAGTGTCTGAATAGTGAATACTGCTAAAACCAAAAAGGAAACAGAGAAAAAGGAAGACAGTCTTGATTACTAATTTTCACTGCAGAAGACCACGCCATTGATGGCTACAGAGTGGTGCTTGTTTCATTAAAATAATTACCTTCCTTTGAATTGATTAGAGGGGACAACTGTATTATTTTCTGCTTGCTGGGGGGTTACCTATGTTCTCATGACCAGTTAAAAAGGACACATGCCAGGCTCTTTTTCTTCTTTCTTCCAATCTGTTCCCCCATACTTTCTTGCTGGTTTCATTTCATTTCTCCCAAAAAGTGCAATGCACTTCTTGCCGCAAATAAAAGTAAGTAAAAAAAGTTTAACCTTAAACCCGTTGATTTTGCAGCCCTTTTATATTTTTCTCAAGTAAAATGAAAATAATAGAAATGCAATCATTTTTATAATTATTTCTGCAACTATGTTTTAGACTAGGGATATTTTTATAAAATAACTTACAAAAGTAACATTATTTTATATAAATAACTTCATTATTGAACGTGCATCGTTACTTTTTTTCTCAACAAGGCAATGAAACTACATCTTGAATCTTGATGCTATATATAATTGAAAAATGCTATATGTAATTGAGACCTCATAAATATAGCCTCAATGGAACCCAACAATCCAGAAAGCTCTTGCGCTTAAGATTGGATGGAAATATATCCAGGCCGTAGAAAATATTAGAGAGAGAGAGAGAGTTCTGAGATCAAAAGTGTCTAATTCAGACAGTAAAGACCAAGGAATTATAATTGGGACCCATTTGGACGTTTATAATTTTCCTATTGGAATTAGGGACTTGTCCTCCATGTAACATTATAATTCATCACTTCACATAAATACCCTTATTTTAAAATATAGTTGTAAAAAGAGTTATCCATGTATCATTACTCATTGTATACAACTTGTAATATCCGCACAAATTCTAAGATAATTATAGCCTATTGCAAGAATTCCCTGGGATCAGTAACATAGCCCGTCAAAGCTGATGCTGCCGCAGTATATGGGGAAGCAAGATATACCTGGCCTTCTTTGTGTCCCATTCGGCCCGGGAAGTTCCTGTTTGTTGTTGACACACAGACCTGCAAAGAAGCGTCCCTTACAGTAAGATGAAGTTCATAGAAATATTTGCATTGGCCTTAGATATTCGCCATATAATTAAGCAAAACATAATGGGATTGTCCCAATAGAGATTGAACACATCACAGTGGTTAACATAATGGGATTGTGTGATTTTTGAGAGATGCAGAAGAAAGGAAAGAATAACTTGCCATAGGTTCATTAATTCGTGCATAAGTGTCTCCAGGGCCACCCATACAAGCACCACAAGTAGGACTGGCAGGTGTGTCACATCCAGCTTCTTCAAATATCTGGGAGCAAGTCTTGCCACCGGATCCCGGTACTTGAAGACCATATATATCCATCCAAACCTGTAAATTTTATCATACAGGTGCTTCACATTTTCTTTTGACAATAAATTATTCCTACAATTATTTTCGATTTTTTTAAACTGTGATTTAGAGTTGCAAACCTTTTGGGTTGCAGGGACGAGGAATGTGGGGACTTTGACCTTTTTTCCCTGCACAAAAGCATTATTGCTTCCTTTAAGCTTGGATCCCAAAAATAGAGGAATAATATTAGCAAGCCACAACAAAATGTTGGGAAAAGAACGAAGCGAAAAAAAAAAAAGGAAGCTCGAATAAGAAGAATAGTTTATTATGAACATCATTAGAATAAAGTCTCAATAACTACCAAAGATGTGCAAAGTGCAAAAACATACCTAAATCTCAATTTGATTCATCAATTTAGTAATAATACTCAAATGTATTATACAAGAACAACATATACAACAATGGCATGCAGCTCTACAAAATTAATTAAGATACATCTTTCATAATCAAAGCACATCTTCATTTATATTTTACAACCATATAAGGCAGAAAATTAGTAATTTTTATCATGATTATTAACAAATGGATAACGACCAAGCAAATCAGGCACCAGCAACCAAAATTTCTAAAATTCCAGCCCATAATTTTTTTTTTTTTTAAATTAATGTGTTCAAAAAGAATATCATATCAAGACTATAACCCATGCCACCATATATAAGCAGCATAAAATTGTCCGCTGGTCTTATATATATAACAGAGACAAATGGGTCTTACTGAAGCTAGAAAAACTTTGGCTGCAGCAACAAAATCCTCTGTTTTTCCTCCCGTACAAGATCCGATATAGACTCTGTCAATTTTCACATCTTTGCATTCTCTTGCTAAAGCTCGATTATCAGGGGAATGTGGCTGCAAAAAATATAGACATCATTACTTCCAGACATGCAAAGGTAACAATCTGTCAAGAAGCAAAACAGAGAAAAAGAACTTTAAGAGATAAAAATATGTGATCCACCATCTAAATGGTGTCCCATGTTTGAATTACCTTAGGGAAAAAGGAAAAGAAAATAAAATTTAAGGAAATTCTCTCTTTGTCAGTTATAAAATCACCCACCTTTGCTACCAGTGGTTCCAGTTTTGTGACATCAAATCTGTACTCAGAAAGAAATCTTACAGCCAAGAAAATTAACCTCATCAACACAAATGAAACCCAAAGGTGAACAAAAGAAAAAAATAGTGGAAACGTCACAGAAGAAGAATCTAGTATGATATCGAATAACATATTTATAGCAATTATTTAATGTGTCTACTACCTTGCTTGTTGATCACTATAAACTGGTTCATATGCCACAGAGGTCTTATCCTGTTCAGAACAAAAAATAACATCATAAGCAAACGTTAGACATGATAAATGATACATAAGGGGAAAATATCTTCTTTTCCAAAATAGCAAATTTCCTAATCAATAAGTTTTTCATCAAGGTGACAACGCTTAAGACAAGATGAGTTTCACACCCAAGCTTGTGTTCTGTTACAGTCAAGTTTTAGGATCAAAACTATGAATGAGTTTCATATATCTAAGTGGTGATATATGGCTCAAACGGAGTAAAATATTCTGAAACATATTAGTATGTTTGCACGAACATGCATAGCTAATACATACATCAGAGTTAATTGTGTTGTGCGCACGCAGACACAAAGACAACCATCGAACCAAATCGATTTGATGATCAATAACACTAACCTCAAGGTACTTATATGTAGTGCTATCAGCAGGGACAACACCATTCTTTGCCCCAGCTTCAACGACCATGTTACATAATGTCATCCTTTCTTCCATCTATACAGTACAGAGGATTAGAGACTTATATTGATCCACTTGAACAATCACAAATAATAACATGGTTAACATCACAGATGTAAATTTGTACTAATACCATAGATGCAGGAAATGCAGTAACTGTGTTTTAAAATTTACTTACACTTAAACTTTCAACAGTTGTGCCAACAAACTCCATAGACTTATATGTTGCACCAGATAAAGATATTTCACCAATAATCTGTAACGTAAAGATTGTTCAGTAATGCGGCAAAATGGAAAAGGGAAGATATATTTATTTACATGAACCACTTTATAAAGATTGGCTCATGCAATAAAAGTGCTTTATTGTATAAGGCTGCATCAGGAACATTTAAAGGAAATTCTAGATTGAAGGACCAGTTTAACTTACTTGTAAAATCAAATCTTTTGCAAGCAAATAATTTGGCATCTCACCATCGATTACAAATCTCAGAGTTGGGGGAACCTGAAAATGAAAGTTGCATAAAAAATTGATATAAGGATACAAAAAATGCCATTTGACATTAGACAAGAAAAAGTCGTCTGAGATATAGCACAGAAACAGATTGCAGAAAATAGGCAAACACAAAGCTTGAGGAAAATTGAAAAGCACAACCCTCCCATATTCTTTACGTTTCTAGTTTCCTTAGTGTAACAGTAGCAAGGTTTGAGACTTGGAGATCCACACACTCACATAGAGGTCTCTTAACTACCTTTCAATCAGTAAAAAAATGCAAAACTAAGTGACTAGAGTGAGGATGCATACAAGTGCTCGACAGAACATTAGTGTTATTTCCAGACAAAAGGAACTAAGGAAACATATATTGTATGATAACTAGATGTGGGATAGGAGGAACATATATAATTTGTAAAATTCACCAAGATTGTACAAACTTAAGCCAATATAGCTATTGTCTAACAGGATTTACATCATAAAGAAGTCATAGATATTAGAAACAGCACAACAACTGTCGGACACCAAAATGAAGCATCTATAAACCTTGAGCAGGAGCTTCCCAGTGCCAAACACAAGACCTGCATCAGTGATGCCAATTCCAGTGGCAAACTGACCAAATGCTCCAGCTGTACAAGTGTGAGAATCTGTTCCCAGCAGGACCTGAAGGCAATGAAAAGGGTTTAATAAGTGGAATACAAAGGCATAAAATCAATACTTATCCAAAAAAAAAAAAGGCATAAAATCAATAAATTGTATGCTTGCAATGGCTTTATAAAAGAACTATACCTCTCCAGGCCTGCAATGACCTTCTTGCGCAAGAGCAATATGGCACACACCTTTGAAATCTGGGTTGGCCTGAAATTTTAGGAAGTAAACTTTAAGTTTTTTATTTTTTGGACAAGTAAACTCTCACTACAAGGAGAGTGGATTAGCAAATTGAGAGTAAACAAAAAGAGGGTAAAGCATACCTTAAAATTACTGAGATCTTTGATATCATAAAAGTACTTGATGTTTTGCTCCATGCAGAAATCCCTCAATATATCCACGTTACGGTTTGCACGTTCGTCACTTGTAAATAGGTAATGGTCAGGTATTACTACAATCTTCTCTCGGTCCCAAACCTTGGTTCCAAAACAATCGTTCACATACACGATCTCAGATACAGCTAATACAAAATTCAAAACACAGTTTAACACGCACACACAGAATTCACCTAGCGTCAAGAATTTACGTTCAAAATTCAGCAGCCAAGATATAATGATGAAGATTGAGCGTGAAAAAAATATATATATCTCTCAAGTATGTGACTCAGACGTTCACATTTAGTGAAGCAGGCAAAAACAAATGAAAAATCACATTGCAATATAACGGAAATCCAATACCTTGGCTTTCTGTCCGAATTCTTTCTTGAAGATTCCAATCGAACCGGGGCCACAAACATCATGGGTCATTAAGACGTCAATGTTGACCCAAACATTCTCACCGGGGCTCAACTGGGCTTTCTCAGAAGCCCTGGCCAAAATCTTCTCGGTCATCGTCATCCCAGTCTTCACCTGTGTAATTAACTCACTCGCCATCAAAATTTCAAAATTCAAGAAACTACTAAACCCGTAAATCAAAAACACAAATTGGTCGGAACCCAACTGAGCCAGTGGTGGAAGGCTTGCGTTCCGACTGATGCGGTGCCGTGATCGAACAAATTTTCTTGGAGATCGTTCTCCTGCATTTCGGAATGGAATATATCGATTGCCTCGAAAAAGTAGAGAAGCCCAAATCCTTCTACGGAAAAACAACCAAAATTGAACGAAACAAAGACATGATGGGTTATTGAAGTTTTTGTCAGGGACAACAAAAAAAGAAGAATAATAAGAGAAAAAGTAAAAGCGATCAACTTGGGAGATGAGAGCTGGGGTGAAGTATTAACCTTGTTGAGGATGAAAGATGGTGGGCTTGGAGCAATGGTAGAGGAAGCCATGGGTGGATTCCGGTGTTTTCAATTCTACGAGGAATATGTGCGAGCGTGGACCTGTGGTTTGTTTCCTGCGAAAATTGGAGGGGCGGCCAAGCACTTAGCAGAATAAGATTATTATGCTTAGCCATATAGATTACTATGCAGATAATGATTGAACTGAGGTTGAAAATTTCTCGAGAAGGCGGCGGATTTTCATAGTTGTTAAAACATTGAAGATTAGCTGTCCACTCATCCTTTCTTATTTTCTTTTATAATTATATACGTTGTATCAGCAAGAGCAGTGACACAAATTACGTAAGGCGCAAGGTTCTTTCTGCCAACCTTGCCACGCCCACGGTGATCATACGAGCGCACGTACTGTTCATGCACGAAACTTTATATTGGATATCACGTTCAACGTTACCACCCGACAAGCTAGGAAAGAAGAGTGTGTTGTTAAGTATTTGGGTGCAAACGATTTAGCAGTAGAAAATTAATTAGTGTGGAAACTGAAGGACTTATATTGGTAATAATCAATGTTTTGAATACCGTACCGGATGTCGTACCGGTCGAGCCACTGGAATGAAATATTTCGGTACCGATACCGTTTCGTCTATCGTTTTAGAATAACATTTCGGTATATAAATAAATTATATATATAAATTATATTTCAAAATAATAGTCTATATATAAATAAATTATATATAAATATATAGATATATAAATTATAAATAGCCTAATCTGAATTAAGGGTCAAAAATGAACTTGTAGTTTGAAAATATGAAAAAAATAAAAAATAAGGCCGAAATATCGGCCAGTACCGGCCGGTACAGACCGGTACACAGGCCGGTACAGGCCGAAATATCGGCCGGTATGGTCGGTACCGGCCGGTACGATCGGTATTTCAGCCGGTACGGAACACAGGGTGTACTTGTACCGGTTCGGTGGCCGATACGGAAAATACCGGTCGTACCGGTCGGTACGGTACGGTATTTGAAACTTTGGGAATAATACCCTTTTAGATAAGAGAGTTTAAAGATGAAGGGAGCCCAATATAAAAAGGCTCTTTGTTGAACCAAAGAAGCTAGAAGGCCCACGGTCCAATAGGGTCATGTGTCTGTCAGCCGCCTCTTACGTAGAATTAGGGATCCTATAAAGATACGTGATCAGGTTCAGTTATAAAACGTGTCAAAAACGTCAGCATCACGTACCGAAAAATTCTGCGCTAGATAAACATCACGTTAGAGCCTATATATACACTAGGTAACCCTTAACAGGGGGAGATCTCCTTTTTAAAAAAGATTTTAGTTTCCTAAATTTTCTCGAGTTTCTTACTAACTTAAGCATCAGAATTTTCCTTGGCGAAACAGGCCGATCATGTTTCGATTCCTGTGCAGGTTGATGTTTCGATTCCTGTAAAGTACTTCTCGTCGGGCCACCTCAAAGCAAACGGTCAAGCAGAAGCAACAAACAAAGCATTACTCTCAATCTTAAAGAAAATGGTCGCAGAAAGAAAGGGAGAATGGGCGAAGGAGCTGCCCGGGGTACTCTGGGCCTATAGAATATTGGCAAAAACTCCAACAGGGAAACCCCATTCACATTGGCGTATGGATGCGAGGTAGAAGCTCCAGTCGAAGTGGGGCTCTCGACTTACAGAACAAGTCATTTCTCAGCCGCCTAAAATAATAAGAAAATAGAAGAATATCTCGACTTAGTCAAGGAAGAAAGGGAAATGGCGGAGGCCAAGGTATTGCAAGAAAAGAGCAGAACCAAGCAGTATTTCAATAAGAGAGTGAGACCAAGGACTTTCAAAGTGGAAGATTTGGTTCTAAAGAAAAAAGGGGTAACTACCTAGAGCGAAGGAAAAATGGGGGGCCCAATGGGAAGGACCCTACCTGGTAGTAGCCAACAACAGGCCTGGGTCATACCGACTAAAGCACAGTCAGGGCAGGGAACTACCCCATCCTTGGAACGCATAACACTTGAAGAAATTTTATCAGTAGATGTTATGTTATGTCCATTACCGTATTTTTTTTCTCTGTTAAGACTCATTTTGCCCACATTTAGATTATTACGTTTCATGCTCATAAATGCAGTAGTATTTGTGCTAAATTGTTGTTCCTCATAATTTGTGACGTTTTGCAAAAAAAAAAAAAAAGAATAAAGGGCGCAGAGGTCATCAGATCACGCCGACCCTAAACACCAAACACAAGCCTTAGCAGCTTATGGTCCCATGTAAAAAAGGGCGCGAAGGTCATCAGACCACGCCGACCCTAAACACCAAAGACAAGCCTTAGCAACTTGTGGTGCCATGCAAAAAAAGGGGCGGAGGTCATCACACCACGTCGACCCTAAATACCAAAGACAAGCCTTAGCAACTTGTGGTGCCATGCAAGAAGGGCGTAGAAGTCATCAGACCACGCCGACCCTAAACACCAAAGACAAGCCTTAGCAGCTTGTGGTGTCATGCAAGAAAAGGCGCAGAGATCATTAGACCACGCCGACCCTAAACACCAAACACAAACCTTAGTAGCTTGTGGTGCCATGCAAGAAAGGGCGCGGAGGTCACCAGACCACGCCGACCCTAAACACCAAAAACAAACCTTAGCTGCTTGTGGTGCCAAGAAAGAAAAAATGGGCGGAGGTCCTTAGACCACGCTGCCCAAAGCGTGCAAAATTCGAACAGACTAAAAACTAAAGGATAAGCAACTCAACAAGTATGAACCATTACACGCTTCAGGACAAACATAAAAGTTCATTGCCAGCAGGAAAAATAAAAAGGAAAGTACATCAATGTGAAAACCAAAAAAAAAAAAAAGGAGGCGGAGACTATGAAGCATCATCAGGTGGTGGCAGTGGGGGAACTCCAGCAAAGGCATCAGGCATCTCTCTCCGCCCGAAAGTATTAGCTCAACGGAGCTTGTTTTCCTCAGGAAGAAACAATTCTCGGTCCAAGTTTACAAGATCCGTGGCAAGATTAATCAAGAGACGGGACCTGAGCCTCAAGATGCTAGCACCATAACCGTAACCAAAGGCGCGGTTCCTTATGTCAGGAACGCAAGCCAATTGGTCTCGCAGCCGATCAATTTCAGCCCGGGCAGCAACAAGCACGCTCATTTTCTTGACCAATTGCTCATCCTTGGCTACCGCCAGTAGCGACGCTTTCCTAAGATCATCTTCTAGATCTCGGCGATCCTCCTTATATTGAGAATGGCGTTCCTCAAGCTCCTGTAAGTTCCCTTGAGCCTCTGAAAGATCGAGGGCGGCAAGGTGAGCTTTCTCCGTAGCAGCCGCCAGTTCTCGAGTTAGCTCTTGGATGCGATCCTGCGAGAAGGCCAACTCCTGGCAAGCTGAGTCCCGATTTTCACCGTAGGAAAGGAGCTTAGACCTGAGGGAAGATACCTCAGCCTCAAAGCTTTGCCAAGCCTCAGAAAGCTGAGACCTCGCCAAATCTCTCTCAGATTGAAGGAGCCGCAAGGCGTGGTTATCTTTGTCTTTCGTCACTTGAGCAAGGCGGGCAGATTCGCGAAGTTGGACAACTTCCTCATCACGAATTTCTAAGTCTCCTTGAAGCGAATGCAAATAACCCTCCGATTGCTCTAGCATTACTTCAAGCTCTTTCACCCTCTCGACCAGGGCAACCCGTTCTGCCTGCCATCCCTCGGCAGCTTCACAGATCTTCCATTATTCAAGGACTCCGTGATCCACCACGATCTACGCCGCCAAGTCATTGATACTCTACAGAAGAAAATAAGACCACCTGAGTAAAAATTACTAGATATTGCAAGGAAAAGAGAGGGAGAAACTAAGTAGAGAAGCCGCCATGTCGTACCTTGGAAAACCAATCCTTCAATTGGTCGGCCATCTGAACGATAGCCTCAGTTTGAGTCTGTCCCCCTTTCCGGCAGACTCTCCAAGCAAATAATGGGAGGTGGAGATTTGGTGCGAGTTGGGACTCCCTCGATCGGGCGAACCTCTCCCTGTAAAAGATTGCCCACTTCCTCCTCAAGAAAAGAACCTATCCCCTCCCCAAGAGATAGAGAGCAGTGGGAAGGGATAGAAGGTCCCTCGCCACTCCCAGCCTGCACAGGGGTATTTCCCCTAGAGATGGTGGCAGGTGGAGTCTCTGAGGGAGTCTATGCACCTCCCATTCCAACACGGCAATCTCATGGCAGGGAGGCGTGAACTCAATAGCACTAACCTGTTCTACCTCGCGGGCACCTAAATCTTCAAGAGCTCCTAAGCCCATGACGCCATCCAAGTTTAGAGCGGCTGCCACTTCAGCGTCTAACTCGCCCCTCTGACACGACCTTCCACAACAGGGAATTCAAAAGTGGGGGAGGCTGCTCGTGGATGAGCCGGAAGGGAGGGCTCGATTTAGAAAGTGGTGTGCACCCCTGGGCGCCCTTTGATGGCGCCATAGTTCCTGAGGATATAGGCGCCTATGCCCTGATACCCTCTGTAGCCGCCATGCTTTTCTTTCAAGGCGGCGATGAGTGAGGGGAACCCTCAGTATGAGCCTTTTTCTTTTGGCTCACTTCATCGTTCTTCTTATTGCTCCTGAACTCCCTTCTCTCCTCGCCACCTTTCTTCTTAGTCTTCTCGGAAGGTTTTGGCATAGGGGTAGGAATCAAGTCTGAAATCATGAATTAGCGCCCCTGAACATGGGCACGGCTGTGGGACATTAGAAAGCGGTCAATGTTCTCAAGTGTCAGTAGGAGGTCAGTCTTCACATCATCGAAATGGGCCTCAGCCTAGGTATGAACGATCTTGATTCGGGACAACTCCCGACGAGATAGGGGCGGCATGGTTGACCAAACAGTTTTCTCGTCAGGAACGGGACGCCAAATCGCCCTGACAGGGAAATCTTGAATACGGGCCTCATCGGCGGGAAACTCCCAGTTCGAACCAAAGATGAAGAAAAATTTAGTATTCCAAACCTTAGCATTAGAATGACAAGTCTCAAAATGAGCCAAAGTTGGCCGCCTATCCTTCTTGCGAAAACTAACAGTGTTGCCTTTACCCGACTGCAAGTAATAAAAGGACAAACTCCCGAGCGGTCAGGTCAGGGTAAAAATCCCCAAGAGGCTCTAAAACTATACGACAAACAATGCAAGCACGAGATAAGTCCTCAAGGAGTGAGGATGGAGTTGGGTGGGTGCCAACTCAAGCAAATCCAGGATATCGCGAAGAGGACGGCAAAAGGGAAGCCACAATCCATGGTTAAACATGGCAATGGTCAGAGCCGTTTTACGTGCGAAACCCTCTCTATCGTAGCACCCTGATGGAGGAACATCTATCACTGCCCCATTAGGGATGCTGAGCTCTTCCCGAAAAGTAGGAAGGTGTTTCTCTTGAAGAATGGAATGCCACCAGCAGCCTTCGAAAACGGTGCCCTTCGGGACGAAGAAATGCGGGTTAGAGGTATCACCTTGGTCAGCCATTAAAGCTAGAGAAAAGAAGATGCAAGAAAATAAAGGAATGATAGGGGCGAGTAACAAGAACAAGAAAGGCAGCACAGGCACCAAGAAGAAAAAAAACAATGAAGAGAATAAAGAAAGAAAAGAGGGGATGTTTTATAGGAAAGAAAGGCGAAATGTCAACAGCCGGAGACACCATGGTCTGACACTAAATGCGAAGAGCAACCGTCACATGAAAACTCTCACTCCTTTCACCACGTCAGCTAGGACCATAAAAGGGAGATGGCGAAATGACGCCAGAAGAAGAATGAAAAGGGTTGGCAAGGACCTAAAGGTACGCAAACAGGTTAGGCCCATTAAATAGGCTGGGCCTACACCAACAACCATCAGCTGTTAAACGCACCACACGAGCCCATAATTAAAAGTACAAAGCGAGACTCACAAACATTCAAAAAGACACAAGATGGGTAGACATTTAATTCCCTACGTCATGTGACGAAGAGAATTAGCGTGGTAGCTGGAGGGCCTATATTGGTAACAAGACCCTTTTAGATAAGAGAGCCCAAAGACAAAGGGAGCCCAATATAAGGCTTTTTGTTGAACCAAAGAAGTTAGAAGGCCCATGGCCCAATAGGGTCATGTGTCCGCCAGCTGCCTCTTACGTAGAATTAGGGATCCTATAAAGATTCGTGATCAGGTTCAGTTATAAGACATGCCAAAAAGGTCGGCATCACGTACCAAAAAACTCTATACCAAATAAACATCACGTCAGAGCCTATATATACACCAGGTAATGCTTAACAGGGAGAGATCTCGTTTTTAGAAAAGCTTTCAGTTTCTTAAATTTTCTCGAGTTCCTTACTGACTTAAGTATCGGAGTTTTCCTTGGAGAAACAAGCCGATCACGTTTTAATTCCTGTGCAGAAACAATTATCAAGATCCTTAATTAATTTGTTGTACCATAAAGATATCATCTTAATCGTTCAATTTGAGGATGAAAATACATATTACGACAGTACTAAACCAGGATAGACGAAGAATGATAGTTCCATGATACATATATATTAAAAATGTAATAATTTAAGTATTACATTGTAGAATTGATTTTTTCCAAATAAAATTGAGAAGCATTTATATCAAAATAATTAAAATTATGCAAATTTCTTTAGATATAGAAATTTCATAAAAATAAAGCCACAAACTAACATGACTTAATATAGTACGTTGATTGTAAAATTATTTTTATTATAAAATAGTATTAACATATTGTATAAAATTATGTCAATTTATAAATTTATTTTTATGAAATATCTATGTGGCAGTAGCACTTCTGTAAACTCTTGCAAAACTTCTACGAGAGTTTTGGAATATTTCCATCCATATTAATCAATAATTAATTTATCAAAAATTCTAGTTACAACCGACTTGGGAACCCCCGCGTCACCCTGTCACATTTCAAAACGACGTCGTTTCTAATTTAATTCAAACGAAGTTGAAGTGGCCTCCATCCCCCTCCATCCCAGTCGAAACCCTCATCCCCACGAAATGGATTCTCTACGTCTTCTCCATTCCCATCGTCTTCCCCATGAAGCCAGCCTCCATCCCCATCCCCCCACAAAGCAACCTCCATTGAATCGAAACTATGTTCTTCGTCCCCGTCGGCTTCGTCTTCTATACGAAGCCAGTAGGTCTTCGTCATCTCCTCAAACCCAAGAGCCACGAACCCCTTTCGTCTTCTCCACCCAGATCTGAAATCCCCTTCCCACAGAGCATTGAAACCCTAACCCTCAAAAATCAATTTAGTTTTCTCCTTTTTATGTGTTTTGATTTTAGTTTCCAACATACATTCTATACATACTTGATGTGCTTGGTATCCCTTTATTGCAAAAGGTAGATTCATAAATGATTATTTTGAAGTCAATAACTCTTTAGTCATGCAATTATTGAAATCACATGCTATATAGTCGTTGTGGTAAGACTGTTTGAGATTAATAGTTTAGGTTTGTCGAGACAGTATTTAGTGGGTATGAATATGGATATACTCTGTCATAAGACTATTTTGAGGTTAATAGTTTTGGTTTTCCTTCCATACACGCATTTGTGACATTAAAGAGGTCACTGTTATGTTGTCCTGTTCTTATTGAGGTTTTATGTTATATGGGTGAAGGGAGATGTATCGTGTAAATTGACCTGATTGTTTATGAAAGCAAAATCGACCCTGAATTATCAAGGAAAGCAATTCTAAAGTTGCAAAAATAAGTAAGAGAGAAAGGAATTATGGGTGCAATTGCAACCATGGTAAAGTTTCTTCCAATCTCTCTACCATAACATATGCCATAAGTTATACAGAGAGTAGATTATGTGTTGTTTATTTCCTTTTGGCCTCTATATATTTCAAGGCATACATAAATCTTAGAAACTTTGTATAATCTGTTTTAGAATATGAACTTTATTCCAATGGAATGTGCCTATATATGTATAATGGTACTACCCACTAGTGAACTTTATTGCAGGGTTCAATGTCTTTAATTATCAGGAAAACTTGTTTTCTTTAAAAGCCATGATTTGGATTTGATATGTAAGTGAATTCTTTTGGTAGGACAATACATCTGTCTTTATGTTAGATAAGTGGTTAATACCATTTTGTAAGAAATGTGAGGAGGTCTTAATCAAAAGGTTGTAAAATGACCTCAAATTTCAAATTACAAATTTGATTGAGCGTCGGTTTTAAGTGCGGGTTCCATCAAATCGTTCATATAGTTCTTTTTTTATCATGGCCCTGTTCAAGACATTGACTAAAGAGTAAGCACATTATGTGGTATGTACATAATTAATGGAATTCAACCCGGTTAGCACTTATGTTAGGTTGACTTCTTAATTTACATGCCTTATAGATGCAACTTGAGGTTGATGGAATACAACTGAAGCTGTAGTTGGGGATTTTGGTTTTGTTATCATTGGTATGTATCCTTAAAAATGTACTTAAAATGTATATGTTCATTTAAGTTAGTAGTTGATTTATTTAGTCATCCAATTTTGCTAATAGCAGTATCTTAACCCTGTAGATTAAGGTACAAGCGTTGGTGAAATTACAAGTACAACAACCAAGAGCCAAAAGAAGCATTCAGGGATATAGAAAAGAAATATTTGGATGTTCTTATCAAAAAAATATTCAAGGAATACAACAACCAAGTATTCCTTGAATACTTATCAGAAAAAAAAAAAAAAAAAGCATTCAAGGATATAGAACTTTTAGTTTCTATAAAAATCATTTACAAGCTGTAAAAAATATTTATGGGTTCATTTTAATAGATGTGGGTTTGATTTTATATTAGTATCATGTTGACAGATGTGGATGTGCTTTTGTATTTGGATGTGTTTTGTGAAGCGCTATCAAGTTATAGTAGATGTCGGTTTGGAATTATATGAACCTGGAATGAGATGGTCATTTTGATTGCATATTCTTCATACACAGCAATTTGTTGTAACAAAAATTTCCCTATACATCAAACATGGATATCCAATAACTCAGTTAAAATGTAAAGTTTTATTCATTCAAGATTTATCAGTTACAAAGATGCTCACATCAAAACAAAATTACAGCAACTATAATTCATCATCAAAAGTTAGGACTAAGGAAGGCTGGCTTTGTTGAAGCCGAAACTGAAAAGGGAAACACAACCTAAGCGTGCTGAATAAATCAAATATAATTCGAGCTTTTCATCCTTTTGTTTAATTTTGGTGGGTTGTCTGAATATATGACTAAAACACCATGACTTGCTTTCGATTGGCTTTGAGGGAGCGGCTGCTACTGAGTTGTTTGTTTGGTATTGGTATAGTGCTCTTGTTGTGACCTTGTTAAAAATGCCATAAAAAGAAAATAATAGAGATTAATCATTGAACCAGTTTCTTTGATACATTTGAAACTAAATTTAGTTGAACGTATGGGGACAAGGAATCCTTCTAAAATGATATTCAACATAGTGATCTGAACGTTCCATCTTTTGTACCAAGAAATAGTTAGTAATCACAAGAAATAATTACCATTAGTAAGGGATTTAGGGGGCGTGGATTCCGCAAAGGAGAGGTTGAATCAAATTCTGATTTAGCTACTCCCGTGCTTGGTCTATAACTCTTGGAGTTGCTAGTGATGCTTTGTGAGGAGTTATGGATAAAGTAGACCTGTCAAGTGTAAAGTCACATAAATATATAGCCGTATTGAGAATGCTTTGAATTGGATAGGAAATGGGAGATGTACAACCATAATCATGTGCAAGAAAGCAACTGGAAACTTGAAAAAGTACATATGGATCTAAGCCAAAAATGGGAACTTTGTACAAAAACTCCCCTTCTGAAAAAAACAGCAGATATAACTCAAACTGAAAAATAGAAGTACTGAAACACAGAGCAAGATAAAAAAATAAACTATATTTGCTGTTCGGGAAAGAAATTGTTCAAGGTCAGATCCAAGTAAATTATAAGTTGGTGTTAATCTTGCATTGACTGGATTTCAATGCATGTACTTGAAAGACAATGAATAAGATAGGTTTAAGTATAAAAAACCAGATCATATCTTAGTAGTTTGCATCAATATCATCATGGGTTCTGTTTTTGAAACCCCACACAAATCTGGACTCTTTCAAACCACATATACTAAACATCTTTAATTATTTCACACAAAGGGGAAAAAAAATAAAAGATCATTATGGAACACTTAATCATGCAATTATTTTAATGCAGTGACCTAAAACAAGGTAAGAATACTGGGTTTTTTTTTCTAGCTTTTCCTATCAAATACATTTATGTCCTCATCAAGCATCATCTCCCATTTTAATAACACCCAGAATTAAGCTAATAGATGAGACACAAACTTTGTTGTAATTGATGCAAACAAGCAAGTAAAGCCTTTCTCATTATCATTATTAATCTATCTTTGGGTCTGGAAATATTTCTAAATAGGGAGATTGGATCATAATCCAACTTAGATACGTGGGCAGACTTAAGTTTGGAAGTAAAATGGGCAAATAAAGCCAGAGACTCGGTTCTGTTTATAATGACATTGCAATCCATTGCATCAAAACCTCCAAATCAAGGTTGTTGCTCCCTCTTAGCTTGTCTAAGATTAAAATTACAGTACTTATAAAACCCCAAATTTCCACCATTTTAATGCGGTCTGTAATAAATGCCAGTGCAAGAAATTTGGTACTTGACAGAGCCGCAAAATAGACATATTTCATCCAAGAAACATAATAATCCAAGATCCCAAGCAGCAACATGCACCACCACAACACAAAATATTATTAAGAGTCGAGATCTTACGTGAAGCTAGCCACGAGACACCCACAGAGATGGAAGAAACACCCACACAAAGCTACTTATTCGGAGACACCCACAGAGATGGACGACACCCACGAAGACAGCCATACGAGATTCAGCGTCGTAAACCCAACAATGCCCAGACGGAGACAACCACACGAGACGCATCGTCGCAGATCCCAGTTCCAGTTTTGTCTGAATGAGAGAAATTTGAAATTTTCCCTCCCTTTGTTTCATTTCATCCTTTTCTTTTTTATCAGTTGGTTCCGCGCCGGTTCCGCACCGGCAGTTGTATATAAAAGAATTGTTAATTTATAACTTAAATTTTAAAATTTAAATTTTATAAATGAAATTACATAATATAAATGGAACGTGGTGGATAGACCTTAGAATATCGTTGCTATTCTTTCTTCTTATTTCTATCCATCTTTCTTTTCCTCTCCTCCTGTTCTTCTTTCTTTTCTTTTTTTAGTATTTTTGTTTTGTTTTTGCTCATTGCATGGTATGTGTGGTATAGATCTTCTTTTGGGTTGTGCAATTTGGATTTTTAATTACTTATATAGTTTTTTGAGAAAGAATATATATATATATTTGTCAAACATGTTTCGGATTAAAACAAATTTTTTTTTAAAATAGACGTTATCTTGGCAAACATGAGCAGTGTTGAGCTCATAATTAATCTTTATCTGAGATTCATTTGCCGAAAATAATCTTTCAATAGATTTTTCAAAATATTTATTAGGTATTAATCCTGATTTGAATTTGGTATCACAGTGGAATAAGAACAAAATGATAGCGAAATAAGAATACTGAAGAATAGATCAAGAAGAATATGCATTGTTAAGAGTGGGCGGTGAAATCGACCATATGCATGTATGCAAAATACAGAAAATAAATAGATGCAAAAATAACAATTTGCATTGAAATATACGCTTAAATTACAAGTTTAAACTTACAGAAGAGTAGGTGGGAGCGGTAGAAGAGAGAGAGAAGAAGAGAAGGAAGGTGAATCAGAAGACAGAATGAAGGTCTTAGAATGAAGTCTGTCTCTCTCTTTCATCAGGTTCTCCTTTTATAGGCCAATGAGTTCCTGTTTACAATGATTAAAGTAAAACAGTAAAAACATAAAAGCAAAAGCCGTGAGTGAACAAAAAATGTTACTATTTATTTACGTGAAAGTAGTATCATTATTATGTCTTCAACGTTATTTGCGGGAGCCAAATAACAGTAGAGGCCTCTACTATTGACATAAAGTGACAGGAATCTTGATAGAGGGGCTAGTTAGCCTTGTGAGACGGCAGCCTTTCCTTTGTCTTCTAGTGTCAGTGGATCATTCATCTTCTGATAACCTAGGGGTTCCTTCAGAATCATGTCCAAAAATATTGTTGTAAGGATCAGTAACTGAGGCTTCAGATGATGCTTCTGACTTTCCTTCATCAGAATGATCATTTTCTAAAGACTTTTTTAGTAAGTGAATTAAATCCTTTTTAGTAAGGCCTTCAAGAACATTACTTTTCTTTTTGGTTATTGAGGATTTATTCGAAGAAGTAGTTGTTTTTCCTTTCTGTGAGGTAGATGGTGAAGCAGGGGCCTGGATTTGGGGATATCCAGTTGGAGTAAGAGAACCATAGGTGATTGCAGGGAATTCTTCCTTATTTTGCAGATCTGGCAGTCTACAGGAAATCCCTTATCACATAATCAATGATATTTTGGGTATAGGGGAACCTATCCCACCATTTTGTAAAGTAGTATCAGACGAGGATATCGACATTCCTTTCATAATTCCATTTCATGATACAAGAAATTTTATACCATTTGCAGAAATGGAGTGAATAGGAAAATTTGGCCATATGCCTATCTAATTTCGAAACAACAACATTGGTAAAACATTTGAATGCTCTTAAGAGCATGTCAGAGAAATTATCAAAAATAGGACCAAATTGGTTCCACCATTTGAGAAACCAGAGAGGAAGTGTTTTTTTAAAATTTTTTTATCAAAATTAAAGAACCATGAATGACTCATATCAGGTACTTGAAATAACATAAATCTAGACCAAGTATCAATATAGTCATAATAGTTGTAAGCAATTTCAAATCAGCGAGTTTTTTTGAAGTAAAGGGATTGGTGCCCCATTCTTCTTCAGTAATAACTCGGAGAATATAGGCGCTATGATAGATCAATTTTGATTTATCGGTCTTGTCATAAATAGGTTTTATGACAATTGAATCAGTTTGGATTAAAACACTGGAATAAAATTGGAGTGTTTTGTGAAATTTTCTGGAATCCATGGAAATCTGGGGAAAAATAAGATGAAGTAATTTTAAAGGGATCTATGTACATAGACCGATTAAGTTCTATATAAAATAGATTGAAAGAATAAAGTTTTCGGATATACTCAATTTTAGATTTTGGAAGCAAATACTGAGTAGTAAGCGTTGGAGTAGATTTTGAAGCAATGGCTTCAACATATGGATCATACGGGGTCAAAACAGTTGAAGCAAATGAAGCAGGTTGAATTACTTTGCCAAGGGTAGTGAATCTATTGGCAATTTCAATAGGTGAAACATGTTTATTTTTTATAAGTTTTTTTTATCAGGAATGGGGGTGGAACAACTATCTATTTTTCTTTACTTTTTTTCTTGCTCATGGTTGGGTGTCTGCAAGAATTCACGGGTAAGAAAATCAGGGATGAAATTTTTAGAAATCCATCAATATTTCATTCGTAAATTTTATCTACAGAATACGAAGATTGAATTTGAAAACTTTTTCTTCAAATTGTAAATCGGGAGGGATAGGCCTGGAATACCAGTTGTTCATCAGACTCATTGGTTTGGGTGCTTTGGAAGAAAATCTGGTAATTTCAGGTCTTATTTCAAAATCTTGAAAATTTCTTTCAAGTAACTAAATTTCTTTAATAGCAGAGAATCACTGTTAGATGATTCATCTGTGGTTTCAACTAAGACATCTTCTTTTTCATTGCTAGTTAAAGCACTAGTAGAAGACTATTCTTTTTTAAGATCAGCAAGCATTTGATTGATTTTATCTAGTCTTGACCTGAGTATTTTGAAAATCAAATTTAGACCGATCCTGTGATAAAATAATCAAAAGTTTTTCAAGTAGTTTTGCAACCCTTTTTGACTGATCTTTTGGAAAAATCAAAGGGTTTTCAAAAGATGTTGAAATAGGGACTGAAGTAAATATTGAATATAATGTCGAAAGGAGTTCCAACAAAATATTTAATAATAATGTAAATTAAAAGATTAACACAATCAGGATGTGTCATCCCTATAGTTTCATAAAAGATAGGTAACCCTTCATTATTATGCTTGACAACATTCTAAATGGTTTCTTTAGTTTCATCAGTAAGATGCTTATCCCACAAATGACGAAGCACACCTGAAAAACTATTTGTTAAAATAATAACAATATCAAGTTGTTTGATATTATTGTTAATATAAGCATTGGCAACTAAATATCCTTTAATATATTCAATATCAAAATAAAAAATACTTAAAATAGCTTGCCATCAGGGCAAAAATATGTTTTGATGAAATGTTTTCAACATCTTTTTCTAAACATATTTATCACTTTTGCAATCAATGCGTAGTAAGAATTTTTTATTAAGTAAATCACTTTGAAATTTGGAAATACATAGTACTATAAATAATATTTTGTTTTTAATAGTACTATAATTATTCTGTACAAAATTTCAGACTCCAGAATGGAAGCGAACTCTTTGTTCAGAAGAATCTGGTGAAACAACTTGTTTCAAAATGCCACCATAACCAATGTCTGAGGCATCTGTTTAACAATTTTAAATGAATCAGAAGTAGGAATACTAAGACACGGAAGAGTTTTGGCATGTGTCTTGATTTGTTTAACAAGATTAATATGGATTTTAGATCAGGGAGGAGGATCAATATGTAACCTTTGGAACAGTGGTTTACATTGTTTTCTCAAATAATGGTAGAAATCAACAACATAGTGGAGAGAGCAAAGAAATCTCTGCAGCTGGGTTTTGTCAGTAATGACATCAGAAAATTTGTAAGCAAAATTGATAACTCTATCAATGGGTCTAATTTTGCCTTCAGAAATGTCATAACCAAGGAATCGAATCTTAGTTTGGAATAATTTAACTTTCTTAACAGAAACAACAAGACCATTTAATTTAATGATGTCTAGAAACGAATTTAAATGTTTTTAATGTTCATCAATAGATTTAAAAAATATGAGAACATCATCTATATAGACAATAGTGAAATGGGTAAAAGAATTGAAAATATCATTCATAATGTTTTGAAATTCATTAGGGGTATTTTTTAGACCAAAAGGCATCACATTCCACTCGTAATGTCCAAAAAGTGTGGTAAAAGCAGTCTTATACCTATCTGACTCATTTATGTGGATTTGCCAAAATCCTGACTTTAGGTCAAATTTGGAGAAGACTACAACCTCACTCAACCTATGAATCAAGTCATTTTTATTGGGGATTGAGTACCTAATCCACTCTAAGATTTTTTTCAAGGGTTTGTAATTAATGACTAGGCAGGGAGTTCCTCTCTTGATCTTAACATTTTTTTGGACATAAAAAGCAGTACAAGATCAAGGTGACTTACTATGACGTATGATTTTTTATCAAGTAAATCAATGATTTCTTTTTTACAAAATTTCAAAGTCTCACTATTCATTTGAATAGGTCGGGTTTTGATTGGAATATTCTTTTCATTAACATCTGTGATATAAGGAAGAGTAACAACATATTTTTTCCTATACCAAAAAGCATTTGGTAAATCAGAACAAACATCATAAATTAAGCTTTTGTTAAAATCATCAATTTTTTATTGAAGTAAAGTAAAGTATCTTTTTGTATTTGATTTCCTGTTGGAGAAAATTCAAATGCTTAGTTTTAGCAGAAAGTAGAGATTTTAAACTTTTATCCGTATCAATTTCAAATCTATAAGCAAATTTAAATTTAACTTTTTGTTCAAAAAGATAAGTAGTAATATCATCTTTATTAGACAAAAAGGATATGAAATAAATGGGATTCCTAAAATTACTTTGTCAGACATGTTTCGGACTAAAATAGAAGGAATTTTAAAACAACCATTATCTTGGCAAACATGAGCAGTGTTGGGCTCATAATTAATCTTCATCTAAGATCCATTTGCCGAAAATAATCTTTCAATAGATTTTTTAAAATATTTACTAGGTATTAATTCTTCTTGGATACAATTCATATCCGATCCGGAATCAATTATAGTAGCAACAGAAAATTGGAATTCATGACAAACAATAATAATAGCTCTAGAAAACCACTGGGGATGAATAGTATGACGAATCAAACATATTTGATTGTCGGCAGCTTTATCATTCTAACTAAAATCGGATTCATTTACTTGCTCATTATCAGAAGGAATGTCTTGATCAAGTTGTTTGCCAGTTTTAAAATATAAAAATTTTTGTTTTAAAACATCATTTTCATATTTGAGATTACTGATTTTTTATTTCAGTTCAATGATTTATTTTTTAATAAAATTTATTTCATGTTGTAAATCACCAGTAGAAACATCTTTGGGTTTTTTCTTTTGAAATCTCTCCAAAGTGTTTTAAAAACTAATCCTTTATTTAGAAGTTTCTGGTTTTTGGCGAACCATGGTCTTCTTCAATTTATGAAGATATTCTTCTTTGAGCCCAAAATTTGTAATTTGAGAAATCAAAGTTAACAAAATATTTTCTTATTCTTCAACTTTGGTTAAAATATTAATTGTTTTACTGAAACATTTGCAACAAGATTTATTACAATTGCAACCAAGTTTGATATCAAAAGAATCATGAGATTCAGTTTCTGTAGAACTAAACTCATGGTTGTCAGACGATGAAGAGATTGTGTTTCTAGGAGTTGAAACAATTCTTCTTGATCATTGATGTCAATATTCAACTGATTAAACTTTTTTTTGAGTTTATTAGGCTTCCTTGGACATTTATTAGAAAAATGCTCAGATTTGCCACAGTTATATTATTTTCCTTTCGAAAAACTCTTTTTCTTAAGAAAGGATTTCGGAAAAGATTTTTTAGAATATTTTTTGTAAAAATCAGCATGAGGTTTTCTTCTCATCCCATCGTGAGGTTTAGAAAATTTAGTGAAATGCTTATGCTTTCTTCTGGATGGAGCAATAAGAGGAAGACCAAATTATTCGCAAAAAGTTTCCATTTCGTATTTGGGTTTCTTACTATTTTTCATCTATTTACGAAGCATTCTTTGATCATTACACATACTAATACTAAATTTTTTAATTATACTGAAAATATCACCATAAATGTAATTTTCATAATTAAGAAATCTCAAGATATCAGTAAGTTCTTCCTTAACTTTATGAACAAATAAACGAGGTAAATCATCAATAAACTTTTCTTTCCAGTAAGGCTTATGACTATCGTCTATAAGCATTACTCTGAAGATAAAAATATCCTGATATCATCTATAGTTAGACATCTGACGACATCGTAAATTATTCAATTGACCACTAATACTAATACGATTAGTAAGGCTTACGATTAGTAATGTTTACTATATATATATATATATATATATATATATATATATATATATCCTTGTGACACTTTTTAGAATATAAGCATTGGATAGCCAAATTTTAGAGTTTCTATTTTGACTAATTAAACTATTAAAAAAATTAATCATTTATTTAGTTTTTTATCTACTTTTTTTTATCGATAATATCTTCCAAATGTTAATATTCATATGTTATTCTTTTATCTATAGGTATTTTTTTTTAATTAGTCTACTCTTTTATCACAGAGTCACACAATAGACGTCTTTTTTTTTTCCTGATGGCCTCTTCATCCTCTTCCAGTACTCAAACCATGCTAACCATTTCGATTTCATCTACCATCCCAATTACCAACATCAATCATCTCATTACACCCAAATTCATGCCTGACAATTACTTGTTGTGGCGTGCTCAATTCGTCCCATGTCTCAAAGGACAACAGCTCCTTGATTTTGTTGATGGTTCCAAAATGCCACCCTCTGCATTCATTTTTAGTTCTTCCAATACCTCTAACTCAGACCCTATCCTAAGCCCATAGTATATTCATTGGTATCAGTAGGATCAACTCCTGCTTTTTGCAATCAACTCCTCTCTCTCAAAAAGAGGTTATTGCTCAGGTGGTTCATCTCCACATCTCTCGTGAAGTGTGGCAATTCTTGGAACAATCCTTCTCTATCCAATCTAATGCTAAAATATGCACCTTAGACTCAATTTTGCATCTACCAAAAAAGGCAGCCTCTCAATTGCTTTTTTTTTTTAACCAAAAAATAAAGTCCTTTGGTGGCCATTGGTCAGCCCTTAATTGATTCTGAATTAATCAGTTACATCCTTGTGGGTCTCGGTCCTGAATACGATCCACTCATCACATCCCTTACCACTCCACTTGATCCTATGTCACTTCAAGAAGTGTATGGTCATCTCCTGATCAGTGCAAAACTGCAAGTGCATAGTATTGTAGTTTTATAGTAAAGTGATGAGAAGAGCATTGTTCTTAATGATTGGTAACTTACTTTTGACAAGTATCAAAATTATACTCATCTTGACTTTATTTAGAAAAGTCACTAAGATTTTTGTAATTGCAATTTGAAATAAAATTAATTCAAAGAAAATATTCAAGGAAAAGAAAACTGTTGTTCGAAGATCAAATTAATGGGAAAGAAAACTTCTAGGAAATCGATTTTACCTAATCCCTCACTATGCTTTACTCATCTAACTAATTGAATTTAATTCTCTCTATTTGTTAGCAAATCTCCAAACTCATCCAAAAGCCTCTTTCGATAGGCAATTGAAAATATCCTTGTGTATCATTTTACACAAGAGTATGCAAAATAATAAAGCAAGAAAGCATTAAGACCAATGATTTTAATACTACATAGGTTCAAATAAGTCTTTCGATCTCTATATTTACCTATGCAGAAATATCCAAGATCTATCCTATAATTCCCTCTTTTGACAGCAAATCACAAGATCAAAATCATCTAATTAATAGCCGTTAATTAGAAGCAATAAGTTCAGAATAAATTAGATAAACATGAAAGAGAATTACTTCAAATTAGCATAGAAAAGTAAGCATAGTTCGAAACTAGATTATATCATTTTCCTAAAATAAAGAAAATTTAGGTCATGCGAAAAATTAAATTCAACATAAACGAATTCACCATAATTTTTTTGAGAATAATAAAAAAAAAAAACACTGAAAAAATGCTCCTCCCAGTCGTAGCATCCAAACAAAAGGAAAAATCCCTTTTCATGCATGCGTGTGAAAAGCCCAAAAATAAAGACTTCCGTAGCCCCTTTTCGTCTGTTTTGTGTGTCCTGTTGGCGTGCAAAACCGGAAAGGAAATCCCAAAAATAATAATCAGCCGTCCGTTCGTTCCAGCTTGCACACAATAAAGCAAATCTTCCCTTCCGTGAAGACCAAGTCAAACCAAGACTCAAATTTCCCCATTTTCGCCTGTGCATACCGTTCTACCAAGAGTCCAACTCTCACCTTGCATCCCTCATGTAAATCCCGCTTGCATCTATGTAGCACGTTGATTCCTTCAGCTACATCCATTTCGTTCAACACTAACTGGCCTGTATTTCATTCCAAAGTCTAAAGCCAAGTCAAACCACTTCAGTGTATATCCGTTCAAGAGCCCAAAAATCCCACACAAGCCACATCATTGGTCTTCATTCAAAATCAAAATAAGTGCCCGTATTGCATGCATTTTTCTCTATTATTCAGCAGCTCCTGTATTCAAATAACATCTTCATTTAAATGAAAGAGTTCTTAGACGATAGGCTTGTAAAATTGGGTCCTCATTTTCTTCAAATCGGAAATAAATTTAAATATGACAATGAAGCCTAAAATCAAAAAAAATAAATAAAATTAAACTAAAATTTAAAGTTAAGAAGTGATAAAATATACTAAATTATGTAAGTCATCATCTCCTCACATATGAGCTCTGCTTGGAACACCAAAACACCACACTTGATATCACTACAGCTTCTATCAGCACATTGTCAAACGGAAAAATGCATACTTGTCCCTCTATCAAAGGTCCAGACCAATCAGGCTCTTCCACTCGTAATTTTTCTCAACAAAATTCCGCTCAAGCGAAAAAGGGTTTGGTTGAGGTCAATTCTCCACCTCCAATGGATCACAACCCACTTGTCAAGTGTGTCACCATTCTGGACACACTGCTTTAAAATGCTATCATCGCTTTGATCATGTGTATAAAGGAGAGCAATCAAATAATTATAAGACTTTTCTATATCCTCCTAAGCAAGCTTGGTATCCTAACACGGCTGTTACCCATCATCTTAAATTTGATTTTAATAATTTGAGCCTTCGTACCGATGAGTACACTGGTTCTAATCAAATTTGAGTGAGCAATGGAGTAGGTTTGCCTAGCCTACATACTAGTGTCTCTAAATTTAACTCTTCTTCTAAATCTCTATTTTTAAGCAACTTCTACATGTTCCCTCTATTAAAAAAAAGTACTTTTTGTCAGTAAATTCACTCGGGATAATCATGTCTTTTTTGAGTTTCATCCAAATTTTTTCTGTGTCATGGATCTCAATACGGGGAACATCCTTCTCCACGAGCCGATTAAGGATGGTCTCTACCATTTCTCACTATGTTCATCTTCATCCTCAAAAACTACCTTTGTTGGGGAATGAGCATCGCTTGACACCACTTGGTATTGCAGACTTGGTCATCCCTTCTTTCATATGGTCAAACACATCTTGTTCTCCCATCAACTTTCAACATTTATAGATAAGGCGCCTTCTATTTGTGACTCCTGTCAACAAGCCAAGAGTCATAAGTTGCCATTTTATCTTTCCCCATCATGTTCGACTAATGTTCTATATTTAATTTTCTTAGATGTTTGGGGTCCTTCCTTGGTTCCTTCAGTTCAAGGTTTTCGATATTATGTAATTTTTGTTGATTACTTTAGCAAATTTACTTGGTTATATTCTATAGTTCAAAAATCTGATGTTGAGCATGTTTTCTATAAATTTCAAGTTCTTGTTGAATGACAATTTGGGTCCCAAATCAAAATGCTTCGAACTGATTGGGGAGGAGAATATCGTTGTCTCAACACCTCTCTCAATTCTATTGGTATTTCACATTGCTAACATGTCCTTTCACCACGAACAAAATGGGTCTGTTGAAAGAAAATATCGACACTTGGTCGAAACTGGGCTTTCCCTCATGGCTCATGCAGCCTTTCCTAAATTTTATTGGGTTGATGCTTTCCAAACTGCTTGTTTTCTCATAAACCATTTCCCTTCTCTCATCCTTAAAAATCAATCACACATTCAATATCTTTTCCATACAAGGTCCGATTACAAATTTTTTAAAACTTTTGGTTGTGCTTGCTGGCCAAATTTGAGATCCTATAATAAACATAAGATGGATTATCTGTCCAAATTATGTATTTTTTTGGGCTATAGTTCTTCTTAAAAGGGTTATAAATGCTTGCATCAATCCATTGGATGCATCTTTATCTCCAAAGACGTTAAATTTGATGAAGCCAAATTCTCTTTTCGTGATGATTTGTCCAGCCCATTAACTGGGTCTCACAATCCTCCAAAAATAACTTTACTTCCTTATTTTTTACAGGTTCACATTCAAGCAACTCCAACCCATGCGCCCAGCCTATCCATTGCAGCCACATCATCATCTTCCTCACAAAATCAAGAATTGACCTCTGCAACTCCAGAATCTCTAGTGCATCACCAACTTTCTCATGAGCCCGTTATGCCTCCTGCATCTGCACCACAAACATCAACTCCTCTACCCATTTCCTGTCATCCAATGTGCACTCGACTTCAAGCTAATATCACCAAGCCTCGACAATACACAGACGACACCATTCCATACCCTTCTCGTGCCATGGTTGCTCTTGTAGCTCCTCCACCACTGAACCCACTTCCTTCATAGTAGCTACCAAGGACCCTGCATGGCAACAAGCCATGAATACAGAGTTTGACGCCCTCTTGTAAAATTGCACATGGTCACTCGTGCCTCGTTTTCTGTCCATGAACATTGTTGGATCTAAATGGGCCTCTTAGCTTAAACGACGTGTGGATGGAACCATTGAATGACATAAGGCTCGAATTGTGGCAAAGAGATATCATCAAAAGCCTGGCCTTGACTTCACTGAAATATACAGTGTTGTTATCAAACCATAAACAATTTGAATTGTTCTTTCTCTTGCAGTTATTCGTTGATGGTCTGTTCGAATGCATTCCTGCATGGTGATCTTCACGAGTCAGTTTACATGGCTCAACCCCAAGGTTTTGTTCATCCACAATTTCTTCATTACGTCTGTAAGTTACATAAAGCTCTCTACAGGATCAAACAAGCCCTGCATGCATGGTTCTTTCGCTCGAGCCATTGTCTTCTTGAATTGGATTTCATCTCTTCAAAAGTTGATCCCTCTCTTTTTATACTTCACACCAGATTGGTTGAAATATTCACACTCATTTATGTCGACAATATACTTGTGATTGGTTCTTCCCAACCTGCCATTGATGCTCTGATTTCAAGGTTGCAATATGTTCTTCCAATCAAAGATTTAGGACATTTGCACTTGTTTCTCGGCATACAAGCACAATTTCAGTCCAATTGACTCTCTCTCTCACAAGCTTGCTACATCTCAGATATCCTCCAGAAGACAAAAATGAAAGATGCAAAGCCCATGGCTACCCCGATGTCCTCCTCTTCTTCACTCTCCCAGTTTGATAGTAATGCCTTTCAGATTCTAATTTATACAAAAGCACAGTTGGTGCCCTACAGTATGTGTTACTTACACGGTTTGACATTTCCTTTGCAGTCAACAGAGTTTGTCCAATACATGCATCACCCAACTGTAAAGCATTGGTCTGCAGTTAAGCGTATTTTACGCTATCTTAAGGCAACTAGATCCCACGGTCTTCGCATCACCAAGAATACTTCCATTGCCCTCAAAGAATTTTCTGACTCTAATTGAGTTGGTTGCCTAGATGATCGTCATTCAACAAGTGGTTATCTTGTTTATTTTGGTAACAATATTATATCCTGAAGTTCTAAGAAACAACACATTGTTACACGTTCAAGTACAAAAGTCGAATACTGGTTTTTAGCTAATTCTACAGCTGAGTTTATTTGGTTGAAAGGTCTCCTCAAGAATCTTGGCGTATTTCTTTCTCAACCACCAATGTTGCGGTGTGATAATATCAGCTCTACTTACTTATCTGTCAATCTTATTTTTTATGCACACACCAAGAGTTCGTGACAGATTCAATCACTTATAATATTGACACGACGTCTCTGATACAAGGAGCCATGCACCCCATGCAAGTAGATGAATGAAAGAATATACCTAGTACATACTGACTGAAAGTTTTATTTATTTATATTCAGACGTATCCGTGGAATCATGTGAATAAAAAGTAAATATTTTCAATGAAAATAAAAATATTTAAAATATAGTATCAATTAATTATAAAAGAAATTAATTGTATGATTTATTATTATTCTCTAGTGATTTATTTTGAAACTTATAATTACAACTTATGGGATTAGAATCTGGCCACCACCCTGGCTAGGCTTTCAAATTTTTAGTTGAAACAGTACTCTATGGGATCAGAATATTCCTGATGATCAGATGCTGTAACTTTTCCTTGCTTTCTTTATTTTAGGGGAATAAAATGGATACCATAATGCATTAAGATCACTATCAATTAAAAAAGTGTTGGAACTTAATTAAATGGATTTAATTAGCTAATTTATTCCTAATTATCCAGGGCGCATGACACAAGTAATTCAAGCGAAACATGTCTTGAATCAACAAGATGAAATGAATACATTATTTCATTAATTACTAGCATCCAATTCCTATTCCTAGTTATAAAGACAGGACATAAAGTCTAAAGTTTTATCCCTTACGTTCGTACTGCTTTTCATTACGATTCAGACGTTTAGATAATGAGATGAGATGAGATAAATTAAATTATTTATGAATAATAAGAAAATTATTAATTAAAATTAAATGAGATGAGATAAGATAAGAGATGCGATGATCTGTAAAATAATCTTATTTCAATACTTATCTCCAAAAGCTCGATCCTAATTTTGAGATCTCTTGGCTAATGCTAAGCGGTAAAGTTATTGGCCTCTATGATTTAAAGTTTAAATTTATTTAGATGTAAATGATTTTTATGGATTATCAGATTGAGATATTTTTTTCTTAAATTATCCGAAGTTTATTAGTGAAAAACTCATCATTAAGGATCTTTTGTACACTCTTAAAATTAATCGGGTCGTTGTTTCAATCGCGAACACCCAGTGTCAATGATAAAAGAAAAATATTGCTCATGACCGCATATTTTATGCTGACATTTGAAAGGATATATGTGTAATTTTTATAAGGATCGAACTTTAAGATCTAAAAGGAAAATCTTATAATTGTTTTCTTTCAATCGCTTATCAAAAGAAAACAATTATATAAATATATATATATATATATATATATATATATAAAAATTAGATAAGGACCTAATTGGTGATTATTGAAAAGCTACGGCCTTTAGTGCCCCCAATTCCAATAAATGAAGAGCTAAACTCAATAATAATAAAAAAAACCAATCATATTATAGAATTGCAAAGAGTAAGACTCTATTTTGATGTTAAGAGGATATAAAATTATGAATAATAATGAAATAGTTTATAAATAATAATAAATAATTTATAAATAATAATATAAAAATATCTCAAATTAATTATCTTCCCCAACAGATCCTTAAAAGTGAGCACACTCTTTTATTTTGAGAATATAATATCTTAATATAAGAAAAATGCTTATATATCCACTATATTTGATGGCTCTAGTGCTGGAAACGAATAAAGGGGAAAGGCATAAAGTTTTTTTTTTATAAAAAAAATCGGCCGAAAGTTGTCTGTACGTCTTTTCGTGAAAAAGTCATTTCTCTTTTCGAAGATTCCGTCCATCCCATGCTAAACGCATCTCGTTTGGATAAAAATTAGATGAGATAATTTTAAATTAAAAAAAAAGTTAAAAAAAATTATTAAAAAATTATTTTTTAATATTATTATTATTTAAAAATTTAAAAAATTTTAATTATTTATTATATTTTATCTAAAAATTTAAAACAATTATAATAATAAAATGAGATAAAATCAAACATTTTCAATTCCAAATTAAAGTTGGTGTTTGATTTTTTAAGGTGAGGAGAGAGAGACATTTGCATGTCTCGACCTTCATAGAATGTTCGACCTTACAAACCGTATCTATCATCTAGGACCACAAACAATTATATCAGAAAGTGTTTTTAATTAAATAAATTATTTTCTGTCCCCTCTATATTTTTAACTTCCACGAAATAAGATTATAAGTTTTTTATAAGTTTAAATTTTTTTTCTCATCAGTCATTATTCACTGCTCTACACTATATATTCCATAAAAAATATTTTAATATTTTATAAAAAATATTTCTATATTCTATAAAAAAATAATAGATGTAGGGTATGGAAGTGAATAAGGGCAGATTTGGAGGTTAAGAATTCTTATCTTATCTCAACTTATCATTACACTTTTTTCAAATCTACATATAAAATATAATAAATAATTTAATTTTAAAATCTCAATACAACTTTTTTAAATCTTAATTCAAATTTTTCAAATTTTAAAACTAAAAAATAATATTTTAAACTTTAAAACAAAACACAAAATTCTCATCTCAACCCCTAATACTCATTTACTCCAACAAGATTATAAAGTGCATATATAAATTTGAAGTAGTTTTTATTAGCTAGGCATGAGTGGTATATAAAGCCGCAAGAGCTAGGCATGCAAGGCAGCTCAGAGACAGGTCCCAAGGCCCCAGCTAGATAGGACAGCGCGCAACAATGGAAGAATTACACGAAGCTGCAATGGCTTATTATGCCAATGCTCCGATAGAGCTTCAAAGACTGGCATGGAACTTCTACCTCTCACTGGACACAGACGGCGATGGCCAAGTCAGCTTTACGGAGTACATCAACTTCCTCCAGAAATCCTACACATGGATACGTCCCAACTTCTTCATGGACCTGGACCGCAACGGCGATGGCAGCTTGGATTTCTGGGAGGTCCTCACTTTATACTACGCCGTCAAGACCCGGGGCGGCGTCTGGTGCCAAGCGTGTCAATCTTGCCTTGTCGGACTGTATTTCACCTGCGTTGCATGCTTTGAAAGTGGGCACAAGACTTATGATCTCTGCCCTACCTGCTATAAACGGAAGAGGTTCAGTCACCAGCATGGCTTCTTCTTGGATAACCATGTTCTTCTTCGCTCCAAGAGGGGTCTTCCTTCTGGTTCTATAAACTTGGTTCAGGTAGTCATCAATCAACAACATGATTAATAATATCAAAACATTTTCATGTCCGCTAGCTAGCAGCTTAGAGCACTCTTAATGGGTTTTGTAAAATCTATTTTTATGTAAAATTTGAAGAAAAGTAATTTAAAAGTGCCTCTAATAGATCATCTATTTTTAAATCTATTTTATATTTTGCTATAGTGTTCAGCTATATTTAGTATGAACTATTCACAAATATAAAAATATTTTATTTATTTATTCTCTTTTCATGCATTTTATCTCTCACAATAATTTCTCTCTATGTATTTTTTTTCAACAAACTATTAAATAATGTAATATAAAGAAAAAATAGATAAACGGATGTATGATATATTGTAAAAATTAATATAGAAAATATAGAAAATAAATTTTAATAATATATTTTAAAAGATAAGATACATAAATCATTGAGAGTGCTCTTACAAATCGATATTCCAAACATGATTAATCATTACTTTTTTGTTATATCTTGTACCTCGGAATTAAGGCTTCTCAATATAGCTTTTCTCTTTTATATATATATCTGCAGGCAGTCGCTCCACGACCCGCATACATGAATGATCCACCTACTCTGGTACGAAAAGTTCGATCTCCTCCTCTTTCTGATGATCTATATATATATATATATATATATAAAATATTATTATTCTGTTTTATTAATAATTAGTTGTTTGTTGATCATGAAAGAGGGTTTTGTTACACAACTTCTTACTATTTATCCACACTTTACACTCTACATTTTTTAATATTTTTTTTAAATTTTTTTTTGAATTTATTTTTTTTAAATATTTTAAATATTTTATTTACTATTCATATAAAAATTATTTAATAAAATTTTTTTAAAAAAATTAAAAAAAAAATAGAGTGTGAAGTGTTGAGAAATTGGAAAGATTTATTGATACGTAAAACTGGTAGTATTTAATGATAAAAAGAGACTACGTACGTACTTCGTCTTGCAGACTTGCATTTCCTTCAACAGTACTAATTCCAGAGGATCAAATTTACAAGGAATTATTATGAAATATTCTTTATATATTATATATATATTTTGAATATATATCAGCGTATATGCATGCGGCATTTATTAGTAAAGGTAGGGTTACTTGTATAATTATTGTTTGATCATGATGAGCAGGGTGACAATGGATCAATGGCAGCATTTCAAGCGTTGGAGATGGGGCTTTCTATGGATAAATCTCGTAATAATACTACTTCTAATACTTGTAGCATCATGTGATGCGAGTACGTACGTGCGAGGTATAATAGACAAGAAGCTAGCTAGGACATGCAGCAATGCAGCTGGCCGGTTGTGTTTCAATAAATAATAATAATGGGCATGCATGGCCAAGATATATATATGTAATACTACTGGGACATGCAATTAATAATTTATGTGCTTCTTAATTAATATTCCCTTTATTGTACGTATTCCTGTGTGTGCTTAATTTGGCAACGGCCTGCGGAATGGAACATCTAAATAATAAGTTATATATATATATAAATTAGGGGTGAAAACCAATCCCTTCGGGTGGTTTTTGGACAAGACCGACGCCGACCGACGAGAGAAAATATGGAGGAGGAACCGGCCGTAATTGGTCGATGGAGAGGAGAAAACCGGCCGTATCGACTCCGGCGATTCACGGTCGGTTTCTCGGTTTGAGCTAACGGCGATGGTGGTCTGAGAGAGTAGAGAGAGAGAGAGTTACAAAGGAGAGAGAGATGATGAGAGAAACTGGAAATCGATCGGAGAAGAAGACCGAAGGTTGAAGACGAAATAATATCGAAACGACACCGTTTGATTTTAAATCAAACGGCGCTGTTTCACTTTTTTTTTTATACGTAAAGTCTAAAACGACGCCGTTCCACTTAAACTTAAGTGGAACGGCGTCGTTTCATATATAAAACTGAAACATAATATTCCATCGGCCGGTTCGAAGGTTTGACAGTAGTTCAAACCGGGACCAAACCGACCAACTTCGGTTTGAGCAAATAACCACCGCACATTGACCGGTTCTCCACCGGTTCCGGCCGGTTCCTGGCGCGGCCGGTCGGTTCGCATCGGTGGCGGCCGATTTCCTCGGTTTCTGTTCAACCCTAATATAAATGATTTTTGCAGTTTTGGAATGTTCGAGTGCCACGCAATCTTTTTTAAAAAAATTAATAAATATGAGATTCACATGATAAAAAATAAATTTTTTAATAGTATATCTCATTATTTTTTAAAAGGTTGCGTAGCACTTGCGTATTCTACGTTTATATGTAATGTCATTTTTTTTTTAAAGTTTATATACATTTTTTTTTATATTTTTATAAAAAAATTCACAACATTTAACCTCATTTATTTTCATATGAGATGATATGAATTAAGATTTAAAGTTAAAAAATAAAATAAAATATTATTAGGATATATATTTTTTATATTATTTTTATTTTAAGATTTGAAAATTTTAAATTATTTATTTTATGTAAAAATTTAAAAAAATTATAATGATTAAATAAAATTAGATAAATGGAGAGAAATTGTAAAAATAAGTTACGCCAATAATTTTAATAAATACTTACTTAATTACTAAAAAAAGAAAAAACAACTATGGCGGAGAAATGCTCGGGACCCGGCCCAAGCATTTATCGAACTTTAAATAGTAAAAAACCCCTCTTCATTGATGTTTGGTCTTTTAAGGTGAGGAGAGACAGACATTTGGTTCGACCTTTCACTCTCCCATAGAATGTTCGACCACAAACCGTGATAGTGGATATATTGCCATGTTTGCCAAGCAAAACAAAATCCTTCTTTGCACCTTTGTGGCGGGAAGCACAGCCCAGTGCTTACGCACAGAGAGAAGAAAAACCCTAATCCCCAGTTCTCAAAGACAATACCCAAACAAAAAGCGATATTCTGGTTAAGATTTCCCCGCGAGAAAGAAAGAAACTGAAAAAATAGTAAAAAAAAAAAAAAAATCATCGAAGCGGTACTCTCTGCACTATGTACCGGCTTGCCACTAGAAACGTCGTCGTTTCGTTTCCTCGGTGGCGTTCCCTCGCTCTCTTGCTTCGTTCTCCTGCTCGTAGTTACGGCGCATTCAGACCTTCTCTGACGCTTCCGTAACTTCTCCCCCTCCCTCCCTCCCTCTCTCTCTCTGTTTATTTTAATGCGTGATAGTCTCTTCTGCGTTCTTCATTTTTTTTCCTCGAGGAATTATTTATAGCAAGCTTGGGGAGAGAGTATGTTTAGTCTCATGTGGTTGAAGATAATGTTAACTCTCATGCATCCCGTGGAAAATATTTTTGGTTGATGTAATAGATGCGCATAATGAATGGGGGTTTTGGTCTCTGTATATTTCATGTGTGCAAAGCGCTTTAAAATGGCAATTTGTTTCAAAATTCTTCTTGCTAGTCCTTTAGTTCTGTTATATGTATTACCAAGAATCGCTTTATGACAACGGAAATAGCCCATTTATGCACGAACCAAAGACCAAAGACAAAAAGGTGGGGGCATTTAATATCTCCAATTAACTACATTACCGTGCTTGCCATTGTTATGACAATATATGTTATACTTTCTGCTGAAATATCCAAGACCATTGGGAAATTAAATACTCGTGTAACCAAGAGTGTTTTTGTGGAAAAAAAAAACTGAAGCGATGTATTGTATTTCCTTTTGAATTTCTCAATTTTTTTTGCTTTAGTTTAACGTCTAAATCATGAGATTTGTTTTTAAAGTTACAGAAGGAGGCGATTGGAGCAGATTTGTTGTTTCAAAAATCACAAAGTTTTGCGGGCAAGCTCAAAAACCACCAAAAAGTCCAAAGCAGCAAATGATGCACTCAATGATAAGGATCTTTCTCACTTACTTTGGTGGAAGGAGGTTTGCTAATTCATACTTTTTTATTAAGTTGCTTGATAAGCCCTGCTCCTTTGATATATGTGGAATATGAAATTTTGAGAACTTCAAGTAAGAACTTGCGTGATCTGGTTTCCTTGCTGTAGAGGTTGGAGATGTGCAGGAAGCCTTCAACTGCTCAGCTAGTAAAAAGGCTCACCTATTCCAATTTGCTAGGCTTGGATGTTAATTTGAAAAATGGGAGGTGAGTTCTCATGTCGTTGAAATTGCTTATTGTCGTGTTGCATATGTGCTAGTGACTTAAGAAGGCTAAAAGGAAATAATAAAGAAAGAACAATATACAGAGAACTAATATATATATATATATATACAGAGAGAGAGAGGGAGAGTGAGAGGGAGAGAGAGAGATAGGTTCTTTCTTTTTGCTGCTTTGTTAGTTGGCATGATAATTCTTAAGCATGCTAAATTTTATAGTGCATTCTTATATTGCATAAATAGATTAGATTAGAGATCTTGATCAATAAATTTTGTTTACCTATCAAAAAAGGAAAAGAAAAGATTAGATTGGAGGTAGAAATGAGGTAGCCTAATTGGGGAGTGTTGGTCCCTTACAATTTTGATGATTGGAATGATCAGAGACAGCATTATAGTTGGATAGTGGGTGGGTCAGTGATGTGCTATTTAAGGCCTGTTTGTGAAATTGAATTTTGAAAAGACGTAGGTTTGTGGTTTTTGATTAAAAACTGGGCTGATTAATGAGTTTGACTTGCTTGATCTGCAGTTCGATTATTAATTTCTCTTGCCATTCTAGCCAAGTGGATTAATGGAATGCTAAACCTTAAAAATATTAGTAATTTGTTTTGCGCTAGGGATCTCAATGTAATCTGAATGTGTACCATTGAAGAATCTTACAAAGCAGATCTTGATCATTGGTTACGAGAATGTGGGTCCATCTTCTTGCAACCTTTGCATTACCATCAAAGCTTTATCTTTTAATGCTGGAATTGAGCCTTTATACTTTTGGTTTCATCAGTTGTCTCCTACTTGCAAATTTTCACTATTAAAACAAGTTCTATTTATTTCCTTCAAATGGACCTATATATATATATATTTTAACGGGTGGTGATATGTAAATTTCTTCGTTAGCATTTACATTGGTGTACTGGGCATTGTGTGCTTGTAGGGAACTGGTTTTGTTTGTTACTTTTCACACATATTAGCAGAATGTATGTTACCATTGGGAAGCTCCAATTTTATAATTTGTTTGGCTGCCTTTCCATGTAGGACAGGAAGAGTGTTGTTCAAATTATATATAATGAGCATTCCTAACATCACTTTTCTGAGCTGTATTACTATGCCTTTTATGGTGTTTTCATGATCACCAAAACTGTGAAGTCCCTCTCTCAAAAGCATATAAGAGATGGTATCCTTTTAAATAAAACTAACAATTATAATTGGGTTCAATGTAGTCTAAAAGAAGGAACACTGAACTGGGAGATGTTGCAGTTCAAGTCAAGGTTTCCACGTGAAGTTTTGCTCTGCAGAGTATGCTGTTTTTCTTTTCCCTCACCCCATTTTGAAGTTATTCCAATCGTAGCAGTTTATTGTTTACTTATTTCGTGGTCTATTATATTTAGTTGTCTCACTGAAAATTTGGTTTTGCACTTTTACATATCCTTATCTCTGATCGATTGTATTTTCAGGTTGGGGACTTCTATGAAGCCATTGGAATAGATGCTTGTATTCTTGTTGAATATGCAGGCTTAAATCCTTTTGGTGGCATGCGTTCAGATAGTATTCCAAGAGCTGGTTGCCCTGTGATAGTATTATATTTTCTTTCCAGCATTATTTACTTGGCTTTCTTATGTCAATTAGTGTTATCCATTAAGGGTGCTAAGCAAGATATTAGTCTTCTTTGTTGCTACATCTTAGTCAACAGAATTATTTTTTGTGTTTATCTCTTTTTGTTTGGTTGATTAGTTGCTTTGTGCTTTCTCATTCTCAGCAATGTGATGTTCAATGGGTTGCTTTTCCGCTTGGTTATTGTTTAGCCAATTTCAGGGGTGTTGAATACAAATGGTGTTCAATTACATGTGATTACTTCAAAATTTATGACTTGTGGTCTTTTATCTGTGGCTGCTTGGCAAAAGGGAAAAAAAAAAAAAACTATGAAGGAATGAATTCCAAGCCTTTGGTACAACCCCTCGGAGACATAACTAGAATTTTGGGTACTATGCATTATATTTTGTGGGAATCAGATAGAAATTACAAAAAAATAATTTGGCATCGAATGATCCACAGAATTCATTAGTGACATTATCAATTAATCATCTTGTAAAGTTGTTTGCCAATTTTTTTTCTTTTTAGAGTTGCTCTATACTTGCAAATAATAAGCATGCAAGTTTCTTTTCTATAAACATGAGAGACTATAACTTGGTATCTGTAAAGAAGCTTAATTTTTTAAGCCTTTTCATTTCATCTTAAAACTTCTTCCCAGAAAACGTAGGCCAGAAATATTTAGACACAGAAAAGTTGAAACTGATATTTTCTTAAAATTTGCCGGTAGTGTCCAAAGAGTACCTTTCTTATATAATCCCTGATGCATTTATAAAGATTCAAGTGACATCATATTCTGCAACCATCAGATTAGTTTCAAATGCCTGTGGAGCCATTTCTGTTATTTCTTACCTTTTTATTATTATTGAAATGCTCATATGTTCTGATTGTTCTACACCTGTTTCTGTTAGTAAATGCCATATTACATCTAATTAAATGCTTTATTTCAGAATCTTCGGCAGACTCTGGATGATCTGACACGAAATGGGTATTCAGTGGTGAGTGTAGCAATTTTGATTGCCTTATCATCCTGGTATGGGCATTTAAATACTGATCTAAAAGGTATTTTAGTCTTCAAAATAAAATTTTCTTTACGGCCAGAAGTTTTGGGACTTGACCCTGTCCACATATTCACAAGAGAAGAGGAATTAAATTTTTTTTTCCGACCATTAACACATTCAGTTATTCACTATTCACTCTTGAGTATTGGTCTTAAAAAGATAGTTTCTTTTATTATATATTTCGTAACTATTTTCAAGTGATTTTTGGTAGATCAGGTGTCATTTGTACTTTAATGCTAACATATTTTCCAGTTTTTATTGGCCAAGACAAATGGTGGTTTTTCTCTTCCACTAAACAAATGGTGTCTTCTTTCTGTCTTGCCTATATATTCAAGCACACACATATATATATATATATATATATATATATATATATTAATGTCTGATTAGTTTTTTGAATGGCCACATCTTGGTGTTTGAAGTGCATAGTGGAGGAAGTTCAGGGTCCAACACAAGCTCGTACTCGTAAAAGTCGTTTTATATCGGGGCAAGTATTTTCTAACAACTCGATCTTTACTTAACCTGTGATGTTCCATATCATATCCTTATATGGGCTTTTGGTGTTGTTGGCACTCATGCTGAAGTGATTGATTGATCCAGCCAAAGGTTATTTAATCTGCAAATATAATTCAATATTATGGATGGTTAGTCTCATTGTAATTTACTATCAATAGGATAATAAGATTAAATTGTGTTAATTGGAACTAATTACACTACCGATGCTAATTATTAATCCGAAGCTACCATAGAGTGAGATAATAGGAATGAGGTATTGCTTTCATGTGTTCCATATTTTCCTTTGTGGTGTATTATAAGTTACCCAACCCCTTCTTCCTCCCACGCACCCACAAATTACAATACCTATTTATGGATTTCTAGTGAAGCACGAGACCCTATTATCTTTTATCTTATTCCTCCAAATGGAGGACAAGAAGGTAAATTTGGCAAGAAGCTACACGATAGAATACCAAAACTTCATAGAAACAAATGACTTGATCAGCAAACAAAGAATAGGATAATTAAGTAATGCAGATAATCATTTCTCTTATTGCCATCTAATTTGGAGCATGTGTCTCCTAAGCTAGAATGGAAATATTCTTATTGGGGATTGTTGCTGTTGCTCTCTTGATGAAATTTGTTTTCAATTGGTAAGACAAATAGCGAACTCATATAGAAGTTTCTAAATTCCATGTCCTTAATACTTCATAAAACGACTTTTATATCAATAAAATTTTACTTTTACCTATAAAGAAAAAAATACTTCATAAAACAACTTGATTTGTGCAGTTCATTTTCTATGTTTTTCTGATGGGCCAGGTGTGCCATGTCATTGGACATATGTGCCATCGGAGGATATTACGAGATTCATGTACCTTTTTGCTCTTTTAGTTTTTCTTGGGGGGTTATTTTATACCTTACTGCAGTGTCTGGATGTTTACAAAAACTGAAAAACAGACATCTGATCACTGCCATGAGGACACATTACCTATCTACAAAGAACAACTTAGATGGGAATGATCAAACTGTAAAATTCACTACACAGTAATAATTTTAGCTGATTGGGTTAGTACCATCTACATGTTGTGGGATTATTTTATATTGTGCATATAGTACAGTGGATTTGAATGAAAAAAATAAATAAAAATGATTCATTTCACTTGGTCCCTTTTCCTTTCTTTTTCCAATACTTGCCTACGTAATAGGCTCCATTTGTTCCTTGAAAAATTGCACTACTCCCACTTTGTCTTAGATTAAAAGAAAAAGTAACAGTGGGCATAAATGAAAGACCACAAATTTTCATTAGTCACCTTTCCTTCTGAGACTTTATGTACTGCAAATGCAAATGATATATATATATATATATATATATATATATAAATTGCATGGCTGTTGTGCATTTATTCACATTATGCAAAGAAATCTCCTGATATTGGGGGCTTCAAAATTGAAGCTTGTGTATTACCTTACTAGTCTATTTGCTGGATATCTTTATTTTCACAAGTTCTGACATGCAGGTCTTGCTCTAACTTGTTATTTTTGAGTATTCAGGCATGCGCATCCAGGTAGTCCATACGTATTTGGACTTGTAGGAGTCGATCATGATCTTGACTTCCCAGAACCAATGCCTGTAGTTGGTATGAACTATTGCACCTTTATATGTGTTGATTGTTTCATTAGATGCTATGCATTAAAGTACTTGTACAAAAACAAATTATGTGTTAAATTATTAAATGCTGTTTTTTAAGTATCTAATCTGTTTTATTGCATATAAGTAAAGTATGCTTCTGGTGTCCTCAGTTATTTGGTCCCAAATGCTGTTGTCTTATGCAGCAGTTTTATTTTATTAACAACATTCCTCTTTCTATGTGTGTGTGTGTGTGTATACATGCATTCATAAATACATCTGTAATTAAATACTTAATCTATCAAACAGTACCGAGTTGAATTATAGCTAGAGAAAATCTTGACTATGGACTGCCTCTTTTGGGAAAATCTTGACTATGGACAATTTGAGAAAGTGTGGACTTATTGTTATGGATTGGTGCTACGTGTAAAAGGAACAGTGAATCTGTGGATAATTTATTATTGCAATGTGAAGCGGCAAGGGTGCTATGGGATGAGATATTCAGTAGGATTGGAATTGCATGGGTGATGCTAGGATGATGGTGGATCTCTTAGCTTGTTGGAATGGTCTCCAAGATAGTCCTCAGGTGGCTGCGGGTTGTGGAATGATTCCCTTATGTCTTATGTGTGTATATGACTTGAAATGAATGGTAGGAGCTTTGAAGATAGGAGCGTACTTTGGATGAACTTTGTAATCTTTTCGTGCACACTATTTCTTTGGTTTTCTGCTATTGTACTCAATGGAACTAGTGTTCATATTTTTTGGTTATTTATTTTGTTTTTTTTTGGTTTTTTTTTTAATTTTAATTTTCTGGTTCTTAGAATGTAACTAGATGTTTTTGTTTATATACTCCCTGTGTACATGGGCAAATCCTATTTCATTCATTTTAATTTAAAATTTATCTTACCTATCAAATAAGAAAAAGATTTTGTATTTGAGTCCAATTTCATTTCTCTGTCCCCCCATTTTCATTTCTCTGCCCCATTTTTTGTTTCTCTGCAACTTGGTTTGTTTCTGCCAACCTTGGTTTTGTTTTTGTCTTTTTCCCTTTTCTTTTCAATCTTACAGCCTCAATATGCCCGAGTGGTAGTAATTTCTCTTTTATGTTTTCCCTCTCAATGATCAAAATTGGTCTGTTGAACAACCTTTATTTTCATTGAAATTGGCTGTTCATGAATATTGGAGAAGAATTATCTGTAGTCCACACCAATATGCAAAGTATTCTGACTACTGGTTTATTGTGAATTTTATTCAATTGCTCCATGCTTAAAGACTTTAGTTTTCCTTTAATACTACTCTAGTTTGACTGCTTTGATTGACTTATTTGTAGTAATGCAGTATATATTGTGATTGCAGGAATATCCCGTTCTGCAAGTGGTTATTGCATAAATTTAGTCCTGGAGACCATGAAAACATATTCCTCTGAAGATGGTTTGACTGAAGAGGCCATAGTTACCAAGCTTCGTACTTGTCGATGCCACCATTTATTTCTGCATGCATCTTTGCGAAACAATTCTTCAGGTTTTTGTTATCCTTTTTACTCCATTCTCTTTCTCACTCATTAACCCCCCTAGTGTTTTCTTTTTTCTTCAAAAAATTTGAACAACCACAATATTGCCTGATGTATATTTTCTCATCATTTTAATCTCATTATTTGCAGTGGGTTACTGAAGTTTAACTTTAGGAGATTATAAATATTCTGTTTTTAATGAGGTGAAAGAGTGAACGCACAAAGCAGGGCAGAAGAATAGTGAGAAGATGGGATGGGCTTTAAGGAATGCGGCATAAGCCTTTTGACTGATTATTGAATGGCTACATATTGTGTAACAAATGATTAAGAATAATAACAGAAGCATTCTCATTGGCTACCTCCCATTAGTTATGTTGATGATTTGATAAATGATTTTAAAAACAAAAAACAAAAGACACACCTATGAGGTGCAGGCTAAGGCTGTTTTTGCTTTCCAAGAAAAATGTTTTCGCTAGGGAATTTATTTCCCTGAAAAAGGGGAGAATGCACAGGGTACATTTATCTTTTCTACATTTCCATTGATGACAGGCACTTGCCGTTGGGGAGAATTTGGTGAGGGAGGCCTATTGTGGGGAGAATGTAGTGCGAGACAATTTGAATGGTTTGAGGGAAATCCTGTCAATGACCTTTTGCTTAAGGTTCGTTTGAGATTAATTTTGTTCTTATCGGCCTTTTTATTTACTTGTATCGTTTGATCATAATTAATATTTATTTTACCTTATATTTGTAGGTAAAGGAGCTTTATGGTCTCGATGATGAGGTTACATTTAGGAATGTCACCGTGTCTTCAGAAAATAGGCCACAGCCTTTAACCCTAGGAACAGCAACACAAATTGGTTAGTTTACTTCCAGATGGTTCTCAAATTTTAGTTCTTTTTTCTCCCGAAGTAAAGTCTTATCAAATCATCTTTGTTCTTGTGTCGCATCTTCCAGGTGCCATACCAACTGATGGAATACCATGTTTGTTGAAGGTGCTGCTTCCATCTAATTGCGGTGGTCTTCCTGTACTGTGAGTCAGAACTTGCAATGTTACAGTTTGTATTAATCTTTTGATTTTATCAAAATATCATCTAATTATTGGGATATGTTATTTCTTTTCTCAATCCTTTGCATTAATGAAATTTTGTTGGCTCGTTATATGATTCTGTGCAAGTAATATTAGAGTAGGGACAGTTAATCCCTTGGGGTTGGCTCAAGTGGTAAGGGCCTTAGTCTTAGGGGTATGCTCCTCCTAGGTCTAAGGTTCAAACCCTTGGGTGTAAACAATTTGTCGGAGCCACATCCCATTGGTAAAAAGCCGATGATTTACCTAATTAGTGTGAGATGGACACGTGACACACGTGTCCTAGATTTGACTGAGCAAAATAAATGTTGCGTTTGCAAAGGCTCCAGGGTTCCTTTTCATAAAAAAATATTAGAGTAGTGGTAGTTGTAATCTCTTTCCCCTTTTGCAGCTACTTTTAGTAAAAATGAAAGAGGCAATAGGGAGCAAAATCTTGATATACCACTTTATGGCAAATGAATGGGTTTTGGTGATAATCAATTTGTACTCAAGAGCCCCATATATGTAACATTAAATTCACATTGGATCTAATTTGACTGTGATCTTGCTGATGAGATTCGGTAATTTTAATTCTGATGAGTAAAAATTCCCATTTTACATTATTGAACCATGCAGTTGATTTCGTCGACTTCACAATTTTGAGATAATTTGGATCTCAACATTCCATAGGATAAGATGCTTCCAAACCCAATTTCCTTTGCATAGCTTCTTCTGGCCAAATTTGTGGTTATAATTAGAGCTGTGCTTCTATGTTGCTTCATAGTTATTTGGGATCTAATCTTTAATTAGTAGTTGATTGAGTTGTATTGAGTCTTTGACCAATTTGCTTAGTGTTTAAAAAACATTAGGGGTTGGGCTCAAGTGGTAAAGGCCTTGGGCTTGGGGTTATGCTCCTCCCATGTCTAAGGTTCAAATCTTCTTGGGTGCAAACAATCTCTAGGGACCATCGGACTAGGAGATTTTCCCATTGAATTACCTGAGGTGCACTTGCGGGAAAATCCTTGTCGAGGGCTTGTGCACCCTTGAGATTAGTCCGGACGCTGTTCTTGAACACCCGGTGCCAATAAAAATAAAAAACATATTTATTACTATGGTTTATTGGGATCTTTTTTTTGAGTTGTGGGTTGGGAAGTTTTAAGAAGTGCTATGGATATTTTGTGCCTGGAATTGAAATGATTTGTGGGCGCTCCGAGTGTTATCTGTGAGTCACTATTTGAGGTGCTTTTTAGCTCAAGCAGAAATTTCAGTATTAGTTTGGACAGATTGGTAAGCTGCTCCTTTGTGCTTATTTTAGAGTTATTTGAGAGCACCAAAGAGCCATCCTTGTGAGGGATTGAGCATCCTATTGACCTAGCTGCATTTGGACATATTTATAGGTAAGGTCAACAAGCTTTACCTCTTCCAATCTACCAACCAAAAAGTAAAAAAAAAAAAACAATTTTCTATTTGGCTAGCCTAATTGTCGGTATCAGTGAATGGTTTCGTTGTTCAATCATATGGTTTAATTGAAGCATGTTTTATAATTTTTTTTTTCTTTTTAAATATTGGTCTACTGGGGAGAAAGAAGTCCTTAATGTGGGGAGATACTAAGGAGAGTTATTTGTTAGATTACTTGATTTATGGACGCATTGATTACAATTTTTTCCCTTAAGTGCGTACTCTTTTGTTTTTTGGAAATGATTTTTAAGTAACTTACTGTGATATCCAGTCTTAAGGAGAGCTCTTGACATTGTAATAAGGGCTTTATAAATGTCGTTCCCCTTTGCGTTTAAATGCTAACATCTATATGCTTATCTTCTTAGTGCAATTGTTGAGTTATTGATTGCTTTATTTTTATTTTGGCCTTGAGTTTCTGTTATGGTAACATTTCTTGGTCAGTAAAACTTACCCCCACTTCCAACTTTCCGTAGTTGATATTCACATGTTCATATGACAGTAAAATTGTGCTTCTAGCTTTGTTTCCTGCATTCTGCATCCTGGTGGAGTTGACTCTTTGTTCTTAGTCCTATTAATCTGTTCATTTTGTAGGTATATTAGAGATCTTCTTCTTAATCCTCCTGCTTATGAGATTGCATCTGCAATTCAAGGTGAGTTGTGATGTACATTTATATGACGTGAAACCTGTGACTTAATATGAGTTAAAGAAACTGTGTCTTAATTCTTTGTTGTTCTTAGTAACACCCCTTTTTGTAGGTCAGGAATGTTACGTACATTCGTAACATAATACCTGGTAAAGAGATTTAGTCTCATAAAATACTCCTCTATTGGATCATAAAACTCATCTAGCATGGCAGTCTTTCATAACATAAAAGCAGGGAAATAAAAGAAATGAAATAAGCTAGTTCTATGTGATACAACATTGCTTAAATGTCTAAATCATACACCAAGTCTTCGGAAATTTATTCTACTCCTGGCACTCCTGCTCTGTATCCATGAAATCATCATCTGGGACATAAAAACATAAAAAAAAAAACAAAAATAAAAACAAACAAATGAGTCGAAGACTCAGTAATAGCACATCATGCTGTAAACTTAAGGCCCTGTTTGGATGCAAGATGTGTTTCATCTCATCTCATCGTTACAACTTTTCCAAATTCTCACATAAAATATAATAAAAAATTCCACATTTTCAAATCCCAAAACAATAATAATATTAAAAAAATAATATTCTAAAAATATTTTATTCAACTTTCATTTCAACTCATCTCATCTCAACTTACTATTCAAATGGCACCTTAGTTTAACATTAGGCTTAATTTTGTAAACTTACATATATCGTCACACATTCACATAACGTATATATCATTCATTAGTAAAATAAGCAGAATCAAATATAATCATGGCAAACATGTAACGTGGATGCATGAATGACTAACTCCATGCATTTCCTATCATTCGGACATATCTTATTCATCTTGTCTTTCACTTAGTATTATAACATGTGTGCATTGGTCTAATTGTCGTTGACCGTATATAACATATCATAACATAGGGTAAACCACACTTGAGTCCGTGACACTTCATATCATAACCTGCGATGAAACACGCTTGGGTCCATGTCACCTCAAAACATCATAATGCATGAGAACATAGGGTAGACCACACTTGAGTCTGTGGCTTACACATCCACCCATAACATAAGGCCAATCTTAAAGTTTGCTTGTCATTCATGTGTTTTCTTAATAACTTTCATAATGCATGAGAACATGTTTGACTTCATGAATTTACATGGCATGGCATAACATTAAACATGATATATTAACATGAGTCTTACACAACATAGCATAACATAGGCATGGCATAACATGATCTAAACATTACATGGCATATATGTGATTTTCATAACATCTCATCCATCCAACAACAATCTATATCAGCATAACATCCATAGTCTCATTCACAAGCATATCATTGTAATTCATCGAGGTTCGTGAAAAGGGGCTAACCTTGAATTGGTACGTAGCGTAGGTAACATCACATTTTTCATGCAAAATCAGAATATTTACAGCACACACAAAGTTATGATCATGCTACTTACTGTTTTAGCGCTGCTTCTTGAATCCTACTTCATAGCTCGTTACCTATATGAGGTACTAGACGTTACTAAATTTCTAGAAAACGTGCCGTAGCGTTCTACCCAATTTAACACATATCATGAACTTAAATATTCAGCAATATACTGAATTCCATAATTACTAATATCATATAATTACTAAAATCATAATATCCAATCTTTCAAATATACTAAGTAGCGTAATTTAGGCTTAATACAAATTTGTTAGGTAAGCCGCTGAAACTCAATTTACAAAATAGGTTTAATCATAATTTAATACTTAGTAATATATACTAAAGCCCTTACATATTTTCTGATAAAAGTAAGTCTAGGGGCTCATATTTATTCAAGTAAACTTTGGCCTAACTTAAATTCCAGCCCAGCCCAATTAAGGAAAATCAGTCCACTTAAAGTCACTAAAACAGTTTCTGTAAAATACAACCAGCCCAATTTAAACATCAAGCCCACATGAGAGATCAGCCCACATACTGAACAGGTTTAAAACATAAAATCTGTCAATAGACACTGCAAAAACGTAGACATTGGAAGAAACCCAATCAAATGCAATCACTTTCTCAAAACAGATAATAATAATAATAATAATAATAATAAAAATAACCATTCTAAGCCCTAATTTAGGACCCGTATGTTACATTCTCTCCATGATATGGCGATAATATGATCAGGTTTTGTTTCGTTTGCTTCTGTTTATGTTTATTTTTAGAGTTAAAAGCTATAATTGAGCATATAAGTTACGTGCGTCAATAAGCAGCAGGAAATGGAGACCCAAAAGGCATGGGTCGACTTTTGCTATAGGATCCACTTCTGGGCCTGGGCTTGAGCCCAGTGGTCCTCACCTACGTGCGTCAACTTCAACGGGGTCAGAGCTAGAGCAGCCTCTCTGATCACGAGCCGCAACGGTACTCGTAGGTGGTCCACCACCTGTCGCCGTTCCACAGACGATGTCGTCGGCGGTGTCTGGGCCAACACCTGCCATCACGGCGGCAACCACTACACCAACGAAAAGCACGTTGCCTACTGCGCTGATTCATCACGTTGCTGTCCAAGCCATCTTGGAGATAGTTGGGCCAACACTCATCGGGGTCTCACAGACTTTGTCGTCGAAGGTGTCTGAGAGGCACATAGACTTCACGGAGGCAGCCTTTGTACCGGTGATGCCGAGGGGAGAAGACTTAGTCGAGAACCATGCACACGTAGCAACGATGAACATTGTTGTTGGTGGGCCTACATCTGCCGAGGTTCCACAGATGTTTTCGCTGACGATGTCGGGACCACCACCCATCATCATGGCGGCAACTTCTGCACTGAACCAACACTCGTCGGGGTTGTCACAGATTTTGTTGTCGGTGGAGTCATCACCACTTGCTAGGGAGTTGGGCCAACGTTGTCTGCATTTTGTACAGCGTTGTCTACGGCATGGCTGTCTACAGAGTTGTCGGGGTCTAAGGATCTAGTGGCTGGGCCACCTGCCAGGGAGACACAGAAGGTGTCAAAGTGGCCTGGATCACCTTCTGGTTCCACGGTGGGGTCTGAGAAGATTTTTGAGGTTCCGTTAGCACATAATCAGTTTGTTTTGGATGCTCCGATGGCATCCTCTGGACTGTCAGCGTCACCTACAAGTTTGATGCCTACTATTGTACATACCGGTAACACAGAATCAATGGATGGTACACTGGTTATCTAGGAGGTTAATAAAGATAGTGAGGAAGAACCCATTCCCCTAAACTCAATCCCGAAGATGTCTGATTGGGTTATTCAGATAGCATTGGATATTAAAGGCATGATAGGAATTACGTGCGAGGGTTTTGATGCTGAATTTATGGCGTTACTCACAACAGTTGAGGCCGGGCAGATGAACTTGGCAAAGAGGAAAGAATGTGAACTAAAGAAACTCAAGTGGGCAATGAAAGATGATGGTGGAGAGATGAGCTCTAGTCGGGAGCGTGGCAAGGGGAGGGGTAAGAGGGTTGCTCCATGAAGCCAAAAATAATATCTTGGAATGTGAGGGGGTTGCATGAACTTAATAAGCGGCTCCAAGTGAGAAACTTACTTCGGCAATGGAAGGGAGATATTATTTGTTTGCAGGAGACCAAACTGGAATTTATTACAGGACATCTAATTTGCAGCTTATGGAGAGGACAACATGTAGGGTGGTCTTACTTGCCATCCAAAGGTGCTTCTGGGGGAGTCTTAATTATGTTCGATAAAAGGGTAGTGGAGAGGGTGGATGAATGTGTGCGTGAATTCATCGTAGGTTGCTCATTTGTGAATCTAGAAGATAACTTCAAATGCTGATTCGGAAAGAGGGCGTTTGTGGGAAGAATTAGCGGGACTTCTTAATTGGTGGGAGTTACCAAGTTGCATTGGAGGTGACTTTAATATAACCCGATTTCCAAGTGAACGGTCGGGTGTTTCTCGCATCACTCTTGCTATGAGAGATTTTTCTGATTTCATCTCAGAACAGGAGCTTATGGATATTCCACTTTCAGGAGGTACGTTCACTTGGTCTAACAACCAAGAACTCCCATCTTGGTCTAGGATCGACAGATTTTTATTAACTCCTGAGTGGGAGTCGTACTACCCAAATGTTGCTCAAAGAAGATTATCCCGTTTATGTTCTGATCACTTCCCAATTATTCTAGACTGTGGAGGCTTCCAAGGGGGCAAAAGGTATTTCAAATTTGAGAATATGTGGCTTAAAACTGATGGTTTTGTAGACAAGGTTAGACTTGGGTGGAATGCTTACAACTTTCAAGGCTCTCCAAGCTTCATAATGGCAAAAAAATTGAAAGCACTAAAACAAGACCTAAAACAATGGAACGAACAAGTTTTTGGTAATATATTTCAACAGAGGTGTTCTCTTTTTGAGGAGTTACAGGGTTTGGAGGGTGAGGAGGAAGCTAGAACACTTTTAGAACACGAAAAAATGCGCAAAAGTCAGGTCGTCATAGAACTTGAAAGAGTAATTCTAATGGAGGAGATTTCATGGAGGCAAAAATCAAGAGCACTATGGCTTAAGGAGGGAGATAGGTGTACAAAATTCTTCCATAGGGTGGCAAATTCTCATAGAAGGAACAACGCTATTGATACATTGATGGTAGATGGGGCAGTTTCTTCAGACCAAACGATAATCAAAAACCATATTGAGCAGTTTTATCTCCATCTGTTATCTGAAGAACAAAATTGGCTACCAAAAGTGGACGGTCTAATGTTTTCAGTAATAGATCAACATAGTGTAGGATGGTTAGAGAGACCGTTTACAGAAGAAGAAGTATGCAAAGTAGTCAGAGGTATGGCTAGTGATAAAGCTCCGGGTCCGGACATTTTTACTATGGGGTTCTTCCAAGTTTGTTGGGAGGTAATTAAGGAAGACCTTATGCATGTGTTTCATGATTTTCATACCAACGCTAGTTTTGAAAAGAGCCGTAATTCTACTTTTCTAGCACTTATTCCCAAAAAGATAGGGTCCACGGATATTAGTAATTATCGCCCCATTAGTTTTGTGAATGGGGTGTATAAGATTCTCTCCAAAGTACTTGCGAATAGATTGAGCTTGGTGTTGGAAAAGCTAATTTCGAGACCACAAAATGCATTTGTAAAAGGTAGACAAATCCTTGATTCTGTCCTTATTGCAAATGAAGTTTTGGACGGTCGTTTAAAATCAAGAGAACCTGGGTTACTTTGTAAACTAGACATGGAGAAAGCTTACGTCCACGTTAATTGGCGGCTCTTACTATATCTTCTTGATAGAAGCGGCTTTGGGGGTAAATGGCAAAAATGGATAGAATTTTGCATCTCCTCAGTAAGATTCTCAATCTTGGTGAATGGATCACCGGTGGGTTTTTTCAACTCCTCTCGTGGCTTGAGACAGGGAGATCATCTTTCCCCCTTACTTTTTTTATTCATCAAGGAAGCTCTAAGTAAGATGATCGAGGGCTTGGTGGACGGGGGGTTTCTCTATGGTTTTTCGGTGGGAAATGGCAATCTTAAGATCTCTCATCTATTATTTGCTGATGACACTCTTATTTTTTGCGGTGCACATATTGGACAAATTCAAGCCTTAAGGGCACTACTCCTTTGCTTTGAGGCAGTTTCAGGTTTGAGAATTAACCTTTCGAAATCTGAGTTAGTGCCAGTAGGGGTGGTCCCTGAAGTGGAGTATTTAGCTACCATTTTGGGTTGTAAGGTATCTTCACTGTCTCTAAAATATCTTGGTTTACCGCTAGGTGCCCCCTTTAAATCTGAAAGGATATGGAATGGTGTGGTTGAAAAAGTGAAGCGCAGATTGGCTTCTTGGAAGAGGTTATATTTGTCGAAAGGTGGCAGGTTGACTTTGATTAAAAGTACTCTTTCAAACTTACCCACTTACTTTATGTCATTGTTCCCACTTCCTTTGAAGGTAGCTAATCGCATTGAGAAGCTACAAAGAGATTTCTTGTGGAGTGGCTTGGGGGATGAGTTCAAGTTTCATCTGGTTAATTGGTTAACGGTCTGTATCCCTACTTCTGGGGGAGGTCTGGGGTTTCGACAATTGACGAAATTCAATCAAGCTCTATTGGGGAAATGGCTGTGGAGGTACCAAACCGAAAGAAGCGCACTATGGAAGTTGGTTATAGACTCAAAATTTGGAGAGGCTTGGGGAGGTTGGTGCTTGAATGAGGTACGAGGTACTTATGGAGTGGGGTTATGGAAATATATAAGGAGACAGTGGGAGACCTTTAGCGGACATGAACACATTGTGGCGGGTGATGGTTCACATACAAGATTTTGGTATGATCATTGGTGTGGTGATCATAGCCTACAAGATACCTTTCCTACTATTTTCGAACTAGCAAGAGAAAAGGATGCTGCGATTGCTGATCTTTTGGTCCTTTCAAATGGACCCCCTCAATGGAATATTGAGTTCACTAGGGCAGCCCAAGATTGGGAGGTGGAGACTATCTTAGAGTTCTTCACGATTTTGCATTCAGTGTGTATACCAGGGGGCACCGGGGATAAGATGCAATGGAATCACACTAAGAAAGGAAACTTCTCTGTTAGATCCTTTTATCAAACTTCAACGAATCCTGGATTGACCATGTTCCCGTGGAAGAATATATGGTGGACAAAATCTCCTTCAAAAGCGGTTTTCTTTGTTTGGACAGCTTCACTAGATAAAATCCTGACTACAGATAACCTAAGGAAACGCAGGGTAATTGTGCTAGATTGATGTTGTATGTGTAAGAAACAGGGGGAATCAGTAGATCATCTGCTTCTACACTGTGAGGTGGCCAAGGGTATGTGGGATGATTTTTTTACGAGAGTAGGTTTGTCATGGGTCATGCCTCTTCGATTGGTGGACTTTCTCGCAAGTTGGCGAGGCATTCAGGGTAACTCACAGGTGGCGGCTATTTGGCGTATGGTTCCTATCTGTATGTGTTGGTGTATCTGGAGCGAAAGAAATGCAAGAAGTTTTGATGATTGTGAGAGAACAATGGAGGAACTAAAAATTTTCTTTTTTAAGTCTTTACTTTTATGGGTGGGAACCATTGTTTGTAATGGTCTCAATGTTCTTCTTTTGTCTGTACACCCCACCCAGATTCCTTCTCTTGTATGCTACCTATGTACTTGGGATTTTCTATTGATAAAATTACTATGATTACTTATAAAAAAAAAAGTTACTGCATTGTAGATTTAGGCCTCGTTTGGCTATGCAATTCAGATGAGATGAGATGAGATGTTTTGTTGAACGTTGAATAAAATATTGTTAGAATATAATTTTTTTATTTTGGGATTTGAAAATTTTGATTTGTTTATTATATTTTGTGTAGGAGTTTGGGAAAGTTGTAATGTTGAGATGAGATGGTTTTGTGTATCCAAACCGGGCCTTAGGATAAATTCTTTCCATGATTGATAATCTCAGTATCTCCTTCAGTTGCGGTAATATTTGAAGTTTGGAACCTAAGATCCATCCAAACCCCACCCAAACCTTTTAACTCTTGAACCATACCCAAGTGGTGAAGAGACTTTAATTAAATTATTCACTTCCAGGAATTGTGTCCAAGTAAGATATTAATGATTCTGATGCCAGAAAAGATTTTATTTTAAGATAACCAGTGTAAAGAGACGCAAGAGGATAAACTACTAATGTTGGATAAACTTCATATGGGGTTCTGCATACATGTATGGTTGTTTGAAATATCACTCTGAAATTTTCCTTGATTTTCCTTTATAATAAACTTTTGTTTGAGTTTTACTTGACATGCAACCACTTAATTTTATTCCCCATGTAGTACTGTATCGTTATTTATACTTTACTTGAATATTCTCTAAGTTGTATTTGTTTGGACAGAAACTTGCAAACTTATGAGCAACGTAACGTGCTCAATTCCTGAGTTTACCTGTGTTTCGTCTGCGAAGGTTGTCTTCCAATTGCTTTATGAATTGGTTTCATGTTATTGCAATTAAATTTGTGTTCATTGTGCTTGTTAATATTACTAGAAAGCACAATCATATGTTTTATCATCTAGTGGATGATTGCATTCCTTATGTGTACACTTCAAAGATTGTGCAATAACTCGAAAGAAAGTCTTCAGGTTTCACATTGCAGACAAGAACTAAAGGAACTAAGGTTATGATGAAACAATTTCATTGATACCAACAATTTTGGTTACAATGATGAAAGGAATGTCAAAATTAGGATAAAACAGTTTGTAAAATGCCCGAACTCCAACTTTCTAATTTACTTATACAAAAGCAGTTGCTGGTGAATTCGCCATCATCATCTGTTTTCAAAGACCTTCTTCATCTCTGGTTTTATTTTGAAAAGAATAAAAAGAAAAGACACCCTTTGGTAAACGAAATAACAATGGATAACAATGTGGCATGCCATTGCCATTTCATGTTTCAGTTGCTTAGCAACACAAGGTGGATATTTAGATTATGTTAAACCTCTCCAAAAGCGTAGACCTGATAACCTCTTCTTTACCAGTCAAGGTCATTCCTTGTTCCAACAGTTCTAATACCTTGGTTGACCATATTGACATCTTGAGTAACATATTAAGGGAATTAAACCCTTTTTTCTGTAATTATGAGAATCAAAATGCTAGCATTAGAGATGTTGCTCTGAGTTTATGTAATGAATTCTTTGCTATATTGGGTCTAGCTTGGGTGATGCCGAGAAGGGTAGTTGACTTCTTACCAAATTGGAGAGGTTTGTGTGGCAATCCGCAAATCTCACCAATTTGGAAGATGGTCCCCATTTGTCTATGGTGGTGTCTTTGGAGGGAGAGGAACACAAGAAGCTTTGAAGATCGTGAGCAGTCAATGGATGAGTTTAGAGTTTTCATTTATAACACTTTACTCCATTGGTTGATTGTAGTAGATTCCAATGGCTTGAGTATTCACAAATTCTTTGTATCCTTAGTCAATCATGCCTAGGTGTTGCTCTTGTATATGGCCCATGTACTTGGGCTATGCCTATTCCTCATCAGTAAAATCTTTATTTACTGATCAAAGAAAAAAACTCTAGCATTGAATTCTCTTTTCATTTAAAAAGGAGAATTAAGTGCTAGATGCAATAGGTGGTGTGAGTTCCATGAAAGTATTGGTACTTGGTACCTTTTTAATATTTTCATAGGGAATATAGTATTGATTTCTTTTGCCTGTGGTTCCTTATCATGAACTGCAGTCTGATGTGAGGTAATTGTAAGCCGCTAATTTTGAAAGAAACCTATTTTGTTTTCTTTGGACCTCTTGTGAAAATTCATTTTCTACTCTCTTTTTGTTGCAACTTCTTGCCTACTCATATCTACTTAATAATTTCCAATTAAATGTATAGTCATCAATTTTTCTCTCTCTACTCTCTAGCATTTTTCTTTGCACAATGTGCCTATGTGTGTATGTGAATGTACAGTGTAATTTTATGTTTGAATGTCTGATTTGTGGTTTGTCTGTCTCTGTATGCTGTGCAGCTTGTAAAGCTACTTGAACAGAGGGAGGCCAATCATATTGAGTTTTGTAGAATTAAAAATGTACTTGATGAAATATTGAACATGTACAAAAATTCTGAGCTCAATGAAATTCTGAAATTGTTGATGGATCCAACATGGGTGGCAACTGGGTTAAAAATTGACTTTGAGACATTGGTAAGTAGTGTTATTTGGCTGTTTGGATTATTTTCGTACAAATTAATTCTATTAGGCAAAAAACAATGATATAGTAATTCATATAGTATGAAAATGCGGTACCATTGATGAATGATCAAGGAACCTCAAAATTGACAAATTGCACGTCACTTCTAATCAATGAATCATTGCGTTGTTGCTTTATTATCTCGTGAACTGTTCTAAGAATGCTATAGTGAAAAAAAAAAAAAAAAACTTGGTGTCACTGCCATGAGCGTGGAGCCATTATTCAAGCTACATTTTTAAGACTCAACTTTTGTTTTGTTTAGGATATTGTTATTCTTCTTTCAAGTGGTTGCGCATATCATTGAAGGCTTCAAACTAGGGCTTTGCAATTGGTTTTGAGTCATGATTTAGGGCTTTACGGTTGATTTGAGTTCTGATCAGGCTGTTTTGCACATTAATCCCTATTGATTCCTATAGTAATACAATCTCAGGCTGGCCGTGATTCAAAAATAAAGCAGCTCAGAGTTCTGTAGTAACTCACTTCACACTGCTGAGCTGGAACCAGAAACTTTCGTCGTGGCTGAGCTTATGCAAACCTGAGCCCAGCCTAACTGTAACCTTACTTTAAAAATGTGAAGCCTCCCTGTTTCCACCATTATTTTGTAGTTTATGTTTATTATAGCTTTTGGGATTTCTCAAATTTTCTCTGATATTGGTCAGTGTCATTGTTCTAGTTGGTCATTTCAACATAAGATATAACTTTTGAAGCCTTTAATATTTTTAAATCTATATTACATGCTCTAATTCCAGAAGCAGTTTAACTTTGATTTAGCGATCCTCTTATAAAAAAAACTTCGATTTAGCAATCTGATGGATTATTAGATTGCAGTTTGTGGAGGCTTGACTATTAGGCCCAATCAAAGATGATGCTATCAACATGTCTTTTTTTTTCTTCTGCCTACCTCATGGCCTATAATCTTAATGGCCTTGTTCTCTTCCAGGTTTCTGAGTGTGAAGGGGCTTCATATAGAATTGGTGAAATGATCTCTCTGGATGGCGAAAGTGATCAAAAAATCAGTTCCTCTTCCGTCATTCCCAGTGACTTTTTTGAGGATATGGAGTTTTCTTGGAAAGGTCGTGTGAAGAGGAGACATATAGAAGAGGAATTTACCGATGTGCAGAGGGCAGCTGATGCCTTATCTTTAGCAGTAGGTCTTGAGGACTCAAAATATGCTTGTCATTATTGGATACCTTTTTGTGTTACTGTGAAAGTCAGTAATTTCTAGAAAATCATTGATCTTGATGTTGCTTTTTCTTAATGGTCCATGTATTCTTTTGTATGCTTTTTATTTTATCTTGTATGGTGTAGCTATTGTAAATTAATATTGCATACATTTTTAATCTACATGACCTGAATGAGATGAAGTCAAAATTAAAAGGGTCGAATTAATGTCATAACTCCTTACATTTATCCTTATATTTTTGTTATGGTTGTACTCAGAAAGAAATTTCATATATATTCCTCACCCACTATATTGCCAAGTATAAAAAAAACGGATTTTTGTTTTTCAATGTAGGTTTAGGAAATGTCATATCCATGTTAGTATCAGTATCCGACACATTGGAACTATGGATACAGCTTCCAGATATGGCCATCCATTCAGATTATATACTCATAAATTGTACAAGTTCTACATAAATTGCTCGCATACTTACAGATCAATGCCAAATTTTCATATCTAGTTGTCCAGGTTTCACATCTTCTTACAAAGCCATGACAAATTTGATTAGCTGCCTAGCAAGTTCTCATCCAAAGTCACAGTTGCTACACTATGCATGCTGTTTGCAGGTGCCAGCTGTGTTTTAAAATCATCAGAATACATTTATGGAATTATGTTCATTTTCTTTATCCCCGCTAATTGGGTGTTTCCTTTTATATATGTCCTGCTTGGGTATTTCCTATTATATACGTCCTGCATACTAGGGTTGCGCCTCACTGTGCTTTGAATGATATTACCTTAATTATTAGAAAAGAAATGAATTGAAAACATCATTTTCTCATCATAGCCTGCACATTTGGAAGTTCTGTGTCAATATTCTTATGAGCCCCTTTGTTGAACCAATTAAGTAACATTTATGCATTTCTAACTGTATGTGTTAAATGTCTACGGTTTTCTATGTGGGCAATTATTCGCAGGCTACTGAAGATTTCCTTCCTATAATTTTTAGAATAAAGGCAACCACAGCCCCACTTGGAGGTCCAAAGGGAGAAATTTTATATGCTCGAGAACATGAAGCTGTTTGGTTCAAGGGCAAACGTTTTGCACCATCAGTATGGGCCGGGACTCCTGGTGAAGAACAAATTAAAAGGCTTAAACCTGCTGCAGATTCAAGAGGTCGAAAGGTTGGAGAGGAATGGTTTACCACAATGAAGGTGGAGGATGCTTTAACTAGGTGCTGTTATCCACATAAAGCCATGGCAGTTATGCTGATCCTCACATTAGAATACTTGCTATATTAATTATATTATTTACGACCAATAATGTCTCTCTCTTTTTGTTTCAGGTACCATGAAGCAGGAGCCAAGGCAAAAGTAAAGGTCTTGGAATTATTGAGGGGACTTTCTTCTGAATTACAATCTAAAATCAATATCCTTGTCTTTGCTTCCATGTTGCTTGTGATTGCAAAGGCATTATTTGCTCATGTGAGGTTGGGTTCGCCTATCTTTAACAAGCTTTTGCAACAATAGATGCATATTGGTAACAGTGATTCATCTTGTCTATTACATCATTATCTGTAACAAGAGAGCTTTTGCCTCTCTCTTTTTTTTTTTTTTTGCCTTTTGACTGTAGACTTTATGCTCTGATGAGTTACAAGAATTAGGGTGCGGACATATGTATGTTGTTGGGTACCTTGCTTTTCTACTAGGTTTGAATAGAGCTGGCTCGAAATCAGTTTAACTTTTGCATAATATGAGAACCATCTAAATGGTTCATTCATCCTGTGAACTGTGCAGGCATCAATAGAACACTGAAAAGTATTATGTAATTATCACCTCTTAGTTCTATACTTAGGTTTTAATTGAGTTGTATAAATTTACTTATCAAAAAATTGAGTTGTATAAATCTGCATTTATTGGTCTTTTGTGTCCTGACACCATTTTGTTGTGAAATATATAGCTCTTGATGTAATGTCTTGTTTTTAATTAATACCGGTATTTTGTTAATATTGCTGACTATATTTTAACTTTGATTGATTGATATTTTGCAGTGAAGGGAGAAGAAGGAAATGGGTTTTCCCCATTCTGGCAGGGTGCAATGGGCCCAAGGTTGTATTCAACAAATAAACATATTGTTGGCTTGATATTCTATCATCCCTTTTAGTTATAGTAATCCTATTTGCCATTTCTTTGTGCTGATTGATACTAAGGCCTCATTTGGTTACACAAATCATCTCATCTCATCTCATCTAATCATTACAACTTTTCCAAACTCCCACACAAAATATAATAAACAATTCAACTTTTTCAAATTCCAAAACAAAAATAACGTTAAAAAATTATATTCGAACAATATTTTATTCAACTTTTATCTCATTTCATCTGTGTAACCAAACGAGGCCTAAATATGCAGTTGCACCTTTAGTTTTTGCACAACATGACCGATGTATGCTAGAGTTGTCAAACTGCTGTCTTGCCTGCTTGCCCATACTAATATTGTAGGTTATTTATTTATTCTGTATCTTTATCTTTAAAGGAAATGGTGCCTTGTCCTTTCTAGATCCTGCATTGAATGATATCATGCTATCTTCTGATAATTCATTTTTCATATCTAGTGAAATTACAATGTATTCACAAAGATAGGGCTGTTAGTATCAACTAAGCTAGAACTTAAAGGAGAGAGTTTCACTGTATGTTCTACTACATCGATGCTATTTTGTAAGGAAAATCATGAGTTGACTTATGCTGAGAAGATGCTTGTGGTAGAGGAAGATTGGATATGCTTTACTTATTTGTTATTTTCATACTTGAAACTTATTGGCTATTTTAAATGTTGCTTTATTTTAGATACTTTTCCTTGTATACTTATATAAAAAAATACTTCTCATATTAAAAATAATGTGCTGCAAGTTTAATAACCTCTGCTTCATTGGTTTACATGTTTTGACATATTGTTCAATTGTCCGGGTTACTTCAGAATCTTTTGTGCTAGAATTACTACATCTGTCAAGTAATATCAGTGTATTACTTGACAGATGGAAGTGGGCATTAACGGGTGTGTATGTGGGCAATGTAGATAGAGATAGAAGTCTTTTGTGGGAGGAATTGGCAGGTCTTCATTCCTTATGGGATTTACCTTGGGTTTTTTGTGGAGATTTTAATATTGTTCGGTTCCCTAGTGAAAGGGTGGGGGTTGCTACGTCGTCTGGTGCAATGGAAGCATTTTCAGAGTTGATCTTTGACCTGAATCTTGTGGATCTTCCACTGGTTGGAGGGGCCTACACTTGGTCCAATAGCCGAGGGGGGTCCTGGCTGGACAGATTTGTTACTAAGATAAGATTACTAACATCATTGTAACATCCACTAACATTACATGTCACCCACTAACTATTATAAAATCTGTCCAGGAATTATGGCACTAGTGTATAGACATGTTTCCAGGAAACATGGCCAGAATCTTGCCAGAATTTCAGGCACTACTTTGTAAATTCCTCCCTATATAAAGATGAACAAATCCTATGGAAAGGTATTCAAGCCAAAATTGACATGGTATCAGAGCTACTTTGATTTCTGTTGCTTGAGTCTTAATCACAAGGTGCGATTTTTTTTCTTATCGCTATTCTGAGAATTTTTTTTTCCTCTGATTCATTCTTGATCTTAGTGGGTCTCGGTATCTTTGTGGAGTCAAACCTGGTGGGTTTGAATTTTGGTGGCTGTTGGAGCTAGTCATCGACCACTTCTCCGAGTGTAGTCGACCCTGTTTTGTGCGAGCCACTTCTTTCGGTGTTGTCTTCTTCATGGTGGCTGTGCTCTTTTGTGGCTGTCGGCAATTTCTAGTGCTTGCCGAGTGTTCATCGATCACTTCTGGTGTGAATTTGTGGTGATTCTTGGTGCTTGTGGGCATATCGGCTCTATCTGTGGCAGACGGCGGGCTACGTGGCGGTTGTAAGGTGGTCGACAGTTTCTTTGGGTAGCTAAGTGGTGGTCGGCTGTTTCTGTTGTGGTCGGCAGCTTCGATTTCTCCTGGCTTGTGGTTGGCAGCTTCGATTTCTCCTGGTGTCGACAGCAGGACCTCACGTAGCGTGGGCTAAGTGTTGTGCTGAAGTTTGATAAGAGGCCGTGGCTGGAATCCGCAAGTTTGAAGGATTCTGGGCAAGTATCTCGTATTTTTCAATTATTTGGGCTTGCTATTTAAGTTGTTCTTTATCTTGGCCCATCTATTTGTCTTGTCGTGCTTGCCTAAGTCTATTTCAGTGGGTCTACTAAAAAAATATATATATATTTAATTTGCCCAACTTTTTTTTTTAGTCCCTTCCATCATGTCTCTTGAGAATACTATTGTTCGATTTACTGGAAAGAATTTTCCTACATGGGAATTTCAATTCAAAATGTTCTTGAAAGGAAAAGCATTATCACACCACATTGATGGTTCTGCTAAAGTTCCCACTGATGAGAAGGAACTTGCACAATGGGAGGTCAAGGATGCCATGGTGGCATCTTGGTTGTTGGGGACGATTGAGTCTCATCTTGTGACCAATCTTCGTTGTTTTTCTACGGCCCAGGCTATGTGGGACTATCTTCACCGTATTTACCATCAAGACCACAATGCTAGAAAATTTCAATTAGAGTTGGAAATGAGTAATTACAAGCAAGGTAATTCTACCATTGAGCAATTTTATTCTAGTTTCATTAACCTTTGGAGCGAATATTCTGCTATTATTCATGCGAAGGTTCCCTCTACGGGACTTGTAGCTCTTAAAGCAATTCATGCTGAAAGTCAACGTGATCATTTTTTGATGAAACTCCGGCCTGAATTTGAACCTGTTCGAGCCGGTTTATTGAATCGTAATCTGGTTCCGTCCTTGGATACTTGTTTGGGCGAATTATTGCGTGAAGAACAACGATTATCCACGTAGATGAGTATGACCTCTGAGAAAGTCTTTCCTGATGCCATGAATGTAGCTTATGCCGCACAATGGAAAGGGAAGAACCAGTTGCAATGCTTCAATTGTAAGGAGTTTGGTCATATTGCTGGCAACTATTCTAAGAAATTTTGTAACTATTGCAAGAAAGCGGGCCATATTATCAAAGACTGTCGAGTGTGTCCTCAAAATCGTCAACCCCAAGCTTTTCAGGCTATTGTTCAGTCATCTTCTTCTTTTGCACCACTCACCATAAGCTCTGACTCATCTGTTCTCACACCAGCAATGGTCCAACAAATGATTGTGTTTGCTTTTACGGCCTTAGGCCTGCAAGGTACGGGTACTAATTTCACTTCTTGGATTGTTGATTCGGGTGCTTCTAATCATATGACTGGTAATACGACGAGTCTTCATGACATTCGTAAGTATAAAGGGACACAAAATATTCAGATTGCTGATGGCAGCACCCTTCCTATTACTGCTGTTGGTAATTTGGGCTCTTCATTTCACGATGTTTTTGCCTCTTCTGGCCTATCTACCAATTTGATTTCTGTAGGACAATTGGTAGATAATAACTGTGATGTTCATATCTCTCGTGGTGGTTGTCTTGTGCAGGATCAGGTGTCGGGAACGGTGATCGCGAAGGGGCCTAAAGTAGGACGTTTATTTCCTTTACAATTTTCTATTCCTACTGTTGTTTCTCTTGCTTGTACGGCTACTGCCAATAAAAATGAAGTCTGGCATAAGAAACTGGGTCATCCTAATTCTGTTGTCCTGACTCATCTTATGAAACATGGTTGTTTGGGCAATAAATAATCTTTTTCTTTTTCTTCTATATCTTTTGATTGTGCTACTTGTCGTCTTGGTAAAAGTAAAACTTTACCTTTTTCTGTGCATGGTAGTCGTGCTTCTAATTGTTTTGAGATTGTGCATACTGATGTTTGGGGTGTGAGTCTTGTTATTTCTCATGGTCAATATCGTTATTTTGTGACGTTTATTGATGATTATAGTCGATTTACTTGGATATATCTTCTCCGTTCTAAAGCTGATGTGTTTTCTGTTTTTCAAAAATTTGTTGCGCTTGTCGAGACACAATTTAGTACTTGTATCAAAACTTTACGCTCCAACTCAGGGGGGGAATACATGTCTCTCTCTTTTCAAGCCTTTCTTCAGCAAAAGGGAATCATTTCTTAGCGTTCTTGTCCTTATACACCTCAACAAAATGGAGTCGCTGAGCGTAAGAATCGTCATATCTTAAATGTTGTTAGTACCTTGTTGATTGATTCTTCTATACCTTCTAAGTTCTGGGTAGAAGCTTTATCTACTGCTGTCTATTTGATCAATCGTTTGCCTACTATCACTCTAAATTATGATTCTCCCTATTTTCGATTATTTGGCATATCTCCTGAGTATCAATCCTTTCATACTTTTGAGTGTGTTTGTTTTGTTCATCTGCCACTTGTTGAGCGTCACAAGCTTGCTGCCCAGTCTGTCACGTGTGCTTTTACGGGATATAGTCCTACTCAGAAAGGATTTGTTTGTTATGATACTCATGCAAACAAATTCCGAATCTCCCGAAATGTGATTTTCTTTGAAAATCAATATTTCTTTCAGTCTCAGGTTATTTCTGATCCTCCTATTACTTTTCTACCTATTTTTGATGATGTGTCCTCTCCTATTGAGCGATTTAAACCAGGTATGATGTATCATCGACGTCTTTTTCCTTCTACAACACCCCTTCTAGACACTGATCCGACATCTGATTCTGCAGTTCTTGTACCTCGGCGCTCCATCAGGGTTATACATCCACCAGATAGGTATGGTTTGCCTCATACCTCGCTCACTGCAACTCTTAACACTTTCTACTCCTCATTCCTATACCCAAGCAGCCATCCAAGCATGTTGGCAGCAAGCCATGCAAGAAGAAATCTAAGCCCTTCAAGACAATTACACTTGGAAAATTGTAACTTGTCCCTCTGGTGTCAAACCCATTGGTTGTAAATGGGTATACTCAGTCAAGTTTCGATTTGATGGCTCATTGGACAGATATAAGGCCCGTCTCGTGGCTCTTGGGAATTGGCAGGAGTATGGTATTGATTATGAAGAGACATTTGCACCTGTTGCCAAAATGACTAGTGTGAGGACTATCTTGGCACTTGCTGCGTCACAAGGGTGGTCTTTCCGGCAGATGGATGTGAAAAATGCTTTTCTACATAGGGATCTAAAGGAAGAAATCTATATGTCTCCACCTCCCGGCATGTTTGCTACATCTTCTTCAGAGGTTTGTCCTCTACGCCGATCCTTGTATGGATTGAAACAGGCTTCGCGTGCATGGTTTGATAAATTTCGCTCTACTCTGCTTGCTTTTCATTTTACTCAGAGTCTGTATGATTTCTCTCTTTTTCTTCGCAAGACTTCTACAGGAATTGTCTTGCTTCTAGTATATGTTGATGACATTGCGATTACTGGATCCGATACTGAATTAATTCAGCAATTACAGCAGCATCTCAAGGCCTCTTTTCACATGAAAGATCTTGGTCCCCTGCAGTACTTTCTTGGTCTTGAGGTGCATACTACTCCGACCGGTATATTATTAAACCAGCACAAATACACGCAGGAGGTGATTTCATTGGCTGGTCTCCAATCGGGTAACTCTGTTCTTACTCCCTTGGAAGTAAATCTCAAGCTTAATCGGGCAGAAGGCGAGTTTCTCTCAGATTCATCTCTATATCGGCAGCTAGTTGGGAGTTTGAACTACCTGACGATTACTCGTCCTGACATTTCTTTTGCTGTGCAGCAGGTCAGTCAATTTATGTAGGCCCCCCGACATCTTCATTTAGCTGTTATTCGTCGCATTATCCGATATCTAAAGGGTACCTCTACATGTGGGTTATTCTTTCCTAAAGAATCCTCCTTACAGTTGGCAGGATATAGTGATGCCGATTGGGCTGGCTGTGCGGATACTCGTCGTTCTGTTACTGGATGGTGCATGTTCTTAGGCAATGCAATCATTTCTTGGAAGAGTAAGAAGCAAGACAGAGTTTCCAAATCCTCCACTGAGTCTGAGTATCGTGCTATGTCTTCTGCTTGCTCTGAAATCACATGGCTTCGTGGGCTATTAGGAGAATTTGATTTTCCTCAGCTTCATTCCGCTCCTCTCCATGCTGATAATACTAGTGCTATCCAGATTGCTGCTAATCCTGTTTTCCATGAGCGCACGAAACACATCGAAGTTGATTGTCATTCCATCCGTGAAGCTTTTGACAAGCATGTGATTACTCTTCCTCACATTTTCACTACATTTCAAACGGCTGACATCTTCACTAAAGCTCTTCCTCGGCATCGACATCAGTTCTTGATTGACAAATTGATGCTTCTAGATTTTCCAGCATCAATTTGAGGGGGGATGTTACTAAGATAAGATTACTAACATCATTGTAACATGCACTAACATTACATGTCACCCACTAACTATTATAAAATCTGCCCAGGAATTATGGCACTAGTGTATAGACATGTTTCCAGGAAACATGGCCAGAAACATGGCAAGAATCTTGCCAGAATTTCAGGCACTACTTTGTAAATTCCTCCCTATATAAAGATGAACAAATCCTATGGAAAGGTATTCAAGCCAAAATTGACAAGATTTCTAGTCTCTTCTTCTTGGGAGACGCACTTTCCGGACCTATGTCAGAAAAGGCTGCCACGTGTTTGTTCCAATCATTTCCCGATTTTACTTGATTGTGGTGGTATTCGTGGGGATAGACGTTCCTTCAAATTTGAGAATATGTGGCTGGAAGTTGAAGGATTTGTGGAGAAGGTAAGGGCTTGGTGGGACAATTATTCTTTTGAGGGTACCCCTAGCTTCATAGTGGTGGGAAAACTTAAAGCCCTTAAGTATGATTTAAAGAAGTGGAATGAAAAAGAATTTAGACATACAGAAGTGCAGAAAAATATACTTTGGGATGAGTTGAAGGCTTTGGAGGAAGGGGTAGTTAATGCGGATTCTTTATTAAGGAAGAATGTGGTGGTGACCGATATTGAGAAAATTTTGTTGATGGAAGAAATATCTTGGAGGCAAAAATCAAGGGCACTTTGGTTGAAGGAGGGGGATAAATGCACTAAGTTCTTTCACAAGGTGGCCAATTCACATAGGCGCAACAATGCTATTGAAGTCCTTCATTCTGGTACAAATGTGCTACATTCTCCCAAAGAAATCCAAGACCACATAATGCAGTATTATGAGGATCTCCTTGCTGAAAAAGTAGAATGGCGTCCCAAACTTGATGGTTTACTCTTTGCTCAGCTGGATTCGGATGTAGCAGGTGGGTTGGAGAGGCCATTTGATGAAGACGAGGTGCATCTCGTGGTGAGAAGTATGTGTAGAGACAAAGCCCCGGGTTCGGATGGCTTTTCTATGGCTTTCTTTCAAGATAGTTGGGACATAGTGAAGGAGGAAGTGATGCAGATTTTTCATGCTTTTCATGCTAGTCAAAAGTTTGAGAAGTCACTAAACGCCACCTTCATTGCTCTCATCCCGAAAATAGTGGGTGCATATGAATTGAAAGACTTCCGGCCTATTAGTTTGGTAAGTGGGATATATAAAATAATATCTAAGGTGTTAGCTAATCGTATGAGTTTGGTAATGGATAAACTCATTTCCAAACCTCAAAATGCATTTGTAAGGGGTCGGCAAATCCTAGATTCAGTTTTGATAGCAAATGAGTGCTTGGATAGTCGGTTAAGAGAAGGCACCCCGGGGGTTCTTTGCAAGCTCGACATGGAAAAGGCCTATGACCATGTGTGTTGGGATTTTCTCCTCTATATGCTCAGTAGATGTGGTTTCGGGGCTAGGTGGTGTGGATGGATTAAACATTGCATCTTGACCGCTCGGTTCTCGGTCCTAGTCAATGGAAGACCATGTGGTTTTTTTCAATCTTCAAGGGGTTTGAGACAAGGGAACCCGCTATCTCCTTTCCTTTTTGTTATTGTAATGGAGGCTTTGAGTTGTATGGTGGAGGCCACTGTAAGGGGGGGATTTCTTGCTGGTTTTTCAGTGGGCAGCAATAGTAATACCAGCTCCATTTCTCACTTACCATTTGCAGATGATACTCTCATTTTTTGTGATGCTGTCAGTGGCCAGATTCAAGCTTTAAGGGCAGTTTTGTTGTGTTTTGAAGCTGTTTCGGGACTCAAGGTGAACTTGGGGAAGTCGGAGTTGGTCTCGGTGGGGTAGGTGAATAATATAGCCTCTTTAGCGGAGTTGCTAGGTTGTAAAATTGCCTCTCTCCCTATGAAATATCTTGGGCTCCCTTTGGGGGCGTCTTTCAAAGCAAAGAGCATTTGCGATGGAGTGATAGAGAAGGTTGAGCAATGACTATCGGGCTGGAAGTGGCAATATATATCGAAAGGGGGGAGATTAACCCTCATCAAAAGCACTCTTTCCAACCTTCCCACTTACTATATTTCTTTATTTCCATTACCCGTGGGTGTGGCAAACCGGATTGAAAAGTTGTTTAGAGCTTTCTTGTGGGGTGGCATGGGGGAGGAATCCAAACTTCACCTTGTGAGTTGGCAAAGGGTGAGCTGTCCTATTGCGAATGGGGGGGTTAGGGTTGCGAAATTTGTGTGTTTTTAACAAGGCACTATGAGGGAAGTGGTTGTGGAGGTACCAAATGGAAGGGGATTCGCTGTGGAGAGAGGTTATTGATCATAAGTATGGCTGTGCGTCGGGGGGATGGTGCTCTAAAGAGGGTAGGGGGTCTTATGGAGTAAGCTTGTGGAAATTCATAAGGAAGGGGTGGAATACCTTTGAAAAACATCTTAAGTTTGAGGTGGGTGATGGAGCAAGTACTCGCTTTTGGTTTGATGTATGGAGTGGGGAGAGTCCTCTTTGCATGGTTTTCCCAATTGTTTTTAACATGGCTGGAAATCAGCAAGCTCCAGTTTCAGAAGTTCTATGTCGTGCCAATGGGATGGTCACTTGGAATGTCTTTACAAGAAATGCTCAGGACTGGGAACTTGAAGAGCTGGCAGTTTTTTACAGTTACTTGTATTCAGCAAAGCTAGGGGCCAATGGGGGTGACCGTATGTTGTGGACTCACACGAGGAAAGAACAGTTTACTGTTAAATCCTTCTACAAGGTCTTGACAGTCCTACAGCCCATCTTCTTTCCATGGAAAAGTATATGGAAGGTTTTAGTTCCATCTAAAGTTGCTTTTTTTACTTGGACAGCTGCTCATGGGAAGATTTTGACGATTGATAATTTAAGAAAGCGAGGTATGATGGTTACGGAGTGGTGCTACATGTGTAAAAAGAGTGGGGAATCGGTAGATCACTTGCTCTTACATTGTGAGGTGGCTGGGGAGCTATGGGCTGGTATCCTTAGTAGAGCTGGGTTAAATTGGGCCATGCCCAAGAGTGTGTTGGATTTATTAGCATGCTGGAATAGATCTCATAGTAGCGTCCAACTAGCAGCCGTGTGGCGGATGATTCCTTTGTGCTTAATGTGGTGTTTGTGGTTGGAAACGAATGACAGGTGCTTTAACAACGAGGAGCGTACAGCGGGGGAAATCTGGAACTTTTTTGTATTTTCTCTTTTCCAGTAGTTTTTTGCTATTGTATTGAAGGGAGGGAATGTTCATGAGTTTTTATCTTTTTTCTAGCCTACTAGAATGTAATTAGGTGTCTCACTTTGTATACTTCCTGTGTACTTGGGCACTGCCTAGTTTCATTCACATCAATAAAGATTATTACTTATCAAAAATATCATTGAAACCATCATCATTTCATTCTTACTAGTGGTGTCTCACTTGTCGATGTGTTGAATGCAGGATGTGAAGCCATTAAATGGAGCATATGGGATGAAAATAACGGGTCTATCTCCCTATTGGTTTAATGTAGCAGAAGGCAGTGCTGTACATAATACAGTCGATATGCAATCATTGTTTCTTTTGACTGGACCAAATGGGGGTGGTAAATCAAGTTTGCTTCGATCAATCTGTGCTGCTGCATTACTTGGAATATGTGGATTTATGGTGCCTGCAGATTCGGCCTTGATTCCTCAATTTGACTCGATCATGCTTCACATGAAATCTTATGATAGTCCTGCCGATGGTAAAAGTTCATTTCAGGTTAGACACTACTTATTTCTTTCTATAAATTAGGTACTCATAGATACGATGTAGGGCAATGGAGTCTTGTTTTAGTCATTAGATTTAAAACCCTTAACTGGATGGCTTGCTCATATTTGTTTTCTTATCTTTAGCTTCCAGCATTTTCTTGATTTTTTTTTTTTCTTTTTGCTGGTTAGTTGTATCCCTTGTATTCTCCCTTAAAATGAAGAAATAAGCTGGATATGCTCAGGAATCAGGTGCGAACTCATTATAAGATGGGAGTCTAAGATACAATCTCAAAGCATAAGGATGACAAGGAGTTTTGAACTTTCCCTTAAAATCAACACTGAAGAGCTTCATGATTTGTTATTTTGAAGCATCAGACATACCCTCTAAGATGTCCTTGAACTGTTTATCAAGACATAAATATGAAATAGACTGTTTGAAATGATCTGTTATGAAAATTTTGAAAGTAATACATGAACCATCAATATGCTCCAGCCCAACAGTTGCTAATTGCTTTAAACTACTTTTGTTTGAGGTATGATGGAACATCAGTTCCTATCATCCTTTAATATTGTAAAATCCCTGGTGATTAACGTACACATTCATGTTGTTGGTCCATAGCTCTTTGGCATGAGAGTCGTTTAAAATCAGATGCTGTTTTTTTTTCCCGGAAATCATTTTGTTGTGAGCTTCAATTTCATACCTTATTTTATGGAGTTCTATGATTAGAGACATGCTTGTTCCCTAAACCTCTCGTATGGTATAATTATTTTCTGTTCATATAATTTCATGAACTTACATTCTAGCTTTGAAACCTTAGGTCATTTTTTAGTCATAATAACATAAGCACTCTCAATAACCTATTCACCATATTTGCTTTTAATATCTCAGGTAGAAATGTCAGAAATTCAGTCCATTATTGCTGGAACAACTAAAAGAAGCCTGGTGCTTATAGATGAAATTTGCCGAGGAACAGAAACAGCAAAAGGGACTTGTATTGCTGGTAGCATCATTGAAACTCTGGATAAAATTGGCTGCCTTGGTATTGTATCCACTCACTTGCATGGAATATTTACTTTGCCACTCATTACCAAGAACACCGTTTACAAAGCCATGGGAACAGTATATGTTGATGGGAAAACAAAACCAACTTGGAAGTTGATAGAAGGGATATGTAGAGAAAGCCTTGCATTTGAAACAGCTAAGAAGGAAGGAATTCCTGAAACAATCATCCAAAGAGCAGAAGGCCTGTACCTTTCAGTTTATGCAAAAGTTCTTTCGGAACAAAATGGTACAAAACCAGACTTATGTTCTAGCAGGAGTGCCAATGGTTCTGATGAATCCCATTTTCAATCAAGTGGGACTCTTGAAGTAGCTACCTATAATAGTGCAGAGTTAGCAAACCCAATGCAAGTTTTACAAAAAGAAGTTGAGAATGCCATCAGGGTAATATGTCAGGAGAAGCTTAATGAGTTCTACAAGAAGAAAAACGTATCAGATCTTGCAGAGGTACGTTGTGTCCTAATCGGTGCTAGGGAACGGCCTCCTCCATCAACAATAGGTGCTTCCAGTGTCTATGTGATGCTTAGACGGGATAAGAAAATATATGTTGGAGAGGTACTTTTCTTTCGACATTCTTTGTTTTTTATTGTCAAGTATGAGTCATATTCATTCCTATTAAAAAAAGTATGTGTCACATTCAGAAAGTTATCCCGAAACTTCTTTAAAGAGGATTAATCACACAAAACTACAACATGTCTTACATGAGGGCTATTTTAGTTTAGCCGATATATGGATTTGATATCTGTTTTTATTGTTTTTTATTTGCTGCACATGGTGCTATGTCATGACTATCACCAGCAATGCTATATTGACTTTTCCTAAAACTAATGCTGTAGACGGATGATCTTGAGGGCCGAGTCCGTGCTCATCGTTCAAAGGAAGCAATGCAGAATTCGTCTTTCCTTTATTTCATAGTCCCTGGGAAGAGTTTGGCTTGCCAACTGGAAACTCTTCTCATCAATCAGCTTCCTAATCAAGGGTTCCAACTAACCAACGTGGCCGATGGTAAGCACAGAAATTTTGGCACATCGATTTCCATAGAAAGCGTGCCCGTATGTTCATAATGTGGCAGCGCTTGATCACATGTTGTGTAACCCATAGCTAGTCAGTCTGAAGTAGCTGGCAATTGGCCATGCCATGTTAGTGTATGCAATTCAAAGACGGCAAGGATGTGAAACTGATCCGGCAGTGGCTGCAGCAATTTTGCCTTTTTGATGTCTGTTGCTCCACTTGCAGTTCAATGCCCTCAATTGCAGTAAAGGGCTGAGATTTTCTGTTATTTGGCATGTAATCTTACTGTGTAATGCCACATGTATATAAATTCTCCATTTCCTTCTTCAATTCTTTTGGAACTTCAAAAGTTTGCAGCCAAAAATTCAAACTTGGATCAGCCTGGACAATGGGTAAAATGTAGCCAAGCATGCTGACCTCAGTTTTAATTTTCATAAATCTTAGGGTTGTGCAATACATTATCCAAGAGAGAGACTAGGGCTGTAATTGAGACTAGTTGAGCCGGTCTTTGGATGGTCTTTGGATTGTCGAGTTCGGCTCGAGCTCGAGTTCGAAATTTTTATCTAATCTTTGTTCGAATTTGGTTTGGTAAGCTAAGTTTCAAACTCGAGTTCGAGCTCGATCCAAAGATCGAGATCGAGCAAATCATTTATTTTTTAGTTTTTGAATAAGATTTAGTAATTAAGAAATTAGATAAATATAAAATCTAAATTTAATGAAATTTTTAGAACTAACAAGTAGATTCTTCGTTGAAGAGAAATGCCACTTGATGTGTGTTTAAATATAAATGCAAAAATGTCAAATTACATGGTGTGTAGGGGTTGATAAGTGGAGTTTTTCATCAATAAGTAGCAATTCTCTTGTTGAATTAGAAAATTGTAAAAATTTATAAATAATTAATATGTAACTAGTTTATATTTATCCATAATAACCATATATTATATGCTTACATACATTACCAATACATATAAATAATATTATATATCAACATTTCATATACGGTTTCTACATACTAGTATATGAAACTATTAAATCTTATCAGTTAACTATTATACAAATTATAAAATAGTTATGAAGTACATTCAATATATATATACATAAATAATTAGGTTACATATCATATATTTAATTATAAAAGTTGTTATGCTTATATTATTAACCAATATTTTAGCTAGGCATATGTCGCGGGTATTTACTATCACGGGTTTCTTTTTTTTTTTACGAGTCGATTTCAATTCCAGTTTAAAGGAAATCTTTGTTTGCATGGTGGATTAGGCGGTGGCAATTGCAAGCAACTACTATTATGCCGTTGGAGCATATAAATTATAAAGAAACTCACAAAAGAAAAACATATAAATTGATATGATTTGAGCTTATTTTATAAAGGAAAGATATTATAATTTGACGTTAATTCATTTCAATAATTTTTTATAATTATTTTTAACATATTAAACATTTTTACGGTTTAGTATTTGGAGTTCAAAGTAATATTAAATATCGTGAACCATAAGGATTGTTTAGGATAATTTAATCATAATTAATCTTAAATTTTCCCATTTCTTAAAGCCGTGCGTTTCGTTGCGTTTGAGAGAAAACGCCCGTCTTCCTGACTTCATCCCCACAACTCATTTGTTGGAAATCATTCCTTTGCTCGTCTTCTCTCCATCAGAAAATTAAAGTCTGCCACAACTCATTTTATTATCCTACATTTTCTCGAACAGGGTGAGATCTGGATGGACAAGGTGGTGGAGGCCGTAGAAATAGCGAAGAAGGAGTGGGACGAAGCATATAGTCGGACGCAAGAGCATATAAAGGCGATACAATTGTACGGGATTTCTAGGGAGGAGAGGAATCCCAATTCGAATTCCCTTCCGAGATTGAACGGGCTCGCTCAGGACGACTTGGCTTTCCTCTCCTCGCTCCACTTCAAGCTCGATCTTCTTGCGCCACAGTTGCCCTCCGATGACCAAGTCCAATCTGCCACCGCGCTGCTTCAGTCTTGGAAGAACCAATCCCACAAGTAACAAGTCCTCTCTCTCTCTCTCTCTCTCTCTCCCCCCAAACAAATTGTACTCTCCGTTTGGTTGATAAAAAAAAAAAAAAAAAAGAGCAGAGGGAAGAATAGGATAGTGTCATAATTCTTTTCTTTAATTTTCTTCTTCCTGTTGTTTTTTTAAAACTGGAATTGCCTGAAAAGAGCTGAACTTTCAAACCAATAGACTGAAAATGGTGGCATTGATTTGTCGACTTTGCGCAGTCCTGGCAGATGTGTTTTAATATTTGCCTTAATTTCTGAGCAACCAACCAAGCTCTCGTTTATTGATTTCCTATGAGACTTTTTATTTCTCTTATTAAGTAGTTTGGTAATCTCTGTTTATTGTCTTGAGTTATAAAAAAAAAATCTTTGTTCATTGTCTTGGTTGCCAGTTTGCGATTGAGTCTGAGGAATGCCAATTTACAAGCAAAGGCTAATATAAGGAAAGCTGCTCAGGAAGAGGTAATCAGCTCCATGTTAAATTATTGTCGTACAATGTTAGTCATTTACATATATCTGCATTAAGCCATCTTTTCTCTGGCAGCGATCACCTGATATAGTTTTCTAATATCCGTTGTTAACAAACTCACTATGTGGAAAGCTAGTGATTAGTTACATTCTGAGTGCTTGTGAGAGAGGCTTGGATTCAGGTCTAATTTTTTTTTATGGTTGTGTTGTTGCAGAGAGAACTTCTTTTGGGTGGTGGAGGGGAGTCCACAATTCGCAGACGCAACTTACAGTATGTATGATGCTTTCTAGATTAGTTCATATATTCAATGCAGCGATTGTAGTTCTGGACATTTTATGAGCTTGGACAAAAACAGCCATATTCTTGACATGGGTTTGTTAGCATACTGTATGACTCATGACCGTCTTTTTAGGACAAAAGCTGGAATGACTTCTGCTGCTGAAAGCATCACTGATAGCCTTCGCCGTACTCGCCAATTGATGGTTCAGGTTAGTAGCTCTGTTTCCTCTTGTTTTCTTTTGTAATGGTTTTTCCTGGAATGTATAATTGATTTATTTATTGTATCACCATGTGCTTATAGGAGGTGGAAAGAAATACAAGCACACTTGCAACTTTCGGTAGGTTCTCTTATTCCAACATCTTATGCAAATTATCCTTGTTTAATCATGATGAAAGTATGAAATTTGATGAGAATTATATCTTGAACTTTACGTAGAGTGTGGATATTTTTTTTTTTTCCTGTTTTGAAGGTGGGTAAAAATAATGACATACTCAAGGGATCAAAAAATCACATAACTGTTTTGATACGACTGCATGACTTTGTCAAAATTCTTGAATCTACTTTAAATCATTGATCAATGTGACCAAAAAGAAAACAAGGTAGAATCTTCCGGTGGAAGTGGTCCAGTTGAAGCTGTAGTGAAATACTTATTCAGTTACTATTAACTTAAATACGGTATAGACATATGTGATAGGATGATTGTACAAGACTTCAGACATGAATTCGTTTTTTTTTTTTTTGGCAAATATGGTTCGGATATAGAGGAATCAACGGGAGTTTTAAAGAAGGCTGAAAGTGAATACAAAGGGCACCGCTCATTGTTCATGCGAACTCGAAATTTACTCTCCACAATGCAACGTCAAGATGTCATGGACAGGTAAAGATGGATTTTTTCTTTTCATTCCATTTCCCAATGACTAATTATCTCTATTTGCAAAAACTTATGCAAATTTCTTTATGTAAACAGGCTGATACTTGCAGTTGGAGTTTTCTTGTTCTCATGTGCTGTTCTTTATGTTGTCTCAAAGCGCATTGGGATACTTAAGTTGCAGAGAAAGGTTATTGCTGCCCTAAAGGCTGGTATGGTGGGACAAGCAGAGATAGGACAAAGAGCTGATGCAGGTGGCATAAATCTTCCTCAGGTCCATGAAAATGCAGTTCGTGAGGTGGATAATCCTTTAGAACAACATATGCATGATGAACTGTAAAATTTAATTTTTTATGCGGTCCATTTTAATGGCTTTCCGTCTTCCTTGTGCCCTTATATTTTGCTCTTAGGCCTTATATAAGGCAATATTTATATATGCCCCTTATACATAGCAGTCTGCTTTCCCGTTGGCTTTGTTTAATTAATCTCAAAGTGAAATGCTTCACTCTCAGTTTCATGTACAAATTATATACAATCTGTGTCTGTGCAGTAGGTGTGAAGAAAATCGTACATATGGTTCACTTTAAGCTAATAGATACAAAGATGACTTAATAATTCTAAAGCACCCTTGATCTGGCATTCAACCAATTTACGAACACCACACTGATGAGCGACTCTCAGAGAGGTTTGACTCTTGAGTGCTTATGCCAAGAGCCAAAAATTCTTGTAGGTTTTTGTATTGAGAAGATATCCTGCGTTTTGGCCCTTTTTCTGAACTCCAACACAAGTGCAGTTGCTATTCTCAATCAAATACTCTGCTGTATCTACCACTTTTGCTGCTCTCATTGACCCTCCAGGCCGCCTACATCTGTTGGTACACAGTAATAAATAAATAAACTAAAGTCCAGTATTTTAAGAATAAATAAATAAACGCCTAAAAAAAGTTAATAATAACGAGAAACAACTTTTAATAACAGGCTGTTACCAATTCAATTCAATTCAATTCTTATGGGCAAGTCAAGAAAAAAAAAAAAAAAAACCAAGACATCTATGATTTCCTACATACTCAGCTTTAAGGGATCAAGTTTTCTGGTTGCTCATGTTCGTTTCTAAATTGGCATTAGTCACCCGTTCGGTTTTCCTTTTATCTCTGATGAGTGACTGATCGGTAAATAATGCATGCATGAATGCTATTGGTATTATGAGAATTGCTCTATTGTTATTTTCTGAAACCATCTATCTATAAACATGACTTCCTTTAACTTTGAGATGATTCATGGCAAATTTTCATGATTATTATTCTTTATTTTTCTGGACAGAAGATATTGAAATATTTCTAATAATGTTGTTTTCATCTAGATGTTCATGCGAAAGACTAACCCTAAAATTGATGAAGAGAGACTCCGACGCTGCCCTATAAATATGAGATCGATGTTGAGCATCTTGCTTTGGAAAATAATAACCCCCGCCTTATCTTTGCCTTCCATTTCCACCCTCTTTACACTTACAAGAAGCTTCGGCTGAGCAATCTTGCATGCATGCTTCATTTCTTCGAGAAAGTCCACGTTCCCTCCACCTACATCTGAGCATGCAATGGCGGAAGAGGAGCCTACCTTAGGCCTCCTCATGAATGTAGAGAATGTGTTTCGCCGCGAGCTTAGGTACTTCCCAACGTGGAGGAGAATCAATACATCTTGCTCAAATATTGCATGCGATAGAGTGTATTGCAATGCAATCGCTGACTCTCGGGTTGGCTCTGCTATCACCATTACCTTCCTTGTCGGAGGCATCCCACCTTGCATGGCAGCCTACTGCTTTCGATTTTATTAGCAACGGCAATCACTGTCGCCACCGTAAATCTAACCTTGTATCCACCGCTAGCAAAAACACAACTTTGGGGTGGATCATAGAAAAGTAATAAAAGAAATTTCGTTTTCCAGTAATAATAATGGTGATGTTAGTGTCAATTGAGAAAACTCGGAGACAAACCCTTGCTTCCTTTACGAAGAATTTATTTATTAATTTGCTAAGATGCCTTTACGAAGATTTAAAAATACGAGATGGTCATTTTGTTGTGTTTAATGTTTATCCTTGAGCAGGACAACAACTATTGACAGATCTTTTTACTTTGATTCAAAGCTAAATTTGGGGTGGTGGGGATGTTTGTACCTCTAGATCCCGTCAAACCAGCAAAGCTCAAAAACAGTATAGGTTTTTATTCGTCACTCAAATTTTTTTGTTTTTGTTTTCTCGACTCTTTAAACAAAACAAAAACGGAAATCCTCGTCCATGTCATCATCTCTTGATTAGTTTACAAAAATTGAGTTCCAGTCAATAGTTGTTTTCGGACTCCACTCTGTACGGACACCACACTTGAGGGTAATGACACGTGTCAATCAATTTGTCTTATGAAAGATCACCCATAATTATTTTATATAATTATATAAATCTGCATATTATTATATAAATTGCATGTTGCAAAAAGAAAAGGGCTAGGCTATCCCACTAAAGAAAGTTGGTGAAGTGGCTGCTGAAATATACAAGTGAGGAAGTAAAGTAACAGAACTACAAAGACTCTTTTCCCTTTCATGTTGGCACGGGACACCTAAATTAAACTGCATGTTACCGGGAAGTATAATGAGTTCAGAATTATAACTCAGAATGTCAGAGAGTCGGACGTTATGCTTCGACCATCAGTAGGCAACAATATATATTACTCGCCAGCTCATTGTTGTCATCACCATTTTGGCCCCAACCCAGTTTGGAGGAGAGCTATGCCATGATTAATAAATGCTCAATTTTTTATTTTTTTGTGTGAAAAACAGGATCTATTCGCAGATACTCACCAACAAAATGATCAGCTTTTAGCGTTTAATTTCTCCAAAAGTATCTTGTTTAGAAGCCCAGGATTCGCTTTACCTTTTGACACTTTCATTACCTGCATAATATTCAGAATCTCTTGCTATAATAAGTACGGTTGAGATAACAAAGCTTCATATTAAAACCGCCACAAAACTTTTACCTGGCCAGCAAAATAACCTTGTAGCTTAGTTTTGCCCCCACGATATTGCTCCAGCTGTTGAGGGTTCTCTGCAAGTACTTTTTCTACCATTTTCTCGATCTCCACAGGATCTACTATCTGTCATTTTCCAAACCATCAGACCCCCTTGACCTTAATTTCTACTAGACAATAAAGAGTAAACTATCTCTTTCATGGGATACCAGTTAATTAAACTTCTCCCACTTTTAAGGATGCTAGATGTCCCAGATGCTTGTGAAGCAGAGGCTTGGATTAGAGAATAACTCGTTCAGCCTTTTTCAACATCATATGGTCACCCATATATCGGGTGCATTGCTTCCCAAGCTAAGTCTTGACATTATTATGTTTGAAAAATAGTTTGTGGATGTGCAAAAAAAAAAAAAAAACAAACAAAACAAAACACAAGGTTCAACTTGCCCAAACTTTGGGTTGCAATCTTAGTGACATTGGAAAATATCTTTCACCTAAAGTAGTTACCCACTTCATTTGCTTAATCTTGGTCACATAGCAAGCCAAAGAAAATTTAAGCATCGGCTATTATGTTAATAGGATGTCTTCTTCCATCAATGCAGTGTATACAATCCTTAAATATAATCAACTTGAAGCTACTATAAATGACCTAATTTCTCTCATGATCTCTAAGAGGATCAACATAATATAAGCACAGAATAGACAGTTCCTAATTTAATAAGATCTGTTTAGAGAGATCCTTAGGTACAATGGCATCGACTATAACTAAAAGTCGTTGCTGTCTGGCACGCTCACTCTCATATCAGTCCAAGACCATGTATCCCTTACATTTGAGCAGCCAAATCATAGGTCTTCTCAAACATATGCATCTCAAAAAAGTATTTTATGTCCAAGGTAAGGAAAGGAGATTTTGTACGTAAAAAACAGGAACAGAGAGCACCATTTATGTTCTATTTGAAAATAATTATATCCACATAAACTCCTAACTAAAGTCTCTTTACCTGAACCAAATCCTTTTCTTTTATTAGTCCCTTGACGGTTCCACCTTTGGCTAGTAGCTCAAACAATATCTGCAAATCACAATTTACATGTTGAGGATTTAATGAAAAAGGAATAGTTAAATATGTCCAAAGAAGAATAGGACCACAGAAAAACTATAATAAGGTCCCTATGCACTTGTTGACCGCTTTAATTCTGATCCTGCATAGCGTGCAGATATCTTAAGACCTTGCCGCCTCGTAGCCTTGCAATTTGTTAGTTAAATCCCCATGCCACAAGCTATTAGAAGCTTAATACAAACTAGTTTTGGATTATATTTTACCTGCTTATTTTTTATAGAGCCTCTTATAATCCTATCATGTTAGCAGGTAATAGGGAGGGGAGGGGTAGAAAAATAAAGTGAAGGACATCACTTACACTGATTGAGATTGCCATAAATGATAGCACATAAAACCCTCAGTAATTGACAAGACAAAAAAATAAAAATAAAACTAAGAAAAAATACAGTATTTGACAAATAGATGGATCAGCAATATATACACTAAAGATATGATAAGCACAAAAGATCTAAAGATTAAAATGAATTCGGCATTGGTAGTATTAAGCATTACTACCAGAAGCAGACTCTTACCTCTTTCCCAATCTTTCCACTAACGGTCCCACCTTTTATGGAAGCTATCAATTCGGCTAGCTCCTGGGGGACTAACTTAATCTCATTTATGGTCAACTTTTCATTTTTCATGTAGGCAGCAATATCACCCATTATCCAATTGGTAGCCAGCTTCACATCAGCTCCCTTTGCAATAGTTGCATCAAAAAATTGTGCAACCTACGGCATTCATTTAAGCAAAAGAGCCATATCTTAGAACGTTCTAGCATGATATATATCAAATGATACTATTAAGCAACAAAAACATGGTTGTACAGGCATGTGAGAATGTGCTTTCATGTTTGCTTTTGAAGTAGGACTAAGGAAAATGCACCAAGGGACTGCATTTGAGGCTTAATTGACCTTTGCCACACCTAAAACTGTGATGCTCAAGAGGCAGGTACCAAATCCTTGGCAGAACAAATATACAGGGTTCAATTCCAGGATTAAGAGGTCACAAGCATGCGCATGCGCACACAACTTCTCTATTGCTTTTCATCTTAATTTTTTTTATCAAAATATAAGTAGAGTTGTAAGGCCTTGGGCACACTTTAACATTGAATGAATATGTCAGATATCTGCAGCTTAACCCAGATTTATCTTTGTATTTGTACTATTTCATTAACTCTAAGTATGCAATATGAATTTGGTCTTAAATTTTCTACTCTATTCTTTTCTTCCTCTTCTTTACTCTTTTGATTGGCCTTTTCCTTCAATTCCCAAATATGTACGGCACAAACTTTAAAATGCCAATGGGGAATACCCAGTCAGTAAAAACTTTCTAAATAATGAAGAGGACTCACATTAATGTCATTTGCAAGGAAAAGAACATCCTGCATGCTTAGGCCCATCTTCTCATACCTCCGACGCTTCATTTCTGGAGCTTCTGGCAATGAATCACGAATAGCATCAACGTATTCTTTAGTGAGTATAACTCCAGGAAGGTCTGGTTCTGGGAAATATCGATAATCAGCAAGCCCTTCTTTTTTCCTCATTGTAACTGTTTTCTAAACATTATAGCAAAGGTTAATGGAGCATATAAGGAGACACAAAATGACCAAGTTAACCATATCTCTATTGCTTGTTACATTAGATGACTCGAATGAAAGTAACATGTAACAACAACCTGTGCGCCTTCTTCCCAAAGACGAGTTTCCTGTATAATTTGATCACCCTTCCCTTGGCTATGAAGCTGCACCTGCCTTGAAATTTCAAAATCAATGGCCCTACTCACTGACGAGAAAGAGTTCAAATTTTTTATCTCAACCTGCAGATCCAAAATGTAATCAGATACGGTGCTACCAATGATAATGCACACTAAACAGAGAAGAGTAATTGCCTTTTGCTGTAATCAATCCTTTAAAATATCCAACTTCTAAAGCAGTGTAAGGTAAACATTACTCATTTAAGACGAGCTTTAACCAGAGGTCAAACCAACATAGGTGCCCATGTTGAGAAAGTGTAGATATTATAATTATACGAAATGAATATTTTCTAAGTACGAATTGGACATTTATTTCTCAACAATCAGGTTAAAAACTCCCTTTTTTCTTCTGACTTCTGACTAGTAAACATAACTCACACACCCACAGGTTCCATGGGGTTGAGCCCATGACCTAACTCTCCACCCATCAACACATTAACTATGTGGATGGATATGCCATTTGGACCAATGGTGCTTTAAACTTTAACTCTCTCTCTCTCTCTCTCTCTCCCCAAAAGAAACAATAAACCTTCCAAAATGATGCGAGATTGGGATCGGTTGATCTTACTTAACAGTAAAAAACATCGAGATTCCATCATAATACCTGCTTCTCTTTACTCAATTACTGGTTCACATATGTACGCTTCAATCAACGCTGCCTAAACTTGGTCTAAGTATCAGAACCGCCTTTCAGGAGAAAATTAGCATCAGTTACAAGAATATTATCTTTATTCAATTACTGGTTCACATATTTACATCTCAATCAAAGCTGCCTAAACTTGGCCTAAGTATCAGAGATTCAGAACTGCCTTTTTTCAGGAGAAAACTAGCATCATTTACAAAAATACCTTCTCTGGATAAGTTTCATAGTAGTTTGACAAGGGAGCTTTGTTTCATTTATGACAAACAAAAACAAGTAAGGAAATAACACTATTTCCTCTTCAGATTTCCCTGTTGATGATATTTTCCTCAATCTTTTGTAAAACATCATTTTATTTGTCTTTTTCATGAACAGATGTATTCTCATCTTATTGTTATAGATCCAAGATAACATGATAATGTGATAATTTCCAAGCATTAAAATAACAATCTCCAAATATTTTAAGAATGCAAGTTGGAAAAATAAGCTTATTGCATGCAGCAGAACATTTTACAGGTTTTATAAACATTTTCAGTTTTCTAGTTGCTAGGGAAACAATACAAGTCAGAAGAAAGAAGTAAACTACCTTTGTCCCAAACTGTGACTGCCCAATTGGTCGAATTGATACATTGACATCACAACGAAGTGAACCTTCTTGCATATTACCATTACTAACTCCCAAATACCGAACTAACCTCTGTAGTTCTGCTGCATATTCCGCAGCTTCAATACCAGTTCTCATATCAGGTTCAGAAACAATCTCAAGTAAGGGCACCCCTGCTCTATTTAAATCAACCTGCAATAAAATCAACAATATCAACAAGCCTTATAAGATAAACTACCTTTGCCAACAACAGTTCTCTTCTCACCCTATGGAAAAGGGCTATTCCGTATATAAACAAAAAAAATCTTTTTGAAATGCATACTATCTGATTCTTCGGCTGGACAATTGTAAGGCAATATTTTTTTTTTTTTTATAAGTAACAATTGTAAGGCAATATATTGTAGAATACGTGTGCTTATAGAATCAATTTAACCCATAAATCATATCACTAAGATGTGAACCTGATTAAACCATGAGAACAGCAATGCTAGAAATAGATGAAATTGGGAAACAGATATATTATTGGAAAGAAAAAGAGAATGCAGTTTAAAACCTAGTAAAAAGTGGTACAGTTTATAGGCAAAGGGGTGGCAGTAATTTCCTGGGAGTAACTTCCACTTTCCGAATGAAGTAGCTTTCCTGCATCTTCTTCCATGTGAACCCTTGTAATGCCAAATTTCCGGTGCCCACCACCAAACTCCACCGGAAGATCCAAATCAAGGTAACCACCAGTTGCAATAGGAACATCAAACTGCGATATTTGGTAGCCCTTTGGAAGGTCAGGGTAAAAGTACTGTTTCCTATCAAATTTTGAGTTCAAAGACAACTTGCAATTGAGTGCAAGACCCATTTTCACGGCGTACTCAATGACCTTTGAGTTCAAAACTGGCAAAGCGCCAGGAAGACCCATGCAAATGGGGCAGACACTGGTGTTTGGAGGAGACCCATAATTGTAAGGGCAACGGCAGAAGGCTTTGGTGAGAGTGTTGAGCTGCACATGGGTTTCTATACCAATGACTGCTTCATAATCTTTTGAGACGTTATTGGTTGTTATGGTCTGGGTGCGTGGTGGAACTTTGATTCGGGGATTTTGCTTCTCTTGGGTGGCTGTTTGGGATTCTGTGCTTTTCATAGTGCAATATAAAACACCCTTCTTTCTTATAAACAATGCAGTTGGGTATAACATCAATGGGTGGTTTTGAATGCTTCTTAAAAAAGTGGAAGCCATCATGGGACTCATTCAACCACAGTATCAAACACTATCAACGCTGTGTCTGCAAAAAGCATTAAAAAGGCAATGTTAAGCAAAAAGGATATTCCCGCCGCCGGGGGGGGGGGGGGGGAGTTCACATCAAAATTAAAATCAGAACCAAAGCCACCTAGAATAACTAAAACCGATGAACACCCAGATGATATCTTCACGCTCGAAACTTGAAAATCAGTTACGAAAAATGACAACTTCTGAGGTATGCAGAAAATATTTCGCAGAAATGAAAAGGCTTTCAATGTAAAGCAGGTTAACCAAAAGAAGAAGAAGAAGAAGAAGAAGAGTCCCCGTATTAAGCACAGTGCAGAGTCTGAAGAAACAAAAAAAAAATGAAAGAGGAGAATGGCGAGAACCATTTCTGACCTGAACGAGCAGCGGAGAGAGACCCAAAGAGCTGAACAGCCCACCAACAGTCATCCGTGCGTAAGTTATCAACAGAAGTGAGTACAGGACGACCAGGTATTGTAATGCAAGACCCGACCCTAGCGCCTAACCCCAAGAGTAACGAAACCGACCCGAAATCATGTAGCATGACGGAAGAAGCCTTTACACTCAGCCCGCAGTCAAAACATAACTGACAAGCAGCCCATTTTTCTTGCCCATGGCCCACAAAGCAAACAAGCATACTCGGCCCAATACCAATAGACACGCATCCATTCCTAATTGGTCAATTCGGTGTAGCCTACTAGCCCAAGGTTAACTTATTATTTCCAATATTATTTCCATTTAAAATAAAATTATAACGATTAAGAAAAATAAAATAAAATAAAATTATAAATAGTATCCATGTAGTATAGTATATGGATTATGGGTCATTTCAACTGTGAAAATATTATGAAATTCTAAATAAATATTAAATCGATTCATTTAAGAGAAAATGGTAAACAAGATTGTGGTCAAAAGTAATGTCTTTCCACTTTGCGACAGATCAGAAAATCAAGAAGAGAGGAGATAAACTTGAAGTCAAACTGACTGTGTATATAATGCCACTCACATGTGTTTATCGCTACCGCAAATTGTTGCTACTGGGATGGCTTTAACGTAGGGGTGCCGCCCACAACAGACGCACCCCAAGAGGCAAGATCCAACCAAAGTTTGGGTCTTTGTTGGGGACCCACGAACAGGGCAAGTTGCTGAGAGAGGCAACTCCTTGTTGGAATTCTGTCGCTATTTTAGCTCGAGAAGACAAAAAAGGAAGAAGAGGAGAAACATGGAGATACTGCAGTCATGGAGAGTGAGATTCTCTTTCAGGAACGCAACCATTGCGGTCTGCTTCTTGAACGTCGTCGTCGCTCTTCTCTTGCTTCAGAGCTTCTTCTCTTCTGCCTCTTCCCGCTACAGAATCTCTTCATCTCAATTCACTTCTGGTCTCTCTCTCTCTCTCTCTCTCAAATTTTTCTTTTTATACTGCGAGGATTTTCTTTATAAAATGTTTTTTTTCCGCTTTTTCTATTGGGTAAATGCGTTTATGGTTGATCGGATTAAGGAAGAATTAAGGAGTTCTTGTCAAATTTAGCAGAAATGGATTCTTGACATTTTGATCTTGTTATTGATTAATTGGGTGACCCATATTTTGTTTAGCTTGGGTTTATTAGAATTTAATCTTAAATTCGATGGGTTTTGATAAATTTTGCGGGTCTGCTGCGATAATAAGCGTATTCTAGTGCTCCTATGTAGCCCTGATTTTAAGAAGTATAATATTAAGCTTTGAAAAGCTATAGGGGAAGGGCGGCCGAATTCATAGGTGTAAGAAATTAAGAATAGGGCTTTTTGGCCGATATTCGTACGATGACCGTAGAAGAAGAATTGCGTTTTGTGTTTGAGAGAAGTGACTTGCAGTCCTCGCTACATTCTGAGGTTCTTTGAACTTGGAGACCATTCTATTACAACGCCAAGGGATTTTATAGTCTGATTAACTTTCTATTAGTATCTCGCTTCAAGTGTGACTATGTTCTTCTGTGGGGTTTTGTATGCACTGCTCTCGACTCGCTTATATTAAAAAGATAAAGGAAAGGTGCACCAATGGTTATTATGTGTAATTGGATAACCCATTTTTGTTTTCCTAAGATCAATATTTGACGTTAGTTTGGTCTTTTCTCTGTTTGGCCTGCATATCCTAGATCTCTTGATGAGCTTTAAAGTTGCTGATTGACTCAGATACATTGCGTAAAATTTTCAAAATGCAGCGCAAATCCAGTATATCAAAGAATCTGAAGAGATCCGCCTTGCTATGCAACCATTGGAACTGATCAAAAGAGTAAGTATGGCTTATAATTTGGATGCATTCATTATTATGGCTTTTCCTACTGTAAGTTAAACAATTCCGACATTTTAGAAGTTTATTGCTCTTGGTTTTCTATTTTGTTTGGGATCTTCTTCTTTTTTCCGGCTATGGGGTGGTAGAACGGGAGTAGTTGCTTCAAAGTTTGAACTGGATGTAGTATTTTGTTTCCAATGTTCCCCTTCTTCTTCCATTATCAAATGAATAATTAGAATAACTGCAGTGCAACCTAGTGATCAAAGGATATGCTTGGGATGAGTTGAAGACTCAAACATCCTGGTTTAATTCCCCACGAAGAGTTCTTCTGGTTACCTGATATACTGTTCTAGTGGGTGGAGTTGTGTGTCCAAACTTTGGACTTCGAAGGACACTCCCTTGGCGAGATCCATGTCATCTAACAAAATAATTGAATTGCGAGTACATTTACATTGAATTAAATCTTTCCCCATTTATAGGTGATGGAAATTGAGCAAGAAGCATATGCAAAGCCGGAGACGGTCCAACAGAAAGATACAAAGCAAACTGCTGCAGTTGATCTTTCTAAAAGGTTAAAGGATTTTCGTTCCCTAAATGATGCTGGCAGCTTGAAAGGTGTCTCTCTCTCTCTCCACCTTTGAATTGTCAATTAAAAAACAAGCACAGACTTCCTAGTATCATTCAAATATAAACTTATATTGTTATGGATGATGTATAGTGTTATTTATGTTTTATCCAAATTGTTTGTCCTTAAGCAAAGAGGAAAACCTGTCATGTTGCTTGATTCAGCTGTTTTTCATGTTTGCAGTCATCTACTTTCTTTCTGCTGTGAGCTGTTGTTAAATTGTGACTTTTCTGGTACAATCTTGCAGCTCACGGTTTAAGTCTGGCATGCAGTTGTGCTCCACTATTGTCATTGCTTTACTTGCATTTGGACTTTGAGTTTAGAATTTTGGATCACTTTTATAGTTTTTGGCTGGCATATCTAGCAAGTAGAGCATTGCACTCGTCTTATCTGCTGGAAAAGTTATTATTTTTTTTAATAAGGAAGAGTATAAGTTTATTGCAATAGCAATAGGAATAGCCCAAGTACACACGAAGTATATACGGAAAACACCTAGCAACCACTAGGAAGTTGGAACTAGATAAAGATACAAGGAACGCTCCCGATCTTTGAAAGGCCTACCTTGTCGCTCCATCCAAAGGCATATAATTCAATGAGAATCATCTTCTACACCACAGCTATATGAACGTTACCTCAAAGACCACTCCAACACCTGAAAATATCCCTTACCCTTGTCGGCATTACCCAGGCCACACCAGTCCAGTTGAAGATATCATCCCACGAAAACCTGGCCACCTCACAATGTAACGAAAGATGTTCAACAGTTTTCCCATTTTTCTTACACAAGTAGCACCAATCCAAAATGATAATACCATGTTTCCTCAAGTTATCAATGGAAAACATTTTCAGGTCTTATTTTAATAAGTGCAGCATTTATGTAGTTAAGTTGCTTGTACATACATCTCTAGAAAGAAAGTCATCTATGATTCTCAAATAGTTTAGGTTTTCTCCTCCTAAGTAGGTGTTACCTCTTGTATACTCTCTGTGTACTTGGGCTATGTCTATTCTTATTAATATAATATTTTACTTATAAAAAAAATAGTTTGGGTGTTCTCATATTATGTTTGACCAAATTTGGTCTTTGCCGTGGGATGTAACTAAAAGAAAGCTGTTCTCTTTGTGGTTTGGTATTGGTCAAGATGCATGCCATTTTCTATTAAAGGTTAAAAAATCATTGGCCATTTCTGTTTCTCACATAATCTAAGATTCGCAAGTCTCTCACAAAATCCAGGAATCCAATTAAAAACAGGAAGTTAAAGCTTTTGTCATCATATTTATGTTTTATCAAATCTCTCTGGTCTTCGATATTTTCGTCTTGGGTTGTTACAACATTGGTAATGTGATGAACATGAGTTTAAGAATATTTATGATGTTCCTTAGCTTTGGAGGAATGGCGTAAACGGAAGATGGAACGTGCAAGACAGCGGGAACTAGGAAAAAATGGATCGGTCACCTCCCAAGCCTGATGCAATTGGTTTTACTCTTGTTGGAAAGCATGGGAACACCTGTGAAACTTCATACCAAGTTATACGAACTTCTCTTTTACTTGTATATATCGCTGATAGATATGCTATTGTTGATTTAACTGCTGACAGATAGTTTATGTATATGAACTTTCAGTTTGGATTGTAAGCGGGTTTCAACTTATCTTATATCAACATCTTAACACAATAAATGCGAACACTTTTTAATTTAAATTTTAAATTTTTTTATCTAATCATTACTTAATAATCATTACAACTTTTTCAAACTTTCAAATAAAAATAATAATTCAACTTTTTCAAATTTTAAAATAAAATTAATATGAAATTTTAATATTATAATAATATTTTAATTTTATAATATTTTTTTTTTATATTTTTTCAAAACTCATATTAATTCAAATCATTTCACTATTATTTATAAACTATTTAACTATTATTTACAAGTTTTTTTTTTATCTCATCTCAACATCAAGCGATGCTTTAATGTTTTTGTTCGATCTCTGTTTGTTCCCCCTTTTTGAGTTCATCCTATTTTTAATTATATTTGCTTAGTCTAATGATTAAATACTATACTTCTGAAGCACGGAGACATGGTAAAATCCAATTAATCGGGGGCAGGCACAGAGAACTTGGCGTGCTTTGTGGAATTCTTGCCTATTTTAAAATGAAAAAGAAAAGCACATTAGAAAGATGATGTACGTACATATTACATTTCCCCCTTTTGATCTCATCGCTTTGCTACTGACGTTCATGGCTTTTATACCGAGGCAGGGAGGTAGAAAAGAAGGAAAGGTCTTGCAGTTAGCACAAGCTACCATTCTGTTATGTTTGGATACTGAAATGAGTTTAAGTTAATTATAAATAGTAATATTTTATGAATCTGAATGAAATGAATTTAACTTTTTCAAGTAAAGACACATAGTAGCAGACATATTTTACTTAAAAAAAAGTGACATAGTAGCAACATATTTTACTAAAGAAGCTAGAAGTACTAGAATCCAACAAAAATGGGAACTATAAATGGGCCATCAAATGCTCAGTTCTGGATCACTTCAAACTTCAAGAAAATGCCTAGATAAAGGAAACATGGGTCATCAATCAATTGCATCCCCAACCACTGATATACATCAAAGGCAGCAGTTTTCTCCGGAAGAAAGAAAGGCAATGGATGGCTATTACCTACTCTCTTGAACTCTTCCCTCCGGATAATTACAAAACCTACCTGATTCATCCACTAAGATGTACAAATGAAATAATAGTAATAATAATAGAAGGAAAAGCCGCCTCCATCTGCACATGCACGATACAATTTCTATACAAGCTATATAATCCAATTTTGCAGTCATATGTACAAACTAAAAGTACAAAACGGTTCATACAGTCGAGTATAAAACTTACATCGCGACCAGCCCGGTGGAAATAGCTTGCAGAAAGACTTTTCCCCCAAAGTCCAGAAAAGTGATTATAGCAATTTCTTAAGATGTCAATGTCGGCCAGGCAGCAGGTTTCTGTGGCTTACAAAATCTCCAGTTGTCAAATTTCGTCACCGGCTGGGGACCGCCAGTATTGTGTAGTCAGTCCAAGAAAAAAGTCACATATGAGATATCCCGTCAAAGCTTTTATAATACTCTGATCAAGAAATCACACCTGCAGCATCTATTTTGAGGGAAAAAGACGACCAGAAAATTAGAAAGCCAGGTGACAATTTGTAACGGAAGGTCCACCCTCATCTGCATAGGATTATCACAAAAAGTCAGCACAATGGCTAATTCACTAGAAGTGCCTCAAGCTTGCAACAATTTCTTAGATAAATAAGCATCAAGTGAAATTAAGGGACCATACGTATAACAAATCAGAATGAAATAAATGGAACATACTCCAAAATAACTCTTTTAAAGAGTGAAAGATAAATCGTTTGAGTTTCAATAATTATTGTGGTGTGCATCACAGCTCTACTGCAATGTGTCCGAAGTTCCAGCGATTACTTACAATAGGGAAATCATCATTACCAACAATAATGTGACTGGCAACCAGATGATATAAAGCATGCAATAATCAATGACTACAACACACTGCCAGTCCAGTCCTTGCTTCTCTTTCCATGCGACAAAATATTTACCCTTTCGATTGCAGAAATTTCAGGCCACTACTCACATTTTAATGCAATTAACCAGCTTAGCCACTTTAGAGTACTTGGGAGTCGATAATGTCATAGAACGATGAATTAAAAAAGAACAGCATAGAATGGAACAAATAGGGATATTTCTCTTTCCTTTATTTAGATGTTTATGACCTTTCATTAGTCAGAGGACAACAATTTCGCTCATTTAATACAGAGAATCTTTCTTCCTCCCAATTTGGGACGAAAGCAATGCAAGGGAGTGGAATGGAACTTTCTTTTCCTTTAAAAGGACTCCCAAACAAGAGAATGGTGGGTGCCCACCATTGCTTTTCATTCCACTCCTCCCAAAACTGCACCGACCAAATGGGCTGTAATGACGCTACAAAAAAAAATGTAACGTTACAGAAAATAAATATGTTTCTCCAGCCAAGCAAAAAGCCATGGGGGCACTTTCCACTGAAAGGTGATAAGAGCCAAAAAAAGTCAATGAAGAGAGGTAAAATTACTGGGAAAAAGGAAAAACCCATCACAATTTCCCAGCATTACACAATGGCATTGAAGTTGCAACTCAAGCATCAAATTGAATCCACAAATTATGCCACCAAAGACACTGATAAAATTTACATAATCTTGCATGAGTAGGGACATATTTCGATGAAGTATTATGACCTCTGAACTCCAAAAATGAGGTATCAAACAAACTAAAGCACCGATTCCATAGCCATCCAAACATTAAGTAACAAACAGCTTAACTTATCTCACTTACGAATATCATTTGCTTATAAATATTGAAATATGTACTTATTTCAACACGGACTGAGCTACTATATACTGAACAAGATTATAAGAAAATTACAGGCAACAGAAAGTACCCTACATCAGCATGTGTTTATTCACAGAGATCCATACCAGTGGCAGAAGAGAAGAGGATGAGGTTTGCTAATATCCTGGTAGCTATGATACAGATGTGCTTCTGGGTATTGTGTGTGTATTGCAAACCAACAAACAAAATCAGAGAATCCGTTCCTCAGTCCCACAACAAGTGTATTTAAATCGCATTGTTTTACCAATTAAAGAAAGTGTCTTTTTAAAGAACACCCATTTGATGAATCATTTAAGGCCTCAACAGCTCAAGTTTCTTTATCTCCAAAAGTAAACTTTTTATTATTGGCATCAAGAAAACTTCTTGAAGATGCATTTTGAGGTGAGGGATGGAGAAAAAGAAAAAGGGACAGTAAAAAATTTTATTTTTTAATTCTTTTTATATGGGACAACATTGTGAGTCAAGTAAAATTGGCAAGTACACTGCTCATGGGGAATGAAGGGAGTGTATAAATTTACTACTCAGAAAGTACATGAGAGTGGAAAAAACAATCGAGCCAACTGGATAATTGAAATGTTTGAACAGCCTCTATAAAGTATGTCAGGCATGCACAAATAAGGCACATCTTTTTTTTTTTTTTTGATAAGTACAAATAAGGCACATCTTTAGAAAACGATGATTAAAAATCCATGACCATTCCGTAAAAGAAATAGCATTTTACATTTTGGATATACGGTCTAGATGAAATCATCCCCTGAATCTAGAAATCACCAAATTGGAATTACAGCAGGGAAGCAAGTAATCATAGGAGTTCAAACGTCTTGTGAATGAAGGTTGATGAACTTCCTATACAAAATGTATTTATAACCTTTAAATACAAATCTCGAGTATTCTTTCTAGATGTTAACAACATAATGTACCTCCCCCCCCCCCCCCCCAAAAAAAAACCCAAAACAAAAAAATCACCTATCCTCCTGAATAGAAAATTATAGGATTTGGCATGGTATATTTTAAAGTTGACAAGAATCTGGGGTTTATTTCTGGTGTAAATGGAAAATCAAACTCCACAATCATCACATTTGCAGTTGGAACTTTTTTTTATCGGTTTTGCAATTGGAACTTTATCAAAGGAGAGCCATAAATCCCACAAATTTCTAACTCAACCACATAGTTAATGCCTTGGAGTCAGATTTCTGTGCTTAAGACCACAAGTAATCTTCAGATCAGCCAGAGTGGGTTTGAACATGAGAAAAGAACTACCATAGCAATTTTACAGGTGCATTTTGAGTTGACTGAGCAAAATTGAGTTTGCTTTTAATGTGTAATATAATCAAAGGTAAATAGGTACAGTGTTGACCTTCTCACCCTTCCAATGGTTATATAATACTTCAGATAAAGTACAATTGGCGGTGAATGGGATCTCACATTGCTTGGGAGTGTTCTTACCCTTTATAAAGATTTAAGGATGCTACAATTATAATTTTGACTAGTCTTTTTTGGGGTACAATAAAGACATGGTATGCTTTTCCCGTATCGTTTCATATGGCATTCAAGCCAGGTTATAAGGCCAACCATGCAATACTGGAGCACAGCATAACATGACCCTGACGAGGACGTTAGGAATTTAAGGGAGAGTTTGTTACACCCTAATCCAACATTGGGAATATGGACAGCCAATATATAGTAAGTTATACAGGTAATCATGGATGCTAAGTCCCACATTGGCATACTACTAGGTGAAACAGGCTTTATAAGTGATTCTAGTGAAGCTTCATATTTGACTAATCTGTTTGGGGGTGTAGCGCGGGCTTTCCTTTTTTAAGATAGGTAATCGAAAACTTTATTGATAAGAAAAAATAGACAACCTAAGTACATGGGAGGTATACAAGAGAGAACACCTAGTTAAGAAATAGAAGTGGATAGAAGGAATAGGTAGGCCTAGTTAGTGCTTTCCCTGTATCCTTACATAGAAAAATAAGCAAGTACATCTCTGGTTGAAGACAAATACCATTCTGAGGAATTCAAGCAGTAACCACATTAAGATCAGAAAGAGCACCGGACTTAGAAGAATGCAAAACTGAGATATGAATATACCTTATCCTGTTCCATGTACTTGGCTATGCCTATTTTAATAAAGCTCGTATTTACTGATTAAAAAAAGAGAATATACCTTATCCCAAGCTAGCATGTGTTTTGAGTCAAAAGTAGCATTAAAACAATGAAACAAAGTTACTTATCAGGAAAAAAATACACAATGAAACAAGGTCTGAAGCACTAAATAATTAAGTAGCAGCTACAAGAAGCTAGACTTTTACGAGCCAGCCTCACAAGTGGTTTTGCCTTTAACATAAGGGGAAAAAATTGTGAAGTCACGGACTTTGGGTAAAAAAAACACATAAGCAGAAATGGAATATATGTGCTATTCCAGAAAGCTCCATTCTTCAACTTTTGTTCCATTCTATGCCTAAATTTGTGAGGCTCGTGTCTTGCTTATTATTTTTCTTCGTCTTCACATCACTATCTCAAGAACTGTAGTGCACTATGAAGATAATGACGCTTATTATCAACCATTGAGAGCATAATCTTAAGCATCACAATTTTTTCAGTCTTGAACATAGGAATCCTACCTTAGCTAGTTACCAACCCACTACACCAAGCACAAATCTACAACTCCCAAAGGAGACTATAGAAGAGAACTGGATATAAATAAAATTCAAGCACTAATCCAGATAACAAATCCAGTATGCGTAAACCCTAAAGTATTATATTTGCATTGACGATTTGACATGCACCCACCATATGGGTGTGGGGGTGGTTGGGTGTGTGTGTTTGTTAGGTAAGTCACACATACATCCTCCAAACACACACCCACTCACAACCTCAACACCCAGAAGCTCCTACAAAAGAAGTATCATTTAAGCTACAGCTTCAGCAATGATTACAAGCAGCACAACTACAGTACCTGACTGGGGAGCAATTTTCTGTATAAATCAAAATATTGATCTACACTGCAAAGCACAAACGAATAAGGGGAGAACTAATATCAACATAACACACTTCGGAAGAGAAAACTCTAAAATAGCAAGCAGGAATGCTCGATGGAAATTATTCTATTCAATTAAACCCAATTAAAAGTTAATATACTGCAGGAGAAAATGGTATGACACATATCTTTAACAGGTTCTGACTACAAGTCCAACAGAAATAACAAAATAGAAGTACACAGCAGACAAACCATGCCATGATATAAATTTGAATGACCGGCAACAGTATGCTAATAAGACAAGTTAACTCCATCTCACAAAAATCTAAAGATTCCACCCACTGAAATATGCCTGACCATATGATGAATATGGTGAGCTGCTGCACAATAAATAACACCAAAGCACCTACAACTAGAGCTAGAAAAAGGCAGAGTAAAGACATTGGCCACATAGAATTATAATCTATAAGGAGGAAAACAGCACATGCTAATATAAATTCACGCTAGATAGAAAATGCAACTTCTAATAGGGAGTTGGTGAATACCTCAGTGCATTGTGTCCCCCAGACCCAGCACTGCATCACATTAAAAAATGGATCAATTCTTCAAAATTATTCAGTTACAGATGGATAGCTTCCCTGTCCATTCATCAGCCACACCATAATCAAGGCTGAGCTCCCTCAAAGGAGGGATGTTCTCCATTGCGAACAGCATTAGATGAGGGAACATCAAGCTATTGTGATCATACAGCACAAACTGCACCAACACATTCGGAGTTTCACTATGGCTCATATAACAAGCAACATTTCTCATTCTAGACACATCCATTGCAAAATCCAATGGAGGAATTGAGGGAAATGACGGACGCACATAATCAGTAAATATCTGAGATAAATCTCCCCATTCTGCCCATCTACTCGAAAAACGATTTGGGTAAATCAATGTATCACCATTCATCGACAAAATCTGAGCTTGATCCCTTGTCAGGACAACCCCGGCATATTCACATATAAAAGCGCCAGCTTGTATCAAATCCAAGGACCTAACTCCCCAACCCGTCTCCCTCGACCTAAACACTTCGAGCCTATATCTCAACCCATTTTGAGTAACACGGTTGCGGCAAGTAGGAGGGCACCTACAAAAGGGACCACATTCAAAAATAACGGGCTTCCCTCTCAAAAGAATCCCATTATGATCGTAAGCGAACTCTCCTCCATTCTTGGTAGCACAAAAGCAATCGTCGGTACAACTCGAAACGCATTCACATCCGGTACCATTCCCCGTCCGATTGAATGCATAAGGTGGGAATACCGTCCTCGCAAGATATTCGTAATACATAGGATCCTGATCAGAATCAATGTCATTGAAGAGCAAAACCGGCACTTTCTCCTTCTTCGCCGAAACATCAAGGCTAAGATAACCAGCGGGCCTCGCCACCAACGGCCTAGTCCTGAGACTCTCAGCAAACCTCAAAATGGAGCTACCCATCTCAGCCTGCCCATCTATTCTCAACAGCTTATATTTGTAAACCCCAAAACCGGACTTTCCCACATCAAACCAACAATCAAGAATCCTATACAAGCCATCGTAAACATAAACCTTACTCGTAAGGCCGCCCTCGTACTTAATTCCTCTGATAACCCTCACTTCGATCCCGTAATGCATGCTTCTCTCCAATGCTAAATTCCCACCTTCTAGCTTTTGATGCACGCATTGCCTCGAGAACTTATCCTGCCCGCCTTGACCCGTGTAGATTATCACATCCCCCGCATCCTCATCGTCCTCGTACCCACCGGATACGATTATGCTGGTTGCTATTGGCTCGCCGTTCGAGCTCTGGCTGGCGGGGACGTAATCGATTCCGGCTTGGGCTTGACCATGCAAGCCGACTACACACAATTCCATTCGGAAGAAAAACAAGTCGCCGATGTATATCCCCGGGATCGAGCCGACGATACGCTTATCGCGGTTAAGCCACATACCGCGGTCGCGCAAGACGGACGCGGCGCGTAGATCTCCACGTACGCGGCGGCTGAGGCCGGGCTCGCCCAGTCGGCGCTTCTCGTACTCCGTCATAGATAAGACGCGGAGAGAATCGAATATCATTCGGGTCCGCCGGACGACGTCCCGGAAGTAGCGCTGGTCCTCGATGCCAAGATCGGTGACGCGGACGAGCTCCGCGGAGCGTTGGTGGGGGGGCCGCCTCCGAGAAACGACGAGGGTTGAGACCTGGTTGTTGTTGTCTTCCTGAGGGACCGGGACGATTGCACGAGAATCGGGATCCAAGACGTCGACGTCGCCGTGACGCTGCAACCTCTTGGCGAAGGCGGAGTGGAAGAGCTCGGAGATTCGGCAGAACTCAGAGTAGACGTTGCCTTCCTCGGAAGAAATGCCCGAGGGCTGGGAGGTGACAGAGGTATGCTGGGACTTGGAAAGGATGTTGTGGGTAGTGCTGGAAGAGAACGGTTCTTGAGGAGTCTGTTGTTGTGGTAGTGATTCTTGCTGCGTCAGTTGGTGAGTCTCGAGCGGCTCATCTGAGGGCTCGAGCTTGGGCTCGATTTTGGGGGTTACCAGAGCAGTCTTGGTGGCGCTCGTGGTGGGTGGGTCTGGGAGCAGGTTGAGGTCTAGGAAGGGAACAAGAGAGCCCATTTCGGAAAGATAGAGAGAGTTGGAGGTTAGTACATGGAGTGTTAGGCGGGGCAATTTCGCTAGGATTTTGGGGTTGGCTCGGGAGGTGCTTTCATGGCGGATTTCGGAGACGAAGAGATTGAGGGAGAGGTGAAAGTCATTGAAAATTTTGAAAGTGAGAAACGGCGACTGGATTTTCCGATTTAGACAAGATTCATCTCCTTTACACGTTGAAATAAATCAACAGGGACAAAAGAAAGTAATTAATACAGGAAACAGAAAAATATATATATATATATATATATATTAAAATAAAAAACAAATTTCATGTATCAATTACTATTTATTTTTATATTTTATATTTATAATTTTTTATAAAATATGAAAATTTTTTTCATAAATTTTTTTATCCTCACTCAAATAATAACTAAGGTGATAAATATAGTAAATAGTAATTGATAAAAAAATTTTTTAAATAAAATAGTATCTCAAAACAGTATAAGAGCATTAACATTAGTCTATACATATACATATGTAAAATTATCTTTTTTGCATAACCACTTTGACATTCAAATAAAAATTTCACATTGACTTATACATATTTAAGACAAAATAATAATAAAAAAATATAATTATTTTATTATTATTATTAATTTTTTTCTACAATCAAAATTTTTATATATATTTTGTAATTAGCATCCACTACATATATTTGACATTAATAATACAAATGTAATAATATATAATATATAATTTTTTTATATATTATATTAAAAATAAAAAAAAATAAAAAAATATATTATAATAATAAAATAAATGTGTATGTAAATGTTTGTTGTGTTGTTGAATGAGAGAAAAGAGAAAAAAATAGAAAGAGAAATAGTGGAATGAGAGATAAATAATAATTAAAATATATTTTAGAGAGTGAATATTATGACTTTAGAGTCATATTATTCATAATATGATTTTATATATATATATACATAAACCAATGTAAATGCTCTTAACAAAACCTCTTTATGACTACTTCAGTAAAAACATTTTATACACAAATTTTTTTATAAAAATAAATATATAAGTTGATATACTTTAACGTTATATGTTAAGTAGTATAATTATTTTTATTATAAAATAAATATAATATATTATATCAAATTATGTTATTTTATGAATTTATTTTTATAAAAAAAATTTATGATTGTAGTATTTATTTAATAATATATTTTATTAAAATGTTTTTTTATTTAAAACAAAATTATAATTTTTATTTTCGTTTATGGTTCCATAGATGACAATCATAAAAGTAGCTGTTGGAATAAGCAAAACCATTAGATTCGGTTTGGATAAAAGAAATATTTTATCTCATCTCATCTAATTATTATAATTTTTTAAAATTTTAACATAAAATATAATAAATAATTTAACTTTTTTAAATTCTAAAATAATATTAATATTAAAAAATAATATTCTAATAATATTTTATTCAATTTTCATATCAAGTCACTGTATAAACAACACCTAATCCCGTTTGTATTGAGAAACAATCTCAACTCATCTTATCATTATAATTTTTCTAAATTTTAACATAAAATATAATCAATAATTCAACTTTTTCAAATTTTAAAATAATAATAATATTTTATTCAATTTTCATTTCAACTCATCTCATGTGAACTCAATATCCAATCTGTACCTAAGACTCTGTTTGGATCAAGAGTTGAGATGATATGAGAATTAAAAGTTGAATAAAATATTATTAGAATATTAATTTATAATATTATTATTATTTTAATATTTAAAAAATTAAATTATTTATTATATTTATATAAAAATTTTAAAAAAATTATAATAAAATAAAATAAATTGAAGCGCTTCTCAATCCAAACGGATAAAAATCTAATTGCCTCACTTTCATTTTCATATAAAGGTAAGTCGACAAAAGTCACTCCCAACAAAGAGTATTGATTCGTTCCCAAAAAGCGGAGAGATCCAATAGAAGGTGATAAATCGAGTTCCAAACACCTGTGAATAAGAAAAACAAAACTCCTCATTTATTATTTATACTTGGATACATCTGGAAGAGGTTAAGGAGAAAGAAATGATAGCTTTACTATATCTCTTTACAATTTTTCTATAATTTTTTGATAAAATAATATATTTTTTTAAAATATTTATTTTAACTTTGATTATGATTTGATTTGTTTAAAATTTTAAAAATATTAATTTATTAAAAAATTGTAAAATCATCGTTGCTCTAAGAATATTGAATACTCCGCAGAAGCGAGATAATGTTGTGTGAGAGCCACGCGTGCTATCGCTAATGTGTATGGCTTATGGTACCACACGAAAATATGCTATAGATATCTGGTTTCGAAGCCCTTGGTGGGAAAATATTGGTGGTTGGCATTTAGGCTACATCGGAAATTATGATAAAAAAAAATGTAATAAAAGTGTTTATAGTAAAGATAAATCATATTTGTAATCACGAAGTGACAAACGTCGTGTAAATTTTTAAAACAAGTAAGTAAATATAGAGTTTACATAAAAAAAAATTAATTTTTTAATAATAAATCTTATTATTTTTAATAACAATTTTACAGTATTTACACAATCTATAATTATATGTAACATTATTTACAATTTTAATTATATAAATTTTAATGGTAAAATATAAATAACACCATCCATGCTTGATGTATTTCCCTTTTATCTCTCGTTCATAAACACATCCCCATTTTCTCACCTACCATGATTTCCATTTCTCCGTCATTCATGTCTACCTCCGCACTTTTCTTTGATACCTACTTTTTCTTTCTTTATTTCTTTATGTTTTCTTAATATTATACCTCCCACTATTATAACGCTATTTTTATCGCTTGAAATATAATATTAAATATGTATTGTTTTTTTTTTTCTTTATAATCTTATTTCTTTTTGTTTTTTAAAAAATACACATTAATAGTTATTTTTCTTTGTATAAATTGTATTTTTTTTTTAAAACGTCTTAAAATATTTTTAAAAATATATATGTTATATATATATATATATTAAATTAAGAAATCAAAACCATGAGACATACTATCATTTTTCAACGTGATCACTATGATGGCTGGCAACAAAAAACCAGCGATAAAATACCAATAATCAAATGAATTGAATATATAAAACATTTGTTGAAATTTCAAACTCTCCACCGTTATTTATTAGAGATAAAGAATAATAATTAAAGATAAATGGATAGCAGTATTTTGACAATAAAAAGGAATGGATTAAAGATAAATGTTTGAAATTGTTAGAATAAAATTATTATGGATATCAAAAAGCTAGAAAATCGTAGCATTAATGGTCTATATAATTTAGAATATTTATTTCAAACATTATTAAAATATACTTTCATAATATCTTGATCATGTTTTTATAATGAAAAATATTTTAGTCATTAATAGATCGTGTAAAAATAAATTTACAAATTGACGTGATTTGATACAATGTATTAAATTGTAAATTTTTATAAAATAAATCTAACATATCATATAAAATAATGTCAATTTATAAATTAATTTTTATATAATTTATTTGTTATTTTGGTATTTTGTAAAGTCACGGTCTATCTATAGTCTTTTATAATTATTTTAAGATAAATCTTCCGACTATCAAGTAAATAATTTATAATTAGCTTTTTTAATCTTGGGAGGAAAGTGTGGATGAATATAAAAAACGAGTACCCACTTTTTTAATGTTAAACACTATTAGCTTTTTTAATCAATTAATTAATTAAAAGTATAGGATAAATAATATTTTCAGTTGTGAAGTACACAATTATTTTGAAAACATTAAATAAATACATGACACATAAAAGAATTAATTTTTTAATAGTGAATCACATTTTTTTTAAAAAAATTATGCGACACTTGCGTACTTTCGATTGTATCTATGAATAGTATTTGTATCATTTTTAAATAAAAATATTTTAATTTATTTATTTTAAAATAATTAAAATATTAGATAATTTATACGGAATAAGATTAGATCTTATTTCATTCCAAAAGAATCACCCTCTTTATTCTTTTTTCAATATATTCTATTTCTGGTCCATGAGCCAATTCCTTGAGCTATATTCAATGCTCCATCTTTGCCAATGGAGCACGGCACCGCATTTTACAAGGATAAATATAAAATAAAAATGATATTCTCACCGATAGTTGGGGCTCTAGTGGATTTTGAATATTTTTATTTTTATTTTTATTTAATGATTAAGAAAATATTTTTTAATGATAGATTATTCACCTTATCTTCTTATTCTTCTTTTTAATCTAGAGTTAACGATGTTGTTATTGTATTATATATTAACTACGTGACAGAATTTAATATTTCTAAATTATATCAATCTAAAAGTTATAAGATGGTCGTTAGATAAATAGAATAATAGAATAGAATATAGATCACCCATGCTTTCATATGCATAATTCTACATTCATTTTTGTTATAAACTCTTATACTTATCATCTTTACACTACATACCATATATTATTATTATTTTTATATATTTTTTGTTTTATTCTTGCTAAATTAAAAAAAAATTATACTTATTATCCATGAGAAAAAATAAATTAAAAATTAAAAAATCATGTATAATGTGTGATGTGAAAATGATAAATATATATTTTTTTTAATTATTGAGATAATAAAGAAGAGTAGTTAAGAAATCGATAAATAGATTTATTTTTACCTAAATATTCTTGTCTCTTCTCGTAAAGAGATAATTGGGGATCGAATCTCCATATCTCCATAAAAATAAAAACTAATATTAACTCTTCTATTGTATTGTTGTCCACTAGTTCTTAACTTCAGGTGCAAACCAAGTTGGCATATCCAATATGAGGGGTCCATCTTTCTCTTGGTTTCATGTGTTTTTTTTTTTTTAAAAGAAAAAAAAAAAGCAGAACTTTGAATTAAAAGGGTTGAAATCGATGCTTTTGGTGCCGATGGAAGAGACTCTCTCTGCCCAATATGTAGATCTTACAATAAATAATTTATAAATATTACGAGACTCTCATTTATTTTCTAGAAAAATATATATCTTATATGACATATATATATATATATATATATATATATATATATATATATTTATATAAGAAACCAAACTTCGATCTTGTAATTATGTTTAAACATAATCTAGTGCTTGGAGCCCATTTTGTCCCAAATGGTACGGATTCACGTGTAGAATTTGCGCAAATCGGATTTCATGACATACGGATTCATCTCTGCCTACTGTGACGTTGAGATTACCTTTTAAGATTTGAGATGATTCGAGATTATATATAAATAATAATAATAAAATTATGAATAATTTATTATAAATAATAAATAATAATAAAATAATCTGAAATAATTTCCTTACTAACCAAATATAATTTGAGATCTCATTACTCCATAGAGTTGGAACAATATAGACTTTATTGGAAATTTTATTGAAAATTTGAGAAAAATGGACACACATAATGGCTTTAATGAACTCCCATTTGATGAGGATCGATCATTTACTTTCAAAACATAGTGTACATTCTTTTACCTTACCATGTATATTGTATACTCTCCTTTGGATGGAAATTGACTATGGAGTTGAAACCAATGTTTTGAATACCGTACCGGATGTCGTACCGGTCGAGCCACTGGAACGAAATATTTCGATACCGGTACCGTTTCGTATACCGTTTCGGGATAACATTTCGGTGTATGAATAAATTAAATATATAAATTATATTCCAAAATAATAGTCTATATATAAATAAATTATATATAAATACATAGATATATAAATTATAAATAGTCTAATCTGAATTAAGGGTCAAAAAATGAACTTGTAGTTTGAAAATATGAAAAAAAAAATAATAAGGCCAAAATATCGGCCGGTACAAGTTGAAATATCGGCCGGTACTGGTCAATATTTCAGTCGGTACGGAACATATGGTGTACCTGTACTGGTCTGGTGGCCGGTACGGAAAATACCGACCGGTACGGTATGGTATTCACAACAATGGTTGAAACGGGCTCGCCGACAAAGAGAATGATTAGGATTGTAGATAGGGTTCAGATGGTGGGGGCTCATCTACGGCCCATTTTGCTTCTAGTTTACCTATAGTATTTGTACGTACTCAGTACTACGCACCTAAGCTCATTTTGTGGGTTGGATTGGGCCATTTCCAATCAGGATATTTCCTCCCTAGAGTGACAGACTGATATATTATATATTCTATAATTAAAAATCTCTATCGGTTAGGAATATTGGTGAACAGTAAATTTTATTCATTTGTTTGTCTTTTCAATTTTGTCTTTTTATTGTTTTACCCGTTTTGCCCTACTATTAAATGCATAAATTCTGTGCGTTTTGCTTTTATTTTAGGAGTATAATTGTCTTTTGGTACGTGGTCAGCAACTTTAGTATTTTTTTTTTGTCTCTTTTAGTATTCTTTCTGCAATGTTAGATTAGATTTAGATCCCTAAATAGCTTCCTCTATTTTTCTCCTCACTTTTCTCTTCTCTCTCTCTCCCACAGCCATCGTACTGCCTCCTCAAGCCACCACCTGCCTTCACTGACCTCCCAAGCTCCTCCATGGCCAACCCAGCACCCAATTGAGCCTCCCTTTCTATTTTCCTATTTGTGACCCACGACCTAGCCTTGCAACCACCACAATGCCGTCATGCTCCGCCTTTCACCGCCACCCTAGCCACCATGAGACCACCACAAGGACGGTCAATTTGGACCCACTGTAGCTCTCTACTTAGATCTACCACTCATTGAAGCTCATAACTCAGATCTACAGCCGCGTCGATTACTTTTGTTCGTTGTGGGTTCTAGTGTGCTGTGGGCATATTGATTTTCGATCATTTTTCTCTTCTTTATCTGGGACGTGATTCTCATGGGTAGCTCGAAATGTGTTTTTTATTTTTTGATTCTTGAAATCTATTAAGACCAGTGTCTAGGTCTCTTTGGATCTGAGGGATGATTTCAAGTTTTTTAGTTGTCGATGTTTCTGGGTTCAAAGGCCTGCGGATTTATTTTTCTTTTCTTCTTTATTCTTGTTGGGTTTTCCTTCTCCTTTTTTTGGTTGGATATGGATCTTGTCGTGTGATTTTTGTTCGTCAGTATGGAGCATATTATTTTGGGTTTTTGGGTTGGATCAGCCCGATGGTGTTTTATGTTTGTTGTGACTTATTAGCATTTTCATTATTTTTTCCTGGTTGTTTTGCATTTCTATCAATTCTCATTATTTATTTTTTCCCTTTTTTCCTCACACATAATGCTCTGGGTCTAATCTGGCTATAAGATTTGAAATTAGTGATCTTTCTTAGTCTTTATCTATGCTTTTCAAGGGAATTTTTTTTTTCTTCTGAAAATCAAATGTTTGATTATTTATGTTTTGAATAACAAAAGTTTTTGCTTAGTTGTATTTCCTAAGACTTTAATCATGTGGTTTTTTTTGGGAAAAAAAAGTTCATGAATTAAATTAAATTTGATGCATTTATTGAAAATATCATTTGTGCTGGTTGGTATGCCGTTGTGATATAATACACGATTTTTGCTTATTTAGCAGTGAGTATGGAGTATAATTGTTCTGATATTATTTTTTATTCACAACATAGCCTTTAAAAGAAATGATGTATTATATAACTCATTTTATAACTCACACGTTTATTTTATATTTAAGATGACATTAAGCATAATGTTTGACATGTATTCGTTTTGTATTTCTTGATTGTCAATATTATATTTTTATGTCATTGTGAATCTATATGAAGGGCAGTTCCATTTTTTTGTTGTATTTCACTGTTTGTTTTATTTTTTTCTAATTTATTTGGTTTCTTAACTACATGGTTCTTAACTATGGTATTTTATTGCTTGAGGCTTGAAATGGATGGTTTCAATTTGGGGAAAGGGATGGGCATATCAGTTTGTATGTCTGAGTGCCAGGTTGAAGGGATGGGTTGAGTGTTTTGGTTTATGTTTGTCAGTCGGTCAGAGTTTTTTGTTTGTTTTTCTCATTCTTATCCATTGAGTTAAGTGTTTGGGGAAGAGGCAGTGAGTCAGACTAATGGGTTGGATTTACATGTATCAGTCGCTCGGTCTTCGTTTGTTTGTTTTTTCTCCTTCTTATTTGTTAAGTTGAGTGTTTGGGGAAGGCGCAGTGAGTCAGACTAATGGGTTGGGTTTTCGTGTGTCAGTCGGTCAATATTTTTTTTCTTTGCTTTTTCTCATTGTTATCTTGAAGTGGTTGGCTGATTTATGTTTTTTTTTTTGCGTAATTACATTTTTGACCTTGATTTATATAAATGGTAATGCTTCTTTTGAAGTTTCATTCATGTTCTTTTTTCTTCTCTCCCGTGTGTAACATCTTTCTCACCCAAGCTTTTCTCTTCCAAAAATCAGATTTCTTCTTAGCTTGTGAGATTCACTCTTTTATTTTTCCCATATTATGTGTTGGTCTTACTGTGTGGTTTTTTCTCCTGTTTCGTTACTCATTTTTCGTTGTTCTATGTTTGTTCTGTGGTTTTCCCCTTATGTGTGTTTCTTTCTTTCCTTTTCTTGGTGCATGTTTCTTTTTTGAATTTGTTTTAACTCTTGTCTCAGTCAATTTCGAAACATGAGTTTTATTTCTTTTTTCATGTCATCCCGTTGATGTCTTCTTATTTTTTCTTTCTAATTGAACCAATTTATTGGTTTATTTCTTTCAGGGAATCTGGACTTTTTTACTTGCAGTTTAGTTGCTTTGAGGTTTGTATATTGTTTTTCCTTATTTCTTTAAGCATATATTGTCAAATTTGTATATTTAGTTATTAATAGGTTAATAGATGTTTTTCTGTTTTTCACTCTAAGAATAGTTACTATGTTTGTATTATGTATTCGGTTCCATTTGTATGGTATTGGGTTTGACATTTTTTTTGTTAATTTTTCTAAGCTTTTAGATATTCCTTTTTCTTATCAAAACTCAAGGGTTTTATTAAAAATAGAGACACGCTTCTCATCAGGGTATGATTTTTTACTTCTCCTTTAGAATTGAAGGATTTTATGAAAGATAGAGAAATGCTTCTCATTAGGTAAAAACTAATTGGACTCAACCAAACATGACGGAATAGGTTTTTGGTTTTTGGCTGATGAATTTTTTTGCTTTATTTGATTTTTGTTTGCCATCTATATCTGTCATTTAAAATTTAGATCTTTGTTTTTTGGAAAATTTATATTTTTAACGTGTTGAGTATTTTTTTTATATATTGTTGAATTTTTCATTTTTACTTGTCTTTTATAAGGTTTAAGGGTTTTAATGAGGTCTTTGTCAAAAAAGAAACAAATGAGAAAAAACGGATTTTAGAGAACATTTTTGTTTATTTATTTTTCTAAAAAAAATATTTAACTTCCATTTTTTCTCCATGTTTTGATGTTTTAGTGAATTTCTTCCCTTTATTTATTCTGACTTGTTGGTTTGCTTTTTGCAGGAAATTTGAAGTATTTTATTTGAAAAATGATGGTGTTTTGAGGTTTGTTTGTCTTTTAGTTATTAGCTTGTATATTTTGGTTAGTATCTTTTGGTTTGGAGTTCAGCCTGCTTTGGACTATGAATATATCTTTTAGTTTTATTTTCTCTCTGTTTCTATATTTATGTTGGTATTTATTTGAGCAAGTGGGTTAAAAATTTACATTTTTTGAATGTTGATTATTTTTTCCCCTTTGTATATATTTTTGGATTTGTAGATTTTGTTATTAATAGGTTAATAAATGTTCTTCAATTTTTAGCCTTTTAGGCTTCGTTTGGATGATGAACTCATCTCAGATGAGTTCATTTTTAGAATGCATCCAACATCCAAACAACACAAAAGTCTCGACGAAATATAATTGAAATGTGAACTTAGTGGCTGGGTCCCACACAGATTTCAGATTTTAGCTTTTATTGTACCCACCTAACAACCCACGTGAAGCATTAATTGTGTTTCATCATCTCACTTTTTTTTCTTCTTTTTTTTTTCTGGCTTTTCCACAAGAACGAAAAAAATCTCTCAGCTGCAGTCTATTATTTGCTTTTTTTTTTTTTTGCTTGCAGGTTTGGCGGCGGAAGTGGGAGACAAATTTGTCAGATGAAAATACTGTTTATGGATGGGTCCCAATTTTTTCACAACTTCCTATAAATATATCTAAACTCATCTCAACATCCAAATATAATAAAAACTCATCTTAGTGGACCCCACCAAACTCATTCAACAATCTCAACTCACTACTATTCATAAAAAACTCAACTCAGCTCAACTCAATTCAGCATCCAAACGCAGCCTTAGTTTTTTCTTTTTTCCATTAAAATTCAAGGGTTTTTATTAAAAACAGACAAATGTTTCTTACTCGGGTTGTATGGTATTGGGTTTTATGTTATTTTTGGTTCATTTTTGTAGGGTTTTATCAAAACATGTAATTATTATACTTCACTAACCTATCATTATCCAAACATATTTGCTAAAATTTATTTTTTAACCATTAAATTTTTCAATAATCTTTTTTTTTTTTTTTTACAAAATCATATAATTTTTGTTAAAAAAAATTAAATTCACCCAACTAAGCAAATGTGTTTTGCACGTTGCTGCCTTCCTAATATATATATATATATATATATATATATATATATGAAAACTTTATACACCATATCTTTCCATGAATGATTTTGGTGGCAAAAAATATTATTTTTGTGGAAAAACTTTATCCTAACCAATTTTATTTCGTGGAAGGCTCGTGGGATATAAGTCGTAACAAAAAGTATTTTATTCCACGAAAGTTTCAAGTCATAAAAAATACCAAGTTATTCCCATGACAAATTCCACTGCAATAGATTACTAAGCTCACCGCAAAAGCACGTTTACATTCATCATTGCTAGTGAGAATAATTACCGCTAGAGGTACTGGTGGGTATTAGTATTGCCCACTAGAAAATTCATTCCTTTTAAATTCAAAACAAGAAGTTAGTATTGTAAGAGCATTGGCAATGGCCTAGCCATTGCCAAATCCAACTCCAAATTTTACCTTTTATTGAATTAAAATTCCTACATTGAACTAGCTAAAGCCATATTTCTTAATTTTGAGTTACAGTAAATTTCTCCTCTTTGCTATGTTTGGCGACATACTGTTGAAGGATCAAAGGAATATTTTATTATTCCCTCTCTTTCCCTCGTATTTTTTCCTTTTGTTTCAAAAGGTCATCACTCTTCTCTTCGTTTTCTCTCTTCCTCAATCTTCTTCGATCGATTGTCTCTCCGTTCCTGGGTCTAAAAATTCTTGAGTCCCTTTCATTGCTGGTTCCTATCATCTGGGCAATTCTCTCTCTCTCTCTCTCTCTCTCTCTCTCTCTCTCTCTCTCTCTCTCTCTCTCTCGGCTTGGCTCAAGAACATTAAGAATACCCCCCACGGCATGAACTTTGTGCGACTAATTTAGGAAATTATATTTTTGTGTGATAGATTTAGGGAATTTGACTCTACAGACCCAGAGCATCTTTTGTTTCTTTCGTTTCGTTTCGTTTCATTTTTAGTGTTCTTTTCTTTTCTTTTTCTTGTCCATGCTCCATGCCCAGACTTGACCTTTGTATCTAAGTTTATGAAATTGTCTTATTATGGTTCTTATTTGATTATTATATAAGTCATACATGCAAGCCTTATAAGTATGTCCCGCCCTTCCCTTGTTCACCCTTTTATCTGTTCTATTTTCACTTTTTTTTTTAATATTTGTTAGGTATAGGAACTCTTTTGGTTTTGTAAATTGGGTAGATGCCTTGTTCATTTCATCATCATAATTGTTTCTTTTGTTTTTTATATATATTTTTTTGTGCATCCTAGTCTCCATACTAAAGTTTTTTATTTCTATTTTTTGGTTTAATATTCAGAAATATTATGAACATTCTTCAGGCTTGAATGAAAGGTAATTAAGTTTAACTCATTGCTTTTCCATGATGCATGAAAAAAAAAGGTAGGGTTTAAGAGGGGGTTTAGTAGCAGCGTATATATTTCGGGTTGATTACCTTATTCAAAACAAGCCTTTGAAACAATTATTTTTTGAACTCATGTAGTTTTAATTTTCTTTTGGAACTAATGTAGTTTTATTTTATTTCACTAAATGGAAAGAGAATAAAGATTACAAATGAACATCTTCAGATTTATTCTTATAAAATATTTCTAGAAATATTACTAACCCATCATTGAATCTGCGTGTTACTTGAATCTTGCCCACCATTCTTTCGTGATGAATGGAAATATTACTAATCCCATCCATGATGCATGAAAAAAAAAAGCTTGGGTTCGTTCTGCTTGTTACTTGAATCTGCAATTCTTTTTATAAAGGTAGATCGAATGAATTTAATAACTCCAGTTTATCTTCTTTGCATACCAGATCAGGAATAAAATGTCTTTGCTGTTCTACTTTGCAAAACAGAACACATGCATACCAGTTTATCTTCTTTGCATACCAGATCAGCAAAACAGAACAACAAGTTTATTTCTTTGTTTTTTTTTTTTTTTTTTGCATATTTCTTTGCTCTTTTTCATTGTTGTTTTTCTACATATTTCTTTGCATACCAGATCAGCAAATGGCTTTTATTTTTTACTCTATTTTTCTGCATATTTGTGGATTGTTTGTCTGCTAAAAATTTGTTAAAATTTTGAGAAATTTGTTAAAATCTGAAAACTGTGTTGGATGGTTGTGATTATATATGGGAGCTTATTGCTTTTATTTTTCTTACTTCTATCCAAAGATGATGTTGATTCTATATGTAGTGCCAGATAGGTTTATTTATTTATCATAATTCAAGTTGATTTAAACATTCCATTGGAGATTGCTAGTTTTACATGTCAGTTTGAGGCAGGCAGATATAACATATATATATTGGCAACATTTGTTTAGTTTGTGGTAACTTGATTTGCTACTTTCTGGGACTTGAAGATTTTAAACTTTTCTGACTCCTTGAAAATGTAATATTTTTCAAGGATAGACACACAAATTGATGATAACCCATTCTTTACCACTCTATTACAAAGTGGAGGAGAATGTTGTAATAGCACCTCAATGCAACATTTTAATGTTGAGGTCCAAGCAACCCCAATGACGGTGAAAAAAGGCATCCTCCAAAAAAAGTTCAAAGGGATGCATCTTTCACTGCAGAGGAGGATAAACTCCTCATCTCAACTTGGCTTAACATTAGTATCGATGTGATAAAAGTACTGATCAAAAGTCAACTCAAATGTGGGACAAAATTTCAGAATTTTATCATGAATATAAAAAACTGAACACTGTGAACCGTTTTGTAGCTTCTTTGATGAATCGATGGTCCTCGATTCAGAAATACACAAATAAATTTTATGCATTTTTAACATTGAGTTTTTGCATCTGAGTGGAATGGAGCAGGACAAGGTATGTAACATTTTCATTTAATTATCGCAATTATGTAGGACTGATTTATGAACTAACAATATTCCTATGGATTTGTAGATTGGGAAGGCAAAAATTTTGTACAAAGAAATAGAGAGGAGTAACTTCACAATGGAGCACTGTTGGTGTCTTATGAGACACCAACCAAAATAGCAGCAACACATCTCCACTATTGGGACGAGAAGAAGGCTATAAGAAAAATTGCACAATGAAGTTGCTATTGACACGGTGGAAGAGAACATGAAAGTTTTTGCTAAGAGACCTGTAGGCAAAAAAACTGAAAAAGAAAGGGAGAGGAAGCGGAAGTCAATGGAAGGCAAAGATACTGAGATCAATATTTTCTTAGCTAAAATGACCGAGGATAGAGCTACGAGTATGGAAGAGCGGAGAAATGCTGTGTTGAAGACAGACCAAAAAAGTGAGAAAGTATTTGAACTAAAGAAGAATAAGTTTGAACTAAAGATGATCATGCTAGATCTACATGGCATGAATGCCATGCAACAAGAATATTTTCTTAATATTCAACTAGCAATTTTTGAGAAATTGAAGTCTCATTCTGGAGGTACATTTACATCTCCTTCGACACCTTATTATGTAGATGTCTAACTTTTAATGTTGGTAGTACTAAATTTTTTGAGAATTTAGTAGCTACCTAGCCACATGTGGGCTAGATAAATATGTGGCTGGGTAGCAACTAAATGCGTAGACTGTGAATATTATCTTTGTACTAAAAACTAAATTGTGTTGGTAATTTATGAACTGTTTTGATAGTTTGTGTTGGTAAATGCGTGGTCTGTTTTGATAGTTTGTGTTGGTAATTAGTGGACTGTTATGGTAAATTTTGACTCTTTTGGTATATAAAGAGGTATTTATATGGACTGTTGGTGCCGTGTGTTGATGGACCTGAATTTGGAGGTGTTTTGTGTCTTGCTAATTAAGTTGGTGGATCTTGTGCTATTTTTGTGTTCCATTGTGATTTGGGAAATGACGAGAAGATATTGAATATGCATTTTTGGTTTGTAATCAAAACTAATTGGTTGACAATATATTTCAAATTGAATAGTGAACTAATTTGGTTTTGATAGTATGGATTTTCTGAAATGCAGTAGTTTGTGTCTATGGTTTTAGAAGTTGTGAGTATATTCATTGTTATCAACAATCTTATGGTTGATTACTGTTGGAGAAGCGAGAAGTTAGTTACTATTAGTATATCATCATCTTTAGGCTATAGTCTTAGGGTTTGTGCTAATGGAAGCAGAGTCATGAGATGTTATGACTGTATCACAAGTCTTAGAAAATTATATGAGGTGCATCATTCATCACTTGATGCAGAATGAGATCAGGAATTTGTGAATCTCCACTTGACAAAGCTTTGGTTTGTTTTCTTAGTTTTTCTTTTTTTTGGCTAATACCGAGTAGTTGGTTTGTGAATCTCCACTTGGCAAAGCTATGAATATATGTAGCATAGCAGCCTGCGTAAAGTTGATGTGCTAATTAAGTAGTCATCTTCTAAAGGGAAGATAATCTAAGCCTCCTACTAGCATCTCTCTTTTGGACAAAATAATTATCGTGGGAGACTACATTAGAATTTATGCGTAAAAAAAGATCACGACTCATTCGAAACCTTCTCCTATAAAGATTGGGTGGATATATTGGTGGTTCAGCAAAGTAATCATTCCAAAGGTGTTAATGACCTTCCAATGAACCATGTCTAATGAACCTACTAACGTTGAGGTTTACGACGAGGTGAAGAAGATGCTCCCTCGGATATCATTACAATTGCTTGCATCATATCCAACTCATGATCAGAATAATCATCCTATTCAATATTTGAATAGGGATCCATAGCAAAATGATGGAAGAAAAATAGAAGAATTGGAAGAAGAAAAGTTGGTTTTTGATGAATGTAGTTAGAGGATAAGTCTATTCATAGGGTTTGATCACCAACTATTAATTACAATTAAAAAAGTTAGCAAAAGAAGAAAGGTTGGCAAAAATTAGTTTGTTGGTTTCAAAAATTATAGATGATGATTGGTTGGTACAAGAAGTTGGCATCATGTGTTTGTTGTTGGGTTCACAAAATTCTAATTTGATCCTTAACTGTTAGCTATAACTAAAAACGTTGACAAAAGAAGAATGGTTGACAAAAATTAGTTTATTGGTTTCAAAAATTGTAAATGGTGATTAGTTGATACAAGAAGTTGACATCATGTGTTTGTTGTTGGCTTCACAAAATTCTAATTTGATCATTAACTATAAGCTACAACTAAAAAAGTTGGCAAAAGAAGAAGGGTTGGCAAAAATTAGTTTGTTGGTTTCAAGAATTGTTGTATAAGTTTTTTTTATCAAATATTATTAAAGTATATGAAATGTATTTGCAAAATATAATTTTTTTGTCAAATATTATTAAAATATATAATATAATATTATTATTTTGAATTTAAGATGGATAGTCCAATGTGGACTCAGATAGTCAAAAGTTAATATTATAACCAAAAGTTAAGATTCTAGCCAAATTATGGACTTAGCAATGGTTAGGCCATTGACAATGCTCTAAGGGCAACATATCTTATTACAAAACCAACAAAAACGAATTATTAAAGGCCCTATCTCTGCATACAAGTCAATAGAACACTATTGTTCAGTAACAAGATCCTCTGAACCTAACTGACAGCCAAAGATCGTGGTTGGGTATACATGCAGCCACATAAGGGATTCTTAAATTAAAAATATAAGCAGCCTCCAGCTGAGCTAGATCAAACCCAAGCCAAGACATACTTACTGATGCTCTAGGATTGATGTTTACATAAATACACAAAATATGTCCAATTACAAACTTTCTTAGTCCTTGAAATCAAATACCATATTATTAAACTACACACACATACTCAATACAAAGTCCAATTAAACTCCACGTAGAACATCCAACACATCCCCGTACTTCACAGGACATAAAACCATAACACAACTACACATTTAATCCCATCACTTCGCACATGGCATCCGAACACTTTACAAACTGTGCAATAATGCCCATCGCTTCAAACTACTCCACAGGATACCATTCACAGTAATCCCACCACTTCACAATTACAACCACACCACAAACTTCACACTTAATCGACATCACTTCATACTACACATAGCCACACCACAAATACACCATTCAAAATCCAGCGTTCACAACACAACACATTCACAATAATTTCTTAGATACACAAATCACAACCATATTACAATCTACACCACAACTGCAACTTCACAAACATGACAATTTTAAATATAAGGCATAGAAAATATACCAAAAATTGAGTTACAGTCTAGGCACAGAGGAGTTGGGTTGTTGGCGTTGGGAGCCTCGATTAGGTCTCATGGTGGAAGGTTCATAGCTAGGGAGAGGAGACCACAGTGAAGCTGTCAGCTTGTGGCGGAGCACAGACAGCTACTGAGAGAGAAAAACAAACAAGGGGCTAAAGGAGGCGTTAGGGTTGAGTGTGGGTTGATTGATGTTGGGGAAAGTGAGAGAGGGACGTGAAGGAGCTGTTCGTGACCATGGTGTCCTGTCGTGGAGGATGGCAGCGGCAAAGCCCTAGTCTAGAGAGAGAGACGAAGAAGAGAATGGAAGAGAGAGAGATCCAAGATAGGGTGAGTGAAACCGAGAGGGATGAAGGGAGTAGTGGTGGAATCGCGTGGTGGCGGCAGCTCTGTGTGTGTGTGTGTGTGTGTGAGAGAGAGAGAGAGAGAGAGAGATGGAAACGTTGAAGGAGTGAGGGACTGAGAGAGAGGATGGGGGTGGTTGGCTGGCGACGGTGTGCTCGTGGTGGCAAAAGAGGTTGTTGGTGGCGACAGTAGCGCTAGCTGGTTTGAGGGAGGGGCATTAGGGAGTTTTCGACTTGGAAAGGGGTTGATGGCACCTGGAGGGAGGGGGAGAGAGAAGAGAGGGAATAAGGGAGGGAATTAGGATTTTATCCAAGTGATTCTAGCCCTACATTCTAACTCTAATCCAAGGCAACTAGGTTTGGGTACCAAGAATACCTCAAGTATTCTCCGAATACTCTACTACTATTCATTACTTTTCACTACTATTCAATATTCTATTATTACTTTTTCATTATTGGTCATAACTTTTCTCAACATTTTTTTAACACTTCTCACAATCCATACGTAAAAATAACTATTTTTCTGTGTTTTATATGGAATACTTATTTGTGGCGACAAGCCGCAAAAAGTTATTATATTCTCGCAAACACTGTGATTAAAGTATCTTATACGGTAGACTTATTTGTGACAACATGATGTCGCCGCAAAAAGTTAGTTTTACTGATGCCTTTTTGGTCGTCAAATATTATTTCGTGGTGAAATGTTGATTTTTTTTCCACATATGTTGTTGGTAACATCAGGTAAGTATTTTCCACCAACTTATGTCTTGGAAAAAGAACTTGTGGGAAATGGACAAATTTGTTGTAGTGACATTACCATCATACTTTCATCCCACTATGTAACATGTAACACATTTATCACCATTGGATAATTCTGGATGATTCTCTATCATCCAATGATGATAAATATGTCACATCTTATATAGTGAGATGAAAGTGAAATAAGAGTGAAATAAGAATGTGTTATATAACATTACTTATATATACATATCTATATTATATGTAATAAGTGGGGATAGCCTGTGAATAGTATTTTTGTCGTCCTCCGTATCTCTTGTCCTTTTTTTATGTTGTTTTATCTTTTTTATCCTTTTATTTTGGTGCTTTGTGTCCGTTTACATAGGGATAATTTAGTCTTTTTACCGTAACAATGTCAGAGGGGCTGCAGCTTTGGTTTTTCCTTTTTACCTTCCGTCTTTTTCCCTTCTTTTTGCCGACAACTTTTGTCTTTATCCCTCTATCCCTCCATTTTATTGGCATATTTACATATTTGCCCTTAATTTTGGTATATTCTTCACATACCCGAATTATTTTTTGGTCTTTTTATTTGCTATGCTTATCCTCTTTGCTTTGCTACACTTATCGTGTTGTTTTATCTATTTACCCACTGTCTTTATATATAATTTTTGGTTTTCTTGAAACTATAGTTTTATCTATTTACCATAATCTCTGGAAACTTTTTGTTTGCTTCTCCTGGTTTGCATCCTCTGGTATAATTTTTTATTTTCCTTCTTCTGAGTTAAATTTAGTTAAATCTTTTTTATTGCTTATTACACAATTTGCTCATAGAGCACTTAGATGTAAAAAAAAAATTACGTAGGCTCCAACGAATGTATGAAAAATATTATAAGGCCAAACAAGAATAAAGCCAAATAACATGAACAATTGAAATTGTTTGTTGTTCACCGCTCTTCTTTGTTGTTCAATTTATATGTCCATTTCTGTGATACATCAGAAGATGCTAACTGTTAACCTATACAATATCCCGAAAAAAATAAAATAAAAGTAAGATTCTCATATATAAAACAATATTACAGTAACATGTGGAAAAGAAATAAAAAAAAAAAATGTAGTGCATGTGTAGATCTAAAGAGATTTGTTAAACTCAGAAGAAAACTCATACTGAAAGAAAAAAGATCAATATATGTCAGAAAAAATTAAACTTTTCAAAACCCACCAATTACACATATACAGATCATAATACATAACAATAAATAGATTTTCAAACTTCTCGGACCTACACTAAAACATGTACATCTGTTCAAGTTTACAAACAACCGCAATTTTTTCTTTTTTAAACTAGAAGATAAAAATGTTAGACGTGAACAATACACAAGAGGGGATAGCGTGTGAATAGTATTTTTATCGTCCTCCATATCTCTTGTCCATTTTTTGTGGTTTTTGTCATTTTATTTTGGTGCTTTGTGTCCGTTTACATAGGGATAATTTAGTCTTTTTATTGTAGCAATGTCAGAGGGGTTGTAACTTTGGTTTTTCCTTTTTGCCTTCCGCTTTTTTTCCTTCTTTTTGCCAACAACTTTTGTCTTTATCCTTCTATCCCTCTATTTTATTGGCATATTTATATATTTGCCCTTAATTTTGTTATATTCTTCACATAACCGACTTATTTTTTGGTCTTTTTATTTGCTATGCTTATCCTCTTTGCTTTGCTATGCTTATCCTGTTGTTTTATCTATTTACCCACTGTCTTTATATACAATTTTTGGTCTTCTTGAAACTACAGTTTTATCTATTTATTACAATTTCTAGAAACTATTTGTCTGCTTCTCATGGTTTGCATCCTCTTGTATGATTTCTTATTTTCCTTCTTCTGAGTTAAATTTAGTTAAATCTTTTTTGATTGCTTATTACACAATTTGCTCACAGAGCACTTAGATGTAAAAAAAAAAAACGTAGGCTCCAACAAATGTATGAAAAACATTACAAGCCCAAACAAGAACAAAGCCAAACAACATGAACAATTGAAATTGATTGTTGTTCAAATTATATGTCCATTTATTTGTTACATTAGAAGATGCTAACTGTTAACCTATACAATATCCCCAAAAAAATAAAGTAAAAGTAAGATCCTCATATATGAAACAATATTACAGTAACATGTGGAAAAGAAATAAAATAAAAAGAATGTAGTGCATGTGTAGATCTAAAAAGATTTGTTAAACTCAGAAGAAAACTCACATTGAAAGAAAAAAGATCAATATATGTCGGAAAAAATTAAACTTTTCAAAACCCACGAATTACACATGTACATATCACAATACATAACAATAAATAGATCTTCAAGCTTCTCGGACCTACACCAAAACATGTACATCTGTTCAAGTTTACAAACAACCGCATTTTTTTTTAAAGCTAGAAGATAAAAATATTAGACATGAACAATACACAAGCAAAAATAGATCTACGTAAATAGATCGACAGATCTAAAGTACCTCCTCTCGGATCTAGCCTAGAAGACCAAAAACAAGGATCTCAAAATATATGACCATATGTTCGGATCTAGATGGAAAAAAAAACAATAAAGATCGACCGAAAAGGGCAAAAAAAATCAAGAACACTGAGGTCTGGACATGATCTCTTGAAATTTAGGAAGACCTGTCTAGATCTATAGAGAAAACGAAAGTGATTTTTTTTTTATAGAACTCTTCAGATTTATAAAAATAAAAGACAGAAAGGGAAAAAAAATTAAACTTAGAGAATCGCAAAACTTCACAGATCTAGAAGAAGAAAATAAAAAAAAACTCCACCTTTCCCATAAAGAACAACCGTGTTCTTTGTTGGCTGACCTAGGCTACAATTTTCTTCATTTTCTTTGAGACCAAACATGGAAAATGTCTGTTGAGAGGAGATTTGAGAGATTTGAGAGACACAGTTGAAGAATAGTGAGGAAAGAGAGAGAGAGACCTCTGGTTTCCGACGAAAAATAGATTACAAAAGAGAGGAGAGAGAGAGAGAGAGAGAGAGAGAGAGAGGGTGAAGAAGGCTCGAGAAGGGAAGGCTGGAGGGGGAAGAAAAATGAAAAAAAGGATGGATTAGGCTGACCGAATGGGAAGAAATAGAAAAAGGTAAAAAAAGAATGGGGGTGTGGGCTGGGTTTATAAGATTTTCTTTGGACTTTACAATTGCATTTTAGATCTTATTAGAAATAGTCTTGAATATTATTTTCCGAAAATGATAGTAAATTTTCATAAAATTTTTAAGGAAATAAAAACTCTAAAGAGATGAACTTTAATGTTGCATAGTATTTTATTCCTTTCATAAGAATCAAAAGAAAATGTTTACAAATTAAATTTTAATGTTGTGCAGTATTTTATATCTTTTAATTTTGAGTCCTGTAAATATTGAATTGAATTTTTGTGTTCTACTACAAATATGTAGTTAGCTATATAATTTCCTATGTTTCTATTAATGGTTTCTTTTTAGTAATTTATTAAAATATATACTTTCTAAACCTAAATGTTTCTTCTGTTTTTGGATAAATTGAAGATTTTCTTCCAAAATAAATATATTTCTTAGTGTAATTATAAATTTCCATTGGAGAATGAATTATAATCTTTTTAATAATTTAAATAAATATGTATATTTATTATATCTCTTATTATTCTTAATATATAGTTATTTAATAAATGTAAATATAGATGGAATGACTTTGGACTTAACTATTAACCTATAGTCTATTCATTGTTTCTAAAAATTATTATACCAGTTGCTCATAAAATTGTAATAAGAAATTACAAGACTACTTCCCATATTTCTAAAATATTGCAAGTCAAATTTTAGAGAAATAATAGATGATCCATTTAGGCGCATAAATAAATGAACTTGGATAATTGTGCCAAAACAAGCTGAACATACTCTCCATCAATGTTGTTACCGAAGTAACATCATAAATGTTATATAGAAGTGAAAAGGTTGGATAGAAACTGGGTGACCATGTCGGCAGAAGAGAAGAGAGAGAGAGAAGTAGGTTGGTTGGGGGTAAAAGAAAAGAAGGAGTATTTTGGACTTTTGTTCTTCACATGTGAAAAATAGAGATCTTGGGGGAAAGGAAAATATGTGAAAATAATACATAGAAAAATAAGAGAGAAAGAAATAGATAAGGAAAAAAATATTTACTAAATTTTAAAATCAATTTTTTTATTCTTGATCTAAAATTAAAAGTTTTTATTATAAAATAAAATGATGAGTTTTAATAAATATTTCTTAAGAAAATTGAGTCATCTAAATAATGAGAGTTCTTAACATAAAATAAATTAATGAATATTAAATAATATTGATTAAAAAAAATTTTGCTTATTCATTTGTTTATTTAGTAATATCAAATTTATTATGCTTTTTGAAGGGCATTTACATCGACTTCAAAAAAAAAAATACATCCACTCATATATGTAGGAATGAACAACATGTGTTCTATTTAAGAATTATAACTATACAATTTTTCAGTTTATTTATCTTTTTTTTTTTTTTTTTGCAGATTTGCTGCTTTTGTTTTTCATTTACTATCCTTCAAACTGGTTGTTGTCAATTTCCTTTATTTTCACTGTTCTTTTACTTGTCCTATACTTTCTGTTATGTTCTCTTTTATATCATTTGAGAAAATGTCATTCAAATTTTTTTATATTTATATAAATGCAACTGTAGCTAAAATAAATTGTTGACATTATATATTTGTTGTACGAATATTTTCGTTCCTCACCGTACTAATTTCTTTTAATAGATTTGTTCTATTCTAAAGTGTGCTATCACATTTGGTTCATTTAATATAATCTATATGAAATTATTATTTGGAATTAATTGATTTCTTTTCTGCTTTAGCTATAAATGCTTATAATATTTGTTATATATATTATATCTCTTTATATATGCATATGTACTCACATCTTTGATATGTTCTCAAATGTTTTTTAGATTACATTCTAAAATCGACGTAGACTTGAAACACATTTCTTTGCGTACACAGAGTACCATTGTTTCCAAATTTTGGTGGCAAAATTACAAAAGCTTGATAAACAGTAGTTTCTATGCATCAAAATATATATATATATATATATATATATATAATTAACATATATATTCTTTCTACTGGGCAAACATCCCTTGGACGTATCATTATTACTAGTATATTATATATATATATATATATATATATATGAGAGAAGGAGAGTGCTACTCCCATGGACAAAGGGTACCGAGATGTGTACCGAATAGCTAATATTTTATATTTTGTTTTTTTTTTTTTTAATGTATATGTGTGCGTATTTAAAAGAAAATGCTAAAAAAACACGCATACTTAATAGGAAAAAAAAATTGGTATCCTTTGTTGGTAGACAAAGCCATTTTCCAAATGAAAAATATTTTAACTACAAAAAAATTATATAAAATTAATCATTTAAATTGATGTGTTTTGATATGATTCGTGAGATTATAAATTTATTTTTATTTAATAAGCATTTTATGTTTCAACCGTTTTGTAACTGTGCAAGTAACAAAATTCACATAAAAATGCAGCAATAATGCATGAGGTGTACATAAGCTTGCTAAACGCCACCTGTCCGTCACAAGCAAGGCCACAACCGTACTATAATGCAGTCAGTGGTAGCATCACTGTAGCAACACCACATACCAGCCCCACCATCTGCTCCTTCGTCTGAATTCTATGCAATTTGCCAGACCATGGAACTGGAAGGCAGCTTCCTGTCCCATGCATGCATGGCTGGTGCCCAACGCACCACGTGATGGGGGCTGCACTGCTAATTGGCCTTAGGATCGACAACTTTAAAAGAAACAAAAACAAAGTTAATGCCATTCATGATAGATGCACCTCTAATTAACCCGGCCAACTGGCAAAGTATTCAACATGTACGTACGAACGTTATACGCTTTTCTGGACAGCCCAAAACTTTGCTCGATCATTTTTCCCTCTCTAGCTAGCTGTGGCCGCTGCCAAATATTATATAATATTCCTCGATTCCTTGCTTCGCCGGCGGCGCCGGGCTTCCCCTCCAACGGTTTCGTACGCACTCGCCAGGTCCATATATATTCACATATACAATGGATGGAGTTACTATGCATGAATGCATTAAATATTGTTTTGGTCTGACTTAATATATATATATATATATATATCTACTTATATATAAAGCGTGAATCGCTTATCTACAGTAAATTCGTCTAACATTTTTACTTCCGAATTTGCCCCTGATTTTATTCCTATATTTCGGTTTTACCCTTGGTGTTTTTCCTGTTTTGCCCTTAGTTTCTCCCGCGCACGAGCCCCTCCTCCCCCTCCCCTGTCCGTTTCTTGATCTGCAGCAGTGCGCCTCCCAACGCCGCCATGGCCGACACCACCCCAGCCATTCTCTTCGTCTCCGACCGGCGTTCCTCTCCATCAAATCTCAGACCCTATCGTGCCGCCGTTAACCACCACGATGGAATCCAAGCCGCAGCCCGTCCGTTTCTTCGTCGCCTCCAGTGCGCCTGTTAGGGACCCCGGTCAAGTCCCTAAACACTATGATCTCCTCGCCTATGTCCTCCTTGTATTGACCGAGTGCCAAGTCCTCTCTTGCTTGGATATGGCGCAACAATGGTGATGATGGCAACTTTGGTATGGTGAGGTTAAGTGTTTAGGTTAGATGAAGTGTATGGAGTGATGGGAAAATTGGCTAAGTGTTGGGGTGGCTAGGTGAAAAGTGATGCACGGCACTAAGGCGACTTAGGGTTGGCGCCACTTGAGGGTTTAGGTTTAGGGTTTGGTTGATGGTTTAGGGTTTAGGAGATGGAAGATAGGTTTAGGGTTTGGATGATGTGGCTAGGGTTATGGGTTGGAGGCAACTAGGGTTGCCGTGGACTAAGGTGGGATTAGGTTTGACGTGGTCTTTGAATATTGGCTTAGGATTATGGGTGTTTGATGCAAGGTGGATGGCTTGAGGGTTGCCCTTGATGTTTGGGCCACTTGGGTGGTGATTAGGGTTGTTATGGTGAAGTGTAGCTAGGGTTTTGTGAGGTGGCTAGGGTGGATTTCGAGATTTTGAAGAATTGGCTTAGGGTTGGAGTTTAGGATGATGCTAGGGTTTGGGGGCTAAGGTGGACGGATTGGGATTGACTTGGTCTTTGGAAGATTGGCTAGATTTGGTTGGTTTAGGAATGGATATGGAAAGTTTGTAAGATGGAGGGAATGGGGTCTTGAGGAGGACGGCTAGGGCTTATGTGGATGATGGGGCTAATTATGGTAAGTGACAAAGATGGGAAGATGGGAGATATGGCTAGGGTTATATGGAGGGGGCGGTAAGGTAATTTATGGTAAGTGGACTAGGGCAAACACTATAGTAGGCGAGACTTAGTGTTTTGGTGGATCAAATGAGGCAATGCGTGGATGAAGGCAATGAACAATGGATGAACAAAATGATGAACAATATGAGCATTTAAGATCAATGAATGAACACAATAGAAAAGTATGAACACTCAAGAATTTGAATGAACACAAGGATAAAAACAACTTTGATTCACGAATTTCACAAAGTTGCAAACAAATCAAGATAGATTGGATCACACCTATTCACGAATTGCAAGGTGATGATCCTCTACTAGGGATTCACGAATTTCACCCAAGTAGCTCAAGTGCTAAGCACCGAAGAGTGATCTCAAGAACAATAGTCTACCCACTTAGGGAATTTGCCAAAAGATGTGAAAGAAATGACTAAGGGTCCTGTTTATAAAGGTTACAACTTGAAAACCCCCAAAAGGTCCATTTGCAATAAAAGAAATAAAAGAAATAAATAAATAACATAAATAAGATAGTGGCATGGACCATATGGCCGTGGCATGCATGAGCCAATGGTTCGGCTAAGGGGTGTATGGGGATCGAACTCTGGCTTGTTCTCATGCTGAAAATGCAATTTTTGAGGTCTGGCTTGACTGTGGCTCGACTCTGGCTCGAGCCAAGTTTCGCTCGACACTCCGCTCGAGCGAATACAATCAGAGAGCTTTGCTCGAAACTCGCTCGACAGTCCGCTCGACAGTGTTCGCTCGACACTCCGCTTGACTCAGCTCGAGCGCAAACAACCAGAGAGCTCCGCTCGACACTCTACTCGAGCAATATGTGTGCGTATGGCAAAGGTGCAACTTTAAAGGCAGTTTTACTTGGGGTCCTAACAGCGCCGCCGCACGTCGGCGTGGCCAACACACCCGGCCCATTCTCTTCGCCTCCGTCTGTCGCCCCTCCCCTTCTAATCTCAGCCTCTCTCCTGCCGTCAGTAGCCGCTGCGAGTGACTCAAAGCCACCGGCTGTGGGTATAACATTGTTCAATAAATTTTTTCCTATTTTGCCCGACTTTATAGAAACACTATTAATCCATCTCATTTCATCTCATTATTATAAAAAAGTATTTTTAATGATATTGTGAATTTTTTTTAATGTTTAAGTGTATAAAAAATTGAATAAAAAGTCAAAAAAATAAATTTTTTTGTACGTATCGGAACCCATCTCTTAAGCTTTAGATGTAAAAAATGAATAATGTTACAAATTGATTTGAACTTTACAATTGGATTATAGTTTTTTTTTTTTTTCCAAATTGATACCAAGTCTTCATAAAATTTTAATAAAAAACTAAAATCTTGAAAATTAAACTTTAATGTTGTGCAACATTTTATTTTCTTTAATTTTAAATTATGTAAATATCAAATTGAATTGTTACATTTTAGTATAAATCTAATTTTTCCATTTTATTAATGATTTTTGTTTAATAATTTATTAAGAAATAAACTTAAATATTTTTTTTCATTTTCGGATAAATTAAATAATTTATTAATTATCCTGAAATTAATTACACTATTTGAGATAGATCTACAATTTCTAATGTACTATAGTTTGTTTAATTTTTTTTAAATGTAAAGGATGAGACTTTATAAAATATATAATTAAATTATTTAATACTTACCACTGTAGTTTTGATTTTTAAAATTAGCACATTATATATTTATTTTGAAAATAACAAATATACAACATACGCATCCAACTATAAGTATTAAGAGTAATAATAGTAGATTACTTAGTATAATTACAAATTTTCATAAGGAAATAAATTATAACTTCTTAATAATTTAAAAATATAATATGTCATTATTACTATTTTATTTAGCCAAATGTGAAAATGTTAAATAAATTAATGTTTTTCATTGTTATTATTTTTTATAGTGCTTCTGTTTTAATAATATTAAAAAATGTTATGAAAACTTTTAAAATAAATTAAGATGATCTGGTTTACATTTTTAAACTAAAAGCTAAACTACATTTGGGGTAACGCAATGATTTAACATTATTTGTAGTGCAAAATAATATGGTCTAGAATATATTAATATATATTAGAACATTTTTCATTTTCTGATAATTTATATAATGTTGGATTTTTTTTTACACACTTATGAATAAATGTTTAATAATTACTAACAAATTATCTTCTCATAAAGAAGATAAAATTTAAACAATTTTTTTTCAATAATCCTTCAGTATAATCCATAATTTAAAAATGTTTTCTCCCATAACTAAATGAATTCGCCCCATCTTTTTTTATATTGAAACCTAACAAAATTATCATTAACATTAATTTTAATTTTTAAATTGTAATAAACATCATTTTTTCGCATGCAGCCTTATTTCACTATTTTATAATTCGTAATAAAATTTTAGTATTAATATTTTTATTATTAATTTAAGCTTTTATTAAAATTATCTTATTAAACTTTTTCGTTATATAACTAAATAAAAAACAGACTTATATGGATATATCATTTCTGTTAAGTTTATATTAGCTTTATCTCAAGTTATGTAAATTTATGACTCATTTTAACTTTGTTTAAAAAAAAATTTCACTTTCTCATTTCTCATTTGCTATCAATTTTTTATTTTTATATATTTCTAACTAGGCACCCGTGCAGTGCACAATTGCTCATCAATTATTCTTTTTTTTTTCTTTTTGTTTTTCTCATAAAATCTGGTTCTCTTATGTTTTTGCTCTTTTGCCGATTAGTTGAGTTGAGATTTTTTTTTTAGGTTGGATATTAAATTTAGATGTGATTAGTTGAAATAAAAATTAAAAGTTAAATAAAATATTGTTAGAAAGTTTATTATTATTATTATTATTATTATTATTTTAAAATTTAAAAAAATTGAAATGTTTATTATATTTTATATGAAAATTTAAAAAATTTATAATAATTTAATGAGATTATTTCAAATGAATTAAAATTATCTTTATATCCAAACCATCAAAGTTTGTTGTCTTTTTACATTTTTAAAATTTATTCATTTTGTACTTATTTGGTCTGTACTTTGTAGAAACACTTTCCTTAATCTTTTTTGTCCATTTGTAGTTAAATTCAAGAATTTGTATAGATTTAAACTCTCATTTTTTGGCTCATTGTGGATTGACAGGTAGTCATGTAAAATATATTTTATTATCATATATATAAAATTTTCAAATATTACAATCTATTACATTTCATAACTATATTTTTTAGTCTGTTTTTTCTTATTACATGTTTTTACAAAGAAAAAAAAAATCTATTTTTTAAGATGTTTTGCAACTGGGCATACGTGCATGACACGTTATGCCTTTACTAGTATATATATAAAATATAGTAGCCGCGGAGGAAAAAGAAAGAAAGAAAGAAAGAAAATTATAGTAACCCCAGGTATTTACAAGATTAAAAATAAAAAGAAATTTGTTTGTGTATCAGTGACTGAAGAAGATTCAGATACCGTTTGTATTGAGAAGTAATCTTAACTAATCATGTTATTTCATCTTATTATTATAATTTTTTTAAATTTTAATATAAAATATAATAAATAATTCAAAATTTTTGAATTTTTAAATAATAATAATATTAAAAAATAATATTTTAATAATATTTTATTCAATTTTTAACTTTCATCTCATCTCAACTCACAATCTAAACAGGTACTCAATATAACAGACTCAACCCAAAACTCTATATATTCCCAATAATTGTTTTCTCTCACCCCCCCCCCCCCCCGGGGATCAATTCATAAGGTCCTGTTAAAGAAGAAAAACATTAGTTGGTTACAGATTGCTAGCTCCTTTGTCCGGACAAATCATTCCAAGGATAAAACTTGCAGTACTAGCTAGCTTTGTCTCATGTTATGGTCCATTAATGAACGGCACAGACCAATATTCTAGAACGAGAGCTGCAGGCAATTATAACTCCCAAGCAATATCAATAATAACTACAGAAAAAACCAACGCAGAACTCAGAATCCCTATGATCAATATATATATTTTTTCAAGGCAATTTGTAGGTACGTGAAATGAAAATCATAGAGAAATTAATAGGGAAGAAATAACATATATAACCAAGTTAAATGGAGGAGAAAATAACAATATAAGAACTAAATTATTTGAATTCCTATATATATATATATATCAATGTCATGAGATCTGAGAACTAGACGATCATACCTTCACATTACCACAATTTTACATGATGAACAAAAGCCAAGAGTGCCAAAATGCAGCTCATTAAAGATAATTAAAATCTCCAACGCAAGCAGATACAAAAATTTTGCATTGTCTTTATATATCAGTGGGCCCAGAGGGCTGGTGGAGAGTGCATGTGGAGCGTGTAGATGGAAAGTGTGCTAGACATGATTCTCTGGATAAGGCACCGTTAGATTGAAGATTGGAGAATCCAGGACGTACAGAGATGAATAAAATTAAATGCTTTACGGTATAGATAAGAACAAGCTTGACAAGTGTCCCACCACCTGTAACCAAAAGCACACATGCAAAACCTGTCCAGTTTACACGTATCCTGGACTTCTAACCTTTGCTCTTCTATATAACTCTTCAGTACTCGCAGGCTTTCTAGCGCTTACCACAGAGCAGGAAAATTGAAGGGAACTTGAAAGAAGTGGATGTGCTTTCTTTTAGTTAGAGATCAGCCTGTTGTTTGACATTGTGGGTCTGTTATTTTGGGGGAGAGGAATTGAAGAAGAATGGCTCAGACGGTGGGGAGGAACTTAGCAGCTCCTTTGCTGTTTATAAACTTGATCATGTACCTTCTTGTGGTGGGTTTTGCTAGTTGGTGTATTAACAAGTATATCAACGGCCAAATGAACCATCCCAGTAAGTGCTCTCTCTCTCTCTGCTTTTGACTATCTTCCATTGAACTAAACAAATTTTTTGACAAAATATTTACAGGTTTAGGGGGCAATCCTGCGACAGGTTACTTCTTGACCTTCGCCTTATTGGCTGGTGTCCTTGGCGTGGTTTCAAAGTTTCTTGGTGGCAACCACATCAGAGCTTGGAGGAATGACAGTCTAGCCTCTGCAGCATCAACATCAATAGTGGCATGGGCCCTTACTGCACTAGCTTTTGGGTAAGTTCTCAACATCCTCCTCGTATTCTCGTATTTATGTATACGTGTGCGTTGGTGATCAAATAAACTCACACCCGACAAATTAATGCTTCTACATGACCTTGTAGGTTTGCGTGCAAGGAGATGGACATAGGAGGGTACAGAGGGTGGAGACTGAAGGTAGTAGAGGCATTCATAATTATTCTAACGTTCACCCAGTTGTTGTACGTTTTGTTACTTCATGCTGGGGTGTTCAGCAGCAAGTACGGTCCCGGTTACCGCGACAGAGATTATGGCATGGCCGGGCCGGCAGCCGGTACCACTGACCCGACGCCTAAGGGTGTCGGGGTTGCTGGTTCTAGGGTTTAAATCACGTATATACATGACACTATTACAGTTCTACTAGTACTCATGCATGCATATGGTTTCTTCTGTTGATTTCATCTTTTTTTTTTCCTGCAATTTTAGTCCAGTTTGTGGCTACGTACGTACGTAATTACGTTTCTTATTTGGTTGTGGCTGGGAGGATCCGATCGATGTCTACTTCTAATTAAATGTCATGATCTCATATATGTATGAGTTTGCGGCATCGATCATGTGTACATATAGTGTGATGACTTTGGCCTATTTACTGGTTCATTTTAGTATATATAATGTATTATGTTTAATGCTACAACAGCAATATTTACTGGTTGCTCTATAAACCTATCATTTTTTGTTGGGGAGGGAGCAAGCCTAGATGAAACGTCGAGAATCGCGCACGGATTTAGGAAAATGGGGAAACAAAGATTCTGCTCGATTTGCTTACGGCATACACGAGATCAATGCATTAATAAACAAACCCGAAACGCTTTTGGCTATTAATTATATAACTACGCTTATGATCATGATAATTTTCTCTTGGCCATTGGTTACTAGTATACTTCGTCATTGGGTGCCTAACTCAAAGATCATCATTAATATATAATAGATTGAAAAGATCTGTTTTATAATATTTATAAAACTCGCACACATGGAGTATGGAGAATATGCGTATTAAGAGTATAATGCTAAAGCTACTTGAGAAAATTTTATAAGTACATTGCTTTTTATAAATTATTTCATAAAAACGCTATTGATTTAAAAGTTACAAAATGATTAATTATATTTTTATCATTTTCGCTCAAACCATATATAGCATATATGCAGTTTGGCCAAGTGTACGGCGTACGCGAGGTTTAGCCGCGTGCCGGGTTGCCCGACAAGAAGGAAGGAAATCTATTTTGATGCTTCAAATGCCACCAATAACGGACAATATTTAATACTTGGGATAATACGTGTTGATTCAGTTCTACGATATATAGAAGTTACAAAGATCAAGAGAATCGTACACGTATTTGTGTTCGATTGTTACGTCTTTACAGGTGATAATCTTTTAGACACTGGAAGTTGGTAGACACGTGATAGAAGTGCACAAGGGAAAGAAGTATCGAATAGACACGTGAAACTCAACATGCAAATATGAAAGTCAAGCTCTGGCCTGCACAATCATCAAAAGCCTTTTTATTTTATTTATTTATCAGTGTAATCTATCAAAAGCTTTATCAACCATCGGCAAGCAAACTAATCTCTATAAGCATAACTATATATATATATATATATATATATATATATATATGAAGCACTTCCAACTTTGATGTTTTTTTTTTGAAGTAAGAATCTTTATTGAAGAGAATAAAATTAGGCAATGTCCAAATACACAGGAAGTATACAAAGTGAACTTCCAACTTTGATATTGTGGAGATTCCTACTCACTTTCGACATTGTCGTCATCATCAGAGACCCATACCCACTACCCGATAATAGCTCAGTTTAACATCGGATTTTGTTATATGTATATTGTTATTTGCTGTTTTATCCAACAAACCTCCAATTGGTGGCACTAAAGTAAATGTTTTGTGTTACCTGCGTAGTTCTATCTTAACCATCAGCAACGGGCACTTGCTCTGCATGCAAGAGCAATTTTGCCACCAACTTGGTTAGGGTACTGCATTACAGACGAACTAGAAAAAGGAAGCATTCTTTATACATCCACAACCCAACTTTTTAGAGGTCTATCGACAACAAAGACATGCCTTATTAGGAAGCTGGAAGACTACCAATTTGAGAATGGTATGTGTACGAGTACCAAATATGGCATTGATTCTATCCTAGTAAATATAATCAGCCTATTGAAGCTGAGAAAAAATAAACTTCCGGCCACAAGGATTTCTCACTCTGGCATTGTGAATTAACGAGGAACATACGAAGATTTAACATAACTTCAGCTGATACGGCAATGCCAATCCAACAATTCCAATAGTTTAAAATTGTACAAACATTCTGCTTGATTGCTCTAAGATATTGAGCTTGGAATGGTGAAGCATCAAATATTATTCATTAGTTAGAAGCATTGAAACCTCAAATAACATACAGAAATTGATATTCAAACAAGAAAACTTCCTTCGTGCTAAAAAAACACCATTTAACATCAGCCACAGGCCCACAAACATGTAAAAATGGACTCTTCAACAGCACTGATCTAGTAGTAGTAGTAGTTAAACAGGGGAATGGGAAGAGAGGAGGGGGGGCAGGGGGGGTTCTATGTAGCAGAATCCCCGAAATAAGATTTTCCCTGATTTTGATATCCTGTTTAGGGCAATTGATTTAAGAGTAAAGCGAAAAAGGCACTATAAGAGGCAGAAATTCATAAACTTTAGGAGGAAGAACCTTCATTTATAAAACCTTCCTTTCGACCTTCAAATCCAGGCCGCATTAGCTTTTTCTCTCTCTTTGCAATTCGACGCATTTTCTTCTCGTGAATCTTGTGTGATATATTTTCTGACCTCTTTTGCTGTTTCTCTGCTTTCATCTTCTGTGTGGTCTGCAGCCTCTCCGTCCATTTCTCAGCATTCTTCTGATGCCTCTTGTTCTCCTTTTGTATACTCCTTTTCAACAGACTTGGATCATCATGAACTTTAATCCCAGCTGCTCTACTCGTTGCCGCTTTCCACGAATGCTTCTTCGAGATAACCAGACCTTTCTCAGGATCTTCCCTCGCTTCTTTCAATTTCTTTGCCCTTTCAAGCTCCTTCATCTTTGAAAGTTTCCTCTTCTTCTTCTTTCCATGCTCTTCCTCATCCCCAAGTTTGACATGAGTAAATGCAAGTTCCTTTGAAGCCTCTGCTATATCCTTACCAATTTGATCTGCAGAACTACTAGTTGTTGGTTTCTTTTCGTCATAAACAGAGTCTCTCTTGCGTTTCTTCTGCTGAATTCCATTTCTGTATTCTCTCTCATTCCTTTTCTTTGCTCTGTTGGAATCTTCGGAATTCCTATTTGCTCTAGACTGTTCAATTTTTAGATGCAGCCGTTGCCGAAGTTCCTCTAATGTCACCCGCCGATTATTATCTTCACCTTCAATGCCAGAAAGAATAGGCTTGATTTCTATTTCCTCATCATCACTATCATTCAATTGTTCTTTCTCCAAACTTTGCTTTAGCAAATCAAGGGTTGTTGCAGAAGACTTTTCTGGATCCAAACGATCTCTTCGAGCTTTTTTAATGTTCTCCCTTGATTCCTTCTTTGCCAAAGCTTTTTCGGCCTTGCTGAGGCCCTGAAACCATGGCTTATCCTTATCATCATTGGGCAGATAGAACTTTGCGGGGATTAACTCAACTAACTTGTCAAAGAACAGAGAATGATGATGAATGATAGACTTCAAATCGGTATCTGGTTTAAAATCAGTTATAGGGATTTGCCTTTTTTTCTTCATCTGCAAGGTGATGAAAATGAAGCAAGAACTAATGAGAGAGAGCGAGAGAGAGAGAGAGAGAGAGTCAACTATTGCATGTTGTCAATCTATATATTTGTTCAAATTTTCCATTACATACATTCCCTTCTCTATTTATGTTATCGAGAAGGAAAACCACAGAAGTTCGTAAGCTTAATGACCTCAATCAGTTAAGAATGCCTCTGTTTTTTAAGTAAGAGGAAATATATTAAGACATGAAAAAAGGCTAGGCCCGAGTATACAACGAGTATACAAAAGAACCTAGAAACAAGCTAAGAGCTGCGAAAAGCAGCGTAGAGATCATTAAAAGAAGTGCCATTCAATACAATAGAAGAATCCCAAAGTAATAAGGTATGATAAAAAAAAAAGTCCCTAAACCCTTCCGGTGAAGGCTCTTCTCCTCAAAACAACAACTATTACTTTCGTTCCAAGCGCACTACATCAGTTAAGAATGCTAAATTGCAGACAAGATGCTCTTCGCGCAACAAAGTTTATCCCCTAGCAAATACTTGAGCTTTTTTCAGGTACCAGCGTACATTTCCATTTAGTTCTCTTTGAAAGAAAGACATCAGTGAAATTTTGCATTTTCCCCCTAAACGAGCAAGATGCTTAGAAATGGCTACAAATCAAACAAACAACATAAACCCTAACACTCCCTATGGTTAGTTACCCATAAAAAGAAAACACTGAGTTTGGGTTTAAAGAAACTGGAGGAAAATGAAGTAAAATGTCAAATTGAAACGAACCACATATCCTGTTATAGTTTCTAACAGAAAACATATTTAAAGAAAAAGGAAAATAGAAAAAGAGGCATCATAAGGATTTCTGTTTCTCAACTACCAACCAAATCGACAATATCTCGTTAAATTTTCTCGCTTCCAATTTGTAAGCTACCATTTTGATTCGGGGGTAGAATCTGAAAGTATAAGTTGATGTTTGTTTCGAAGTTTTCCCAAGAGAGAAAATCACAAATCATAAACCCCAAAACCCTCAAAAATTTCTGGGAAAGCAATTATCTTCAGGAAAAAAGAAAGAAAGAAAGAAAACAAACCTTCGGTATCTATCGGTTCAACAGCAGGGAAAAGAGCCGAATACGTTGGCCTCTGGGTTGGGGGCTCAGGGGAGAGAGAGCGCGAGGAAGAGAGGCGCGGCCGATAGATGTCGTTGGAGGTTTGGAACAAAAACCTTTGGAAGTACGATGGTGTTGGTACTGGCGGGTCGTTAAATTGGGTTTGCAAACTTTGCACACTAAAGCCCGTTGGGCCCTCTTCAACATAGTATCTAATGGCCTTTGATCTATGCTCTTAGGGCCGCAAGAATTAGAGCCCAATCATCTCCTAAACCTTTTTCACATTTTCCTTTTTTTTTTAGCAAGTACAAATGAGACAAATTATAAGGAATTAAAGCGCAGAAAATAAACTTAAAATAGAATATATAGGAGATCAGAAGGCTACATGAAAATCGTTGATCATGAATATAATAATGTTGCTTAAAAAATATATACAACAAATAAAAAAAGATGCTTTAATTATGAGATCAGGCAGCCGGGGCCCTTGAATATTACACTACGTACGGTACCATTTCTATGTGTGGTGGAACGTACTACGGACCATTTGCATGCGATTTTCGTGTTGAAGTAGTACTACTATAACTTACACCCAGCCTGTACATTCGAATCACAAATTAGCTGCATGACATTTATTCTTGAAGATCGATGGTGATGGATTCATGATATCCCGAACGGAGATGATGATGATGATGATGATGATATATATATATTTTAATTTCAATGGAAATGGAAAGTGGGATTCTTGAATAGAAGTCCATGAAAAGCAGCCAGTTGTGGTTATTAGGTCTTAGTTTTGATATTATATATTAAAATGATCAAATGAATTAGCACATTAATTAGTAGTACTTAAAATCATGCATGCAGCTTAAAGGTGGTGAAAAGTACGATATTAGTAATTCTTTAGATTGTTATTCCAATAAAGATGCTCTTAAGAGCAATTGAATTAATCGGTGAAAATAGCACTCCTAGCTAGTCAAATAATACTTCTATATGAACATGAATGAATAGTAATAATACTTATATCTTAAAAGTGGCTATATGATATGAACATGAATGAATAGTAATTCGTGTTTTACATTTTTTAATCCATTTTTTCCATTTATGCCCTTGTCTTGCTTGGCCTTATTATGTTTTTGTCCCTCTGGTTTTCTAAAATTTCAAACCACACATAAATCCCCCCTCTCTCTCTCTCTCTCTCTCTCTCTGTGCATTGGTTGCAGCCATCAGCAGTCAGGGAGCAGGCCGGACAACAGCCATTCTTCAAGCAGCAGCAGCAGCTCTCTCTCAATCTCTCCTGCATTTCCCTCTCGTAACCACCATGCAGTCACAGTAAGAAAGGCCCATCGAGTTGCCTACTGCCATCTAGGGCAAATCCAGCCTCTGGTTCCTCCTCAAACCACCATAGACAGTGCGGACGTCACCCACACAGCGAGCTCCATCGTGAAATCTAGCCCCCAACACCCTTCTCTCTCTCTCTCTCTGTGTTTCTCCAATCTCTCGGCCGCTGCCCATGCTACTAGCATCAAGTCCAGCTCCACTGCTACCCACGCCACCAACAATGGTAGTTGTACATTGTGCAATGCTTAACCATTAAAGTCTTGGTTATGCGTTTTTTGAGTGTGGTGGTAGTATTTATTGTGGTGGCAATGATGCTATTTTAGTTTTATGCAACTTCAGTCGACTACTGGGTGGCAAGCATCATTCATAGCAACCTTTATTTTCATGATTGTAGGATAGAGAAGCACTGAAAGCCTGCTACAATGCAACTATTTCTAATTTTTTTTCTTCCTCACCTGTACATTCTTGTAGAATTTTTTAATGCCAATTAGAATTGTTCAAGTCTCATAATCACATTGCAATGCCTACATGTTACTTAAGCGAATACCCTAAATGGTTGATTGTTGGCCAAACAATTCTGAAATGCAAATTTAGTTTAAATATTGTGCTTGAGTTTTGTGAGAATGGTTTAAGCACATTGGAAGAAAGATATATACATACATATATATATATATATATATATATATATATATATATATATATATTTGTAAGAGTAGAAATATAGTCTTTAAAGCACTCTCAATGGTTTATGTATCTTATCCTTTAAAATACATCACCAAAACTTATTTTTTCTATTTTACATATTAACTTTTACAATATACCATACATAAGTTTATCTATTTTTTCTTTATATTATATTATTGAATAGTTTGTTGGAAAAAAAAAGTACAAGGAGAGAGAAACTATTGGGGAGATAAAGTACATGAAAAGAGAATAAATAAAAAAAATATTTTTACATTTGTGTATAGTTCATGCTAAATGTAGCTGAACACTGTAGTGAAATGTAAAATAGATTTGAAAATACATTATTCATTGGAGGCAGTTTTGAGCTACTTTTCTTCAAATTTTACATAAAATTGGGTTTTACAAAACTCATTAAGAGTGTTCTAAGAGGGGTAGGGAAGATCAATATATTTTGTCTCTGATATACTTCTCTTATTAGAAGGTCACAAAACTACTGATTTTAGTGTATGGTTCATATATTTGTTTTTTTGATAGGTAAAAGTGTATGATTCATATGTTAGGGACAAGCCTTATATATATTTATATATATAAGTGTTATAAAGTCTATAAAGCCCATCATGGAATTCAAGGGGTATTGAAGAAAGGTAGGACATAGTAGAAGAGGTTGTAAAAACTGACACTACCTAATACAATTGAGTTCTTGTTTTGACTGTGACCCAACTTTCACGAACTTGTTTAATATATATTTCAAGATTGTTTGGCTTATAATTTCTTCATAGAACTTAAGAAGTGAGAATCAAGATTTTGAGAAGGAATGTACTTTCTTTTTTTGTAGGGGAGTTTCTTTTTTTGATTCATCTACCTTTGATGAAATGGCCTCAAATTTTAAATAAATAAAATATTTCTATTTAGAGGCTGCTGTGGCAAAATTATTACTTCATTTCTAGATCAATTGATATACAACTTATGAGTTATGACTGAAAATGGGGAAAAAGAGATAAAAGGAGACAAGTTACTCTACAAATGAATTTTTCTAGAGGCTCATTAATTCAAGGGTGACTTGCTTTTGTGATCATCTAAAGTCCCCTATACCTTCTAAGTCTTTTGCACATCAATTAGAAAAAGATGTTGATGGTTTATTTTATGGTGACAAACTTGATTTGTAGTATTGGCTAGATTAAGAACGCGAGAGCAACATGGGAATAAAATACTAATATTTTTTCAGTGCTCCTTGGGTCATCGAGTAGTGTGGTTGAATTTTTATTAATTGTGAGATAATGTTTTTGTTTATGTGATCAGATTTTGGAAAGTATCTTCTCTTGCCATCTTTATGACAACGATGTTGAGAAAGAGTGGATATATATGAAGGTTAATTAATTTCAAACTTCATCTGGGTTCTCATATATGATATGATTTTGTACTTCACTGTAAATATAAGTACTACAGTTATCATGAGACATTAAAAATTATTAATTTGCAGCAACACTCTTGTTTTCAAGCATGCCATCTGATGCAGTTCAAAATCTATTATTGTTTTTATTCTAAAATATTAAAGAATTTAATTAATTTGAGTATGTTTTCTTATTCTTGAAAATGTAGAAATAGGAAGGGTGGATTTGTTTCATATGAGCTCACTACATCTTCTGCAAGGTTGGAGGTAACATGACATGCATGCATTGATTTCTATTGTCAAATATGATTAATTTGTAGAGCTGAAACTTCCATGCAAAACTTTAACACGTGATCATGATTGATCTTTCACATACAGATGATCAACCCAAAGAAAATGTTTGGAGATACTAAAATTGGAATAAACTTTTCCTGTTAAAGCAGAGAAAGATAGAAATCCTTAGATGTTTGCTTATATTAGGTTTTATGCTCCTATGCATTAGGCTATTTACTAATCTATGTACTCTTTCAATCTTATGAATTGTGAACTAACAACTAATTCAATTATTCAAGATTATGTGCCGCAAGAGTCACACTTTGTTTGCTGTTTGGACATATTATTTTCAGGAATTTTATTTTTTCTTCCAACTAGACAAATGTGGCAAACGTGCTTTGCACGTTAAACCACTGCTATATATATACACACTGAAAGTAAAACATGCATAGCTAGCACGCAGATTACCGAAGATCGACTCGGCCTGGTACTCCTGCGCCACAGCTAGCACATATTGCATGCGTGTCGTGCGCGCTACTGTCATTCCTATGTGCCCACGTGCACTTTTAGACAAATAACCATTCGCATTGAGGCTAGCAAGCTAGATGATCGATCTGCTTGTTTCCACTTTGCTGCGCATGCATGCTTTGATCATTTGACCTTTGTTTCTTAATTTTCATTCTCCTCTGTGCAATAGCTGCCCAGCCTGCCTTTTTAAGTTCATGAACCTGATCAGATAGGAATTCCATGCATGGGCGTTTAGATCATCTATCATAATACTTGCAACTTATTGCTCAATACTTGTGTATATAATTTATAAGGTTTTAGCCTGAAGTTGAACGACTTGATGCATGGTTTTGAAAAAGAAGTTGTTAATAAGAAAAAATATACAATTCCTGTCATGATGTGTGAACCCACGCCCGCGCATTAACATGAACTAGGTATGGATGATTCTAGTCTATTCTCTGGCATATATATATATATTTATATATAGGAAATCACCATCAATCTATCTCACCTTATATAGATAAGGTATAAGCAAATAATCCTTGGCCAAAATAAGAAAGTAGTCCTTTAGACATGCATTGAGTTTGGAGTACTTGAGTTGAGATTTATGACTATCTGACCCTTGGGTTGGACTTAGGACACTAATTTAAGTGGGTTCTTAGGTTCTGGGAAACAAAATTTCCAGGCCCCCACTCAATGAATTTGGACGAAATGACAAAGCTAAATGAATAATTAATGTTTAAATGATTGTCTTTGAAAGTTATGAGATGTGACCAACTGAACACTTTGACACCTTAGTTTGTGGAAGACATGACATGTCTGAAATATATATGAAAATATAAATGTTAGGTAAGCCTTAAGCCCTTATTATAAGGACCATTACAGAACCTGAAAAAGATCAGGGTGCAATTCAAATAAGTGAAGAAAATTAGAAAGCTTACTGTTGCAGTAACAAGCGCGCGCGCATACACACAATATATATATATATATATATATATATATATAATGGAGGATTACATATATATGGTGATCAGCATGAATCAATGATGACAAATGTGATCTGCCAGAAAAAATTAAAGAGGATGATGGAAATGTGTGCCTACCTAGTCGTTTTGCAAGCGTGTTGAAGAGATGAGATGAGGATAAACTAATTAAGAAGAGTCGACTCCTTGACCAGAATTGGGGCACAATCCTTAATGATTCCGAGTCAAAAAGTTTGCTCTGGAGGGCATGATATTCACCCTCATCGACAGATAGATAGCGGTCAATGAAAAGATCATGATCAGAAGGGTATTGACAGTGATGATCCATATTGCGCGCAGTGCCAAGCGCGAGAGATCAGAGAGATTAGGATCATAAATTAAAAAGAAACATTAAATATGCTATCTTTAGATACTTTTACGTACCGATATCATGCGTTGCTGAAGTTAAACGATTCGGTGGATAATTGGTCGGTAGTGCCCTACAGCCAAAAGTAATTGAAAATTTGAAAGATCATTTCAAAAGACAGACAACATGTTTGGCTACCACTTTGTTTCTCAAGTTTTTGATGTAGACGTACGGTACGACATTTTGAATATGTTCAAAAATAAACAAAAAAATTGCATGATTATAACATAGAACGAATTGAAAAAACCAGACAATAAAAGGAGGGTGATATATATAATTGAAAACCCTAGAGCTACCGCTGGTTTTTTTTATTTATTTAATGATTAAATAAGTATTTTTTAATAATATTATGAGTTTTTTTAAAAAATAAAAAATATTAAAAAAATACATAAATAAAAAATAAATAAAATCAACTAGCGAAAATCTTAGAAGTGGCTGTACAGCCACCTATATATAATATTATATATATAGGTGGAGGTGCCTAAAAGCTTAATTATAGAGTAGGCTGTGCAAAGGGGCAAAGCTGACCCATGCAGCTAGGGGAGTTTGTGGTTTAGTCATAATGCATATTTGAATTTCGAATATATATTAATTGGATATTTTTCATATATATATATATATATATATATATATGTATACCATCGTCAATGGGTGGCAAAAGGTCATCACGTGCATGACTCCGGCCAGCTGGGTCTTTGATGATCTATTTCTTCCGTGTTATATGCCAGAAAGCAAAACGAACGATCGATATTTGTAACAAAATTAGGTCCCCAATAGTAAGCACCATTGACCATTTTATTTAGATATAAATGACAGGTACAGTCAAAGAAAATTAAGCTGACCCATCGTGTGATCATTGGCCAAAGTAAAATTATATTCAAATTCTGATTTATTTATTTATTTATTTTAATTATTGAGAACATTTTGCATTAATTTACTTTTAGCCGACCTTGATAGCTACGGTCAACGTCAAGAGACTACTTTTAAGTCAAAGTTGCAGTTCAAAAAGGTGTTTTAATTTTTTCTGCAATACAACACTGAGATCACTGATCCAAATCCGGCTTTACCTACCTTTCAGCATTAATATCTCATTACTTTGCTGCTGATCATGTTCATCATGTGTACTTTATAATAAATAAATAAATATTTTCATGTAGTATTTATATATAAAATAATAAAAAAAAATTTTATCAATTTAAATTTTTTAAATAAATAATAATTTTATATGATATCAGAGTAGAGGTTCTCAATTCGAACTTTAACTCTATATCCTATTTTATTTAATTAAATATTTCATTTAATGAGTTACTTATTGAGAAAAATTCTGACCCACAAATGAGGAGGAGTGTTAAGATATAAAATAATAAAATCTACTTCTTTTCATTAGTTTAAAATTTTAAATCAGATGGTGATTTCATACTCATCATCATGTAGTAGTATTGATTAGTCTAGATTTACCAGCGTTGATAATAATTCAGTACTAATCCAGCCTTTTGATTGATTGTAAATATATGTATATATATATATATATATATATATATATATATATATTGATTAACTTTAACGTGGGGATGGATGTATTTCGTCCATTTTTTTAGGTGAGCCAAACTATACATGACATTTTAAAGTTGGGTCTTTACCAACTTAAAAAGTATTTGATTTTAGAAAAACCAAAAAACGTGAGCACTTAACTTAAGTCTTGTTGAAAGGATCGAAAGGTCCGTCGGCTCCGGCAACATATATATATATATATATATATTGCCATGATCATCTTATATGGAAATATATGTCAAAAAATCTTCATAACCTCCTACTATTTACCTACACTCCACACTCTACTTTTTTTTTTTTATCAAATATTTTTTATATGAATAGTAAATAAAAAATTTGAAGTAGTTTAAAAAAAATAAATTAAAAAAAAAATTTTAAAAAATATTAAAAAATGTGGAGTGTAGAGTGTGGGTGAATAGTAAGAGGTTGTGTAGCAAAACCCATCAATTAAATCATCATGTATACATGATTAATTAATTGAGTGTTATACGTACCATGTTAATATGCAAATAAAAATCGAATATATAACATTATAAAGTACTTTTAGAAAAATTATATATTATAGTCTTGACATGTTAATACTCCCTGCGTACTATCTTTAAAAAAAATAAATAAATCTAAGACCTACATAAAAAAATATATATTATTTTTTAATAGTAGATTCTAATTTTTTTCAAATGAAATATGCAGGAACTGCACACTCTAAAACTGTATATAATATTATTGATCCATATATTTGGCCAAAACCAAATATACAAAATCAGGTTGATCGAAGAGTTGGAACTCATTAACTTACAAAGAAACTAATATATGTTCATGTTTCTAGTGTAAAAAATATAAACAAGGTGCTTGCGTGGGGAATGCATAAAGAATGTGTACATTCAACCATGCATATTTTTCCAAATATAATTTTTTGATTTTTAGAAAGAGGAGCACTCATGCATAAAGAGGACTCACCCTTCCATCAATTAATGCAACACTTAGTGTATCATTTAGTAAAACAAGCTAATTTCATAAGTAATTATTATATATATATTATATATATCATCTAGACGATGATCATATAGCTTTTTATGTCATATTAAATAAGCATTTCATTATGTATCATCTAGACGATGATCATATAGCTTTTTATGTCATATTAAATAAGCATTTCATTATGTACGTGTGCCACATTCTATATATATAAATATATATATATATAGAGAGAGAGAGAGATTTGCTTTCCTCCAGTAGTTTAGACGATAGATGGGAATTAGAAATGGACAATATATGACACTAGAATAATATATATATATATATATATATATATATACATATATAATTAGAAATGCAACACTAATATATATAATTAAGTTACATATTATCTTAATTGGACATTATATATATGTGTGATCTTGAGCAACTGATCGAGTGTTATCTTTTGATCATGTCTCTCTATACATGATGTGTATATATATATATCTTTTTATTTATTTATGGAAATAGACTTCATTTCATTCAATGAATCCCGAAGTTATATCTATGACTTATCAATATAGGAAAAAATCTAGACTACAAGTCAACCTACGCATCTGTTCTGGAGCACCTCGTAAATAAATTTCTTTATGACAGACTTTGTCTTAACTTCTATAAACTCTCTCTAAACAAACCAGGTTTGTTTGAGAGAATAGCACTCTGTAAAAACAGAGCTAAACGACTTCTCTCCAAAAGAAGAGAAGTGTTATCACCTTCCGTCCTCCCTATGAGGAATCCTATCACACCGTCTCCTCATAAAGGAAGAACAAGACTCAACTGCTATGGACACCAAAAGGGTCCAATAGCCTATTTCTACTTATTAAACTACATATTCCAACAACAAAAATCCAACAAAACAAATACTACAAACAACCACCAATAAAAGCAACAGAACCGAAAAAACAAAACAAAACAGGATCGGTGGTGGCGCGTAAAAGTCACGCCCTACTTTGGGAAGAAGCCAAATGGTTGATCGAGATAGCACCGGTGTACTGGGCCCTAAGGTGCCGCACATGGCTCCGACATGGTGTGATACGCGGTGGCTCGCGTATGTCACACGTTCTCTGTAATCCTCGCGTGGGGGCGATGCACCGCTCCAAATGGCGGTCAATGAGGAAGGCTGCAAGATCGGCGGGCGAGGATTCTCCCTGAGGTACGTGTAGGAAAATTTCCACCGAAGAAGCTCGGATCGACTACCTCCCTTTTATTCGGCCGAAACCTGAAAAACAACAAAAAACACAAAAAGAAACCGTCAAAGATGACGGTAGAGAGAGAGGAGAGGAAAGGGGATGAGGAAGCCGAAGCTTCCCCTCTCCCCAACTATGATTAGACGAGAGAGTTTTTTAGAGAGAGAGGGTATGGGAGAGAGTTTTAGAGAGAGATATATATATCTTGCAAATTCATGACGGGGTGAATTAATGATCAGTACCGCTTAATGGAAAATCATTGGAAATTGGAATAATCTCGATCGATCTATTGTACTTGATCATGTTGTATTTGTACATGAGAGAGTCATGAAATGGATGTAATTAGCCAAATACTAATTTCATCAAACCCAATGAATCTAAATTAAACAAGAACATATATTAATAGATCACACGGCCAATTCTGAGAGGAATTAATTAATGTGACGGCCTAGCTTTTGTGTGTACATGTGTGAAACATACGTACGTACAGCCTTTTATATACCATCAGAATCTCAAATTAGGTATTAAGGTTAGTTTTGTGCATGTACTAGTGTGCATGCTCATGACCAGCGTACTAATGATTCTACGTACATTAATGTAGTCATGTGAGAATTCCCCATACGATTTTGACGCTGCTCATGCATACTGCATGCATGCAGGCATGCATTATTCTCATAGTTTACAATAATATTATTGTTCTATTTCAAATATTTATATTAATTAAATGAGGTCTAGTATCAAATTTTAAATTTTATTATTTGATGAATTAATTAATTAATTAATTTGTCACTATATATGATCATCTTAGATCACGTACTGTTTATTAATTATTGGTGTTTCATGAAAACCGAGAGCCCCCCGCCGTACGTATGTTGAGATGCATCTGTCTGGCTAGCTAGCTACTCTCAGGTACGTACGTATAAATTATATATAATTATAAGCTCTTGGCAAAATTCTAATTACGTAATGGCCGTCCCTTTTCATTTGGATTCTTAATATATAATTTGTAGTTGATATGATCAAATCTTGAATTACCTTTAGTACCGTTCTGCCCCTCCATGCAATCTTTTCATGATATAAATATATTCATCCTTATCGATCTTTGAACTTTATGATCACCTAAAGACGACATCGTGTAATAGTATCTAAGAAATCCAATGATCGATGTTTGCTTAATATTTTATATATAAATTATATATCTGATGATCTCTCTCGTATATATTAATATTCCACATTTTAAAGTTCTTCAAATCTTTGTTGGATTCTATTAATTAATTAATTAATTAATTAATAGGATCTAGCAGATAATCTTAATATTTAGAGCATTCAACTTCAATATTCACATACGAATCTGGGTACGTACAATAATCAGAAGTAGTGCAAGCTAGACTAGACAGATCACAGCAGCTAGCTTTCTTTCATATGCATTAATTCACGGGCCGTATCTTTATTTATCCTTGATCTTGTAAGGATCAAATAATTTCACCATTTTTCATTGAAACGGTACTAGATCTCATGATAAGTGGATCCATTAATCCTAGTATAATATTAATTAAGATCCTGCAATCATAGTAGCTAATTAATTCTATCTAGCAATAAGCATCATTTCCATCTTCATCCCTAGTATAAACAACGTCAAAAAGTAGTAGAACATAAACGTACAATTGGCTGGGCGCCCTAGTGACATTCTGACTCAACATGATATATATACATGATGATAAATATCTAGGGCAAAACCCAGAGTCCTCCAAAACACGTCGAGCTTCTAGAAACCAGAGCCATACTTGCCCCGGAGCATCCCCCTAGCTAGCTAGCTTGCACATTTTATAATATATAAAGCAAAAGACATGGAAATCAGTTAAATAAATACTGCTCGTAAGTTAACCCCACAACATCCCACAAACGCCATCTCAATCCACACTCTGAAAAGACTCCCAGAAAGAATTAGAAAAGAAAAACAAAGCTAGCGATCGAAGGCATAAGGAATATGAAATCTTCTGCCTTGATCACGTACGTGTTTACCTTTAAGCGCACACACATATTTATATATGCTTAGCTAGCTAGCTGTTTGGACAGCTAGGTTTGTTTAGTACATGAATTATTTTATTTAGGGTTTCGCTTTTCTTGATTATCCGTACTAAACACGGATTAGAAGTATCTAGCTAGATAGATTATCACTAATTAATTAATTAGAAATATTCCAAAATGGTACTGTTAGTGACTTCATGAGAGTACAAATCTTCCGTGCAAATTAGGTTGCATGTAGATGGTTCCAAATTAAACAGAATAATATATATATATATATTACTAATTACAAGAAACTTTAGCAGGTTAATTAATTACAAGGTGACACGTTTGCAAGAAGATAAAGAACAAAATGGCCCCAGTACGATCTCTTCTTGATTTTATGCCCTTTTTTTAATATATATATATATATATATATATATATATATATATATGTATCATGTATATATATTTGCCAAAATGCACCATGCATGAACTCACCCAATTAATCACTGATCACTTGTTAGCTTCATGGCTTGGCCCTTAGTTCGATCGTTTTCTATCAATTTTAATGAATTATTATGCCCTTATAAATTTAGTAAAAAAAAAATTAAATCTCCCGGCCTGACTCAAACCTTCCCTAGATGATCCCCTTGAGTTTTTCAGGCAATATTTCAAGCTCCAGATCGGCATCACAAATCCATAGTACCACCTGTGACTGCAGAAACACTTCCTTTCTAGAACTAGGACTCGAAAACACCACGTGTCCCTATGGTGACGTGCCAAAACATCAATTCCCTCGTTATTTTAATACCCCAATACCCAAAATGGTATCCGAAGAAAGTCTATTTTATTAAATTAATGGAGATTTCATTCATCACTCTCCTTAAGACGTAAGCAAATCCAACAGCTGGGAAAAATCCATTGGTCTTCTAGTATTTTTCAAGATTAAAAATTCCACCACCCACAAATATTTTATGTCCCATTTCCTAGCTTATGCTTTAGAGGCTTAGAGCTATTCATTTTTATATTGTCTAGATGCAAAAACGCAACTCACACGTGTCCCCTGGCCATGAGATGCCTATCACCTTTCTCGTCTCACTTTAATCTGTATCGACGTATATAATTCTATGTAATTGATTAATGGATCCTTTCTAGAGCATGTCACCCATTCCCTGAGCAGATCTTTGGATTCCTCAAATGACCTTGTGTATCACAAAATTATCATTATCAAGATGCCCATTTCTTACCGCTTGATCAAAATTTATGGCTAGCTGCTTGATTGTTATGGTAGCTTAGGATTAATAATCATGGAGTTCAGACCACAGATAAACGGTGAGGATTTGTTCATATAATTAACTTGGGTCTATGCATTAAAAAAAATAAAAAAAGGAAAAATCCAAAAATAAAAAAATAAAAAAACAAAAAGTGAATGATGGGTATTTCGATCATTTTACAAATGCTGATGGCCGGTATTCGCATAGATCTTTCGTACCTTAAACAGTAGTTGAAAATGACTTCAAATTGAGTGATGGGATGAAGAAAGGGGCTTTGGGGCATATATAAATATGCCACAAGCACTGACTCGAGGTGCCATAGAATTTGGAAGACAGGCATTACCTAAGCGCCATACAAAGATTTTTGCTTAATTTTTTACATGAACTTTGGGGTAATGGCTGGCCATTTGGGTTGGGGTTTAATAGGAGAGGAGGGTTGGAGGAAGGGACCCTGGACTTCTGAGGAAGATAGATTGCTTCTTGAGTATGTCAGGCTGCATGGTGAAGGACGATGGAACTCTGTTGCTAGGCTTGCAGGTAACTTTACTCGGCTGCATTGATGATACTTGCTCAAATTCTACCAATTTTATTTCTACCTATCTATATAAATATATGCATGGGAATGTGAAAAAAGGTGACTGGTTTAAACTTTGGACACTGCGAATATTATGCTCATTAGAAGTTCCTTCAGGGTAATGGGGTTAGATAAAAAGTAGACAGCCTAATTGCAGCTGTGAAATACGTGGGAAAGACTTTTCGTTTAGACTGTTTATAGTGGTTACTCTTGCATACAAGTACTTGTCATGTTTTGGCGGATTATACTTCATTCCTTTTTGGTTTTTGGATTGAGGGATAACATATTTCTCTGTTTTTGGCTGTGCAGGGTTGAAAAGGAATGGAAAGAGCTGTAGACTGAGGTGGGTGAATTATCTGAGGCCAGACCTCAAGAGGGGGCAGATAACCCCTCATGAGGAGAGCATAATTCTAGAGCTGCATGCTAGATGGGGGAACAGGTACCTTTCTTTAAACCAAGTACCTTTATAATATGGCCTTAAAATTACTGATCTCAAAGACTTTTATGCTGATAGTTTCGTTCCTAAATCACAAATTCAGGTGGTCAACAATTGCTAGAAGCTTGCCAGGAAGAACTGACAATGAGATCAAGAACTACTGGAGGACCCATTTCAAGAAAAAAGCTAAAGTCCCTTCTGATGCCTCTGAAAAGGCAAAAACACGCCTGCTAAGGAGGCAGCAATTTCAACAACAGCAGCAACAGCATCAGCAGCTGCTACAACAACAGCAGCAACAATTGCAACTGAATCAAGCGGAAATGAAAAGGATCCTGGCCTTGCTCGATGAAAATGACCATAAGGCTACTACATCTGTGCCTCAAGCAAGGCAGGAAATGAGCACCATGTATCCCAACACCACTGAGGAGCAGAGCTACTTCTATTCCTTGCTCAATAGCAATGTGCTTGTGCCTGAGGCCTCAGACGAGGACATAATATGGGATGGATTATGGATGGATGATGTCCATGGCAATTTCAACGCAGCCAGCGCCACAACCAGAGCTAGTCTGCAGAATCTAGTCACTCCCTTTTGTTAAATCTTTGACTGGTTTCACTTTTCTTACTCGGCTTACTGTATATCAATGACTACTTTATCACCAACCGGAGAAGGCTCTTAACTAGGAGCTTCGGACTGATATGCACGCGTTTTGAAAAATCTGGGTTGTTAAAGATGCAATCCGGACAAAAATTATGTATTTTTTTTAATCCAATAAAGTGGTGGGAAAAGTGATGCGTGTAACATTTTAACTTGATAATAGGGTTATTTTATTTGCTGTACTTTACTATCAGGAAAGCCCTCTGGGAAGTTGTATTACGTTTCAGCCTTCAGCTTGTGGTGTCGTGCTTTTGGGGCTTTTGTGTTGATTCCCGGAAAGCTCAAGATAAATACAAAGAAAAGAAGGCTTAATTTTGTACGTCTTCGCCAAGGTTCTTTAGATTAATTGACAGCACCTTAGTTTCTCATTAAAAAAACTAGGAATCTAATCCTCCCTTTCCCCATGGATCAAAAAATTTAAAAAAAAAATTGTACACCTTCAGCATTTTTTTTTTTTTTTTGTCATTTGATTTTACAACTCCTGTCAATTTATCTCATCTCGTTTTATCTAATCATTATAACTTTTCTATCTCAATGCATCTCATCTTATCTATAAAAGCAAGGCAGTGTTTTGCTTCTCTGTTTCTGCTCATACTTTTTGAGAAACAAATGGAGAAAAGAGTATATTTTTTGACAAAAAGGGAAATATTATACAATTTAAAGCACCAAAGAAACTAATTAAGTAAAGGGTGCCCTTTAGAATGAGAAGTAATTTCTTTAACAGAGTATACCCTTAATAGTTAGCATATATGATTACTGCATATTTAACATAATGCAACTCTGATTAGAAAGTTAAACAAAGAAAGAGAAAAAACAGAGCATATTCTGTATGCTTTATGCTTGTACAACACATGTTGATCTTTCAGGGGATCCTTGTCGTCATCTTCTTTGTGCAGGCTTGATGGTGCAAGTCAGTACAAACAAATGCTATCTTATTTTAATGTTTAATTAGATCATCAATCTTGTGTTAAGATTAGAATTAGGTTCTTGAAGTTGCGGATATTTCTTCTCTTTAACTTTTGTGATTTCTTTTAAATTTTGAAAAGAATAGAGAAACAAGAAAACAGATTACTTGGGTACCATGATAAAATAAGAAGAGATAAAAGAAAGAAGAATTTGTGGAAGTAACATGGTTTTGTTCAGACTTCTAAGACTTGTATTCTCGAACAAAAAAATTTAAAAGGTTACAGATTTCTTTCATGGAAATGATTTATATAGTTTTAGAGTGTGTATTGTGCAAACTTTCTGCACTTTTTTTGAAAGAAAAAATGAATAAATATAGGATACTTGTGAAAATATTAAATTTCTGATAATAGCTCTCACTTTTTTTTAAAAAAAAAAATATGCAAAATTTGTACACCTTAAATTGTATTTAACGTTACTTTTTTTCGTCATCTTCAATTCCGTATATACAAGTAAATTTATTTAAGACATAAATTGCAAAACTATGATCATTGGATTAAGGCTTTTTTAGATAGAAAGATGAGATGAGATAATTTGTGAATAATAGTAAAATAGTTTGTAAATAGTAAATTAGTAATTAAATGATTTGAGTTAATATTTTTTATAGGGTTTTGAGAAATGAGAGAGAAAAAGTTAAATAAAAATATTATAAAGTTAAAAATATTATTATAATATAATTTTTTAATATAATTTTTATTTTGATATTTAAAAAAGTTAAATTATTTTTTATGTTTTGTTTGGAAGTTTAAAAAAGTTATAATAATTAAGTAATAATTAGATGAAAAAGTTAAAAATTAAAAATTATATTTTTAATATTTAAATATTAAGATGAGATGTAATAAGATGAAATGAGTTGAAAGTATTCAAATCAGGAATAAGAATTGAGTCAAGAATTTGAGAGACTCGCAGTCGCTATAACCTGTTCTTTAGTCCCGCCAAATTCAAAACAAACTCTGATGACCCTCTTCTCTGCACGCAAGACCGTTGCCCTCGCAATCTCCCGTAATTACGCTTCTACCACCGTCCCCCAGCTGCCCTTCACTCCCCTCCTCCATTCTCTCCAGTATGCAATAGACTGCCAATCCCTGAGCCTCAGCCAACAATGCCACACTCAAGTTCTCACACATGGGCTCGGACAAAGCCCTTTCCTTGCCACCAAAATCGTCTCTGCTTACTCTATTTGCGGAAGCTCAACTCGGTCACGGCTCGTTTTCGACTCAGTTGAGTTCAAGAATGCGTACCTATGGAACTCATTGATTAATGGGTATTTGAAAAATCGTTTATATAATGACGCTTTTGATTTGTTCAACGAAATGTGCTCTAGTGATGAAAGGCCGGATGATTACACGCTTGCTACCCTCGCGAAAGTAACTGCCGAGATTGGAGATTCTATTGCTGGGAAACTGATTCATGGGAAGAGTTTGCGAATTGGGTTTCTTTCAGATATGGTTGTTGCCAATTCATTAATGTCGATGTACTGTAGATGCGGCCAATGTGAAGAATCCCGAAGATTGTTTGATGAAATGCCGAAAAGAAATTCAGGTTCTTGGAATGTATTAATAGCGGGATATGCTAGTTCGTGGGATCGCAGTTTTGATAAGGAAATGTGGGAAGCTGTAAAGTTTATGCAGAATGATGGGGTGAAACCCGATGGATTTACAGTTTCGAGCCTGCTGCCTGTTTGTGGCAGTGATACTGGGAGATGGGATCATGGGAGGGAACTTCATTGTTATATTGTGAAAAATGTGTTAGATTCAGGTTTGGGGTCGGATGTTCACTTGGGGTGTTGTTTGATAGATATGTACTCGAGGAATAATAAAGTTATCATGGGTAGACGGGTCTTTGACAGAATGAGATGCAAAAATGTTTATGTTTGGACGGCAATGATCAATGGTTATGTTCAGGATGGAGCTTCAGATGAAGCATTCATTCTTTTTCACAATATGCAGGTGAAGGATGGAATAGAGCCCAACAGAGTGTCACTTGTGAGCATCCTTCCTGCTTGTGGCTCACATGGTGGTTTACTTGGGGGGAAACAAATTCATGGGTTCGCAATCAGAAAGGAGTTAGATAATGATCTGCCATTGTGTAATGCATTAATTGATATGTATTCCAAGTGTGGAAGTTTAGTTTGTGCAAGGAGAGTTTTCGAGGATGATTCTTTCTGTAAAGATGCAATCTCTTGGAGTTCAATGATTTCTGGGTATGGATTGCATGGAAGGGGAAAGGAGGCTGTCCTTTTATATGAGAAGATGCTTCAGCTTGGGATCAAACCAGACATGATAACAGTAGTAGGGGTTCTTTCTGCATGTGGAAGGTCAGGATTGGTGACTGAAGGCTTTAATATCTATAGCTCCGTGCTAAATGTGTATGGAATTGAACCAACAGTAGAGATGTGTGCTTGTGTGGTTGATTTGTTTGGCAGATCAGGCCAGCTTAATCAAGCTTTAGATTTTATTAAATCAATGCCTCTTGAACCTGGTCCAAGTGTTTGGGGGGCTCTTGTTAGTGCCTCTGTAATGCATGGGAATTCTGAGATGCAAGATCTGGCTTATAGGTGTCTTATTCAGGTAGAACCGAAGAACCCCTCAAATTATATCTCGCTATCAAATTTATATGCTTCTTCTAGGAGATGGGATGTTGTAGCTGCAGTAAGAACAATGATGAAAGAAAGAGGTTTGAGGAAGGCTCCTGGCTGCAGTTGGATTAGCGTTAATGGCAACAACCATTGTTTCTATGTCGCTGATAAACTACATCCTTGCTCCAATTCAATCTATGAGATGCTTGATTACCTACTTCTGATGATGAAGGGAGCTGGTTCTTCTCCTGATGTTGAAGATATGATATAGATGTCGTGGCATTTGATCGATTGATAGGATATTTCGTTGATCCCAAGACGATCGTGGTGATTGTGACTGGATTAAAGGTGCTATTTTTAGTACTCGATAACTTGATGATTGGAGCTCAGACTCAGTCACTTTGTGAGCTGAAAGGCGGCCCTTATACGACGATTCTCTCCGCTTCACCCCCAGAAGTGGGACCAACTATGGCGTCGCTCGCAAGAGCAAGACACTGCAATACTTCTCACTCAGCTTCATCTTATATTACTAATTTCATTTTCTTCTACAGCCTCGATTTTTATTTGTTTTGCTTGTCAAACAGCGGTGGACAATAGAAAAGGCAATTGATTCATTTCACCATGGAAATAAAGTTCTTGCGAATTTTGAAAAAATAAAATAAAAAATTGGCAGTAATCTTGCCATGCCTGAAACGAAAGGAATCTGTGTTCAATGAACTCTCTTTTTGATTTTACACCTACTTTAATAGCTTTCTTAGCTAATATATTCTATGCATGTCTGGTCAATCTTCTGGGTGAATTGGGTTTTATGCTCACTATGAATCTGATCTTTGTGTTTGGGGTTGTAGAAGTCACGATTTACGTTAGGGCTTGGCTAGTAGGTTCCATCTTTATCGACTCCATGGTGGATGTTTCTATCCCAAGAATAAAATCCTTGAAATATTCTAAATCCATTTGTGTCCTGACGACCTAAGCAGACCCTGAGCTTAGATACTTAAAACTTCCACCCTCTGTACGTCAGTACTGAATAATGTTTTTTCTTCTTAACTCCCACTTTTGCATCCGTTTCTCTGCAATTTATCCATGATCTCAAGTAATAGATGCTCGAAACTTCAGCTTCTTGGTTCTTAATGTATTGCTGGATTAATCTCAAAAAACATAACCAAAAGATATTGCCTACAAGAAATGAGTGAAATGGAAGGGGAACCGATATCCACAACTTCTAGTTTTTGCTCCCTCAACCTCCAGGAGAGGCGTTCTGCTGCTAGCTCCCGGGAAGGGCCAGGGCCAGGGCCAGAGGTTTCTTTCTAAGACCGAGACAGATTCAGATTATCAAGATGCCTTCTGCTTCACTGAGGCTTTTCACATGGTGTCCCACAACACTTTTGGCAATGAAAATGAAGATTCCTTAGGACCTGATAAAAGGGTAATAATGAGGAACTCCTGAGATTAGCACTCAGAAGTCTCAACTTAATAATAATACATTCATGAATCAGAAAATTTTGATATAACAAAATGATTGCCTCCTTCCAGGAGGCAAAACTCATGGAGGGAAAATCTTACCATTATGGTGGAAACAAGATAATCAAAACTCAGAGCCCATGTTGAGAGATGGAGCCTTGTTTAGGGCTTTGATTGAGCATGAATACAATGAACGGGGCTTGAAAAATTCAATGCTTCCTTTCTTCTATCCCATGTTCTCTAAGAAAAAGTGACTGTAGAACTATTTTTCTTCAACTCTGTGTCTCAGATTCTCTCTCCCGCCGATAAGCATAAATTGAACCAAAAACCATTCTTCCAACCCTTCTATTTCTGCGAGTTCTTTTACTCATACTTCTCTTCTTTTCCTTCTCAGCAACAGCTTCTGCCATGGGTATGAAATGAATCCATCCTAAAGGAATTAAAGCTGCAAGGAACTGTACCAAAATTCCCATAGGCAGGCTTGAGTAATCACTGGATGTTATTCCCATAAGAGAAGCCAATCCAACACCCAAAAATCCACTTATCATTGCTGATAAACAGAGGGCTGATGCTACAAAAGAAGTGAGAGATCCTTCACAACCCTGGGGACATAGACTTGCTAATAGCACTGAGAAGGGGAGGAGCCTAAATTGTGCAAGAGTTTCTGCTAAACCCGAAAAACATAGAGCAAACGCTTGATTGGGAATTCCAAATCTAAGATTGATCTGTTTTACTAAAACAAGGTCCAGAAGTAGGGAAGAAGCATACAAAATCTGCACAGCACCAATCAGTTTCCTCATGGGGACCTTTTTCCAATAACGATTATAAAGAACAGTTGTTGAAAGAAGAACCAACTGGCTAATCACTCTAGACATCCCAATGACTGAAGCATCAATATGTAGACACCGCATTTGATAGCAAAAGATAGAACCTGAAAGAATTGGGACAACAGCAATAGAAGCTACAATCCAAGCTAGAGGGCGGGAAATACTCTTCTCACTAACAGCTGTTATTAGACCAGAGAACTGTTTCCTGATGATTCCTGACAAAGATTTCCCGGCAAGACAGCCATTCAATGGCTGTGGTAAACCAGGGGATTCCTCCCTTGTTGTCACAGAAATCCCAAATTGAAGAGAAAGTAGAATTGCAAACACAATAAACATGGTTCGGGATGGTGCTTTCAGTAAGCAATATCCACCTATTAAGTTGCCTAAAATTCCACCGGCAGCTAAAGCCATGAATGCATAAGATTGAAGTCCATTTACTTTGTGTTTTTTGCCATACTCAGCAACAAGAGCATCTTTTGCAACTTCTGTAATGGATGCTCCAAGATTACCGAGAAGAACACAAGCCATGAGAGTTGGAAGGGATTCACCAGCAACAGGGATTAGTGCTAATGGCCCCCAAGACAAGACCTGCAAAAGAACTGAAAACTTTGCATTCTATCAGTATCTTTCATGGCATTTACATAGGCTCTATGTCTAACTTGAAGCTTAGCCTGGTTTAAGCAAAAAAAAAAAATTACCATTAAAAGTGGAAAAACATCATCCCTATTCACGGTTTGGATTGAAAATGAAGACCATTTTTAGATTTTTCAAGTGGGTTTTGAACGGTTTAGATGATATCCAATCCATATATTAAAAGCAAAACCATCTGAACTTAAACAATGTTTCACCCATGTTTAAAGTGTCTCATCCCTATTCACTGACATCGACAAGGAGCCCAACCCTTTTCAATTACACTGACGCAACCGTCCGGCAAGAGACCTACACGCAGTGCCAAAACTATTTTTTGTTCTCTCCCAGGTTTATCTTCTTCTTTCCACCATTCTTCTCCGGCACTCAGATTCCTCCCTGCCGTTCAACTGCTATTTTCTTCCTGCCACTTCAATAGTTTTTACTCTATTTTCTTCCTACCACTTCAATATTTTTAATCAATCATTCAAAAAATATACCAATGATTGATATAACCCACCACTACTACAGTCCTCATAAAAATTTAAAACAACTATGCATTACATGCCTAAAACATATTCACTCAAACTATTTCACTACTAATGGTTTTAGAATCCAAACAAGGCAAGATACAGAATAAGGATCAATTTACATTGCTGGTAGAATTCTAAGAACAAATCACGATAATTATGTCATCTAGAAAGAAAAAATTCCAAGAATGGCATGCATGACAAAATCAGAATCTTGAGATATTAATATAAGATTTTCGTTTCTATGGCTTCACCCAAATTGAACTAGCCCTTTTAAGGTTTGAGAAGATTTATACAACTGAAATATATAGTCGCCGAAATTCACCCAAACATTTTTTTAATTCCAAGAAATCCGAAAACTTCAGTCATCTATACTTTTTTGTATTCTCTTTCAAAAAATGATGCAAATAAATTGAATCAAAGGCACAGGTAAGTTGGGAAAAGGAGCAAGAAAGCAAAACCAAACAAAGAAAAGAATAAAAGAAAAATGGAATCTAAACCACCACCTTTAAACCAGAAGAAATAGAAATGAATTGGCAATAAAAAGACACATCAAACTTAAAACTAATATATAGAGCAAAAAATTTAGTAACAAACTTTGAAAGGAAGCAAACCAAACGAACATGAAAAAGACAAGAAATTTATAATGGAGACGAGGCAAAGAGATGCGAACCAACCTCCAATGGAAACATAAGGTATTCTTCGAGCACCGCCAATATATAAAGCATCCGACAATAATCCGTAGAGAGGCTTAGCAACCATGGGCAGGTTACCGGCACATTGCACCAGCTGCAATGTTGAAGGGTGCATGTTAAGGTAGTGAGCCATGTGGAAGTTGAGAGCAAGCCATGGGAAACACCTAAAACCCTGTATCCAATAGCCAAACCCACACAAAAGAAACACTTGCCGGCTATTCACTGAGGAAGTTCCTCTTCTCTCCTCGTATCCCTTCTGTTTCACCCTTTTTTTGAAATAGAATTGAGTTGGGTTCACAGTAATGGGGTCTCTGAAACGGGTTCCGGGTTTTGGGGATTCGTTAATGATGTTAGGTTTGTGACGATGGAAACAAAGGATGGACATGGAGTTGGTGAGAGAAAGCTTTGGTGGGGGCTTATGGAATTTTGGTATTACTGTTGCAGAGGGTTTTTGAGTACAAACTGATGGGTAAATCATGGCTTTGGGTATTGGGATTAGACTGAGAGTAAGAGCTTAAAACCCTCTAATCTAGAGAGAACGAAAACTGAGATCTTTGTTTCAGAGGGTTTCTTCATGCAGCTATAGCATATACCCACTTGTGAATTGCTCAAAGGAGGAGAAAGAATAAATTAAATGTAAAGCCAAAAAAGAAAAAGAAAAAATTAAATGTAGGAGAAAGGGAGAAGGAAGAGAGGGATCTAGAAGAGAATGGGAGAGGGTTCTCGTGATTTTGGAAAAAAGAACAGAAGAGTACCCTGTTTTGTTTTCTCGACGTTATTGGGTTCGTCGGTTCGTCCACTCGATCGTCGTTTTCATTGAGGTGAAGGATCTTTAAAGCCCCACCGAAACGAGCACGCGCCACCACGCGCTCTCGAGTTTTAAGAGATTGGGACAACACCAGCAACGCAGGTATTGGTCAATTTATCGGACTTTTATAAGATGGTGATAGAGACAGCTACGGACGATACGAAAGCTGTCCTTTCGGCTTTATATACCGTTGATTTCAACTCATAAATTCGTGTCCTACTTTTGAGTTGAACAATGCTATTTTGAAAGCATTCACGTAATAATCAAATATGTCATGATAACGTTGTATAATCAAATAGATTATTTATTTAAGGGTAATATACCTTTACAATTGATTTACTATTTATTTACTACTTTCACTATATTTGAAATTTTTTATTTTTTATCATTTTTTTAAAATATTTTTTTAATATCCTTAATTATTAAGAAAAAATTAAAAAATATATATAATTTTATTAATAATAAATTCCTTAACCATTAAGTAAAATAAAAAAATTAATAAAAAAATTAAATAAAAAAAAGTAGTAAATGAGTAGTAGGATAGTAGTAATTCTATCATTTTCCTTTATTTAACTTCTATTAGTTAGAGTGACAATATTAGTGTGTAGAAATTTTGTGCACTCTTGTTTTTTTTTAAAAAAATTGAGTTTATTATTAATTTTTTTTATATAGATCTTAGATTTATCTAATTTTTTTAATGAAAATATATTAGACTTGCACACTTTATAATTGTAAATATCATTTATCTATTAGATAAATTATGTTTTCTATTTTTTTTCCAGAGATTATGTTTCCTATTTAAATTTTTATTTAAATTTCCTAATTAGATAGGACTTGTGGAGGTCTACTGTATTCGTAATCTTTATTAGTCACCTATTTTTGTTAGGACTAGTCGCTCATCCGCATAAATAATATAAATATTTTTTATAAGAATTATATATCAAACTTTGTAAAAATATGTTTAAAATGTAGAAATATGTCGAGAATCAAGAAAAAATTGTTGGGGACCGATTTTTATTTTTATTTTTATTTTAAGTAAGCAATATTGATGGAAATCAAAGGAAAAATTTTAAGCATGAATGGGGAGGCCATCTTTATAAACCCCTTCTTTTAAGTCCATTTTTCTCTTTACAAGACACGATTTTAGAAGAAGATAAAGGACTACTAATTTTTATTGCACTTATTAAATATATTTAATTAGCTTAGCCTAAAATAATTATAAAATTAAAATTTTAAGACTACCAATCTTAATTATATATATATATATATATATATATATATATATATATATTGTTCCTCATTTAATAAGTTAACTTAACCCCGTTTGGATTGAGATATGAAATGAAATGAGTTGAAATTGTTTGTGAATAATACTGAGATTTGTGAGTTTGGATGGTTTTTGAAAATTTTATGTATTTGGATTGGAAGTGACATAAGATGATTTTAGGTTATTGAAGATGAGATAGATGTGAGTCACATAAATGATTACATAGTAATTGTAATGATTTTATTTTATTTAAAAATAAATGATAATAATTTATAAATTATATATCCAAATTTTTTTATAATAGATTTTATAATAATATTATAAAATGATAATATATAATCAAATTATATAAAAAAAATGATATTTTTCTCTGTTTGTGGGAATCACATTATAATATTATAAGATGAGATGATTGCATAAAAGTGGTAGCTAAGATTATTAAATAATTTTCCTTTTCTCTGTTTTCTAGTGGTATTTTTATTATTATATGGGGCAGGTAAAAAGCAATCAATAGGGGCATAAAGGCCAAAGGTTCCGCTTGAAAAGGAATGTGTGTTTGGATTGAAGACTGTCTTGCCGAATGAGGTATGATCTCAACCAGGCGGCTCAATACATATTGAATGTATCAAGGCATAAGGCAAAATTTAACTGAATTATTTATAATTATTATATAATAAAATATAAATTATTATATAGAATATTTTCAAAATTTTTAATAATTGAAAACAAGATTTTATTTAAAATCTTTAAATACAGATTTTGTAAATTTATATTTATAACTTAAAATGAGGTCTCAATACAGTTTTTGTGCCTCAATTTAACAAGATTTTAAAAAAATTATTTAAAATATAAATAATTCATTATATTACTTATAAAAAAAATCATTGTATTAAGTATTAAATTTGGTATTATAGGACCTTGCACACATTGAAAACTATATAAATTATTTAAAATTTTATTTAATGAAATGGTTTTTATTTTTTTTTTCAAAACAAATTTAAAAAAAAATACTTCATTTTTATTTTTAGAAGCTTTACATAAGGTGGGGCCTTAGGCAATGGCCTAAGTGGCCTTACCATGGAGCCGGCTTTGATTTCAACTCATTTCTTAATTTAATTCAAGGCTTAGTTTAACTTAGTTCGGCTCGATCTGAGGAGTCACGGATCAAAAATTTTGATTCCATTTTTACCGAATCGGACTGTTACTTATCGATTCGATTGGCCTATAAATATTTTTTTCATTGTATATATATGATTAATGAAATTAAGCGAGCTTTTTAACATTTTATATATAGTTAATGAATATTAAATAATTTTATTATATATATGGTCAATAGTGATCTATTTTATGAAAATTACATGATTAATTTATACAACTATTATATAAAATAATATATTATATATATAAATACTTATATATATACATTAAGTAGGTCTCGATCCAGTCCAATCCAAAAAAAACACATTCTAAAACCGACCAATAAGACTATTAATCCAATCTGGTTTGGTTGATTTTTTTGGTCCGGTCCGATCCTTTTACAACCCTATCTACAACAGACAATCGAGATCCCCTGTGGAGATAGTGGAAAACCCACAAAGAAACTAGTTGGAAATGGCAGAGGGCAGAGCATTCACTAGAAGATGTATTGTTGATCTTTGCTTTGCAGGTTAAAGCCCAAGATTCACACGACAATGGGCAAGTTAAAGGCATGCATTTGCACGACAAAGGCTAGGTTAAAAGCTGAGATTCACACGATAAATGCTAGGTTAAAGCCGAAGATTCCCACAACAAAGGAGGAAATGGCGTAGGTGCAAATGGCCTTGTCACCGATTGACTATTATGCCACTTTATAGGGAACTGAAATCTGGAACGGGGGTGCTTCCCAGCACACGGAGTGGGTTTTATGTGAACACCTCAAAGGGAGGAACTGTGGGTTATTATGCTTTTGGCCGGTGTTTTCCTTAACTGAAATGGTAGAAGGCAGATCGGAAAAAGGGAGGAGGAGGGAACAACAAGGATCAATCGTTTCTCAATGCCTTGTTTGAGCTCAAAGTTGTGGAACAGAGGAGGAAGGTTGAGCTAAGGAAGGGACTGATGACAAGAAGAGTTTGGGGCTCAGACTCGGGGACAAGTTCGCTGTATAGTCATTAAAAAGTCTTCTAAATGAATAGAGATGAGAAAAGTTGAGAGCACTAGGATGCGATGGTTTTGTGTTTTACATTTTGCTTGGATACTTGAGATGGTTTGACCGTATGAGATGGTTTCAACTCATGCCCTAAATGAACCCTTACCTAGGGCTGTAATCGAGCCGAGTCGAGCCGAGTTTTAACTTGCCGAGTTCGGTTCGACTCAAAATACTTGAGTCTGAGCTTGAGATTTTTTTTTATTCTTTGTTCGAGCTCAACTCGATAAGATAAACTCTTAACTCAAGCTCGATCTCGAACTCATCCCACAAACGAGTTCGAGTCGAGCCAAGCTCGAGCTCGAATTGTTTTTTGTTTTTAATAAGATTTAATAATTAATCAAATAAATAAATAAAATAAAAGATCTAATATTGAATTTATACAACTAACAAGTATACCTTTATTGAATTATAAAATCTTAAAAAATTTGTAAATAATTAAAATATCTAACTAGTTGATATTTATCCAAAATAACAATATATTAGCCTATATATATTATTAATACAGGCACTTAATATGATAGCATATATCTATTTCATATATGGTTTCCACATACTAGTATATGAAATTATTAAATTTTATCGACTAATTATTATACAAATTATAAAATATACCTATAAAGTATATTCACTATATAAACATAAGTAATTAGATTACATATTATATATTTAATTATAAAAGTGGTATGTATATATTATTAGCTAATACATATATATATGTATATATACATAGATGTATGTATATATTTATTAATATATGAATGAGTTTTAATCGAGTCGACTCGAGTATAAACAAGTGAGTCTTAACAAAGTCGAGTCGAGTTTTGTCGAGTATGTGTCATTTACAAATCGAGCGGGCATCTGCTTTCACGAACGAGCTTTTTTTTTCACGAGTCGAGTTCAATTCGAATTTAAACAAGCGAGTACCGAGCGGGCTATCAAGTAGACTAATTCATTTACAGCCATACCCTTACCAAATACATAACGAGATTGTGCATTGATGACTTCATGAGAATAAAGTTTATATTTTGAAAATAGTGAAAATTGCCTATAAAAGCATGTACTATGTTGAGACATCTTCTTCTCTATTTATGAATGCCCAATGCCATAAGCTCTCAACATAACATTTGTATTAGTTAATTACTACCTAGTTGATTTTTTTTTTTTAACGCCAACAAACACCAAAAAAGAAATAAGTTAAGAGCGTGGTGGAGTTCTGAACAAAATTCTCGGTCTCAACCTCCATTACCTATCAAAAGTTGAAGCCTAGTCCCTAAAAACTTGTCCATTTCTACTGAACAAGCTACGTTTGGATGTTGAGTTCAGTTCAGTTTTTTATGAATCGTAGTGAGTTGAGTAGTGAAGAAATTTATGTGGGGTCCATCTAAACTGAGTTTAAAATGTGTTTGGATGTTAATATAAGTTTATTACTTTTATAGAAAGTTGAAAAAGATTGTAGGTTCCACGTATAAAGATGTGTTAAGTTGGAAAAGGTTGTGGGACTTGTATGGAAGTTTTGAATTGAGATGAGTTTAGTCATTTAAGAGTTAAGTGTTTGGATGTTAGACTCAACCTAAAATTAGACTGAACTCAGCTGAGCCTTGCAACCAAATGCAGCCTTAATAGTTCTGTCACAACTATTTAGTGTGCATGGATCCTTCTTAAATTGAATCAATCCTCTTATAAATTTTCTTAAGGACGATGAACACTTGAATTTAACTCCATCAATCCTTCCCTTCATTGGTTAAGGGTAGGACGCGATCGACATAGCCTCCTAAGATCGAGAACAAAATTGGGGAAAAAAGGAGAGAAGTTGAGGAAACAAATACAAAAAATAGGGAGGAGAAGGGAGGGGAAGAGAAAGGGAGGGTGGAGGCTAGGGTTTTTAAGAGAGAGAACAAGAGATGAAAGCCTTTGGGGTTTGTACTATACGAATCTCATATTGGCTTCGATTGTTACCAATTCAATGGAAGCAAAATCATTGCAAAGTGCGTAGATAACGAATCTTGGTTATAAAAAGGAACAAAAATTCTACTCATAATTTCTATACACTACATATCACGTTTATTTTTATTTCTTACTAAATGTGTGGTCTATAGATAATGAGTGAAGAATAAAACAAAAAATTTAAAATTTAAAAATTTAAAAGATAAAAATAAGTGTGGTGTGTGGTAGGGAGTGAAAACTGACTATATCAATGCGGTTTTTGACAAAAATCACCGCTGACCGATGGAGGGGATTTTCATGGAAGAACTGACCGGATCGGCCAATGGAGAGGAGAAATACCGGCTGTTCTTTGGTGGTTCTCAATCCCCCTAGCTGTGAAGTTCGTCTGAGATAGTAGAGAGAGAAGGTGTTGCAATCTGAGAGAGAAGAGAAAGAACTGCCAAAGAACAGCCGGAATCGTTATGGCTAGTATTTCTCCTTCCCATCGGCCGATTCAATCAGTTCTTCCATAAAAATTTCCTCCATCGATCGGCCATTTTTGTCAAAAACCGTACCGATATAGTCGGTTTTCACTTCTACCACATAGATAAATTTAAGATGATTTTAAATGAGTTGAATAAAATATTGTTAAAATATTATTTTTTAATATTATTATTATTTTAGAATTTGAAAAAATTGAATTGTTTATTATATTTTATGTGAGAATTTAAAAAAATTGTAATAATAAGATGAAATAAATTTCCAATTCAAACCGGAGCTTAGTTGAATCGAACTGCTTTGCAGAAATTGGAACCAGAGGTGTACTGATAAGTTCTAAATAAAAATAAGCAATCAACACGGCAACAGATGACTCAAAAGATGCAGTTCAAACATCTGAAATAAAAATGCAATCCATTTTGACAAATAGCAGAACGAAAATTCCAATCATTTATATTTCCATTGACGCAATCCATTGAAGTACATGTCATCTTCTTCCCATTACTGAATACATGGATTACACATATACTTCTACGGTGTAAAGGAAAAGGGAAATAGTCCTCCCAAGTTGGAAGCACACAACCCAACCAGTTGATTGGAAATTCATCCACAACCAACAATATCCGTAAGAATTCTATGAAAAGATCTATAAAAACAGGGACCCAAGAGTTAGAAGTACTATAACTGGCGTGGGTTTCATCTAAAAAATCTTTGCAAAAAGAATTGAAACCCAAGAATAATGAGTACTTATCTGAAAATGTGAGACTAGAAGAATCCAAAAAAGAATTGACGAACCTGAGAATGTCAGGCACTGTGACTGATGTAGATTGAAGGGGCATCAAGCAAAGAATCTAGAAGATTTGAAAAAAGAAAATCATACCCATGCATGATTAGTAACTAAGTTTTCACAGTAGTGAGTATCCTCCTTTTGGGCCAGGCCTAATGCCTGCTCAATCTACATCAGCTTGTAGTAACAGTCACTTCCAGAGAGAAGAATCTGATAGCCTTTGCCACAGGGACACTTGAAACGAACGGTTAGCCCCTCCCCTACCCTCTCCACGAACACAGATTCTTCAAAATCTGGCAAAGAATCATCCTGCGACAAAAAATGATTAGCTTATTCATCACTGACATCAAATTTAATGCCTTGTAATCTAAAACGACAAATCAAATCGAAAATGGAAGTAACAAAAGGAAATGTACGAATCTTCTGCTTGGTGGCAGAGAGAGTGTGCGAAAATAGATAGAAGAAATTACAACCGAGAAGAAGAACCTCGTTTCTCATTAACCGACCCTAATTGCCGTGAGATTTTCATATCTAGAAATAAAACTACAGGTTTCTTTTATTTTCTTTTACATTTTTTTTTCAATTTTTGTAGGGAGCCAAACAGGGAGTGAGCTTAAAAAAAACCAAACCTTTGTTGCGGCATTATTATATTCAGCGCCTGCATCTTCTTCTTCTTGTTGTTCACGGATGACCTGCTCACACCACTTGTTCATCTCGTTCATACGATCCTTCATCCTTCTCAGCCTCTTCTATTACCCAAAACAAAGTTAAAGCCCGCACATTTTTTTTATAGGTAATTTTTTTTTTTTTAAGTAAGTTAGGCCCGCACATTATTCGTTAATAATCAGAATTCCCTTGAAACCAACGAAGCTCAATAAACAGTAACAAAGATTGATGATTTCAGATTAAACCCAACGATTTCAAGAACCATTTTCTCTAATCAAACAGTAAAAGAAGTGCAATACAAAACCGAAAGTGAGGTATAAACCTTGGAGTTGGGGGTCTTCTCTTTGCTCAAACCCACGCTTGCATCCCCAGAGCTCGAGGACCATGAGTGGGTCTTCGCCGGTGACGGATTCGGGTCCGAAATCGACCGACGCAGAGTTGGAGGAAGAGGAGGCAACCCGGAATTCGACGGCGGTGTGACCTGGATGACACCGGTCCTCGCATGCTCCGGGGAATGAGGGTTCGAGTTGAGGACGGGGAAACCGGACTCAGCAGCAAGGGAATCCATCGGAGGCAGGACGACAGCGTTCTTGGAGGGGGAGGAGTTGAAAGGGTCAGAAGAGGAGCGACAGAGAACAGGGTGGAACAGGGGCAGGGAAGGAGGTTGGGTTTGGGCAGGAGCGGAGGAGGGTAGGGAGAGCTTGGAGAAGCCGAGGAGGGTGAGGTAGTCTTGGTCGAGGAAGAGCTTCTTGGGCTTGGTGGGTTCGGAGTCGGAGGAGGGGATGGTGGCGGTGAGGGAGTCTTGGAAAGAAGAAGAAAGGAAGGGAGGGCGGCGTTTGAAGGGGTTTTTGGAGAAGGAACGAGTGCAGCCGCAAGTGGAGCAAGCCTTGTGGTGGTGGTGGAGGTGGTCGTCGGGTTTGGAGCTGAAGTTGCTGTTGCTGTTGAGGCGGAGCAAAGCGAAGTTGTTAGCCTCCAACGAGTCATGCAAATCATGATCAATATCAGGGATATGTAGCAAAGAGGGTGGTGGTTCTTGATGAATTAAAAGGTTACCGTCATCGGGATCACTCATTGTGGGGGCAGGTGGGTGGTGATCTTTTTGGATCTTGGGATTTTGATCTCTCCTCTCAAGCTTTCTTTCTTTGCCCACTGTTTCTCAATTCGCTGTTCTTCAGGGAGGGGGAAAACGAGAATTTTGATAGGGTGGCGTCCAACCTTTTTTATACGTACGGGTGGGAAAGAAGAGTCTGAGCGCGTACTCTAATTTTGTACTTCTCAATAGAAAATAAGAGAAATAAACAAAGCCCGTCTAGCTCAGCCGGTAGAGCGCAAGGCTCTTAACCTTGTGGTCGTGGGTTCGAGCCCCACGGTGGGCGTGAAAACTTTTTCATTTTTTTTTTTTTATTTATTCGGAAGCGTTAGGTGACTTATGTCCCCATGGTGTTCAAAATCACTTTTTCAGTGTTTACTCTCTCTCTCTCCCTTCTTTTTTTTTTTTTTCAAGGTTAGCAAGGCACCAGACAACCACCGTCACTGAAGGTCCTTGAGAAATTTACAAGTAGTGCACAAAAACAAGAAGTCAACAATATTGCATCCAAGTAACGAGTTGCTGAACACCATATACAGTACATGACCACACCAGGATGGGTTATTAATGTTACTGCAAAAGGTTCTTTGTCATTGGATGCATCAATTTGGTAATTTCCCAAAACTAATGGGTTATATACCAAGTATCGAAATAGAAACTGAACTCTTCAGCTCAGGTTTAGACAGAAGACCAACCCTCATATTTTGCTAAATACTACAACTTATTGCCAATATCCTCTACCTTCTTGGTCAAATCTCCGTTTTTCCTTTCAAGATCTGACATTCCCTGCATAAAGACAAACTAATGTTTCTCCTTTTGGAGTTTCATAGTCCTTGCGGTCAAAAGCTTTGGACATTATGGCGCCAGGTCGAAATGTTCATTCAATAGTGAGTAGACTTCATTAAGGGAAGACACCTTGAAATCTGGCTTTAGATCTACATTAGCATAAACAGGGGATTCATACCTCCCTGTTTCATCAAGCAAGCAGGTAAATGCTCCCGCTTGCTTCCCACAAGCCACCTGTAAAAGTTGTGTTACTCTCCATTTTGGGCACTGAATGATTGTCCAAAAAAAGCTCTCTAAAACCCAAGGAAGCAACATGTATAGAACACGAACACAAAGCAAGCAAAATATTATACAGCTCAGCAAGTTAGAAGCATGTGCCACACCAAGTCAGATGGTGCAAATTGCAATGATCTGAATCTTCTTTTATACAGATATTTAACTTGGGCCTATCTTCTGTTGATTATACGGCATCAAAATGTGTTGGGTTCATACTAATTTGAAGCACATAAGAAATATGTACACACAAGGTGTATGACATACATAAATACATGCATACACATATCACAGACTTTGAAGAAAAAAAGACTCCCATTAACAAGCAAAAAACAAAAGGAGCATAAAGGATACTAAATAAAAGCAGCAAAATAAACCAAAAAGGCACTTAAAAAAAGCATCAAGTAGATAATAAAAAAAGCAATTCTCAAAAATAAAATACAGAAAGACAGAAAGAAGGAAATAACTCACATCATCCTTGAGACTATCGCCAACCATCATTACTTCATTTGGTAGAACTTCCCAGACAGAACAGATATGCAGTAGGGGTGCTGGATCTGGTTTATAAGGGCGGAATTCCCTGCTAAGAGCTGGACAAAATGTCATCTGCAAAGGAAATCAGAGTGAACAGGGTAAATCTTAATTGGGGAGGGGAGAGGCGGACAGAAAATTGAATCTAGTTTTATCTTCTTCTATTTTCATAAGCAACACAGTTCTCCTTAAGGCTGGTCCATTAAGACCAGATTATCAAGATTTTGTGTGCGTATACGTATGTATTTTTTTATGACGGGGGAACCAACCCACAGCAGAGCCCTTAGGACTCACCCATGGAAAACCTGAACCCCCGGGGAGACTAGCACAACAACCCACCGCCGTGGCCTCCCACTTAAATCGCAGTTTGATCCCAGGGAGAATCTAACCTATGACATGGGGCTCATGCACACAAGTTCACCCTTATCACTTGGGCTACCCACGGGTGGGTTAGGTATATTTTACATGGACAAACCAGCATGAAGAGAAGCTTCATAGAGTAATATGCGGTTTTTTTCAATGACATGGAACCTCACCAAGGCAAAGCCCTTCAGACCCACCCTTGGAGAACAAACCCCAGATACACGAGCCCACCCGCCAAAATTAGGGTGTAATTGGTTCGGTTTGGTCTGGTTTTGAACATATTTTGGAACCAAACCTGTCTAAGTCAATTTCGAAAATTTGAAAACCGATATAGACCAGTTCATCCAGGAAACTAGAACTTTCAGTCCGGTTCAATTCAATTTTACAAAGTGTGATTGGGTTTTGGGTTTTTTTGTTGGGCTAATTGGTTCTATTGACCCAAACGAAAAAATTATACCAAAAATGTGTAAAAATGCACTTATTAAAAATGTATTTATCCTTGATATATATATTTATATCAAAAGTGTACTCTTATACTTATACCATATTATATATGTAATTACTCTTATACTCTTATACTCTTATACTTATACCATATTATATACGTAAGCATGTCTAAGTCTACAACGCATCCCAAGTTCACCCTTTGATCACTAGGCTGCACCATGATGGATGATATACATGAAATAGGGAAATCAATTATTTTTGGTGAAACAAAAAGGACAGTATTAAAATCACAAATAGTAATTAGCTTTACTTAAATGGGAAAAAAAGCACTTTGTATAACTCCATGGAATTGGATATAATGAGACAACGTGAGAAAAAGAAGATACCATATGCATTACAGATAAATAATTTCATGACCAACAATTTCTAACACAACATTAGATTGGACACTTGATAAACTTACCCCAAACCGTTTATGAAACAAATCAACAGATTCCTTAACATTGCGAGTAATTAATCCCCTTCTGAAAATTGATATAAACAAATAAATCAGAATTTATCACTATAGGTTGGAAATATAATTCTGACATGATACTTGTCAGTAAATGTCCCTACATTAAAAGAAGATATGGTAGTAATGAACTTTACGTGTATATTTTGCAAGCAGAACATGTGGGTTAAGAAGTTTCTCGACCTTGCTACTTGGTCATGGACGAAAAGTCTAGAGCAAATTCATTGCTATTGCTCGCTAGACATCATTGGTCACAACTAAACGGACTAAAAATAAGTGTTCACAGGATACCTATAATGTAGACTAGCCAAACTGAATTACGTGCAGTCATGCCAAATAGCCCCAAAAGACTAGCTTGAAGAGATACTTACTGGATGCTTATCGTATATGGAATTGAATGCACACAACCTAAACCAACAACCAAAGTTTTTGGGAAAAATGTCGCAAACTTCAGTATCCACGGGAAAAAAAAATGTATCCGCATATTCAAGATAATCATAAACGATAAGAAAAAATAAGAAAGACTGACACCACACTGAATTTCACCTTAGTTGTTTTGAATCAAGAAAGCCACAGAGTTCCGCTGCACCTGCAAGAATTATAACCAATATCAATCATGGAACATGTGAAATGAATGCAGACAAATACTTATATAAAAAAAATGAATGCAGACAAATGAACTACGCATAAATTAGCTCAGCTGAAGAAAAAATTGATTTCTTACACTCAATGGAATTACATATACAAACTTTGTTCTCAAAAGAAGTAGCCACCAACCTCAAGTGCTCATGGTTGTTTTTGTTATGACAAAACCAATATATCCCCCGGGGGGGAGGGGAAGAAAATGAGAGAGAACATACACAGTGGACGAAGAGTATAGGGACATAGCTTGAGGGCTAAAGACCCAATTATGGTTAGTGCGTAAATTGGTCTAGAAGCATATACTTCCTCGTTTCCTAACATCAATATCCAAAAAAGAGCCCCGTTTGTGGTTTCCATGTACCGACATTCCATGAAAAATTATGACAAAGTCCACCCCCTTTTGTCATCTTTTACAGTTGTATTGCATTTTCTCATCAAACAAAATCAACAATGTTACAAAAACAAACGGAGACGACAAATTCTCTTCAAGGCTTTATTATACTTTCCTATCAATTTCCTCCACTTTGTCAACGACCAACAGAAGAAAAGGCAACCAATACAAGTAATAAAATAGCATCCTATAAAAGCAATATATCAATGCCTGACCGGGCATGATTTGGAGGCGATCGAGACCCTGGCGCTCGAAATCAGCAATGGTCTCGTAGGCCTTTTGCTGCATATCGGGGCTCCAGTTCTCAATGTGGTGCAAGATGTCAATACCGGATGGGCTCTCCGCCTTGATTCGACGGTACTCGTCGCCGCCGAGCACGGCCTTGTACATTGCGGCGAAATCGATGGCGGGGACCGTCAGGGTTCCGTCCATGTCGAAGACGATGCCCTTGAGACGAGCCCTTGGAGTGGAAGTGGCGATGGTAGTGAGATTGGCCATTGGAAACAGGGGTTTTGGGTGCAAGAAGAGAAGGGACTTGGATAAGGACGAGAAGGGCATTGGGTATTTAAAAAGTGAGTGTGGATAGAGTGGCGTTTAGTGGCAGTGAGTACGAGGTGGGGGTGTTGAGTTCGAGTTTGAGGGACAATTCACAATTGGCGTGAAAGAACTGATAATGAGGCGAGAAAAATGTGCGAATGGCATCTTGGTAGCTGTAGCGTATGGAATCTTTGGGCATGTTTCTTTGTTTGATTGGTGGGAAAAAGACACTCGAATTCTTTCGTTGGGGTTAAAAGTTTCAAACTTCAAACAAATAAAAAAATAAAAAATCTTCACAACCTCTTACTATTTATCCACACTCTACACTCCACATATTTTTTTATTTTTTTATTTTTTCAAATATTTTTTATATGAATAGTTAATAAAAAATTTGAAATAGTTTAAAAAGAATAAATTTTAAAAAATTTTAAAAATTTAAAAAAATGTGGAGTGTGGAGTGTGGTGGAGGTTGTGTAGCAAAACCCCAACCAAACCCACACCATTATCAAATTACCAAAATACCCTCATAATAAAACTCAAATTCATTTCCTATTCTACATTTCAAACTCCGAAATTGAGAAAGAAACTGAGAGGGACGAGATGAGAGAGAGACGAAGATTGAGAGATGGTGAAGGAGGAGAGAGAGAGACGGAGATGAGGGAGGAGAGAGAGAGCTGATGAGAGAGAGAGACTGAGAGGACGAGAGCTCACATCGAGGAGAGAGAGAGATCGAGAGGAGAAGAGAGAGCTCGCGTCGAGGAGAGAGAGAGACCAAGAGGAAGAGAGAGATCGAGAGGATGAGAGAGAGAGACGGAGATGAGTGAAAGAGAGAGAGAGGAGAGAGAGATCGAGATCGAGATCGAGAGGAGAGAGAGATCGAGAGGATGAGAGAGAGATCGAGAGGAGAGAGAGAGAGACGGAGATGAGTGAGAGAGAGAGATGAGAGAGAGTACTATTGAGAGAGACGAGAGGGATGAGTGATAAAAAAAAAAAAAAACACACATAAAGGCTAATACGCATCAACCGTGAATAGTGACTAATGCGTATCATTACTCATGATTTTAAAAGTATAAAAAAGTTGAAACAAATGCAATATATTTATAGTGCATCTATTTCCAAGTCCATTTTCCCCTTTTACATTCGTAATGGAGATTCCTCTTATCTCAATCAATTATAATAAAATAATTTTAAATAATATTTGTAGTTCTAGGATATATACAAGTTTCGAACGATTTTTTTTTTAAATATAAAAAATACATATAAAAAATTATTTTTAATAATAAAATTTCATTTTTTTCATATGCCAGATTATACTCTAAAAATGTATCACATTTATGATGAAGATACCTCTTAATTCAATCGACTATAATACAGTAATCCTAAAAATATACGGCAAGTAGCTAACTTCAAGTAGACCAAAAACACACACATAATATATATATTTATATAATGCAATTTCATTGGGCCACGATTTAATGATGTCGTTGGCTTGAGCTATGAAAAAGGAGGGGGGTTCTAAATCCCGTTACAAGGAAAAATACATATCAATAATTTTTTATTTCAAATAAAATATGATTTTTTATTCCAATATATAACGAACTTATCTTATATAAATATATATAGATATATATATATATATATATTTTTTTTTAATTTCTTTCGGAATAACGGTAATATATATGTAGGGAAAAATACTAAAAAAAAGTCACTAAAGACTCAGTGGGGTTGTAAATTCAAATTGAAAAACTGGTCCAAACCGAACAGGACCGGACCGATTTTATCGATTTTGACTCTGTCCAAAACCGGTTCTTATAATAAACCAGTCGAAACCGGTTCGGTTCAGTTTTAGGATTTTCTGGACCGAACCGGTTGATAAAAAATATATAAAAAATAATATTTTATATTTAAATTTTATACAAAATTAAAATTATACAAGATATTTTATATATATTAATATATATAAGTTTTATATATAATGTATAATTATATGTGAAATTCTTATATATAATTATATATCATATATGAAATAATTTCATATTATAATTTATAAATTATAAAATAAAATGTTAATCTTAAATATGAACATTTGTAATTTGTTTGATCATATGTTATTAATATAATTATATATAAGATGTTATTAATATAATTATATATAAGATAATGTTATTATAAAATAAAAGTTAAATCTTAAAAATAAAATTTTAATTGATCATGTATTATATAACTATACTATTATCGTAATATATAGTTTGTAACTAATACTAATATATAACTATACTAATAGTCTAATATTAATACTATTATATAGTCTAATAATTTATATAGCTATACTAATATATAAGTTTATAACTAATACTAATAGTCTAATATAGACTATAGTTATACTTATACTAAATAGTTATACTAAATCACTACAAGTTTATAACTAATACTAATATATAACTATACTAATAATCTAATATTAATACTATTATACTATTATATAGTCTTATATATTATACTTTGTATAGCTACACTAATATATAAGTTTATAACTAATACTAATATATCATATAGCTATAACTAATACTAATATATATACTAATACTAAGAGTCTAATAGAGACTATAGTTATACTTATACTAATATAGTTATATTAAATCACCATAACTAATACTAATATATAACTATATTAATAGTATAATATTAATACTATTATATAGTCTAATATATTATATAGTTATAACTAATACTAATACTAATAGTCTAATATAGACTATAGTTATACTTATAGAATATAGTTATACTAAATCACTATAATTAATACTAATATATAGCTATACTAAATAGTATAATATAGACTATAATTATACTTATACAAAATTACTAATATAGTTATAGACTTATAGTATAAGAGTTTAGTCTAATTAGACTATTAGTAATAATTTTGATATTATTACTAAACGGCGCCGTTGCATCTCCAGTCTCCCAAACCCTAAGACCCGCCCCTCTCTTCCTCACTCTCTCACTCTGCCTCTCTGCATCTCTGCCCTCTCAAGCGGCCACGGCCCACGCCGTTGCACTGTGCACATCTCGCCGTCGCCCCCTCAGCCTGAGTCCCCTCCCTCTTGCCGTCGCCCCCTCAGAAACACGACCCGCTCTCTCGCCGTTGCACCTCCCCTCACGGCCTCACCTCTCGAGCCGTTCCCATCGCACACACAGCCCCTCGGCCCCTCTCTCAACGCTGCGCTGCCCTCTCCGTCCCTCACCGTCTCACTCTCACTGTCTCACGCAGCCCTCCCATCTCATTGCTTCAATGTAAGTATTTCTTTTTAACTTTCCTGAGAAATTTGGGTTTTAATTTTTTTTTTTTTTGGACTGAGATTTGTGGATTTGACTTGGTTACTTCTTTGCTTCCTTAGAGATACCGGGCTTGTATTATTTTCTTTTTAATTTAGTGGATTCATGGGTTTGTGGGGGTGGCGTTTGGTTGACGACGAAATGTAGGAAACTGGGAAAAGATTAATTATCTGTGAATGCCATAGTTTTTAAAACCCCGGCTGACATAACTGATATCCATAACCGTGTAATATATATTGCAGAATATGTGGACAATTTCGTGTACATGTATATAAACCGTGAAATTTTCTCTTGGTTTGCTTCTATCTCGTTTCTTAGACAAATCAAATGGAGTTTTATACTTCATTTTTGCTTAAGCTAGAGAGAGATATTTGAGATTTTGGTATTTGGTTGGCCAAGTTCAGGGATGCATTCAGTGGCTTCGTGTTCATGGGATGCTGAGCAAATGCAAGGTTAAATTGTATTGATTTTGATTTAGAAATAGTTATTTCCTGTTGTTGAGAGTACTGCAAATCTAATGAAACATAAGGGTTTTTGCTGGATCTTATGTTTTTGTTTCTTCTTTCGTGAGTTTTGTTAGTTATCTCTCTTTGTTATTCAACATTTATGACCTTTACCCTGCCATAATAATAAACAGAGACAGGTATGAACACCAGGTTCAATTTTAAAGTTTAGGTCATCTGATATTAAAATCTTTTCAACAGTTCAGAATATATATGTGGTATTGGGAAAATCATCATCCAAAGTTCCCCTTCCACTTCAGGGTTGACTAGTATTTTCTATTATCCTTTTGATGCAGTTTCAGATTCCATGCATTTGTCTTCAGCTATTGGTCTCTCTCTCACACATATATTTGTTCCAAGTTCTAGATTGCTAGCTACTTTCAATGCTTCTCTCTCTCTCACAAATCTCATGCATTCACTAAATTAAAACCGAACCGGACCGGACCGGACCGGAAACCGGTAAAACCAAAAGTATCGGTTTAGGAGGGTAACCGGTGCGTAATCGGTTTTGAAAAATGCAAAACCGGTCATACGGGTTCGGTCCTAAATTTTGTCCAAAACCGGACCGAACCGGACCGGTTACATCCCTACTAAAGAGGTACCTATTTTGAATGAAAAAACCTTTAAACCGGTCCGGCTGTTCTAATTCAATAAACAGCCCTCCAATAATAACCTTCCATGTAGTTCTCACACTTTACAGCACACTATAGAAGCACACATTTGACTAAAACCCATGACAAATGAAAAAAGCTTCTTGCGAATTCGAAACCCCTCCCCTGCAAAAAGCCATTGCAAAATCACTACTCTCACATGAGCAAGAGAGATACAAAATTAACATGAGACACTTCTGGAGAGACTAAGGGGTGGCAGAGGGAGTGGGACCCTGGCAGGGAGCATTGACAAGAAGTACTCCAATAACGAGAAACCTCCTAAAGAGTTTTGATGCTTGGAGCTAGATGGAACAAAAAGGGGTAAAACTGAGATCGGCTTGGGCATGAGAGCACTGGGAGAAGGAGACACTCTTCCACAAAAAAGGTCGTAGTTCTGAACTAGTCGCCTCAAAATTTCACAGAAAAACCAATCTTCTAGATTTTTTATTTTTTTTCCTCCACTCAAAGTTTTCACGAACTCTCTCTCTCTCCCTCTCTCTCTTTTGTGGTGATTGTTATTTACTGTAAATCATGAAGTTGTGTCTAGGCGAGAGGGAGAGAGGGGTGAGGGATCTGATATGGGTGAGAGGCTTCCATGGGTTTTCTCTTTTCTATTTTCATTTGTTTGGATTTTAATCATGTGTGTGTTTGTGTAGTGTATCTTTCTCCATTTTCCTACGTGTCTAATTGTTATTGGTGGGCTGTTTTTCTCCTATAATCAGTTGGGCTGTTCTGAAGAGGAACTCATTTCGAATGGTCGTACTTTGTGTGTGTTCACAAATCTGCTTCTCCTGGGCCTAAAAAACCCGCCGCTGAAAGTGAGTTTGCTCTTTGGCAATGGCCGCCGAAGCTTTGCCTCTCTCTTCTCAACCTTCGATGAAAAAGCACAGGAGAAAACAACCCCAGTTAGACCCAGAGCTCGAACGACTCGACTCACTTCCGTGGAACCCCGCTCTCCCCGATGATGATTCCTTCTCTCTCGTCGTTGGTACTAACGAACTCGAAGGAGGTTCGGCCCTGTTATTTGATTTAATTAATTGCCCTGTTTTGATTGGGAGAAAAAAAAAAGGAGAGAGAAAGGGAGGATAAAAGAAACGGAAACATTTATGTTTTCTGTTTTTGAGGTTTTTTGTTCTTAATTAAATGGAAATTCAACTCAGGCAACCAAAATATTTTAAGTAGGCTCAGATGAGCGGACAACTTTATTCTCCAAAATGGGTGGTTTCTTAGTTTGGTTGGCGAGTACCGAGGAAAAGGGAAAGAAAATAAAATAAAAGTACGAAGATTTTCAATTTTTTTAAAGTTATTGATTTTCGAAGCTTTTGGACGACTAAGTACTGAAACGATAATTCTAGTTCCAGAATGATATGCTCTGCTAAATATCCCGAGGAAGCAAACAGAACATTAGGGTTTTAGTTTGTTCATGCCTCATGATTTTTGTATTGGCTTGTATAGAAATATCTGAACCTCGATTTAGTTGGTTTTAGGATTAGTTGGTATTAAAAAATCTTACTTTGGAATTGTATTCTTAATTTTTCTTGGGGAGCAAGCTGAGGATTAAGATTTATAGGGATTTGAGCTTGTACCTGGTTGATAATAATCTTGAATGTTGAATGAATGTAGGATTTCTTTCACTGGAAGAGATTGGCGAAGCCGAGTATGGTTTAGACCTTCCTCAACCTGAGGTAGGAAATAGGAAGGAGAAAAAAGCCAAGCAGAGTACAAAATTGAAGAAACGCAAACGTGGCGATGATGACAGCAGCTCTGGTGAGTCTAAAGCTGAAGAGGAAATGGTGGAGGAGGCTAAAGTTGGAGAGAGAATGGAGAAGGATGTGAATGTGAAGACTAAAAAGAAAAAGAAGAACAAGAAGAAAAAGAAGGCAAGCGACAAGGAAAATGAAATGCAAACAAATGAGGAAGCTGGTTAGTTTCTGGCTCAATGTTGAACCCATTGGATACACATTTAAACTTAACATGATGCCTTATGACAGTAGGTTTGTCAATTGTATCATTTTCCGGGTCAGTATTGAACTTGCATATATATTTTGATTTCTTAATGCGGTACTAATTTGAAGCTTTGCTTGAGATATCTTTGATATATATAGTAAATTGCATTTCCCACCCTAAGCCCTAAAAATTTGTGTATATATGATATCATTCACTTGATTCTTTGTTTATTTCTCTTTTATTTTTTTCCTTCCTCCATGTGATAAACATGTCCAGACTACAGTAACAAATGGTATAAATAGGAGATTTTTTTTTATTGGCACTGGATGTCCAAGAACAGCGTCCTGACTAATCCCGAGGGTGATAAATTGGAGAAATTTTAATTTAGCTGTTGTTCTTTTCTTTTCTATCGGCCCCCGCCGGGGGGGGGGGGGGGTTTAACATAGATTAGGAGATTTATTGCTCAAATTTTTAGTTTGGGGGAGACATTGCAAAATTCCCTATAGTTTAGGGTGGGAAAGTGCAATTTATTCCCCTTTTTATTTAATTTCCTGAATGGTCTCTTTTAAATCGAGTTGTTAATGACTAGGGTTGATTAGAGTTGAGCCAATTTTAATTATAGGCATAGCTGATTTAGATTCATCTCCACCATTGTACACACTAATCACTTGGTGAATGCTAAACTTTTTTCTTGCAATAAGAAATGTAGTTGATATAAATAACTGTCGTGTTGATAATTTGGTAATTTGGAAATTACTTATCAAAAAAAAAAAAAAATAGTAATTTGGAAATTGACAAAGCAAAGTTGGAAAAACTTTTATTGGCATAGTATAGAGTTTGGCACCTATCTTTATACGATACCACCCACATCTGACAAGACCCATCAGTTTCTGTTTAGCAATAACCCCCCTTGGGTATGCTTTAGTTTGTATGAAGTGAATTTGTTTTGTGTGGTAGGTGTTGTCAAGCTGTGTATGATGTGTATCATATGGCATAATATATGTAGCCAAACTGTTGAAGGTATTTACCATAGAGCATAATATTTGTAGTACTGTACTAAATATTTATGCAAAACTAAAAGAGACATTTCCCACGAACTGTGCAACTTTATTGTAGTTAGCAATAGCATGGATGATGTTGAAGAAGAGTTGGTTGATGGAGCTGATTATTATGCATGGAATGAGTTGAGGCTTCATCCCCTGCTCATGGGATCAATACACAGGCTTGGCTTCAAGGAACCAACCCCAATACAGAAAGCTTGTATTCCTGCTGCTGCTCATCAAGGGAAGGTTGGTAAAGGTTATTGCCTAAGGCGGTGCATGGGTAATAATGAGACTAAGTGGATATTTTTTTATGATTGTTTATGTGACAGGATGTTGTTGGTGCTGCGGAGACGGGATCTGGGAAAACACTTGCTTTTGGTTTGCCCATTTTGCAACGTCTCCTAGAGGAACAAGAAAAGACTGCAAAGATGCCTGAGGAAAAGGGGGAGGAAGCAGAAAAATTTTCTCCAGAGGGCCTTTTACGTGCTCTTATTATTACTCCTACAAGGGAACTTGCACTTCAGGTATGAAGTCTTTTATATGTTGCTTCTGTTTTACGTCATCTCTAGGTTGCATAAGTGCTTGAATGGAATTAGAGAGTCTGCTCCTCACTTTTGTAGCATAAATAACATCTAGTATGGGCTCCTTGCACGTGTTAAATGGAGTCATCACTTGCATATATGTGAATGCATGAATTGTACGTCATCCTAATCTACTTGTTGTGAAAAGGCCAGTGCATGCATGGATGCCTCATACAAATTATCTTAATTACTATATTAAGTACATGCCTTCCTTTATCTCTTTAAGAATGAATTGATCATGAAATTCGAGCCGTTTCTTGTTACCTTGTAAAGGTGGGCAGTGAATAGGATTTATCTGTTGAGTTAGGAATTAACAATTTTTGGAACCAATTTACAAAATTCGATTAAGTGTATTGGAATTTGATCTCATAATCCACTTTTAAAGGAAATGATTTGAATTGATGTTGCAATTTTGTTCATTTTTTTTGCAATAGAGATTATGTGGATTCAAGTATATGGGTAAAGTAAGGATATTTTGGGTAATTGGTAAAAAGGATCACTCAAAAAGAATTTGGTTAAGATCAAATCCAACCATGATGAGATGTGCTCCTTTGTAAAGGATTCATATGAACTGTTAATTTTATATAGATTATGTAAGGCTATTTCATACCTTCAATATACCAATAAGATCTAAACTTTTTTTCTCAGGTCACTGATCATCTCAAGGCCGTAGCCACTGGAACTGATATTAGAGTGGTTCCTATTGTTGGGGGAATGTCAACAGAGAAGCAGGAAAGACTCCTAAAGAAAAGGCCTGAGATTGTTGTTGGAACTCCAGGGAGGTTATGGGAACTTATATCAGGAGGAGAAAAGCATCTTGTCGAGGTAGGCACTGATACATTTAGATTGCATGTACGAGAGTTCATTCAACCATTCTATAAGATGGTAGGCTTATTTTTCAGTCCCAAGTGAAACAAGTCAGAGTTCATGGTTCAATCGAGTTACTCTCATAGAACCATATTCTTGTATACGGTCTTCAGATTGCTTTATTCATTGATGTACTGTATCGATCAGAACTGTTTTGTTTGACTCACTCTTCTTGCTTTTGTAGTTACATTCTTTGTCTTTTTTTGTGCTGGATGAGGCTGATCGAATGATTGAAAATGGACATTTTCGTGAGTTGCAGTCAATAACTGACATGCTTCCTGTCACCAACAGCCCCATTGAAGATCACTCTCAAAATACACAAAATTGTGTCACTGTTTCAAGCTTCCAAAGAAAGAAAAGACAAACTTTGGTTTTTTCTGCTACCATAGCACTATCTGCTGATTTTCGCAAGAAGCTAAAGCGTGGTTTTGTAAAACCAAAGCAGTCATTAACTGATGGGTTGAATTCTATAGAAGCTCTCTCTGAGCGAGCTGGAATGAGAGTTAATGTTGCCATCATTGATCTGACAAATGCATCAATTTTGGCGGATAAGATTGAGGAATCTTTTATTGAGTATGTAATTTTCATCATAATCTGGTACCTGGTATCTGCAAATCTTTTGTTTGTAAATCCCAATTCACTTCTCAATTAAACCATCTTGTATCTTACTAAGTTTGAAGTTTCTGTTTTTCTGCTGAACCTGCAAATGTTGGTTTTTGATGCACATGCAAAAAAGTTGTCCAACTCTTCATATGGAGTTTCTGTGTCTGGTCAAAACTTAGTATGCCTACAATTTATTTATTCTTATTACTATTAATTAGTACTGTTCATTCTGTCTATTAATTAGTACAAGACCTTTTTTTTTTATAGGTAATTAATTAGTACAAGACCTTGAACTGCATCATGCTTTGGCAATACATTAATTTGTGCTGTAATAATTTGAATTTTATAACTATTCACAAATTTGAAGTCCTCATTCTAAATCTCTGGCATTCCTATAATCACTACATATTCTATTCCTTGTGGTTTAGATGTACAAATCAAGTATAATGAAGTCTATAGATGTTTAGATTAGAACCTGTTTCTACATTAATGGGAGTGAACTTTGTTGTGAACTTGGGCTACACCTGCACTATAAAGTATTCCAGTAGCCTTCTTTCACATGCCCTAGGACTTAGGTTACCTAGAATGTTAGTACGATGGTTATTTGCAATTCAGATGGCTTCGATGGAATATTATTAATTTTAATAGCTTGCAGATGCAGGGAGGAAGATAAAGATGCCTATATGTATTATATTTTGAGTGTTCATGGAGAAGGCCGCACAATTGTGTTCTGTACATCAATTGCAGCTTTGCGCCATATCTCTTCTCTTTTGCGTATTCTTGGCATCAATGTTTGGACACTACATGCTCAAATGCAGCAGCGAGCTCGCTTGAAGGTTAGATTTTCCTTAAATTATTAGATATGTTCATATCTATTTGCATTCTTCCTTGATGCGAGAAGGTAAAAGGTTGACTTGTTGATATTTTTTGCTGCTGCTCTAGCATTTTACATGTTTCTTATTTGGTCCTTCCTGAGTCTCTTGTAGCTTATAGTGTAGCACTTCTGCATCTCTATGACAATGAATTGGTGTCTCTTTATTTAAGTTCAAGATTAGCTTTTACATCCCAGCAAGTGTTTGTACGGTGGAGGTTTGGTTTATTTAACAGATGAGATTGATTATTATGACAAGCGATCCAAGTAGAGTATGTAAGCAGTGGTAAGCATGGTTTTTTTAAGCTCGTCTCAAAACTAACAGCACCTTACAGGGCATTAATCGATGTTATAGGTTTGTGTTACTGCTAGTATCATAAGTACGTGTTTTGTAATCTGCTGTTGAAATAACTTCTACAGTTGAATTTGAACTGTTTAAATACTATTCATGACAAAATAATGAACAAGTCAGGTCAGACAAATTCTTAATTGCATTAAGCATAAAGAAAGCATGAGTTAGAATGTAGGTGTTTCTAACTGTCCTGGAATCAGGAATTGCTAGAATATGCTTTGAAAACAGTGCTTGCATACATGGGCTCTTAGGGCATGCTTGGGTAATGAGATAAGACGAGAAATTGTGAGAATTATGTGAATAGTAGTGAAATGGTTTGAGTTAAGGTGTTTATTGGATTTTGGGAAAGGAGAGAGAAAAAGTTGAATAAAAAAATTATGAAGTTAAAAAATTGTTTGAATATTATTTTTGTTTTGAAATTTGAAAGAGTTGTATAGTTTTTTGTATTTTGTTTGGAAGTTTTATAGGGTTTTGTGTTTGGATAATGATTAGATAATGATTAGATGAAAAAGTTGAAAATTTGAAATTGAAAAGTGTTTTATGTTTGAGTGAGGTTTGGGAAGGAAATTATGAGAAGTTTTGAGATGAGATGAGAAATCTCTGTTGCCAAACAAGGCCTTAGTCAATTGTAATTATTGAGAATGCCAATTGGATCAGATGGTAAATGCATGGTTGGAGTGTGGGGGGTGAAGGGGCCTTATTTTTTAGGGGTTTCAAATGCAAAGGGGTTTGAGACCAGTTAGTAAATGAGCTCATTTAATTTCTGTTTTAGTTCTTTGGATATATCAAAAATCGAACTTCACATTTTCCCATTCTCCTTTTGGAAGGAAGCATGCTGAGAAATATGTAGCCCATAACTCAATTGATATGATTATCTTACCACTTTTGTCATATTTTGGGCAAAGGTATCCTGTTTTCTTCTTCAATGTCTTACCATCTTGTGTTTAATGCAGGCAATTGATCGTTTTCGTGGAAATGAACATGGAATACTTGTTGCCACTGATGTCGCAGCAAGAGGCCTTGATATTCCTGGTGTTCGAACTGTTGTTCATTATCAGCTGCCACATTCTGCTGACGTAAGTTAATAATGTTGGGACGCTCTTCAACATGTTTTCAGTATTATTCTTACCTTCTTTAACCATATGTTAATTATCCTTTTCTTAGGTTTATGTTCATAGGAGTGGAAGAACTGGTAGAGCTTTTGCTGATGGGTGCAGCATTGCACTAATCTCACCAAATGAAACATCAAAATTTGCTTCTTTGTGCAAATCATTTTCCAAGGTACTCCTGAGAAGGAAGCTTTTAGTGCCACTACAGACTTGAGCGCATGATTCACAAATATTGGCTTGGTTTCTCTCATTTGAAATTATAACTGAAAATTCAAGTGCTAATTGATGGCTTTTGGGTGGTTCTACAAATTAGAACTTAAGACTAGCATTTATTATTCTTAGCTCCTAGTTCTTTTCTTAATATAGCTTTTAATTGCAACTTACGCTCATAGCCTTTTCCCTGTACACAGGAAAGTTTTCAGCGATTTCCTTTAGAGAACTCATACATACCAGAGGTCCTAAAACGATTATCTCTTGCTCGTCAAATAGACAAAATTTCGCGGAAGGACTCCCAGGTGTTTACCTTCAACCTACATGGTGATATGCATTTTCAGTTCTTACATGCAATTGTAGCTTGGGATTTGGGCTCTGCCTGTGCCCTGGTCAACATTGGTTTCTTGAAACTGAGTGTGGGTTGGATTTTGGCATGTGTCAGATTGGTCCCATTGTCAGTGGTTGTGCATCAGTTCTGATGATGCCAAACTCATGTTCATTCATTAACCTTACCTGTTAAAACTGTAAAATTTTATTACTATTGTATCTACAGGGTTTGCTGGCTGTGTTGATTGCTTTATGGTTTCCCTAATCGCTTAACGTGATTGTTTTAGTTGGATCTTTTTCTTTAACCGCAGTTTACACTTAATGTTTTAGTGCCTGCTTTCCTTTCCTGCTTATTCTAAATCCTTGTTCTAATGACATTTCACTGCAAGTTTCTTCTTTTGAAACTCTTAATAACTTTCCCCTTTCTTTTATATTTTTAATTTCTCCCACAATTGCAGTACTTTTCATCTTTTATATTACAATATGCATTTGCTGCATTTTTAAATTTGTGTGCGTGCATTCTAGGAGAAAGCCAACAAAAGCTGGCTTGAGCGAAGTGCAGAGTCAGTGGAATTAGTGATGGACAATTATGACAGTGAGGAAGAAAGAGTGAACAATTTCAAGCAAAAGAAAGCCACGTCCATGCAATTAAAGAAGTTGCAGCAGGTTTCACCTTTCCTTGGATGGTCTTGTTTTTAACCTGAACTGCCCGGTGCAGTTGGCACTGTCATGTCCTAATAGAAAGTTATCTCATGCGAGCATATATTTTTATTTCTCTTTCAAATTGCAGGAGCTCAATATGCTTTTATCACGTCCATTCCAGCCAAGAACATTTTCACACCGTTATTTGGCAGGGGTAACCATTTATGATAGCTCATTTTGATTATAACCTATTTTTTTCACCTACTTCTTAAGTTCAATCAGTACCTTTTTTTCTCCCTTTCAGGCTGGTGTTTCACCTCTTCTGCAACTTCAGTTTGAAGAATTGGCTAGGCAAAAACTTGGTGATAGCCGGGGTTCAGGAGAAAACAAAAGAAGGAAATTAGTCATTATTGGTCAGAATTGTGTGGAACCACTCCAGGCACTTCGTAGTGCTGGTCATGAGGTAGCATGGTTATCCATATTTATGTTATATTCTTTAGTTAACCAAAAATTCCGATTGAATATCAACTTATCAAAGGGAAAAAAAGGAGAATCCCCGTGGAAGTTAAATATATCATTTAACACTCATATGGGTGTGGATGCCCAGAAGATGACTTGCCAGGAGATCACATAATTCTTTTTTTCAATCAGTAAATAGAGATTGTATTGATGTGGAATAGGCATAGCCCAAGTACACGATTCCTAAAAGTCTATGTAACTATAGTTTGGAAGCAAATCTTTTTTTTTATGAGTAGGTTTGAATGTAAATCTCAACTGTTTTTAGACCATTCTATAGTTCATTTGTTTTTCAGAAAAAAAAAAATCACTAATACCGTTCCATGTGAGGAATGATATAATTGCACATGCGTAGGGAGTTATTTATGCCCAGCATGGCAGCATCCATTGTCAGCCATTTTATATTCCAGTATACAGTTTTGAAAAATATAGAGATCGAGTTTTTGTAGGCCCATCATCAATTATCTTATTGGTACATTTGACATGCTAGTAATTATAAAAAAAAAACATTTGACATGCTAGTGTGTGTAGTCTAAAAGAATGGAGGCATTAGAAAAAATTGATTCAAACTGCCCTTGGATCTCAGGCCCTATGATATACCGAATTAGAGAATTCCTGAGTCTCCCTTTTTAATTCCTATACTGAGAAGTTCCTGTACCTTTCTAAACAGTAAATCATCGGCAACAAGAAGTTATCATTATTATGATGTTAACGCTGCAAAAAGATTATAGAACTGAGTTATTAGTTATTACAATGAACTTAACAGCTATATGAGAACAGTAACAGTAACGAGAGGAGTGTAACATTTTCTTTTATACTATACGAGCAGACGCTATATATGTGTATAGGTACTGGCCTAAACCGTAGAATATTTTAATTTCTCCTCTTGGTTTTTCATGTGGAAGTCCGTATCTAAGCCACCGCCAAACTGCCCCCCCTGTTGGGGGGAATCAGTATGTTGGTAATATCTATCCACTTTTTCCCTCCAAGTGGATTTTTATATTTTGATGTCTCTATCTTTACAGGTGCATATGGATATGAAAGGGGTGGCAGAAAAACGAAGAAATATGGATAATCTTAGGAGAAAGAGAAAAGAAGAGAAGAAACGTATGCCCTTTCCTAGTTTACAGCGTTTACTTTTCTTGTTTTTTCATTTCTCATCTTTCCTTTTCTGGTTTTATCTCTTCCAGGTGTGCGGGATCAGCGAAGAAAGCAGAGGAAAAAGTTGAAAATGGGCGATGAGTAGAGCGGGTCTTCGAAATTGATAGAAATCGAACGTAAAACATGCAACTATTAGAATATGGTCCATCCGTTGTGTAGTTTTTCCTACTTGCACACAAATTTTAAAATTTTGACTCATTCGAAAGTCTACATCAAATATAGATCTAGCATTACATAGCATTGGATAATTCTGCATGGACATGTCACATGCAAAAGTTGCAGGGTTTGTCAACAGCTGAATAATTGTGTGAAGAGCCACGCTACAGCCACCGAAAAAGTGGTCCAAAGATGTGTCCCGAATGGTGTATTTCACTTTTTTTTTTTCTTCGCTTTTTTTTCATGTATTTTTTTAATCATTATAAACATTTTAAAAAAAAAATTCACAATATCATTAAAAAACACTTCCTTAATCACTAAGCAAAAAAAAAAAAAAAAAAAGCCATTCGGAACCCAAAGCATTTCTGTCGTGTGAAAGGCATATTGCCGGCAATGTCGTTCTCGTGGCAATTTAGAGGGAAGATGATTTTGGAATTCAGGCATTCCTCTGGACTCTACTCAGCCTCTCATTTCCTGAATCTGAAAGAAGAGATCACACGTATATGTGACATTGGTTTCCCAAGCTGCAGCAAGCAGATTGTAAACGCACTTATTTTATGAGCCGTTGACATTAGAGGTAACTTATTATATACGGATGTGATATAATGCGTGACCTGTTGTTGTTGTTTTTTTTTTTTCCTCTTTTGAAATTTAATAATTAATTATTTTCATGAGTAGTATGATGACATGTCATTTTGTGTGTGGATACCAAAATGGTACGATTGTCATTTTAATAGTTCCTTGATTAGATGTGGTAACCTATATTTGTTATTTTAGGTGATATCTATTCAAGTTGAACTTTAATTTTAATATTGATTGATAGTCTTACAACTATGATTACGATCAAAGGGTTATAGATGTGAGCTCCTCTAATACAAACAATAGTGCTTATTATATATCATGACATAATATTGGTTATTGTTTATGATAGTTTTGATAGTTTTTTCCCGGTGTTAGAATTCGGGATGTCGTCCTTCCTTCCCTTTACTACTCACGGGAATGTCGACACTCATCGTTAATACAACAATTTCTTAATGCAAAACTATCAACTTTATAATATGAAATTATATGTAATAACTATTAAAGTCAAGTTGTTACTTGTTAATAGTCTACTCTTTATATTGTGACCCTTGGTTACCCCAAATAACTTGATGTGATTAGGGTTTTAAAATCTAGCTAATGCAGAATTAAATATATCTTCTCATTGTGACCCTTGGTTACCCAAACAGGTTTGTACTTTGTAGTTTCTTGACCAATCAATCATGCTTTTGACTTTTATATTTGGAACTTGATATCTATCATGAAGAGAGAGAGAGGGGTAAGAAAATATATATATATATATATATATATTACATGTATAATTTATTCTGGGGTGGCATTGCTGTGTGAATTTAGAATACGCATACGTGAGTTTGGATGTTGAAGTGAGTTGAGTTGAGTTGAGTTGAGATGATAAAATATTGTTAGAATATTATGTTTTAATATTAAAGTTGTTTTGAAATTTGAAAAAGTTGAATTATTTATTATATTTTATATTAAAATTTAAAAAATATATAATGATGAGTTGAGATGAGTTGGGATGAGTTTGAGATCCAAACCATGCTTGAAATTGACACCACATTATGACGGAGGGAGCTTTCTTGCGTGGCTTAGCTCAAAATAGTGCAAATTAAAATAAACGAATCTATTGGTGTCAGCCCCCACACACGTCACTGATTGGAAAATAAACATTAAAATAGGAGACCAACAAAAAAAAAATACAAAAATATTGCCAACTTCTTTATTGCAATCTGGTTTATAAATACAGATATAATTTTAAAGTGTGTAAGTTCTGTATATTTATTCTTAAAAAAGTAGAATTCATCAATAAATAAATAAAAAGAATCTTAAATTTGTTCACTTCTTTAAAAAATAGTGCGCTATTAAAAACAATCAAATATCATTTCTCTTATAATATTACATGATTTTTTTCACTTGGAGCAATGAAAGAATTCTGTCATTTAACTCGGATTCAATGTACGGAGGGCAGTGGTCAATAAAGACGGTCTCCCATTTGATGAATAAAAATTAAACTTGAAGCAACATATATATATAATTAAATGCAATGATGAAGAAATAGAATCTTAGGCTGATACGCTTAGGTTGATACGCACGCACATTGTTGCTTAATATTTTATGCACATAACCCATCTAATAAAACAAAAATGATCAGCAACCATTATTAATGTCTAATAACTTCTAGAGTTTGATGCTTGCTCTCAGAAACATGAGCTGGTTTTGGCTGGGACGAATCTCCATTACTTGGCTCCACAACTCTTATAGAATATCATAGATAAATCAGTCGAGAGTCCCAAAATATAAAGTTGCCCATTTAAATTATCCTACACGAGGATGGTATTTAATTCTACAAACTAACGTGGATTGATGTGGTTCGTACGATTGTGAAGTTATTTTTATTATAAAGTAGATATGACGGATCACATCAGACCACATTAATTTGTGAGATTACTTTTATGTAATCCATTTTCAAGGTGTAGCACTCCTCATTCCATTTTATCAAAACTATTTTTATAGGCAGTAATAAATAATATAGGATCTACTTCTTGTATTTATATCTTTCTTACTTGAAACCTTAAAGCTCGATTAAGAACTCGAAGAAAAGTTGGCAAAAATGATGTGTTGGAGAGTAGTAACTGGTCGTAGCTCGAAAGGATTGTTACCTGCAATCTTACATAGAAAGTTCAGTATGAAACCTACTTTTAAAAGAACAAGCATGTTGGAAAATTCCATGATGATTCAAGTGGGAACAATAAGGTTTCTTGGTCTTTTTCTTTTTTTGACCAATAATAGTGAAAAGTGGAGTCATGGGTTAATTTCTTCTAGTAAAGTGGGGTGGGATGGATCTACCACAAGTCTTTGTATATTCAAAATTCATTCCAAATGGATCTACTACTTTCTATAAAAAAGTTAAGAGAAATGCTACACAACCTCTCCAACCTCCACACACCACATTTTTTAAAATTTTTAAATTTTTTAATATTTTTAATATTTTTTTTTTTGAGTTTATTCTTTTTAAATTAATTTAATTTTTCTATTCATTATTTATATATTAAATATTTGATAAAAAAAAATGTGGTGTGTGGAGGTTGTGTGAATAGTAGGAGGTTGAATAGAATTTTTGAAAAGTTAAACTCATCTCAATTTACTTTATACATTTAAACACATATTTCGGGACCCTAGACTCCTTCTCACTAGAAAATCATCTCCCTTCTCACTAAACTCCTTCAAACAGATCAAGCGAAAGGGGTGGGAGTTTCGGCTCCTCCCCCTCCCTTCTCCTCTGTATATTCTTTCTGGTTTGCATTGTGTTTTTTCGCTCTTTTTCGTTGTTTTCAGGCCTAATAAGGGAGGAGCGCCGTTCGAGCTTTTCCAGCCGTCGACAGCCTACATGCGCCCCACCGGGATGAAGCCCAGTTGCCGATCTTCAAGACCACCAAAAATGGCGTTCATCGGGGTGGAGCGTAGCCCGCACGCGCGGGACGAAGATTCCGGACCTCGTCAGCGCTTGGCCACCACGCGCCACTGTGGAGCTCCCTGCCGACGCCGCGCTCGGCTTGTCTGGCCTGCCTATCTCTGGGGCTTCCAAGATTGACCGTCGGTTTTCCTCCCCGAGTGACCAGTGCATACACGCGCCAATGTCGAGTTTTTGTGTACTGTTCACCCTAGTTTTGCTTTTTCTGTTTTGTTGTTTATTTCTCAGCTTCTGTAGTTGTTTTATGTTTTATGTTTTGTTGTTATTTTTGTCAACCCGAGTGTGGCGTTGGCCTTTCGATCGAACGTAATCCGGGGCAAGAGCGGTTCAAGAGTGTTGGGTGGTGCATAGGCTGGTGGTCGTATGGCCGGAAGTTGTGGTCCGTGCGCGAACTGGGTGCTCGTCCAGTCCGAATTCGAGATGCCGATGCCTTCGGTGGATGTGATGTCAAGGTCGCACTAGTATTTGGGGTCCTGTATTTTGTTTGTTGTTGTTAGGTTTATTTTTGCTTTTAGTTAGTAATAAGATAGGAATTAGGCTATTGGATTTGATGTCCATAGCAGTATCCCGTAATTATCCTCCCAGGGAAGATTGATGGGCCTTTTAGTTCTGTTTATACAGAGCGCTTTCTCTTTTTGGAAGAGAGTTTTTTGAAGTTAAGACAATGTCCGTCACAAAATCCTTTGTGTGTGGGGATGCCCCAGAGCTGATGCGTAGTTGACTTATAATCTGATTTTCCATGTATTGATAAGTTACATTTGTAACTTCAGTTCATTAATGAAATGAGTCTATTTGTATAAAAAAAAAACACATATTTCAATATATTTATATTCAAGCACATCTCAATGAGACATATAAAATACTAATATTTACATATCAACTCAAATCATCATAGATCACCTTATCATTCAAACTCAGCCTAGAAAACTTTCTAGATACTTATGACAAAATAATAACTCCCATGATTGGTTTTGATTTTCTTTTCTTTTACATCAAGTGATCTGCAGACTTCAGCTATATGGAAATACTTTCCAGAAAACTTGAAATATACAAAGACTTTTATGGCTGGCCTTTTGTTTTCACCGAGTCTTTAGAATCTTGACTCAATTTTTCAATTATATTTTAAGATAATGTCTTAGTTAAGTTATACAAATATCGTAATGTTTTTTCCTAAATTTGATTATTTAATTGAAAGTTGGATGATCGAAGTGTGTCACTGTGTAGTCTGGATTATTGAATACCTTTACTCTAATAAAATGTTAAAACATTTCAAAGTTGTTATATATATATATATATATATATATATATATAATGAGAAAAGCAAATAAATTGTAAAAGATAAACACTTTAAATCAGAGAAAAAGGCATGCAGATCAAACCAAAAGGCGTGCTTTGTAAAATGTGTATTTACATATAAAAATTAAAAATAATTTAATTTTTTTTATAATTTATATCCAAAATTTAATATCTACATTAAGAGAGGCATATATATATATAAAATGAATCTTATAATATTTATAATTATTTAAATAAATTTTTTTGAGAAAAAATAAATAATATGAGACTCACCTAATTATTTATTAATCTCTCTAGCTCTAATCTTTGGGGCAAGAATTCTGATCCGAATGGAAACATGAAAAAAACAAAACAAATTTTCTTCATACAGTAGAAAAGTCGACCTTGGATCCTTCAGTGCAAGTTGCCAATAATTTAATAGTCTGATAACGTATGAACCGATTTTTCAAATAAAAAACCTAAGTTGGTAATCCCATCTCCATTGTATAAGAAAAAGATCTCAATCCAAGCATACCATTTTCGTTTGGGACTATTTGAATGCCCGATCCCAAGGGAAAATGCTATATCTCCCGCTGGGTATAGCAAGTGTGTTTTTATGTGTTTTTTAAAGTTTTTTTTAATAATTTTTTTTAATAAATTTAAATATTTAAAAAAATAAAAAATTTATAATTTTATTAAAAAATATTTTCTTAATCACGAAGTAAAATAAAAAAAATCATAAAAAATAAAAGAGAACTTATACATACATAAAAACAATTACATAAAAATAAATTTATAAATTGACATGACTTTACGTGATGCGTTAGATATACTTATATTAAAAGTAACTTTCGAATCTGACTTACTGCATCAAGTCACATCAATTTATAAATTTATTTTTATGTAATCCCTTTATAGTTAAAGTATTTCTCAAAATAAAATAAAATAAAATAACCATTATCTAAGACTCCAATATGAATTTTCGAAGTTATCTCAAATATGTTAATAATTATGTTAACCAAATATTTAGAACCAGATGAGATATTTTGTTAAAAGTTAAATAAAATATTATTATAATATAAATATTTAATATTATTTTTATTTTGAGATTTGATAAGTTAAATTGCTTATTATATATTGTGTAGAAGTTTGAAAAAGTTGTATTGATTATATGATATAAAAATCGAGATGAGATGAGATAGTTTGATTTTGTGTAACCAAACCAGACTAAAAGTATATTTTTAAGAAAACTGCAGGGATGTGAGAACTCGAAACCCAGAATATCACTCTTGATAAAATGGTATATAAATATAATGGCATGGTGAATTCATTAAATAAATTAATTTTAATATAAACAGTTGTGTTTGGATAAAATACTTAAGTTTTGGATTGGATTTAGAACAATATATGTTTGGTTTGGGTGCAAATTTAAATCCAAATTTTAAATAGAGAAATACTTTAAGTCATAAATGAGTTACAAAAAATGATAATACTTTATATAATCTGCCAAAACTTACTTTTATCTTAATATATATATATATATATATATATATATATATATATATATATATATATATATATATAACAAAATTACACAAAAATAAATATAGTCCGAGCAAGAAAAAAGTTACTAATTTCACCAAACAGAACCTTGATGAACATAATAAAGTATGGGATGATTGACAGCAGTAAGCCTTTTATGTCGGAGTAATAATATTATATGGTATGTTAGGTTTTATTTTTTTCGTTTGAATCATTCCAGGATGCATATGATTGATAACAATCAGGTTTGTTAATTATTTTATAACTTAATATCTAAAAAAATAATATGATATTTACATATTAAAAATTACTATAAATAAATAAAAAATTATTTTGTACACAAACATAAAAAGTATTAAACTTATATATATAAAAAATAGATTTATAAATTGACATACTTTAATATTTAACATTTTTAGGCATTAAATTTTAAAATAATAATTTGAAATTGCTTCGTTTGTTTTCAGAAAACATTTAATTTTATCTGATATTAATTTTATCATTACACTTTTCTAAATTCTAATACAAAATAAAATAAACAATTTAACTTTTTCAAATTCATCTCATCTTATCTTATTTAATCATTACAATTTTTTCAAATTTTAATAAAAAATATAAAAAATAATTTAATTCTTTCAAATTTTAAAATAAAAATAATATTAAAAAATATATTCTTATAATACTTTTTTTAACTTTTTAATTTTAATCTCAATTCATTTCATCTCATTTCATCTCTAAAAATAAACAAAGCCTAAATTGTGATGAATGTAAATGACATTAATTAATCTTCATAAAGTAATTTAATTGAAGAGAGATCCGATAAAAATGAGTTGAATCTGGACACGTTAGAACTTAGAATTGAACAAGTTGAAAAGTCTTTTCCCACTGTACACACACGCACACACAAAAGTCCTCTCTCGCTCCCCATTTTTTTCTTGTCCCTATATATTTCCCCATACATCGCCCAGCCTTCTGTTATCTCGCTCTCCGGCTCTCTCTCTCTCTCTCTCTCTCTCTCGTTCTGAGTGAGCCATGGCGTCGCTGAGCTGCTCAGCTAACCAACTGGCCCAGCTGTTGGGCCCCAACACCACCAATGCCACGGCCGCCGCAGCCTACCTCTGTGGCCAATTCTCCACCATCTCCGACAAGTTCACCGACACGGCTTACGCCGTGGACACCACCTATCTCCTCTTCTCTGCCTACCTCGTATTCTCCATGCAGCTCGGTTTTGCCATGCTCTGCGCCGGTTCCGTCCGTGCAAAGAATACCATGAACATCATGCTCACGAACGTACTCGACGCTGCTACGGGCGGGCTCTTCTACTACCTGTTCGGGTTTGCCTTTGCCTTTGGCTCCCCCTCCAACGGCTTCATCGGCCGCCACTTCTTCGGACTCAAGGAAATTCCTTCCTCGTCCTTCGACTACAGTAACTTCCTCTACCAGTGGGCCTTCGCTATCGCAGCTGCAGGTATCACCAGCGGCTCCATCGCCGAGCGCACCCAGTTCGTCGCCTACCTCATCTACTCCTCCTTCCTCACTGGGTTCGTTTATCCTGTCGTATCCCACTGGATTTGGTCCCCTGACGGCTGGGCCAGCGCTTTCAACACAGAAAACCTTTTGTTTGGCACTGGCGTCATTGATTTCGCTGGCTCCGGAGTTGTCCACTTGGTCGGAGGCGTTGCCGGTCTCTGGGGTGCCCTAATCGAAGGCCCCAGAATCGGCAGGTTCGACCACTCTGGCCGGTCCGTCGCTCTCCGTGGCCACAGCGCCTCCCTCGTCGTCCTCGGTACTTTTCTCCTCTGGTTCGGTTGGTACGGGTTCAACCCCGGCTCCTTCAACAAGATACTCAGTCCTTACAGTTCCGGGAGCTATTACGGGCAATGGAGCGCCATCGGTCGCACCGCCGTGACCACGACCCTGGCCGGTTGCACCGCGGCTCTCACCACTCTCTTCGGCAAGAGAATCCTATCGGGCCACTGGAACGTGACGGACGTTTGCAACGGATTACTCGGTGGATTCGCAGCGATCACCGCTGGTTGCTCCGTGGTGGAACCCTGGGCGGCAATCATCTGCGGGTTCGTGGCAGCGGTGGTACTGATCTCCTGCAACAAGTTGGCGGAGAAGGTGAAACTCGACGACCCATTGGAGGCGGCACAGCTGCACGGAGGGTGCGGCGCGTGGGGAATAATATTCACGGCGCTGTTCGCGAGGGAGAAGTACGTGAACGAGGTGTACCCGAACAAACCGGGTAGGCCATACGGGTTGTTCATGGGTGGGGGAGGGAAGCTGCTGGCAGCTCACGTGATCCAGATCCTGGTCATAGTCGGGTGGGTCAGTGCGACCATGGGTCCCTTGTTCTATATTCTGCATAAGCTGAAGCTTTTGCGGATATCGGCAGAGGACGAAATGGCGGGTATGGATCTGACCCGACATGGAGGCTTCGCTTACATTTATCACGAAGATGATGAGTCGCTGAAGCCTGGAATTCAGTTGAGAAAAGTCGAACCACGTTCTACTACTCCCACTTCAATCTAGAAACCTTTTTTTTTACCTCTTTACCTTTTTTTTTAAAAAAAAAGATGGGTAGTGGGAAATGGTATTTACTATTTATATATAATATATATATTAAAAAAAAAAAAAAAAAAAAGAAAGAAAGGGAGAGGGCTTGGGGATATAGATTGGGGGGTGGGTGGATGGTTGGTGTGGGTGATGGGGTACATGTGAAAGAAAATAAACATTAGAGACATTTTGATTGGTTTGTAGGAGATAATGAGGACTTGGACCAGCTGGATTTCATGTATTTCCTTTTTCTGCATCATTGCGATAATGTTTGTATTGTATGATTAATTATATGGTGGGGAACGGTCAATGGTATGCTGTGTGAGAATACTTTTGTTGGATAGAGCCCCCGTACGAGCATTTTGGCAGGAATGTTAGTTGGGTCCATGTTAGACTAGCATTTTTATCTCTCTCTAATGCCTTTGTACCACTTGTAAATGGGAACACTGCTTTTGATCCCAAAACGATACTTTTTGGCTTGCTTTGTGTATTTATTCTATGATGTTCAACACGAGGAGCTGTGTTTCTCAAAGCTTTCCTTCCCATGATGTTGAAAGGAGTCGTGCTTTTTACAACACATTTTTTGTTACCACCACCACCACCACTCAATTAGCAGTGCTTATACTTGGCCAATATTAATTTGCTAGTGATGCAATCAATTTGGACCTTTTAAGCTGTTTGAATAGAGATTGTCTCAGGCTTCGTTTGATTTCCAAACCAAACTCATTTCATCTCATTCATCATTATAATTTTTTTAAATTTCAACACAAAATATAATAAACAATTCAACTTTTTCAAATCTCAAAACAATAATAATATTAAAAAATAATATTTTAATAATATTTTATCATCTAAACTCAACTCACTTCAACATCCAAACGCACCCTGAATCTCGGCTCTGAATTTTCGATTTTTAGTTCTTTTTAATATTTGTCCATATCGAAAATACACAAAGTTGGCTGCATACTAAAAGTTTATTTTCTTTGACGAGTATACCCATATATGATGCAACTATTTTCGTTGCTGTCCAAAACTAATGAGAGTACTTCAAGTACTTTTAAACATTCTTATTATTGTTCTTTATTTTATTATTATTTTTTATCTATTATTATTATTTTTCATTACTTTTAACATATTTTTTTACTATTATTTAATATTTTATTATTATTTTTTTATTACTATTCACAAACATTTTCACTATCCAAACCTAGCAGAGTCTCGATGAATTCTCCAGATAATTTATTTTTATTATTTAGTGATTAATAAAGTGTTTTTTTTATAATATTGTAATTTTTTTAAATATTTAAGAGTATAAAATAAATAATGAAAAAAAAGAAGAGTCACATTTGGATAGTGAGATAAAATGAGATTGTTTTAGATAAAAATTAAAATGAATAAAAAATTTTTTTAATATTATTATTATTTTAAAATTTAAAAAAATTAAATTTTTTATTATATTTTATGTAAAAATTTAAAAAAAATTATAATAATAAAATGAGACGAAACGTTTTTAAATTCAAACAGAAACCCTTAGCCTGATCGAAACTCATCCGAGAATGCATGGGCATGCCTGGTTTTGAGCTTGCTCAGACCTAATTTTCATGCTTTTTTGGACTTTTTTGTGAGATTCTCTTACGTAACCTCACGTCACCTAACCATTCTGAGAATCTAAAAGATCCAGAAAAAAAAAATGAAAAAAAGAGAGAAAAAACGCATCCAAAATGCCATGAAAAGTGAAAAGTGGAGGGACAGCAGTCGGAAAATTCAGACGCGAAAGACAATTGAGGCGAAAGCAAAAGCGACTGGTGGAAGATGTATTGTATGCATCAATGTTGAACATTAAACAGAGACGACTTTCAAAGGTGGCTTTGAGGTCGTCCGTCAGATAAGAAAATTCATAAAGTCTAATTTGTATAATTAATTTATGATCTGCAGACTGCAAGTTTAGACGCTTGACTTTCATATTAGAAAAGTCAAAAGTCTAAACTCATTAATTTCTTTAATCTGCCCACCAACAAATGAATTTCTAAAGTTCGCATTTAATTGCATTTCCAAATATTCAATCCAATCTTTTTATTATTCTCTAAAATTTTTGTCTGAATTTTTTGTAATTATATAAAATAAATTTATAAAGACTTCATGAAATTTATTAAATTTATTTTATAATAATAATAATTTTATAATCTAAATATTACGTTAAATTATATTAATTTATATATTTATTTTAAAGACTAAAATATTTTCTTTTTCAAATTAGCATCACCTACATCTCTAGCGTGCTAAAAAAATCTAAAAAAAAAGGAGTTTTGTTACACAATCTCTTACTATTCACCCATACTTCACACTTCACATTTTTTAATATTTTTTTAAAAAAATTTTTTGAATTTATTTTTTTAAAACTATTTCAAATTTTTTATTCACAATTCATATAAAAATTATTTGCTAAAATAGAATGTAAATAAATAGTAAGAAATTGTGAAGATTTTTTTTAAAAAAAATCTATACTTTTGAAAAACTCGTCTTTTTAAAAGTGTGTGGGTCGAAAATATTCAGAACTATTCTAAATATATATAAATATTCACGTGCCAGAAAAATAATTAAAAATAAAAAAGTTTATCTCACGTTTTGTCAGAGGCCAAAAATATTCACGTGTGAAGTTTGTAGTTCACTCATCGGTGGGATATCGTCCTCAATGTCCTGAAATAATATACTGTCTATGCTGCTTTTGTTGTTGTTGAGGGTTCGAGATTAGGGTAGGATCCCGTCCTTAAGATTTGCCCAGGAACTGGAAGTACTCTTACCTTTTTCCCAAGCTTTGTCACCGCCCAAAACTATCTAATTTGTAAGCATAAATACGACTGGTAGACATTAAATACGACATTCATGATTCATGAGAATGCTATAAGGGATGCGATGTAATCTTAAATTATTATAAGAAAATATTTAAGAAAAATCTCAAAATCTGAGTCTTGCGAATTAAATTTTGCCACGTAGAGAATGTGTCGTGTAGCAAGTTTATAAATAGAATGACTATTATATATATAAAAAAAAAAATACATAACTAAATCCACAACCATGGTTATAACTTACTTGGACCATTAATTTATTCTTATTTTAATTGGGAGTAATAACAAAGTTTTAAATTTTATACTTTACCGGCTGGTACGGTTGAAATATACAATTTTTTATAGCATAGCTAGTACAGATAAAGGTATAGTTTTGTACCGGTCAGAATTTCGATCGTTTCGGCCTATACCGACCGATATTTCGATCTATATTTCGGCCTTTACTTTTTTTTTAAAATTTTTTTAAACTGCAAACTCATTTTTTGATCTCTAATTCAGATCAAATTATTTATAATTTATATATATATATTTATATATAATTTATTCATATATAGACTATTCTGAAATGGTATCAATATTAAAATATCTTATTTTAATGTCTCGACTGAAACGATCAACAGTGTAGTATTCAAAACATTGAGTAATAATGAATTTTTATTATAAATAGGATATAAGTATAATTTTTTTTACCCCCATTTAAACTGGGTGTAAGTTGGAAAAAAAAAATGGAGGGAGCTGTCACCATTTAAAGTGTGGGGCGTGCTTGTTATAGTGTGGGGTTGTGTTTGAGACTCGGGTTATAATTTTATTTTTTTAATTTTTGGGGGGCAGTTTACTCAAAATGAATCAATTGACTTTGAACATTCACATTGAACATAATAAATCAAACTCTCTCTCTCCCTTTTTTATATTCAATCAAAGAAAGATTTTGGAGAAGCTAGCAACTGTAGCATCTCTTTCTCATTTCTTAAAAGTATATTTCTTTTCATGACTCACTAAAAAATGAATATAAACGTATTAAATTATAATTTTAATAGAGTAAGAACAATTCAGAGAGTAGAACCTACATTATTTTTTAAATTAAAATTTGAATAAATTTTAAAGATCTAACGCTCTCGGAACTAAATCACTTTATAAAGAAATCTTAGCTTAATTCGGTACAATAAAAAAATATTTTATAATTTAACATATCATATCTCAAAGTCGATCAATTTATAATATTTTTTGTAGATTGAACGTTTGTGGACGTCCATCTTAACTAATAATAAAAAATATTTTATAATTTAACATATTAGTCAATTTATAATGTTTTTAAAAATATTTTTGTAGATCAAACATTTCTGGACGTCCATTTATTCCCCAATAGAGCAGCCTAAAATAAACATTGATCCAACCAATGAGGAGCCGACATCCTTAAATTATTTGGGCTCTGAACCTTACTCGGTTGTCGTCCATCTAAACATTGGTCCAACCAATGAGGGGCCCGACATTTTTAAAATTTATTGGGCTCTGAACTTTACTTAGTTGCCGTCTCGATGGACCCTTTGAAAGCCCAATAGGGAGAAGAGAGGAGAGTTTCAAACAGCCAACGGCAACCGATAAGGAACAGTAAACACAAGAACGAGCAGCTCTGCTTCGTCCTGGGGCTCTCCGAGGCCGCCTATCGATGGAGGTCCTCGCTACCTCTTCCGCTGCTTCTTTATCCCCTCGTCCTTCCTACAAGATAAATATTTGCACCGCCAAGGCCGCCACTCTTCAGGTACTCCCTACCACTATCCCTCGATCTGAGTTTCACTGTGGAAATGGAGGCAAAAAGAACGGACTTCATTGCTTTATTTTGTTGCTAGGATTTTGGAGAAGTACGTTTCTATGTGGGTAGGGGAGTGCTAATGTATCGTGTACGCAACCTTTTCCTTTGTTTATGGGCTGAGTCTTATGAATTTCAAGCCTGGCTTAGTTGAAGTTGGTTTCAGCTTGAATTAGGTCGTCCAATGTGATTAAATCTAAAGAATTTTGAAACTTCCTATCGTACAGTTTATTAAGAACAATCCAAACGCTGTGAGTTTCCGAATGAATGTTCTTAAAGTCCGAATAGTTGGTTGTGTAAGTCTGATCCAAATGTCTATTTCTCTTCAATGTGGGTACATTATCAGCAAGCCTCCATTATAAAGAATGGTCCTCTCCACACTTTTATTCTCGGGTGCTGCAATATGTGTTTGGCACTTCGGCTAATGGTATCTGGTGTCACTAGCTATAGCTTAAAGCCTGGAGAAGGGAGTAGAACTAGCATGAAACTACAGTTTTATTGATGACCGTTAGGCCAATTGTGGTACCGGCTAACTGTTTTTCGCGGAGATTCAGGCTTTTGATGACAATGATCTCAACCTTGAAAGGCAAATCTTCCCCGCATAAAAAGGGGTGGGGACTGAGCTTTTGAGTTCAGGGCCCATTGTGCACGTGTGTAAACTACCGATAATTATAAAAAAAATGTTAAGAAACAAGTATGTGTCAATGTTTAAGAGCGGAATGCATTTCGACCAACACTGCAGGTGGATTTGGCCTATCCAATTTCTTCTTCTTCATATTGTACACACCCCCAGGAACTAATGTAACGTATAGTACTTTATGCAATTTTTGTTTTTGGATTAAGTAAATCCATTCAGGCAGGTGGTTGCATCTTCTAATTGTCTCATAATATAAGTTAGTAAAAGGTCTCAGAAACTCTGCTGCACAAACGCGTGCAAGCAAACTTTTTTAATTTTAACAAAGAAGCCATTATACATTACATCCAGTTGGACTCTTTCCAGGTGCTTCCATGGAAATATTTTCCCACAAGGAATGCAGAAGCTTGTTTGCAGAGTCCCATAATGTTTAGAAGGACAAATACCGGTAACATACCAAGAAACTGTGGAAATACTGATGGAGCCTCTAAACATAATTTCATTCTTCAGTCAATATGGAGGCTCAACAAAAGTTTATCTTCAAAGTGTGCTTTGTTTTCCGTAAGTGATAGATGCCTTCTCAAATTGAAGAAATACTCTGGCAGTGTTCATAAAGTGATGAACTTTTCAGAAAAAATTAGACAGCAATCTTCTGTTCTTTTTGTTCCTTTAGTCATTGGCGTGATGCTGGTCATGTCAGTTTCTGTATCTGTAAGCAAGAGTCCATCCTGTAAGTTTGATCTCTTGTTACATAATTTTTTACTGGTAGTTTACAAAATATTTAAGATTCAGTCTGTTACTTTATATTTCATCATAATACTTATTTTCAATGTGCAGGGGCCCTCACTGAAGAGAATCTCCTTTTCTTGGAGGCATGGAGAACAATTGACCGTGCATATGTTGACAAATCCTTTAATGGTCAAAGTTGGTTTCGGTATAGAGAAGATGCACTCCGCAATGAACCCATGAATACACGAGAACAGACATGTATGGATAGCAATCTTATAATAATTTAGTTGTGGTGGTTTGCCTCATTTTTCATAGTAAACTAATCTTAGAATGTATCTTGGAGCCATAGTGAAATTCGCTTATGTGTATTTTGCGAAATAAATCTCGACTGGGTTTTCCTGGTTAATATTTGGACTACGTTGATCATGCAAGTATTACATGTGAGAAAGGCATGACAGCTGACTAATAAAAGCCTAGTAGTACGTGGTAACTTGGGTCAGCAATAGTTCCACAAGGATAAATCAGTGTTAAAATGGAATTATGGATTTTTTTTTGTATTTTCTTTAGTTCAATGGTTTGCTGCTATTGTATTAATGGGAGGGAATGCCCATGAGTTCTTGCTTTCTTTTCAACTTTCTACAATGTAGTTAGGTGTCTCTTTTGTATACTTCCTGTGTACATGGGCTGTGCCTAGTTTCATTCAATCAATAAAGTTTCTTACTTATCAAAAAAAAAAAAAAAAAACTTTTATTGCCTTTCCGCTGGTTGGTGTACAGGCTTAGCCACAAAAGCTATTTGCTCAGGACCTCTGTTGGTTGCTCCCACTTCAAATACACTATTCTCTGGTTCCTATTACAATATTGCCAAAGCTCATTGATTTCATTTGCCCAAAATGCAGGCATTTCAAAATTGGGAGCTTTTTTGTTTATGGATAAATATGGTTTGTTATTTATAAGTTACTCAATTCAGATGAGCTACCATGAGTCTAGGGGCTTATCTGATCAGATGAGCTACCATTACACCAATTCAATAATCAAGATGGTTGTTAATTATTATTAAGTGTCAATAACTTAGGTAATAGACATGCAGTGAATTCTCTTTGTTGTGCTAACATACATATAGTCTTGACATATAAAAGAAATATGTTGTTGGAAACGGCCTGGTCTCTATTTGAATTTGATGGCATCGCTATCTTTTGTGATTAACATTGATCCAGTAACTTCTATATCTTTTTTTTTTTAAGTAAAAGATTATATTAATAAGAATAGGCATAGCCCAAATAGCTTCTATATCTAGTAAATGTATGTAGTGATATTTTTCAGTCTCTTGATGCATTCATGATGAGAGATCTCACCGTGGCCTGAAGTTTGGCCTTGAAAATTCATTTCCTCCAACTACTTTAGCAGGTTACTTGATCCCAGAAAGGACAGTAGAACAAACAGCAATTTTGCCTTTCTTATACCTTACCTTTAGGCATTGTGAATGTTGAATTCAATTTTTAGTTCTACTAGCAGTATATGATTGTGTTAAATGGAGAAAAGACATAATTCTCTTGAAAGATGTGATTGATATCATATACATGTTTACGATGAGGTTGACAGTTTTGTCACAAACCATATCTGAGCACACATTTCAGTGTGGATACCATCTAATCACGCTCTGTCATTTAATTGACATTAGCTAAAAGAATGTAATTTCTGTTTATTGATGTATACTGTCTCTCAAAATCCTAGTGGCGTATTTACATTCAGATATGGCAATAAGGAAGATGCTTGCCACACTGGATGATCCTTTTACCCGGTTTCTGGAGCCTGAAAAGTTCAAGAGTTTGCGGGTATGATGCTTTTTTCTTCATGCCATCTTGGGATATTGCATTTTTGGCCTGAATGACGCAAACTCTTATATACAAAATTTAGATATAGGATAGTCTACTTCAGTGTGTTTTAGTGACAGATTCTAATTCTCCCTTAAATATGTGATATCTTCTTTGAAGGCAGTCTGGAACTCAAGGTGCTCTTACAGGTGTTGGGCTGTCGATCGGCTATCCTACTCAATTTGATGGATCAGCTGCTGGGCTTGTTGTTATTTCAGCTGCTCCAGGAGGTCCTGCAAATAGGGCTGGTGTTTTGGCTGGAGACTTAATTCTGGCAATTGATGACACAAGTACAGAAACCATGGGCATATATGATGCTGCAGAGCGGTTGCAGTGAGTTTCTTACACTTCCAGCCTCTAAACCTGTAAAATCTGTCTTTCCTTTTTGGATAAATAACATAGGCTGTATTAGAGGAATGCAATACCATGGTACTGAAACTTATTATCTGAAGTCCCATTCTTTGGCTATCACATACTGCCATGTGCAAAAAGAGAAAACAATAAACTATTGTAAGGTGTTTTCGTATGTCTTCTGTTTGTTTGCTTCTCCTTCTTGTGGTTTGTGAATTGACATGTACCAGGTGGCAGTTTAAAATATGGCCTAACTTTTATGTCATGGTGCCCACTATGGAAGTGTTGATAAATGGCCATAAGGTGCTTGGATTACTATAATTATTATCAACCTATTTTTTACTTTAAAGCATACTGCCATTACTATTTAGTTAGATGCATAGTGGTGTTGATAATTCCTATCAGGTAACTGTTCAAGTTCAAAGTCATTTTAAAATCCTTCAACATATCAGCTACTTTGGATATTAGGATTACTTAAAATAACATATATAGAATTAGCTTCTGCCTTTGTGATTCCTGTTATCCTTTTCGGTTCTAAAGTTCTCATCGATTATAGGATTCACCAATTACTGAAATTTCATTTATTCTTTGGTTTGCTTAAACATTTAAAATAAATTGCAGGGGACCTGAAGGAAGTTTGGTGGAACTGACCATTCGTAGTGGACCCGAAATAAAGCACATAGCTTTGACGTAAGTTCACCTCCCCCCTCCCCCCCATTCTCTGTAAAGTTGTAATTCATTGATTATGTTAGACCTTTTTACAATTCTCTTAGCAAGGAAATTAACTTTGCATATCCCAGAAGATTTTTAAAGATGTATAATATATCTTCTTTGCTGCATTAAGCTGATTCACTTGAAATGGATATCTATAGCATCCTTCCATTCTCATAAATGCTGTTGGTCTGAGTTGTCATTTTGTTAAGATAGTGAGCTTAGTTGTCATTTGAGTTGAACAAAATCTGCATTTTTCTACGCACGTTTTTAAGGTTTTTTTTTTTCAAATTTTACAAAAAAATGATTTATGAATCCATCAACATACTACGTCAGAGCTTCAGAACTTTTTCCTACACACTTTATTGCTTTGGTTTTCAGCTATTGTGCTTAATGGAAACAATGTCCATGACTTTCTGGTTTTAATTTCTGGCTCTTAGAATGTATTTAGGTGTTCTCTTGTATACTTCCTGTGTACATGGGCTTTGCCTATTTTATTCATATCAATAAAATTTATCTCTTACTTATAAAAAAAAACTACTACCTTCCAGGCGAGAGAGAGTTTCACTTAATCCAGTGAAGTCAAGGCTATGCAAACTGCCCGGTTCAGGGAATGACTCCCCTAGAATTGGTTATATCAAACTAACATCATTCAACCAAAATGCATCTGGTAAGTAAAAGTAGTTGTTATTATTCAAAGTTGAACTTCAGTCACTTATTACAGAGAAGTTGGAACAAATATATCTTCATGCATAAGAGTGTCATTTTTGGGTGGCTACAAAATATTTGTTAGGAAAGTGTTCTCAAGCTAGGATTCAATTTTCTGTCAAATCACTGGCCAAGATAATAGTTTTAATGAGAGAGAACCCTATGTAGGTCCCTTTTGTATGTCCTGTGTACAGGAGCTATGATTTTTGTTTTCATTTATAAAATTCTTGTAAATGATTTCCACAGAGAAAGGGGGGGGGGTGGTTTTACATTTTTCCTTCTTTTTCTTTATTTTATGGGGCTACGCTTTTTATTTATTTAGTTTTGTCTTCATTTTCCTGTTTGACATGTAATGTCCTCGATTGTCTTTCTGGATTTCACATATAATTTTCCGCAATTTATCCTGAAAGTTGCATGCCTTGTAGGTGCTGTCAAGGAAGCAGTTGATTCTTTAAGGAGTAATAGTGTTAATGCCTTTGTGTTGGACCTTCGAGATAATAGGTGATTAGCTTTCAACATGCTCCAATTTTGGCTTCACCCTTTAGCAGGTTTTCTTAAAGCTTAAATTTGGTGCAGTGGTGGTCTTTTCCCTGAAGGAATTGAGATTGCTAAGATTTGGTAAGCTACACTGGATGTTTCAACAATTTCAATTTGTATTGCATTAGTTCAATTTAAATCTTTAGGAGCACCTGCCTATATTTCCTTTACCTATAAAAAAAAAAAAAACTTTAGGAGCACCTTTCTGCTATCTGGTGCTTAGTCCTTGGTAAATGAAGCTATTGCTTCATGTTATCTGATCTAATTTAGGCAGTACAAGTTCTCATATTAGCCACTACTATTCAGGTTGGACAAAGGTGTGATTGTGTATATTTGTGATAGTCGCGGTGTTCGAGACATATATGACACAGACGGAAGCAGTGCAATAGCAGCTTCAGAGCCCCTAGCTGTGCTGGTAACTTTCGTATATTCTGGCTTCTGCAATAAACTTATGTCATGATAATCCCACTTATCGGAAGGATATATGCACAAATGCCTGCATATACCATTATATTTGTGGAATTACAGTCATGGTACTGACTATTGCACATTTGGGCTGTTTGTCTCAATATCCATGTACAGTCGAATTATTCATCATTCTTTTGTTTTTTTGTTTTTTTTTTTTGTTTAAACTTCCGGTGTATTGTATCTTATCTAGATCGAACCCATCCAACAATTGGTTTCCATAACATGCTAGTTAAAAAAAATTTAGTTATACGTTTTCATGACTCGAGTTAATATCTGGATTTGTTCTAGTCCTTGCCCAATCTCCCTTGTTACTGTTTGTGCGTGTGGGCATGTGGAGTGGAACTTCATCTTTTAAGGATGTAAGCAGGAAAAATTGCTGACAATGCCCATTATTGAGCTTCCATTAGGTGAACAAAGGAACTGCCAGTGCAAGTGAAATTTTAGCTGGTGCATTGAAAGACAATAAACGGGCTGTTTTGTTTGGAGAACCCACATATGGGAAAGGGTAATGGTTTTTACTTGAGACACAATTCACGAGCTAGAATTTACATTCCTGACATGAGCTGTCTGTCTCGATCTGCAGCAAGATCCAGTCAGTTTTCCAGCTATCTGATGGGTCTGGCTTGGCTGTTACAGTTGCTCGTTATGAGACACCTGCTCACACAGATATTGATAAGGTCTCTCTCTCTCTCTCTCTCTCTCTCTCTCATATATTTGTGTGTATGTTATGTATCATATCTACTGTTCCTTCACCTTGTCTCCATACAGGTTGGCGTAATTCCTGACCATCCTTTACCCACATCATTTCCCAAGGACGAGGAGGGTTTTTGTAGCTGCCTCCAGGACCCTGCAACTGCTTGCTATGTTAACAGAACCCAGCTATTTGCGAGATGACAGAAAATTGTGGATATCAACATTGCTTCAAGAAAAAAACAGAACTTCTTTTGAATTTGAAATGTAGTCTTAACATAGTTTTGGGGGGGTTCATTCAGTTATCAAGTGTAAATTCACATTGAAACATCCGCTTTGAACAGGAGATGCAAAAAAGAGTAAAAAAGAAAAAATAACAAGGGAAAATCATTCTTTGATTTGAGTCATCTTTTATATCATCAAAGGAAAACAATGTCCAATGAGAATGTCCCATGCCCCTTTTTTCATTTTTATGGAATCGGTCACTCCCAAGTAAATTGTTTTTGCTTCGATCGTAACAAAAGATTCTATTTTTATGTGGAAAATGACCGTATCAATAATTATGATTTTACATGGACAATTTCTCAATATCTTGTTCATTTGCAATAATTTTTTTTTTTTTTTTTGTAAAAAAAATGCACTTTTTTTTTTTTTTTGGAGAGAAATACTATTTCACCAATCGAATCACAAGTATCTAACCTATTCGTACCTAATGATTTTCTCATAACGCAAGCTCATTCTTGGTTTGATGCTACAAGTACGGGATTGAACTTCAATTTTTATTTTTTGGGTGGATTTTAAAGGAGAAGGTATGGCGATGGAGTCTGAATTGCCTCCAGTAAAGTTCCAGTTCAAGCAGAAAATATAAACCTAACATAATATACATAAGCAATTATTTAAGAGAAATGATAGATCACCGAAAAAATTGTACTACATATTTTGTAGCGAATTTTTAAATTTCATTTATTTATTTAATGATTAAGAAAATATTTTTTAATGATTTTATGATTTTTTTTTTGTATTTTTAAAAATATTTAAAGGAGTTTAAAAAATGATTAAATAAAATAGAAAAAAGAAAAAACAATTCTCACTATTCGGTACTGAATTTTCAATGGAAGTAGCCACTCATTATTTAGACGGTGTATTTGTTGCAGGGTAATGATACACCTACAACTCTTTTACAACTATTTTATAATTAATATTCAACCAACTAATGAAATCGTGCCACTCCATATTACAAAACTACTCTCAATTTCATATATAGTTGTAAGATTATCATTTTCCTTTGTTGCATGGTCCTATTACAAATAGCTTCTGCACCAATAAAAAAAGAAGAACGAAAATAAAAGGTGAAAGACGTGTTCCGATGGGAAGGCATTGCAGGAGAACATGAAGTGGCTGAGATTGTATGCTGTAAAAGGAACTTTCTCTGTTGAAGGAAATTTCTAAATCACGCTGGATGTACCAGAGAGAGAGACAGAGAGAGTAAAAAAGCCTTCACAATATATCAAGTGGTTCTAAGCTGCAGCTCTAATCCTTTATTCTACTGTCGATTTTGGACTATACACAATGACATTGGAAATGAAGCAAAAATATAAAAATCGTCTATCTGGGAAAGCCTCGTCATTTCAGAGGAACTAAGAAATTGGGTAGAGCATGTTATAAACCATCACTAGGATCTCAAGCATGCTAATTAAATCCTATGATTTTGCGTCCTCCACCTCGACTTAATTGATTCAACTTGGAAGCAGATATGGTCAAGTAAGAAGGGTAAGACCAATCAAATCCACGCTCCAAGTTTGAGCTTCCTTGGTAGGAAATCAGTACTCACTATAGCATCTTAGTCCAAGAACCTAAAAATGGAAAAACAGCAATCAGCAATCTCAATAGCAGAGGTGTGTCACTTTTTCTCTCTCTGCGACTCAGTTTTCCCTTCTCGGTTGGTGTATTCCGTGACCCAGAAGTTGCTTGAGATGCTCTTCGTGTGAATCGAGATCTATCTAGATCATCCCAACCACCAAACTTTGGTGCCTCTTGGCCACCATCATAGACTGGACCTTTATTGCCAGCAACCCATGATTGATATCCCACCTTCCCCTGTCTGGTTTCCTGGCTTTCATCTTGATCTTCTGCCTCTCTTTCAACATTACTTGCAGCGCTGGCAGGTGGTTTCCTCCTCATCCTGGACTTGCGTTTCGGCCTGCTTCGTGTTTTTCCCCACAACTTTTCAAACACCAGAGACAGAGCTGACTGGCCAACGGGAAGTGCTAATGCCATAAGAAAAGCTTTTGGGCCTGTAGCTAGCAGCCAAGACACAATAATGAAGGGGAGAGCCCAACCATAGGATCTGAATACCTGTGCTGACAAAAAAGCAAATGTATTTGGAGGTTTTAGACCTTGAAAAAAGTCAATTTTGAAGCAGAAACGAACTGCTAAAGACTACTGTCTCACAAAAATTATTTTTCAGAAAACACCATTGTAGGGTGCACGTCTGAATTGGACATTTTCAACTAATATTTTTGACGTTGAGGTGTTCCTAAGCCAGTGTTATCAAAGGCAAGCAATGCCACCATTGATGCAAAACACCACCTATATCTCAACCATTCCAGAAAATCTCTCGTGTTGGTGAAAAAAATGCAAGGCTTTTCATCAGAATCAATAAAAACTGTTCATGAAGCCACAAAAACATTTGAATAACTAGTTAACTATTTAATACCTAATAATCATATCACATTGTTCAGTAAATCTTCACGTCATTGGAAGAGTTGCCAAATTCCTTCTGCCAATTTGTACAGCCCTTAATGTAGAAAACATGTTCTACTTTAACAAACATAGAATAATTGCACAGGACATCGAACACAGGAATTTTAACAAACATATATACAGACACATATATCTATATCTGTATCTAGAGCATTTCAGCAGCCCAATCTTGTTATAGGGATATATCAACTGCACTAGTAACTTCATAAATGTCTGTGATTTACATTTCACATAAAAATATATGTTTTCGGCCTAGAAAAGGGTATTTACGCATTGAGAGAATGAAGGATAAGCTATTTACTACATACATAGAAAAGGATAAAACAAAACAAAACGCAAAAATGAAAGCTCACGCGAAATTCAACCATTCATTCTCTCAAAATAACAAAAAGCAAGAATCAGCTTATCCTTTATTTTTTTTAAAAAGAAAAATCTACTACAACAATTGTACCTTTAAAATCCAGAGGCTGTCAATGGCTTCCTCGAAGATCCCACCAGACTCTTCCTCCATCTCCGGCGACGAAGAATACTCGTCGGTCCACCACGTCCTCTTCCTCTTCCTATTCTTCTTCCTTCTGCTTCCTCCGAGGCCAAATTCAGAAGCTTGGTCTTTGTCATCCTCTTCGTCTTCGGCGTCCTGGAAGCCAAATCTCCAGGAGGAGCGAACGGGTTCGGCGTTGGAGTCCCAGGGGCGGTACCTGGTAGAACAGGAGCGGCGAGAATGCGAGGAAAGATTCGGGGTAGTGGGTAGCTTGGGATTGCGACGAGGAAGTTGAGGGCGAGTAAAGAGGGAGCAGGGTTGCTGTGAGATGAGGTGGGCTTCCATTTGGCCACGTCCTTCACTTTCTTCTCCTCCATTCAACTTTGATTTCCATTTTCTTTGGAGTTTCCACTATTTATTTGTAGATTTTTGAGTTCTTGTCTCATTTGAGTTTAAAACATTTAAATTTTCATTCCATATTTCTTTCTCCGTAAAATAAAAATTTCGATAAAATTGGTTTAAAATCTAAGAAGTTTAGAATAGATGGAATCATAAAGATCAGAACTTTACTGCATTTCATAATATAAATCATTTTTTGTACGAGATCTCTAAACCTTAAAAATTATGGTAGCTTTTTCAAGAATCTACATTCTAGGACGGTATGTCCATTTTTTTCTTAAGAATTTTTAAACTGGTAGATTTTTTTTTTTTTTAAGTACCTATAAAAATAAAAACAACATGAATGGTTGGCAAAAACAACCTGTTTTTGACTTGCATATGTTTTTTTTTTTTTTTTTGTCCCTTTAGCTAGGTTTTATTTTTGTGTCATTTTGTAAATATCTTACCACCCAAAATACCATAAGATAGAAGTCCATAATCTTACCTTCCAAACAACTTTCCCCTCCAAAGATAAATGAAATTCCGATTTTACCAGGATGTTGCAATTGTATAGAATTTTCCTTTCATAATATCTCAAAAATGTTTGTGCTTGCTTTTTAATACGAGTCTTCGAGAAATTATTTAATTCTAAAGAAATTATATAAAAATAAATTCATAAATGAGTAATATTATATACAGATTACCGTCATGAATTATCTAAGAGAAAGAAGTTTATTATAAAAAATTAATTTTTTTATGTAAATATTATATTTTTTCATTTTTTTCAAAAAATATATGTGACACTTATACATTTTATATTATATTTTTTTATTAGAATTTGTTGTAGTATGTGATATTATAAAATTATTTTTATTATAAACTAAGACTCCATTTGGATACAGAAACAGTTTCACCTCATCTCATCGTTACAATTTTTTCAAATTCTTACACAAAATATAAGAAACAATTTAACTTTTTAAATTCTAAAATAATAATAAATAATATTTTCTAACAATATTTTATTTAAATTTCAACTTTAATCTAAAACCATCTCACATCATCTTACTATCCAAACAAGGTTTAAATCTAATATGAAGAATTCTATACATCAGCCACTATTCGTTTTCACATCCCATACCGATAATTTTTTTATTCTTCATAAGGTGTAGAGATATTTTTCATAGGATGTGAGAGTATTTTTTTTTAGAGTAATACTACTCATCATCCCAACTTATATCATCCTCTCATCATCTTATAATATGGCATTAGATGATTAGAGATTATTTATTATATTTCACTTGTAAACTTATTATCTAATATCATATCATGAGATGATAAAAAGATGATGAAAATTAAGATGATAAATAATTTTGTTTTTCTTATAAGAGGTATAGAATAGTGAATATTAACAGATACATGAAATTTTTTATCTTATACGTTAGTTTACCGTGGTCCGTGACTCTTCGAATAAAAACGACGGCGTCTTATAAATACTCCTTATATCTCTATATAGTCCATTGCTTTGCACTGCAAATTTGCAATTTCTCGAATCCTCCAGGCCGATAGAGGAGCAGCTTGCAGTTGAGATGAGGCCGATGCCAATGGACTTTTTCGCAGAAATGGACGACCAGCCGTCGACGGTGGCGATGGACGTTGACGACGTGGACCCGCTCGAGATCTTCGGCGAAGGCGTCATCTCCATTGACAACAAGCTCGCCGACGCCGACTTCTTCAACAACTTCGAAGACGACTTCGACGACTCCGACATTAATTGAACCATCATCTTTACAATTATCATCACCATGTATGATGCTTATTTGTAGGGTTTGTCTGTGTTCTTCTGTGTCAATCAAGGAAAGGGCGTGTCGGGAACGATGTGTGATTGGATCTTTTATTGTATGGTTCAATTGATATAAAGAGACGCAGTTTCGACTATGGTAAATGTTTTGCCTTTTCTTCTTCTCTCTCTTTATGGTCTCCGATTATGGTATTTTTGTGGTTCTAGGGTTTCAGATGGTTTTCTAATTCTCAGAATTAGCCTCTGTTAAGTTGATGAGAAACACCTTCTTTTTGCCGCACTTTGATGTTTATAAGGTTTCTGTAAATTCGGAGAGAGTAATACCCTTTCGTTCATAATAAGATACTGAGCTGAAGAGGACTGTCAAATATTTATTTCCGATTTTACAGCATTCAATGTGTCATCTTATAAAATTCCTTGAATTTACACGTGCGATCCTTGTTTTTTATGCTTCGAAGATAATTGATGCATAATCAGTTCGATTTTAAGTATTATGTGGTGAATCTATGATGGTGGATTTCTATTGTTTGCTGCTCCAATTGGAGAGTGCTTGGTTATGATTTTCCTTGTGGATCTTTTGGAATTGATTTGTAACTTAAAAGAGATTAATTATTCTGAGAAAAGTTGTGGGTGTTTGCAATGGATTTGCTATATATAAATATATATATATATATATATATATATATATATATATATATATAAATATATATATATATATATATATATATATATATATATATATATATATATATATATATATATATATATATATATATATTCTTTCAAGTGTTGGATTCAATCTCGTTTCCATTTTTTTCTCGTCAGTCAAGTCCTCCCATACTAGTGGCATATTCAGGATTTAAAGCCATAGATCCAACTGCCACTCTGCCTGCGGGAGTGGAAAATAGGATTCTTTAAAGCTTTCCCTTTCAACATCACTTGAAGCAATTTGAAACCTTTTTATTTCTATAATAATCAACAATGTAATGCTGATAGCATAGAGCTTTTCCATTTGCTCTTTCAGTTTATTCAGAATTAGATGAGCCTGAAATTTGGCTGCTTGTGTCTTCTTCTTGTATCTTTGAATAAACTGGGGGCAAGTCTGCTGTAGATAGTATATACTGTATGCCCCCTTCATGCGGATTGGCCAGCCCTGTCATATTTTCAACAATACATGGGGGGAAGGAAAACGAGACAATGAAGCAGGCAGTATGGCACATATGCAAAACGTATTTCCTTTAGGAGATTACCCACATAACTCTCCTATACAATCAATATAAGTTTTTTTTGATAAGTTCATATACAACCAATATAAGTGATCATACTTTTCACATCCATACATAAAACTGGCTCCATACAGGCCAATACGATTTATCTTCTCTTCAGGTTCTCAGAAAAATAAACTAGATAAAATAAAAAAAAAAATAAAAAAAAAAAATTAAGGGGTAGTAAAAAGTAATTTTATATATAAGCGCGAAGTACGTAAACATCGCATAATCGCTTTGAAAAAGAGTAGAGTACACTATTAAAAAATTAAAATTTTCATGTGAATCCTATGTTTTATTCACTTTTTTCAAAATGATTATGAGGCGGTTTTACAATTCACGATTACAAATATCTTTTCTCTTTAAACAAATTTCTCAAACAAATGTTGATTGTGAGATAAGAAAGGGTTCACCACTGCCAACTATTAAAACCCTATCTTTGAAGCATTATTTACCTTCGCTTCAATGGAATATGGTGTTTTAAAAAGGGGGAAGAGGGGGGTATGATACAGGTAGACCAGGTTAATTAGTATCTTATAGGGTATAATTTTCTATTGCAGGTGCTTGATATCTATATAGCTGATGCCTGATGGGAGGTATATGTACAACCTTGCTGCGGGCCTCTGGACATCACAAGCTTCCTAGGCCCTAGCTGATTGATGAGCCATCTTGTTGATTGGATTGCAATATGGTGACAGTCTGGTAATTCGACTTCACATTCTGAAAGAGGGGGGGGGGGGGGGGGGGGGGGGGGGGGGGAAGAATAAGAAATTGAAACCATCGAATTCAGTACCCAACAATGGTCAATAAACTGAAAACCAGAGAAGGTCAAGAAACTATATTAGAGCATATTGTAATTCAAATAGAGGGACATACCTCTAGCAGTGAGATGTAATAAAAATCCTCCATATGCTGCATAAGTGCACTCCCATCTCTAATTGAACGGAATATATTTATTTCAGTTTGTAAAAGCTTTTCAATCAGTTCTTTCTCACCCTTCATCTGTATAAATTGTTCTCAATCAGAATAACTTCAAAAATCAACGTGCTACATCTGGAATGAATGAGAACTGATAAAATATGGGTTTCAGCTGTGTGGAAATTGATGACAAAGAAATTAATTTGATGTAATGAATTAGAACCGATAAAATTAGGGTTCTGGAGTTCCTCATCATAAAAAATAAATCAGGAACTCACTACACTGCATTCTATAACCATACCATTTTGGCCAGATGCCATCCTGGAGCAGCAGTCCATCCTCTCTTTTTTTATGTATTTTTTGTTTGGGTGGTGGTAGTTTTCTCTTCTGTCTCTTTCCATTTTTTTAGGAATCTCTAGTATCAACATGTGAAAAACAAGCTAACTGACCTGATAAGTACCCTTATTGTGATTAAATAAGTACTGTAAATGTATCAATGAAGTATAACATGATGTATAAACTCGTTAACTTGAAGTATATATTTAGTAGTCTCGGTCTTTAAGTACAAGGATTTCTTGGGTATGTTAGGAAAAACAATAAAAAATTTTGAAATTTTTTAAAATAATCAACAGAATTGAGAAAATCAAATGGATTGACTGGTTTATTTGACAAGGCAATCCAACTAAACATGTGAATGGATCCGTTCAATTTGTTTCAAACTGATTCAACCAACAGAGCAGTTTTAAGGGATGAACCGAACCAGAAATGAGAGCAGTTCACAGTTCAACCTGTTGAACTGGCCTATCTGGTCCATCTTGAAAACATTGATTAGTACTCCCACATGCAGTCTAGTTGTGCCTAATTAATCACGTTTATGTCAGCAAATATATTCATAGCACTGTCACTAACATTCTGGAAATATAGTGGCAAATATAACATCATGTCAGTAGATATATATTGCAAATTGAAAACATCAAATTGTACATACCCAACATTGCATACCATATATAAATCATTGATGCATATTAAAGAATCAGATTCTCAAAACAAGATGAGGGCAGAGGAAAAGAGAAAGACTTAACAAGAAACGTACAAATTCAGTGACAAGAACATCTGGTGTGGACTCCCCAAGCACATCACCTTGGTAACCGTCTCCTGAAAGCTCCATATTTTCCTGGATACAATGTACCACATTATTAGCTTGTAACCAAGTCAATAATTAGCTAATTAGCTACACTATTTTCCTGTATAGCACATATAACACGAATAGAGAATATCAGCATCTGTTTTATAACATTCAACTATTGAACTGATTATTGAATAAGGGGGAAATCAACTTTTACCATATAGAAAGCAGTATTCATTATGCTAAATGAATTATAGTTGCTGACTACATGTAATTGGATATGAATTTGAATGCTTGAGCTTTTCGTCAGAAAAGACCTTAATGGTGGGGGAGTTGGTTATGAAAACTCACAGTACTTTTTTTTGGGAGGGGGGAGGGGGGGTATGGGTGTGTGTGTGTATAATCAATGGGGCATGTAGCTTTACAAATGCAAATGATAAGAATAACCCAAAGAGCAACAACAAGAAGGAAAGAATATTTAATTTAATTTAAAACAATAAATAATAAACTCAAGATGAGGCTTGATCTGTTAAAAAATAAAATTAACTATTGTTAGCTTGTTTGGATCGAGGAACTTTCCAATAAAATGACATAGCAGTTCTTTGAAGAGGTTCCAACCTTTTCTTATCAGTAAACAAAAATTTTATTGATGAAGAGTATATACATAGCCCGTGTACACGGGAAGTATATAAGAGCAACACCCATGCATGATTAACAGCTATTACAAGGAAATCATTGAGATTCAAACCACTAAAGTCTATTACAGTTGACCAATGGAGTGAAGTATTAATAAAGTAGTTTTTGGCCTTGTCATTGACAGCTCTTGATCTTCAAAACTTGTTGCATTTCTTTCCTTCCAAAGAAGGTTCCAACCATAATGTCAATCTTTTTATTCTTTTACGGTTCCTAAATTGCTAAGTGAAGACTCTGCAGAAGGGATGAGGCTGTTTGAAAACCATGCAGGCGGTAAAGTCACATCCACAATATAGCCAATTGACAAGGCCAGTTGAGTTGTTCTCAGAAGTAATATTTCCACAGAATCAAATGAATTAAGCAGTCAAAGTTTAAACAGCATTTATTCCTCCATCCATTTGAATAAAGTTAAACCTAAACAGCATTTACCGAAAACATCCATGAAGATAACAAATTATAAAGCTTGCTGTGTTCTCTATATGTTATTAGTTCTTTCTTTTTTAATAACCAGTACAAGTTTAAAGCAAACCACCCACCAAGGCGTCTCTTAGATCTCCAGCTGCTAGATAAACAGGTTGAGCTACATGGCAATAACCCATCAAGCGAGGGACTGTTGGTATAATATCTCTGTGGTTTACAACTCGCCAGCTATCTTTAACTTTCTGCAAATGTAAGTACAAGTTGTGTAAGCATTCACCAACCTAGGGGGTCCAGTACAAGAGGAGTAGATGCAGAAAAGGGTGCCGTAACATACTAGCCAAAAAAACACAAAAAATAGTGTTATAGCACAAGCTGTGTGTGAATGTGTCGCATTCTGTTGCATAAGGAACTAATTGAGCCATTTTACTAGTTGACTCAATGGCTAGCTTGCTTGGTTTCCCTTCTTGCTCTTGTTAAGTTTCTACATGCTTGTGGCCTAACTTCCTCACAAAATACAGAGCCATAGGGTAAAAGTAAAGGTATTTATGCAAAAATTATATCAAATGAATGGAGATTTCTGAGAATGAAATTGTAGTTGGTGATTTTTATTACCCCGTTATAAACTTCTGCAAACTTTTTGTTACCAACTCTAGGCGACCCAAAGTTATACATAGTCACAGAGATTGCCCCACACCTGATAGACAAAAAAAAAAGTAAAAGGAAAATAGATAGTTAAGTTTCATTGCCATTACTCTCAAAACGCACTACATTAAAAATTACTACAAATACATAAGTACTAATTTTACTAGGATCAAGTAATCTCTATCAATTCCTAATCATAAAAATATCAAGTTAGCTTTCCACAGTTTTCGAATACATAGACCTGAACTGTCAATGGAATTAATTTTCTGAAGTATGGAAGAATGAAGGACTCTATAAGTAGACAGATAAACAGCGTACTTAGCTAACTGACTAGAGGAAAGCTCGAGAGCAAGAAGGGTAGCCAATGCTCCACCTAAACTATGCCCGGTCACATACACATGCCATTTGAGCAGCGGCTCAGAAAGATCATCTCTGCCACCAAAACAAAAATCACAATAGGGCATGTTAATATAGCCACAATGCATGACAATAGTGTCAGTTATTCAACATAGCCTGATCATTCAACTTAAATATCAATATCTTGTAATGTTACATATCAAGCCAAACCCTAAAGATATGAGCTAGGAGCTACATGTTCAAACCACTAAAACAAAGTTTGGAAAATATGTACACACATGGTTTGAAACATAATATTCTTCTAATTATTCTATGAAATCATAGCTTACTTTAGTCCAGTAACTACTAGAAGCAAAATGAAACACTAAAAATAAACTTCTGACATCAGCATGAAGCTGATTAACTATCAACTATCAAGTTGCTTACGATTTAACCATCTACATGTTTCTCTCATGTGACATTAAGACATTAGCTTCGCTTGGAATAAAGTTGAACAAAATAACAACTTACATATGACCAATTGCAGATTTAATGAGAGAAATTATCCTTGTCCTGACTGAATCATATGCACTTAGAAAACCACTGTGAACCTGAAATAATTGGTGCACGGTTACTTACATTAAACTAGAAAACAGTTTTTGTAACCATTCTGTGTATCTCAAGAATGCTTTTAAACACAATGCAGTCTACCCTTCATATACATACTTGGACTTCTTGCTTGAAATCGCCCCCTATCCTTTCAGGATTTAGCCTGCATAAGTGATATAAGAATCAGCAACAGAAACCAAATATAATGCGGAACACTTGATTGAAGTACCTCAAAATTATGAAGCTGTCAAATAAATCGAAGCCCAAAGGCTAGGCCCACCCTTCTTTTAAAAATTGCTTACTTGATATGATACCAAAAGATAGTTTTTGGTAGAACAATCACGATGTACCACTGTCCTAAATTCAATAGTATTTTAGCTTACAACTGAAAGATTCATACTTTTGCCTCGAGATTATAAAACCGTGTATTGATTTTCTTCATATCTGGATGGTCATCTATAAAAAGAATTGAGTTTTTTGCACTATGTTATAACAATAGTTAAGTAATTAAAATCACATCAACCAGAACAGAGAACTTTGGGTCTGACCTCCTAGTTCAACTACCATTTAAAGAAAACTTAATGTCCCACATGTTGGATCCCACTCATTTAGAAGGAATTGGACTCATACATGAGGAAGAGTGTTAGACATGCTTATGTAAACAGAATCACAATTTTTTCTCAGCTTAAGCTTTAAGGATAACTGGTTATTTAGCTATCTATGTATAACAACAAAACATTATACAGCTAATGAAGATATCACAATCCATGGAGCAGATGAGCAGTCTCTGCCAAATGTCACATCCACAAAATTAGGAAGGGCGCTAGTTTCATGAAATTCCAACAATAAACCAGACAAAGGTGACTCATCAAAAAAATAAACCAGACAAAAGAGGGAAGTTAAAATGAATAAAATTAAAAAACCACTACGCTAGTTGAGCTAGGATGGATATTATATTACCCTGCAGGAACTAGCATCAGATCAGTTCTCAGGTCCTTCCATCGTGCCTGAAAAAAGGAATATATGAGCAATTTGAACTGAGAAAAAAATAACCCAACTCCTCAGTGTGGAAAAATGGTATAACCTACTTGTTCAGTCCCTCTGAAAGCGATAACTAATCTTCTCCTTGCAAAATCACGCCAAATTGCAACCTGCAACTCCCAATAATTAATTTGATTTACAGAAAAGAGTCTTATGATCAAACTATAGCATTTCCCCCCTTGTCAAGGTTAAGGAAACATTTTCCATTCCATTGAATCCTGAGAAATATAACAAGTGAACTCCTTTATGAGGAAATAAAATCTCACCTGTGTGTCTGTGGATGCATTATCTAAGAAACATATCTTCTCAAATTCAGACTTAATAAAACTAGGATGGCCAAGTGATGTGGCAAGCATAGCCCAAGCTTCCATGGCAGTCTCAGCAGTTGAAAAAAGTGCTTTCATTTCCTCAGCTCTCTTTTCATCCACGACTGGCCCATTCCAAGAGCTGGAAAGCTTCTCACTTGTAGAGTGTCTTACATCACCATCATCTTCCAGTTTGATTGGATTTTCTTCTTTTGCTTCATTCTTTCCTACAGGACGCCCATCCCTTGTTAATTGAGAAACAGTTGCATTCAGAAGCATCAATGCTCCTAAAACAGAATCAGTCTGTCTCATTATATCCTGTGTCACTTTTTTAATATCTGGTATTGATGACCCTATTTTGCTAAAGCCAAGTGAGCCACTTGTTTTATCAATCTCATCACCCAGACCTTCTGGAGTTGCAAGCCCTGATTCAATATAACCCTCTTCTGCAATTTTTTGAGATTGCAAGCCAGTTCTATTTAACAAGTCAAATGATTCCCACTTTAAATTCTCAGGAACAGAGAGACCAAGTTTCTGAACAACATTTTGACTGATAACATCAGCAAAGTTCCTCCAAAAAAGTTTATCTGATTGCTCCGAATCACCAACAGGTGTCACTGGTTCAAAGGGATATTCACTCTCCATACCACCATTCTCTGCATAAAAATCCTCTAATTTGCTATCTTCGTTGTAGCCTGTGTCATTAGAAGAGGCTTCTGAATCTCCATCTATTTGTGAAGGAATGTCTGACACATTAGAATCATTTGATTTTCCGAGTCCCATGGTGTCATACTTGTCAATGTTAGAAAACCGACCCTTCCAAAGGTTCGCATCATTGAAAGCCTTTAACTGCCCAAAAGCATATTGTACAAACTGTCGTGCTTGTACAGACTCAGAGCCCACAACCATTTTCAGAGCAGACTCAAAACCCTGTTTCCGAAGAAATTCCAAAACAAGGGGAACCCTCCACCATTTTTTATCGTCATCAATTTCATCAAAAGTTTTGTACTGGACCTAAAACCCCACAATCAGCAAGAATAAGCCAGAGAGATGCTAGTTAAAAAACATATAGGGTTACAAATCACAAAACAGCAGCGATGACTTAAGAGTGAGTTCAATGAAGATCTTCATCACATCATGAATTTTACAGTACCTAAAACAATTAGACTTTGAAGCTTGAAAAATAGTTCAAGAAATACATAAAGGATCTAATCACTTTTCTTCCCTCTAATAATCAGAAAAGTAGCTTCATGTTCCAATCCCTCTAACAAGTGGAATTGTCAGAATTCCGAAAAAGATATACAAAAAATAGGAACAATCCACAAAAAGGAAACAAACTACATTTCTGCATGCTTGTTCAAAAATGGGAAAAAAACACATTTTCACAAGCTTGTTCCCTGAGGATACTGAACTTCAGTCGGTAATCTTTTTAGAAATGAAGAATGTTTCTACAGGATAAGTATACGGCATCCTTTCCATAAATGACAAAAGAAAAATCAGAAGATTATGAAATTCAAGGAGTCACAATGCATGCTGCCCAAAGCATGCGGCTAATCAAACAAGGAAAGATGAAAAATATCCTTCATTGAATTTCCATTAACCTCTACATCTTTAAGTACAAATGTTCCTCTCCCTCCAAGTTGTCCAGATAATACAAATAGCCACTGATGGCCACTAAACTCATGAAAACTAAATCTTCCTTTACAAGTTGAAAACACTTTTGAGCATGTTACAGTCCATGAATGGAAAGGTTGGGCCGTAGGCCAAGTTGGGCATATTACTTAGCTTCTTGTTTTCCTTTACTTGTAGTTTTCCTTTATGTTATGTAATGAAGTGGGCCACTGGGTAGCTGGGCCGGTAGCTTGTTATTTCTTTTATCCAGTCCGTTAGTTATTAGTCTTGGGTCATGTTTTATCAAGGCTGAGGCCTCTTTCAGATGTTTTGCAAGCTCTAGCATATATGCTCACTGTAGCTACCAAAATGAGTATCCAGAATCATTAATGAAAATGTTTTGCTATTCTCTTCTCTCTCTTTTTCTTGAAGGCTAGGTCACCCTCGAATCTGACCGTTTTCTTTACATTTTCTCTCCTATTTTTTAATTATCCAAACACTACCCATCAGGCGTGTTACAGAGCACAGTCCAAGGCATAACCCCACAAACACTATGAACATATGTAATTGATAATTCTTATCTCTTGCACATCATAACTCAGAATTGGCAATGACATCAGCATATAACCTAAATACTTTAGGTTTATAATAGTGTTTTTTTATCAGCAGTTATTTATCTACACCAGATGGACCCAAATCTTTTTTTTGATTGGCGCCGAGTGTCCAAGAACACCGTCCCGACTAATCCCAGTGGTGCATAGGACCTCGGCAAGGAGTTTCGCGCAATTGCACCTTGGGTAATCAAGGAAAAAATCTATCAATCTGATGGCCCTTAGAGATTGTTTGCACCCAAGAGGATTTGAACCTTAGACCTGGAGGAAGCATACCCCCAAGCACAAAAGCCTTTACCACTTGAGCCAACCCCTAGGGGTTACCAGATGGACCCAAATCAAAATAAGTTTTAGAATTTTGACAGTAAGAAACATATTTGAAAGTCCTGGTCCCTATAATTATCAATTTAATGTTGACTTTCTTGTGTACCGAGGAGAACTTACCTCCAGTTGTATCTTTCCACCACCACCAATTCCTTCCAACTCCACTACCATTTCATGTGAATATCCTAGCAAAAGCCATGTTTGTTATTAGATCATATTCAAACAAAACTTGTAGCCTAGCATTGAATTAACCTTCTGAACATTAGTTCACTTGTTACTAAAGAAGTCGAGTAGTGTAGATCTCGTAATAATACAAATAAAAAGAAAAGATTATATATTTTATATTATGCCTCTTGACAGTCTAAGTGCCTACACAAGTACAATAAGGAATATAATACAACTGCTAAATATCGGATGCAAAAGCAGCAAAACACCAACCCAATTACTTAACACAGTGGTGACATGACGTCATCTCGATTCCAAACATAAACACAATGTCAGTGTTTTGTCAGATTCTCACCATCGCAAAGGCAATCGAGGCTAATGCCTGCATTACCCATTCGCTTATGTGGAGTTACAAGGTTTGCATCCCAAGCTGCAACCTAAAGTTTTAACAACAGAAGTTAACAAATGAGAAGCAAAGTTTTGGAGAAACCATAAACTACACTTTGAAAGTAAAAATGGTTGTACCACCCCATCCCCATCCCCACCTCTTCTTATTTTGAAAAAAATATGTGTTGAGTATAATTGGAATTTGATGGATGGCACACAGACTTATCAAAAAAATATATATTCTTTTGACTATTTCATTAAAGAATAAATTAATAACTCATCTAAATGTTGATATAGTTCCCTGTGCATGTATTCAAAAAATTTATGAGGTGCCCCATTGTTATTACCATTAGAAGAAGAAGCACAATATAATGATGAAGACGATGACAGTTCTAGAATTGCTAGCTTTTAACTTATATGACACTCTTACCTCCGCCCCAAACAAAGACTGTAAAGTCCAACTTTGAAAGGAACATCATTTGACTTTTCAAAGATAATCAATGATTCAACTAATAAATTTTCACAAGGGACAATATTTTGAAGCATTCCAAGGTGGAATAGTGGATAAATATGAGACAAAGGTAATAGCTGTCAGCAAGTTGAAAAAACAAATAAGATAGATTCTGTTTGCAACAACCAAGGGAAAGCACATCTGCACTTAAACTCCAGAAGAATAAGTAAAGGTTACAATTAGAGATTTTTGGAGCCATAATAAATTACAATCCCATCCAATAAAGGACAATACTTGGCACTTATGTAACTTTAATGAGACATAACCGACCAAACTGAAGCGTTACAGTCTCCCCCACTTAAATCCATAACATCCTAACCCGGGCTCACGTTACATTGCAATGTCCCACCACTACATGGTGTTACTAGGTCAATTTAATTCTATTTGTAACAATCCAAGGGAAAAAAGCGCTAATCACATTTGTGCTAATACTTCAAAAGAATTAGTCAAGATTACAACTGAGACTCTATGGAATTTTTCTAAAGCCCAGTTCCACCTGGGAAAGAACTAGTGTGGGACTTGACACTCATACCACTTTGTTGGGACTTAAACAACGAACCCAGGGCATTACACTATTCACCCAAATCTTATGCCTGAGGTAATTCTTATATAGGAGATTTTCATTATCACAACAAGAATCACATGAAAACTTTTATTACTAGGCTTCGTATATTAAGTGATCCCAAATCAATCTATGTTTTCTATCACCTTTTCGTAAAGGGATATCTTGTAGGATTTTGTAACTCTACGACTCATTTAGTAGATTTCTATTTGTTTCAATTATTCATTATGAAGAATCATCTTTGATGATTTAGTTAATGTGTAATATTTTTTGGTAATCCTTTTAGGCTTTTTCAGACAACTTCTTGAAAAAGAACTGCACTTCTTCTGATGTGCGGACATATGATTCATTCCCCTATCATTCATGTTTTCTCAAATGCAACAGCTAAAAAGCATGCAAATGAACCTGGAGAAACTTTGTCGGAGGCTTCTTGATATTAAAAGTGAAGTCCTCATTCCATCTCGGCTCTTTTGTCCTGCCATCACATAATTGTACATATAATCAAATCTATGAAAGGAGTCCATCCAAGTAAGCTTCCACAAATTTGCTACATCCACTGAATTTGATAGTTATGTGCCCGCTTTTGGCCTATGGAACGTATTACCCACAGCTATATTTGTTCTGTCAACAGTAAAGAATGTATTCCCATCTACAACTTGATTTTACTGAGCTACAAGCGTTCTTAAAATTTTCTGATAAGCAATGGAAAATTAGTAACATACATAATTATTCAAATTAAATTTTCTTGGTTTCTGTAATATTTGCCCAATGAGAATATATTTTTTGATAAAGCATTGCACAAAAGATTTTCAGAATTATCAGTTGATATAGTCAGGATTTTCAAATAATAATAAGATATACAGACATATAACACTAAAAAAAAAAAAAAAAGATTATAAAAAATGAACACATTTAAAAGAGAAAATATAACCGCTAAGTCCTGCAATCCCTTTAATTTGAGTACCAAATCCCTGATATAAAGGAATCTAGGCATAATAAATCTAGAAACGAATAAGCTTTTACAACACTCTGCAGAAACCAAGTAGAGAGCATAAATCATTCTTAATAAATCTAAAAACTCACGTCAGTGGGCTTTTCTAACATTATCTACTTAAAATTCATGCCAACTATGTATCTCTCATTCTTCATAAATATTTAGTTAACTTACACTCATTGAACTCTTGATATTATGTTTCAACAAGCAGCAGTCTTGTTAAAATCACAGACAACCACAAAACATACCAAAAGCACAACATTTCGGCATTACCAAAGTTTTTAAGCAAGGTACAGCCTTGGATCCATGAAGATTTATCTGCATATTTAGTTGGTCGAGAATCTAGATGAAACAAAAATAACTTACCCCCATTTAACCTTGCTTTTGACAACTTGTCCATCCAATTGCATGACCACATATGGATCACTTGTTCCCTAAAAGCATACAAAAAGTTGCAAATGTAGGGCAGAAAAAGGAAACAAAAGGAAAATATATAGAGTGGAAACACAACTAATGTGATCCTTTTTCTTTCTTTCTTTCTTTCTTTTTTTTGACTTCTTCTTCTTCTTCTCTCTCTCTCTCTCTCTCTTCTCTTTTTTTTTTTTTTTTTTTTTTTTTTTTGCAAAAATGAACTATTGTGATAAAAATGGAAAATCGGTACCCATGCAAGTGAAGAAAACAAATATATACTAACTAGTCCTGTTTACATGAAAGATTAAAGAAGAAAACCTACCCATGGATCCATGGCTGGCAAATCCAAACCCTTTTTTAACTTTATGAACAATTGGCCGTCATATATCTCCCGTACAAATGACCTGTATTTATGAAAGTCAAATTTTATCAGTCCAAAATTGCCCATTTACACTGGGACCTGCTTCGATGAACGGTATAAGTATGACTACAATTGGATTAGAGCATTCTCATTGGCTTAGCCAAATGTAAATGCAAACACATATTTAGCTAGCTACACCATTAAATCTACTACATTGGATTAGCCAAATGTAAATTTTTTTCCTAACTATGAACAGTGTTACTACATATTTCCAGATGGATTGTTCACCCTTTAAACTTTATTTTCTTACTTTTTTCTCTCCTCCCACTCGCTCTCTCTCTCTCTCAACACAACAGATTTATTTTTTTCTCTCACCCTCTCTTGAGCCTTTCCTTTTCTCCCTCGACAGAAGCCTTTCTCTGGAAAAAAAAACCCTCGCAGCTCTCTCTCTCGACAGATCTCGCGACAGTTCAAGTATGATTTTCTCCCTCTATTCTCTATTTCTTCATTCTCTCTCTCTGTGACCAAGTGAAGGTTTCCTATTTCTCCCTCCCAAAACTCTTGATCACGTGATGATTTCCAGGTTTCGGTCTCCCACGAGGACACTGCACTTCCTCCATCAATGTCGTTATTCATCACCACAGTCGCTGCACTTGCTTGGTGTTTTCTCTATCAACTTAGCTAGGGTAAAAGAAACTCTCTCTCTCTCTGTTTTGCCTATGCATTTTTATTGCATAGCTTTCAGCTTGTTGTAATTGTTGTTTGGGTGCTTTGCTTAATCTAGATTAGGGTTTTCATTTCAGGGATGAATTTAGGGTTTCAATTTTCTGTTTTTAATGGGTCATCTGATTTCTGTAAACATATTGGAGCAAGAGGGTAGTATTTTATTACTTTGTCCTCTGGTTTGGTTGTTTGGATGGGTCCTCTGTTAGAATTTTCTGGAGCAGCATTGGGTCCTCTGATTTTAATGGGGGATTTTGTAATTGTTTTTGACTGTGTCGACATATTTTTTGACTTGTTTGTGGGTTGGCTGGTTTTTTTTATTGTACTGGACTTCCTGGTTTTTTATTGTACTGGACTTGTTGGAATTGCTGGTGGAGTTGCTGGTGGGCTTGCTGGTTGCTGGTGGAGTTTTATTGTTGCTGGTTAGTTGCTGCTTGGAAGCTGGTTGCTGGTTGTTGGACGATGAAGAAGTTGGTGGTTGCATGAGCCATGGTTTCTCAAGTAGATGATGGAGTTGTTGGTTGCATGATAATGGATTTTGATACATGGAATTTGTATGGTATACATATATATATATATATATATATATATATATAAATATGTATCTATACACACATGTAATGGAATAATGGCATTGATAAAAAAGGACAGCTTACTGAAATGGATTGATGGAATTTTCTGTATTACATATATATTCACGTAATGTAATGGAATGGCATTGATTTTGATAAATGAAATTTGTATTGTAGACAATTTTCTCTATGTTCATGGAATTTGAGACAGCTTTCTGAAATTAGTCGATGTTCAATTTTAAGTTGATGAAATTGGTGTTGGCAGCACAGGTTATCTTTTTAAGGGGAGGTTTGAATAGTGAGTTGAGATGACATTAGATGAAAGTTGAATAAAATATTATTATAATATTATTTTTTAATATTATTATTGTTTTGGGATTTGAAAAAATTAAATTGTTTATTATATTCTGTGTGAAAATTTGAAAAAGTTTTAATGATGAGTTGAGATGAGTTGGCAGAACTTTTATATCCAAACCGGGCCTAAGTTGATGAAATTGGTGTATATAAATTTAGTTGATATTCAATTTTAAGACAGCACAGGTTATCATTATGTATTGGGTTTCTTCATGTAGATGTTGTTGTAAATCTTATGTAGTGGGTTTTAATTGCAAAATATATAAAAAATTAATTTTAGGAAAAAAATAGAAAACAATATTTTATAATTGTTTTGGCTAAAAGATGGATAATCCAATGTGGAAGTCTTTCTTGAATGGTAAAGGCAATACGCAAAACATGTGATTTTGCCTTTTGCATTTGGCTAAGCTAATGAGAATGCTCTTAGTGCATGGACATCATTCAAAACGTTATTCAGTAGAAGTAAAGATCATTCAAAACGTTATTCAGTAGAAGTAAAGAACAAATGTTAACAAACAATCAAGCTTATGGCAATAGGAACAAGAAACTTATCAAAACTTTAAGAACAATATAATATCTTAAGTCTTTAACTTCTTTTTTTTCTCCTCAATATCTAAGTAGTAAACTATCAAAACAATAATGCTCACATACTCTGATAGATACACTGTCTTACAACCTGCAGCATCAATCTCACACCTCCCGACCTTTTCCTGAGCAAAATGAAGCCAATTATAAATTATAATTACACATCAACCAAAAATCAACATTTTTTAGTGACTCTCAGCTTTTTCTCTTACGGATGAAAACGTATCTGCTCTTTCCCATGAAAGATGGGAAAGAGAAAATGAAAACAATCTCCGAGTCGTGTTCTCTTATCCAATAATAGGTGGAAAATGCTCGAGTTATGCAATTGCACAAGGCTTACCAAGTTAAACTTTATGTTTTTGTATTTGATAACTAAACAATACAAAGTATGGGGCCTCATTTTTACGCTCATCTTCCTTCCCTTTGATTTCCAAGACTTGACACACAACACTAGACATTGATTGGGTTTTGGGAGGAGAAAAGAGGGGAAAATGGAAACAATATTCCTTCTCTTGCCTTGCCCTGGAAAAAAAAAGGAAAAATTCCTCGCCTTGCTTTGTTCTTGTTTTTGAGTTATATTTGATTTTAAACACAATTGAATTAGGCTCAAATGCAACAGGATCCTCGGCGAAGATATTTGTAGATTTCTTTTCTATGTCCAAAGCCCAATTGAATTAAAAACCAAAATTGAATTTTCCAGTTTGGTTTCATGTTTTCTGTCTTTCTTTTTTCAATTTTCTGGTTCTTCGTCTTACACGAATTACAAGGCAGAAAATAATAGCATAATCTCTTTCCCTTCCATCAAACATTATCTCAGCGACCAATAGATCCACAGAAAAACTTGAAGATTAAAAAGGGGGGAGAGAAAAGGCAGTTGAAGAATCGTTTACTGAGGGACTTGTGTAGGCTTCGAATGCGAAACCAGCGAGAATGACAGCGAGGTTGATATCGAACGGGGGCCGCTCATTCTCTTCCTCCTGAACCGAAACCCTTTCAATCTCGGAGCCGGTTTTACAGAAACAACAAACAGAGTAAACTCCCTCTCTGCCTCTGAACTTCTCACGCAAAGTGAAGACCCTAACTTTCCGGGGAAACGGTGCAGGGAACCACCGAATAAATTTAGGGTTTCGGACAAAGGATAGCTTGGGGGAGAGGGTGGAGACGCAGTGATGGAATTGGAGATGGGTGGCCATGGCCGAGACAGTGATGCTGGGGTGCAAGGGATGGGTGAGCTTGTGGAGTGTTTATAGTAGTAGCGGCATCCATGGAGTTAGAGCAATTGTACACAATTTCTCCAAACTCCACGCACCACCTTTTTTTTTTTTTTTTAATTTTAATATTTTTTAATATTTTTTTAAATTTCTTTTTTAAATTTATTCTTTTTAAATTAATTTAATTTTTTTATTCATTATTCATATATTAAATATTTAATAAAAAATAAAAATAAAAAAAATATAATATATAGAGATTATGTGAATAGTAAGAAGCTGAATAGATTTTTTAATGTAGTTATATGTGTAGATTGAGGGGGATTTATGGAGGTTGTGGGCTTATTGTTAACCAAAAATTTTACTCAACCTCTTACTATTCACACAACTTCTTCACACCACATTTTTTTTATTAAATATTTAATATATAAATAATAAATAGAAAAATTAAATTAATTTAAAAAAAATAAACTCAAAAAAAAATTTTAAAAAAATATTAAAAAATTTAAAAATTTAAAAAAATATAATATGTAGAGATTGAAGAGATTGTGTAGCATCTCTCATTGTTAACGGTCACGTAAGTGGAGACAAGCTCCTAGAAAAAAGTAGAGACACGTGGCAAACGATCTATCTAGATTCCGAGATGTTAGGCTGGATGTTGACAGTTGTACTACTTTAAAGTATTCATATTGATCTATATATATATATATATATGTATATATAAAATAGATGATGCTAGAGAGCTCGATTTCGATTTCTTTTTTTTTGCCTGTTAGGTATTTTTATTTTTATTTTAGTTTTTTTTATTTAATGATTAAAAAATATTATTTAATAATATTATGAATTTTTTTAATTTTTTAAAAAATTTGAAAGTGTTAAAAAAATAATGTGAAAAAAATTATTTTATTTTCTTAATCAGTAAATAAAAAAAATAAAAAAATAAAATAAAAATACCTAACGGGCAAAAAAAAAGGGAGCCCACAAGCATTTTCCATATAAAATTATTTCTTTTACATATTCATTTTATCATTGAAACAAAACTTTCACATTGACTTATACATATTTGAGATAAAATAATAATAAAATATATTATTAATTTTTTTTACCTAAATACAATTTCATAACATCCAATACATATATTAATACAATTTCATGCATCTAAATTTAGCAATTTCATATATAATTAACTACATCAAATTCTTATAAAAAAAATACGTCAAATTTATATATACCAAAAATAAATCTCAGTGCTCATAAACAATACATATTAACATGAAAATACAATACAAATACATTACAATACAAATTCATAATAACACAAATACAATACAAATTCATTACAATACAAATTCCTTATAATATAAATTTCTCCAAGATCATTACAATACAAATTTCTCCAACATCATTATAATACAATACAAATTTCTCAAGAAAGGGAGAAGAGAGAAAAAATGAATAAAATATGTTTTAGAGAGTGAATAATTGATCTCTAAATTTACATAGATCATGTTCATAGTTAGCTAAATATTTGAAAATGCAGAAGTCAATATAGAGGAATATAAGCTCATATTATGCAAATATGACTTTACATATAGGGATGCATAGACCAATATGAATACTCTAAAAGCAAGTATACCTCTTTAAAAATCAGCTATCCCAAATCTTTATATATATAATTTTATATGCAGTCACTTTTATATATTTTGTATATATTTTATTAATGTGATTAACTATATCATTTTTTTAATATAAAATATTATTTTAAATATCAGTAAAGTGCATAAAGAATATCCAAAAGTGATTGAATATTAAATTATATAATATTAAATTATTTTCTATTCCTGCTTAGTCTAGCTAATTTTTTTCCTGCGACTTCTTCTTCTTCTTCTTTCTTGCAGGGTAGCCTTATCCTCTCTTTTTTAGCGCATCTTGTGTGCTTCACTGAATTTAGGAGGTAGAAGCACTTCTGGTATACTTCAACATATTTATAAAGTTCCGTTGCAAGAGACTTCCAATTGCGTTCGCATTGATTCGGCTTGGGGAACAACAATGGGATTAGAGAAGATGGGTGTGGTGTATCGGCAAACGATGGATTGGCATCAGACGTTGTGGAGGTTGATGCCCCCAAAAAGGTTTTGATTTTGATGAGTGATACTGGTGGGGGGTCACTAGGCTTCGACCAAGGCTTTAAAGGCCGCGTTTCATGAAGAATTTGAGTATGAATACTAGGTCAGTTTTAATGGATTAAAGCCTGTATTACGTGGTTTCAACCAATATTTTCTGGAGAAAAACTACGCAGCCTCTCATTTTTATCACACACTGCACGATTCTAACAGCTTCTTTTATCCTATTCCTTTTATTATATCACAACAGTCTCATCAGACAAATTCTATAAGATGTTGTGTATGCCTACTTCTAGTTTCAGTACTAGTAGCTCTTCCCGAGTCATAACGCATGAAGGCATTCTCATGATATAATTAGTCTCAAGTTATTTTATTATTATTTATAAACTATTTATTATTATTCACTAACTATTTATTACAATACATAAATTATTTCTTTAATTATTATTTATAAATGATTTAAAATTCTCTTAACATCTATGGAGTCTTAATTAACCATTCCTTAATTGTGATTGTTGAGTGTTTAACGTACTCAAATGGTAGTTTTTTCCCTATCTAAATTGATCACTACGAAAGGCAAGTCTGGGCATTCTTTAGTAAATAAATTTGATATTTAAATTAAAAAAATTATTTTTTTACGTTGAGCGCTAAAATTCTATTTTAATATTATTGTTTATATTGTAATTCTACATGAAAATACCCACCATGTAAAAATCTATGTCGATTTTTGTCATTTTTTTTCCTGAATAAATCAACAAAAAAATATGATCATGACATGATTATAAATTTCATTTAGTTTTATTTTTTTGATAGAATAAATTTCATTTAATTGAACACACTTAATTCCATTAATTAGATTACACAAAATAGATGATTTTTTTTTTTAATATGAGCTTAGACTTTATCCAAATGATTGAGTATATATGGTATATATAATACTGAATAATTAATATAATTTAGGGAAAATGCTGGCATATTATAACATTTTCTTTGTCTTTTTATTATATATGCTTTACAATTGGATGCATGACCGTTAAAGGAATTGAAAAAAGAAAATCTTTATATATATAGCACTCCATTTTATTACCATTTCTCTAAACATTTTATGGATGTACCACATGATCATTTCTCTCAAAAGAACATAATGTCACACGTGACATCAAATAATTAACTCATAAGAGGGATATAATAAATAATATTTAATTATTTAATACCACATAATTAGATAATGAGAAGATAATAATAAATTAGATGGTGAGTAGCATTATTTTTTAAAAAAAAAAATTAATTTAAATTACCCAACGAATTGGGGTAGCACCATGGCCACGCTCCTTTCTAAAAAGGACTCTAGATTTTGTTTCAAGTTTTTTAGAGTTTAGATCAGGGCATTCAAGATAAAGTTTTATTTATTTCAACTTTAGTATATAGTATGGCATTAATTACCACATAAAGTAGTGAGGTCAAATATAATGCAATTGCAAATTATATTTTCTCGAATATAAAGGACAGCGATTCAGCAAAAAATGGGTGGGGAATAGGATAAAAAAAAAAGCTGTCAGAATCGTGTGATGTGTAATAAGAATGGGAGGTTTCGTAGCTTTTCCCTATTTTCTGTTTCGTTGCTTAGAAAATGTGGGAAGAGAATAGAAATTCTCAAAATTTGACTCTCGATTCTAGAAGTTTGAGTTATAATGAAAACGAACATGGTAGGATTAGAACATTTAGTTCACCGAATAACATATGTATTTAGTTTAATTGGGATGGAATTTCAACTTTAGGAAGCCGACTATATTTAAAATTGTCTTTATTTTCCCCACCAAATCCAAAACGAATAGGAGGAATTGGTAAATGAAGTCAATTGGCGCGTGATTCCTGTTTGTTGATTATTTTCTGCATGTTATGAGTGCGTGTAATAGGTGTTTGTTACCGATTTATGGACGGATCATGCTTCTTGGCCATTTAATCAACTTCTCAAGAGTTATAATTGATTGAGCTGTATTATTGCATATTTTATACATTTAAAATCAATATATTTTTAATTATTTTATTATTTTATCATTGATTTTAGATGAAAAAATTGATTAAGAGACATAAATCTAAGTTGTAATTTAAATTGATTAAAAGTATAATTTATGCTTGATTTTATAACTTATGATTTAATTGGGCAATATTTATTCACTTGTACAACATACTTTTAATATTTTATTCTCCATCTTTTGTCTAATTTTGTTTTTATTTTCAATTATTTATTTATTTTAATTTCTTTGTCTAGTTTTATTTTTGTTTCTTTAATTATTTATTTTGCTTTGTGTTTTATCAAGGATCCGACCAAGTCAGCATTAGGGATGGCTCTCCACTCCCCATTCAACACACTGGTTCAGCTCACCTATATTCTCCTTCTAGCAAATTTTTACTTAATAAACTACTTCATGTTCATTCCATTACTCGCAATTTACTTTTAGTTCGTCAATTTTGTTTAGATAATTTTGTGTTCTTTAAATTTCATTCCAACTATTTTTTTATGAAGGATTTGCACAACCAGAAAGCTATTCTTCAAGGCCACGTCAGGAACGGTCTTTATGAATTACACACTATTGTTTCAACTCAACGAGAATCTGATCCCTCTCAACCTCAAGCATTGATTGGTGAATGTGCATCCTCTCATACTTGGACACCCAAGCCCTCGCACCACTCAGTTTACAATAAAAAAATTTCATTTAACTGTCACTAGTCCAACCCGTTTACCCCCATGTTCAGCTTGCCCACAAGCTAAGTCACACACTCTTCCTCACCCACTCACCACCTCTAAATCACATCAACCCCGATGCCTATGCCATCCACCACTGGTTGTCGTTTTTATTTATCTGTAGTTGGAGACTTTTCTAAATATATTTGGCTTTTTTCCATTCAATCGAAGTCTAATGTCACTACTATTTTTTTAGCCTTCCTCAATCATGTTAATAATTTTTTCTTTTTAAAAATTGCTTCCGTTCAAACGGATGAGGGAGGAGAATTTTGCCCACTACATAAAACTTTTCAGACCACTGGCATTAATCATCGTGTGACGAGTCCTTATTCACATGTCCAAAACGGCACTGTTGAACGTTGACATCATCACATTGTGGAAACTAGGCTTTCCTTCCTCACTCATACCTTCGTTTCGCAAAAATTTTGGGCAAAAGCCTTTTTAACCGCGATTTTTCTTATAAATCGGATGCTTACTCCAACTCTAATTCACAAATCTCCATTTCAAATACTTTTTTATCAAAACCCAGATTATAAATTTTTACGCACCTTTGGATGTTAATGTTGGCCCCATTTACGTCATTTTAATCGTCATAAATCAGATTTCGTTCTAAATCATGTGTTTTCATAGACTATAATCCCAACCACGAGGGATATTGTTGTCTACATATTCCATCAGCCTCTGCTGATGGGCAATAGCATCTTCATGCTGGAATCTGTAATTCATGTTGGGTTGTTAGATGTTGGTGAAATTCTTTTTTTTTTTTTTAACTCATCTATATGTTGTTGTTAGATTTTATGATCATGTGGTGACTGCATATGCTGGAATATTGTGAATGTGCAGGAATATCGAAATATTGTGAACTAGAGAAATTCTTGGGATATAGCGAACTAAAATATTGTGAATGTGCTAGAATATATTGATTTTTTTTTTGTTATTCATCTACAAGAACTGTCAACTAGATATGCTAATTTTAGAGGTTGTTGGATTGTGAAAATAAAAATGAATATGATTATTGGAAGTTATTGGAGATTATAAAAATAAAAATAAAAAAGCATTTAAAAAATATAAATATTAAAGAAATATAAATAATAAATAATAATAATTTATTATTATAAAGAGTGTGATGACTAATTCAATATAAAATTCAAATTATGAGTTATTAGCTAAAAGTTAAAAAGTGATATATTAGTCAATTTTAATTTTTAGAATGGCTAATCCAATATATAAGGTCACCGAAATCTGACTGCACTGGTAGCATTTCTTTTGAAAATAATCTTGGGCTTTCCAATAGGAACTACTAAACCCAGGCAAATATTTGGGCTTTTCGATTCCAAAGTATTTGGGGTCATCTGAATTCCTTTTTCAAAATTGTTAAATTTGAGTTTATTTTTGGAGAAATGATATTTTAAATTATTTTAGTATTTAAGTTTTATATATATTTTTTGTAAGAAAAGTGAATAAATCTGGTATACAAATGAAAAAATCATGGTAGATCTCACTTTTTTACAAAATAAATGACAAAATTTACACACTCTATAATTGTATCTAATATATATATATATATATTTTTGTATTCATTAGATAATTAATATTCTATAAATTTTTTTTATAACAAATCATACTGAGAGGTCCATTTAGAGATCACTCAGATCAGAAATTGTTGAGAAGAAAGAAATTGTTGATATACAAAGAGTCAAGAAACATGATCGAGCATGGAATTCGAACGGCCCATACCTATGATATTATATAGGAGTTAGAGAATGTACTCAGGCATGTCGATATGCTACATGAATTGGTTTGGCATGACAATTAATTATATTGGCCATGCATTTACATATCAAAGAAGGTTAAACATATTATTCAAGCTTTTTGACAAAAAAAGAAAGAAAGAAGGTATTATTATTACGTTTGCATTATTGTTAAGCCTTTATTGCATCTGGCTATTACAATGAAGAAGCTGGCGAAAGTATGAAAATCAAAAGGCTTTAGTACAACCGACTAAAGAGTTCTTTTGAAAAGAGAGATCATCAGACCATGTGAAAGCAAAAACCTAGAGAAAAACTAAATCCAACAATGCATGCGTGCATGCATTACGAGAGCCGACCCATGCAATAGGCCATGGTTTTGTTTCATTTCTTTTCACCCACTCCAAGTGTGCTCTTCACAGTGTCCACAGCGCCCTGAGCCATGCCTTTTACCTGCTCTCCTGTCTGTAACAACAAAAATATTGCAGTGTGTGTGAAGAACAACAAACATATGCCTGCATTTATATATATATATATATAAATATATATATTTATATATATCTATAGGTTTGTGTACAAACCCATGTGGATCTCTTAGCATATTAGTCCTAACATTGTGATGTGCGGCTAGAATCCCGTTTTTCATATAGGTTTCTATTGCAAATCGACATGATACGAACCCCAAAACACACACCCAAACACATCAAAAAGTGAGGAGGGTCCTAGAGGCAGAAGACGGAGGGAAAAAAAAAGGAATGAAAGACAACCTGTTGGATGAAGCCGGTAGCTTGCTCCTTGTTTTCTGGGGCAGAGTTCTTAGCTGATTGAGTTATATCAGCAGTCTTGTCCATGGCTGCATTGGCTGTATCATGAGTTGCATTAGCAGTCTTGTCCATGGTTGCATTGGCTGTATCCTTTGTGGATTGCATCCACTCTTCAGCCATCTCCTGCATCCCCAATAAAATGCTCAATTGACTGGCATACTTATGTACACGTACTGAGCTGAAAAGAGTTGTAAGTAGCTAGATAGATTTATATATATATATATATATATATATATATATATATACACGTTTATTATATTCCTACCTGGCCCTGGCCCTGGGATTGCCCTGCCTTGAGATTTTGCTTTGCACTCGACATATTTGCTAAGAATCAAAACAAAGTACTACAATGCCTGAACTATATAACCAAATTTTGTATCCTTGATCTCAACGTTGTAATTCTCCTGTTTGTTTGAATTGTATTTATAGCAGCAAGGAGTACATAGAGAAATGACACGTGGGAATTGGGAGATTTTCCTGGGCACACGTGTTGGTTTACTGAAGGTGCAGAGCGTGTATTTCTGCCTTTGAAATGGGCATTTGGGTGACCGGGTTTTACTGTGGGTGCATGTAGTCCGGAACTACAGAGCATGGAGGAAACCATGCAACATCAAGAATTGCTGAACCGCTAGCAACCAAAGGAAGAAAGAGGAGAAATGGTTGTTATTTGAATAAAATATTATTATTCATATTGAATTTTATCATCTCCGACTATCGTGTCACATCTTAAATAATATTTTCAATAGCATATGAAATCGCTTAAAATGTGTCCATCAATTAATGGGACGAGATAATAAACTTGAAGATAAAAAAAAAAAAATAATAATAATACTCTCTTATTTGCTTGCTACAACATTACATGCCGTGGATGTGAACAAATTTGTGACAAAATGTCCAAACCCTTCAACTTAGGGCCGGCGAGAGCTTTTCCAAATTTCCTTGGCCAGATTTTTTTTTGAGGCGAAATGTTGGTCAATAATGATTTATGGACCTCATGTTCTTCTGTATTAGAAACATGTACGGATGATCTTGTCATTGATTTTGGTTGGCCGATTTGTAAGAAAGATCACGAGGAACTTGTTAAGGTCTTTGGTAATGTGAAGTTAAGGTCTTTGGTAATCTTCACAGTATTGTAATATGGAATGGTCTAGAGATGGAATGCTACGATGCACTAGGAACGAATTGCACTACAGGTGTTTGACAAAATGAAACAGAGACAACTTGCATGAAGAAATTCTGCATTCATTGATATAACCAGGGGCAGTGGCGGAACCATGAATTTGTTTTAGGGGGGCCAAGCAAAGCTAAAATTATAATAAAATATTTTTTGTTCTATTTTTATATAATTTTTTTGAGGTATAGAACAATCTGATAGTAAGATCTAAAATAAAAATAAAATACGTTTAATATGATCCATGTATTAAAAAAGTATATGATATGTCAAGAACAATATATCATTAAAATAACATAAAGACACTCATGCAAATATATCAAATAAAAGAAATACAGAATGTCTAAAATTGTAACTTGCGTTCTTTTAAAGAAACAAAATCATCAAGTATTGAATCTAAATCAAAATTCTTAGCTATTTCTCTTTCAATATAGACAACTAAATTATTTGCTAGAAACTCATTTTCAATTTTGTTGCGAAGTCTTGTTTTAACAATCTTCATAGCTGAAAATGCCCGTTCACCGGTCGCTGTAGATACTGGAAGAGTCAAAACAAGACGAATCAATCTATCAATAAGATAGTATGTTTTTTATTTCTCTGTCTCTACCAATTTTCGACATAAATCTGCAATGGATGACAAACTCTGAAACTTCAAATTAGTAAGCACATCAACTTCAAAATGCTTCAATTGAAACCTTAAATTAATTTTCTCATTCTCAGAAAAATCAAGAGGATAATACTCTTCTGCAAGACAACAGATATCATCAATATTAAAGGATTTATAAGCATCATTTGGATCCAAAGCTGAGCTAAGAGCTAAAAGCTTTGTTGCTCCTTCACCAAACCTACTGTCAAGCTCTTGCATTTGAAAATCTATAGTAGCATTAAATATTTCAAAATGATAATGATGCTCTATCGTAATGTGATCTCGTTGATGACGACCATGCCCTTGTACATAACGAGAGCTCAATTCTGGAATGTCAATATCAAATTTCTTGGAGAAAGAGACAACATTCTCAAGCAGATTTTCCCAACCTTCATTTCTCAACTTTTGAATGAGTCCTTTTGTAGTAGAAACCATATTCATGGCATTCAAGATGTCTTGAGATTTTTGCTGCAAAACTTGACTAAGAACATCAATAATACCCATGATTTCCTTCATTAAATGTAAAATAAATATAAATTGGAATGATGTAATCATTTTATAAGCAGCATTCGCATCCCCGCGTTGAGAGTAAGTGGATCCTTCTTTTATTATGTTTTCAAGCACCGAGCAAGTGGCTCCAAACATTCGTAGTAGACTGCAAATAGAATAAAAATGAGAGCCCCAACGAGAATCACCGGCTCGTTTGACAGTGCCAATTTGGTTAGCTCCTTTCCCAGTTTCAAGTTCGTTAATAGCTATCATATGTGCAATTTGTGTTGCTTGAGCAGCTTGCAGTTCATCATGACGTTTACATGAAGCGCCCACCACATTGATAATGAAATTCAAATTTGAGAAAAACTCATTAACAGAAACTACCTCTCTAGATGCAGCAACTAATGCTAACTGTAATCGGTGAGCAAAACAATGAACATAGTATGCATATGGGCAATCTTTAAGAAATAATGCTTGCAATCCTTTCCATTCACCACGCATATTACTAGCACCATCATATCCTTGCCCACGAATATTTTGAATATCAAGACAATGATGAGAAAGAACGGTAGATATTTCATTCTTTAGAGTCAATGCCGATGTATCTTTAACATGTACAAGATCAAAAAATCGTTCTTGTATAAAACCATCATGATCAACAAATCTCAAGATTATAGCCATTTGCTTCCTCTTAGACTCATCTCGTGCCTCATCAACAATAAAACAAAATTTAGAATTTTCAACATCTTCACGAATTTTATTTCTCACTTTTTTTGCAAGAACTTCCAAAATCTCTTTTTGAATTTTGGGTGAAGTATACTTTGAAGATTTAGAAGCATTTTCCAAAACAAGTTTTCCAACCTTGTCATTATATGAAGCCAAAAGTTTAAGCATCTCAAGGAAATTACCTCGATTTTTTGAATCAGGGGTCTCATCATGACCTCTAAAAGCACATCCTTGAAATGCAAGCCATCGAACAACATCAATAGATGCTTTTACTCGGAGTCGATTGTTGAGAATTTGCTCTGAGCTTTGTGCATTCATTACTTTATCAATATGCTGTGATTGTTTTAATAAATCCTCACAAGCTTTCACAGCATTATTATGACAAGAGCAAGGATCCTCCCCAATATGATTCAAAAAGGCACAATGTTTTCCATCATTAATTTTCTTCCAATTTCTAAATCCTATGATAGTAAATACATCCCATCTAAAACGTTGAGATGCTTTCATTGTAAAAAGATAACAAGGTAAACAATATGCAGCATCTTTTGATGGAAAATACTCTAGCCAAGATGCGAATTGTACAAACCAAGAAGCTTGAAAGCGGCGACGATGCTTTTCAGAACCAGAAAATGGATATTTTGAGAGACGTATCTGATATGGACCCATTTTCAAGTAAGCTCTTCTTATTTCATCACGTTGATTGACCGGATAGTCCCACATAGGAGGACGTAATCCTGGATCTCGTTGTAGAGAAATATATCAATTTCTCTAGAATCAAGAGTTGACGATGTAAAATTAATCTCTTCAGACTCCACAATTGGAGAGCTAAGATCAGGATTTTCCTCAGGTTCAATCCTTGGAATTTTAGAAGAATTTTCTGGAGTATCAACTTCCTTTCTTTTAAAGAATGAGTCGATAGTTCTCAATTTAGACATAATTCATGAACCTAATTTTAAAATCAAATTGAAACATATAAAATAAAGTTAGATATATATGAATTCAATTACTCATGAAACATGAATTTAAAGTTAATCTTTAAGCACAAATAATCATTCAATAGACATAATTATATATAAGCCAAACTAAGTAGTAATCAATCTATTTAAAAAAAAAAAAAAAATTAAACAAAAATACAACTATATGATACATCAATACATGAAAGAAGGGGAAAAGTGAAAAAAAACTTTAAAAACACTGCATCAAACTTAATAGATTCAATACAATTATATATATGAATGAACATTAAAATCGAAAAAGAAAAAAAGAAAAAAATCAAACCGTATATGATTATATCAGACGACCTGGCGAAAAACTTTAAATTGTTTGAGGAGATGAACGTAGCGTGTAGCCTTGTAGGTCTGTAAGCCTCAAGCTCCCCTTTTGGCTGTTTGGCAGTCGGCAGATCAAGACAACTTCAACTTGTAAAGTTTAACTTTTGAATAGAAAAACTAAAAGGGTGCAGGTGACTTTTGAATAGAAAAAGGGTGCGGCGGCAGTGAAGGACCATCCAAATTCTTTTGTATTTATGGAGAGTAAAAAGGTATAATTAGGTTATTAGATCATTTTATTTTATGTGAGATGTATTTTATTTATTTTATTTTTAAATTAAATTAAAATTTTAAAAATTAGACTTATAAATAATTAATCAATAAAATTAAAATAATTTTATAGAAGTCTAAGATAATTTTTTAGAGGGGGCCAACACAAAATAAAATCAATATAATCTTATTAAATTATAAAAATTTAATATATATTTATTTTTTTTCCAAACTTTTGGGGGGGCCGTGGCCCCCCTGCCCCTACATAGGTCCGCCCCTGCCAGGGGCGGAACTAGGATTTGGTGCGTGGGGGGGAGATTAGCAAAGTGTGTCGTATGTATGAGTGAACAATAACCAACATTTAAGGTAGCAAAATGTGTCACCGATATTTAATATTAACCATATAAGATTGTTATCTAGGGACATACTTAATTATTAAATCCACATATCTAAATCTCTCACTTGAGCTTCATCGGACTCAAGTGGACGATAAAAATTAAGATAGAAATAGTCATGTCAGATTTTTTGTAGTAAATGATAAAAATTAAGTGAACAAAGATAAAAAAAATTTGTTGAATCTAATATTGAATATTGTAAAATCTCTATAATATATATAGAAATAACTATGTGAGATTTGTTGTATTCACTCCTAATTGTTAACTCGATGGTAGTATATATGTACTTATTAACAAAACTAATCCAAACAGGCTAGCTAGTGGAAGACTTGAAAGGAAAAGTGTAAATAAATAAGAAAAATGAGGTTGTAAATTTACCAAATAGTTTATAAAAAGAGACCAAGATATTTTATTGCCTCTTATGAGATGTAAAAAAAAAAAAAATGAGAATGTGAGATTTTATTAATGACAAAAAATAGGTGTAAGTATGAAAAAATTATTAAAAAAACTAAAAGAAACCTAGACAAGTAAGTACTAAATGAGATTTTTGAAAATATTTTGGGGGGGCAAATTATCTTTATATTAGGATATTTTTTTAAAAAAACCATATAAACCATATACTAAAATATGTTTTTGAAAATTATCGCCCCCAACCTTCAACGTAGCTCCGCCCCTGGATATAACCACGTTGGAAATGTTCGAGGCAATTTCCTTCTTCCTTTTACAACTTACAAACTGTGGAAATGACTTACAATCCAGAATGCCCCTCTGCACAGGTCCCTCTCCACCCAAATACAGAATCTCTAACAAACTCCCGAGGCTAGACTAACGTCACTTGCCCTTGATTGTGAACTACAGGACGCACCGTTTTGGTATAACTAAAACACTGCGTCTTACAACTAAAATGAAATAAAAACACTATACTTAGAATGCCCCGTTTTGACCTTTAAGAGCCCAAAAGCATTGCGTTGATAAAACTAAAATTGACTAAGGACTCGTTAAAACGGGATGCATCGTTTTAGCTTATACATGCCAAAACGCTGTGTCTTACAACAGACAACTCAAACTTATTTCTACTGCAAACGACGCCGTCTCTCAACCTTCGTACTTCAGATCAGTTCGAACTCCCTTCACTTCTGCACTTCTTGTCTTCAGTTCAGACTTAGGGTTTCTTCTCCATTTCAGTGCCATAACAATCCCTTATTTCTACAAAGCACCTTGCCCACAAGGTGTAGGTAGAGCTGTTGTAGTTTCCACAATTTTTTCCATGAGTTCTCTTCATCTCCCAGTCCCCTCCATTTGACCAAAACTTATGTTACCCCACGGTTTCCCTCCTTCCTCAGACGACGATCCACTACTGTTTAAGGCTCAGGAAGAACTTCTCCATGCAAACGACGGGAGGGAGGGTGGCTAACGGCTGAACCGAACTCCCCACTTTCCTTTTGAGACACGAAACATGGAAAGTGGGGTGGATTCAGGATGAGGGAGGCAGCTTGAGACGATAAGCAACCTACCCAATCTTCTTCTCCACTTGGAATGGACTAAAATACCAGGAGGGATAACTTCATATTTCATAAAAACACTATACTTAGAATGCCTCGTTTTAACCTTTAAGAGCCCAAAAACATTGCGTTGATAAAACTAAAATTGACTAAGGACTCATTAAAACGGGACGCATCGTTTTGGCCTATAAATGTCAAAACGCTGCGTCTTACAACAAACAACTCAAACTTATTTCTACTGCAAACGACGCCGTCTCTCAACCTTCGTACTTCATATCAATTCGAACTCCCTTCACTTCTGCACTCCTTGTCTTCAGTTCAAATTTAGAATATGTTTGGCTAACCAACTACTCTGAGATACTCTTGAAAGTTTTCATACAAATGAGAGTACTCTTCCATCCAAACGAACATTTCTCAATAAATTGAAACACTTCGACAGAGGTAGTCTACTGTTTCAAACTCAGGTCTCAATGGAAACATTTCTCTCTATCGAGGACAACATCTCGTCGTCCTTCATGGTGGCTGGGTCTGCTAGAGGTGGTCGCCGGTGTGAGGTGGTGGAAGTGCGGTGGCCTGGGTGGCCGCATACTGTGGCACAAGTGGAGAGAAACAACCGAAACCCATTTCGGTTGGGTTGCCGCATGGGAGAGAGAGAGCCGCACGTGGGGAGATCGGTGGTGGCTGGGGGAGTCACCTGCGTGAGAGGGAGTCACCGGTGGTGGCGGTGAGGTTGGGCGGCGCACGGGCTAGGCTGAAACTATTTCGGGCATGAGTGAGAATCGAGCAGATGATAGAGAGAGAAAGAGAGAGAAATGGAGGAAAAAAATACTATAATATTTACCACTATTATATATATAAATAAAATCACTATAATCTTTATCACTATTATAAAATTACAATATTAAAATCACTATAATATTTATCACTATTATAAAATCACTATAATATTTATGGGACCCACACCTTTTTCAACTACCTATCCAAAAGTCAACAACTCAACATACTTCATACATCCAAACAACTCAAAACACTTTCAATGGGACCCACAAACTCACTCCAATCTATACTCACAACTATTCACAACACTTCTCGCTATCCAAACCCAGCCTTAGGGTTTCTTCTCCATTTCAGTGCCATAACAATCCCCCATTTCTTCAAAGCACCTTGCCCACAAGGTGTAGGTAAAATTGCTGTAGTTTCCACAATTTTTTCCATGAATTCTCTTCATCTCCCAATCCCCTCCATTTGACCAAAACTTATGTTGCCACACGGTTTCCCTCCTTCCTCAGACGACGATCCACTACTGCTTCAGGCTCGGGAAGAACTTCTCCATGCGAACGACGGGAGGAAGGGTGGCTAACGGCTGAACTGAACTCCCCACTTTCCTTTTGAGACACGAAACATGGAAAGTTGGGTGGATTTAGGATGAGGGAGGCAGCTTGAGACGATAAGCAACCTGCCCAATCTTCTTCTCCACTTGGAATGGACCAAAATACCGGGGGGGATAACTTCATATTTCAGCGGTGTGCTACTGACTTTTGTCGGAATGGCTGCAATCTCAAGTATACCCAATCTCCCTCTTCAAATATTCTCTATGTTCTATGTTTATCCGTTTGTGTTTTCATTCGGTTCCTTGCTCCTTCCAAGATCTCCTTAAGTATTTTGATAATCTTGTCTCTGCTTTGTAATGTTTGGTCCACCGATTGATTGACTGAAGTTCCTAGAATGTATGATAAAAGTAGCACTGGGGGGTACCCATAGAGGGCTTGGAAAAGTGTCATTTTGGTGGCTGTGTGGTAAGATGTATTGAACCACCATTCAGCGAATGGTAGCCACTGTGACCACTTCTAAGGCTTAGTTCCCGCATAGCACCGTAAGTAACCTTCTAAGCACTTATTTAAGACCTCTATCTGTCCATCGGATTAGAGATGGTAGGCAGAGCTGAGATTGAAAGCTGACCCCTGTAAGGAGAAAAAATACTGCTAAAAAGAACACACAAAGATTGGGTCCCGATCTATCACGATAGTACTGGGTAGGCTGTGTAAGTTGAACACATGATTCAAAAACAAGCTAGCCACCCAAGCTGTTGTGTAGGGGTGATGCAGGGGTATGAAATGCCCAAATTTTCTAAACCTATCAACAACCACTAAGATCACATTAAAACCACTGGACATAGACAATCCTTCTATAAAGTCCATAGAAATATCTGTACAGGCTTGTTGAGGCATGGGTAAGGGTTACAACAACCCCGCTGGTGGCGATGTCTCATATTTCATTGCTTAACAGATCACACACTCTCTCGCCACCTTTTTTATATCTTTCTTCATGCCTTTCCTGTAAAAATCCTATTTAGCCCTTTGGTAAGTTCTTAAATAACCCAAGTGGCCCCCTATAGGATTATCATGTATATACTGCAAAACCTTACCTTTAAAAGAGGAGTTCACTGCAATGACGATTCTGCCCTTCTTCAATAAGAAGTCTTGTTGTATTTGATAACCTTTAGGTATAACAATACCCTCTCTTAACTGTTTAAGGGTCTCCTTAAGCTCAACTAAATCTTCATAGCTGGCCTTAAGTTCCTCTACCCATTCGGGTGTTGGAAATTTTATCATTGCTAAAACTCCACGCTCTAACTTACTTTCTTCACCTTTTCTCCACAATGCATCCGCCACAACATTTTCCTTTCCCAGCTTGTAAGCAATAATAAAGTCGTACCCCATTAATTTGCTCACCCACTTTTGCTGTGTTACAGTACTCACACGCTACTCCAATAAAAATTTTAGGGCCTGCTGGTCTGTTTTAATTATAAAGGACTGCCCTAGAAGATAGGGTCTCCATTTTCTTACCGTCGTCACTAGCGTGAGGAGCTCCTTCTCATATGTGGAGAGAAGGAGTTCTTTACCCTTTAAAGCTTTGCTCATATAAGCAAGTGGTTGCCCAGCCTGCATCAACACTGCCCCCATTCCTCTCCCACTTGCATCGCATTCAATCGTGAATGGTTGGGTGAAATCCAGTAACCTAAGGACCAGAGGTTGTGTCACAGGTAATTTCAGCTCCTTAAAAGCTTTTAATGCAGTCTCATTCCACACAAAGACATGTTTTTAAAGTAAATATGTTAATGGTGCAGCAACAGATCTGTACCCTTTTATAAACTTATGGTAATATCCCATTAAACCCAAGAATCCTTATAAGGATTTGACATTCATGGGTACCGGCCAGTTTAGCATAGCAGCCACCTTCCGTGGGTCAGCCATAACCCTTTTTTCACTTATTAAATGCTCCAAGTAATCTACCTCCATAACCCTAAACTGACACTTAGACAACTTAGCGTACAACTGATTTTTTTGAAGTACTTCCAGCATCACTCGTAAGTGCACCACATGATCTGTCCAGCAGCTGCTATACACTAAGATATCGTTAAAAAAAAAAAACTAACACAAACTTCCGCAAATAAGGCCAAAACACCTCATTCATCAACTCTTGAAAAGTTGATGGGGGCATTAGTCAAACCAAAGGATATCACGAGGAACTCGTAGTGTCCCCCGTGAGTTATAAAGGCTGTCTTCGCTACATCCTTGGGTACCACCCTGATTTGGTGGTATCCAAACCTCAAATCCAGCTTCAAAAAAACCACCAACCCGTGCAACTCATCCAAGAGTTCATGAATAACGGGGATGAGAAACTTATCCTTAATGGTTTCTTGGTTAAGTGCTTGATAATCGATACACATACGTCAACTTCCATCCGCCTTGAGGACCAAAAGCACGGGAGAAAAGAAAGGACTTGTGCTAGGCCTTATTACACCGAATCCAAGTAATTCAGCCACAATCTTTTCAATTTCAGATTTTTGGTTGTGTGATAACAGTAAGATCTAGCTGTAATGGGTTGGACTCCTTCCTTAAGGGGTATTTTATGGTCTTGGGGCCTTGAGGGTGGTAGTCCCTTTGAAATTTCAAACACCTATGCAAATTGTGTAATCAGTTTCTGCACTCTCTCTCTCCCTCGCCCCCCCCCCAACCCACCCGAGGACTTCACTACATTTGTCTCAATAACCAGCTGCAAATATAACCCATTTCCCCTTTGCATGGATGTAAGCATTGCCTTTCCCCCTTTTGCAAGGGATAGACCCTCCAACCTCAGTCCCAACAACTCCACTTTCTTCCCAAGATACACAAAATTCATGGACAACTCATGAAAATCCCAAACAATGGGCCCAAAGGTCTCTAACCAATCTATTTCAAGAACTACATCACAACCACCAAAAGGTAAAACATAAAAGGAGGGATGAAATGATATACCTTGCACCTTGATTTTAGCGTTGCTGCAGTAGCCTAAGCCTTGCACCACTTGCCTGTTAGCAACTTTGACAACAAGTTTTTTAGCCTCATCAATCACCAGCTTAGCTGTCCAAGCAATAGATGGGTCCACAAAACTGTGTGTTGAACCAGAATCTATCAAAAGAACCACTTGTGTACTCCCCATCCACCCCACTAGGCGCATAGTCTTTGAACTAGGGGTTCCCATGATTGCATTCAAGGAAATCTTGGGTTCCACCGTCACCTCTTTATGTTTTAAGTCAACTTCAGTGGGTATTTCAACAGCTTTAGCAGCTTCTTCTTCCCCTTCCTCTGTCACTTCCAACTCCTCAATCCCTTGTAAAAGGTATACCTTAGGGCTTTTGCATATGTGATTGGGGTTCCATTTTTCGTTGCAATTAAAGCAAAACCCCTTCCTACGCTTCTCATCCATTGTGGTAGAAAACAATTTTTTGATAGGGGCTGTATTTATGGTTGTCAATCCCACTATTACCATATGAGGTATAATTGCTACCCAAACTAAACGGGCCCTACTCACCCAAGAATTTCATCGAATTCTTAGTGTTAGCAAGGTATTCTTCTTGAATTCAGGCTAACCCAAACGCATCAGTTAAATTGTGTGGGTTAAACATGTGAAGAGGCAACCTTATTTCGTCATTCAACCCACTGAGAAAGTAATTCAACTTATGGTGGTCGGATAAGCCCCTCACTCTATTCGAAAGTGCCTCAAAAGTAGCCTAGCTACTACCGTGGTGACTTGTTTCAACCTTGTCAAGGTTTCCATAGGATCGTCATATGCAATTGGTCCAAAATGAACTAACATAGCACGTACCAAGATTTCCCAACTCACAAACTAGGCAGTGTCTAAGGCCTCTTGATACCATACTAAGGCCTCCCCCTCCATGTGGTATGAAGACAACAGTAACTTTTGGGCAGGAGTGGTTTGATGGTATTCAAAGTATTGTGAAGTTTTAAAAATCCATGCAGATGGGCTTTCTCCAGTAAAGTGAGGAAAGTCCAAACGAATACCTCCTAAATTTGGCCCCCTTTGCTGCACTTACTCATTATCTTGCTAATTTTGCAGGCCCGTGCCATGTTCCCCTGATGAGCAACCAAGGTTCAAACCATTTCAGTGAGTTGGTTGAGCCTCTCATTGATGGTGCTGAGGTGTGTTTGGGTTGCTAGATGGCTCTCCTCTAAGCCATCAATCTGTTGTTGCATATGTTTGGATATAGTAGCGTCAGCCATAGTATTGTTTGGATGGTTTTCTGTAGTTGGATGTGGGTTTGGACTGGTTGCTGGATATTCTGGGTTGTATGGACTAGTTGATGGATTATGGGTTTCCAGTTTGTAAAATATGTTTGGTTGTTTATTGCTTTTCTGGGTTGTATGAATTGTTTGTCTATTTATGGTTTTTTTTTTTTTGTGAGGATGCGGAAGGTAAATATGGCAAGATCGGTGCTCAAGTGATACCACTTGTTAAGGTCTATGGTAATCTTCACTGTATTGTAATATGGAATGGTCTAGAGATGGAATGCTTACTACGATGCACTAGGAACAAATTGCACCACAGGTGTTTGACAAAATGAAACAGAGACAACTTGCATGAAGAAATTCTGCATTCATTGATGTAACCACGTTGGAATTATTCGAGGCAATTTCCTTCCTCCTTCTACAACTTAGAGCATTAGCATTGAATTGGCTATTTTATTCTTCAAATTTTGACTAATATGTAACTTTTTCACTTTTAGCTAATCATTCAAAACTTGAAGTCTATATTGGATTAGTCATTTTATTCTCTATAATAATAAAATATTATTATTATTTATTAATTATATTTTTTTAATTAATTTTTATTTTATTTTCATAATCTTTAATAACCTCCAATAATCATATTCATTTTCATTTTCACAATCCAACAATTTATAATATAATAATCTCATATGAATATAGATGATAAAATCTTATATGAATAAAAATATCATATTTATAATATAATAATCTTAAAAAGTACTTTTAGACTTTCTATAGTTCTTTTCATATTTGAAAAGAAGAATAGATTTACTATTACTAATAGTTTGGATGAAAACAATTTAGCTAATTCAATGTGGAGTAAATATAGATGATATTGACTAAATTTGAAAATGAAAAGGTATTTGGCTAATCCAATGCCAATGCTCTTACAAACTGTGGAAATGACTTACAATCCATAATCCCCCTCTGCATAGGTCCCTCTCCACCCAAATACAGAATCTTTAACAAACTCCCTTGATTGTGAACTACAGGACGCACCGTTTTGGTATAACCAAAACATTACGTCTTACAACTGAAATGAAATAAAAACACTTAATACTTATAACCAAAACACTGCATCTTACAAAAGGCAACTCAAACTTATTTCTACTGCAAACGATGTCGTCTCTCAACCTTCTTACTTCAGATCAGTTCAAACTCCCTTCACTTCTGCACTTCTTGTCTTCAGTTCAGACTTAGGATTTCTTCTCCATTTCGGCGCCATAACAGAACTGAACTACCGGTATCCAGAGTCTCCTATAAACATAGAAGAGTTATATAGACCATGGAATTCTACTGTCTGCATGTGATTCTACAACTGCACACCCTGCTAGAGGATTACATTTCAAAGTTGCCCCAAAACTGCCGGGCCCCCACAAATCTAAGTGATCATTAAACGTCAATACATACTTCAAAATCTAGTCGATATCAATGCATTTTGGCACCAATTGCACAATCGTGCTCTGAGAACAGTTATTTGACATTAACTAACGTCTAATTAGAGAGTGTAACGAGTTAAAGGAGTATATATAATTGCGTATTATCCAGTCAAGAGAGAAAAGACAGTGGGTTTTGGGTATTGAACAACCAACCCTATAATCCCCATCTGATAAGACAACATTATACACTTCCATGGCCTATAGTTATCCATCTTTTAAGACAACATTAGACATTTCCATACATGATAAAATTAAAGATAAGAGCTATAGAACACGAACAGGGCAGAGACCATCATTTGCCACTCTGACTTTGTTCTACCCCCAGTATCCCAAGTTCAAAAGCAGGCCTGACCTAAAATTCTTAGTTCATAAGAGTAACAGCGGCTTCCTGCACCAAAGGTTGGGTAACATGCACAAAATGCTCAGCTTCCCGCTCCACCTGCTCCCGGCACCTGTGAGCATCCTTTCCTTCCCTCATCTTCTTCACAAATGCCACGAACCGCCTCCAGTTATCCTCTTGGAACAACTGCGGGTTCATCCTCAAGTACGTGAATGCACACATCTCTCTGTCCTGTGTATCGCCTTCTATATTCAATGAAGATGCCTGAAGGATCTGCTCATGTGCATCTTCATCATAGCGAGGCAATGCATTTTCCCCAGCAAGTGGGACCTGTGCTTTCTGAGTGGCTAAAGCCACTTGTCTGACAAGCTTCTCAGGTGCACAAAGGGCATCCTGTGGCTGCTCATGATCACGCATCTCAATGCAAGTAAAATTGAAGATCGCACCATGACGGGCCAACATCTGGGCAATAGGAAGGTAACCATCTCGGAATCGAGTGTTATAATACCCAGCTGTAAGCTCAGGGGCGTGGGATCGAGTCCCGTAGTGCCAGTGGATGCCTGCAACCTTGACCGAAATCTTAACACCTGTATTCTCAAAGATCGACTTGGCTGATGCAAGTATTCTCTCCCCATGGTCTAGAAGCATCTGGGAGTACCAGCCCAGAAAGAATTCACCATAAGGGCCATCCCAACCTCCACCTTCTTTTTTGAAAAATGGGGTATCTTCCGGCCAATTGTTGTACTGGCCAGCATCAGTGGGGCCCGTGCTGCCCCATTCCGGCTTACTGGCAGCTTCAGCAGCAGCTTTCAAGCTACTCAGCATATACTGCATCATTTTATGAGTATTAGCTAAGAACTGGAAATCTGTATGTTATTGGCATGAACAAAGAAAGAGATTGTAAAATACCTTGTCATAACACTGGAAGGCACCGATTCCTGGGAACTTCCATGTCCCATTCTGCTCTGGATAGGAAGGATATCGGAGCTCCCCTGCAGGACCCATTCCGACTTGGATTTCCTAAATGGAACAAATCACAAACCATTTATCCAACAATTTTGATTCATGTTATATGACACCAAACTCTTAATTCAAACGAAAAAAAGGGATTAGCCCTTTGGCACTGCACAATTTAGGCCATTCCTGACCCTTGCAAGTCTTCAATTGCACAGACCACAGTTTGCAAAACTATTGTGCGCCAAAAACAAAACATAAATATACAATATTGGTGAGGATGAATTATTACCACGATGGTGTCACCAAGTAAGTGTTTGAAGTTATCTCTGAAGGCACGCATGAAGTCAGCATAACACTGGACAGGTGTTCGGCCCTTGAGTACTGGGAGGGTATCACAACCAAGTGATACATACTCACAATTCCTTCTCCCCCATTGATCAGTGTATGCAAGGTTCGGATCTCTATTAATCTCTTCCACAGCCCACTTTGGCAAAGGAATACTGCAAGCGAAGTAAGTAATTTTCAAACGGACCTATGAACTCGTAACTACTCCAAAACAATATCAATAATTAAAGGCTTAAATCTTAAATAAACTTAATTATTTACTCAGAATCTTATCCTCCCCTCATGTGTAAGCCAGGTTAGACAAAACACAAATATTTAGTTGAAGGTAGCAAAGTACGGATTCAGAACTAGAACTCAAACTCCACTTTTGAAAGAGCTGGCGATAAGCAGGTAAGCACAAAAATATGAAAAGCTAAATTTACTTCACATATTTTGCCAAGCTGCCGTGAGCTCCGCACATCCTTGACGTGTGTGGCCTTAAAATAAACCCCACGTTGCGTATCCCACGTTGCCCAAACTGTTTCGTTTCTTTTCGAAAATTTTCATATATTCTCGTTTCATTTAATTATTATATTTTTTTTAAATTTTAATATAAAATAAAATAAAAAATTTAATTTTTACAAATCTTAAAATAAAAATTATATTAAAAATTATATTCTAATAATATTTTTTAATTTTAATTTTATCTCATCTATTATCTGTAAAAACAAACGATACAGAATTGAAAAAAAGCGGAAAAATCGATTTGAATAGTAAAATGCTAGAGAGAAACGATACGCACGTGACGGAGTCACCGACGTTTCCGCCACATTGATGAAACGACATGACGGCCTGGACCTTGAGACCGTGCTTCTTTGCCATTTCGAGGAGCTCGGTGTAGCCTCCCCAGTTGTACGCACCCGGCGCGTCCCTCTCCACCAATCCCCACCATACGTCCATCATCACACCCTCAACCCCAGCGCTCTTCAGAGCCTGCAAGCTCGCGTTCATCGCCTTCCTCCTGTTCACCGTGTTGTTCATCGTCACGCTATCCAGAGGCATCATTACGTAGACTGGGACCCCGTTCCCCTTATCCTGTGCAACCCCCTCCCTGTACTCCCTCGCGGAAACCTCCGTTTCCGGTTCTTTCAGCTCCGTCGCGAATGCTCGGCAGGCCACCGATAGATCAGGCCGGGTCGACCCTAGAATTGGAGACCGGCAAGGGCTCACCGGCGGAGATATCGCGTCGCCAATGTCTGGTTTTTGGACCCTGCATCTGAGACTCGACCCTGGAGTTTTCCACACAGCGGATGCGCTCAAAGTCGCCGTAGACTCTCCGGTTGTGGTCCCGGTCTCCACTGGAATCGGTGTTCCGGCGAGGGCCCCGATCTGGTGCGTCATGCTCAGAGACATTTGTATTGCAATTGCTGAAAAATAATTGCAATAGAACCGAAGCAGAAATGGAGAAAAGAAAGCGTGGGAAAGTTTTGAAAATCGAGAGTAAGTTACTAAGTTTGCCGTACGCTTTACAGTTAGCTTCGGGAATTCGAACCTGAGTAATGAGAAAGTAAGCGGAGGAGGAGCCTTGGCACTTATATAGCTGAGATCGGATAGGGTTATTATATTTTTAGTCTTTCACAACCGTAAATCATGCGCCACGTTTATATTACTACACGTGGCGGAAGAGGTGCAGTCGATAAGGCGACGGCTACGATAACTCGATGCACGTGAGGATGGACGGTAGAGATGTTATTGCGCGTGAAGGTTCCAGCGAACGCGATGTACGCGGTTTGAGTTAAAGATTTTGGGGGAGGCGGTGGGAACACTTGTGAGAAAGAGACTGGTCACGTGTCCGGAAGATTGGGGCCAAACAGGTTGTATATTACTCTTTTGTTTTCTACGTCTGCTCCGACGTCACGAAAATAAAAGATGAAAATCGATAAACACATTTTTTACAATAAAAGGTAGATATTTTTGTAAAATATTTTATAAAATTAATATCGTTTTGTAAAAATATTTTTATTTTATAATATATATTATAAAATATATTGTGTAGATATTATTATTTTAAAAAGATAAGACAGACGACACGTGACGGTCAATGGATGGAGTAAGCTGCGTGGTGATTTGTACCATCGTCAGTCAGTGCAGATCGGACACGTTAGCTGAGTTTCATGATTCATCTTTGGGTATATCTCATTGGGATCTGGAAAATTTTCTGGTCTTTTTAGAGGATGATGAGTGGCCTTGATCGACCGAGCTGGTGGGCCAAGATTGAAGTACTTTTCCGACCATTAAGCGAATTTATTAATTTTTAAATGTAATTTTTCAGAAGAACAAATGATAATTTAATAATAATAAAAGTAGTTTATTTTACATAATGGGATAGAAATATAAAAGAGTTGTAAGGTAATAATTTTTCATATATAATATATCATTTCTATTTGTTTGTATTCTGTGACATTATCAATCAATCAATCAATTTATTATTTTACAATAAGCATCAATTTTTTTTCTTTATAATGAAAACAACATTGATCGAACGGAAGAAATCTTTGTTGCGGAGGCATAAAATGCAAAGCCTAAGATTGGGCCACTAGGTGATGGTAGAGGACTAGATAAAGGGGTGGGAGTGGGGGACAAGGTAGACAGGTGGCTGGTGGAATCAAGATCTGCTGAAAGGAAAGTATGTGGAAAAGGGAGCTGACACAAGGGTTCAGTCTCATTATTGTCGACTGACACACATAACAAGGATGGATAAGAGGCCTTCAACCAAATGACCAGAGTCTCTCTCTATACTTCATCTTCTTCTTGGGAACAGAGCGCACCAGTGAAAATTTTCTTTTCCAATAAATAGATCTTCAGTTTTCTTTGTATAGTGAAATGTAAGGGATTATGAGTGACTGTAAACAAATATATTATAGTGAAAATCCTCTCTCCAACCCCCATGGACGTAAGCTTAATACTGAACCACGTAAATTTATATCTCTCTTATTATTTTCTTTACACTTATCTGCCATGAACGTACGCATAACCACTGTACAGCCGCACCAGAATACTACCAGGGGTTCCAAACAACACCGATTGAGGCCCAAGTCGCTACAGTGGGTCAGGAACGACTCTTTCTCTCCTTCTGGCATGTTGTGCAATTTTTACAACGCCAACACTGTCTGTGGAATTTGATTTCCTCTCTTTGCTGGAGGTGGAAAAAAGACGATTTTACGGCATGCTAAATAATTATCCGGAAAGTAGACGACATCCTCCCAGATGAATATTCTTAGCTTTTTAAATTTTTACATCTACCGAAAATGTTGATGAAGAAAATGGGCTAGTAAATATTTTCTCACCTAGGCGAGGAACCGAGCTCCTCACCACTGCACTCAATTCACTCTGGTGAACTATGCAAAATGTAAGTGCACGGTAAGGACCAATCACGTAAAAGTTACACTGCCCGAACACTAGAAGGTGAATACTATGCACTTAAGTGCACAATAACACATAAGCATTGTAACACCCCGTATTTTGGTGTATTTTTAATGAAAGATTATTTTAATTAATTTGTAGATTTTTTTTACCTTGTTTTAAAATTTAGAGGTTCTATTATATTATTTTATAATATTTTAAGTTGTGAGATTATTTTAATGTGCTTTCATAATTTTAATTAGAGATCTGCAATTTAATTACTTTTTATTTTAAAGGATTTTATTGTTGGAGTTTAATATTTTACTTTAACTGGTTTTGAGTTTAAATTGATTTATTTAGTTGTTGTTTTAAAAATAGTTATTTTGAAGATCAGTTGTGACCCAAAAGTTGTGAGGATTGGAGCTCATTTCTTTTCCTCATCTTTTCTTTTCCTCTTCTTTTCTTGTTCTTTTCTTTTTCTTCCGGATCTCCTCTCTCCCGCTCGACTTCTCTCTTTCCTCGCCTGACCCTCTCTCTTTCCTCTCCCACGTCGTTTTTGGCCTTCTCCTCCCCGTCGTCGTTGCCAGCCGCTTTGGTCGACACCGTCGATGCCATTCGACTCCCTACCCCTCCATTTTCAGGCCGGCTAACGCCGCCGTTAGTTGCCGTGAGCCGTGCGAAGCCGCGGGCTTCCCTTTGCCGTTCCGCCGCCGTCCGGCCACCATTGGCCACCATTCCTTCACCACTTCATCACCGGCCCTCCAGCAATCATTTGGACCCAATCCCGGCCCTGATCGGTCACCAGAGCCGCTCCTACGAACACCCACTCCGATTTGAACTTTGTGGCCTTAAACTGCCGTTTCGGCCGCCACCCACGGCCAACCTTCGATACCATTAGTTTCACCACACTTCATAGGCCCTACCTTATCAATTCCAAGTCTTCGTTTGACCCCGTGTAAATTTGGGTATACAGTGTATTTCGGCCACAGTGTTTTTACACTGTTGCGTTGCCTTCCAGCCGCCTTTTGCAACTCCGTGATCCTCCATAAATTATTATAAGCGCTGTAAGTATTTCTCCAAAAGATTTTTAAGATTTAATTATATTTTTACAATAACCTGTTATATATATACTGTATCCTGGTTGGTTCTGGACTGAGTCCGAGGAGTTTGGGGGTGGATGGATTGAGATTGAGTATTTTTGTGAATTGTTTATATTGTGCTCTGTTTGGTAATTGGTCGGTTTCATGGCATTGTGCACAAATGCGTGGGTATGTATTTTGGAAACTGTGTATTGTGAAAAAGGCTTTTCAGGTGTGTGTGTGTGTATCACCCCCAAGCCGAGATGAGGTATTATCTCGGTGGAGCTCCTTTGGGCACTCGGGAGCGGAATATACTGAGTGTCGTCCCTTGGGGCTGTTGCCCGGGACTTGGACGAGATGGTAGCGCTCTCGATCCGACTCCGTGATCTTTCATGCTGGCGGGGATCAGAGGATGCTTGGCTATGTACGCAGTGGGCACGGAACTGGGCATCACTCGTTGTGTATCACTCGCACGGTCGTTACCCGTGATGTGACGAAGGGAGCCAGAATATGTGGATGGTCCCTAGGGGAGGCCATGGTGCATACGGTTAAAATTAGAATTAATGAAATTATTCCTGGATTTTATTTATGTGCCAAATGGTGATTTTTGGCGTGCGTGGAAAAATTGTGATTTTTGAGAAATGGTGTTTTCTCAGATTTTTGCGCTTGGGTCATCATGTGCATGCATAGTGGTTGTTGTGTTAATATATTTATGTTTTTGAGTATTTTGGATTTTACTTGCCTGTGGTACCATTTTTAGTATTGTAGATTTTGATGCAGGTTTTGAGGAGGCTGAGCCCGAGGATGCGGCTCCGCCTGAGGAGTAGGGACATTTGGCTATATTTTATTTGTATTTTTATTTGATGTTGATTTGTGAACAAGAAACTTGTATTATGTTGACTTGTGGATTTCAGTACTATTTTGTTAAACTCTGGTACTTAGTTATTTGACTTAACCATTCCGCTGCGTATTATTTATTGTACACGTGTAGCATTTCACACACTTGGCACGTGTCGTTGGGGTGCGTGACCACGTTGTTATCATCCCGGCGTCTCTATTTCCATGCTTGTCCGTACATGGAAGGTGGGGGCGCCACAAGCATTGCACCCCACGTGCACAATGCTCGGATAGGCACTGTGCACTTAATGCACAGTGCCATGCACGACCGTTGTGCACTCGCAGTGTATGGAGCATGACAAAGTGCACCCAAAGCTCACGATGCCACATTGCAAGCCCAATTGACCCGACGGCAGTCACTATTCTAACCGTCAGAGGTTTCTGACCCCACAACCACAGCCTCGTCATGGGGGTAGTGAACAGTACACCTCGTACGCACGGAATCTAGGGCACAACCCAGTCGCGAAGCGACAGGAGAGGGCGTTGATGCCCACCATGTGGTTCACAAGCGTCATCTGTTTCTGTCGGTGCATCGCCAACCGACCCCCCTCGGGGAGGCAGCTCCAACGAAAGGACCACAAAACCGTGGTCTTGCATCGTCTGAAGGCCTCACAGCCCAAGATTGACGCAGCACGATGGGAACAATGGCAGCAACCAGGTGGTCCATTGGTCACCTCTACTTCCACCTGAGGGTCCACCTCCTTTGGTGGCTGCACGCGAGCATCCCTGCAGGAGCACTGTCCTGTGCACCTGAGATGGTCTCAGATCCATGGCCAAAGGACAGCTACACAATGGATGGACACCACTCACAGACCAGGGCTGCCTGCATTATCTTCCCCGACCATGGTGGTCACCTCCTCGGCAGTCGCTCACTAGCACGAAGACCTATCTGCCTGGAAGCCATGCGCCCGTTTGGGAACCACCAGCTCAGGAAGCATTAGCTCGGTAGCCCAACCGCTCGAACGCCACTCACCCACAGCTCGGGCACCACTCATCCAGCTCAGGAATAGAACCATCGATCCCCCCCCTCCACAACATGGTGCCACCCGACAGCTAGACAACCCTATGACTGAGCCCCTCCCCCATGACTTAATGCCACTCAATAGCCCCTCAATAGAGTGGGACTTGACAGCTCCTCCTTTGCCACTAGACCAACTCTGGACTCTCCCCTTCGGACTCCTCAAAACTCAATAAGCACCATGTGCATGGACTCCTCGCAGCTAAGACTCGACGAGCTCACCCTCCCCCTCGGTTCATCAACTTAGTGTTTCATGACATAGTGATCAAGACCCCAATCCATTCGGTTCAACCTTCAGATTTATCCTCCCCACGGACAGACCACTTACCACTCGGGCCCACACGACTCGGACAACCATGCACAGCTTAAGACTCTTTGCATAGGACAGCCCTACATGGCTCGGGACTCTGTTGCGCCACATAGGACTCTCCCAGCGGACTCTCCCAGCGGGTTCACCCCGGGCTCTCCAAGCAGGCTAGCCCAACGGGCTCACCCAAGCCTTACACGGCTTGGGACTCTGTTGCGCCACACAGGACTCTCCCAAAGGGCTCACCCGGACTCTTCCAGCGGACTACCCCAACGGGCTTGCTCGGGCTCCCCCAGCAGACTCTCCCAAGAGGCTCTCCGAGCAGGCTCACCAAGGCTCTCCTAACGGACTCTCCCAACGGGTTCACCCCGGCTCTCCCAGCAGGCTCGCATAACTGACTCTCCCAGCAGGCTCGCCTAGCAGACTCTCTCAAGGAGCTCATTGGGACTCTTCCAGCGGGTGCACCGAGACTATTATTAGTCAAACCCCGAAAGTGACCCATCTTCAACAATCGCAGTGCTCTGGCAGAGTAATTTAGCGCGAACTAATATTTCGCACCACAAGCCCAATCTCTCAGCTGGCCTCAATACATTAACTAAGGGCCCGAGCCTCCCGAGCTCTGCCCCTTCACAGCCAGTCGGACACGAGTCACTTGACTCATCAACCTTTGTACAATACATGGTTGCGATGCATTGGCTAAGGGCCAAAGCCTCTCGAACTTTCCCCTTCACAGCCAGTCGGACACAAGTCCCTTAACTTGCTGACCTTCGTACACCACACGCCCAGTCCCTCGACTGCCAAGATGCATTGGCTCAGGGTCAGGGCCCCCTGAGCTCTGCCCCTTCACAACTAGTTGAACATAAGTCGCTTGACTCATCAACCTTCGTGCAATACATGGTCAAGATGCATTGGCTAAGGGCCAAAGCCTCTCGAACTTTCCCCTTTACAACCAGTCGGACACAAGTGTCTTGACTTGCAGACTTTCGTGCACCACAAGCTCAGTCCCTCAACTGGCCACGATGCATTGGCTAAGAGTTAAGTCCTCCCGAGTTCTGCCCCTTCACAGCCAGTCGGACACGAGTCGCTTGATGATGAGCTTGCGAAAGTGCACTTTAAATATCCTATTATTGGATTAAAATGTTAAAATGTGAATAGAAATAATGAGATAGAATTTATATTATTGAATTTAATATCTATTCACACTGAGATATATTTGAGCATGATTCGATAATATTTTAAATCTCAAATATTGCATTATTGGTTGGTGAGAGATAATTTGCAATAGGGTTTTACGCTTACAGTTCTTTTACGTACAAGCAGTTTTGGGTACCAATTGTGTACCGATGACTGAAGCTGCTCTTATTATATTAAAAATAAAAAACAAAACAAAACATAAAACCGGAATAGAAGAAGACATACACGGCAAGACCCATAGCTGCTCGCAAAAGAAATCCAAGTTAAAATATCAAAACTGTTGTCTCTGTTTTTTTTCAATCCCCAACATGGAAGCCAAGGGTTACAACAGCAGTTCTTTAAGAGTTTCTAACCGATTGTCATCTTCCCTATTCTCAAATTAGAAGCCAAATGTATGATTTTTACAATATGACTAGACAACCAAATCAACCTTGAAAATTCCCTTTTCTAATATTTGATTCACTATGCAAAAACAACAACCAAGTGAATAAAAAATAAATAAAAATTATCTCCAAATCAAATGCTAGGTAACCTATACTTGAAGCATCACTTAGAGTTTTGTCGTCATTGTCTTTGTTGATGTCATGTTTCGCAGCCTGAGCAGTAACACGATAACCAAGCTCCGTGTCACCTGCAATAGCGATGGAGAAAAGGCTCAAATAACACCTGGGGTCACTTTGATGTCAAAGTCAATGAATAACTCCACGAAAAAAGCCCAGAATTACAGAATCAATAGTTATGGTTATGAGAGAGAGAGCCCTCCCATAGAAGGGATGACTCGTATTTATACCTGATCCGGGTTTCCCTGTCGAGGAAGATTGTGGCATGTCAGGTGTCAGACCTGCTACCACTCATTTTCTGTCTCCACAGTGTCAATTCGCAGCCTCGACGACTAAGGGAGATCGTGCCATGTCAGCCATACTAGGTTTGTCCTGTAGCCACTTTCCTGCCAAGATCGTGTGTCAGATCATGGGCAAGCCGTCCTTTGTACATGGGGGCATCGTTGCGTGCCAAGTCTCCTGACACAGGCATTGAATGCGACGTGCCTTGAGTCTTTCGAATCCATGACCAGGCATGTTCAGCCGTCCGCGTGCAGTTGGGCGTCCTATGATAGGGCTCAACAAGTTTCCGAGTCCCGAGATGTTCTTCTCGGCACTCGATACTTTGGCCCAGAGTCTCTGGCTTCCCTCCTAGAGCCTGGGGTTCCATAGCTCGGCCTTCTTGGGCCTGGGCTCTTCTGGGATGGGCCCTCCCTCACAGTCTTCATATTTGTTTTCATCAAAGTTAGCTAGATGGTCAAAAAAAGTATCAAGATAATAGGGACAATTGTCATTCCAAACGCCCTTGTTACCATGGGCTCGCCATTTTTGGTCAGCTATCATTTTTTAATCTAGTCCTCATTCTCTCATTTCCTCATCTGTGTGATAGATTGCTAGGTTGTATTCTCCACCACTTCCTAACTCTAGCACTCAGAATTCACAGTTCCCAGGATTGTTTAAGAGCTCAAATTGCTCAACCGTCCACTTGAACCACTTCATGAAGAAGACACATGAGGTTAGCCCGTGTGATATAATTACGAGACTCAAGTCATGGGACTGGTCATGGTGAAGCTTGTTTATTTCTATGTCCCTCCACAGAGATTTAAGGAAATCTGCAAGATTCAAGTTATCTCTTCATTATTTTCATTTCAATCACATAAAATTTTGAAAACAAATTCCATTTTTTGTCAAACCAGAGAAGAGAGAGGGCACGATGAGGAGAGAGGGCACGAAGATCCCATTTTGTCAAAACTGTGAGTTTTGCCTTCTATTTTCATCTCACTTTAGTTTCAGCTCATTTAATTACAATAAAAAATGTTCGTTTCATTAAATTAATCCATGTCAACACCTGGGTGCACTGCAGTACACAATCTCGCTTGACTTAAGAGTTTTCCTTACACTTAACATTTTTGGAACTTTACTATTCGGCTTTTACATTTGGTTTTATTTTGATAGCAGCTGCATGCAGTAAAATGCATGGCAACATATATATAGGTGAAATGAAGGATTGAAAAAATAAAAAAAGAGATGAAGGAATCAACATGCAATACGACCCTTATTTGAATTAAAGGATTGTACGCGAGGCCCTTTGGATTTTATGGAAGACTTTGACTTGGTAAAAAGCTTTAAAGCTAACGGTAATCTCTTGTACGCGAGACGTACGCTGGGTCAAGTGTATTCGGGATGTTTGAGACGCAACATGCGACTGGGATTTTGGATGCACAGAACGGAGCAGATTTTATTTTTCTTTGGCTAGGTTCTTTGACGAGAGGGACGTAGCACACCTGTTGCAGGACGAACTGAAGAACGAAAAGATGAAATTAATTTCCATGGCCATTGTTTGGTTTATTTTTTTCTTGAGATTTTTATTGTCCATTATATTTATGGGTAACTAAATTCTCAAGTAGGGTTAGAGATGAACTTGCACATTATATGATATTTTTAATTTATTTTTAATTTATGTATTTGATTTTCAATTACAAAACTCTTTTATTTTATCATTCTCAATTCATTGTTGATGTTTTATTCTCCGAATACTCATAGAATTTATTCTGTTTATGGATTCAGTCATACTTTTTCTATTGAATGGATTGGCTCTTTGATTATGTTTGAATCAATTATTTATCTATATTGATTTTATTCTTTACTGCAATATCGCTCCCTGAGTATATTGCCGTCGTTAGATTTTCTCAATAGTAATAATAATTTACATCTTTTAAAAGTGGTGAATGATTTTTCAAAAGTTTACATTTGATTTAATTTTGGTTTATAAATCTATACCTTCCGATTGAGAATTTTGGAAATTGAGTTCCCAATTGAGTTATTCAATGAATTAAGAATAATTAAAATATCAGATTTGTGCAAGGAATTCCTGATGCTTTACTGTTCGTCAAATTTGAGTACTTTTTCCGTTAGTCACTTTACTTCACTTTAATTTGCATTTAAAATTAATCTTTGTTCTTCATTAATCATTTCATATTTTTCTTTAGTTTTTTTGTTCCTTCCGCTATTCTTTTAATTTGTCTCTCTGTGGAATCGACACCCAAAACTGTGCTACAATTATCGCGTTATTCTTTGGACGTAATCACTTGACTCGCCAACTTCACAGCCAATCGTACACGAGTTGCAGGACTCTTCGACCTTTGTGCCACTAGCCGAGTCTCTAGATTCACCATGGAGCATAACTGCTACCAGTAGGCTACCTCTGGGAATGGGCCCTTGGAGTTAACAGTAAGGTTTTTAATACCGTTTCATACAGGCCGGGTAGCTAGTATAGAGAAGGGCCAAGTTTCGTATTGGGCAGAATCTCAGCTGTATCGGCCTGTACCGACCGATATTTTGGATTTCGACCTTTGCTCTTTTTTTTTTTCATTGCTTCCTCATTTTTGGACCCCCAATTAGACCAGACTACTTATATATATTTATATATAATTTATTCATATATAGACTTTTATTTTGGAATATAATTTATATATATTCATATATATAATTTATTTATATATAGATTATTCCAAAACAGTACCGATACCGAGATATCTCATTTCAATGCCTCTACCGAAACGATATTCAAAACATTGGTTAACCGGCCTTTGAGCTCCACAACCGCCTAGTGCGGGGGTTACCTTCGGAAATGAGCCGACGGGCTCGACAATCGCCTAAAGTGGACCCAGGGGGTCGACGGGCCCTCTGACCACTTTGCGTGGGTTACTTCACAAAAACTCCAACCCTAACAACAAAACAAAGGCATCAAATGAACATACACTTTATAAATAACGATAAACATCCGAGATTCGTGCTCACACCATACGCGGTCAAGCCAGCCTCCTGCCGCATCTGACCTCTGCGCTCACAACATACGCAAACGAATACAACCCCCTCCCCCCCCCCCGGCGGCTGATAACACAAGCGGATTATTTTGTTGACGACTCTATGCTGCATATTTTATCCTAAAGATTCTCAAGGACTTTTGAACATGTTGCCCTTAAGAATCGCGGGCTTTTGTGGAGGGATAAAATGCAAAGCCCAAGATTGGGCCTAGTCACCAGGCCACGTTAGAGGACTAGATAAAGGGGTGGGAGTGGGGGACAAGGTAGGCCAGGGAGCAGGCAGGTGGCAGGTGGAATCAAAACTGGTCAGAGGGGAGTATGGGGAAAATAGAGCTAACACACGCAAGGGACCGATTCCATCATTACCGACTGACACACGTAACAGGGATGGATAAAAGGCCTTCAACCAAATGACCAGGGCTCTCTCTCTTAACTTCGCCTTCTTCTTCTTCTTCTTCTTCCAGGGAACGGAGCGCACCAATGGGATTTTTTTCTCAAACAAATGGATCTCCAGCTTTCTTTGTATAGTGAGATGTGAGGGACCATGAGTGATTGTAAACAAATATATTACAGTGAAAACTTTCCTCCCCAATCTCCCGTGGACGTAAACCTAGAGCCGAACCACGTAAATCTCTCTCTCTCTCTATTTTCTCTACACTTATCTGCCATAGACGTATGCACCGTCACCATATAGCCGCACCGGAAGACCGTCGGGGTCTCCAAATAATATTGATCGAGGCCCAAGTTGCCACAGTGGACCGGGAACAACCCTTTCTCTCCTTCCAGCATGTTGTTCGATTTTTACAGCACCAACATTTGTAAAAACCAGTTCAGACATTACAACATATCTGATATGATAGGACAACTCCCACATCTAGATAAGCATAAACTTTGGGCCCATTTAGACATATGAGATGAAATAATTTTAAATGAAAGTTGAATAAAATATCATTAAAATATTATTTTTTTAATAATATTATTTTTAAATTTGAAAAAGCTAAATTGTTTATCATATTTTATGTGAAAATTTAAGAAAATTGTAATGATGAGATGAGATGAAACCATTTCTGTATCCAAATGGAACCTTATAATTATTGATAGTCAAGCTGTAATTACTGATCGGGAGCTTTCGAGGGTGAGTTGAGTTAAGTTAAGTTGAGATGAAAGTTAGAAATTGAATAAAATATTTTTAAAAATATAATTTTTGAATATAAATTTTATTTTAAAATTTGAAAAATTTATATTATTTATTATATTTTATTTAAAATTTTGTGAAAGTTTATAACCCCGTTTGGTTACACAGATGAAATGAGATAAAAGTTGGAAGTTGAATAAAATATTGTTAGAATATAATTTTTTAACATTAATTTTGTTTTAAAATTTGAAAAAGTTAAATTGTTTAATGTATTTTGTTTGAAAGTTTGTGAAAATTATAATAATTAAATAAGATGAGTTGATATGTTTTGTGAAAACAAACCAGCCTATAATAATTAGGTAAGATAAAATGAGTTAAAATCACCTCATTATTCAAACAAGGCCTCGAGTTGCAATTGTTCCATGAGTTGCTCATCTTCTCCATCTTAAAGCAATTTCTTCTTATTAGTGGAGCACACTTCGAGAGTAATGCTAACTTGTCTCTTTTGAATAGTGAAAATATTTCATATCATCTCATCTCATTATTATAATTTTTTTAAATTTTTACACAAAATATAATAAATAATTCAACTTTTTCAAATTATAAAATAATAATAATATTAAAAAATAATATTCTAATAATATTTTCTTTAACTTTCAACTTTTATTTAAAATCATCTCATCTCATCTCGCTATCCAAACCGCAACTTAAAATCGTTACATTGCCTGTAGACTAGAGCAAACTTTAGCCCATTTTTGGGTACCAAGAGTATCTCAAATATTTTCAGAATATTCACTATTATTCATTACTTTATTATTACTTTTTATCTACTTTTTATTACTATTAATTACTTTTCACTATTATTTAATATTCTATTATTAATTTTTTACTATTATTTACAAACATTCACAACATTTCTAAGGTAATCTCACTATCCAAATTCTAAGAGGTATGATATTTTTTTAAGGCTAGAATGGGCAATAGTAAAAACCCATTAATCTAATCCCAACAACAAAAAGTAAAAATAAATAAAAATAAAAATCGTAAAAGCTGATGTGATCTTAAAAAATATGTATTTATCAAATTAATATTCAATAGTTATAAAATTTATGAATTTATGATTTAATTTTTAACAATTATATAAAAACAAAAATTTTTTCACGGGTTTGAATCACAAAATAGTAACCTATAGGTATGATCAATGATTTGGAAGTGTCCTTAAATCTTATATGATTAGGGGTTTAAGGAGTTCGGTTCAAACTGAAAAAATCAACCAGACCAAATAGTTTGGTTCGGAACGGACCAGATCGAAGTTGAGAACTGTCGATTTCAATCCTACAAATTGTGGACCAAAAAAATTTGATTTAATCTTGGGGTCTATTAATTTTGGACCGAACCGAACTCTTATATATATTTTAAAAATATTTTTAATAATTTAATATATAATTTTTATATAGTAATTATATAAGTTAATGATGAAAACTACATCTACTTTATTGTCATCGACCATGTAAAATATAAAATAATATATACGCTGTCAATTAATAATAAATCATAAATCATGTCATTAAATGTAAATAGTTAATATATCATACATTCATACATACTCTATTATTTACACTTGGGTAGCGCTACGTACAGTCCTCAAATAGGACTCCTTTGCAGTCTTAATATAGGAATAGACAAAATTGTCTCCATTTTTATCATAAATTTGACCAAAACACCCTTATTTCCAAATAAAAAATGAGACGAAAAATGTGGAAACGAATTTTGATTTCCCTCTCCCTCTTTGTGTCGTGCATCTAGGTCTTCCACCATCGAAGGAAAGCAGCAAACTACCCCACTGACAATCGACGTGCTCCTTCCGAGTACATAGGGCCTACAACAGCATGCGCATATGTGCACCCAAGAGGATCATTCAAAATTTAGTAGCCATAATTCAACTATTGAGCATACAAAAAAAATGCTAAAAGGTAGCCAAAAAAATAACTAATACTTTGAGATATGACTATGACTGCATTTATGCCTCAAAGACATTCTTTAATGCTGAGAAGTGTTGAGTATTGTGGAAACTGGTCTACTGCTCAAGCGAAGTCTCTAGCGGCTCGAGCAAAGGGCAAGTCAGAGAGCTCCACTCGACAATCACTCGACAGACCGCTCGAGCGGAGGGAAATCAAAGAAGGTCGCTTGAAGAACCGCTCGATACTTGGCTCGAGCTATTGCGGGAAACAAGTTTGCTCGATGAGTGCTCGACATGCCGCTCGAGCAAATATCACTAATTCTGAAAATAATAGGGTTTCCGCAGCATGATGTATAAATACTATTTGTTCTTGATTTGTGGCCGTACTGTGTGAATAGTAGTCACCCCCACACTATTGTATTGTGATTCCTCAAGGAATAAAAGTCCTCTGCAGCTCCTGTGGACGTAAGCAATTTGCCGAACCACGTAAATCTTTGTATCGTGTGTGATTATTTTTTTCGTATTTACTTTTATGTTATTGTCATCGTTTTTCACAACAATTTGTACCAAGAGCCAAAGTTCATGTTTGAGGAAAAACGATGACTGGAGATGACGTAAAGGTATCAGGGATCGAGAAGTTCGATGGAATGAATTATGGATACTTGAGGATGTAGATAGAGGATTATCTCTATGGGAAGAAATTCCATCTTCCACTGTTAGGGAAAAAGCCGGACAACATGTTAATTGCTGATTGGAACCTGTTGGATCGACAGGTTTTTGGGGTTATTCGGCTAACCCTGTTGAGATCCGTTGCGCACAACGTCATCAAAGAGAAGATAACTGCGGATCTCATAGCGGCTTTGTCAGGTATGAATGAAAAGTCATCAGAGAATAACAATGTACATTTGATAAAAAAATTTATTCAATTTGAAGATGGCAGATGGTACGTCTGTTGCACCACATCTAAATGATTTTAATACTATCACAAATCAATTGTCGTCTGTTAAAATTGAATTTGATGATGAGATACTTGCACTGATACTATTGGTATCACTACTAAATAATTTGGGAAGCCATGAGAATGCCTGTTAGTAATTCTGCCAGTAAGTCAAAGTTGAAGTATGATGATATCCGTGATTTGATTTTGGCTGAGGAGGTTCGCAGGAAAGATTCAAGCACGATCTCAGGTTCGAGTTCAGTACTGAATGTTGATTCTCAAGAGAAAACACAAGACATGAACTCAAATAGAGGCAGATCAAAATCAAAGAACAGGGGCAAGAGCAAGTCAAGGCCTGGTCAGCAGGCAACTTGCTGGAATTATGGCAAGGCTGGCCTCATAAAGAAGAACTGCAAAAATCCAAAGAAGTTCGAAAATGATAGTACTGATGTGGTAACTGAAGAAGTTCAAGATGCACTATTACTTGCAGTTCACAGTCCAGTTGATGAATGGATAGTTGATTCAGGGGTTTCCTTCCATGCATCTTTCCATCGGGAGATAATGTAGAACTATGTTACAGGTGATTTTGGGAAGGTGTATCTGGCTGATGGAGAGGCTTTGAATGTAGTAGGGATGAGAAACATCGACATTGTACTTCCTAGCAAGAACAAATGGACCTTACAGAAGGTTAGACACACTCCTGAGTTGAAGAAGAATCTCATTTCTGTTGGGCAGCTTGATGATTGTGGTCATTCAGTAGTGTTCTCATATAACATCTGGAAGGTCACCAAATGGGCATTGGTACTGGTTCGGAGTAAGAAATATGGTACACTCTATATGACTACTGGTTTAAATAGTACTATTGCCACTACCATTGCAGAGAGCACAACAGATTTGTGGCATTGCAGGCTTGGTTATATGAGTCAGAAGGACATGAAAGAACTTCTGTCTAGAGGCAAGTTACAAGAACTAAAGTCGGTTGATCTCAGTATGTGTGAGAGTTGCATTATGGGGAAACAGAAGAAGGTCAGTTTCTTGAAAAGTAACAGAACACTGAAGACAAAAAAACTGGATCTTGTGCACACAGATGTATGGGGACCTTCCCAGTGGCATCTTTTGGAGGTTCTCATTACTATGTCGCATTCATTGATGACCACAGTAGGAAGATATGGATTTATTTCTTGAAGCATAAATCTGATGTATTTAATGTGTTCAAAAATTGGAAGGCCATAGTTGAGACAGAGACAAACTTGAAACTGAAATACTTGAGATCTGATAATGGTGGTGAGTACATTGATGATGGGTTCAAGGAGTACTATGCGACTCAAGGTATCAAAATGAAGAAGACCATTCCTGGGACACAACAACAAAATGGATTTGCTGAATGTATGAACAGAACCATAAATGAGCGTGTTAGAAGCATGAGGTTGCACGCTGGGTTACCATATACTTTCTGGGTAGATGTAGTCAGCACTGTCTTCTATTTGATAAACAAAGAGCCATCAGTTCCGTTGGATTGTGGATTGCCTGAAGAGGCTTGGAGCGGGAAAGAGGTTAAATTTTCTTACCTTAAAACTTTTGGCTGTCTTTCTTATGTTATTATTGATTCTGATGCTCGTAGTAAACTTCAGGCTAAGTCAAGGAAATGTTATTTCATTGGCTATAGACATGAGGCGTTTGGCTATCGTTTCTGGGATGATCAGGGTTGGAAGATTATACAAAGCATGAATGTGATTTTAAATGAGAAGATTGTGTACAAGAACAAAACTAGTATAGTTGCTGAAGCAGCTCCTCAAGAGTCTGATTTTGTGAGACCAGAAGCCACAGTACAGTGCAGAGATGTGAGTGACGGGGAGAGTGGGTCTAGTACACCCACTCCTATTATTCTGCAGTCAAATCCAGAGTCGTCTACTCCTACAGCTGCAGTTTCCAAGTCAGTCAGGACTATTCATCCTCCACAGCGTTTCTCACCTACTTTGAATTATATTCTGTTGACAGATGGTGGAGAACCGCAGAGTTACGAGGAAACCTTACAAGATGAAAATTCTAACAAGTGGGAGCTGGCCATGAAAGATGAGATGGATTCCTTGTTAGGGAATCAGACATGGGAGTTGACAGAACTTCCATCAGGGAATAAGGCATTACACAAGAAGTGGGTGTACCGAGTGTAGACTAAGCATGATGGCAGTAAGAGGTATAAGGCCAGTCTTATTGTAAAATGCTTTTAGTAGAAGCAGAGTATTGATTACTCTGAGATATTTTCTCCTGTGGTAAAGATCACTACCATCAGGTTAGTCTTGGCTATGGTTGTTACTGAAAATTTATTTCTTGAATAGTTAGATGTAGGACAGCTTTTTTTCATGGAGATCTTGAAGAAGACATTTACATTCACCAACCTGAGGGGTTTGTATTCCAGGGAAATGAATGTTCAATTTGTAAACTGAAGAAGAGCTTGTATGGCCTGAAACAAGCTCCTAGACAATGGTACAAGAAATTTGACAGCTTTATGTGCAGTGCAGGGTACATCAAATGTCAGGCAGATCACTGTTGCTATGTCAGGCAGTTTGACAATTTTTACATTATTTTGTTGTTGTATGCGGATGACATACTTATTGCAGGGGCTAGTGTTGATGAAATCAATAATCTAAAGAAGCATATGTCAGATCACTTTGCAATGAAGGCTTTGGGAGCTGCAAACCAAATCTTTGGCATGAGAATTATCAAAGACAGAGTCAAAGACACGTTGAGACTCTCACAGGCTGAATATATGAAAAAGGTACTCAGTAGGTTCAATATGGACAAGGCCAAACTAGTTGGCACACCTTTGGGCAGTCACTTCAGACTCAACAAGGATTAGTCACCAAAGTCAGAAGAGGAACAAGATTACATGAGTAAGGTTCTTTATGCCTCAGCTATTGGTTCACTTATGTATGCTATGGTTTGCACTAGACCAGATATTGCCCATGCAGTGTGAGTTGTGAGTAGATACATGAGTAACCCGGGAAAAAAACACTGGAAAGCAGTGAAGTGGATTCTGAGGTACCTAAAAGCCTATTCTGAAACGTGCTTGTGTTTCTCAGGAGAGGGCTTAGAGGTGCAGGTGTGACGCGCCCCAAATTCCGCTTGGGATTGAACGGACATTTGAAGTGTCGAGACATGCAACACAAGGTTACGTATCTCCGTTCATGACATATAAGATGCAATGTTCTTAACATACATCTAGCATTATGCAATATTCGCAGCGGATAATTTTTTTCTTTAGCAATACTATGCACCAAATTCAAATATCCCAAAATGCTTAAAATATACTTTATACATAAAGGCATACTAAATATCGGAGATCACAATACTAGTCCACAATGATTGTGATCAAATGAGTACTGAAGATGTAACTCCATAGTACATATAGTAATTTTAAGTTAACTACTATATTAACCTTGAAGCCGCACTGTCGCTTAATCGACCGTGTCCAGTTGGCTGTTTCCCAGTTCTTCTTTAGATCCTGTAACAAAATCTACCATTCGGGGGGAATGGTAGTTGGGACTACCATAGTGAGATTTGATTACAAATCTCAGCAAGTTAACATAAAACATACACACAGGTTAATAATGCATGCATGACAGTAAAATCATAAGTACATAATCAAAATCGTAAGTAATCATGACATATGGCATAACTTAAACTTGAAACATAACATGAACATGAATGAACTGAACTTCACTTACTTGTAATAGACTTGATCTGACTTAACTTAACGTGACATGAACTTGAAACATAACATTATCATGGACTTGATCTTACTTGACTTAACTTGACATAGACTTGAAACATAACATGAACATGAACTTGAACATAACATGAGTTTGAATTCTTTTTCATTTAACTTGATTAACATAACATATGGGTGCTACATGGGTCCCCTAGAGCCATGTGTCCCTGCCGATTACCGCATCACAACACAGGTATCTACACCAGCTGTGAGTGCGTTAATACATACTCCACAATTGTTGTGGCCCCATGTATTCTATGTGTCACAATTGCTGTGTCTCACGTAGTGTATGTGCCACAATTGCTGTGACCCCATACTTCATGCTCCACAGTTGTTGTGGCCCCATGACTTATTAAAATAAAATGTGGCTCCATCGGCGTTAGTGCCTGGTGCGCTCCGGTGACCAGCTAGTTAGGTCCCATTCGCAACCTGTTGACTATACTTCGTCAACCCAGGAAATTTCACACCTATTTAGACACTCCAGCGTGAACAAATGAGTTTTACTAGGATATTTTCCTATCCTAGTACTTAGGATCGTGATTGACATGAATAACTTAACATGATTGTTCTTGAAATACATAAACTGTATTAGAAACAGAATGTGACTTGAATATGAAAGGACAAAAGCCCTGATGTAACACAACATTACATTTTTAACATAACATGCTTGCAACAGTGAATATACATTACAGGACATACATGACATTCCATTTTTTTTTCTGATAATATCTTGATGAATTTTTATCGTAGAAATGAATAGTACTCACTAAGTAGGTTCCCAGGAAAGATCAATCTTTCCTAGACAGAACTTCTAGATTCCCAGGAAAGATTGGAGGGTCACGATGGACACACTTAGGAATTTCCAATCTCCTTAGACAGAATCTCCTTAGATTGTATGTATTCACGCTACTTGCAATGTATAGAATTATATGACAGAATATCTTGTGTAACAGATGAATAATTCATGACAGAATAAATTATGTGTAACATATAAACATGTAATGATTTGGCATAGCACATATAATAACATACATACGTATATTGTAGTTCATTTACTTATCACCCATACATAGTAAACTGCTAGTAAGTTAAAAGCTAACTTACCTCTGTCTTCACGTTTCTAGGCAAAACTCAAGTGCGATCACGAGAGACTGAAAGTAGTGATTTTTAAATGTTATAACTTAATCACTAATAATTATAGATATAGAAAAATATCAATTTAAGAGTAAAATTATTAATTCACCCTCTACATGTGGAAAAAGACTATTATATCCTTAACTTAAGGATTTTGTATCCTAATTCCAAAAATCACCAAAATTTATATATCTCATGTAGATTTTATTCTGAACTTAAATATGAATTCAGAAAAATTTAAAAACTAAACACAACTATTAAAATTCTATAAAAACCGAAACTTATATAGGCCATTTCCCTTGATTTTTGTTTCTAACTTGTTTTGATCAACCTCTTGATCTATGACTTATAAAGATGTGATCTTCAAACCAAAACATCACATGGTTTAAAAAGGTGTCCTAAAATAGATCTAAGCTTTAAACTCAAGATCACATGGTTAAAAATCAACCAAAACATTAATTTAGCCAAGAACATCATCACTTGTCCTATTCGAATATCTCCTTACATAAAAATTTCATATCTTTGAAACTAATATCAAATATCTTCAAAGCAACATTATATCATGTACATAAGAAGCTTAGGATCCTCAAATAAAAATATCAAAGTCATTGCAATAAGATTAGACCATAAAAGATTTAAACTTTCTCAAAACAGAAACTGTTTTTCCTCTTCAAGATTCGAAGTTTCTAAATCTAAGAAAATCTTTCACCAAAACTTTTAATCATGCAACAAATCCTCAACCAATAATCATATACCTATGTTAAAAATACTTCATAATGATTTCGGATCAAGATCAATCCATTAACTTTGTTAAAAACTCCAAAATATGACATACTCTCTGGTTATCGTCCAGAATGACCTTTCTGGGTTTTAAACAACTTTTGACTGACCAAATGATCTCCAAATGGAACAAATAAGATATCCACGTAAACTAGACTCAAAAATAAACAACTTTCATGAAGGAAAGTTTATGAGAAAATACTTACAAGAGCTTCAAATAAGGCGTGAAAAAGAGTTCATAAAAACTGCCCGAGAGTATTTTTTTGTATTTTAACAAAGCAAAGTGTAAATGAGGGATGATTTTCGTTGGAAGGGGTAGAGGGCTATTTATACAAGTTTTAGAAGATGATAGGTCTGTAATGGAGCTTGAGTAATGATCTTTTCTTCCACTAAAATATACAAGATATTATTTTGTTTTCAAGGTGGAGTCTATAATTGAAAGAGTGGGGTGTCCACTTAGTCATCCACTTCAAGAACATTTTAAGTGCTCTTGAATAAATCTAATAAGGTAGGTGGAGGGTGAAATATTATAGATAAAATCATTGCTAAGGTGGCTAATTTCGTGGGCCTTAATGGGCTTAAACCGAAAGGGCCTAAATTCATGGGTTTTAAGAGGGTTTGGGTTGCTATCAAGCCCAAATCTGATTTCTATTGGCCCAATCAAATATCCAAGGTTAACTAAGTTGGATAATGATGTTCTTACACAAATTTAAAAGATTAATAGCATATGAAAATAATTTTAATTAAGCGATTAAACACGATGCTAGAAACTGATTCAATAAGGTTTTGGATAAAACCATATAGGATTTTTGGTTTCTAACACGTTTATGGGTTCTTAGTTGGATTCCAACCATATAGGATTTACTACGGTTCCTAAAGATAATAGAAATTCCATCATTGAATTTTTAGCGGCTGTTACAGCAGGGCTATGTTGATGCTAATTTAGCTGGAGATACTGATAGCAGAAAAAGTATCACAGGGTTTGTTTACACTCTGGGTGGTACTGCAGTTTCATGGGGTTCCAATCTATAGAAGACAGTTTCTTTGTCGACAACAGAAGCTGAGTACATTGTAGTTTCAGAAGCTGCAAATGAGATGATTTGACTACAGGGTTTCTTGGAGGAATTAGGTAAAAAGAATCAGAAGGGCACTCTCTACAGTGACAGTCAGAGCGCCATATTCCTTGCCAAGAACCCAGCGTTTCATTGTAGGACTAAACACATTCAGATCAGGTATCACTTTATACGATCATTGTTAGATGACAGACAATTGTTATTTGAGAAAATTTGTGGAAGTAAAAACCCTGCTGATATGTTGACAAATGGTGTTACACTTGAGAAATTGAAGTTGTCCGCAACTTCAGTTGGTCTTCTAGAGTGAAGACAGGGGCAGTGAGTTGGAGAGGTGGAGAATATCATGTTTGAGGCAAAGGGCGATACTGTGGGTGTACCAGTCTTCAAGTGGGAGAATTGTTGAGCATTATAGAAACTGGTCCGCCGCTCGAGCAAAGGGCAAGTCAGAGAGCTCCGCTCGACAACAACTGGAGTGGAGGGAAGTTAGAGAAGGTCGCTCGAAAGACCATTCGATACTTGGCTCGAGCTATTGCGGGAAACAAGTTCGCTCGATGCGCGCTCGACACGCTACTCGAGCGAACATCACTAATTCTGAAAATAATAGGATTTCCGTCGCATGATGTATAAATACTATTTTTTCTTGACTTGTGGCCGTACTGTGTGAATAGTAGTCACCCCCACACTATTGTATTATGATTTCTCAAGAACTAAAAATCCTCTGCAGCTCCCGTGGATGTAGGCAATTTCCGAACCACGTAAATCTTTGTGTCGTGTGTTATTATTTTTTTTCGTATTTACTTTTACATTATTATCATCGTTTTTCACAACAGGAAGAACCGAAGGATTTTGTGGGGTTGGGCTAAAAGGCTGATGTTTTGTGTTTAATAACTCTAACCAAACTATTTTTATTGAGTAATACAATAAACTCTAGCCAAACTCTAGCAAAAAAAGTCCCAACTCTGTATGAGTAATACAATTTTCTTCTTTAATAACTCTAGCAAAAAAAAATCCCAGCTATGATTATCTATATGATTCATTACCTTTGTCTCGTAACCCTTAAGCCGTTCCATGGTCAAGTTTTGCCCAGAAATCTGCACATAAAAAAATAAATAAATGAGAAAGCATGTAATTCGCATGTCCAAAACACATGTCAAATGAGTATCTAGCAATTAGCAATTGACCACTTTGAAACTTGATGATATACTACTGGCCATTTGGCCATCAACTTAATGATATAACACCAATTTGCATAATCAAAAAGCTATTCAAACACATACATTGCAAGCATGAATAATCGTATGGAATCCATTCACAAATTTTTAAAAACAAGTAGAGTGCAGATTTCTCATTTACTCATTTAACAACAGCTTCATCCTCTCAAGATATTTTTCATTGGATAAAAAAATGTTAGACACTATCAATTAAACTGCTTTTATTTTTCTCTGACTTCTCAAGAATCAAACACAGGAAACAAAGAAAAAATAAGAAACATTTCGAAATGAAGAGAGAATAAGGCAAAAGAATTGCCTGTTGGAGAATACTCTCAGCAACTTTGAGTTTGGACGAGATCCAATTTGTCATGGCAGTTTCGCTTCAACTGGATTTCGAGTTCTCACAGAGAGAGAGAGAGATTTGAGAAAGTGTGAGTCATGCAGAAGGGCGCATTTTAGCAGAGCATTCCGTTGAATGGGAATTGAACTAGAATAATTCTTATTGCAAGGGCGATGGGGCAAGTTCATCTTAGGAAAGAAGGGATTTTTCTCTCTTGAGGAAGGGGTTCTTTGGGATTATTTTGACATCCTTAATTAGTGTAACGCTCCGTTTCATTTATTAATGAAACATTGCCGTTTCATTTAGGCCTGCAAAGTAGTCCCTATCTATAGACTGCAATAAGTATTATCCTTTACACTTAATTAAAATAACTAGGTATGTAACACCTCGTATTTTAGTATATTTTTTAATGAAAGATTTAATTTAATTTATTTAGTGATTGGTTCTCTTGTTTTAAATTATGAGAGTTTTTAAATATTATTCTATAATATTTTAAGTTGTGAAAATTAATTCTTATGTGTTTTCTTAGTGTTATTTATTATTTTGTATTTAAAGTAATCTTTGATTTAAATTGGTTTGTTTTTGGGTTTTAAAATTATTATTGTTTTAATTAAGCATTTCACTGCGTTTGAATTATTTTCTTTAGCTAGTGGTTTTAAAATCTTTTTCATTGGATCATTTTTGTGACCCAAGATGTGAGGGTTGGATCTCATTTCTTTTCCCTCCATTTTCTTTTTCTCCTTCTCTTTCTTTCTCCTTCGGCTTTATTTCCTGCGCAGCCCGATACCCTCTCTCTCCTCCTCTCCCCCGTGTTTTGGTTCTCTCCTCCCCGTCGCCACCACCGGCCGCCGTGGTCGTCACCGCCCGGCCGAATCAACTCCCCACCGATCGACGACCCAGCCCACTAAATCTCAGCCTGCGCCTTGCCGCCGTTAGCCTCCACGGCTCGTTCGAACCAGCGGCGGTCTTCTCGTCGTTCTGCCGCCGCCCGGCCACTATTGGCCACCATTTCTTCACCACCTCATCACCGGCCCTCTTGCAATCTTTTAGACCCAAACCCGGCCCCGATCCGTCGCCGGAGCCGCCCCAACGAACTTAAACTCTGATTTGAGCTTTTGGCCTTAAACCGTCGTTTCGGCCGCCACCCACGGCCAAAGGCCACCACCATTAGCTTCACCACCTCCCATAGGCCCTATCCTACCGTTTCCAAGTTTTCATTTGACCTTGTGTAAATTTGGGTTCACTGTGTATTTTGACCACAGTGTTTTTACACTGTGGAGTTGCGGTTTTGGTGCTTCCCACTCCTCCGTGATCCTCCGAAAATATTTTTATAGCGCTGTAAGTATTTTCTAAACAATCTTTTGAGATTTAAATATATTTTTGCACTAATTGATTATACGGTGTTCTGGTTGGTTCCGGACTGAGTCCGAGGAGTTCGGGGGTGGATGGATTGAGGACGGAGTATTTGTTGTATTGGTTATTGTGATTGGGTTGTTGTTGGTTATTGGTTATATTGTGATGTGGATTTGGTTAATGGGTATTAGGATTGTGGTTTGGTACACTGCATATTGCACGCATGTCATGTTTGTAAATTGAAAATTGGGTTTTCGTGTAATTGCATTCATGATCATGTGGTTGTTTTGAAAACTGAGTTTTCATGTGTTGGACTGGATTTGTGGGTGCGTGTGTATCACGACCCCAAGCCGAGATGGGACATTATCTCGGTGGAGCTCTTTTGGTCACTCGAGAGCGGAATATACTGAGTGACGTCCCCTGGGTTGTCGCTGGGCGACAACGGGATCGGACGAGTTACGTGCCGACTCCGTGGCCCTTCTGCTGGTGGAGGCTAGAGGATGACCTGGCCACGAACGCACTGGGTGCGGAACTGGGCATCGCTCGTAAAGTAGCCAGGACGTGCGGATGGTCCCTAGGGGAGACCATGGTGCATATGGATTAATGGATAAATGAAAAATGGCTATTTTTTGGGAAAATAGCGTGAGTTGAATTTTGTGTGTCATTTTCTGAGAAAATGATGGATAATTGTTTTGGGCTATTTTCTGGGAAAATGGTAAAAATGATTTATTGGATTATGTTTTTGGGCCAAATGTGATTTTTGGCGTGTGTTGAATTTCTTTCATACTGCATCATGGGCATGCATGATTAGATGCTTACATGTGTTTTTATTTCAGAATTGGTTAGGTTATAACTTACCTGTGGTACCATTTAATGGTACTGCAGATTATGTTGATGTTGATGCAGATGCCGAGCCTGAGGATTTGGCTCCGCCGGGGGAGTGATCTGGAATCACTCATGCTATGTTTTATTATCAGACTTGTTTTATTTTATGGGACATTTGGTTATATTTTTTAAACGCTTTGTATTTGGATATTTGTATTAAACTAAAATTCTGGTACTAGTTGACTTATTTATTATCTGCTATGTATTTTATTTGTGCACTGTTTATTTGTAACACACACTTGACACTTGTCATTGGGATGCGTGACCGTGTTGTCATTATCCTGACGTCACGATTCCCGAGACTTTTTGTACGTGGGAGTCGGGGCGTCACAAGGTAATTTTTTTAAAATACCTAAATTGCAAGCAATTATGAATAATTTATGTAAAATAAAATTATTTGATATTCAATAACCATATATAAAATGTATGACATTATTAATAATTATGCATACTAAATAGTAAAGTCTAAGTTAGTAAGTAGTAACTATTAACATCATGAATATAATTATAGTAAAATATTTTTTTAATAAGTTAGTTACATAATTCACTTAATTTTAATTTAGTAATTTAAATAATTATTTTTTTATTAATTTATTTGATAAAAAATCAAAATAATTGGACCAAACCAATAACTAACAGTCCGATCCGATCTCTATGGATGTTCTGTTCAGTCTGATTCAGAGAAAATAATGGATCAAAAAATTTTGGTCCATCACTCATTTGGATCGGACCGGACCAATTTACATCCCTAAATATGACTATTGATCAATAAACATGCCTTAAAGGGAAAAAAATCCATTAAATCATGTTAACTTATTTGTCTTGACAAGACAAGATCAATTCGAGCTGTGATACGGATCAACCAGTGTTCACGGTTGATCTGTAGCACACGTGACGTGTCCTCTTTCTTTTTTGTTTTTTAATTTTTTTTATAGCAAAATCCCGTTTTCCCCTCCCCACCCGATTCCCTCTCCCCCACTCGATTTGCTTTCTCGCCTCATTGCCCCACCCAGCTCAGCCGTGAGCCACCTGCAGTGCCACCGCCTACCACCATCGACTCCCCCTCACGCCGACAACCTCCAGCCACTTGCAGTGCCTCATGCTCGACGAAAGCCCCCATGCGAAACCTGAAATGGGTTCTCCTAACGGTTTGCAGCTGCTACCGCCACCGTCGTCAGCCTCCAGCCCCACCGTCGAGCACCACCGAGCCCCTTGACCTCCCCCCTAGCCCCGTCGAGCACGGCAACCCTATCCCTCTCTTTCCCGAAATGGGTTTCACCCATACGGGTTCTGCAGTGCCACCGAGCCGTACGCCACCACCTCGAGCTTCCCTCAGCCACTAGCAGCTTCACCGCACCTCTCTCAGCCCTCCATGCTCAACCATGCCTCTAATTTGGCCTAGGGGGTACGGGTGGGGGAGAGGATGCGATGTGGGTTGCGGGTAGGGGAGAGGATGGCGATGCCGGGTGGGGGTGGGAGAGAGGATGCTGACACGGGCGGGTGGTGGAGGTGGGGGGAGAGGATGGGCAAGGGGCGGGGATGGGGGGCTCGGGCGACATAAGGTAGAGAGAGCAAAAAGAAATGTGAAATGAGAGGGAATGAGTTTTGTTGTGTGGGGGGGGGGTTTGCGCAGTTTGCTTGGGGACACATAAGGTGTGTCTCGGCTGATCCGGAATAGTGGCTGATACCAAGATTTATTCAGTTCTAAATACTAATAGAGGGTCGTTGATGTCTTTTTCTTTTTTCTTTATAAGGCGGATTATTTTTCTCGTCTCAACCCCCGACTCTCCTATTAACTTTGGATTGAGATCTTATTCTTATAAACATTATTCAGCGAAAATCTCATGTTTAAAAAGGATTACTATTTAAAAATTTGTTTCATTAATATATTTTTTATTATGAGAATTATTAAGTAATACTAGGGGTGAAAACCGACGTCGTCGGCGCGGTTTTTGGGCAAAACCGACGCCGACCGACGTTTGAAAAAGTGGGGGAGCCACCGACCGTAACCGGTCGATAGGGAGGAGGAAACCGATAGAGCGGTTCTTTGGCGGTTCTCGGTCGGCGTCGGTTCCCCTATCGGCGATTATCTACTGAGAGAATAATGAGAGAGAGAGTTACAGAGGAGAGAGAGAGAGTTACAGTTGCAGAATTCGAACTCGGGAAGAAGAAGAAGAAGAAGAAGAAGAAGCATTTCGAAACAACGCCGTTCTACTTAAGTGGAACGACGTCGTTTCAGACTTATTTTTTTCCTTACGTTCTTAATAAAACAGTGCTGTTCCACTTAAACTTAAGTGGAACGACGTCGTTTTGATAAGGTTATATTAAAAAAAAAAATTTTATTATATCGGTCGGTTCAGCAGTCCGATCCAGCTTCAAACTAGGACCGAACCGATGAACATCGGTTACTTGAAATTTCCACCGCATGCCGACCGGTTCTTTACTGGTTCCTGACGCGGCCGGTCGGTTCGCGTCGGTGGCTGCCGGTGGCGTTGGTTTCTGTACAGTCCTAAGTAATACTACATATAGTCATAAAGTGTGCAATTGCTTTAAAAAATAACGGAATCTATTATACTTACACAGTTCACGACTGCATATATAATTTTTCTAACTATTTTCATGGTCATTAATAAAATGAGTAGTGATGATGTAAATTTTGAAATTTATGTGAATTTTTTTAAGAGAAACGTTAAATAATATATATATAGATAAATTTTTATTCTACACATAGTATTTATTAATATGTTGAAAATTTTAAATTTTAAATTTTAAAATAAATCTTGTACCGTAAGTAAAATTAGTAATTAGCACTAATTTTGATGGATTTTGTTACATTAATCGAGCCTGGAAATTTGAAACGTGTCGGTAAAATAATTATGTCGGTACGAGGCCATTTGGCGCAAGTCACTGCAAGAGCATGGTGTCCGTGACTTGATGCTTCATGCGGGAGCATTTCTGTCCAATGGCGAATCATTCACAGTATCCCAGAGCGGGAAAAAATAAGAGAAGGAAAAAAGAAAGGAAGAAAGAGAAGTAGCGAGACCAACGGGTATTTTTTTCATTGAAGTCCCAAGCCGTCACTACTCTCACAACTCTCAGTCCCTTACTTTTGAACTAATTGCACAGACTCGTTCTCCTCTGCCTGCGCCGAGCCGCCCGAAGTCACAGAACAGGTGAAATGATTGACAATTTGAGCTCATTTTTATTCCTTACGTTTGTCGGTTGTCCTCTGAATTCGCATTCCTAAAATGCTCCGTTCTTGGCGAAGATCTTAAGTTTCGATCAGATTCGAAGAAGTGGTTTTCATTTCGACGCACTGTTGGAGTTTTTTTTGTGAAAATTTTAATGTTTTTCTCTTAATTGAACATTATAATTATCATTATTCTGAATTGTTAGATATTCGTTTCTTGCAATTCCTTCCAAATTGACCCGAATTCCCGCATATTGCAGCCAGATTTTGTTCAGTCTGGCTGAAATTGCAAAAACCGATAGGCCAATAGTTGTCGCTCTCTAGGTTAGTACACCATGGATTATTGTTCTGCGCATATTACCGAAATTCTTGCTTGAAACTCATTAAGTCTGGGAAAACATTTTTAAATCTGTCGTAGTTAAATTAGGCCGGGGTGTTTGATTGAGGTGGCGGTGGCAGATCTATTTATTATTCGCTTTTTTTTTTTCTATAAAAAAAAAAAATTATAAATGAGCTGGGACTAGTATCAGTCACAATAAATCCAAATATGTTGGGTGTTGCTTTTGCTAATCCGGATTGTTTGTTTTGCTAGTGGTGGCAATGTGTTTCAACCCCTGGCACGAAGAGAGGTTTCACCTTGAACGAAGCACTCACCAAAAGTATTATGGGGAGAAGCTTCTAAACCTCGATGTGATTCCTTTGGGTCAAGGCATGCAGTACAAGATGCAAGGCAAGGTCTTGTCTCATGGTATGGTCTACATTATTTGTTGTGCTCGTGTATAGCAAGGTTTTGTCTCATGGTATGGTCCGCATTCTTTATTGTGCTCGTCTGATATATATACACATACACGCATGCACACTCATTCACTCACACGCACAATATATCTGTTATTGGTTTCGGTCTTTCATATAAGGATATATGTTTAATCTTATTAAGCCGTTGTATATCTTCAGGGTGGAGGCAGAATGTTGTGGCATTTATCAGCCATATCTTGTCCACTATTGCCTCCTCCAATGTCAACTATTGCAGCAGCCTTCAGCTCCGATGGAAGAACGGTTGCTTCTATGCAGTGAGATTTCATTATAGTCTATCTTATACCTTATAAAGGTTGGGACAAAGATTTGCGCATAGATGCTTAATTTTTAAAATAGCCTTGTGTTTTTGTTCCTCCAGTGGAGACCATACCGTGAAGATTATTGGTAGCAAAACTGGGAGCTGCTTAAAGGTTTTGAGTGGTCACCGAAGGACCCTTGAGTGGTAAGTTTATATTATAGGCTCTATTCTTATTGTTCATACTTAGGCGGGTAGAATATGCTATAAACGTTGTCTGTTCCATGATACATACCAAAGTCTTGCTGTCATGATACTGTATTTGGCTTTTGAAGGAAAGAATTATTATTTAAACTAGTAATATGATTTTCTATGATGTGTGCCATATGGGAATCTATCATATGGTGATTGCCTGTTAGAAAAAATTGACTTGTTTGGAAATAGATCTCATCCCAAAATTCTCATCTTATCTCCTTCCCAAACATAATTCAAATACAAACATTTTCAATCTAATCATTACAACTTTTTCAAACTAATCATTACATCTTTCCCAAACTTTCAAACAAAAAATAAAAAACAATTCAATTTTTTCAAATCCCCAAACAAAAATAATATTATAAAACTATATTCTAACAATATTTTAACTTTATAATATTTTTTATTCAACTTTTTCTCTCTCATTTCCCAAAATTCAAAAAATACTCAACTCAAACTATCTCACTACTATTTACAAACTATCTTACTACTATTCACAAAATTCTCATCTCATCTCACTTCTCAAACGAGCCTGTCAAATGAGCTCCTTTTCATGCTCATTACAAGAGTGCATGCACACCGTTAGATATGATGTGTTACATAACATACACCTATTCTATGAATTTTCTGCGTGCTATGCATCTCTCATTCTCATATTCCAGTGGAACTTTTGCAGGTTAGGTTTCATCCCTTATATCCTGAAATACTTGTGAGTGGAAGTTTGGATCATGAAGTTGGATGCTAATACTGCAGAGTGTATAGGATCACGTGATCTTTGTAATTTCTTCTATGGGTTTTTATATAGCATTTGGAGAAGAATATCATGTTGAAATTGTACAATTTACATATGGATATGACAGTTAATTTCCTCTTCTCCTCACAGATCGTCCTATCGCTTCTATTGCGTACCATAAACAGGGGGAGCTTCTTGCTGTGGCTTCAGGTCACAGGGTGAGGATTTTTTAGCTTTGGATTTTACATAGTGTCTAATGTTGACTTATTCTTTAATTACAATAGTTTATAATTTCTTTATTAGCTATATATATGGTATTATGGCTGGAGAGCAGAGACATCTACACCAGCCATTGTGCTGTGAACACACCGGTCTCTTCGGGTGCGCATTTTCACCCACATGCAGCCCCTTTTGTTTTAATGTTTTAACTGCCAAAGTAACCTCTCTTTGCGGTATCAGAACACTATATGCCTTTGGGCCTTTCATGTTCTATCTTTTTGGTTCTGATATTGTGCTGATTTGCAGGTCAATGACCTTGACTCATCAGGTTGCTCAAAGACACTCGCAACTTCTCCAGGTTACTTGCATTATCCTCCACCCACTGTGTACATGGCTGGTGCTCATTCCAGTGGTCTTCCTTGTTTGGTAGATGAACTTCCTCTCATGTCTTCACACTTTTTGGTGTGGCCTTCATTTGCTAAAGATTATGGGAGAACATCTTTGCAGCCTACAAATGGGGGATGCAGGTTTGGCTAGTGTGCAACAGAGAGTGGATCCTTCTGCTTCAGTGCGGCCTCTGAGATATTCCACTCTATCAGGGCAGTATGAACTTTTATTGTCTCCTATTGATCCTAATAACTCATCACCTGTGCCTGAGGATATGGGAAATGATTCTTTAATGAGTGAAACAGATGACGTGATTCCTCAATCTGCTATGGATGCCATGGAGATGGTGGAAGTGCATCCTGAAGAGAGAAATGATCGCTTCTTTCCTTTTGGTGATCCAATGTATTGGGAGCTACCTACCCACCCATGGGTAGCCCAAGTGGTAAGGGCGAACTATTATGCAAAGCCCATGTCACAGGTTCGATTCCCCTTGGGATCAAATTGTGATTTAAGTGGGAGGTCATAGCAGTGGGTTGCTGAGGTAGTCTCCCCAGGGGTTTAGGTTCCATGGGTGAGTCCTAAGGGCTCTGCTGTGGGGTGGTTCCCCTGCCATTAAAAAAAAAATGTATTGGGGGCTACCTTTCTTGCAAGGGTGGTTAATTGGACAGAGTCAAGCTGCGGAATGCACCATGGGCTCAGTCAATGCTTCATCCCATGAGAGTTTATCAACATTTAGTGAAATGAAAAATGTTATGGCTCCTTCAGTTATGCCGATCAGTGTCAGCCAATCTGGAGTTACCGGAAGATCTAGTTCCCATCAGCATTCTTTACATTCTCGCATGAGGTCCAGATTGGATCCAATGAAGGTTTTAACTTCAATCACATTCCATGTGATGGAAGTGATCCTCAGCCCCCTACAAGCAGAATCCAATCTGAACTTGCAACGTCGATGGCTGTTGCGGAGTTACCTTGCGCTGTGAAGCTAAGAATATGGCCGCATGATGTTAAAGATCCATGTGCTCTTCTTGAAGCAGAAAAGTGTCGCTTAACTATACCGCATGCTGTACTTTGTAGGTATAACCATTAAATAATAGAGTTCTTCTATTTTTATCTTTTAAACTCTGTTTTGAGCTTGTTGCTACCATAAACATTCAGAAATCTGTAAATGGAAGTAGATTCTACTTATCTGAACGTAGTTATTTCTTGGAGTAACATTTAGCTTGAAGATAGAGATATTGATATTATTCCAACTATCCTTGTTTCCCCCATTATGGAACTAGATACCTTTTCTGCCTGTCTTCTTTTAGTAACATTAATGTGTAGACTAACTTATCAAACTATATATATATAATGTGTATGATACACGATACATACATCGGAGGGATGTTTACTTGTCCAGATATGTTTGCAGTGAAATGGGTGCTCATTTTTCACCTTCTGGGAGATTTTTAGCAGCCTGTGTTTGGCATGTGTACTGTCTCATCTGGAAGCTGATCCAGGATTGCAAGGCCAGGTCCACAACAAAATTACAGTGGCTGCAACATCCCCGCAGCATCCAATTTCAGCTCACGAAGTTCTATATGAGTTTCGGATATATTCCCTCGAAGAGGCAACGTGAAGCTTAAACCTACTCGTGTCATGTCTTTTTCAGGTTTTGATTTATGCTTTTCCTTGTACTTCTGCCTGATAATTTATGCTTGTTTATCCAGATTTGGTTCAGTGCTTGCATCACGGGCAATACGGGCTGCCCATTGATTAACTTCAATTCAGCTCAGTTGCTTTCTGGTGCCTCTTTTTCTTTTTCTTTGTTGTTGGAGGGGGTGATATGCTTTTGGGAGATTGGATAATCTCTAATGATTGGATATATAGTTTCATTTGTCTCACATGATACGGGTCAGCCTTCTCTAACAAATGAATGCATGCGTTCCTATGGAAAATAAAAACAGAAATAGTTTATAATTATATGAGTTTGGTAATGTCAACGGTAAGAAATATTCTTTGTACTTTTGAATTTTGGTGTGCAAGAAATTTTACTCAGTTATATCAACCTTGAATTTTTTCCTTTGTTATAAAAATTTTGAATTGCATATTTTTAGCAGTTTTTTCTTCACAATCAAATGGCATGTGTAAAGGAATATTAACTGTCCCTAAAATTTTTGGCAACTTTTTCTGCTTGGTGAAGATTTAGTTGTTTTAGTCAGAAGTGACGTGTGTAAGCCAGCAGATTTTACATTTGATTTATCTTTTTTGCATCTATTGGCAATGTTATAATTTAAACTGGTGTTGTGACACAATAATGACCTATTTTTACAAGCATTAAAGATTCATCAATTGTATTTATAAACTGGAAGCTGTGCCTGTCTTGTACTAAAGACGTTCATTTTATGTCCTTACTCCTCTCCTACATTGGAGCACTTGTTACTTGCTTATGGTCGACGCAATAGTTCACTTCTCAAGAGTGGGGGTAGTGGTGGAGGGGTTATTCTTGGACATGTATGTTTACAGAACTTCGTTACCCAAGACTACGTTGTGTCTCGTCTGGCCATGTACATCGCTCTGGTTTATGAGTTGCCTTCATTGAAAAACTAATTTTCACCAATCAAGTTTACAGAGTTTCTGATATGGAACTTGTGAGAGTTCTTCCTAGTGCCGAGGTTGAGGTCAACATAGCCTGCTTTCATCCATCAGTTGGAGGTGGCCCGATCTATGGGACTAAGGTAAACAAGACTTGGCATGTGCATCTTTGTATTTGGGCATCTATAGCTTAATACTTCATTTTTCATTTTTTTAATAGGCAAGTTATGTTGGGCTTGTTTGTGTGGAGTTTGGTTCTGTTTGTGTGCGGCCCAACTTGATGTACCGACTCAACAAGAATTCGTTGTAGTCTTTTAGGCTTGGGCCATGTTCGCTTTGGCTTGGGCCGGTGGGGGGTGGGGGGGGGGGGAATTTCACTTGTTTTGGCCCTTGGTCTGACCCAATCTGCAGACTAGGGTTTATTAATCTGACCTTACCCACTAAATAGGGTTTGCTATAAATTGTATTAAACCCTTCTACAGCCACACTGTATCTTTGATTTGTCATCTAAATAAAATCCTCCGAAGCTCCGTGCACCGAACCACATAAATCTTGTGTTCATGTGTGATTGATTTCATTTTTGCTTTATTTTTCTCTTATCGTTCATATCAAGTTAAACTTTTTTATTGACCAAATTCCATTTTTCTTTTAAAATTTGTTTTGCTGTAAATGCAGGAAGGGAAACTAATTGGGATCCTCCAGCATGATTGTTCTCACACCACAAATTGTGCAGCATCTCGTTTTCTTGCTGAAAAAAATGCTCAAGGTATGTTTAACTATGAAGGTGTTCCTCCATGGAAGCTTTTACTCCTGTGTAAATTTATGCATTTTTAACTAGGCATTCTCCTATGTATACTCTCAGTTTACATGGGTTGCGTCCCTAGTGCCTTTTAACAAATATCTATTACTTATAAAAAATAGAACACTGATGTGTTTAATAGATTAGTATTATTTGCCTCAAACATAGGTTTTGCAGCCTGAATGATGCTGCTTGTTTGTTGGTTGCATGTTTAACTTTTTCCTTTCCTAATGATGTTTGTAAAACTGATAGGCGCTTTTGACTCATTGCTAGGGACTCGTTATTCTATTCTTTTCTTTTTATTTTGCTTTTGTTGTTGTTGGTAAGGGAACAAAAAATAGTAGCTTTATATGAAAACTGTCGAATGTTTTTTGGTATCATTCACATGAAGCTTTGAAGCAAAACTTTGTAAGCACTTTATTTAGCGAAGGCATGCCAAGTCCATTGCCTGTGTGTTGAATTTGTTAACTTTGCTCAATGCAGTTGCTTCACATGTCATGGATTAAACTAGTCTGTCTATGATATGGACCTTCATCATAAACTCTTCTTGTTTCTTTATTTGAATATTTATCCGCCAAGAAAAATGGGCCATTCTTCATGATTGTAACATGTTTCCACCGATTTTACCAACAGACCTGTAAGAAAGGGGCACCCATAGTGGGCACCCCTTCACCTTCTTTTGGGGGTTATGAAGTGGCTCTTAAGCCACTTCATGGGGCTTGATGGCTGGCCCTTATTGGCCAGCCAGGGGGTTACACTAGAGTGGCTATTTACATAGCCCCTCCCCTCTTTGGATGAGACACTTGGATCAACAAGTTCTGATACCAATGTTAGAAAAACTAGATTAGAATGCATAGTGGAAGCGATATTACCTCGTCGGAAATATCTCGAATCTAGTGCGGTTATTTCACAGATTCTTCATCATCGTCGTCGTTCATCCATAATCCTCTTGGCGATGATGAAGTGTCCTACGTGATAATACCAGAGCAACACTCACACGTTCCACAGCCTAGATGCTGTGACTAGAGAGAACTAATACAAGAAATTTAAATGAAACCTTGAAATCGCAAATTAAGTTTATTGAATGACTTAAAAATCGCAATTGGACTTGTTGACTAGAATCTAAGGTTTATATTGTGAGTTTGACCTAAATGAGATTTGCGATGAGTCGTCGCTAACTTCATGGTTGTGCAAAGGACTTTTATATGTAAAAGAAACGTCTCTTGATAAGAGCATGTTTTGGAAAGTTAATACACATTAGAATGCGCATGGAGAGAAATAATCATTAAACACCACTTGAGAGTTTTGATTTAATAATTTGTTGTTGACCATGTAATTTTTTTGTACTTCATGGTATTGCTCATCGTGCACATGATACTGATGTGTTCTATGATCATGTGACTTGATTGGAAGCATTTGTTTTGGTAAGCACACAAATTCACCATAAATTTAGGAGTTATGGTGAAAAAAAGTATATCGACAGGCTTAGATTGGCTCACTCATATGAGCGATCGCCTTGGTGCTACAAAGGGGTAGCGAGCAAAGATGAGACAAGCGTCATTCGATACTTGTCCAGAGAGGGATAAGTTGTAAGACACAAAAAATATGTCGCCTTAGTGGGAGTTAAGATGAGGTCCATCATATTTAAAATGATCGTGTATGGTTTTCTACAATCCATGTAGCCTGTAGTTTAGCCAGATGCAAGAACCTTTTTGGCGCTTCGGATAGCGAGTAAATCGAGGGACTCGGGTTAGACTAAGATCTATATTGTGAATTGAGATTAGATATACGCTCTTTTTTTGGAAAGAGAACTCTACTGTAGCATGTATTTCATACTACATGTGCTTTTGCGATCAACAGAAGAGGTGAGTGAATGGTTCCCTGCTTCCTCACCGTGTGAGTCTTGTAGGTAGTAATTGATGACCTCAATTTATTTATACTCTTAGGAGACCTTTGACTATGTCACGAGGTTGATGTTTTAGTGTTTGCTACTTTGACATGTTATTTATGCCCACGAATGATGCGATCTAAAGAAGCATTGCTAGGAAAGCGACTGGATTGAAACTAAATGACACGAGCGCGAAGGGAAGACTATTTGGTAACACATCGATAATAGTGTGTACTCATTGCCAGCAAGTTATGTTGCTTCTTAGGAGTTGCAATATAGCTGTGAGTACATCATGTTTTATAGAGATTGAGCATTGCTCTGAGTCATTTAGACTAGAGAGAGATTAGGGATGCTTAGTCTGATGTGACCAATGAGTCGGGATATAACAACACTTTTAGGAATGTTGCTATGCTGGTTTTCTCTCGGAGAGATTTGGTATAGTGCTCCCATTTTTCTTTTACAGCTGTTCTCGATGGTTGCATGGCTTATTCTTGCCCACTATGTGTGAGTGGGAGATGTAAGAAAGGGGCACCCATAGTAGGCACCCCTTCACCTTCTCTTGGAGGTTATGAAGTGGCTCTTAAACCACTTCATGAGATTTGATGGTTGGCTCTTAATAGCTAGCTAGGGGGTTACACTAGGGTGGCTATTTACATAGTCCCCCCCTCTTTAGATGAGATACTTGGAACAACAAGCTCTCTCTCTCTCTCTCTCTCTCTCTCTCTCTTAATTAGTTCTCTCTAGTCACGCGTTTAGGCTGTGGAACGTGTGAGTGTTTCTTTAGTATTATCACGTAGCACACTCCACCATCGCCAAGAGGATTACAGATGAACAACAACGATGACGAAGAATCTGTGGAACAACTGCAGTAGATCTGAGATATTTCTGATGAAGTAATATCACTTCCGCTGTGCATTCTGATCTAATTTTTCTAACAAGACCACATGGATATATTCTTTGAGCTTGTAAAATTATAGGAAGCCTTTGTATGCCTGCATCCGCATGCATGTTTGCTTTTACGTATGCGTGCCGGGGATTGACCTTTGTTGAGATGCAAGGGATTGATCTCCAGTTAGATTTTTGAGCCATGAGCTTCCTTTAAACTTTCATTCGAGGGATGAATCTTCAACTTTGTGAACGAGTGACCTAAGAGAAACTCGTGACCTTCATTTGAAGGGTGATTGAAGAAGTTCCTCTATATGTGGATGAACTAGTTGGATCCCACGTGGTACATCCTTAGAATGCTGATGAGTGATGGCCCGATGGGCAAAATAAATTTACAGACAAACGATACAACTATAATTTAAAGTTTCTTCGATTACGAAACATGGATTTCTAGCCTGTAATCGTTTGCAAAGCAAAAAAATAAAAGAAAATAACACAACTATTTCTTGGCGTATAAAGCCAGACAGTAGTTTTAGGCAGTAACTTTTTTTCTTTTTTTTTTCTTTTTTTTTTATATAGAAAATAGGAGAGGTCACATGTTCATGGACCACGAGTGACTCTATCTCCAGTTTTATTAAGAAATAAACTCTCACTTATGACGGAGGAATACCAAGAATGCAGGACATTCCAATAAAATAACCAAAATCTAATCTCCAGTTTTTTCTAAACATCTAGTCAACTCTTAAGTACGGGAGCTCAATCTTATCCAGCGGAATCCAGCCTCTAAAATGCAGCGGCAAGTCCTTCACATTATTCCAACTTGAGCTTGAGGTGACATACAATGAACAAATATAACTAGCTCTCGTTTGTACTCTCTCAGTTATAAATTAATGCGATGGTATTTCCAGATACCTTAGGTCTGTCTCTAATCTTGTTATAAATTTTTGTGACAGGAAATAACGAGACGGCTCGAATTGGAGATGATCTCCAGCTGCAGATTTTGTCGTACAGTGAGCCGATTCACTCCTTGGGAAGGTCCGAACTTGTCTTCCTTTTATTTCGCGAACAATGGGTAAGTCTTTTGGATTTGGGAGTGATCATCTAGGCGTGCCTGATGAAGTACTAGCTTGAAATAGGATAATGTTTACTTGGGTGCTTCGGAAATAGTGGTGATAATTTCAGCATTTATTCATGTCCGGACTTAGGGAAATTATAAAGAACCTACTTATACTTGGATGGACAAAATTAATTAGCATCCCAAAGTCATACCGGATGTAGCTTTTCTCGTAAGTGGCCCTTGTGTTTCAAAAAGAAGGGTGCACTCGTTTATCGATATGACATAAAGAAGGAAATGAATCTTTGGCATTTTATGATCCTAGAGACTTTTGTAAAGCTGTCACCCATATTTGACGTACATAGATACTTAGGTGCATCATGTGGTTTTGTTTACATGCATGTCACCTCTCCAACTTAGGAACCACAGCTTAAAGCATCCATATCCGGTGCAATTACATCATCGTGTCAGATAATAATACGACTCGAACATGGCCAGATAATATACCAACATGTGTCCATGAGTTTAAAGTTGAATTTAAAGGTAAGATCCCTTGGCACGTGGTATGATATATACCTTGGCAATACGGAATGTTTTGGATATAGCTGGGACTGGTTTCGGTCAAAAATAGAACTTCCTTGATTTGAATTGGAGAGAGAGAGAGAGAGAGAGAGATCCAAATGTTGTTTTAAATACTTATGAGAGATGTTAGAAAAAATGATCTAATGTACTTTATCATGTTCATGAGCTTTAGAAGAATCGGGCATGTTTGGATACCAATAATGTTTGAAAATATTTTTGAGAATTATAAGAATTTGTTTGATATTAGGTTTTGAAAAATGAAAGCAAAAAAGTTGAATAATTTTTTTTAAATAAGTAAAAAGTTTTTTTTTAAAAAATAAATATATATATTGTATTTAAGTAATGCTTGAGAAGTTACGAAAATATTTAAAAATTTTAAAAATTTTATAATTACCCAAACATGTCTAAATTTTAACCCAAGCAATGTCGTATCTTTTACTAATGAATAATACTTATCTTATCATTCTATTCTACCGCTTTATTTTACTATTTTGATTTTTTATTTATTTTTTACTTAATAATTAAAGAAGTATTTTTTAATAATATTATGATTTTTTTATTTTTTTTAAATATTTAAAAATATTAAAATATATATAAAAAAAATACAAAATAAACAAAATAAAATCCTATAACTAATGGTAGCTCCCAGCGGTAGCTGGGAGCGTAGCATGGTGATTTTTATTTTACTAATTTGTTCTATGTAATATGGTGATTTTCTTGAACTTCCTCGTACTTTTTAGTCCTATTACCCACTAAATAACATGATTCTGCGTCATATCAAATACATGTATATTTGAAATAGCCATAGATTTTTATTTTATTTTTTTTTGAAAAAAATAGCACTCATTATCCTCTTTTCGGCTTCTCTCATATGCCGTCCGCATAGAATTTGTTCTCGTAAGCGTAACTACTGTCCACCACCACGTTCAACTGTTCTTTTGGATTTCCCATTTTTTGTTAGAAAAAAAAAGAGCAAACAAAGATTGAAAATGGCAAACAGAGGCGATTGTTAATTTGTTGTTTAGATAAATATTGTCTCATATTCACGAATTGAGTTATACAAAAGAGAATCTGACAATTCTATTCTCAGGATACAGTATTGTTTATATAGTGTACATATTGCAAATTCTGAACACTAATTTTAGAACGAATAGATGTAATAACAGTAATTGTAATCTTTCATTTGAATTTAAATAAAACAATTTTCTACCAGAAATGTGTGAAGTAACTATTATTGACAGTTAATAATAACTGTCAAAAAAGATGAAAAAAATGCATCATTTCGTTTGAATTAAAACCATTCTATCAAGTGCCAAGTGTGTCTATGTGTCGCGCACGTGTGTGGTCAGTGCTTTGATTTGGGTGACACTAGTACTATTGTGTGTCTACCTTTATATTCTAATTTATGTATTGTGAAACTCTCTACCTTATAAACCACTATAAGTTTACTTGTCTTCTGACGTGAGATTAACAAAAAATCACATTACAAAAGAAATTTCAAAAGAATTCCAAGTTAAATTGGAGGAAATATTTGAAATAATCCAACAACTTTTTGGTAAATTTCACTTAGAAAATTGTTTCAACCGAAGCCAATTTTGCATAAATGTACTGTTAGCAAAGTGATTCACAGAGCACCGACAATGTTATAACTTTTTTTATTGCCAAAGTACAATCAAACTTTAGGGAAGATTCTTGGTGACACGCGAAGCCGTCTTCTGGCTGCTCATGATTCGTAAGCTTTGCCTCAATATGTCAATCTCTCGCTCTTTCTTGTATTCTTCATGCTCCATAGAAGCTACTCTCGCTTTCAGTGCTTTGATGGTCTCTTCCTTGGCATTGAGTTCCCTCTGTAACTCTTCTATCATCATCTCTTCTTCCTCTTCTGCTCTCCAATACTGCACATCCCCTGCAGTACAAAACAGCAAGTTACCGGTAATCATTCATCGTGATCTTGTAGTTTTTTCCTTTTTCTTCAAAACCTATTCTTTCATGTGGGTTATTGCAGAAGATTGGGACCCAAGTTTTGACAGATCCAACTAAGAAATATGTACTAAGTGTCCCACTTCGTTTGTCGTAAAAGTGCATATAATGCAGTGAATAATATCATGTTTTCTGCATTTCAGTTTCACTGAAACCATGATTCTGTGGCCAATGATCTCACCAATATTGATTAGACTTTGGGTATGGACGGGGATGAAGATTATTCTATGTAGATTAACCAAGGCCATTGCATTACTGTAACAATTTCATTCACGTTCTTCTAATTTCCTTAAAGCACGTTTCATATGATTAAAAGCTGGGTTTAAAGTGTGAATATTCTAAAGGAAAGACACAAACTGAGACATTCTTTCCTCTCTTTTTTTTGCTGAATAATTGAGACATTCTTTCATATGGGGTAACCGAAAAACATTCTCTTCACCCCTATCCCAACACATGAACAACAGCAACTGAATCATGAATTAGAATTTCAGAGTGGATGCATTAGTTTCTGAGTACAGTGTGTGTGTACATATATACATATACACTAAAGAGAGTGTACCTACCATGATCATCATGTGTTCTCTGAATGAGATCATCAAGCTCCATCTTAATTGCAAGATATAGCTGCTTCCACTTCTCCACAGTCTCATCTCGCCGTGCTCTCTCCTCCCTCATTTGCTCCACCATGAAGCTGGTTCCCAACATTTCCCACTGATCTTTCTGATCACTAGTCTTCTTCTCCCCCTGCATCCCTCTGATCTTATCCTCTTTCTCTTCCACCATCTTCCTCAAGCTCTTCACCTCTCCTCTTAGCCTCTTCCTCTCTTGCTTCCACTCCGCCTCCTTGAATGCAAAAATCATCATGTCTCGCTCATAACCCTTGCTCTCTTTCTCCCTCTCACAAATCATCTCCCTCATTTCTTTCTGCAGAAACCCCGTCTTCTCCATCAACCCGCTAACGTCTTTGTCAAACAAATTGCTCTTGTTCTTGCTCGCATACGCACCCATCTCAGTTACTTAATTAACTCGGCGATGGGACTTGTTCTTTTAATCTTACAGAAACTAGAATAGAAGTGTGGATGACATAAATTGATCTTCCCCTAAGGCTCCCTCCATTAATAATGTACTCTACCTCAGGTATCTCCAGTCACTGTTGCTTAATCATTAATGGAAGCATCAATGAGGCTCGTGAAGACGACTGTCTTCGATAGATTGGAAACTTAAATGACCTGTAAGCAAATATAAATGGAGACAACCTGAGTCACATGCGATTTTTGTCTAGGAGCGTGGGGTAGAAATCACCTCCAATTATTGTCTGCCATTCCAAAGAGAGGCCCCGGGGGTCTGGCCTGCATGGGAGTATTATTTTCCTTGCAATTTCATTATGGCGATTTGTACTTGAAAGCATCCTTCCACAGTTGCCCACTTGTGGATGTGACAATATATATTCCGAATGAAAATCACACTCCAACTGTTGATTTAGAACGAGGTACAGTCTAGAAAAATTATTAGTTTTCGCAATTCATTCTTTGCCCAACTTTCTTTGTTTAATTTGAATAGAAAATATAATTTATAAAAATAATATTATTTTATAGAATAATAAAAATAATTATACGCGTATCATGATTTACTTATAACTTTATATATATATTATTTATTTATTTTAAATTTTATTATCTTCGATTGTGTTTATTGAAGTGACATTTTACATAGGTCATATTCTAAGTGGTTGAACAGTCACAAAATGTTTCATATCAATAAATTAGAGATGATGAAGTGTATAAACTGATCTAGTGAGATTACTCGTCATTTATAAAGACGTGGATATTATTTATACTACTGGTGATAGAAAATAAAATATAATAAAAAATATAAATATAAGAGATAATTTAAAAATTACATCTTTATTATTTTTAATTGTGATTGAATAAAAAATATTCATCCCTATTTATAAATAAATTACATAAATATGAGATAAGATAAATATTTTTAAGAATTAAATCTCTTTATTTGATAATTAAAAAATTAAATAAGTTGATTCTATAATTATGAAATCAAATAATTAATTTGTTTGATATTAGCTCAACAACTGTGTTCAATGAACGATCATTTAGCACTGAAAAACCATAGACTAGTCGTCGTGACTCCTCTTGTCGGGCTGTCTGTACCCGGAAACTGTTCTGGCCCGGATATGGCGCTACGAAGTTATGATATTATCTTGGACCTACGCGAAACTTGGAAAATACATCGAGAATATGGCGATGAGGATAGTCATGCTGCTGCAAATTTATTCTATTTTGTAGTTAGGTACCAAACATTAAAGTTGTTCATCTCTATATGAAAATTTCCATACATCTTTGGATTCTCTGGGCGAGAAAGACTTGCAGTTAATGCCTTTGGAATCTGATTTTGTCCCAAGAATGGGGGATGTATATATGCAGGGGGTCCATTTTCAGTAGAGAAAAGCTTGTATGCTGCCCATAATTGACCGCTATACTGTATCGTTCTGATTTTTTTTTTTACTTAATAATTAAAGAAGTGATTTTAAATGTATTGATGTATTTTTTTATGTTTTAAAAATATTTAAAAAATGTAAAAAAACAAAAAATAACTAGCGGTTTAAACGAGGGGTGTTACTCATCCGACAGAGTAGCAATCCCAATTTGGTATTTTCAATTATTTTTGCTTGTGTATACATTGTAGTAGGACTCCATAAGGATGATATGGCTCTGTATGGACATATAATCGTTAAATTTGCAGTTGACCCCGTTAAGAAAATCCTTTTGTTTTTGGTTTGTTTTGGTTAACACGGTGTGTTGATGCTAAAAAAATTGCATAACAGGCTGGAAGAGAAACAATAATTATTCTTGACCCGCTGGAACGACTCAAGTTTCTATTGATGTGATTTAGAGCTCCCAGCAATGATCCGGTGCGGCTATATGGCGTTGGTACATACATCTATGGTGATGAATAAGAAGTAAATACAGAGAAAACAAAGAGAGTGAAACACACATATTTACATAATTTGACATAATGCCTACGTTCACGGGTGTTTAAGGATAGAAAATCCACTATAATATCTGATTTCTCATTGTACAATAGAAGTCAGAGATTTATTTACTGAATGAGATATTTTTGATGGAGCTCTCATCATGAGGTTGAAGAAGCTGAAGTCCCAGAAACCCTTTCTCATTCGGTTGGATCCCTTTTTATTACTCTCCTTGGGAGTGATAAGGCATGACAAATTTATTTTACTCCTCGTTGGCGTGCCTGACTTGCTTTCTTTGTTTTCTCCATTTTCTCTTCTTGTTCCTTGTCTCTTCTTTGTCTCCTTTTTGTCTTTTCTTCCTCTCTCTCTTCTTAATGGCAGTTTGTTCCAAAAAGGACCTTGAGAATCTTTAAGATAAAATATATAACAGAAATGCAGAAATTCGTAGCAACCCATAGAAAAACAAATTTTGGGAACGGGTCCCCAATTTTTCGTTTCACTTACGTTAAGCCATAAGGATTTTCAAACACGAGGTTAGGTAGGAGATGAGCTCGACCGTGTGAAGTGCGAACATGGAACTCGACTTTGGCGGGAGATGTGTGGGAGATAGGCATGACCCCGTAAAGTGTGAGCGCAGAGCTCATCTTGGTGAGATAAGCTAGAGGCTGGCTCGACCGCGTCAGGTGCAAGCGTGGAGCTCGTCTCAGAGTGCGAAGATCAGGCAGTCGAATGACCTGCCTGCCTGTTGGGTGCCTGGGGAGCTAGGCGGTCCCTAGCCTTTCCTTTTTGTTGACTCATTGCCGAAGATAACTCGAGAGAGGCGGTTGTGACACGAGTGTAACACTTAACTTTTGCTAAAGGAGATGTCATCTCAGGAGTAATGTCGGGTAGTTGAAAAGACTGGATTTGCACTTCACCGCCAGGTAGGCCAAGCTACCATAAGACTTGACCCATCTGTTGACCCTCAACGGGAAGATAAGTAGAAGATGTTTGATAGTGCTGCGAAAGTCAAACCGATCATTGTAAATAATCTCCAGCCACAAGTGCGAAATTTGCAAACCTGAATTGTCTTACTAGAGTGTGGTGAATGTCTGAGACGGTTGTTGTGGCACGAGCGTAATACTCAGCGTTTGCTGGAGAAAATGTTGTGCTGGTGTTGTTGTCCAGGGGCAAGTCAAGGGACTCGGCTTGGCGGCACGAAAGTTGAAAAGTCAAGGGACTTATGTTCGACTGGCCATCTGGGCAAGTCCAGGGGCTAGTGCCCGGCCTAAACTTCATAGCGAATCAAGAGACTCGACTTGTAGCATGAAGGTAGGCAAGTCAAGAGACTTGTGTCTAATTGGCCGTCTGAGCAAGTTCAGGGACATCCGACCTAAACTTCGTGGCGAATCAAGGGACTCAGCATGTAGCACGAAAGTCGGCAAATCAAGGAACTTATGTTCGACAGGCCGTCTGAGCAAGTCTTGGGACTTGTGCCCTACCTGACTTTGTGACGAGTCAAGGGACTCGGCTTGGTTGCATGAAGGTCGCAAGTCAAGGGACTTGTTTTCGACAAGCCGTCTGATCAAGTCCTGTGACTTATGCCCAGCCTGGCTTCGTGGCGAGTCAAGGGACTTGGCCTATAGCACAAAAGTCAGCAAGTCAAGGGATTTGTGTCCGATGGGCCATTTGGAAAAGTCCTGAAACTTGTTGACTTCGTGGCTAGTTAAATGACTCGATTTCATTAAAGAAGATGCTTGTCTGTGCTAAAAATGCCAACTTGATTAGCGTAAATATCTCAAATCACAAATATGAGGTTTGCAAACCTCTTTGCTAGTGCATGGCCAGGGTTGGAGGCATGCCGGTGAGGCCTGTGGGCAACCATGTTTCGGCAATGATGAAGATTCGAGTGCTCACGATTCCAAGCAGCTTATTCTAATAGAGACATATTAAGACGCCCGGACAACTGCCGAGTGGGTTATGTAGCCGGTGTTCCACACCACAGAAACCAATTATGTTAGTAAAAATGAAATTCATACAAATCTTGAGAGAGACAAACTGTGATGTTTTAGCCGTTCTAGCTGATCTTTGCTTGATTGAAATTATTTGCTGGTGGTGGTTATTGTTTCATATTCTTCTCTTCTTTTTTATTTATTCTTTGCCTTTTGTTTTAGAACCTGTGGGGCACCATATAACTCACTTTGGGGACAAGCCTTGACCACGTTGGTGGATTGGCCGTTGCATGGGACATGCATGTTCCATGCAACGAGTCTCATTGGTTGGACATTTTTCTGGGGCCATGTGACCTCATGCGGCAAGGATTGTCTGATTGCTAACAGTGGCCAACTAAGCTGGAGAAGAGCGAGTGGTTCAAATCGAGCAAGTGATCCTTATGCACGGCCGTTGAATTTTTGTGATTGAGGAGGCTTTGTCGGGCAAGCCCAGGTCATGCAACTGTGTCCGAGCAAGTGGGGATGAGTAACTTTGCATTTGTGCATGCAGTAGCTGAGCAAGTGGGACCGTGCAATTGTCAGAGTCTAAGGAGTTTAGGCTATAATAGAGGAGTTGGACACTGGGAAGGGCACTGGCCGAGCTGCAAGTTTGCTCGCACGTGCATGGCCAAGAAACTTTGACTGAGACGCATTTGTGCGTGATGCCTTGTGGCCTAGCAAGGTACGACTGGATAGCAGGTGCCCAAGATGTTGGTGGTTGCAATGGGTAACTGAGTGCATGCTCGAGAAATTCTGTTCGAGGAGCATGTATGGTCGAGGAGTATCTGCTCGAGGATCTCAATAGTCAAGGAGGGTTGTGATAGTGTTGGTCAATGAGGTTATTTGTGGCATGGAAGATCGTGACAATGCTAGCCAATGAGGTTATTTGTGGCCAAGTCACGCATGTGATGGGTGCCCCCCGCCAGTGGGTGGCTGAGGAAGACCTCAGGTTGGGGAGATGGTTGCGTGCCAGTGGGTGACCGAGCAAGACCTCGAGCCGAGGAGGTGAATGCCTGCCACTTGGTGATTGAGCAACTTGTTCTGTGGAGCATCCCATCGGCGACAGAAATCGCTGACAGGCTCGTCAGTGCCTGACGGTGGTCCCACCAGCTTGTTAGTGCCATGGAAGAGGGACCGTCAGGTGCACGGCAACGTGCACTCGTTGCCTCCTCTAGTGCATTGTGTGCACGTCCCTCGTTAATGGGAGAGGTCCTGAAGGGGGTAGAAACTGTTGTGGGCCACATGGTGAACGTTGATAGGTTCAATGGGCTCACGGCTGGCTGTCGCAGTCCCCAGCGGTAGGGATGAGCCGGTCGGAGACAAAATCCTCCGACGACCCAAGTGGTGGTCGTTAGAGGGTTCCCGGGCTCATGATGGCCCACCGCAAGCCTCCCCGTTTACACTACGACGTGAACCCACAGTGTGCATGGCACTACACAGTTGGGATGTGCATGTGCCTGGGTACTGTGCACTTAGGTGCACAGTGTTTTGTGTTGCCCTGTGCATGTGCCTGGTATTGTGCATTTAGGTGCACAATGTTTTGCGTGGCACTATGCACTTAAGTGCACAGTATTTGCTCGCCAGTGCATGTGCTATGTGCATGTGTCCCGTGCATAAAATACACCCCCACGAATCGGGAAGATGAGTTACACATTCACTTGAGCTGCAAGTGCCATTTGCAGGCACTTAAGTGCATAGTATCGTTAACTACATGGGTAATGAAGAGTTTGCTCGCCGATTTTTGTGATGACATTGTCAATAAAAATAAGAGTAGGAAAGTTGGGAATACTTTTTTGGTGAAAATTTTGTCTTATCACCCTGTGATTACTTTGCACACCAAAAAATCATCATTTTCCCACTTCTGGCGTAGAAAATAAATTAGATCCCATGGACAACTTCAATTGTTGATGCTGAAAAAATCGCACAATAAGTCGGAATGAAAGAAAGAGTCATTGACGGCCCATTGGGATGACTTGGGCTTTGATTGATGTGATTTGGAGCCCCCAACAATAATCTGGTGCGGTTGTACGACATCGATGCATATGTCCAAGGAGATAAATAAGAAGTAAATGTAGGAAGAATAAATATAGTGGGACACACATATTTACATAGTTTGGCATAATGTTTACATTAACCGACGTTTGGGGATGTGAAATCTACTATAATATAATTGTTTACAGTCTCTCATAGTCTCTACTTTCTCACTGTACAATAGAAGTCACAGATCTATTTGTTGAAGGAGATTTTCTATCTTGAGCTCTCATCTGAGGTTGAAGAAGCTAAAGAAGACCTGAAGTCCCATAAACCTTTCTCATCCGGTCTGATCCCTTTTTTATTCCTCTCCTTAGGAGGGGTGAGGGATGACAGTTTTATTCCACTCCTTGTTGGCGTGTCTAACTTACTTTCATTCATTTCTCCATTTTCTCTTCTTTTTCATCTTTTCTTTATTTTCCCTTTGGCACTCTTTTTTTCCTTGTCTCCTCTTTGTCTATTCTTCATCTCTTTTCTTATTTGTCTTTTAGTGGGGGCCTCTTTGATGGGCTAGACTTAATTTATTTAGATATGTGATATTTTATTCCTTTCATAGTGACTATTTGATTACATTTTAATTTTAAAAAACAAATAAATAAACTGCAATTCATTTATTAAAATATCGAACATAAAATTCATGTCAAAGATTGTAAGTCTCTATATTTTAATTTATTTTATAATTATAATGAATCGCACGACAAATAATGTATTTAAACAAAATTTATAAGGAGTATAATTCTTTTGTGGTATTAGTATTACTCCTGCAAACCTCGGTTCTATTAACCCTCCCCAAAAAATAGTCCATAAGTGGTAGCATGTTGGACAAATACTTCTCAGGGCCTCAAGCCCAGTAGAATAGCAGAACTCCCCCCAACCCAACATATGTTGGGCCTCAGACCCTACAAATTATCTCGGCAATATTGAGATTAAAGGACCAGCGCAGCCCAGAAAGAAAGGGAAAAAAAAAAATCACCTCTTAAAGGCCGGGGGGGGGGGGGGGGGGAATAAAACAACATTTCGTAGCAACCAAGGTTCATTTCGTTGTATTGAAGATATTTCCAAAGTATCTTTTTCACCTAAAAAATATCTCCTGTGCCTTGGATATACCGATTTGATCAAGGAACTCGGCACATTTTGTATAAAAATTCTATGTGTACTTACTTTTATGTAATTTTTATACATTCTATTAATATGATTTGTTGCGTCATTTTTTTTAATATAAAATAATTATTTTGACCAATCACATTAATAAAGTGCATGATAAGTACGCAAAATTGACGGTATCTAACATAACTCTATTTTGAAAGGAACCGCAATCTTCTTTTACACAATTGCTTATATAATAAAAAAGGAAATTCTTGCATTAAAATTATAATAAATGCAACTCTACAAAAAAAATATAATAAATAATACTAATAATAATAACTTATAATTATTTTACAACTCTACATAAAATAGAGGGTATTTTTGTAACATTAAAATTTATAATAGAATGGCATGATTTCATTGGTTATTTGAAAATAAATTATAAAAGAATTGTTGGTATATAACAGATTTATAATAATAAATATAGAAATACGAGGGAAAAAAAAAGAGCAAGTCATGGGCCATTTATCTTTTGAAGTTTGTGTGGAATATATGAATCCGATCAATGAGCTTTTGTCGTTTTCAACAGACAGAAAGTAAAAGTGTCTTTCTTTTGGTCATCATGAAGAAATCCTTTACTCTGTCCTTACCCTTTGAACTTTTACATGGCAAACAAATCATAGATGGTGGCATCGGTGGGCGTGGAACTTTTCACAAGAAGACAGTGATAGAGAGGAAAAAATAGAACCCATAACACTATTGCCATCGAATATTACCCATCGTTGGTGGACCCTAATTCATGGAAACAATATTTTAGAACCCTAAAGTCTCTTTATTTGCAAGTTTCAGTCAGTCCATCAGCTTTGATGATCCTTTTTAAGTTAACTCTTTTCCCACTCTAAGTTATTGGTTAGTTACACTTAATTCGGGTGGTTGAGTTTCCAAGTGTAATTAATGATTATCATCTATAATTACTTAAATGAAAAAGTAAAATGTTTTTTTTACTTACATAATAATATGAATTGATGTGTCAACTATTGATACAGTGAAAATTTAAAATTTGAAATTTGAATTTTAAAAAAAAAAAATTGATGAAATAAGTTTTATAAGTAAAATTAAAAGTATATATAATAATATTCGATGAAAAATATTATTCTTGTATTTTTAGTCATCATATTATTCTTTTAATTATGTATTGATCATTTGATATCATGTTATAAAGTGAAGAAATGGGTTGAGAGGCTTGTAAATATTATTTTTCTTACCAAATCCATTGACTCATTGATTCTTAGGAATTGAGATGAGATGGTGATCAATACAAGAAGAAAAGAGATTTTTAGCATGATCCAGATTTGTCTTTCAATGCAATGCACCTAATGGAAAAACCTTTAAATCATGGTTGAAAAAGTAAGTTTGCAATGCAACAATTGTCAACCCCAGGTAACCTTTTCAGCTTTTCTTTCGTGTATGAGTCCATAAATGATTGAGTTCTTCGTAAGTTGACGTGTACAGCATATAATTTACGTTATTTAAATAATAAGATTTATAAATATTTAAATTTTATTTTAGATTAAATTATGTCATGTTAAGCATTTATTAGATATATTATTTACACCGGCTGGATTCAAATGCGTCAAAGTAGCATAATCATATTGTACTTAACTATTCTGAAGACAAAAAAAGAGTCCTTGTAAATTTTGGAGAAAAATACTGTTATATTTATAAAGAAATTAAATAAAAAAAATCTTATAAATTGACGTGATTTTATTTGATTTGTTAGATTTATTTGATAATTATAAAATAATTTTATAATCGGATAAATTATATTAAATTATATTAATTTATAAAATTATTTTTATATAATTTGTTGTGATTAGAATATTTCCTGACAATGCACTATGTAAAAAGAAAAAAATGCACATGGAAATCCATCTTAAAGTGGTTGGACCTGTGGAGGCATCACCTTTTTAAGAGACTCGTTGGTGGGGCCCACACGATATTATATATTGTATAGCCAAGCCCACTTTCTCGTTGAAAATCCTCGTTTAAGGAACACCTTTTTCTTCTTCGATTAACAAAAAAATAAAAGATTGTTTAGGAATTGTCGATTGTGTGAGACAACTTTCCCAAACTGAGAGAAACTTCTTTTTCTTTCAAAGTCAAACGTTGTGGCCTTTTCCTGTCCTAATTTTGACCTTTTTTGTACCAATTATGCTACACAATCTACACTTCCATTTTTTACGGCTCTTTTACTATTCGAGAAGATCTTATCGTCATAATTATATTGTATAAAAATAAATTTATAAATAGATATAATTTTATGTTATAAATTATATAAATTTTATAATCTGATATAATACATTAAATCATATCAATATATAAATTTATTTATAATTAAAATATTTATCTTATTATTCTATTGTTGATCACTCCATCGATCTCATAATACCAAAGGGTATTGCTTCTGGTGTTGGACTTGAGACGGTTCCACGTGTGATATTGATATTTGGAAGATTTTCCAAAATATGCCACTTCAAAATGTTACAAAACTTCGTAGCTGAATTTACACTGCCTTTTAAAAATGAATTTATACTTGAAATCCAATACTGAGATAAGCATATTTGGCCTATTACGGTCGCTGGGCGGTATAGTAGCAGTCCCCTTAAAATAATTTTGGGGGCCACTATCAGAGAAATATTTTCAATTCACCCTTTTTTGGTGCCTTAAATTCGTCAATGGACATTGGACACGAGAGGTTGGAAGTGACATCGTGTATAACAAATATAAATTGACCATAATATAAAAATAATAAAAATGTTAAGTATTTTTATTAAAAAAATTTACTTCATGTCGATTATTAATATGTTAAAAATTATAAAATTAAAATTTTATTTTTTTAAAAAAAATAAAAAAAATAAAAAAATAACAGCACTCTTTATAAGTAAGTTGGCGCTTCGACATATATTAATAATGTGTCGATAAATGATTTGCAAACATGGAGACCAGGGATGACTTGCAAAAATGATCACGTGCTGCGCCGAATAGAGAACCTTAGCATTAAACAAGCAACCATATCGGTAACGACAGTAAAATTTAGAGGTACGTGTGCAAACAGAAACAGTAGCTCAAATGGGCAGTATCTGCAAATAAAACAAATACCGAAGGTCAAATCCGGAAGTCGAGCTTAATATTGAGTTTTACGCGTTAACGTTGTTTGTTTGTTGTGCTCTTCGATAGGGAAGCGGAAGCCAAAGCAGGGAGAGAGGGAGAGAGAGAGGAAGAAACAGAGGGAGAGAAAGAGAGAGAAAGTGCGAGAAAACAAGGGGGAAAATAGTTGCAAAGGAAGGATTTGGTCTTTTCCCACTCTTCTTCCCGCCTTTGCTTGGCCCTCTGCAACCGCATTTTCCCATTTTACCTCCCCTACCCACATTTCATTTTCCCATTGCTTAGCTATAGACCACCAAAATTCAAATTCCGTGCTGTTTGGGCGGTAAAAAACGGAGCATTTGCACTCGTTCCCGGTGCGACTTCGAGTTCAAGGAAGGGTCCGGGCATTTAGGGACTTGATTGGATCGAATTTGTTTTGATAGGTGGGATCTATGGTTTGGTCCCATTGGGTGGTGGCGGTTGGTCTTGAAGGATTTTAGGGTTCATTAACTCAGCCTCAGATCTCAATCTCGTCACATTTTCGTTTAAAAATGGTATTCGCTTTCCCTCGGCCTGGCATTGTCTTCCCCTCGAAGTCTAGCTATCTTTTTTCCTCTCTCTCTCTAATAGTTTGTATTGAATTTTAAAAATTATGTACATGTCTTATTTTTCACATCAATTCATGTTATTTATTAACTTAGTACCACGAATCTGTGCTGAAATTTGACTTGAACTTTTCGAGTTTGTTTGTGTGTAAATTCGAGATATATCTGTATGCTTGCATTATTCAGCGGGAAGCACTGTAGTCAGATTTTATCTTCATTTTTACTTTAGCAGATTTCGTAATCAGATGTGTGGAAATAAAATGGTTAATAGGATACTTTTGAAAGTATTTATCTCACAAAATTATCATTTGTTAATGATTAACGATTGGTCACATTTAGTTAGTCGATTGAGTTAATTTTTCTGGGGAGGCAGGGGCACTCTCCAGCTTTATGTGTGAATGGATTCCATTATCATCAGTGGTTGCACCCTTGCTGCTCTCCTCACCTATTTGCTACCTTGCATGACGCTTGTATTATATGTCAATGTTCATCTTGAAAAGTACTATACTCACACTCTGCTCTGTATTATAGACTTTCTGATGAGATAATTAACCACACAGGTTGTCCAAGCCAACTTAATGGTTGGATCTCATGTCTGGATGGAGGAGCCTGAGGTTGCTTGGATGGATGGTGAAGTTATAGAAGTTAATGGTGAAGATTTAGAAATAAGCTGTACATCTGGAAGGATTGTGAGTGATGTTTCTCAAAATTAATATGAAATTATTGCATCATAACTGTGGATTTTGTTTATGATTAAAAGAATTTCATCAACTTGTTTTCTTTGTTGCTATCTGATTCTATTCACATGTTTAAAACCTGTATTGGATGATTGATATTAGTTCTTTTTATATTAGTTTATACGTGCCTTTCCTGATTTAGTGCCAATTGAGTGGAATAAGACATATTACAGGGAAAATTCATTAGAAGTTGATAAGTGGTTTGCCTAATGTGGTGCATTTGGAGGCAGAGGAATGCTTGAACCTTTGTGGATTGTGAGAAGACCGTGTAGGAACTAAACGATTCCATTTTAGGTCTCTTTAGACTGAAAATAATAATTTATGTTCGTCTAGCCTAGTTTTCAAGATTTTCTTGGTCCTGCTACTCTTTTTGGCTAGGTATATTTAATGTAGAGAAATGATTTGTACAAGCCCCAAATAGACAAGTCCCATACAAGCCCTTATAAAAAAGTGGTTCCCACCTTAAAAAAGTGTAAAAAAACTATTCTTTATTAGTGGGACCTACTTTTTTACAAAAGACTTGTATGAGGCTTGTCTATATGGGGCTTGTATCTAGCATTACTCATCTAATGTATACTCCTCGTGTATTTGGGTTGCACCTTTTGCTCGTTAACAAAATTATCTTATAAAAATAAAATTATCAATCGCATCCATGATGTTGATTTTTGGGTTTGTTGATTGACAATTTTTTTTTTTATCGATAAACAAAATTTTCTTGAGCATGAAATAGACAAAGGCCCGAGTATATGGGACACATACAAGAGCGTCGCCGATGTGTGCGGTTTGTTGATTGACAATTTTAAGAATTACTTTATGACTTATGTGCCTATAAGGAGGTTGAATACTTGAAGCCTCCTTTACAATCTATATTGTCAGGATTGCCTATAAAAAGAATTAGATTTTCAGGAGTTTGATCCTTAATTTTACTATTTGTGGCTGTGTTTTTGGTCATGTTGTTAGTTCTGAAGCACTAAAATGGACTGTAAAATTTTCCATTATGGTTTTTTGTGACCGAGGAATTAGCTTTGAAATGTAGGTACAAAAAGTAAGAGTTCTTGCATGCCTTATCATCTTTCCAGTGTAAGAGAATTTTTGTTTTTGATAAATAATGCAAGAGAAATTTAGTACAAAAATCTCCATACATCAAGGGTAGTGGCCTTTATTTCATCTCTTGGGAGGCCAAGATCCTGGAAATATGCTTGCTTTCTGCATTTTATTCTATTTTGCCCAATTGTTTTAGAAAGAGTATTTATGCATATGGTGGTTAAGGTTCATTTGACTGTATCTATAGTTGGTTCTAAGTGTTCATGTGACATTATCAGAGCTTCATTTTATGTTTATGTACATAGTGCCTGCTTCATGGGGTGGTTTTCGGTTGTGTAAGGGCTTATATTTATTTATGTTGTAGGTTGTAGCCAAAGCATCCAATGTCTATCCAAAGGATCCTGAATTTCCGCCATGTGGTGTTGATGATATGACAAAGCTTGCTTATCTGCATGAACCTGGGGTTCTACAGAATTTAAGATGTCGTTACGATATAAATGAAATATATGTGAGTATTAATAAGAAGTTTCCCGTTCCTCCCTCTTCTCCCATATTCACTTTGAAATGGATAGTTTCTTATAAGTTCAGTTGCTTCACCAATATTTAATTCCTTTTTCATCTTTATAAGGTGTCTACAAAGTGTGGACACATATATTTATTTGCTGTCGACATTGAGTTTTGTTGCTGTCTATCATTTTTCATTTTTTAAGTTGTATATCTCTAATGGTAGAGGTTTACAAAGCTAAACTTTCTAATGGTGTTTCCAGACATACACAGGAAATATATTGATAGCTGTAAACCCTTTTCGAAGGCTACCTCATTTATATGATAATCATATGATGCAACAGTATAAAGGGGCGGCTATAGGCGAGCTAAGCCCCCATCCTTTTGCTATTGCAGATGCTGCATACAGGTATCTGTCGTATCCTTCTTTCAAAACTTATGGGAGTACTCAATGTTATTTGACATGCCTAAAAAATAAAAATAAAAATAAAAATTGTTAATGTAGATTGATGATTAACGAGGGAATAAGCCAGTCAATTTTGGTTAGTGGGGAAAGTGGAGCTGGTAAAACAGAAAGTACAAAAATGCTTATGCAGTATCTTGCCTATATGGGAGGGAAAGCTGCAGCTGAGGGAAGACGGTCTGTGGAGCAGCAAGTCCTAGAGGTTACAATTTATTTGATACTTATTCAAATGGATGGTGTTAAAGCCGATGATTCTAATGTTGCTTTCTTATATGTTATGGCTTTTTCTTGGAAAGGGATCTTGCATGACTGCGAAATTCCAGTCGATTCACTGTTTTTCTTCTTATTTGTTTGGCAGTCCAACCCTGTGCTAGAAGCATTTGGTAATGCAAAGACGGTCAGAAACAATAATTCAAGGTGGAAACCTATTTCTCATATCAATTGTTTTTTTCTCCTGATTTCTACATTTATGATGTGTTGTATGTTCTGTTTGGTTGGGTGAAATTTTTTCTGAATTGTATATAACACAATTGCAGTCGCTTTGGTAAGTTCGTGGAGATTCAGTTCAATCAATGGGGGAAAATATCGGGTGCTGCCATCAGAACTTATTTATTAGAACGATCCCGAGTTTGTCAAGTATCTGATCCTGAACGAAATTATCATTGCTTTTATATGCTTTGTGCTGGGCCACCAGAGGTAAATTGGTCTCCTCCCTGTGTATGATGTCTTGATTGATCATTGATCAAGCACAATAGTAGTCTGCATAAAGTTTTTTAGTTTGCATAATGGAAGTCATCAAATGGAATTACAGGTCAGGGAAAGACTTATAAACAAAAGTAGAAACAGAGAAAATTCTTGGCGTAGCTTTTGGAATTTCATAGCATGGTGTTCATGTTAAAATTTGTATATCTGTTGGGTTGGTGTTAGAACCTAGGTTCCCTTGGATTCTATTTCCAGAATCCAGAATAGTCAAAGAGACACTGTAGTGGCATTTACAGCTTAGTTTTATAAGGGACTGTGATGCACTGACTTTAATTTTGTATGTCAAGTTGGTTTCCCGATTGGTTTTTCTTCACAAATCTAAATGACAATTGATTTTTAGGATGTTGAGAAGTACAGACTGGGAAATCCAAGAACATTCCATTATCTAAACCAATCAAAGTGCTATGAGCTGGATGGAGTCGATGATTCTAAGGAATACCTTGCAACTAGAAAAGCTATGGATGTTGTTGGGATCAGTTCTGATGAGCAGGTACTCTGTGGTTAGTTCTTTTACAGCATATATTTGTACGAGAATCTCTACTAGAGTTTATTGTTCTCAGGATGCAATATTCCGAGTTGTAGCTGCAATACTTCATTTGGGCAACATTGAGTTTTCCAAGGGAAAAGAAATAGATTCTTCTGAACCCAAAGATGACAAATCTCGGTTCCATCTCAAAACGGCAGCTGAACTTTTCATGTATGTGATAATTGTTTACTATTTTCTAGAGAAGTTAAAAGGCAAATCCTCAATATGCAAGTTTGGTTTAGGTGTCACGAGAAGTCTCTTGAAGACTCGTTATGTAAGCGTGTGCTTGTGACTCGTGATGAGACCATAACAAAATGGATTGATCCAGAATCTGCAGCTCTCAGCAGAGATGCTTTGGCAAAAGTTGTTTATTCAAAGTTATTTGATTGGTAGGTTTTAATGTACTTAGTAACTTCATCATTAAGGATATATTGTGTCCGTTAATTTGTCTTCCTTTTTTCCTTTTGATTAAATGTTTTGAACACTGAATGACTCAGGCTTGTGAACAAGATTAACAATTCTATTGGTCAAGATCCCGATTCAAAAAACTTGATTGGGGTTCTCGATATTTATGGATTTGAGAGTTTCAAGACAAACAGGTGCTTAACTGGTATGCTTTTGTTTTCATTATTTACAGAGGTTAATTTGTTGCCAAGGACAGGTTGAAATAATTGTGATTGATCTGATGGGGATGTCTAGCTGAAAACATAACTTTGTGGGCTTGATTCCATTTGTATGTTAATTTCGTGATGAATCATATTTTTGTTCATTTAAATATATGCTGGTCAGTTTACTTGTTCAAACACTCCTACTTGGATACTTTTGGGTCATAGCTTGCTTCTTACCATTTTTTCTGGCTCTGGGCTTTTCTTGAGGACTGCTAATGGAATGGATATGTTAATTTTGAATGATTTTTTAGGTTTTTTCATATAGATACATAATTACAGTTGTATGATTTGACCCTTGTTTGTTATATTTTGAGTTTGGCATTGTGTAAAATGTTTATTGGCTCTGTGCAGCTTTGAGCAATTTTGTATCAATTTGACTAATGAAAAACTGCAGCAACATTTCAACCAGGTTTTGAGCATGAACATTGCTGTATTCTTTAATTTCCTCGATCTGCCAGATGATTTCCAACTTAGTTTAACATCAATAATGTGTTTGACAGCATGTTTTTAAGATGGAGCAAGAAGAATATACAAAAGAAGAAATTGACTGGAGTTATATAGAGTTCATTGATAACCAGGATATTCTTGATCTCATTGAAAAGGTTTGTCAGTTTTCTGGCTGCAATTGCCATCACACATTAGAAAGAAAATTCATTTCATCAAATGTTCTATGGACACAAGTTATAATGCTCCAATGTACATTAATATATATTAAGATTATGGACTTTGAAAGTTATTTTGTTCGATTGCTTCTGTGTCTGCTTCAATCATTCCTTTTCTTGAATGCTACGGTTCACCTCTCTTGGGTCCTTCTTTTATACCTCCTGCATACTTGAATTTTACCCTTTTTTTATCCTTCATAATGAAACTGCTACTTGCATGTGTATGAATCTTCTTTGATGATATAGTGAGACAGTTGTCCCACTTGTCTTTCCTTCTTACATTTTCCCTTCTGGTTTCTTTAGTTTCTTATATGTATTTTTAATTTTCCTCTTTTTATCTTTGATGAGCCCCTATCAGTCCAATGATAGGTGTTTGTGGCTAATGCAGTAGGGGCCAGCACTTGATACTAAAATCCTGAACTTATATCCAATATCCATGGTTCCCCTCCCAGGTCCTAGGCTAAAGATTTCCTTCGTATAACAACAAATTGGACTTAATAAGAGTTCACGCATGCATGTGTGCACACACATACACACAGATACGCACATATGATTGTGTGTATATATGTATATTTATACACAGATAAATATTGATGACATTTTATCTTATCATGAATCCTAGTTGACTGTAGGTTGCTTTTGTGCAATTTTATCATACTTTTCCATCTAAGTTCTTTGTTCTTGTTTTCGGTGCCTTTGTTGTTGTTTCCATAGTTCAATTCTTGTTTTAGTTGGATTAAGGAGACACATTGATGAATGACATAATATGTGCTTTATTTTTCTAACATGTACGTTTGTAATTCAGAAACCTGGTGGCATCATTGCTCTTCTGGATGAGGCTTGGTATGTTTCAAAAGATAAAAAAACCTATTATTCCATTTTATCTCCTTTAGTTTTGTAACAGTAAACCTGTTTGGTCCCTGCAATACTTTTTGTTTCTCAGTTTGTTCTTTTTCTTAGAATTATGTACAAATTTATTGGGTGATTGTGACATAACCCCTGGTATTTTTTGTAGTATGTTTCCAAAATCAACGCATGAGACATTTGCAGAAAAGCTCTACCAAACTTTTAAAGAGCATAAACGCTTTAGCAAGCCAAAGCTGTCACGTAGTGACTTCACCATTTGTCATTATGCTGGTGATGTAAGTGTCTGAAATCATTTGGTTTGCATAGTAACATGCCTGAACATTTTTTGATGTGAAGGACTTTGTTTTAGGTCACCTATCAAACGGAGCTCTTCCTGGATAAGAATAAAGACTATGTTGTTGCCGAGCATCAAGCACTCCTGAGCGCTTCCAAGTGCTCCTTTGTTTCAGGCTTGTTCCCACCTTTAGCTGAAGAATCTTCCAAATCATCAAAGTTCTCGTCAATAGGTCTTCGTTTTAAGGTCTGTTTCTGCTGTATTGGTATGTGCAATCAAGTTTAATTCTCCCCATATGGTTCAGATTTCAAAATATTGTAAACTGAAAACAGCAACAATTGCAAGCTTTGCTTGAGACACTGAGTGCCACCGAGCCACACTACATCCGTTGTGTAAAGCCAAATAATCTTCTCAAACCAGCCATATTTGAAAGTAATAACATTTTACAGCAACTTCGCTGTGGGGTAAGTTCTATTTTTGGTTATCTCATTGTAGTTTGGTGTACTAGTCAGCTTTTCTTCAGACATTTACTTGCGTAACTGGATTAACAAATGTTGTACTTCAGGGAGTCATGGAAGCAATTAGGATCAGTTGTGCTGGGTATCCCACTAGAAAGACTTTTGACGATTTTTTACGTCGGTTTGGCATCTTGGCACCTGATGTTTTAGATGGGAGGTACGCCTTTGTCATTTTATTCACCGGATTTGTGGCATTAGATTCGTATTCCCCTAGCTCTAATTCTTGTTCATTTCAGCTATGATGAGGTCACTGCTTGCACAAAGCTTCTTGAGAAGGTGAACCTTAAAGGGTATCAGGTATGTTTCCAAAATAGTGCTCTCTGTACTGCTTGAATGTTTCAAGGATGTCAAATTCTGCATTTTCCTTTTATTGGCATGATTTCTTGCAAATGTCCATATTTAAATTGGCTGGCAGACCCACATTCCATAGGTTTTTGGGTTTTGTTGAATTATCATGTTGTTGCTATTAAGCATACCACTTATGAGCATTTATGTTGTTGTTGGCTGCTGTCTCTAGCATGTTCCTAATATATAACTTCTGGATAGGAGTCAGACAATTTTTTGGTACCTTTCTTTTGCAGATTGGCAAAACAAAAGTGTTTCTTAGAGCAGGTCAGATGGCAGAACTAGATGGTTATCGAAGTGAGGTCTTAGGAAGGTCAGCAAGCATCATCCAGAGAAACGTTCGCTCATATTTGGAGCGGAAAAGCTTCATCTTGTTACGGCTGTCTGCCATACATATCCAAGCCTTGTGTAGAGGTACTGAGTAGTGTAGTTTTACTTATTTGCATCTTGGTATTGATTCAAGAGATTATTGACTTTGGGATTTTGTTACCTAACAATGGAGATTTGTATGACTTAATAATGTGTTTCTCTGAGTTGATTTCAGGACAAGTTGCACGCCATCAGTATGAAAACATGAGAAGGGAAGCTGCTTCTTTGAAAATCCAGAGACATTCTCGCATGTATCTTGCTAAGAATGCTTATAGGCATTTATACTTTTCAGCCATATCTGTACAGACTGGTATGCGTGGGATGGCTGCTCGTAATGAGCTCAGGTTCAAGAAGCAGACTAGAGCTGCAATTTTTATCCAGGTAAATATGAAAATTTTGTTCAATTATATATAGGAATATAAATTTTCTTCTCGTTTCTTTTTTGTATGGAATATTAGCAGGAAGCTTATTAATGCTAATCAAGGTCCTCTTTTTATTTACTCTTTTTTATAGCGGTAAACAAGATTTTATTGATAAAAAGAATAGGCAAGAGCCCAACATATACGAGAGCAACACCTAAGCGTGCTAGTTTAGATTTTCAAGGAATTCATGAAAAGACATGCCATGAAAACCAATTAAAATCGACCAATGGAGTAAAGTATTGAAAAATAAATTTCTAAGCTTATCCATTGACCTTCAAAACTTCTTTCGTTCCTCTCCCTCCGAATACACCACCATAAACATATTGGAACCATCTTCCAAATTGAGGCGATTTGAGAGTTATCCTGAATGGCTTTCCTAGAAGTAGGAGGTCAATTACCCGTCTCAACATCACCCAAGCTACTCCCATCCAAGCAAAATTTCATTCCATAGTGGCCTGGCAATCTCACAATGAAGTAGTAGATGGTCAACCGACTTTCCACTCTTTTTTTTTTTCATGTACAACCCCAATACATGAATATGATTTGACGTTTCCTTAGGTTGTCTAGAGTGAAAATCTTCCCCAAGGAAGCCCTTTATACAGAGTTTTGCCTTTAGGGGCCTTTCTCTTCCAAATACTCTTCCTTCGGAATGGATTTGTATTGTGCATTGTCATGGATTGGTAGGAGCGGACCCTGAACTTTCCTTTCTTAGAAGGGCACCAAAAGATCTTGTCCTTGACTCCCCCCAACAAATGAGTGTGGAGTACACTGGGTCATAGAACTTCGAAAAGCTGTCTATTTTTTAATCTTGTGCATCTCTAAGGAATGTAACATTCCATTGGGGAATGCCGTTAGAGTATGAAGAGGTTAGCAATTGAGGGTTCTTTCATAGTTGGATAAGTTTCTTTGAGTGCCCCATTGCCACACCATACATCGTGCCAAAATTTAATTTTGGATTCATCACCCATCGTAAAGAGGGTATATCTTGAATATGTGTCCCAACCTCTTCTTCTATGCTTCCATAGCTCCACACCGTGAGGCCCACTCACCTCATTGGAACACCATCCTCCCCATGGTTCACCATGCTTCAATTCGATGATGATTCTCCACAAGGCCGCCCTCTCATTGTGGAGTCTCCATAGCCACTTGCCAAGGGCTTTGCTGAAAAATTGCAAGTTCTGAATACCCAAACCTCCTTGAATAGAGAGCATCTTGTAGCCCATTTCACCAAGTGAAATTTGAACTCCCCCCCCCCCCCCCCCCCTTCCCCAAACAATAAGAAGCCATGTTGGAGTTTCTCCATGTGATGAGCCACCTTGGTGGGGAGCGGAAATAATGATAGGAAGTAGGTTGCAAGTTGGAAAGAGTGCTTTGGATTAGGGTGACCCTACCTCCTTTGGATAAAATACATCATTTTCCAACTAGCTAATTTCCTCTCCATTTTTTTTGGAACATCATCCCAAATAGATATTGATTTGAACGGAGCACCCAACGGTAGGCTAAGATATTTCATAGGCAACTGAGATATCTTGCACCCCAATCTGGAAATACTTTCCACATTAGGAACATCCCCCACCGAAACTACTTCTGATTTGGCCAAGTTCACCTTCAACCCTAATACAACTTAATTGCATAAAAGGAGAGCCCTAAGAGCTCGGAGTTGATCACATTGAGCCCCACAAAAGATTAGGGGTCATCGGCGAATAATAGATGGGATATGTTGAGAGTGCCAGTATTGGCCTCCCCCGCTGAAAACCCATATATGAATCCACCTTCCACAATGCCCAAGATCATTTTGCTAAATGCTTATGGGTGTTCCATTTTGTTACTCCCTTTGTTCTTTATATGCTTTTGTTGCATCGAAGTAAAAGGAAAGTTTATCAATGCTGTCAAGTTGCCTTGGCCGGCCATATAACTAGGACTTGGATGGTAGTAAGTTTATTGAATTTGGGTGGGCTAGGAGAAATTTTCTGAATTTGTGACGCTTCTAGTAGGTGATGGCACAAGATCATGCTTTTGACATGATGTTTGGAGTGGGAATGTTGCATTAAAATAATTATTTTCTGACTTTTATAATGGCTGAGAGCAAGGATGCTTCTGTTAGATCTTAGACCCATTAGAGCAAGGATGCTTCCCGTGTACTTGGCTTCGCCTATTTTTAATAAAATTCCTATTTACTGATAAAAAAAAAAAGTTAATGGACTTTCAGGTTGTTTGGGAACTGGTGTCAACAGATGACTCATATTTTTATCTGCTAGTGGGTGTAGGCGTTGATAGGTTGTACTGGAACCCTAAAAGAAGTAATGGATTCAGTGTCAATTGTTTTTATTAGGTGTTGAGAGGGCCCAGTAAGGATCAATTCCCTTGAGTGTAGCAAAATTCTTTGGAAGGGTCCTTTTTGTTTTTACTTTGGACAGCTAGGAAGATTCTAGCTTCTTGCAATATGTAAATCCAGTGGAGAGTTAGTTGACTGTCTATTGTTTCATTGCTCAGCAAGTGGATGGTGGTCTTTTGTTTTGTCTTTATTTGGGGTTCAATATGTGTCGCTCAAGAAGGTGGTTGAAGTGCACTTAAGTTTGAAGACAATGTGGTATTAGTTTTACATGCGATGCAACCCTGCTCCCTGTGTACTTGGGCAACACCTACTTCATTCTCATTAATAAAGTTAGTTTACCTATTAAAAAAAAAAAAAATGCAATGCAACCCCTTTTTGCCGTATGAAGGCTATACAAATTCTGTTTTTGTAGATCTCTTGGATTTAGATTGTAATCTTTAGGTGAGCCTTTTGTTATATCCTCACTACACAGACTTTTCTTTTGCCAAATAAAATATATATTACCTATAAACAAAAAGTAAGATAAAGATAGGAAGAGGCACACACTTTTTTTTGGTAAGTAGGAAGAGGTACACACTTATCAGTTGGGAATCGGGATTTCATATAAAGGAAGTGTATCTCATACTTTTGTTTTGTATGGCTTTAAGTTTTAAAGGTGATTATTCTTTATGTTAGGATCACAATTCATGTCCTATTCTCTCTTGGCAAGGCATATATAACAATATGTAATTTTAAAACTCTACAATTAAAGCCACTAAAGTCTTAGTTTTAAAGGCTGTATTTGACATGTACTAACCAGTAACAGTGTATGTTCATACAAACATAGTAGAAAATTGATGACCAAAACTATCTTTATTTAGGCCTCGTTTGTTTTTGCAAATGAGATGAATTGAGATCAAAGTTAAAAGTTGAATAAAATATTGTTAGAATATATTTTTTTAATGTTATTTTTGTTTTGAGATTTGAAAAAGTTTAATTGTTTATTTTGTTTTGTGTGAGAATTTGGGAAAGTTGTAATAATTAGATGAGATGAGATGAAATGAGAATGGTTGTGAAAACAAACGAGGCCTTAATCTTTTATTATGGTGCAACTTACCATTTTAAAAGGGTTACTTTTTCTGTTGAGTACCAGTCTTGATTGCACAAACAATTTTTTTTTTTCATTTTCTATTCTGTATCACTAACAGATCCTAGAGGGGAGGGGGAGGGGGTTCTCTGCAAGGACAAAAGTATACAGAATGAAGAAAAAAACTAGTATTTCACAAAGCTTAAAACCAAAAGCTTTAAGAAGCCTTAATGCTGGAAAAGTGGAAACATTGGAACACCAAGGCATTTGTTTTCCTGTTTATAAAAGTATAGCCTGGCTTTAGTTTTTCCTTGTCTTTTCGGTAGATTATCCTGTTAATAGAATTCTTATTTACTGATAAAAAAGGTAGATTATGCTCCCTGATTCTATGTGAGTTCATGCTATCACAGAGTCAATTCCGAAGATACTTGACCCGCCTTCATTATCTAAGGATAAAAAAAGCAGCAATAGCCACACAATGTGCATGGAGGGCAAGGGCTGCACGTCGAGAACTACGGAATCTCAAGATGGTGATGAGTTTTTTTCTTTGTTTGATGATAACATTCTTGTTAATATGTTACAATAACTCCTCATATATGGAAGTATTTATAAAATTCACGTGCTCTAAGTATATAAATAAATTGGTTATATACTGGTTACTTTTATTGCTTGTGCTCACATTGCATAGAGTGATCATATGTGGATTTTTTTTTATTAAATGGCTGTCAAACAGGCTGCCAAGGAAACTGGTGCTCTCCAAGCTGCCAAAAATAAGCTGGAAAAACAAGTTGAAGAACTGACCTGGCGTCTGCAGCTGGAGAAGAGAATGAGGGTAATTATTTTCTTGTGTTTAATTTAAAAAAAAAAAAATTAATCCAGGATATTTCAATTTAGCTGTCATCTGGGTAATTAGCTGTCCTGTTGTATCTTTGGCTTGCTTCAAGTATCGCAGGATTTCCTTTTAATTGAAATTTACACTTTTTTGTCTGTTAATATGAGTTGCTTCTATAATAAAAGAATTCTGTGTAGACCAAAGGAAATTGATGGTTTCAACTTTCAAAACAGTGTTAAAGATGTGTACAAGGCCCTTTTCCATTTTTGGCTACACCCATTTTGTTAACCTTATCTGCTGTACACGTGCAATGTCCATGTTTGATTCTCTCTTGGGGTCCTTAGCTGGAGATACATGTTGGTCCACTTCCTAACTAGTAACTAATCTCTTAGGATTGATGCTTCTTCTATCATAAATTAATACAATAAAACCTCTATAAATATTGGTACCACTGATATTTTTCTGGCGAATCCTTTACTATCTCTTTCCAATCGACTTCCTTTTTTGGACCAAGTGGGTTGTGCCTCAGCGGGTGGTGGAGTTTGTTTTCTGACGAGGTTCATTTACCAATTTAAACGTATAGAGGATGGTTCCCCCATGTTACTGTGGTGTATTTGGCAGGAACATAATGCTCGAACCTTTCAAATTTGGGAGAAGATGGTGGTAGAACTGAAAACCACTGTGTTCAACTCTCTTTATATTTGGATGGCTGCTCACAATAATTCCCATTGCTGTAGTTTCTAGAATTCATGGACTCCTGTCCTCCTTTTTCATCTTCTTCTAGTTGGTTGCTCTCTTTTGTATACTTCTTGTGAACTTGGGTTGTGCCCCTATGTGCTTTTAATAAGGTACTTAAAAACGTTTGAAAATGGTTGCACTCTTAGTATGAACTTTGGCTGCTGTCTGTTTCTGTGTACAAGTTTCTGGTGCAGGGATATAAAGCTGTTTTGATATTTGGTAATTTTTTTTTCTATCAGCATTGGTGCATCATTTGACTTTTGATAAAAATGGTTCTTTTCTACCTCTATTTCGACCTCTGTCGAGAAAGTTCATGGAGTTTCGAAGAAAAAAAAAGATGCTTAGAATGTGGTGTCTTTTACATATTGTTCTAGAAACTCTAAAGCTATCTAGTTTTACTTATTCTAGTCATGGTATGTATTAATGCAGGCTGACCTTGAAGAATCCAAAACTCAGGAAAATGCAAAATTGCAGTCTGCTCTGGAAGAGATACAACTTCAATTTCAAGAAACTAAAGCACTGCTTATCAAGGAGCGTAATGCAGCTGAGGAAGCTGCTGAACAGGTTCCAATTGTACAGGAAGTTTCGGTTATTGACCATGAAATGGTCAATAAACTTACTGCTGAAAATGAACAGCTCAAGGTAAGGTTGCTGAAATTCTGGCATTTATATGGTGCTTCTCAGAAAAGACCTTGTTGTTGCTTCTTGAATAAGATTTCGTTTTTATCAGAGGCATTCAAAGGTTTACTTCTGGAAGTGGATGCATTTGAATTTGCTCATATCTTTATGGCTGTTGCATTTTTTAGGCCCTGGTAAATTCTCTGGAAAAGAAAATTGATGAAACAGAGAGGAAGTATGAAGAAACAAGCAAGGTTTGTGAAGAGCGGTTAAAGCAGACTTTGGAGGCAGAGTCAAAGATAATTGAATTGAAGACGGCCATGCAAAGGTTTCATACTACGTGTTTTCTTCCTCTATCAGTTAGTGTCCAGCGTACCAATAAAATAAAAGTTAGTGTATGGCATAAATTGTTTTGGAAATTGGATCAATTGGATTTTTCTTGATTAGATTGGGTTTGGCTACTATGCTTTGAATTTTGATCTATTAGATAAAAGATTACTTTTCTGAATTATTGCCAATACTTTTCTCAGGCTTGAAGAAAGACTATCTGACATGGAAGCTGAGGACCAAATTCTGCGTCAGCAGGCATTGTTAAATTCTCCAGTTAAAAAAATGTCAGAACATTTAGCAATTACAACACCTGTAGAAAATGGTCATCATGTAAGTGAAGAAAATAAAGTGTTGTATGCTGTTTATGTTTTGTTATTGCCCCTGTTATATAGTCCTGAGAGATGTATACTTATTACAGGAACCACAGAGTGCCGCACCAGCAAAAAAGTTTGGTTCAGAGTCTATGAGAAGATCCCAAATTGAAAGGCAGCATGTATGCACTTGATTGAAAGGAAACAAAATATTGAATGTCTAACTATTAATTAATTTTTGTTGTGGAGATTAAATGGTTGGTTCTTGTATTATTGTCTGGTGCAGGAGAGTGTAGATGCTCTTATCCAATGTGTGACACAAGATCTTGGGTTCAGTGAAGGAAAACCAGTTGGAGCATTTACCATATACAAATGTCTGCTTCACTGGAGGTCATTTGAAGCAGAAAGAACTAGTGTGTTTGATCGCCTCATTCAGTTGATTGGTTCTGCAATAGAGGTTAGTTGATGTATAGAGAAACTGTTGTTCCTTCTTTGGCCAAGAGTGGGATGTTAATTAGAACATACGACCTAGATTATGTGATTTGGAATGCTTGATCACTAAAACTTTCACTTTATTAGCTTGAGAAAGACATAATATTCTTTTCCCTCTTTCGTTTTCTAACTATCAAAATGTTAAAAATATAGCGAATAAATAGAAGGAAAATGCTAGTTTGCCCCAAGTTTGACTGCTAGTGTATTTTGAGTTTTGACTGTCAAACCCAGGGGGCCCTGTAGCAGGACCCTAAATAGAATGGTATGGTTTGAAAAGGCCCCTCTGTCCAGAGCACCAGTCTGGGCACTCCCCTCCTAATAAAAAGGAAAAAGATGGAATGTATTTTTTGAAAAAGATGGAATTATATCAAGCTTAGTCAACTGAAATCTAACACGGTTGGAGCTTGTATTGACATTTCTTGCAGAGCCAGGATAACAATGATCGTATGGCTTATTGGCTAACCAACACATCTACGTTGTTGTTTTTGCTCCAACGAAGTTTAAAAGCCAGCAGTGGAACTGCAGCGCGGAAGCCTCCCACCCCAACATCATTATTTGGGAGGATGACTCAAGTACTGAGATGATTATGATATATATACAAATTTTTTTCTATATATATTTGCATGTGTACATTTGTGTCCATGCATGTATGCTTTGGCACAAATGTACGCATCTATATACAGAATAAAATTTCATGGGCATTATCATCTGATTGTTGATGGTGTTTCCTAGGGTTTCCGTTCTTCTTCTGCCAATCTTTCAGTTGGTCCAATTGATATAGTCCGCCATGTTGAGGCGAAATATCCCTCTTTGCTTTTCAAGCAGCAGCTTGTTGCATATGTGGAGAAGATATATGGGATTATCCGAGACAATGTGAAGAAGGACTTGTCACCACTCCTTTCTTCGTGTATCCAGGTATAGTGAATCTCAATTTTCCAGCACTGTTTCTGTACAATGAATTGTCTTCTATTTTTCCTATACGGATTTTTGGGGCTTAAATTTTGCGAGACAATTAGTGCTGTCTACATACATGATTTTAGTATGAATTCAAGTTAGTTTATCTTTGTTTATATTTCATGGTCATTTTTTCCCTGAATCTGAAGTAATTTATCTTCTTTTAGCTTAGTTTACTCATTATACCCAGCCATATACAGGGCATGACTTTTATGGTAGGCCTGCTTTATTTCCTCTATATGTTTGCCACAGAAGGTGATGAAAGCCAGCTAGGTTTTCTAGGTTGATGTCCTGTGCTAGCCTGTAGTCCTATAGCACTGATTGGTTTATCATATCTTAACTAGCAATTTTCTAATGCCAGTTATCTGTCATCTGACAATCAGGCACCCAGAACATCGAGAGGAAGTGTTTTAAAGTCATCTGGGCGGTCTAATACGAATAGTCCCCCAGCTAGTCCCTGGCACAGCATCATTGAGAGCCTTAATGGCGTTCTCTGTACATTAAAAGAAAATTTTGTATGGAATTACTTTTGGGAATATTCAAGTGAATTATTATCTTTGAGTTTTGGGAACTTATAGTCAACTTTGTTTCAGGTTCCTCCAGTTCTTGTTCAGAAGATATTCACTCAGATTTTCTCGTATATTAATGTACAGCTCTTTAATAGGTAAACTGTGTTCCTCTGTGTGTGTCAAGATATATTATAAGCTGTCAGTATAACTTTTTTTTTTTTTTTAGTCGGTAAACAAATTTTTATTGATCAAAAGAGTAGGCATAAGCCCAAGTATATGGGACATATGCAAGAGCAATACCTAGGTGTGCTAGTTTAGAGATACGAGGAATAAGCTTTCAGTATAACTTATGGATGCATTACTTGTTTGATGCTGCTGCAGTCTCCTCCTTCGACGAGAGTGCTGTACATTCAGCAATGGGGAGTATGTGAAGTCTGGGTTGGCTGAATTAGAGCTATGGTGTTGCCAGGCAACAGAAGAGGTACTATTTTGAAAAGTATTATACCTAGTGAAGGTCTGTTTGTCACTTGTTTAACCTTACCCTTCCCATGGGCAGATCTTTGTAATAGCACTCAATGAGCTGTAGCTCATTCGACACTTCCTCCCCAATAAGAATGGGCTGGAGGGGAAGGTTGTGGGTGTGTTTAAAACTACCACAAAAAAGAAAGAAAGAAAGAAAGAAAGAAAGAAAGAATTGTATTTATTATTGTTTGTTTGAACCTTTTATCTTTGCAGTATGCTGGCTCATCATGGGATGAACTCAAACATGCAAGGCAGGCAGTTGGATTCTTGGTATGTTCTTTTCGTGTTGAAGAACAACATAAACATGATTGATTGATTATTGATCTGACATACATTGAAAAAGCCAAATGTAGAATTAAGTTTAAGCGCCGTGGAAAATTTTCTATGGGATGAAGAAAACATATTCATTTGGTGGTATTTTCATATCAATCACTTTAATTTGGGTTAATTTTTATTTCTTTAATTACTGATAATTTTTTTTATTTCTTTAATTATTCAGAAATGGTAAGATATAAAAGTCTTAGGTTCATTTTCCTAGATGGATTTAGCATCCCAACTAGGTGTTTTCTCTTGTATACATCTAGTGTACTTGGCTACGCCTATTGACATTAATAAATTTTAGGTGTTTTCTCTTGCATACATCCAGTGTACTTGGTTATGCCTATTGACATTAATAAATTTTAGGTGTTTTCTCTTGTATACATCCAGTGTACTTGGTTACGCCTATTGACATTAATAAATTTTTAATTATATAGAAAAAAAGATATAAAAAGTCTTTCAGATATTAGTCATCAAGCAATAGGCTGCATGGTCGAGTCCAAATTAAGGCAATGTAGTTTGAGAGACTGATTTGAAGTTCTTTGAGTTACTACAGAAGTTATTGTATCTTTCCTTCCGAGATCTCTCATATTTATGCAAATTGTTGGGCTAAAACTCTTGTACTGAATGTTGTTAATTTTCTGGATTTGAATTAGCTTTTCTTCTGTTTTCTAGGTATTTCCTTTGTATACATCCTGTGTACTTGGGCTTTGCCTATTCTTGGTAATAAAGTTTCTTATTAATTAAAAAAATATATATATTTATGCAAATTGCTGGGATCATTTTTTCATTACAAAGGCACAAATTTCGCACATTAGTTGGGAACACTTATCCACATAACCTTTACAATTCACACAATCCTAGGTTTCATTTTCATAATATCTGTTAGTCAAATCCCTAATATATTCATCTGGTTTCACATTGTGTTGCTAGTAGCTTTTGCCACTTGACGGTGTAGGTTGACTTTGATGCCATTTGTCACGATTTGGGGACACATCAGCTACTTTTGGTCCTTACCCCAAAGGAACTAGTCATTATTGGATTTCTTGTAATTGCTTGTGGGATCTATCACATGCAAACATTTCACAGTCCATGTGGTTCAAAGTATCACATTCTTTCAACCAATTGTTTAAAGTTTTGCATGTGGAACTCTTATATAATTATTAAAGTGACGTCTCTTGTTACTTCTACTTTTATCCTTTGAATTTATAGCTTCTTTGTATCTAGTTATTTTTATGGGCATAATTTTGGGTTTTTTTTTTTTTTATACGCAAGAAATTTGTTAACATAGTTGCGTATGGTTATGAGCATTATTTTTCTTCCATCATGTCTGCTTTTGTTGATGGTATTAAATATGGACGCTAATGCAGTAAATAGTTACTTTGGCTCTGATGGATATGATATTAAATCTCAACTTTCCGTAATAAACTCTCTGCAGGTTATACACCAGAAGTCTAGAATTTCCTATGATGAAATTACTAATGACCTCTGCCCTGTAATTCTCTCTCTCTCTCTCTCTCTCTCCACACACACATCATTGCATGATTTCTTTTAGAGTTTAAACTGATAGAACTGGCTGCATGTCTAGAAAAATATTGTTCTATCGTGCTCATTATTATTGCTTATGGTCTTCAGATCCTGAGTGTTCAGCAGCTCTATAGAATATGTACGCTATACTGGGATGACAATTACAACACTAGAAGTGTATCACCAGATGTAAGCCAAAAGATCGATAAAAATAATTTTTTAAATTGGTTCTAGATATTGGTTTCCTTTTCTATAGTTGGTGTATATAAGATATGTAACTTAGCAATGTGTTCCTGCTCCTGTAATTTTTGCAGGTCATTTCCAGCATGAGGATTCTAATGACAGAGGACTCCGACAATGATGATGGCAACTCCTTTTTGTTGGATGATAATTCCAGGTTTGCATACACTCATTTCTAACTGTAGGAAATAACTTTGTGTCTATATACAAAAAGAACAATTCATAAGAGATCTTTGGATGACAAGGAATTCATTTTCTTTCTTGAAACTACAAGAAAATACATCCAAGGATTTTTTTTTTTGTTGAAACTATAAGGAAATAATGATACACACATTTTTATTTATGTTACTATGATATCTAGTGATGGAGAGTAAAAGAAAAATTCTACAACTTGTGTTCTCTACTCGCATTAATTATAATTATTGTAAATGCAGCATTCCTTTCTCGGTTGATGATATTTCCGGTTCCCTCCAAGAGAAGCATTTTTCTGATTTAAAGCATCCTGCAGCACTCTTGGAGAATCCAGCCTTCCAATTTTTACAGGATTAAGGCCGTGGTTCTTTTAGCATTTTTTTTTATCCCTGTGGTGCGTCAAATTTAGTCAAGGCTTCAACTGAAACTTCAACTCCGGTCAAAGCCACTGTAAATCCAACCCCTCATCTCCCCCTTCTCCTCTTATATTTTTCCTTCATTTTAGCATATCCACTGTCCTGGAGTAAAATTATTCTTTATATTAGCAATGTAAAATTTCCATTAGGCTGGTTCAGATATGTAGTTAAAGAGACAGACTGGGACAGGGATAGGTTTTACACTTTTTGAGTCAGTCCACCACGTGCTTTTCTTCTGTATTTTCATTTGATTTTTTGTTTTCCCTTTGTAACGGGTCACTTGAGGCCAGCATTCTTTGTAGGATTGGTAGGAAGGAAGAAAGTTACCGATAGTGAGGTGGGAGGAGCTGATCTTAAGGCTACTTTTCCAGTCCCCCCACGTATTTAAAAAGCTACAGAATATGTCAAGATATATCTCTGTATTGTAATTGAACTGTAATATAGTATATATATTTCTTCTTATTTCACTCCATATATACTGTTGCAAAGATGTACAATACACTTTTCTGCAATGTACTTGTTGAGGCAAATCTTTTTTTTTTTTCAATTGAAGCTTAATGAGATGCAAAAGCTCCTCGTAAAAGGTATAGAAGATGATTTAAGTTTACTGTAAATTAAGTTAAGACTTGTGATTTGATATGGTCACGAAGAGAAGGAGCATGCATTTTTTATGTTAAGAATAATTCTTCTCATCAGCCACTATTCACTGTTCATACTTCACATCCATGAAAAAATATAGAAAAAGTTGTCAGGTGCGGAGTGTGAGAATGAATAGTATATGATGTATAGCAAAATCCGACACTTAACACATAATGTAATGTAGAACTATCTTGTAGTTGGGAAGAGGGTGAAATATTAATCTCTGTTAGTGGAGATATGTAGCCTTAAATATCTATACCTATACCTCTAATGATTTATACAAAACAGCCAGAGGTGAAATTTCAACAGAGAATTGTCTCACTTATCTTTATAAATTCCAAAATTATTTAGCAACTGCGGAGGCTATTTATTAACTAAAATGAACAAGGTTGAGATGGATTTCAAGCTTAAGTTGGGCTTAAATGGAAAATCTCCAATTTTGATCTAAAATTCGATCGAAGTCGAGCGATCCTGACAGAAACCAGAATTTTGGTTAGTGTTCGTCAATTTTGAATATATAGATCATGCAATTAATCTCACCCGCCAACAGAAAAAAGAAAAGAGAAGAGGAATCATGAGCACCACTAATTGTAAGCTAGCTATATAAGCTCGATAGATGTGGAAATGGATTTGAACTCTTGTGACCGACCAGTACGTACGTACGTAAGTGTCTTGTTTTTGTAGTCATTTAGCATCATCAAACAGACACGACCAATTAATTAGGTTGCTAACAATTAGTAGATTTGAAGGCCATAATTTACGCGTTACGTGCCCAACCTATACTAGATTGCCTAATTACTTACGTACCTAACTCAACCTAACATGACCTTGTGATCAGCTTACATAATTACATTACTTTATGCAATGCATGAAATTCATCTTACTAATTATTAATATTGCAGCTTCTACTATATTTCGTCAGAGATTTCTTTAAATCTCAATCGCTATTTTAGAATTAAGTTTATTGATATTTTATGATCATATCATTAACAACATCATCCATTTTGCAATATTGCCACATATATATATATATATGTATATGTATATATGTATATGTATATGCATGTATATAATTATAAGCATTCCTGCACAATGCATGCATTCAGAGTTTCAGGTTTAATTCTATATATCCTTCCCGTCAATATATATAGGATAATGCTACTCGGACCGAGGTTTCTAACCAAGAAAGTGACCGACAAGTGCAAATGCACTTTTTTTGTTGTTGTTGTCTTTATTTCAATCATTTTCTATATATCATAAATATTTTTAAAAAAATATCAATTCACTAATAATCACTTCCTTAACTGTTAAGTTAAAAAAATAAAAAATAAAAATCACAATCTGTCAAATTTTATCGTAGCATTTTCCATATATATATTGAACACCACCCACCGCCACAATCGAAGGAAGAAAAGGTATAAATTAACCAAGAAAAATTGGGTTTTTAAGATCTTTTTTTTCTTCCCCCTCAAACATCCAAATTACATCATGTTCATTCGAAGTGCGTATAGGAGGATAAAGAGGCAAAAAAAAAAAAAAAAAAAAAACGAAAAAAAAAAAAACAAAACAAAAAGGCATATTAATTATAAATATATTGCATTTGAGCACATGATGCATGCATGTTACTGGTCTTATATTTGGAGGATTGTCATTGAAAGCGTTTGTTGACCAGTTCGTTCCTCAAGATGCATCATGATGATGGATAAGTACCAACGGTCTCACCCAACTCTTCCAATCAACGATCGACACTCATGTGATCACATGTCTTCCCACGTCGTTTCACATCTGATTCCCTTCCACTTGAGGGAACAAATTTGACTACGTCTACTTTAATTAATATGCATGCAGCAGCTCGATCGATCTATATATACGATTTCAGTTATTACAGTTATGGGAGTTGGTTGCTTTTGTGTGTGTATATATATATATATATATATATATATATATATATCAAGATTCTTTTTATTGATAAACAACTAAATTACTTAGAAGTGGTTTACATCATGCGATTAATTCATGGTCCTAATTCCTTCTAAATATGGAATAAAATGGAATCCATCAAGTATTTTTATCCCGATCAAGGAGATATTGTTGGATAATTGGTAGACCGACAATTTGATTCTGGTATAATAGGGTGGTACTATTGCATGTTACTGTTCAATTAGGACGAACAATACGTTATCTTGATGCGCCGACCACGGCCTTCAGATCAGGAAAATTAATGAAGTGGATTAATATTCTATAGATCATGGAATAACATTAATAATTAATTATATATGTTGTTTCAAGGACGCAGCTTGAGCCTGGGGCCAGGATCGATCAATGGGGACGTTGATATGAAGCACGAGATATTAGTGCTTGGACTAGCTAGGGTTTTGGTGCATCTTGCTGAAAAAACATCTAGCTATTAATTAATTTGGTTGAAGCTAGATAGGAATTAAGCCTTCTAATTTGAGCCCCCGAGTGTTAAAGAGTTTGCTTAATTAATTGTTCTCCTCAAAAACCTATGTGTTGATTAATTAATGCTTCAATTATATTCTTTCTTTTTGCACTTTGTTTGCTGGGCATCATGCAGAGAGCTAGCTAGCTAGCTAGGATCGATGATGATCATGGGATTTGAAAATAAACCCATATGTAGATCAGACCAAGCTAGCTTTGAACATATGTTGGTATAATGCTTAAAATTATCTAGATACATTAAATTGAAAGTAGTTCATGTCGATATATATATAATATATATAATGATGATTGAATAATAGTTTTGTCAATATATATTAGCTAGCTTAGAATCTGCTGCATGCTGCTCGCTGTTAGTAGATAGTAATTTCTCTCTGGATTATCTCTCTCTCTCTCTGATCTTCTGGACGCCGTGGAGCGGAAGGGAGTGAATGCACCAGATCAGATAGCTAGGTCAGGCATATAATTAAATTATATGGGAAAAAAATGCCAATAAAATCTAGACGATGATCTCGCAAGAGAGATTATATATATATATATATATATATATATATATATATATATATATATATATGGTTGTGCCTAGTACGTACGTAATGCTTATCCGGTCCTGCCATAGTATTTGGATGACTTAACAGAAATAGACCTCATTCACGCTAACGTCTTCACAATCGATGATCGATCGACCTCATTAGCAGAATCTATTTATCGAAAACTGTACCTGTCATTTAAATTCGGGAAATTACGTACACACACACACCCATATATACTAAACCCAATTCCACCCTAATTAATAACAAACACATGATAATTAATATATTGTATATTATATAAGAAAGGATCGTTGATCAAACCCTAGTCATTGAGAAGTGGAAAATGATTGTTGGGATGTTCTAATTAATGTGTGCGAAATAGAACCAATGATTGATTTTCTTAGGCGCAACCAATTACGTACGTTTTGGGTCGCATGCAGTGTATTTGATCAAACGGGCCGGTCTCCATGATGCTTCGTTTTAATTTATATAAAACTTTCATAAAGTAGAACAATATATGTCTATCACTTTCTTCTGAAGTTCTTGAGGCGATGGCACGGCGCAATTAATTTATAGGAACATGTTACATATATATATGTATATGTATATGCATTATATATATACTGAAATGAATATATATATATATATATATATATATATATAGCTCTTTGGTTCTCTTTTTAATATAAATACATGTCATATGTGTATATTATAAGAATATTAATTACTATAATCTCGCAAAATTCAAGATGCCATGAAGTAGTAATCGGGCCCAATAATCAATGAGATAGTCCTTGTACGTAGCAATAAACCTGATCATGGTGGAATTGTTAGCTAGCTAGCTGCTGTATCTTATATATTGGACGTTATAAATTAATTATTAGTTTCATATTATATATATAATATTATAATATATATAATGGGTTATGGCTTATAATTGGTAGATAATTAATTGAGGTATATATATATATATATATCATGATCTACATCAACATGCATGATATGCAGTACGTAGAGACGGTTCGCGAGAGCATATATAGAGATCAGTCGCATCAAGAGAGAGAGATCATAAAGTCAAATGAAGGCCGCTTAATTAATGGTGGTATGGGAATCGAAATAAAGTCTTCTTTTATATTTCTTGGCAACGTGTTAGGCCGGCAAATGATGCGCCTGCACTTAATTATGATCATCAGTAAATTAATTATCACCCAAGAATATATTCATATCTTTTTTAAATCACAAATTCGAAATAAAAAATAAACGAGAAGGGATATAATATAATTAAGATTAAGGCACCCCAATAAAAATCAAAGAGTACGCGCGCAGTGGTTAATTGAAAGAAAAGTTCAAAAAAAAAGAAGGATTGAACCAATTAAATTGGTTAATTATAGCCTAGTATAATATATATATATATATATATATATATATATATATTTATATATATAGTAAGTAATACTCCAACTGGTGCAGTAGTAGTACTACGGGTTCTCAATTGTTCTACTTGTTCAATGAAATGACGACATGGCATCCAAAACATTTGCTCTCCACTCTATAGGGCGATTAGGGTAGCGATGCCCTCTACCTCCTCCCTTGCGGTTTTAGGGAGTGGGAAGGATGGTCCTTTGAAGGGGATGGAACAACAGATGATGGCGAATAAGGTACGCCGTGTGGGAGGAGCACTGCAAAATGGTAGGGGTTTTGCAGACATGGTGAGGGATCAACCTCAAGTTCTACCCGAGGTGGAGATCCCCTTCAGGGATCCAAAATTTTCGGATGGGGAGATGTTTTTCATCTTCTTCAGGTCAGAAGTAAAGCATTTGGCAGAACCATTTAGGTTCTCTGTTGTGTTGAAGTTCCTGCGTCGAAGGATTTCGCAGGATATCGTTCGGGGCTTCATCAAATCTCACTGGGGACTACGGGTCTTGCCCGTTGTTGGCCAGCTGCGGAACCCTCGAACTGTTCGCGTCCGATTGTCGAATGAAGAGGACTTCATTGCGACTATGGTTAGGGGAAACTCGGAGCTTGCAGGGGCACCCTATCTGGTATGCCAATGGACACCAGAGTTCGTAGAAGAGGAAGACTCCCCTTGGGCACCAATGTGGCTCTCTCTTCTAGGGTTACCCCCGAATTACTTCCACGAGTCCATGTTGAGGTCGATTGGTGGGAGATTTGGACGGTTCTTGAAAAGGGACAACGTGACGGCGTGCATGACACAGCCTGAGGCGGCATGCATCTGCGTGGAGGTGGATGTTTCCAAACCTGTCAAACGGGATTTTTGGTTGGGGGTTCCAGGACATGCAGGGAGCATCCATCAGGAAGTAATTTTCGAATCACTTCCCCTGTTTTGTGGTTTGTGTCGAAGACAGGGGTATGAGGAGGGCAGTTGCAGTCGGCGTAAGAATTTGGTAACAAATAGAGTAAGGAATGTCATGAATGAAGATGGGGGGCTTGAGAAGGCTAAGGGCGACTGGAAGGTAGTTGGAAACAAAGATGTGGAGGCCTTGGTACCAGGAGTGATGAATGTAAAGGGAAATTATTTTGTCAGTCGTCGAGCATAACTATTGAACGAAATTAACCAGCGTCGGTGTATAGTGGAAAGGGCAGCAATAGAGGTTTTTTATGTGGACTTAAAGGGCGATGCTCTTACTAGTAGACAATTTGAGGAGGAAATTGATGGTGGTGACTTGGTAGGTGCTGTTATCGCCTTGCCTTGGGGGCGTGACATAGCGGAGGGCAGTGGCCTTTCTATTCAAAAAGTGCTAGAAAATTGGTTTGAAGTGACGGAAGAGGTCTCAGACACTGAGAAATCACTAGAGGTGGAGGTTGTGAAAGAAACACCACGCAGTTCACTGAAATTGGTGGATGAGGCGTTGGAATTTGAGTTGGCAATGATGGGGATGGAAGAGGGTGGTTTTAACAAGTGGTGTTCCTTGTCTGAGGGCGAACTGGAAGAAGATGTGGTGGATTTTGCAAGCAAGTGTTTTGAGTCGGATTCGAAGTTGAATGCTCCTTTGAAAAAGTTACGAGGCCTGAATAAGAAGGGGAAGTTGGTAGTCCTTGAAAGGAGGACTCATTCCAAAAAGAATTTTTAGTTATCTATGCAAATACTAATATGGAATATTCGAGGCATCCGATCGTCGAAGAGTAGACTTTGACGCCTCATGAGAAAAAGTAGGCCACTGGTTGTGGCTTTATTAGAACTTTTTCTTTCTTCTAATAAATGTTGGTGATGGGCTAGGTGGTTAAACCTGTCGAATTTTGTGGAAAATGCCGTAGTAGGGGGAAAAGTGTGGTTGTTTTGGGATGTTAGTTTGGATTTTGATCTCATTTCCAGGTCTGACCAAGCTTTGTCTGGCTGGTTCACTAGAGATAGTGTGCGAGTCTTGGTGTCTATAGTTTATGCTAGGAAAGCGTAGGGAGTTGTGGGAGCATTTGTGTGATCTCGATACGGGTAGTTGGTTGTGTTTTGTTGGGGGCAATTTCAACATTATTCGTCATGATGAGGAAAAGGTGGGAGGTTTGTTGAGTGCTTCTCGGGCAAAAGAGGAGTTTAATACTTGTATTCATGATTGTAGGCTTCTTGAGTTACCTTCTAGGGGACAAAAACTTTATTGGTGTAATGGCAGGCTGGGGGGGGGAGAAGGTTTGGGCAGGATCTTGGTGAATTCTCTGTTTCTAAATGTTTTTCAGGATGCACGCATGGAATATCTTCCAATGACTTCTTCGGATCATTGCCCGATGTTGATTTTCTTTGATAAGGAAAAAAGATGTGGGATCCAGTATTTTCGGTTTCAACACATGTGGGGGACTCATGAAGGGTTCCTACCTTTGGCCTGAAAGTGTTGGAATCAAGAGGTTGTAGGCTGTGCTATGGTGAGGGTGAGTTATAAATTAAAATGTCTAAAAAAGATTTTGAGGAAGTGGAATATAGAGACATTTGGGAGAGTGGAGTTGGAGATTAAAGGCCTTGAATCCCGGATCATGGAGCTGGGAGAAACTCTTAGTGGTAATTTTTTCCAGGATCGGGAGAGTGAGCTTCTGCTGTGTAAGCAGCGTCATCTCCAATGGATCCATCGTGAGGAGATTTTGGGATGTTAAAAGTCACGTATTAAATGGTTAACCGAAGGTGACTCGAACTCAGCTTTCTTTCATGCCTCTGTGCGTATTAAAAAGAAGAGTAAAGGCATTGATTGTATGAAGCTATGTGATAGATCTTTGTTACATTCGGCGGAAGAAGTTCATGATGCGGCAGTGGTTTTCTTTCAAGACTTGCTTTCGGTAGCACTAGTTGAAATCCATGAGGATAGTTTCCAATTGTTGTCTCCAATGGTTACCAAGAGGAAAAATTCCTTACTGTGTGCGGTTCCCTCCATAGAAGAAATTAAAGATGCCTTGTGGTCGATACCCCAGGATGGTAGTCCTGGGCCTGATAGTTTTTCAGCAAGTTTTTTTTTATCCTTGCTTGGGAAATTATGAAGCAAGATTTGCTTGATATGTCTAAAGAAGTTTTTGAAGGTATTCCTCTAACTACTTTTTTCAGAGCTGCTAATATTGTATTGATTCCAAAGGTTGATGCATCGGAGGAATTTGGTTACTTTCGACTTATCAATCTGTGTTTGGTGGCTTATAAAATTATGGCTAAAATTATGGTTTTTAGACTGGCATCAATTATTGGGAAGATTGTGTCGGCAGAGTAGTCTGCGTTTGTTCGGGGTCAAAGTATTTTTGATAATATGTCAATTGCCCAAGAACTTGTGAATGGCATGAATTGGAAGTTTAGAGGGGGAAATGTTATGTTGAAAATCGATATGGCTAAAGCGTATGACCGAGTGAATTGGAGTTTTTTGTTGGAAGGTTTACGTCGTTTGGGTTTCTCGGAAAAATGGAGGTCCCTAATTTTTAACTCTATTTCCTTTCCAAGTTTTTCAGTCTGCTCTCTTGCCTACTTAACCATGCATTTCAGTCGGGACGAGTTAAATACTTTAACTCAAATGGTGGTACAAGGGTTTTGCATTTGTTATATGCAGATGATATGCTTATATTTGCAAATGGTGGAAAGACTTCTATCCAGAACTTGATAGGGGTGATTCACAAGTATGGAAGCTTATCGGGACAGCTGGTTAACCCAAGTAAGTCCTCTATTTTCTTCTCCTTGAATATTCAACATGATCGGAGAATACAACTGAAACATATTTCGGGGTTTACTGAAGGCACATGGCCTTGTGTGTATTTGGAGATGCATGTCCATGTAGAAAGAAAGAAGCTACATATGTTTGAACCTTCATTACAGAAAGTGCAAAAGAAATTGGCAAGATGGAAGTGTAAGCTACTCTCTTTTGGTGGTAAACTCATCCTTATTAAGCATGTTCTCAACAGCATGCCCATACATTTACTTTCTGTGTTGTCTTTGCCGAAAGGAATTGAGGCTAAGTTGAACAAATGTTTTTCTAATTTCCTCTGGGGTTCGAGCGAGGAGGTCAAGAAAAGAAAGTAGGTGTCTTGGCGGCATATTTGTCTGCAAGTAGAGGAGGGTGGTTTGGGAATTCGGGACCTTTCGAAGGTTCAAAAATCTCTGTTTATGAAGTTTACTTGGAAGCTAATTATAGGTGGCTGATTTTGGTCGGAGTTCTTCCGGAAAAAAATATGTGGGTGATGAGTCGCTTGCCTTAATGGGGGCGGGGTCAAGGGGATCCTGCTTTTGGAAAGAAATTCTACAGGTTATGCCTTTGCTCCTCCATAACTCACAATGGATAGTTCAGGAGGGTGCCTTAAATTTTTGGTACGATAATTGGCTTGGTGATGGACCGATTGTGGATTCTCTACCAGTTGTGGGGAATCATAAAGTGTTAGTCCTGGATGTATGGGCTTGAATGGGTTGGAATTATGATGCAGTCCGGCCATTGGTGGATGAGTACATGTTCCAGAAAATCATTCTATCTAATGTCCTTGTTTCCGCGCGGGGGGGGGGGGGGGTAAGGATATGCTGTTTGGAAGCACACGGTGGATGGAGCCTTTACTACGAAATCGGCTTGGCAAATTATTCGTGCTCGTAGTAGTATTTGTCCCTGGAAGAAATAGCTTTGGAAAGACCATGTCCCAAAGAAAATGTCTTTTTAATGTTGGCGGGCACGTCAAAATGATATCCCCGTTGATACCATTATCCAACAGTTTGGGATTCCAATAGTTTCTAAATGCCATTACTGTGTGGCTAATAAAGTTGAGACAGTGGATCATGTGCTTTGTGATGGGGAAGGACCGAGGAAGGTCTGAGATTTTTTTGCTACCATTTTTGGCATCCGATTACCTCAGACTAGAGTATGGACAGATGTTTTGAACATATGGTGGTGTCAGGCTTCTCTAGTCTCGCAAGTTCATTGTTTCGTGATATTATTCCTATATTCATTTCTTGGGCCTTTTGGAAAGCTTGATGTGCAGTACGGATGGAAGATACTAAATTTGAATCAAAAGACATTATTCGGTCGGTAAAAGGTTTGCTTCTAGATATCTCGAGAACCATGAAAACGTTTAAAGTGGTGAGGGAGCATGATTTGGGAGTGTTAAGGGAGCTAAATTGCCCAGTGGTGTCACCTAAAGTAAAATATTTGAAGTTCATTGCTTGGGCCCCGCCGACAACGGCTTTCTCTAAGCTCAATGTAGATGGTGGGTCACTTGAAAATTCGGAGATAGCAGGAGGGGGAGGTGTTGTTTGGGATGTGAATGGGCAGGTTCTTGGGAATTTTTCCCATTCGTATGGTCAAACTACAAATAATATTGCTGAGTGTAGAGCAGTACTTGATGGGCTTTATTTGTGTTAACAGCTGGGTTTGCGATCTGTATTAGTGGAATTGGACTCGAGTGTGGTGATGAGATGGTTTATTTCGGGATCTTGTAAGTATTGGTATTTGTGGGATTCTTGGGACGAAGCGATTTCTCTTTTGTCTTCGATGAATGTTCAGTTTAAGCATATGTTTAGAAAAGCTAACACGGTAGCGGATTTCTTAGCTAAATATGAGGCGAGTGGCGGAAATTGAGATTTCCTAGGGGAGGACTTTGCTTCGGGTAGATTAAATGGGCTTATATGTACAGACAAAATGGGTATACCTTATATTAGATATTAGTGAATTGTTTGAATGAGTTTTTTTGTTACCGTGGCATTCTTCCGCCACAAGTGAGGGTCCTTTTATAGTATTTGAGTGGGGGTCACTTATCGACAAGTGACCTTCGACTCCTCTTTTTTTTTTCTTTTTGTACTACGGGTTCTCAATTCTCAAGTCTCTGACTCTTGATCAACATGAAAAGCATTACATGATGAAAACTCAACTCACTAAAAACAAAGACAGGATCAAATTAATTATAAGGAGATCAGTATCTCAAATTAAGTTGCAAAATGGGTGCGTTTATATATGTATGTATGTATATTATATAGCTAGCTAGCTAGGTACGTACGTATACTAAAAAAGCAATCATAGGGGCCATCTTTTAAGCATTAATAAAACAAGACATCATATAATATTTATCAGCTTGTTCAACCCTAATTATGTAACAAGAAATTATTGGGGCCCCAGTCGCAAGATATATTGCATGCATGCGCGCGGACCAATTATTTAGTTCTTATATATATTATATAGTACCAAAGAAACTCCTCCTTGATTTAAGAAATACACACACACATATGACTTGTTCCTTCGATCGATGCAGCTACGTACGTAGCTAGGCTCCTGGTTTGGTGTCCTCAGTCCGCCAATACCACCAAGTTAATAAAGAAAAACGATACAGTAAAAATCAAATAGTAATAATAATGCTTGTAGTCACGAAGGCGGTCTCGGGTTGATGAACTAATTGGGTGCTTAATCGAAGCAAAGCCCTCCACTGCGCGCGCGCGCGCGCACACACAGTACTTCTCGAACCTCTAATAACTTTGAAAGAAGTTAAAAGATTAAAAAAAGAACTGTAATCCATGCTAGCTTTAGAATTAGTACATACGTAGCCACAAAGAATGTTGTTTGGCCTCGAGTTACATAAAGGCCAGCCAGGCCTCTCCGAATTAACTGGATGATCATCAGGTGCCATTGCAAGCTAGCTAGGCTGGCGAGCTTGATAAAGATAAACCACAACTAAATCTCTATTATATAGATTATATACGAAGGAAGGGTGTGATCGATCCTGATCTCTATATATATCTTTATTTCATGCAAGTACGTACACACATTACAATTATTAGCTTGCACAAAGGGATGCGTGTGCGCACTTGCATGCATGCATAGATATTTGGGGGGAGGGGGCACAGAGTTTAACTGTCAATTTTCTTGGAGAGGCCATAGCAACTTTGGAACCATAACCAGGCCAGCTCCAAATACTAGAATAATAAAGTGCCTAACAAGATCAGCTGATGTGTATATATATATATATATATATATATATATATATATATATATATATATATATATTTAGGTACACCTCTTCAATTTTGAAATTTGAATAGAAGGGATTTAGTTTGTGAAACCAAGGTTTCATGCACGTGAGGCACATCCTTTTTCCCCATGACATATATCATCTCTATCCTTGTCACCCCATTTGCCAAAACACAATAGTACTATGGGCGTAAATTCCAAACATGTACACTTGGAAGATTTGAAATTACTAAACCAAGTCATGTACGTAGGCTGTATTCCACACACACACACACGTACGCCATACAGTTGTTAATGTATAATTAGTTGGGAAGCTTACTGGACTTTCGTGGTCCAAAAACAACATGTTCCAATGCAGATCAACAACTAAGGTATACATATATAGATGGAGTGGTCCAAAGTCCGATATATATATGTGTGTGTATATATATATATATATAGAGAGAGAGAGAGAGAGAGAGAGAGAGATCAGGTTTTTCACTATCAGCTCCGGCCCCCAGCTGGTTGCAAATAATGTGAAACGATAAGGAATGCAAATTAGTAATTATCTACTACTCCACGTGGGTGCACCCTGCAATATTATCCTCATCAGCCGAAACTTCAAGTGGATTTTTTAGTCAAATCTGGAACTTAGGTCTTGGTGTGTATATAGGGACGTACGTCCTATCTAGTTGCTTAAACTCGTTTTCCAACATTCAGTTAATCCTACTCATCATGTTTTTTCCATATGTATTATATATACGGTCTTTCACAATGCTTGTTTTCGTAATAATGAAGAAAAAGCTGACCGGTCCAGTACTACACAATTTTTCTTACTGTAACTAATTCCATTAATTTCTTGATCTATTATAATTTCTTGATCTATCATCTTGTCACATTAAACATCCTACTAAAGTGAAGTACTCCTGTACGTAGTGTAACTTTCACTCCACTTGATCTTAATTACTTTGATGGGCCTATATATAATGAAAAACACTACAAATTAATACAACAGAATCCCATAAAAAAAATCCCACACACTGATGTGGAGTGTACCACATCTTTCCCTATGTTTTTTCTCTTTCTTTCTCCTCTCCCCTCGTGCCGTCACCCTTGCCCTCTCTTTGAGCCGGCCATGGTGGTCGGGGACCACCTCAAGGTGGGCAGAAGACACCGAAGACCCAAGCGGCACTACGGGTGTGGAGTTCATGGTAGCTCGTCGTGCACGTTGGTGGCCGCACACCGCTAGGTTGCAAAATCTGAGCCGATGGCTTGTCCTTTGACTGTCTGTGATGGTTGGAAACTACTCTCGAGAGGGTAGGTAGACAATGCCGGGGCTGAGGGAAAGAGGGCAGAGAGAGAGAGAGAGGGAAAAGGGGGAGGAGGGGAGGCACGAGGAGAGGGGGGAGAAAGAGAGAAGAAAAAAAGGGTGACGTGGTCACATCAATGGGTGAGATCTTTTTGTATCTCTAACAACCCTCATATTTATACCGAAGGCACATGCAAAGAATTAGTTTATGTTTATAGATTGATGATCTAGTGACTCGTATGATCATATATTCCTAGATCATGTTCCAATATTAATTATATATAGCGATTCTATTCCGTATGATCAATCTTTATCAGCAAGAAATTTGCATTGAAGACAAACTGTGCATGTCAGCCCACATATACATACTCACATCCTGTACGTTTTTCTTTCTGAATTATATATACGAGCCTATAACCCGTGCAATGCACGGACCGTTATTTATACTGAATTTTATAAATTTAAATAGTTTATTATACATAATCACTACCATAACTATTAAAAAAATGTATATCAAATATATATAAAATGGAGCATGCATAAAAGAGTTCATTTTACCAATAAATATTTCATGGTCAATTTACAATATTAAAAATATAATTCATATAGATAAATGATTGTTCAATTTCTTATAAAAAAATATTGTTTAATTTAAAACAAATTTAAAATAAATGTAAAATAGATATAATTAGTAGGAGACCCGATTGTGAAGTAAATAGGATATCCTGCACAGAAAATATCAAAATTTGCAAGAAATATGCTGCAATTGATAAAATAAAGGCAAGTGCGAATAGACATGATATCAAGTAAAAGAATCCAGTATACATAGAGAAAAAATTGCAGAAAACCCATATCATAAATTCTAAAACTAACCCATCCAAAAGCTCATGCTTCACTCCAATGCTAAGAAATTGCAGAATTACACATCTACAAACACAGTTTTATCTGCAACCAAATGGGCCAAAATAAATAAGTAAATAAAATTCTTATAGAAAAAGAAAAACATACAGGATCGAGTGTGTTGGTTTTGAGCCATAGTCAGAGTTCTAGAGTCTCAATTTGAGAAGCTTCAAGAGGGTGTGGACAGCCAATTAACTTCAGAGCTTCCTCAATGTGATTTTCAATCTCACTGCACCTTATAACGCAAAAGGCAACATTAACCATCAAAGAGAGATTTTTTAACCTTTTTATTCAATTATGAAAATAATTCACGGCATTGATTGCAATCATATCGTGGCCAGAGAGCCTTCCCGCTTCCATGTCTCCCGCATCATATCAATATCACCGTAACCTTTAATGAAATGGGAATAAATCGCTAAAATAAGGCCCAGACCAGGTAAACAGATCAAACTCAACCAAGACACTCATTTGTGTTTACTCACCGACGACCCTTCGACTTCATCGATGATCTACAACATGTTGGAAGACCAACCGTCTCCTCCACCAACGGTGCAAAGTGGCCGAGAATCAAAGCAAAAATAGCACCCTCAACAGCAAGGAAAGCCCCTGTTTCCTGCATAAAAAATAGAGCAACTTATGTCCTCTCAGTCCCGATACTCCCCTGCATTTCACCACCCTCATGCACTTCACCGGCAACAGAGGACGCCAGAAAGCAAGACTCCACGGTTGGAATGCATCCCCCAGCGCTCGATCTTCGTTCTCCTCTCGGTAAGGCCACTCCGAACATTCTCTCATGGTGCTCTCCGTTCTCTCTCTCATCACTCTCTCTCTCTCTCAGCGTTGCTCTGCCGCCGCACTCACCACCGTCGACCTCAGCTAGCCCATCTCCCTGCGCTGTCGCACGTTCACTTCTCTCTTAGTATGGAGCTGACCTCTCTATTTGCACGTAAAGTCTGGTATGGACCTGACCTCTCTGTTTCTGTGGGTAAAAAATAGAGCCTTCCATTTGCAGTGATTTTTGGGTAACTGTCGGTTACACTTGTCATGGGTGATGGTTTTCTTATGATATCGTTTGCCTATGAACAAAAGTGCTTTCATAAGTTATCGGTAATTCTTTTTTGCTTCGCTTATCCGTCCTAATGCTATGGAGAAAGCGACGGTTTCACAGTTGTTTGGATTTATATTATGTTGTTGGGTTGCGCCTTTTGATGGTTCATTTCAGAATCTTGCATTTTTGAAAGGATGTGATCTTTTCGTTTCAAAGTGAAAACGTGTTTCACAAATCTCATTCCAAACCGAACCTGAACCTCATCAGAAGACATCGGTTGCGATTTTCTAGATAAATCACTACCGTTGACGTTTGGGAGTGGAGAAATTATCGATTAATGCGATCTACATGCCAAGTCAAATGTTAAAACTTGACTTTTATATATAGTAATAGATGTTAAATACCACTAGCGGTACGTAGTACTAGTGCGAGGGAACCCTATATTTGTCAAAGAGCGGTACGAACTGATCATGTACTATATATATAAAAGAAGAAAAACAACAGCACAGAAGGTCGGGGTAAACAGCTCTTAGCCATTGTTTTTGTAACAAGGTATTATAAGTATTCTAACATATTTTCAAATATTTCCTTCCAAACATCAATCAAACGTACTACATGATGAAAACACTTCTCAATTAATTTAAGGCTTTAATTTTTTCATTTAATCATTATCCAAACATAAAATTCAATACACATGTTTTAAACTTATAACTAAAACACAAAAAAATTTTAAAAAAATTTCAAAACAAAAATAATATTTAAGTAGTTTTAGTTTTATAATATTTTTATTTAATTTTTTCTTTCATTTTTCAAAATCTAATAAAAATCTTAACTCAAACTATTTTAATAATAATATTAATAAATATTACGAGATATTCTAATTAATATCCAAACTATATCATTACAATATTATATTAATTATGAGATATCGATCAGATCCGCAAAAACATGCATGCAGTCAAGGTAGGTTTGTGCGATGTGCTCAAACTGTATCGTTACAATGTATTCGACCTGGGATCAAACAAAATGGTTGGCCGGGGCTTCCAGCAGTGCTAGGTTTCTAGGGGGTTTTATCTTAGCTAGGAACCAACCCTAGAAAAGAGGTTGCTCAGCCATGTGCTGCCTACTGGAAGCTAGCCAATCGAGCAACTAAGATCAAAGGAGTATGGATAGTAGGTTTGGTGGTCAAACTGGGCTAAGTGATCGGCAGAGAAGAAAAAAAAATAGGAAAGGTTGACCAAAGAAGACTCTCCTATAAATGCATACAGAGATAAAAAGTGACTCGAGACTTTAGACCCCAAAAAGAAATAATTGGAGAAAAAGAAAAAGAAAAACAAAACATGATACACATTAATTTCGTATCAGTTTTGTGGGTTATGAATGTATTAATATTTTAAGAAGATATAGTTAGAAAAGAATTACATAAAAGTAATCTAATAAATTGACGTAACTTCATATAATTCATTAGGTCTATTTTATAATCTGTCAAATCACATCAAACTATATTAATTTATAAAATTATTTTTATATAATTACTTTATAGTTAGATAGTTAGAGTATTTTTCTAATATTTTGTGTGGCCTCTAGATGTATAATAAATTAAGAAAAAGGGAAGGCGGCCACAAGCTAGCTAATTAATATCATTTGAGAATGACCCTCAAATCATTTTCAAATCCCAATCACATGCAGCTCTCATGGCTATGCCCTCCCCTATTTAAGCCTCCCCATCCCTCTTCCCCCCTCCACATACATACACATCACTTCAAACAAATTACATTTTGTTCCCCTTCTCCACTCCTCTTTGTCCCATCTATCTTTTCACATAATTAGATCAAACTAGCTATAGCTAGCAGCTAGCTAGTTCGTTCATTTGGTAAACAACCTTCAAGTTTCATCTTATACTCATTCGAGTACTGCCATTAAACTTTAATATCTCGATCATCTCTCGTAGAATCTCTCACCAATATCCCAAAATCCGCATACATACACGTTCTCAACCATGATGCCAAACAGTTGTCTGAGTATACCACCAATGGCTCCAGCTTTTGAGCATGAGGGCCTTTTTGCTCCCCGATGCATATGGGTGAACGGACCGGTCATAGTTGGGGCTGGTCCATCGGGTTTAGCCGTTGGTGCTGGCCTTAAAGAACAAGGAGTGCCTTTCATTATCCTTGAACGAGCCAACTGCATTGCCTCTCTATGGCAAAACCGCACGTATGATCGCCTCAAGCTTCACCTTCCCAAACAATTCTGTCAACTACCCAACTTCCCATTCCCAGAGTACTACCCGGAATATCCTACCAAATATCAGTTTGTCGATTACCTAGAATCATATGCGGAACACTTTGATATAAGCCCACATTTCAATGAAACAGTGCAGTCTGCTAAGTATGATGATACTTTTGGTTTGTGGAGAGTCCAAACAATTAGAAAAAGCAGTTCAAACCCTTGTGATCAAGTTGAGTACTTTTGCCGGTGGCTCGTGGTTGCCACCGGTGAGAATGCAGAGAAAGTGGTGCCGGAGTTTGGGGGCTTGGAAGAGTTTGGTGGCCATGTCATGCATGCTTGTGACTACAAATACGGCGACAGCTACAGTGGGAAACGTGTACTTGTTGTTGGTTGTGGGAATTCAGGCATGGAAGTCTCCCTCGATCTTTGCAATCACAATGCAGAACCAGCAATGGTTGTTCGAAGCTCGGTGAGTAAAATACATGACTGCATAAAGATGGCTATACTACGACCAGTACTTTTAGTTTTTTCATGTTCAACTTATAATAATGTTAATGTTATTGCATGTGTTCCACAGGTTCATGTATTGCCAAGGCAAATTCTTGGAAAATCAACTTTTGAATTAGCAGTTTTGTTAATGAAATGGCTGCCACTTTGGCTTGTGGATAAGATATTGCTGATTCTTGCGTGGTTCGTTCTTGGGAATGTGGAAAAATATGGTCTGAGAAGGCCATCAATAGGTCCTTTACAGCTAAAAAACACTTCAGGAAAGACCCCTGTGCTGGACATTGGTGCCTTGCAGAAAATTAGATCTGGCGAGATCAAGGTGGTCCCTGCAATCAAAAGGTTCTTTCCCGGCAAAGTTGAATTTGTTAATGGAGAGGATTTGGAGATTGATTTTGTTATTCTGGCCACTGGGTATCGCAGCAATGTTCCTTCATGGCTAAAGGTAACTAATTTTTCTTCATCAAATGGTTCCACACCTTTATTTTTTTAAGTTCACCTGTTAAGATCCATGTGACCATTATGGACGTTGGGCTATTTTTATCCTTCTTAAAGCGGCAGAAGTTTAATTTATTTTAGATTCTTTTATTAGTTCCCTTTTCTTTTCTTTTTTTTACTGAATTTGATAAACTTTGCTTCAGAATTTGGAAGTGTGGTCGGCTTGTTATTTCGGTGGTTTCATTGTCTAATTTATGAGCAGAGTTTGACATGAGAAGTTTCTTCTGCTATCCACTTACCCTTTTTTTCCCTTGAGTGGGAGATGGCATACTGAGAACTGAAACAACGGGCTAGGTTGTTTTGTGTCCACTTTCCTTACCTTCACTACAGATAAAAATTCTCTTTATTTAACTTAAAATATAAGAATATCCATTTAATTACTTTAGAGAGATCCTTTTCTCCCATCCGGCCCCCATTTTCTTTATCTTTTTGCTGATTTGGACGCCAATGGTTTCAGAATCGAGCAGACCCTGCCCAATGGTTTCTGAAAAAATTAGACAATCAGACCCTGTCGCTTATTTTCCCATAATCTTTTCTTTCTTTTATTTCTCGTGTACCTGCCAGATAGCTAGGTTGTTTGATGGCTTGATGTTTGCCATGTGTCTTTATTGAAATTTCCGAACGTTTCTCTTATTTCCATAATTGGGATGGCATTTTCCAGAAAGCAAGCTCACTGGTCCATATTTGCTTTGTACAGGAATACGAGTTCTTTTCCAAGGATGGACTTCCAAAAAACGCATTTCCAAATGGGTGGAAAGGCAAAGCTGGCCTCTATGCAGTTGGTTTCACAAGGAGAGGTCTCTCTGGTGCATCTTTGGATGCCATTAGAGTGGCAAATGATATTGCCAGGAGCTGGAAAGAAGAAACAAAGCAGAGAAAGATATCTATTGCATCTCGCCATAGGAGATGCATTTCCCATTTCTGAAGCCTCGGCCTTACTACTGATGAAAATGATTTTTGGTCTGCTTTAATGCTTTGGTTTGGAGATTGATAATCTGTCATAACTGATTCAGTTTGTGTAGAGAATAATATAGAATAGCCCTCTCCTCAGGACATCCCAAATGTTTTGTGCAAATAATTGGGTGTTTCTTGTACAAAGGAAGATGAGGCTTATCATCTTTCAAAGGTCTAAACATATTTGTATCTTAATTTTTTATAATCAAAGTCAAATGAGAACTCTCTCTCTCTCTCTGTGGATCCATGTACTCATTAATAAAACTGATAGGTTTCTCACTAAATGTGACATCCGGGGCCCAATGTATATCTGGTCGACCCCACTATACCAACATCAGATTTCTCTTCCAAATTTCAGAATGCTTACGTGGAAAATAGATTTCTAGACTCTCCACGTCATGTTGCCCTGCACATGGCTACAGCCCACCGGAATGACTCACAGAGAAGAGAGAAGATAGCTTATCTTTGAACAGTGCAGGCGAAAAGATAACAACACTGACACAGAATGAAAAGCACTGAAGAAAAGGACCTCAGAGTATTTATATCATAGGGATGAAACAGCATCAACTTATAACCAATGGCTGTAAATTAGTGCTTGCCATGTGCCCCCAGCCAGAAATCACCACGCCTGGGCGAGGAATAGGATATCAAATGTTATTAGCAATTGACTGCATGAGCCTTTCCAATTCCCAAAGCATCTGACACAACCTGTCCAAACTCATTCTATGCTTTTCTCAAATGGCTCTGTTAGGGGTCAAAACATACCAACATTTGTCTCGTTGAAGAAGTTCAACTCTACAGACCTCAATCTCCCAAACCCATTAAATTATTTTAACACAACATTCGAGAAACAATTTCATTTATGGAACATGAAAGTCATGTGGGAAATTGTGAATGGATTGTTCCAAGAAGCCTAAAATTCCTGTTAAAACTAGCTAAACGAGATCTGGGGAAAGTAATCTGATCCTCCCAGTCCCATCCAACTATATTCAGCTACCCTTTCGCAACTTTCCTTTTATTGTGCAATTCATCTCCATGTCTGGTCTGATTTACCAAGAAATAGTTTCCCACAAGACAGGCTACTCTTGTCATTTACAGAAAGGGAATTTTGAAGGAAAAGACAACCCATATGAGAACCCATTCCGTTGATTCAAACATGCAGAAAGGCTCTAACTGGATGGCCCATCTAAAAATTTCTTCACAACCACAAACTCATCAATAAAAAATGAACAAAAGATAATCAAAGTCAGCATCAGTGTACTATATAAGTAAATATATTCAGTGGCTCTCTTTCTTCAAGTGTATTGAATCTGAAGTAAAGATGCATAAGATTGAGTGCTTGAATTTCGTACCACGTGCAACACAGGTTCTACAACCGTTCATTTGTCAATTCCCTCACCAGAAGTTCTAAGGTTCTCATAAAAACCTGCACCCACAAATACAGACATCACTGTGACTAAGAAAAGAAAACACATGGGATGGTCACCACCCACATCTAATTCCTTTCTCCTCACCCAAAGCCCATTCCTTCATTCATTTCTCTTCCTGTTCATCGAGGGACCGTAACCTTGTACCTTAATTTGGTCTGTGTATGCTTGTGTGCGTGTAGTGATGTCGGATGGGGTAGATTAATTGGATTGTGCGAGCGCATTCCACAGGCACAGATGAGCATCGCAGGGTCACGTATAGGTCAAATTGGGACATATTAGCGTTAAGTAGCATTATATATTTCGAGCAAGAGAGAAACTTTAAGTCCTAATTTTTTTTAAATGAATAAAGTTTCTCTATTCTCCCTTGCATATATTGTCACGCTACCATATGAAACATTAACACATAAAATAAATAATGAGTTCATGTACAATATATAAACTGTGAAAGAAAAAAACAACTTTTTTTTTTCGCATCTAATACACCACAAGAAGTCATATCAACTTTTAAAATTTATTTTCGTGAAATCTCTTATCCAAACATTTCCAATGCAGAAAAGAATAAAAAGTATTTCAGAATATGAAAATTTTAAATTGAACAAATTTTTGAATATGAGTATTTAAAGAACCCTTGGAAAGCCGAAACCGTTTGTTTCATTACCTGGGCTTAAGCCCCGAATGGTTGATCTGAAATACAATAGATATGGGCAGTAAAGAAAAACAAAACAACCTGTGCATGTTACAACCTCTCTCATATTTGTCTATAACGGCATCGTCTCTCTCTTTTAAATAATCACATCCAACAAATGTCCCATCAGACTTTGATATCCAAACGTAACGAAAGAGTAGCAGCAGCAAGGGGCGTTGTTTATTGTCTTCAGTCAAATAAATGATATCCAATCAATGGGAAGGCATCTCAAAACATTTAACTCATTTCCTTGCACAAAGAATGGCTATAGAGTTGGACTCAAAATATACAGACTACGACCTTTGTTGAATCACCAAAAATAGGGGATGGGGTAGTATGAGGGATGACCAAATCAGATCTGAAAGTAGGACCTTTGCCAACAGCCATCTGACTTGCATTTTACAGCAGCTTGCTGGTTCTTCGTTTTGATGGCCCTCCTGGAAAGAGCTTCATGATCCATCCTAAGACCCTTTCTACCACCTGACATAGCAAGAAAAATATAAAATCTATGAAAAGCATGGAAATGCTTAGCTTCCAATTCATAAATTCAGGAGTTTCACAATAGAAAATAAAAAATAAAAAAAATTACTGCATCTCAAACTCTTGCATGGCGCTGGTTTATATGCAACTCTCTGGTAGTATTAGGTGTGATCGTTGACAAACTCAGTGGATTTAAAAGTTGGAAAGAAAAAATCGATCCAACCCACGCCTACACAGACCCAACTGCCAACTAGTATTAACTCAAAAATATAAAGACAGCAAATAATACCTCATCACCCTCGTCTGCATATGGAGTATTCTCATGCATAATATGAGAATCAGGTTGTCTAGCTGGAATAATCGCATTGGCCATACTTTGAGCAGTCAAAAGCTCCATTCTCTGAGTTTGAGCTTCGAGTTTACAGGACAAATCCTTGTTCAACTCCTTCATTCATAAAAAATAGGACAGGTAAGCTTGTAACATACAAGATTCAGATCAATAGCTGAACAAGGCAGAGAGTATAGATCTATGTGCGACACACTAAATGATTAGTGAAAGAGGGCTGCTAGAGCTACAAAGGGATCCCACAAACTAACGTGGCACAGTGCCACGTCATCTACGTTACTTTTTTTTTTTTTTTTTTTTTAAATTTTTACCCCTGCATTCCACCCCGCACCGAGTCCCCCTCCCCCCTCCCTTTCCCAACCCCCCAGACCTGAGCTCACGCCAGCTTCAAGGCTTCAAAACCCATCGACACCGATGTTGCTGCCAGCCCACTTCCACACTGCCAGTTATTTTATTGACACATACCCATCTCTTATTCTCTTTCATCTCTTCATCGCCTCTCTCTCTCCCGATTCAACCACTCCTAATCCTCAGACTCATCTGATCTATTTGCTTCTGAGCTCATCACCAGTTCCTAGAAGTTCAGTCTTTTTCTTGATTTGTTTTGTTTTTTTATGAAAAAGAAAGTGATTTTTGGAGGGTGGGTGAATTTGCTTTGGATTCAGAGATTCATGGATTGCGTGAAATTCCTAGCTTAGTTGTCAGAAAACTGGCTTCAAGGATGGTGGCTCCACAATCAGTAAATATTGAATTGGAAAGATATGGTTGCAGAGACAGAGTAGGAAAATTGTCGACTTTTCCAAACCTTCGAAATTTTATTGACCGGGGACCCAAGAAAGAAAAAAAAGACCTCCAATTGGCAAACCCAATTAAACTCTTTTAGCTTTTTTTCTTACTTACCCACAGCTTTCTGGATAGCCAAACAGCAGATCAAAGAATCCAGAAAGCATCAACCTTTAGACCTTTCTAAATTACTGAGAAATGCAAAATAATATGGCAACTGGCGGCGGCAGCAAGATGGTATAAAGCTGATGGGGGTTGGGGGTTTGGGATTGCAGGGAGACGCGGGGGTGCAAGGGGGGTCTGTTGGGAACAGAGGAGACGGGGGGCAGGGGGGGAGAAATTGGGGGGGGGGGGGAAAAAAAAAGATGACATGGCACTGTACATCAGTTTATGGGATCCCTTTGTGTCCGTATGAAAACTTAATCACATTTTCTACCAGATGAGAGAGTAGGGCCAATTCCAGGGGCTTGAGAGAGTGTGTTGCTAGATATACATGACTTTTTTTTTTGGAAAGTAAAGTAAAACTTCATTGATAGACATATACATGACTTCTAAAGCCTCAATTGAAACAAAGGAATGAGTAAAGACAACAAAATTAAAATTTTAGAAATATGTGACAATAACATCAAGACCCAATACCCACTCCTTACGATATAATTTCTATCAGCAGTATATAAAGCCAGCTACAAATTGAAAATTACCTTTAGCTTGGAACAATGAGATGACTCAGATGCCAAAGCTTGCATCAACTCTTCTTTCTCCAATGCTAACTGCAGCAAGAGAAGGCAATCCTCTGGTTAGGTCTAAACAGTGAGGAAAGAATTGGATCTCAAGGCATATCACAAATAAACTAACAAGAACCAGACAATCTATAAAAATGTGGTCGGATAATACCTCAGAAACGTTTTTTAATAAGTAAAAGAAATTTCATTAGTATTTTCATAGCCCCCAAGTACAGATAATACCTCAGAAATTAGCGTGTTAATATTTTGAATCATTCTCATCTGATCAGGAGGAACATTCACAGATGAAACTTCAGGAGTTGACTGTCCATTTTGAGGCAGCAAGGAAACACTGGAGGCATCACTTAAAAGAGAAGATGCATTTTGATCCATTTCATGGATGGAGACATCTGGGATAGAATAGAAATGAATCGATGATTGGATACCAAACAAAGAGAAAATTAGAAGAAAAATAAAAGCAAGAAAAAATTTTAAGAATCCATCCTGTACAGACTCGTTCGAAAAAAAGAACCATTCCTGTACAGTACCCCAAATCAGTAGTATGAATACATAATATCAGCATAAGATTCTATTTTTTACCTTAAAATTTTTTTGGTGCAGAAACTAAATAATCACTTCGCATCAAACACTCAAAATTATTAATATATATATATATATATATATATATATATATATATATTTGAGCTGGAACTTTATCAGGGACCAGACTGACATGGTAACTAGACCTGATTTGGCCATCTCAACAAGATTCTTTATTAAGACCACTATTGAAAGTTTTGTGAGCAGCCATGACAAAAGGTAGTCTTACCTAAATCTTCGGTAGATGTAAACATATCCCTTTTATTATGAGTGCTGTTGCTAAAATCAATAGATGTTGCACTTGTGGAAGCTTTCCGCACCTTAGACTGCAAGAGCTTCTTCTCTGTGTCAGAGAAACAAAATAGGAACAAAACAACAAATCAGAGGCAAACATTGCAAGGGTATACGATATACACTGGCAAATCTATGTGACGAATTCATTTACTGCATCATCAGTTGTGGGATAACAAACAGTGGAAATCTCAACAATTTAATCATGTTTCAGTTTGTAATTTCTGGAAGTTTGGACAAATCTGAAACACAAAGCCTACTGAATTTCTTGGGCCAAAAAAAAAAAACAAACTTTGATGGAATTTCCCAAGTTAAAAACAAGGTAATGCTCGCCTTGTCAATTGGGTTTAGATGGAAGTTCAAACATAGAAATTGTAAATTGCAGATTGATCCAATTACTTCTTTATCAGCCTCAACCTACTCCCCCAAATCCCCTCAGCACCTTCATGCCCCAAAAGAACCACACAAATATATATTTATATATATATATATATATATATATGAAGGCTGCTCAAACCCTACCACGCTGATAAAATAAATTAATATTGGAACTAGAAGATAAGTAAAGAACTAAAAAACTTGAGAACTGCATATAAGCATGCTTACCTTCTTGAAGAGCATCCATAGTTGACTGCAAATCCTGACGATCTTTCTCTAAGCTAGAAATTTTCTTTCTGAAAAAGTATACAATATGATAGTCATTTTTCCGAAATCCCACCACAAATAGCAGGAAATTGAAAGCATGGATAAGGATTAATCAAATTTCTTCCCATATGGAGAGGCAAACAAGTTCCCATATAACTAAATAAGAAAGAGAGTTCCACATTGACATTTTAGTCATGGTACATCTAATCACTTACTCCTAACCAATAATAAAGATCTTGTGATTACAAACAGTGGTACCTTGGGCTATATAAGTCAGTTTAAACTCCCAATCAGAACATGGAATAAGTGCCACACGAGAGAATAACATTATTTGAATATATCAAAATAGGAACACCTTTAGCAGAAAAAACCATCCCTAAAATAGGTAACCAAGATTATGAGTTTTCACATACACTATCCAGGAAAACTATCACTTTTCACAGCAAACGGCAAATAAAAGCACCTCTTCAACAACTACAAATACCGTATTTCAGTAGCAAATCTCTCACATTTTTTAAAACTTCAAAAAACTCAAAGCCGTCCATATTCATCAATAACACATTTTTTCTTGTAATTTAGCAATTTTTCTATTACTCATGAGCATCACACGTTTCAGAATTAACTTCTAAATTTATTTTTGCTTTACTATAAAATTATAGTAATTACACATTCATTTTCAGAGCTTTGGATAACACTGCATCCACAAAAGAGAAAGCCTGGCCATGCCCATTGTTCCTATCAATAAAACTACTTATAAAAACAATGCAAGGAATACAAGAAGCTTAATTTTAAGTTGTCTCACAGTTATTTGTGTATGGAAAACTTTTTTTTATGAGTAATGTAATATCATTAAAAAGGCGCAGAGGGGCAGACGTAATCTTAATATCATTAGGTGCTAGCTTTCATATGCTTCCTGTGTAATTGGGCTAAACCTATTTACTTGATTCAATATTATTTTGTTCTTCTATAAAAAAGTACACAAGACAACGCCTATTCAGAATAAAAAGAAAAAACAGCAATTCAAAAATTCTGAAAAGCTAAAAGCACAGTATCATGAGCTATGATCAATGTGTAAAGGGTGTTTGAGAACAATCTTTGTCCTAAACACCCGGGAAACTAAAAAAGAAAAGCATACTTGTATGAAGATATTTCAGATTGTGAATTCTCCAACTGCCTCTCCAGCTTTAGCTCACTAGATCTTAGTCTGAGTGCCTACGTGGATTAATTAGAGAATGATTTCAAGAAATATAGCAGCGAATGGTATATGGTACAATATCTTCATTTACAAAAAGAATTATTCATGCATCTGACAAGTAGCAATCCCAGTACAGCCTATTTTGCAAGTCAGATTTATAAAAACGTGAACAAAGCAACAAGAATGTTCAGACTAGCCTATCCTCACTAGATTCACAGAAGTGGACACTTGAGACATTTTCACATTGCTTTATCCATAATCCTTTTATCATTGCTGACTTAGTCTTTAAGAAAAGATCTAGATGAAACACTTCACTTTCCAGTAAATGATGGGTTTCTATTCAAACTAATTTGTTTAAGTTTAGCAAAAATGTTTTCATCACGATACAAACAGTTTCTTTAGAAACAGTTTCTTTTTGTCATACATTTTACTTCAAATATATATATATATATATATGTATATATATTATTTAATGGTCAAACTTGACTAAAATCACTTAATGTAGTATGTTAACCAAGCATCCCTAGACACTAATATCTTAAACTTGATCTTGTGCAGACAAACTATAAAACTAAACAAAAGTTTGAGGAAAATGAAAAATAAAAAGACCAAAAACACCATCTCATCTATATCGAAATTTTTTTTTTTTTTAATCAGCATCTATATCGAAACTTCCATCTTGTAAACCTATTACTATCATGATATCTTTTTTTACTGATCAAAGGCAAGTTGATTTACCATATTGCATAACCTAACGGTTCTGTTAACCATAGTGCCAAATCTGATCATGGTACCGATACTTTTGAGCCACTAGCCTGACTGATCAAACAGACTCTGTGTGCAAATAACAACCCTAAAATATATACCTAATATGACTTTGACAAAAATTCTCAGTGATTCCTATTTACAATTCCATAAGAAGCACATATGAGTTTTTGTATGTGTTCAATACCCACACACATAAGGGTGGGTATATGTAAGGCAGAAAAAATATTATCTCTGTGACATATATTCAACGGTAAAACAAAAACTGTTTTTTTGCATGATATGGAATGACATAAGCCTGATGCGACTTCGCCATAAATTTAAAAAAGAAAAAAAAAAAAAAAAAACCTTCTAGTTAATGTTTTCCTCACTCGTACCAGGTTAATTTCTTTCATAAGCACCTGTGTACTTGAGTCGCTCCCTTTTATACTATTAATGAAATTTGATCACTTATAAAATATATATATATATATATATATATGTAATGGCATTTCTTCATGAGAAGGCAACAGCATAAACATAAACATACCAATAGATTTTACTACCTTCTCCTCTAAACCAATAACTTCAGAAGCCAGTAACTTGGCACGTTCATCGGCAGCATTACATTCTAGTTGTGCATTTGCATATTCAACTTTTAGAGACTCAAGTTCCACCTGCCCACATCAAAGGGTACACATATAGCAACTAAAAGTAAAGGACAATCAAACTATAAAATATTTTGAAACCAGACTTGCCATGACAAAGTCATAAAGAGGAAAATAATAAACTAATACCAACACGCAATCAAATAAGTTGATTTGAATTAACAAACTGCAAATTAAGGGATGACATATACTAACCAGTCGGGCCTTGATTTCCTCCTGTAAGATCTCCATGTCAGATTTGAGTTGGTTGACAACACTTCTCTGAAGCAAACATAAGTGAATAAAAAACAGATGGATTAGAATTTAAATGTGGTAGTATCTCCATGTCATATTTGATTTGGTTGACAACACTTAACAGAAGAATATATACATGAAAAAACAGATGGATTAGAAAGCCATGTTTGTTTATTCCACTTTTTCAAAAAAAAAAACTCAACTTCAATCCTAACATCTTTCAATCCCAAAAAATTAATCTATTTGAACTTTTCAACCAATCATTTGCCTAGGTTCCAGTGAAAAAAACTTTTACAAAAACCCATAAATAACTTCCCTAAAAAAATTATGTTCGTCGAGTATCATTATCCCGTTTAGATAGCATGTACATCTTTTACATCTGATAAGAATATGTTTGTCTTACATCTGATATGAATATGTTTCTGTCTTACTTTCTTTGTGAGAGAAAGAGAGAGAGAGAATAGATATCTCAAATCAAGGAAGAGATCATGCTGAAACACAATAATTAACAAGCTGTCTAAATAAAATAGTATTGCCATAAAACAATAAATTTAGAGCCAACCTGTTGATTGTAACTATCTGTCATAGATGAATTTTCAGCAGCTAGGGACTCTGCTAAAGTGCGTGAAGCCTCAAGAGCTCGTTGTAAAGAAAATTTTTCTTGTGTCAGATCTTCAATATGCTGAATGCACGAAAGACAAAATCACTAAAGTAATTATTTGAAGGCAACAAGCTCAGAAGTTGACATCAATACAGGGGATGATAAATATAGAGCTTAAACTATTAATAGAAATAACAGTTAAAAATAACTAGAGGATTATGCTTTCGCATTAGATATATGACAATAATTCCAAGGCAAAAACTGAAGTAATATTAATCTTTTTCAAATGTTTAAAGAGTCTAGAGTCCATACTTATCATTCCGTTTCTGGCAAGCTAATGGTTTTAATACTCAGAAGGCAGTACATCACATATTTAAATAAAAAACTATTTGGCCACTTTCTCAAACTCAAAATTCCCAAATCAAATCTCTCCAAATCATTACAAGATGTTCAAGCCTAATTGACCATGCATATAAACTAAGTAGATTCTTCCAAACCTTCTGCCATATAATTATGACAGTTTGATGGTAAAAAATCATTGCCCATTTTTTGAACGAGTAAATGCTATTAAAGTAGTGTCAAAATGAAGATGCAGCTTCTCTATCTCTCTCTCTCTCTCTCACACACACACACACACCCACACACCCACACACCCCACCCACCTACCCACCCACCAAATACAACTTGCAAACCTATAGGATCATATCAGTAATCTCACCCTTCCACCTCTTGTTTTAGTGGGGAGGAGATGCCATCTGGTCCAAAGAACATTGAGCTGGGTGTCTCACATCCTCTGTTCAAGGGTAGCCAGCTTTTAATACAATTTGGCTCATGAATGAAATTTGCAAGGCTCTCCCAGATTTCCTTCCCCTTTTTGGGTAATAAATGTATTTTTTTAAAATAAAAAAAATAGGGGCAACCAACATACATGGGAGGTGCATTAGTTTGAAATTTGAATCGAATTTAATTAATCAAAAATAAAATGTAAAAAGATAATAATAATAATAATAATAATAATAATAATAATCAAAAAATAAAATGTAAAAACATTAAAAATAAATAAAAATAAAAAGAATACTTTAAGCAATCATCCAATCTTACAAGAAGCACACTTTTTAATACACAGCATCTACCCTACTGGTAATCAAAATTAGTTACTTCCAAAAAAATAGTTTCGGACCCTAGAAACATAATTCATTAGGAAGGGTCTAATTTATCAAAACTTTAAATTACATAGCTAAAACAATGATGACGTATATCTAGTAATTCTAACACTATCTATACCGACAACAGGTCTCTCCAACCTGCCCCGCGCCCAAATCGCAAGGCCAGGCAAACGATTTCATTATAAATTATGAGGAAGCGGGTAGGATACCCACGTACCCAGTAATAAGCTTACATCCCTATAAACAGAGAAACCTACCCTTCAGCTATATGCCCACAATCGTGACTTATCTTCTTTTTTTCCTCCCCCTAATCTTCTTCACTCTTATTCTCTTCTTTTTTCTTCCGTCTTCTCTTCTTCTTTCTTTTGAGACAGGTCTCTCAAAGTTGAGGTTGAGAGACCCACAGCCCCATGACCATGGTTGTGGGTCTCTTGCAGGCCAAACGCCCATGACCATGCTTTGGGCTAAGATCCTCAAAAGGAAAATCACAAGGCAGAGTCTCACTTGCAATTTTTTGTCTTAGGCATTTGATCATGATTTGATATATAGTAGAGGCTCCCAATAAATACATATTTGACTGATTAAGGAATTTATCAGTCAAAGTAACCTAATTAACTTCAGAAATTTAAATACTTGAACTTCCAATGGCTGAATCAGCTGACAACACCAATAGGAGCACAAGGTTATCAAAATGCAGCAACATAAAATTGGGTACCTGTTCCAAAGCAGCAAAATCTTCATTGTGTTTAGCTGAATAAAAATCTTCTTTCATATCCATGCTATTCTCACTAATAATTGGTCTCAAAAATCTTCCATTGCTGGAATTAATGGAAGAATTCACGGATGGATTGATTGAACTAGGACCATTAGGAGTTTTCAGCTTTAAAGAAGTCTCCATACTTCCACTCTCCACTGATGGCTTCTGAAAAAGAGACAGTCCTAAAACATCCATGCTGTTTGTATTTGAACTGTTGGACATAAATGACTCCTCAGGTTCAGTATGTTGAAACAGAGTCCCTGAAGAGGCTCTAGGCACATTCAGAGAATCAAGGAAAGATGGGCGAGATCTCCTAGGATTCATTTCAGTTGTAACTGAAAACAGTGGTACATGATTGGAAGAACTTCTGATATCAGAACTAAAACCTGTGGTTTCAAATGCTTGCAGAGCTGCATTGTAGGCACCAGGCAAATCACTGGCATAGCCACTAATTTTTCTTTCCTCAAAGTTCGAAATCATAGCATCACTGATGCGTGCAACACCATTCATGTAATGCCCTCTTACATTAGTAGTAGGTTGAATAGAGTCTACCATAAAACCCAAAACAGGTCAGTTCCTTCCCCCAAAAAACTATATATGCATACATACTATAAATGGTACAAGCATGTCCTAATAGAATAAAACACTAGTAAAAGCATTCAAATGTGCAAATTACCATCATAAAACGAGGAGGATGTATGAGCACTGATCAGCATGCTAGCATCGCTGGAGTAAGCTTGAGGTAGAGTACCACCAGTTTCCAATGGTGAGACTCTTGCACTAGATTGCAACAAAGAACTGCCACTTTTTGTTGATTGGGTTTTATCTGTCCCATAAAGACTAGATTTACCAATTGTACTGTCCAAACCTTGACTTGCTTGTGGGTGTGGAAGAATAGACTGATCTGTTGCAGTCTCATAAGGAAGTCCATCACGTACTCCAGTATATATTCCGAAATCGTTATTCTGCCCCTCTTTTTTGTGGCCATGATTGGCATTCATTAATTCAGCAAATCCAGAAGCACCATATCTCTTATATTTTGTATTATCTGAGTGTGTATGTACACTATCCACAGAATTTGTATCATAATCTTTCGCAGATAACTGATGACTAGCAAGTGTGTCATTCAAAAACTCTTGTTCATTTTTAATGGGAAAAACATTTTTTTTGTCGTCATTGTGAGTTACAGCAGGAGATAGTCCCATAAAAGCTTGGCCAGGTACCTCAGATGTGCCAGCTCCCTCTGAATCCGTAATTCGAATGGGACCAGTTTCCAAAGGCTGTTTCTCATGAGGCCTAACATCAGAAGCATGATTTTGGCTATTAGAAGCAGTCTTCTTCGCTTGCTCTGCTACTTTTTTCCTGCGGAACTCCTCCAGCTGCAAGATAAATGAAGACAATGTGCGAACTTTGACAAACCAAAAATATAGTTCAGCTAAGATATTTGGGATAGAAACTTTTTTCAATAAGTATTTGGGATTGAAACTAGATATAAGAGGAAATGAAGTAGCAGGAAAAGTTGCAGATTCGAAACAAAATTATAAAGCACATAAAAAGCTGCAGTAAAGAGAGACAGAGAGAGACATCAGTGATCACAGTTATTTGAGTCAACTAAAATACTCAGTTTTGCTTCTAAGCGCAGTGCACCGGCTACTTGTTATCAACTAAGTAAAAGTAAGCAAAACGGACAGCTCAATCGTCAAATTTTTAACCTACCCGTAGCAAAATATCTTGACGAATTCACACGAAAAAAGTTCTTGTTGTGCAAAGTAGTGAATGGTACAGAAATGTACACAGCAATCAGCATCACCAGCTAACGCATGCATGCATATAAATACAATGGCAAAAGAAACATTGATGATATTTAAAGAACAAGAAATACGATTCCATTAGGAAATGTATACCACTCATTCGGGGGAGGGGGGGGGGGGGGGGGGAAGGAAAAGCTAAAGAAGAAAAAAACACAGAAAACGTACCCGGCGCTTTCCAGCCTCCAAATGCTCTTGCTTCCGCATCACCTGAGCCGAAGCCATTCAGGCCCAAAGCCCCCAACTTCGAAATTCGCATACAACGAACCTACAATTCTCCTCCCCACCACATAACATCGGAGGAAACCCTAATCAAGCAGCGCGGATACGAGAATTGTCAAAAATCCTCAGCAAAACCCTACGAAACAACCTTGAGATCGCATTTGTATTGGGATCAAGAAACTCGTGAAATTACACAGCATTCCAAATAATCAACGGTCGGAAAATTTTTCAAAATTTCAGGAAAAACAAAACAGAATATGAAATTTTGGCAAGTTTTCTTAAAACCGTAAATTTGCGGAGGGTGGAGGGAGGGTTACGATCTGATCGGAGACGAGGAGAGCTGTATATGAAAAATATTTTGGTTGTCGCAGATCTCCTTTGCTTATTTCTAATCCCGTACGTGAAAATATTTTTTTGTTTTTGTTTTTGTATTTTACGGAATAGGTGATAACATTACCCGGCAGGCTCTGCACATGAATTGCGAATTTTTGCGAGTGCGTGAAAGCAAGCTGATTTGGCGGATGTCAATATTATCTCAATAAATCTTAAATTAATTTTTAATATAATTTATTATTTTTTTAAAAATAAATGTAATTCATATTAACTTATTTTATACAATTAAACACATATCTTAATCTATTTATATATAAATACATAAGTCGTGTTACACAACCAAAAGTGTAACTTAAGGATGGATTTGCTATTTGGCCTTTTTCATTTTTTCATTTTTATATCTTTAAATATTTTTAAAAAATCATAATATTATTTCAAAACATATTTTCTTAATGTAAACAAATTATTGGACGCATCCATAACATTATTATTTACGAATCTAATCATACTATAATAGTATTGCTTGACCTATAAAAGGTTCAGACCGAAAATAAAACCACCGATCCGACGATGGTTTAATTAAACCTATCGGACTCCGAAAGGGCCTTCCAAACCAACACGTATTCGAAATGATATATATTTTTATTTGTTACGAAATAAAATACTATGAAACCCAAAAAAATAAGACACCCTGTTTCGCTTGGCATAGAAACATGCATATGTATGTTCACGCTCAACTTATAGGAGTTTCTCTCTCTATAACGGCCTGAGGGTGCGGTAAGGGAGAGAAGTAGCTAGTCCTATCGTCGGAGGTGGGTAGCGAAGTCACTGTTCACGGGAGTGGTACAGTGGGTAGGGATGGAGGACCTGGAGAGCATCTGGAAGAAGCTGAACCTGAATGAGGAGGAGAATGTTGCCATTAATGTACGTGCAGGAAGTTCGGTGAAGGTGAAAAGCAGAGGAGAATGTAGCATAATTGGAAAAATATGTTCTAATCACACGAAGGGGAAGGAGGTGGTTAGAGCAACGATGATCAAGATTTGGAAGGTTAGTAGACCACCTGTGTTCACTGAGATAAGTGCGAATGTGTTCATTATCACATTTGCAAATCTGGAGGATAAGAGGAGAGTGCTGGAGGGATGTCCATGGTTGTTTGACAATCTGATGTTTGTACTGAAACCGTTCGATGGTTTGACTCAACCTACTAAAATCAACTTCGACTTGGTCTCTCTTTGGATACATATGCATAACTTACCTCTATCTTGCATGACATATGATATTGGGATGCAGATTGGGAGTTCCCTTGGAAGAGTAGAAGAGGTTGACGCACCAAAAGATGATGTTGGTTGGGGAAGTTATCTAAGGGTGAGGGTGGAGGTAGATCTTAGGAAGGTTGTTGCGAGGGGAAGAACTATAATAGTGGATGAGCAGAAGTTGTGGGTGCCTTTTAGCTACGAGAAGCTTCCCAAGATGTGTTTCAAATGTGGATGCATAGTTCATGGGGAGGAGGGGTGTGTTCTGGCACAAAATCTGAATGGTGACAAGAAGAATCAGTTTGGTCCTTGGTTAAGGGCTACTGGGGGGCCTCGGGGAAATGTTAGGGGAAGGAGGGTGTTTGATGAAGAAGAGGTGAGAAGGGAGGAGAAGCAGGGAGAGAAGAGTGTGGAAACTGAAGAGGATGAGGTAGCGAGGGAGGTTAATGAAGAGGGTGAGGAGGTAAGGGTGGAAGTCAGTAAACAGAATGTGGTTAGGGAAGGTTGTGGGGGGGTAATTGTGAATGAGAATACTAGGGAAGTTTATGAGGTTGGTGGTGTGAGGTCTAAGGGTGAAGGGGTTGGAGGGAGTGAGGGAAGAGAGGCTGTTAGGGCGGAAGAGATGCTTGTACTTGATGGAATGGTAGGTACAGAATGCAGAGAACGGAGGTGGAAGAGAAGGGCGAGAGGTAAAATGAGAGAAGGGGAGGATGAAGGGGGATTGGTTGGAAAAAAAAGAAATGGGAAGGGGGAGATTGATGGAAAAAAAACCAAAAAAGTAAAGAGGGGTGAGGAAGCAATAGAGTTTGAACTCTACAATGTTGAGGTGGTGGCTGGAAATCAGCCCCACCTATCCCAATGAGTGTATTATGTTGGAACTGCCGAGGGCTTGGGAACCCTCGGACAGTTCAAGACCTTTGCTCTATAGCAAAGGAGAAGAGGCCCAAGATCATGTTTCTCATTGAAACTATGATTGGTACAAGAAGGGTGGAAGGCATTCGAAGGAAAGTTGGCTTTGAGGAGTGTTTTGTGGTAGATTCTGTCGGGAAGGGAGGGGGATTGGCTTTATTGTGGAAGGAGGAGCTGGAAGTGGAGATTGTTAATTACTCTAGATGGCATGTTAGTGCATGGGTGATGGAGGAGGAGTCGAGAAAGAGATGGATGTTTACAGGTTTCTATGGCCATCCTGAAACAGCAAAAAGGAAGTCTTCTTGGGATCTGTTGCAGCAGGTGAAACCAGAAGGACATGTACCATGGTGTGTTGCAGGTGATTTCAATGAGATCACTTGTCAGTCTGAAAAGTGGGGAGGTAAGCAAAGGGAGGAAAGTCAGATGATGCTATTTAGGAAGGCTATGGAGGAGAATGAGCTATATGATTTAGGCTATAGTGGTGACAGATTTACATGGAGTAATGGACATTTAGATGGCACCTTTGTTAAGGAGAGATTAGATAGGTATCTTGCAAATGGCAGGTGGCAGGAGTGGTTTAAGGATGCTAAGGTGGAGGTGCTGCCTGCTAGATGCTCAGACCATAAACCTATATTACTGCAAACATGTTCAAACTGGCAAAGGGGAACTAAAATAAGGATGTTTCGTTTTGAAGCTTGCTGGACTAATGATGTGGAATGTGAAGAGGTGGTGATGGGAGAGTGGGGAAAGGGTAGGGAAGAAAGTAATTCTTTAGAGAGAGTTCAAAAGGCTTTGGTAACATGTAGTACTAAGCTGATGGAGTGGGGGAGACAAAAAAATAGAAGAGAAGAAGGTGAGTTGAAGGCAAAAACTGAGTTACTAAAAGGGTTGCAGGAAGTGGAGAATGGGAGTAATGGTGAGGAAGTCAAGAGGTTAAAAGGTGAGGTGGGTCAGCTGTTAGAGAAAGAGGATATAAGATGGAAACAGAGAGCCAAAAGAAGCTGGTTTCGAGAGGGAGATAGGAATACAAAGTACTTTCATGCTTGTGCAAGTCAAAGGAGGAGGAAAAACAGGATTACTCAGATTTCTGATTTATCTGGCAGAATTTTGAAGGACCAGGAAGGTATTGAAGGAGCCTTTAAAAGACATTTTGAAGAGGTTCTATCATCGAGTGGTCCATCTATAGAAATGATTGCAGCTGGAACACAGTTTATAAAACCGAGGGTGAGCAATGAAATGAATGAACTATTAACTAAAGAGTTCACAAGGGAAGAGGTGAAATCTGCTGTGTTTCAAATGGGGCCTTATAAATCTCCAGGAGTTGATGGATTTGGAGCATGTTTTTACCAAAAATACTGGCATGTAGTAGGAGAGGATGTGTGTTTGGCTGTATTGGAGTTTTTGAAAGGAGGCAGTGACCTAAGGTTAATTAATCAGACCCTCATAGCTTTAATTCCCAAGATAAAGGAACCTGTAACAGTTAGTGACTTTCGACCTATAAGTTTGTGTAATGTATTATGTAAAATTGTGGCCAAGACATTAGCTAACAGGTTAAAGATTATTCTGCCAGAGATTATTTCTGATCAACAGAGTGCTTTCATCAGAGGAAGACTGATTTCTGATAATACTTTGGTAGCATATGAGCTGTTACATTCGATGAAACATAGGCAGAAGGGTAGGATGGGAAGCATGGCAGTTAAGTTGGACATGTCTAAGGCCTATGATCGTGTAGAGTGGATTTATTTGGAAACAGTGATGAGGAGAATGGGTTTCTGTGACCAGTGGGTGAGGTGGATTATGGGGGTTGTTTCTACTGTGTCATATTCAACTTTGGTGAATGGGAGAGAAGGAGAATTTTTTGTACCTTCACGGGGTTTGAGGCAAGGGGATCCATTGTCCCCATTCCTATTTGTTTTATGTGCTGAGGGGTTAACTAGTATGATTGATGCAGCTGAGGAAAGAGGAGAATTAAGGCATTTGATGTTTGCAGATGACTGTATTTTGTTTTCCAAGGCAAGTGTGACTGATTGGCTGAAGATGAAAGAAATTTTGAAGAGATATGAGTCTGCTTCTGGTCAGTGCTTAAATAACCAGAAAACATCAATATTTTTTAGTGGAAATACAAAAGAGGAGGTGAGGAAGCAGGTATTGGAAGTGGTGGGAGCTAGACTGTGCAGTGATAGTGAGAGGTATCTGGGTCTGCCTACTATGGTTGGGAAATCAAAATATAATGCTTTCAGAGGGATCAAGGACAGGATATGGTAGAGACTTAGTAGCTGGAAAAATCAGTTTTTATCACAAGCTGGGAAAGAGGTGCTTCTAAAAGCAGTTATTCAAGCTATTCCTACATACCATATGAGTGTTTTTCGACTTCCTAAGAGGCTATGCAAGGAGATTTCTGCTATGATGGCAAGGTTTTGGTGGGGCCATAAACAAAATGAAAGGAAGACACATTGGAGAAGCTGGGAGAAGATGGGGGCAGCAAAACAAGCAGGTGGTTTGGGTTTCAGGGATATGGACAGTTTTAACACTGCTATGTTGGCAAAACAGTGTTGGAGAATTCTGACCAATCCGGGGTCTCTTTCAGCTAGAATTTTAAAAGAAAAATACTTTAAAGAGGAGGAGCTATTGTCTTCAAAATTGGGGTGGTATCCTTCTGTTATATGGAGGGGATTGTGGAGCTCCTTGAGGTTGGTTAATGAAGGGGTTATTTGGAGGGTAGGGAATGGGAAGCAGATTAGGGTGTGGAAGGATAAATGGATATATTCTTGGGCTTCATGGAGGCCATCACAAGCTCAGGTGCAGATATTAGATGAAGAGGCTAAGGTGGAAGAGCTTATAGATAAGGGTCAGTGGAAGGAAGATGTGTTAGAAGCTGTACTGGGCAAAAAGGAGGCTGAGATCGTGAAATTGATTCCTATTAGTAGGAAGGATGGCAGTGATAAACAGATTTGGGGATATACTAATACTGGGATTTTCTCAGTGCGAAGTGCCTACCACCTGGATATGGAGCTGAAAAGGAAGGGTAAAGGTGAATCCTCTAGTATAAAGAGTGGGGAAGTGGGATGGAAGGCTATTTGGAAGATGGATGTTCCTGCTGTGGTGAAAAACTTCATGTGGAAAGCTGTAGATGACTGTCTACCTACTAAACAGAACTTGGCCAAGAGGAAAATGGTGGAAGATGCCTTATGCCCCATTTGTGTCAGAGAAGTTGAAACTGTGGGTCATGCTATATGGAGTTGTGGAGCTGCAAGTGATGTGTGGGCTGAGGGAGTGAGTCCTGTCCAGAAATGGTGCTGTAATGAGGAAGAGTTCTGTGTAACTTGGAACAAAATGGTGCAGCAGTTAGACCAAAGGGTCATTGAACTGGTTGCTGTCACAATGAGGCATATCTAGTTACGAAGAAATAAACTGGTCTTTGAAGAACAATTCTTAGGACCTAAAACAGTTATAAGCAAGGCCATTGAAGATATTGAAGTGTATAGAGAAGTTCAGGAAATTAGATGCAGACAGAGAGGTTCAACTGTAACAATGGGAAATAGTGAAATGAGATGGAAGAAGCCGGGGGTTGATGAAGTTAAAGTAAATTGGGATGCGGCTTTCAACCAGCAGACCATGAAGATGGGAGCTGGGATAGTAATAAGGGATGAGGAAGGAGAGGTTCTTGTATCTTTTAGTATGCCAAAAGATAATGTAAGCAGTCCAGTAATGGCAGAGATTTATGCACTGTGGCGAGCTGTTGAGCTGTGTAATGAGCTAAGATTTACAAATGTGGTCTTTGAAGGTGATGCTTTGAATGTGATAAATGCTATCAATAGTTCAGAAGAGAGCTGGGTCTGGTATGGACAGATGATAGAAGACTTGAAGTAGTTTTTTACTCATACAAACAGATGGAAGATACAATACATACACAGGAAAGGTAATCAAGTAGCACATAGTTTGGCTAAAAAAGCAATTGTTTTAGGAGAGGAATTAGTGTGGATAGAGGATTATCTGGATGATATTTTTTCTGTTTTACAATCTGATAGAAATGTAACACATGGAATAGTTGAATGAAATGAAGATAGATGAGGTTTATTCAAAAAAAAAAAAAGAAAAAAGAAACATGCATATGTCTTCCATTAACTCCAATTCTGCAACATTAATAAAACAATATTTTGCATCTTAAAGTATTATCAAATCATTTCATAATATCAAATTAACAATTTGCTTTGATTATTATCAAATCGTGTGATTTATTTTTTGAAAATATTATAAAAAAAATTAAACGACAATTTTAATTTTCATAATAATGAAAATATTCATCTCACCCATTTCAATGTAATTTTCTTATCAATAAGGACTTATCTTTTGTATTCAATCACAATTAAAAATAATAAGGATATAACCACAAAGTTCTACTCCTCTTCTCCATTATAATTTCTACTTTATTTTAATTGCTTTCAATTTCTGTATACACCTTGTCAAATTAAATCCAGAGACATCCAAGATTATATATATCTGAAATCTTCAACAAAAGTGAACATATTTACAATCAGATGGCATAGTGCATTGGCTGCAGAGTGGGAAGAGGAAAATGCTTATTTATAAACCAAAAAAGAAAAAAAGAAAAGAGGAAAATAAGAGGTTGGGACTTGTAAGCGTGTCATAGACGGGGAGGGAGAGACAATTATCTGATTTATATGCTTGCATCTAACAAAGTGAGACAATTGTCGGTATTGAATGACCCGATGCAACATCCAAAGACATTTTTGTTTGCGCTCAAGATATTGGATCTGGGAAATCTTGTAGTCATAGTGTGTGTTTTAGGTAATTATGCGAGCCGGACATGTTGAAGTACAGATATTGGAGTATTCCTGTTTTATATATATTACATATGAAGGCATTATCTGTTATTGTTTCCAACAATATCCATGTGTAAATAATATTATTGCTACTTTAAGAAATCTCTCCCCCTCTCTGTGATAATGCACTTGAAGAATTATATGATGTACTAGTCACTGACTGACTTATGTGATGGGAAATTTAGGATGAAAAACTTTAGCATATTATTCGCATAATGATATACTTTTGCGAATACCTCATAACCCATCATATGAAAAATCAATTAATTAACAGATCAAAGAATATGCTGTACTAGTCACCATAAACGATCGATTCTGTAGCATCCAAAAACGTCCAAAACAGAGTAGGAGGAAAAGCATTGTACGTCTTTGATATATATTGTAATGTCATGTCATGCAATAATTCAGTAGTCCTTCAATGATTACGCGTTTCCTTAAGCAAACCTCGGTTTTGCTCCAAAACTTAATCCCAATTTTAGTTTGGTCACAAGTTAACTAATGTGAGATAAAACTTCTTTGCATGGGAGCAAGCCCTCTACCTCGGCGACATGCCCACCTTGTCCTATAATTAACGCTCTCGAAATGGACCAATCCACGCAATGGTTAGAGCCATCGGATTAGGGACAACGGGTCCATGGACCAAACTCCAGAAGCCAACAAGATAATTATCAATTACTTTTAACATACTTCAAATTTAAAAGAGATACAACTTGAGAATACGCAAGTCTAGTGTATTGTTTTTTAAAAAAAAGTATATTTCGCTATTAAAAGAATATTTTTTTTTTTTTACATAAACTCCATGAAACTTGTACAACATAAAACTGAAAATATCATTTCCAATCAAGAAAGTGATCTGTTAATTGATTCATTTTTCATGTGATGGGTAAAGAGTTTATAATTATGCCAATAATATGCTAAAGTTTTTCATAATAAATTTCCCATCAGTGAGTCAGTCAGTGACTAGTACAGCATATTCTTCGAGGACATGATCTAGTCTGCGAGGGAAGTGAATTTCGGTTCTGTCTTGGACTGAAAAAAGAGATATATTTCTCACTTGGTTTTTAATAAATTATTATGACGTCACATAAGGGGGACAAAATGAATAGTATCACCTAAGGAAAATGCTTGGAGCCCGATTTGGGCTCCCTTTTTTATTTGTCTGTGGGGGTATTTTTATTTTTTTTTAGTTTTTTTATTTAATAATTAAAAAAATATTATTTAATAATATTGTGATTTTTTTCATTTTTTAAAAATATTTAAAAGTATTAAAAAAATGATATGAAAATAATTATTTTTTAATCTTTACATAAAATAAAAAATAAACATACCAAACGGATAAAAAAAAAACCCAAATCGGACTCTAGCACCATCCATCACATAATAGCATTTTTATTATATTTTATTTAAAAAATGCTCATTGGAATGACGTCAACGCGGTTTCATGGAATCTACGCAGAACCAATGAATATCTCACTAGATCTACTTTAATGCGTCGGATAAAGGAAGAAACATATATGGATTTTGAACTTTTGTGTTTTTGAAAAGGTCTAAGGTATCTTTTCTATTTTTATTAATTTAATGGGTCCACCCACTTATATTAAAATAAAACTACAATAGATTGTTTTATTATATTAATCAACTACAATACTACCAAAAAAAACTTACAACTTGGAATTTTGTGCTCGAAAGTTCGCTAGGTCTGAGATAAATATATAGATATGATCACTTGAGTATAAAATATATTTAATAACTTAATATGAAATCAACTTTAACATTATAAGTATAATGAATAAAGAGAAATACTTTAAACCGGTCCATCCGTTCTTCACTAAATAACAGCCCTCCAATGAACAAATGCCACGTATAGGTCCCATTTTATCAACACTATAACCACACACAGACTAATCTTACGGGAAGAAAAAGAAATCCGAAACAAACCCCCCGCCCCCCTTCTCTAGGCGATATCCCTCCCCCCACCCCATCTCGCAACCACCTCACACCGGCGTCTAGCCTTCCCTCCACCCCCTCTCGAGCCGAACCTCTCACCTGCGGACCCTCCCCCCCAGGTGAACCCCGAGAGGCCCTCCTCCCCCCACCCCCTCTTGCAACCACCTCGCATCGACATCAAACCTTTATGAGAAATTGTGATTGGATTTGTGATTATCTGAAATGAGATGTTTGAAATGGGTCTGTGATTATGTTTGGGTACGGTGGCGATGGACACTGCTGAGGCAAATGCATTGCTGTGGACGATGAAACTCGATGCTATGGACGATGATGAATGTGAATGTTGGGCGACAGACGGTGAAGAAAGACAATGTAATTATCGGGTGCTTTGGGTGATTTCTGTGGGTGCTTTTGTGGGTTTCGGTGATTTTTGTAGGTGCATTTGTGGGTATTGACGACTTCTGTGGGTGCTTTTGTGGGTTTCAATCCCTTCAGTTGCTGCATTTGTGGGTATCGGCGTCGTCTGTTTCAGTTTCTGGTATTTTTGGTTGTATTTTGTGGGTTTCGATTTCTCTGTTGTTGCGTTTGTGGGTATCGGCGCCGTTTGTGAATTTTTTTGGTGTTTCCAGTCATCTTCTGCACTTTGGATGATTCGCGTTGCTGAGGAAAGCTTTCTGGTTTGAGTTGCAGGGTGGAGTTTTTTGTTGTTGTTGTGGTTTTCGGCTTCATCTGAGTGTTTCTTGTGGACTATCGGCTGTGTGAATTTCTTGCATTAATTCTACATTTCGGCGTATTCAACTATGTGACCATTCCCTTGCATTGAGGTTTTGAATCACTATTCGATGGACTGTGATTCGAAGAGCTTAGAGAAACAATTTTGAAAGAGAGCTGTGTGAGGTCGTGATTCTCTATAGGCAAGTCTTATATCTGTTATATGTAATGTCTGACGTGGCATGTAATTAGTGGAGGGCTGTTTTTCCACTAAAAGCAGCCGGACCGACTAGAAGGGCCTCAATCATACAAATGTGAGTTAAGTTCAAAATAGGTTTTTCATCCAAGCTGAGTTAACGAAGGAAGCACGTCGGGTGATTGGCTTATTTGGATATTATTATAATATTATTATTATTTTAAAATTTGAAAAAAGTTGAATTTTTTATTATATTTTATATGAAAATTTGAAAAAATTGTAAAGATGAGATGAGATGGATTGAGAGTGTTTTTGTATTCAAACGAAACATATAGAATGGTTTGGATTCAGAGATGAGTTGAGATTATTTGTGAATGATAAAATAAAATATTTTTAGAATATTATTTTTTAATATTATTATTGTTTAAGATTTGAAAAAATTAAATTGTTTATTATATTTTGTGTAAAAATTTAGAAAAGTTGTTTTGAGATTTGAAAGAGTTAAATTATTTATTATATTTTATGTAAAAATTTGAAAAAATTATTTTAAAATTTTAAAAAAAAAATTATTATATTTTATATAAAAATTTAAAAAAATTATAATAATAAAGATGAGATAAATTAAGAAGAATTAAAAAAAAGTTATGAATTCAAACCAGGCGAGAAGAACTTGGAGAGTTTGCTCACATCTCTGTAATTTCTAGCCATTCGTGAGTGACTTTTTGACTTTTTAACCCTATCCGGAGACTTTTCCCATTACCGCGTGCAAGGGATTAATTTCTTGCGTAATTTCTAGCTAGTTTCCTGGATACAAACGTTAATGAAAAAAAATAATAATCTGAATGCGGATCGGATATCCAACAACTCAGTGTACGGTAACCCAACCAGTTATGTCGGATGTTGACTGTCATAGTATTGATTGACCTATAAAAGGTACAGACCGAAAATCAAACCACCCATCCGATGGCTTTTTCCGCACTTCCCATTTAAAGTATTTTAAACTAATCGGACTCCGAAAAGGTTTTCCAAACCAACACGTATTCGAAATATTATACTTTTATTTGTTATGAAATAAAATACTATGAAACCCAAAAAAATAAGACACGCCGTTTCGTTTGGCACAGAAACATGCATGTATCTTCCATTAACTGCAATTCTGCAACATTAATAAAACAATATTTTGCTTCTTAAAGTATTATCAAATCATTTCATAATATCAAGTTAACAATTTGCTTTGATTATTATCAAATCGTGTGATTTAATTTGTGAAAATATTATAAAAATAATAATTTAATAGACAATTTTAATTTTCATAATAAGGAAAATATTTATCTCACCCATTTTAATGTAATTTTCTTATCAATAAGGACTTATATTTTGTATTCAATCACAATTAAAAATAATAAGGATATCTTATAAAAAAAAATAAATAAATAATAAGGATATAACCACAAAGTTCTACTCCTCTTCTCCATTATAATTTCTACTTTATTTTAATTGCTTTCAATTTCTGTATACACCTCTCTTTTTTTTTTTTTGTTATTCTGTATACACCTTGTCAAATTAAATATAGAGTCATTCTAGATTATATATATTGGAAATCTTCGACAAAAGTGAATATATTTACAATCAGATGGCACTTGTTATGGGAGATCCCATGCAAAAACTACGAATTTTAGGACAGAAATAATACTATATATGTTTCTTATGGGATAGCGCATAATATATTGGATGCAGAGTGGGAAGAGGAAAATGCTTATTTATAAACCAAAACAGTAAAAAATAAAAGGGGAAAATAAGAGATTTTGACTTGTAAGTTTGTCATAGACGGGGAGGGAGAGACAATTATCCGATTTCTATGCTTGCATCTAACAAAGTGAAGCTTTCGAGTTCCATTTTGCCTTTTTTTTTTTTTTTTGTCGGTATTGAATGACCGGATGCAATATCCGAAGACATTTTGCACTGTTTATATGGCAGTTTCTTAAACTTGTAGCCTGCCTGCTTCCTTAAAAGGCATCCACGTCTTTCTTTCCTCGTTGCATTATAAATGATGAGCCAAGGATGTTCTTTGCATGAGTTTTTCGTATTCCTAATAAAGCAAACCCAGATCAACATGATGAACATTGCCCAGCGTTCCAAAGAAGTCTTTTTTGCTTTTTTAGCGTCAATGTCCGAACTCTTGCGTAAACCATTAGATCCACCTGCAGCAACACACAACCTAGAGTGGCAGGACATAATCATGTCGTTTTGCTTCACATCAGCCATTGCAATAGCACTCCAATCCCAGCGAACTCACTCGAGATTTCCTCCATCTTTTTATCTGCTTTGTTTCGCTATGTTACTCATTTTCTCTGCCCTCTTTGTTGCCAAATTTATTAGCTCAAAGTTTCCCACCGCAGCTCGAGCACTGGAGTTACTTGCAGTCTTCGTCGCCGCCGCTGCATTCTTCCTTGCCATTGCCATTCCCCTACCACTGCCCCTCAAGTTCGCCACATGGGCTATCTGTGCAGTCTCATTGCTCACTATTATCATCTGCAATATCTTGTAAGTGTGTGTGTATATACAATTATATATGTCTCGTTGTTGTACGAATATCAAATGAAATGTTTGTATGATCATCTGAGAGAGAGAGAAAGCAGTTATGATAGTTGAAATCTGTTGTAGTCATAGTATGTGTTTTAGGTAATTATGTGAGCCAGACATGTTGAAGTACCGATGGAGTATTTCGGTTATATATATATATATATATATATATATATATATATATAAAGGCATTATCTGTTATTGTTTCCAACAATATCCATGTGTAAATAATATTATTGCTACTTTAAGAAATCTCTCTCTCTCTCTCTCTCTCTCTCTCTCTCTCTCTCTCTCTCTCTCTCTCTCTCTCTCTCTCTCTCTCTGTGTGTGATAATGATGCACGATTTCCAGAAGCTTTACTCACAACGAACTTCTTGTGGTATATCATATATGTTCGGAAATGAAAAAACAAAAATAGTACTGCAAGTGTTGTGTCGGAAAGGAAAAAAAAAGAAGACGACCATTTTATGGGAACTGCTCATAAGAGAAAGTAAAAAGGCTTCCGATTATTATGTTCCAGATCAGAAAGAATTCCTCACGAAGCTTCTCGGTATTGGGATTTCGTTGACTAATTTCCAACAATTTTGAAGCTCATTCATGTTTGGTTGTTGAAATCAGATAAATCTATCTCAAACCAATTATTAATGAGATTCACTATAATTTTAATTTTTTATAAAAATGTTAAACTCATCTGAATATACTTCATATATTCAAATATATATATATATATATTAATTTATTTACATTTAAATACATCTTAATAAACCTATAAAACATTACTACTTACATATCAATTCAAATTGTCTGAAATAATAGGTGAGAAATTAGTATTAATTTGGTATAACATGTGGTAGATTCAGCGGAACTATGTTGTAGAAATAGAATTTGCTTCATTGACATTACAAAATATTATTTTATAAAATTCAAACAACCAATCTTGAAACTATACGAGGTTAAAAAAATAAAAATAAAACTCATCGAATATTTTGATAATTTTCATAAGCAAAATAATAATCAGCAACTACTTTTCTAAGATCATCCTAAACAAATGAATTCGGATGATCAAAGTCTAATCTCTTTAAGAGTAAAACTGTCAGTCTAAACATCAAAATAACAAATCTTGGCCGAACAATAATATTAAGCCTTGATCGAGCAAATTGTTTTTTTTTTTTTTTTTTTAAATCTTACTTGAGCTCATGTCAACTGAACTCTCATATTTGGCTCATTTTCTTTCTTTGACTAAATTTTAAGAGCCCTTTTGGATATTAATATATTAATATCAATATATTAATATATTAATATTAATATATTAATATTAAAATATTATATATTATATATAATATAATATATATTATATATTATATCAAAATATCTATAAATAATAGGGAAGTAGTTCGTTAATAATAAGAAAATAATATAAAAATAATAGTAATGTAATAATAAATAATAATAAAATAATTTAAAAATATCTAAATTTTCCAATCGTAATATTATTCTCATGTCTTCCTTATTCGTGCTTTTGAAAAACACGTCATGACCCCACATTACTGTATGCTTATTCATCTGTCTTTTTTCTCTTTTAATAATAATAATAGAGACTTTCGGTGATCCTTTCCACACATGTTCTTAATAATAATACAAGAAGGTGTTCTTTCCACAGCCTACACACCATCGAACTCTCAGCTTGCAGATCTCTTAACTAAGGCTCTGCATTCCCCTATTTTCTACTCCTTGTTGCTCAAGATGGGAGTTACTGACCTCCACTCTCCATTGCGGGAAGATATTAAATCGGGCAATACAGTAATCACAGCAGCACACCATGCCACCTCATCTACGTAAGCTGCCAGGAGTCATCCCAGTAATCAGCAAATCATGCAATTAGAAGATGATTCCAGAAGCAAACAAAGATAGCATTCTGTTAGGATTTTCTATAAAGTTTGTTAGGCATATATTCTTTATCATTTTTGCCTTCATGTCATTACTCTATATAGAGCAAATGACCACATTGTAAAGTGATTGTTTTTATCAATACAGAGCATATTCTTTCCCTCTGCTTTCTTCCTTATCAAAATCAAAATCAATATTTTATGTGAGAATTTGAAAAAGTTGTAATAATGAGATAATATAAAAAATTTGTGTCTCATCCCACTTTTCAAGCTTACCCTTATTAGTCTTTGAGATGATAGGGAAGAAATTAATAATAATTGGGGATAAAATGTCTTAGATTCAGCGGATCAAACTATATTGTAGTAACAGAATTTTCTTCATTGACATTACAAAATATTATTTTATAAAATTCAAACAACCAATCTTGAAACTATATGAGATTAAAAAGAAAACACTCATCGAATATTTTGATAATTTTCGTAAGCAAAATAATAATCAGCAACTACGTACTTTTCTAAAATCATCCTAAACAAATTTGGATGATCAAAAGCTAGTACCTTTAAGAGTAAAATAAGAGGAGGGTGCTGCATAAGTTTCCTCAGGTCTCTCATCATGCATTTGTAAGACCCCAAAAGTTTCGATTTTCTTTACTGACTTCCTATTAACAAATACACAAGTAATTGAAAAAGACCTGCATCATACATTTTGCAGTATGGTACCATATACTACTATAACTGTGTATAATTGGTATAGCAATTTTAAGAAGAAATTTATAAATATAGGGGTAGACCAGCATTCTGGGTGGCTTGTATTGAAGATAATGATAGAGAGGGAGTAAAGCTGTTTGAAAGAATGCCTCAAAGGGCTGTATTCATAAAAACAGAGTAAGTATTTCTTCCACACTTTGCCTCTTGGCATTACACGTATATATATATATATATATATACAATTCATAACAGACACAATTCTTATACAGCTGACACGTGTATTTACAAGGAATCATTCTGTTACATGACTATGCCATGACCATTTGTTCTGTAGTGCAGGTGCCTGCTGTACCTTTCTGAGTTGGGTGCCGTGAGGTGTATTCCTTTGTTGTGGGAGTCTGTTTTGCAGCATTTGTTCTGCTGTGCAGTCCAGTAGGCAAGCTCTCCTTAACAGCCCCCCGCGATTCAAGCGGCACTTGAGTAATAGTGAGGCTTGATCGAAGTAGTTCAAAACGTGCAGAGGAGAGTGGTTTAGTCAAGATATCAGCCACTTGATCTTTATTAGAAACAAAGGATACCTTTAGAGATTTTGAGGCAACCCGATCCCTTACAAAATGATAGTCTAAAGCCACATGTTTAGTACGTGAATGCAAAACAGGGTTGACCGAAAGATAAGTGGCTCCTAAATTATCACACCACAAAGTTGGAGAAGTTTTCAAAAAAATTCCAAGTTCCTTAAAAAGAGACTGAATCCAGATTATTTCACACGCTGTGTTGGCCACTGATTTATACTCAGCCTCAGTGGATGACCGAGCCACCGTGGGCTGTTTCTTTGAACCCCATGAAACCAAATGTGAACCAAAGAAGACACAAAATCCTCCAGTGGACTTTCTATCGTCAAGACACCCGGCCCAGTCAGCATCGGAGTAGGCTGAAAGAACATGTAAGGATTGTGTGAAAAAATAAAGACCAAAATGACATGTATGACGTAGATAGCGTAAAATACGCTTGACAGCTTGCCAATGAGAATTTTTTGGGTTGTGCATGAATTGACAAACTTTATTCACAGAGAAGGAAATGTCTGGACTGGTAAATGCCAGATATTGTAGACTTCCTACTACACTCCTATAGAGTTGTGGATCCTCAAATGAAGATCCATCAAATGCAGAGAGTTTTGTGGAGGTGGCCATAGGTGTTGAAACTGGCTTAGCATGATGCATATTTGTACGGGTCAAGAGATCTGAAATATAACGTGATTGACTAAAAAATAACCCCTTCTCATTTCGATGAACCTCTATTCCTAAAAAATAATTCAACTGACCTAAGTCTTTCACAGGAAAATATTTACCGAGGGCAACAATGAAATCAGAGATAAGCTGTGTATTAGATCCAGTGACAATTATATCATCTACATACACTAAAACAAACAGCACATGAGACAAATTTCTAAATATGAACAAAGAAGTATCTGACTGAGATTCTTGAAAACCAAGAGAAAGGAGTTGAGATCTTAGCTTGTGAAACCAGGCCCTGGGTGCCTGTTTGAGACCGTAGAGTGCCTTTTTGAGCTTACACACATGCTTTGGGTAGTCGGGATTGACAAATCCAGGAGGTTGACTCATGTAAACTACTTCCTCCAAGTCACCGTGCAGGAAGGCATTTTGGACGTCCAGTTGATGGAGAGACCAATTGGAAGAGACAGCCAAGGAAATGAGGGTTCGAACTGTTACTGGTTTCACAACTGGTGAGAAGGTTTCAGTGTAATCCACTCCAGGTTGCTGATGGAAACCCTTGGCAACAAGCCGAGCCTTGCGTCGTTCTAGACTTCCATCAGCTTTTATTTTGGTTTTGAGAACCCATTTTGGACCCAAGATATTGTAGGAAGAGGGCGGTAGAACCAGCTCCCAAGTGGAGTTGTGCAATAAAGCTTGAAACTCAAGATTCATGGCATTTCTCCACTCGGGATACTTGGCTGCCTCAGTGTATGTTTGTGGTTCTTCAGGGATTTGGGTTGAGGTGGATTCGGCGAGTGAGAGAGAGGGCTGAGAGGTAGGCCATAAAATAGTGCCATCAGTGCGGGACTTAGGACTTAGGACTTAGGCCATAAAATAGTGCCATCTCTTAGCCTAGTGATCATGGGGTGGTGAGATCGAGCTGTGCGAGAAGGAGATGGAGAAGAGATTTGCGTGATGTTGTTGTCGGCGAGATCCCTAGGGTGCGAGTTAGAGGATGAAGAAGCTGAGTCATCTACTGAGTTGAGGGAAAAATTTAATGGGTGTGGGCTGGTATGACTTAATGGGCTAGTATGACTTAATGGGCTGGACGCAGCTATGGGAGAGTTAGGCGTGCTACGGGATGGAGATGGAGATGATGGGCTAGGCAGATAAGGTCCAGGTGAAGGTGACGGATACAAAGTGGAAGAGGGAAGAGGATTTGTCACGGTAGTAGACCCAGAATTAAAAGGAAATTGTGCTTCATCAAATTGCACATCTCTGGAGATGTAAGTTCGACCCGATGGGATATGTAAACAACAGTACCCTTTATGATTAGTACTGTATCCCATAAATACACACAATTTTGACCTTAAGTCCATTTTGTGTTTATTAAAAGGGCGAAGATTTGGCCAACATGCAGATCCGAAGGTTCTTAAAAATTTATAATCTGGAGCATGACCAAATAATTTTTGAAAAGGAGATTTATGTTGTAAAATTGAAGTGGGCATCCGGTTAATTAAATAAACAGCGGTTTGGAAAGCAAACACCCAATATTTTTGTGGCATGGATGCTTGTGCAAGTAAGGAGAGACCTGTCTCGACAATATGTCAATGACGTCTCTCAATACTTCCATTTTGAGCATGAGAATAAGGACAAGTTAAACGGTGTCCAATGTCGAAAGTTGGAAAAATCTTTCGGAGGGGTTGAAACTCACCCCCCCCATCAGTTTGAACAGTATGAACATTAGTAGAAAATTGATTACTAACATAACGAATAAAAGCAACAAAAATTGAAGAGACATCAGATTTTTTTTGTAAAGGAAAGATCCAAATAAACTTTGTGAAGTCATCAACTATAGCAAGATAGTTGCAACAACCAGTAGTAGAAAGAACTGGGGTCAGACCCCAAACATCTAAAAAGAGTAATTGAAAAGGTGTCTTAGAAGTAGAGGGGGAATGGGGGTGGGGAAGGGCATGGGATTTAGCTTGTAAACAAGCTGTACATGTAGGAAAATGGGACTTAGAATCCAAAGGCAGCTGAAATTTATTAATGATGGAAGACGTGATTCTTGAAGTGGGATGGCCAAGTCTCATGTGCCAATTTGAAGGTGATGTTCGGGTTCCAATCAAAGCTTGAGGTGGTCATGATGAATGTGGTGAAGCCGAAACCATGGAAGGGAGAACGTAAATTCCATCCTTAACGGTGCCCTGAAGTTGAACCTCCTGTGTTTGTAAATCCTTCACACAAAAACCAGTGGAATAAAACTCAAAATACACAGAGTTATCTAAACAAAATTGACGAACAGAAAGTAGATTTTTGGAGATAGAAGGAACATGCAAAATTTGAGTGAGAAGGAATTTTCCGTGAGGCGTATGGAGGTGAGCCGAACCAGTGTGTTGAATAGGTATGGTAGAACCATCTCCAATGCTGACTTGTGCCGGGCCTTGATAGGATACAGAGTCCAGATTCAGATTATTGTAATCTCCTGTAAAGTGGTTTGTTGCTGCAGTGTCTGGAAACCATTGGTTAAAGTTTGGTGCGGTTGCTGGTGGGTTAGTGGTAGTAAGATTAGCAGAGAAGAAGGAAGGAGGTGGAACTTGATATGCTTGATCAAATCTATGATAGCAAGATGCAGCAGTGTGACCAGGTTTATGGCAAACCTGGCAAATAGGACGAGAATCAGACCTCTGAGAGAAAGAATTTGATTGAGCTCGCCCACCCCCACGACCCTGAGTATTCCCACGACCACGTAGACCCCCACGACCACCCCTACCCCTGTAACTGGGAGATGTATTTGAGGTTGAGGTATTTGGTGCGGTAGTGGTGAGATTAGCCGAGAGGGGGTTACCAGACAGAAGATTACTGGACTGATGAGAAAGACGTGACTCATGGTTTAGAAGAAAACTGTAAATTTGTTGAGAGGATAATGGGTCTGCCCGTGTAGTGAGTGAAGTCACAAGGGATTCATATTCGGAGCCTAAGCCAGCTAGAAGATACACAGTGAATTTAGACTGGGATAAAGGTTGACCAGCAGCACTTAAGGAAGCCAAGAGAGCTTTAGCTTTATGAAAATATTCTGTAATTGTTTCCGAGCCTTTCTTGAGTGTGGCAAGCTGGAAGTGTTGAACGACGACATCGACATATTGTTGAGACGGGTCTCTCTCTTTTAGCACATGCCTCAGTCCCTCAAAAATATTGGACTGAAGCTTTCTAAACTTTTGTGTACCTTATCAATCGAATGCCCACACCAATACTCAATCATAGTTCCCCATTTCAGTCTCTTTTTGGATCTTCCCCAGATTATTCATTTTTACGCACTTTTGGCTCCGCTTGTTAGCCCAATTTAAGACCATTTAATCGTAATAAAATGGACCTTCGATCTGAGTTGTGTGTCTTTATAGGCTACAGTCCGGATCACAAAGGATATAACTATCTTCATTTACCAACGGGTCGTCTATATACCTCTCAAGATGAACGTTTTAACGAGGCCTTCAGTCCTCTACTTCAGGCCCAGTCTCCTCAACTTCACAGCCCATTCTTCACTCTGCCAAGACTAGTACTTCTTCTAACCCCTCGAATCCATCTGCCAAGCCTAGTACTTCCTTCAACCCCTCGAATCCATTCCTTCACTCCTCAAGTCCCGAATCTATCTCATCTCCCACGGAAGCCTCTTCTTCTTCCTTCCAACAAAACCCTAATCCACCGCCTCCCCCTTCTCTACCTTTAACTACTCTATCTTCCAGGCCCTCCTCAACCCACCAAATGGTCACTCGATCTCGCAATAACATCACATGTCCTCTTCAACGGTCGGATAGCTCTGTTTCATGGCCATCTTCGACTCGTCACTCTCTTTCTCTCACGGTTGCCGAATCAAGTTCTGTTCCTGAGGAGCCTTCATCATTTACCGAAGCCTCAAAATATGCTGAGTGGCGAGATGCCATGGCAACCGAGTTCAAAGCCCTCCTTCAAAATCAAACCTAGATCCTTGTACCTCCTTCTTCTACCCGAAATATTCTAGGTGCCAAATGGGTCCTTAAGACCAAAAGAAGAGCCGATGGAACCCTTAAGCGTCGCAAGGCTCGCCTTGTGGCCAAGGGTTTTCATCAACAGGCTGGTTTGGACTACACCGAGACCTTCAGTCCGGTCGTCAAACCAGTGACCATTCGTCTCATTATTTCCCTTGCTGTGCAAAATCACTGGCCACTCCATCAGCTTGATGTTCAGAATGCCTTCCTACACGGGGACCTGGAGGAGGACGTCTTCATGCAACAGCCACTGGGGTTTGTAAATTCTGATCACCCTCATTTTATTTGTAAATTACAGAAGTCGATTTATGGTTTAAAACAAGCTCCCAGAGCTTGGTTTTCAAAACTTAGTACTCGATTAATTTCGTTAGGGTTCTCAGGCTCCAAATCAGATTCGTCCCTTTTCATTTATTCTCATTAGGGCTGTACAGAAACCGACGCCACCGATGCTAACCGACCGGCCGCGTCAGGAACCAGTCGGAACCGGTCGGCGTGCTGTGGAAATTTCAAGAAACCGACATTCAGCGGTTCGGTCTCGGTTTAAAGGTGGACCGGACCGCTGAACCGACCGATATAATAAAATCATTTTTTTTAATATACCCTTGTCAAAACGATGCCGTTCCACTTAAGTTTAAGTGGAACGACGCCATTTTAGTTAATAAGTATTACAACAGATCATGTAAACGATGCCGTTTGGCATTAAACCACACGGCGTTGTTTTATTCAGAACGTAGGAAAAAAAAATAAGCCTGAAACGACGTCGTTCCACTTACGTGGAATGGCATCATTTCGAGATGCTTCTTCGTCTTCCCTAGTCCTTCTTCCTGAATCGTATTATTCTGTAACTCTCTCTCTCTCCTCTGTAACTCTCTCTCTCTCTCTCTCATTATTCTCTCAGTAGACAATCGTCGGTAGTGGAACCGACGCCGACCGAGAACCGCTAGCGAACCGACAGAGAACCGCTCGATCGGTTTCCTCCTCCCCATCGACCGGTTTCGGTCGGTGGCTCCCCCACTTTTTTAGATGTCGGTCGGCGTCGGTTTTGCCCAAAAACAGCGCCGATGACGTCGGTTTTCACCCCTAATTCTCATGCCTCTGATTGTGTTTTCGTGCTCATTTATGTTGATGATATTGTTGTGAATGGATCGAATTCATCTCTTATTTTAGAATTTATCAATGCCCTTCGGATTTCTTTTCCTATCAAAGACCTAGGAAACTTGCACTATTTTCTTGGTCTAGAGGTCTGTCGCAATTCCTGTGGCTTGTTTATGACTCAAACTCGATATGTTTCTGAATTATTGAAACGTACCAACATGCATGCCTCCAAAACAGTCTCTACCCCCATGTCTATCACCACTAAACTCACTACTCTTGAAGGCACGGCTTTTGAAGATCCACAACTCTACCGCAGTGTTGTGGGTAGTCTTCAATATCTTACCTTCACATGGCCTAATATCTCCTTCGCTGTCAACCGTGTCTGTCAGTTTATGCACTGCCCTAGGGTTCCTCATTGGCAAGCCGTTAAGTGTATTCTTTGCTACCTTCGGTTCACTTCCCATTATGGATTATATTTTTCTGCACCTTCATCTCCCTCACATTCCCTTACAGCCTTCTCCGATGCTGATTGGGCCGGTTGTCCTAATGATAGGAAATCCACAGGAGGTTTTTGTATTTACTTTGGATCTCGCTTAATTTCCTGGGGCTCCAAGAAACAGCCCACTGTTGCTTGCTCATCCACAGATGCTGAATATAAGGCAGTGGCAAATACTACTTGTGAATTAATTTGGCTTCAATCCTTATTAAAAGAACTTGCTATTTTTCTCACTGTTCCTCCTGTTCTATATTGTGATAATATTGGTGCTACATATCTGTCTGTAAATCCTGTGATGCACTCAAGAACTAAACATGTAGACCTTGATTATCATTTTGTGAGGGATCGTGTGGCGGCTAAAGCCCTTCAAGTTGCCTTTGTCTCAAGCAAGGATCAGATTGCAGACATCCTCACCAAACCCCTCTCTACAGCACGATTCTCTGATTTGCGATCAAGCCTTACCATTCTGCCGCTTGGATCGAGGGGGGATATTGAGGCATCTGCCTCAGCACATGGTGTGCATGCCAATACCTCTGGCACATAGCCGCAACCAGCAGCTACGGATGCACCTGTTGTGCACTCCTCTGGCATATAGCCGCAACCAGGAGCTACAGATGCACCTGCTGTGCACACTGCAGTATTGTAACCAATTCTGACAGAATATTCTACAAGAATAGTTGCTATCTTCTGATTGGTTATTGTACTCTATAAATACAGACTAAGTGTTTACAATTGTATAGACAGAAATATGACAATGAGAATGTAAGAATCATATATACAAAATACTTTCTATTGAGGCTTTTCATCAAACTCTTCTCGTGCTTAACAAGTATAACATACTCTATTTCTCTACTCCAAAGCAGAGCAACGCCACCCCAAGCATGTTGCACGTCTCCTCACGTACCACCACGCATCACCGAGAAGCACCATCGTTACATGCACCTTGCACCACGCCGAACCACCATACCCAACTTGGAGCCGTTGTGACCACCATCATAGCACCTTCACTCCTCTCGGTTACTCCCTGTCGGCAAGGTCTTCATGCTCTCTCCCTCTCTCTGAACTCCACTGCCTACCACAGAGGAGGCCGCCGTGATGTTTTCCCTCGGTGAGCAGGGAAAACATTATATTTTGTATAAGAATTTTAAAAAATTATAATAATAAAGATGAGATAAATTAAGAAGAATTAAAAAAATTTATGAATTCAAACCAGGCGAACATTGCCCAGTGTTCTTAAAGTAGCATCATTATTAGAGAGAGAGAGAGAGAGAGATTTCTTAAAGTAGCAATAATATTATTTACACATGGATATTGTTGGAAACAACAACAGATAATGCCTTCATATATAATATATATATAAAATCGGAAGGGTTTTGCTATTCATCCTCCCCACACTCCACACTCCATATTTTTTAATATTTTTTAAAATTTTTTTTTGAATTTATTTTTTTATTACTATTTATAATTTTTTATTCACTATTCATATAAAAATATATTTGATAAAAAAAATTTTAAAAAAAATTAAAAAAAAGATGGAGTGTGGAGTGTGGTATGAATAGTAGGAGGTTGAGTAGATTTTTTCTTTCAACTATCATAACTGCTTTCTCTCTCTCTCTCTCTCAAATAATCTTACAAGCATTTCATTGATATTCGTACAACAGCAAGACATAATTTTGTCTACACACACACTTACAAGATATTGCAGATGATAATAGCGAGCAATGAGACTGCACAGATAGCCCATGTGGCGAACTTGAGGGGCAGTGGCAGGGGAATGGATATGGCAAGGAAGAATGCAGCGGCAGCGACGTAGACTGCCAGTAACTCCAGTGCTCTGGCTGCGGTGGGAAACTTTGAGCTAATAAATTTGGCAACAAAGAGGGCAGAGAAAATGAGTAACATAGCGAAACAAAGCAGATAAAAAGATGGAGGAAATCTCGAGTGAGTTCGCTGGGATTGGAGTGCTATTGCAATGGCTGATGTGAAGCAAAACGACATGATTATGTCCTGCCACTCTAGGTTGTGTGTTGCTGCAGGTGGATCTAATGGTTTACGCAAGAGTTCGGACATTGACGCTAAAAAAGCAAAAAAGACTTCTTTGGAACGCTGGGCAATGTTCATCATGTTGATCTGGGTTTGCTTTATTAGGAATACGAAAAACTCATGCAAAGAACATCCTTGGCTCATCATTTATAATGCAACGAGGAAAGAAAGACGTGGATGCCTTTTAAGGAAGCAGGCAGGCTACAAGTTTAAGAAACTGCCATATAAACAGTGCAAAATGTCTTCGGATATTGCATCCGGTCATTCAATACCGACAAAAAAAAAAATGCAAAATGGAACTCTAAAGCTTCACTCTGTTAGATGCAAGAATAGAAATCGGATAATTGTCTCTCCCTCCCCGTCTATGACACGCTTACAAGTCAAAATCTCTTATTTTCCCCTTTTATTTTTTACTGTTTTGGTTTATAAATAAGCATTTTCCTCTTCCCACTCTGCAGCCAATATATTATGCACTATCCCATAAGAAACATATATAGTATTATTTCTGTCCTAAAATTCGTAGTTTTTGCATGGGATCTCCCATAACAAGTGCCATCTGATTGTAAATATATTCACTTTTGTCGAAGATTTCCAATATATATAATCTAGAATGACTCTATATTTAATTTGACAAGGTGTATACAGAATAACAAAAAAAAAGAAGAGGTGTATACAGAAATTGAAAGCAATTAAAATAAAGTAGAAATTATAATGGAGAAGAGGAGTAGAACTTTGTGGTTATATCCTTATTATTTTTAATTGTGATTGAATACAAAATATAAGTCCTTATTGATAAGAAAATTATAACATTAAAATGGGTGAGATAAAGTCTCCGGATAGTCTCCGGATAGTTTCTAGCTAGAAAGTCTCCGGATAGCCTCCGGATGGTGGGAAAATTGCTGGATTAGTTTCGAGCTAGAAAGTCGGATAGTATCCGGATAGTGGGAAAAGTCTTCGGATAGGGCTAAAAAGTCAAAAAGTCACAAATGAATGGCTAGTAATAACCTTCGTGCCTGCAATATATATAAGTTGCTCATCTTATTCCCAAGCAGAAGCAGAGGCAGATCAGCTAGCTAGCTGCATATATTTCCCTTTCTATCAAGTACAGAGACCTGAGCAAACTCTCCAAGTCATCTTCTTAGTTCAGGCTTTCTTCTTGCCGTACGTGGGTTTCAGGTATGTGTGTTTGTTCAAATATTTTGGCGTACGTTTCCGGTTCTGTATTTCAATCTTCGAGCTAGGCAACCAGCATGAATTTTTTTTTTTTAATTTTTAATTTTTTCAATAATATCTATTAACTTCTTGCCTGCAATATATATAAATATATATATATATAAGTTGCTCATCTTATTCCCAAGCCGAAGCAGAAGCAGAGGCAGATCAGCTAGCTAGCTGTATATATTTCTCTTTCTATCAAGTACAGAGACCTGAGCAAACTCTCTAAGTCATCCTCTTTGTTCAGGCTTTCTTCTTGCCGTGAGATTAAGGTATGTATTTGTGTAATTTGATCTATTAGTTGAAGCTGCATTTGGATATTGAGATGTGTTGAATTGTAAATAATAGTATTTTATGAGACTTATTGAGATGAGTTTATTTATTTATTTATTAATTTTTTTGGAGTTGAGATGTATTTAATTTTTTAAATTAAAATGTATGAAGTAGGTTGGGATGAGTTTAACTTTTTTAGAAAAAATTAAAAAAATAGTGAATCCTATCAACGATTAATTTGAGATGCATTGATTTGATTTTATCTTCCAAACACAACCTTTGTTAAAATATTTTGACGTACCTTTCCGATTTTGTATTTCAATCTTCGAGCTAGGCAACCAGCATGAACTTCTTTTTTTTAATTATTATTATTTTTTTATTTCTCCTCAAACGAATGGCATATTCTTTTAGAAATTTTGACTATTCTTAGCATGATATTTGGGAATCTCATTGCTATTATTCAAACAAGCATGAAACGGATGCCTAGTCACCGACGTGCTTCCTTCATTAACTCTTGGATGAAAAACCTATTCTGAACTTGACTCACATTTGTATGATCACATATCGAAAGATTTATTCATTATGCTTATAATGTTAAAGTTGATTTCATATTAAGTTATAAAATATATTTTATACACAAGTGATCATATCTACATAATTATCTCAGACCTAGAGAACTTTCGAGCACAAAATTCAAGTTGTAAGCTTTTTTTGGTAGTATTGTAGTTAATTAACATAATAAAATAATGTATTGTAGTTTTATTTTAGGGGCATGATCATCCTCCAAGCTTGCCGAATGTGGGCCTGCCCCTTTATTTGTCATTTTATTCTAAGAATTGCATAACCAACCATTTATACTCAGTTATATATAGTAGTATATGGTACGTACTATACTGCAAAATGTATGATGCAGGTCTTTTTCCATTACTTGTGTACTTGTTAATAGGAAGTCGATCGGTACACAAAATGGAAACTTTAGGGGTCTCAGCAGCTTCATTTACTAGCTTACAAATGCACGGTGAGAGACCTGAGGAAACTCGTGCAGCACCCTCATGTCCTAAAAGAAGAAGGTTATCTGAGGTCTGGAATGACTTCGACAAGTCTACAAAAGACGGGAAGGTGAAAAAAGCCGTGTGTAAACATTGTCGTAGGGAATTCAATTGGTCCAGCAAAAACGGGACCACAAACCTGCGGATTCACTTGAAAAGCTGTCCAAAATTGAAAGATGGAGAAACACACAAAAACATAACGAGTACTTGTCTTGAAACAGCCGGCGTTGATGGGGATTTTGGGTTCAATGCTGAAAGTAGTCGCTTGGATCTGGCAAGAATGATAATTGAGGATGGATATCCATTGGATATGGTTGAACGTGAGTCTTTCCAAACTTTTGTGAAAAATTTACAGCCTAAGTTCAAATTTTATTCTCAAGACACCTTAAAGGCTGACATTCTTCATGTCTACAAAAAGGAGAAGGAGAAACTCAAAAAGTATCTTGGTACGCTTTCTTGTCATTTCCATTTAATAATTCAGTTTTGGATATGCCATTGTAAGAAGAATGTGTATTGTTGTTTCACCTTACAATTTCTTGAAGATGGTATGATATTGAAGAAAAAGATTCTTGCCTTAAAAAAAGTAGATCAATACGATGATATTGCAGCAGGAACTTTGTTTGGAAGAGTAACAAGTTTACTTCAGGAGTGGAACATTGACCAGAAACTGTGCTCTATTACTTTAAGAAGTTCTTACCCAAATGATAAAATGGTTCAAGATTTGGAAACTTGGCTTTGCAAGCGAGCTTGCCAGCTGCCTTTATGCGGAAATTTCTTCCACATCCATTGCACTACAGATATTTTAAACCTTCTTTTTCAGAAGGGATGGAATGAGGTGGGTGGGATACTTGGTAAGATAAGGAACGCTGCAAGATATATTAACGAAGAACGACTACATCGGGAACTAAGTTTTGATCAGATTCTAGGGCAACCCCAGTTTCAAGGCAAGTATAGTTTTTCTTTAAGATGGGGTTCCGCTTTACTCGTACTTGAGAATGCCCTAAAGTTGAAAAATCTATTTTCTCTTCTGAAAACAAAATATCATGACTTTGTGGGCCCATCTATGGATGAATGGGATGCAGCGAGAAAAGTATTCAAATTTTTGAAACTACTATATGATTATTCATTTCATCTTTTAAGATGCAGATGTCTTACTGCAAATGTGTACTTTTCTCAGATTTGTGGCATTCACTTCAAACTACTTAAATTGCAAAAAAGTAAAGACCAAAATATTTGCATAATGGCGAGTCAAATGAAAATACAATTGGACAAGTATTTTGACAACTGTAGAACGGTTTTGGCAATTGCAAGCATTCTTGACCCAAGAGAAAAACGTGACTACGTGAAATTCGCATTCAAGGAATGCTATGGTAGTAAGAAAGTTGAGGCATACATGGCACATATTATGAATGCTTTAAATAGTATGTTTGACTATTATGAAAAGGAATTTGGCAAGCAAGCATTATCCTCTTCTGTTGCTACTAATAATGGTAATAGCTTCACTTCATATCGTGATGGTAGCAATTACGATAAGCTCAATAGGCATTGGAGGGAGGAACCATGCTGTGGAAAGAAAGCTGTCTCAAGAGAGGAACTCGATCGATATTTTGCAGAGCCTTGCATTAAGAGAAATGTTGAGTTTGACATCTTGGATTGGTGGCATACCAAAAGTCAAGAATTTCCGACTCTCAGGAAGATGGCACTTGACATCTTGGGAATACCAATGTCAACAGATTTTGATTTCGGAATTGGAGATATGACGAAAGTCATTGATCCAGCCTTTAATGGCCTCTATAGTGATCTCATGGAGGTTTTGATATGTGGAAAGGACTGGTTGGACATGTCTATAAAGAAGTAAGTCATATGATTTTCATTAATTCTTTGAAAATTTTAATAACAATATCCTGATCTTATTTTCCCTCCTTGACTGCATTTACATGTCTTGCACTCTATCATCAATTTACAGGGCACCTAATAAGGAAGATGAACACTTCTCTAGTTATACTCTTAATGGAGAACCTATTGATCGTGGTTATACTCCAATGGCTATGGGTGGGCCTTCTTTAAGCAACTGGGAGCACGTATGTCATATTGTCCTTAATTAACTTGCTTTACTATATATCTTTATTAATTTATTTAATTATGAAAGGAGGTTCACAATATTGATCATTATACTTAATTATTTCCATGTATGTATGCAGAAACGAGATTCCTTTGGTACCAACATGGATATGCTTGGAATTGGGCACCAGGTCGGCACGCTCCCTCATTACACTCCCCCTCGTTCTCCGAGATTCCAAGGACTAGTCTCCCAAGAGCCTCTCTCTCAGCCCCTCCCTTGTGATGTTAATCCCACCATGACCGTGCCTCAGGAAACTGAACCCAACCTTGATATTGGAATTGGGCACCAGAACGACCTGCACTCTCATGGCACTTCAATTACCCCCCGTTTACCTACATCCCAAGTACCAGTCCTCCAAGAGCCTCTCTCTCAGCCCCGCACTTGGATGTCCACAACGGCCTACAATAATTCCATCGGGACCGTGCCTCAGGAAACTGAACCCAACCTTGATATTGAAATTGGACACCAGCACGGCCCACACCCTCATTACACTCTAACTACTCCTCGTTCTCTGAAATCCCAAGTACCAGTCCCCCAAGAGCCTAACTCTCAGCCCCTCACAGACTGTATGCTCAGAACGACCAACATTAATCCCACTGTGACCGTGCCTCAGGAAACTGAACCCAACCTTGATATTGGAATTGGGCACGAGCACAACCCACACCCTCATTGCACTTCAAGTACCCCCAGTTCTCGTACATCCCAAGTACTAGCTACCAGAGAGTATCTCTCTTCACCCAATCCGATGCACACATGGAACAACAATAATCTCCCCGAGAGCTCTTCTTCTGGAATTTGGATCTCAAACCTTTGGGGTAGTGAGGGGTCCTGCAATCACAAACTACTTTAAATCTACTTCACGAGCCACCATAGCTTCCTTTTTTCAGTATTTTTTGATTTTCGAATGTGTGTTTTTATTTTGGTTTTGTTTGTGCGAGAAAATAATTGAAATAGACTTTTGGACTTTATGGCCATAGCAGGAGAACCCCCTCCCTCTTTTGGAAGAGGGTGGTGTTGGCTCTTCCTCCTCTGTTTAAGAGGATGGAGGTGGTGTTCCCTTCTCATCTTTTTATCCATCACCTTGCACTGTTGTTATTGTTCTGGAGTGCTTGTTGGGAAACTTTATCCCCTCCTATTGTATCCTTTTATCTAAGGAAATATATTCGCTTGATTAGAAAGGAAAAAAAAAAAACACCCGGCCATCTTTATCGCATTGCCAGCTTGTAGTCTTCCCAGCTTATTGACGGGGATTTGTTGAATTTACTCGTGTAATTATGATAATTAACAACAATACCCCTAAAACAAACAAACCTTACAACGCACTAATTTTTGCTATAAATTTTGTACTCGAAAGTTCTCTCTGAGATCACTGTGTAGATCTGCATGTTGGTTGCCTAGCTATCTAGCTCGCTCGAAGATTGAAATACATACAGAACCGGAAACGCCAAATTAAATATTTGAACAAAGAAACAAATAGATCATCAAATACGTACCTGAAACTAATGGCAAGAAGAAAAGCTCAAGAACTAATTAGTTGTGTTTGAGAAGTGAAGTATTCGCAAATATTCTGGAAATAGTAATGAAAAAATAATGATAGAATATTAAATAATAATAAAAAATAAAAAATAATAATAAAATATTTTGAGAATACCTTTCAATATCCAAACTAGGCCAAGACAGCTTTCAAAGTTTACTCGATTGGATTTCTATGCATATAAATTAAATAGAAAGAGAAATGTATATTATATGAGTCCTACTAGCGTGCCGTCTAGCTTTGACTATTAGGCTTGACTGCTAGCACAAAGTTCATTTTTTTATTTTTATCCTTTTTTTTATTTTTATTTTTTATATTTTTAAAAAATAAAAAATATCAATGTATTAAAAATTATTTTTTTAATTATTAAATAAAAAAAATAAAAAAATAAAAAAATATTTAGATATATAAATAATCAAAATAAAGAGACAAACTAAAACGGCATATTAGCCTTTTCAGCTAGCTCTAGATGCTTCTGTTTCTGCTCCGGAATACGATCAACTTATTGATATTAATTTACTGTCGTTTCAAAGCTCTCGTGTGAACTAATTTACTGTCGTTTCTGAGACTTTTTCTCGCGATTGGACGGGACTAGTTTCTTGCGTAATTTCTAGCTAGTTTCTGGTTCTGATACATGCATATATACCAGTCACGGTATTCACATTTAAGGTATATTTTATTTTAAATAAATATTAAAAAAAAAAAACAAAAGTTCTGTTTGTGTAGTAAAAGAAAAAATTTCTATCATTAGTTACTATTTATTATTCTACACCATATATTCTATAAAAAATATTCTTATATTTTATGAAAAACACTCATATATTCTATAAAAAATTATAGATATGAAGTGTGAGAGTGAATAATAAATATGCATAGTAAATTCCTAAGAAAAGTTAAGGTACAGTACTTACAATTTGTCTTTCCTAATTGTATATTTACCATATGGCAGTTTGAGACGTAATTTTTTCGAATATCATCACATAATATACTATTTATTTTATTTTTATGAGATATTTTTTTTGGTTGTTGAGAAATTTGTATATATGAAAGATTAATTTAAATATTTACCCTTTATTTTCGTCTCTACCTTGTGGTTACATGAAAGATGAGAAGATATAACTATATTAATATAATTATATTCTCCTTACGTAATCCTGCCGTTGTTGAAACTAATTAATAAAGTTATATTTGTACTTTTATAGAATTAAAAGAAAACACACTCGTTTATCCTTTTCTAGATGAGATATACTATACAGCTGCCTACTGTTGTGCAATCTCCACACTCCAGCTGACGTGTAATATATATATATATTTTTTTGTAAAGAAAGAAAATGTGCGTTTCGGACATTTCAATTTCCCCCCCTCCCCGCATTCTTCTTCACTTCTTCAGAAGGATTTCCCCCGCGTTCGCTCCTCCACTCCCCCCCAGCTCGTGTCCTTTCGCCGGAACTGTGTTGAGTCATCACTCCGGCGCCGTGTAGTCACAGATTCTCCTCTGGGTTCACCATCTCCGTACGGAGTCTCTAGCTTCATCATTTTCCGCACGGCTTCAGTCCTCCTCTGGTATTGTAGCTGCCGAGAGCCACCGCATGTCGTCTTAGATGGGTAAGAAATTAAAGAAACGAGTTTTTATATTTCTCTTTTCGTTTCATCTCTCCATTTCTAGCATTACTCATTTTGTTTGTTTATGCGTTTATGGATCTGCCATTTGACGTTTGTTTGATCTGTGTTTTGTGGGGTTTTTGGGCTGTTGATGTTGTATGTATGACTTGGGATTTTTTGGTTGTGATAACATTCGAAATGAGCCGATTTGATGTTTGTTTGGTCTCTGTTTTGTGGGGGTTTTGGGTTGTTGATGTTCTATGTTTGCCACTGATTTTGGGGTTGTTGATAACATCTGAAATGAGGAATATTTATTGGCTGGGACTGGTTGGAAGGGGAAAACACAGAGGGGATATATCCAATATTTAGATTGTATGTCTTCCAGTTTGTTCCTTCTTTTTAGTTTGGTGCTTTACATCCTGTTTTTTCATTAAAAACATTAATCAAAGAAAGCAATGTTTTTTCATTAATTCTGCTCTTCACTTTCAAGGAGCACTACTGATAATAATTAACTGATTACCACAAATGCGAAGAATAAAGGGTAGTGATAATATCAAGTGAAATAAATTATCTAATTATTGTAACAACCAGAAATAAGCAAAGAGAAATTGAAAAGAAGCAGGCCAGTAAAGAGGAAGGCATAACAAAAGTAGAGCACGTCAGGTTAAGCTAGTCAGCCCATAATCCATGGTGTAGGCAAGCAAGTAAAGCATCAACATATAAGCATGCAGCAAACCAAAATAATCTTACCTTGGTATAATTCTTGCTGTCAACACCATGGCCTTTGACATACAAATACCCTATCCCATTATAAGCCGAATGAATTTGCTGTCTGGAAGCAAGGGTAAGCCATTCAAGCGCTTCTGTGTAGTTCCTCTCAACCCCAACTGATCCCCGAGCATATATCTCTCCAAGAACTTTCATTGACCTTGGCTCCCTTTTCTCCACAGCCTTCAAAAACCACGACGCTGCCTTGGCATGATCAGGCCTCAAACCTCTAAGCCCCAAGTAGTAAAACATGCCAATTGTGTACATGGATTCAGCATTCCCTTTATGTGCCTGAAATTCCAGAATCTGGACTTCCTCAGCAAGAGGAGGATAAAAAAAATCTGATTCCCCTAATCATATAAAAAATATACTTCCATTTTTGTAGCTAAATAGCTAGATACTACCATTTTCAATTTTCTGATGTTTAATATATTGTTTAAATCAAAATAGTGGTAGTTGGTATGATTGCTAATCTTGTTCCTATTTCATGGTTCCATCCCTTTGTCTGAGCATTTGTTTTTTTCCTCAGGGAACAACAAAGGCCCTTGTGTTGAGAGAGATACCTGAAACTCGAGTTCCCAAACTACTATCCGATAAAGAATATTTGGCTTCTTGTGACATAGCAGTGTTTGTTCATGACAGGTAAATCTTTGGTTTGATAACTTGTATTGTTTTTTTAACCTATTTCCTGAATTTCTTGGGAAATTTCCCTTATTGATGCTATTGCACATTTGCACATGGGGTAGGTTTAACCAATGGCTTTTTAACTTTGATGCATGATAGACAAAGCGTGTGTATGGGTTTTGTTTGTCTTTTCTTTTCTTTTCCTCTTTTGTTCCTAAGGAGTTTTAAGTATCTAGTATCTATCAAGGAATTGCCACTAACTCTATTAAAAGGTGAACTTACTTTTTCAATACTATTTTTTTTTTATAAGTTCAATCTTTCTATTTACTAATCGAAGTGACAAGAATACTATATTATTTGACTTGGTATGACTTGTTGTGTGGAGATAAGGTTATCAAGGTAGTTTATCGAAGAGTTTTGGTGGCAGACCTATTTTACTTCTATTTGATGACACTTACTTGTGGGATGTTGGGTCCCCTCAATCTCATAAAAGAAATGAACGTTGCCCATACAAGGATAAATGATCATAAGTTCTCTTTGGCAAAATGATTGAGTGTACATCTGAGTAAAAGAAAGCTGCTCACATTTTGTTAAAATGTTTTTCATACAAGGATACAGTTGTTATCTCAAATGTAGCCAAGAACTATCCTTTTTCAAACTATAAATTTATTAATTTCTGATTAGCATTTTCCGTTCTTTTCCTTTCTTTTTGAAAAGAAGCAGAGGAATCGACCATCATGATCCATGGGTTTTGAAAACACTCCTTGCCAAGCTGAACTCTCTGCAGTTTTCTAGTACAGTAATATACAATATGTTTGTCTATTTTTTTCAAATAGAGCTTTTCTTAACATAGCTGTTAAAATATTTACTTGATCATCCATTCTAAGGGAAAAAAGAGACTGAGGATTTAGATTGTTTGCACTCTTTATTTCTTGCTCTGCGTTGCTGTTTGCTCTGGCTAAATGAGAACCTCTTGAGACAGTTCTTATCACTGTTTGCTGTCAAAAGTTCTACAGCTTCCAGCTAAACCGTGGTCATGTTGGTTATTAGTAATAAAATGTGTCCTCTTGCCCACCAAAACCACGGATAATTAATACTGCATGTCAACAGCCATGTGCTACGATCTTAACTCTGAATCAAAAGGCATGTAGGCTATCAATATTGGTAGGATGTTTGGGTTGAAACTCTATGAATATTGGTGGCCATGTAGGCTGTGTTATTTGAAATATGAATGTTTGGGTTGGATTTCTAGTGCCCTTGATTTCCGGTTGCAATCATGTTGATTATAGGATTCTGATCTGATCACTTGAAATGCTTTTGTAATTCTTATATGAAACTGATGTTAAGATAGTTGTAAAAGTTTAGATTTTTTGGGGCGAGCTAGAAAGAGTTCTTTGCATATGTATCTACATATAGAAATGATTATATTATCATATTTGTTACTCAAAAAATCTATCTATGATACCGAACGTATCATAGATGAAGAATGTGATCCAACCCATTAAATATTCGAATGAAATGAATATTAGATAATTTGATAGTCATGCCTAAAAAAAAAAAAACCAAAATTACAAGTCAAATTGTAATTTGACCTCTTCTTACAATTTTGAAAATAGTATGAACAATCTGCATTTAAGAACAAAAAGATTGATGTTAATGCCAAATTTTGGAAATAGTACCATAGTCGCATACTTCCTACAATTTTGTGGCGAAATAACTCTACGTAAATGGAAGATATTTTTATAAAATATTAATATTCTTATAACTCTATTTTATAAAATCAATCTCCATTTAAAATTTTAAAATAATTTTATAAAACTTTTGAAAAAATAGCTGTCTTTGATCACTTTTCATCTGAATTAAAATAATAATAACTGGATTTCTATTGTCCTCATGAATCTACCAAGTTTCTCCATCATCAAATTTCTTTTGATCACAATCACTACTTCATCCAGTTCACCACACATGCCTTTCTCCCCCATATGCATCGAGGGTCCAACAAATTCACTAGGCTCCTCAACATCAGATGCTAAAAACCTCTGCCAATTCCAGCACCCTCACAGAAAAGGAATTTCCCTGCTGCTATCATCCTTTGGAATTCATAATTTTTACCAGCAAAGCTTCTGCCCTGGAGATCCTGTTGCCTCTTTCGTCTTGAATGGGACTACTTTTGATTACTTTTTATGCAGCCTTTTTCAACCTCTTAGCTTCTAATTATATGTCTTTGTTTCGTGTACTCCCCCTGTACTTGGATCATGCCTAATTAATTATGAGGTTTAGATGATCAATGCATAGTTGTTAGATATATTTGATATTTCCGTCTTCTTTTGTGTATATAAACTATACCTTGTGAATGCATGTTGAGGGATTTCTTCTGCTAATATGATATTGTAACACTCAATACTTACTGAATAACAGCGTGATGGGCGAAGAAGAAGATGGAAGGCCTACGTGGCCTTCTACATCGATTTCCCGCACCCAGGTATTTATTTCATTGGTTTTTTGAACATATCCAAGTGTGAGATACTGTAGCATGTATTCATTCCATTGTTTATTTGGATATTATAGGGATTTTATGGTACTGTAAATCCATATCCATATAACCTGCCATATATGATGCCTCCAAATCCATATCCGTATGCTTGGGGCAGCCAGGTAAAGTTATTACCTTTATTGAATTTTTTTTCCACGTGTGGGTTTGAGTCATTCTAACAAAGTGGGTAATTGCAGCATCTGGCATTACCACCCTTTGGACCAACCATGCCATCCCCTCCGTCAAGTAATCCAGACGAGTTGAGACGAGGTGAAGATACAACCCAGGTAGTTCATTTTAGTCTGATTTTATGGTTTGTGCTTGTACCTCGGTATGTTTCTCACTGAATAACGTGCATTCCGAAAAATGCAACATTCGGCGATGCCACCATGTGTGCCAACTATGCCCTACCCACCTTGCACAAGTGATTCATCAACTATGCCATTTAGAGCTGAAGGTGAAAAGAATGTTGGAGGTACACTTTTAACCATATGCAATCTCATCCATTGTGTATATATATATTTCTAATCCTAACCATGCAATCTTCCTTGTCAGAAACTTCATCCGACGTAAATATTGAGCCAGATGCGGAGGGGCTGAATGAAGTATCAGATGATGATAATAGAGTTGAGCCTCCAAGATCTGGAATGAAATTCCCTACTGATAAAGAGGTTTTAGTTTATTACAAATGATATGCCAAACAAGAGGGTTTTGGTGTTATCATAAAAAGGACAAAGAGAGATATGGATGGGGGTACGAAGTATGTGACGATTGGTTGTGCACGTGGCGGCAAGTACTATCCTAGCCACAGTAATTTATCAAAGCCACGACTAACGACAAAAACGGATTGTAAGGCAAAAAATAAATGCCCGCTTTGTGAATGGGGTATGGGTGTTGACCAGTGTTGATCTTTTTCACAATCATGATACTGTTAGCCCACAAAAATCTAGATTTTTTCGATCTCACAAATGTCTAGATGAATACAGTCAGAGGATGCTCGAATTGAATGACAGAGCGGGTATTCGGATGAATAAAAATTTCCAAGCTTTAGTGACTGAAGCGGGTGGGTTTGAGAATTTAGATTTCCAAGAGAAAGATTGTAGGAATTTTATTGACAAAGCTAGATATTTAAGAATGGGTAAAGGAGGTGGTGAGGCACTAAATGACTACTTCAAGAGAATGAGGAAAATGAATGATGGCTTTGTGTCTGTCATGGATTTGGATGATGACTTTAGAGTTAGGAATGTATTTTGGGCTGACGCAAGAAGTCGAGCGGCCTATGAATATTTTGGTGATGTTATCATGTTCGATACAACGTACCTAACAAATAGGTACGGGATGCCTTTTGCCCCCTTCGTTGGTGTCAACCATCATGGACAGTCCATACTCCTAGGGGCAGGCTTGATTTCAAGCGAAGACACCAGTACTTTCGTATGGTTGTTTGAAGCATGGTTAGAATGCATGAATGGACGGGCACCCGAATCCATCATAACAGACAAAGACCGAGCAATGAAGAATGCGATTCAAATTGTATTCCCGAATGCAAGACATAGATATTGTCTCTGGCATATAATGCGGAAACTGCCGAAGAAATTGGGCTCCCACTCGGAATACAATGTAGGGCTGAAGAATGCCATCCAGAGTGCAATCTATGATACACAGACTTGCGAACAATTTGAAGAGAAGTGGGGGCAGCTAATTCAAAAGTATGACCTTACTGATAATGCATGGTTGCATGGGTTGTACACCGAAAGGTCATTTTGGGTACCAGTTTACTTGAAAGGTGTATTTTGGGCTGGTATGAGCACCACCCAACGGTCTGAAAGCATGAACGCCTTTTTCGATGGATTTGTGCATTCCGGTACGACATTAAAAGAATTTGTTGATCAATTTGACAATGCTCTGAGGAAGAAGGTGGAGACGGAGACTACAGCTGATTTCCAGTCGTGTAACCAGACGATCCAATGTGTATCCCAATTCAAAATTGAGAGGCAGTTTCAATTAGTGTACACGAATGCAAAATTTAAAGAGGTCCAAGCAGAAGTTTGGGGGATGCAATTATGTAACCCTTCACTAGTCAGCACAGAAGGTAGCATTTCCACCTTCGATGTTTTCGAAGAAATTTCCACACCTGATGGGCAGTCCAAAATTGTGAAGTACATAGTTTACTTTAATGAAGAGGAAACTGATGTTAAATGCATGTGTGCCCTGTTTGAGATGAGGGGGATTATCTGTAGGCATGCATTTAAAGTTTGCCAGATGAAGTACATTCATGTGCTGCCAGAGAAATACGTGTTGGATCGATGGAGGAAAGACATAAAGAGAAGATACACGTTGGTTAAGAGTAGCTATGATGATCAACGGGTCAATGCGGACGCAAGGCGATATGACCTTGTCGTTAAAAGGTGTCTACGATTTGCGACACGTGTATCTCGAAATGATGATAATGTGAGGGATTTCTTTCATATTTTGGATGAGTTGGAGCAGAGGTATGTAGGATTAGAGCCCGAGTCCGGAACTTCAAAGTTAAAGGAGAACATGGTCGCCGATAAGGGTAAGAAAGTATTAAGCCCGCACGTTATTCGGGGTAAAGGGAGACCACCAACGAGAAGAAAGGTCCCGATGGTCGAGAAGGCTACAAGGAAGAGAAAGAATAAACAAGTATTACGTTTTGCATCGTCAGTTATGTACATATTGGACTGCATACATATATTGTTCCTATTTATTGTTAATTTTTATTTTCCATTTTAGATTTATAGGCAGCTATTTCACGACAAAGCTCAGAATGTTGAGCTCCCGGTGTCAGATGTTGGTGATACTGTTGACGAGGTTGTTATCCCAACCCAGTCTAGTACTCTAACACAAGTAAGGCCTCCGGGCAATGATGAGGTTATTCCCACCTTTTGGCATGTCTATTTTTCTATCTTTAATGTAAGCTTGAAAAATAATTTTTTGAAGTTTTCAATTTATTCAGGCTACGCCAAGCTTGCCCCATGGAGCTTAGCATAGATACTGCTACTGAGATTGAGCTTGAGCATTGGCCTGCTAATCATGTATTTGTATTTTGGAGATCTCAGTCTTTTGTGAACTATGGTGGAAGATAGAGATTGGGCATTTTTCCTGAAAGCAAACCTGGTGGAATTACCCCAACATGCGTTTTGTTTACTATTTTCAGCTACATTGCAGTGTAGCAGCTTAAAAAAGCTAAGTATTACTGCTTTTGGTAAGCGTGAGAAACTAACATAATTAATGAATGAGTGGTTAACTAATTACACTCCCTACTAATGCATCATTTCTAACTACTAGTGTGTTTTGAAATTCTTACCCATTATGTAAGCAAATTATAACATTACAGTTACTCCTAATTTTTACACCCAAATTGTATTATGCATTAGTATTTACTTAGCTAACAAAAGTATGTAGAAGTGTACACACTAACATTACAAGTTTTTTTAAATGATTTTGTACATTCCTGATTGGTTGCCTTTGTGTTCAGAGATTTCTTAATGGGAGATATCGATGTATATATAGCCAAGGTATGCCCTACACTGATCTTCTGTAGGCATGCATGCATTTGATTATCTGAGAAATTATGTCTTTTGAAATGGCTGAAGCTTGATTATGTAATAGGATAGGTATGTAATATTGCAAAACTTACCGAACTTTTCCCGATATGTGTAGGAAAAATGTCTAAAATAAACCTTCCATTTGCATGTTACATTTATTTTTAAACGCGTTATGTATGGTATATGCCAATTATATATATCCACATTTTTCACGTTCACACGTAACAGGCACTTTTAGAGAGCAGCTTGAGTATATCTTGGTTTAAGATATACTCGATTCCAACTTCGAGAACGTGTTATATGTCATGGGTTTCATATGCCAAGCTAATGATCCTTTCCACCTTTTTTATATGCACGTATAGGATTTGGGCATATATACACCTAATGAGATGTTGCAACATGCACATTCTGGAACTCTCTTAGTGTTCCTAACCAGAATTTTGTCTTTTTAACATCTTTGTGGTTGTGCACATGCAGTTTTGTATGGGGGAACACCATCATCTTGGACTTCTACCATTGAAGTGTGGGGAGTGTAGAGAATATTCCACTATGGATCCGATCCTATTTGAAGTCAAAACATAACATGCCAATTTTGGAGATCTTTTATTTCTTGGGATTTAGAAGCTTGCCTTCTCATCTACTGTGCTTTAAATATTTGTGAAGTCTAAATATTTGTGAAAGTTTAATATATATGTGTAGGAATATGTACTTGTTTCTCTTTGCATTTACTATCTCTGTGATACTCTTGCAGAAGCAAATGGGTTCTTTTCGCTCCTGGTCAACTATTCTGGAGGTTATGGCAGGGCATACAAAGTGGGCATTAGACATATGTTGGAGGTTATGTATCAGAAGTTGTAGGGAATGTTTGACAAAGGAGCCGACCTGGATTAAGTTGGAAGGAGAATGACTTTTGTAAATATATTTGTATCACCACTTTGATGAATTTTGAAGTTATCATGGATACAATCTTGTATTCTTTGTAAAAAAATAAGTTTATCCTACTAGGAGAATAGTTCGATTGTTTGAGTGCAGTGTTTTAATTAAGGTTGTGCAGCTCAAAATAATTCATATAAGTTTGTTGTGGAAACTTATAGTTAGTACTAAAAAAGTCCGCAACCTTTCTCCTAATAAAGCCAATTCCAAAAATAGTGCCTACTCTGTATCCTACTAGTCATCAGAGTGATGTGGGTCTTGACCGCGCCACTCTTCTGTATGCACTCATCAATGGTGTCACCATTGATCTTGGGAGTCATTTGTGCCGGGTCATAGTTGAGGTCTTTCAGTCCTCCAAAATACGGACTGGATTGCCATTTGCCTGCCTCATTACTTGGTTAGCTCTCGCTCAGTCAGTTGCGTTTCTTCCGCATGAGCCTAGAATTCCTCTTAAAGCCCCTATTGGTCGGAGGACCATGCAGATGAGTCGTGCTCACATTACCCCTCACCCTCTATTTGTTGAGCATCCTCCAGCACCATCGTCTCAGCCATCGAGCTCTCGGCCATCCAGCTCACAGCCTCCAAGCTCGGCACCATCCACATCGGCACAAGAGTCGACCGAGCCCAGCCTTTAGCAGGTCCTTGACTACCTTGCCCACCTTGATGCTAAGATTGATAGCTTGCAGCAGCTTGTGACTCAACGCTTCAACGATATTGAGGTGCATCTCGATGATGATGATGGTGGCACTCAGAGTGATGGAGAGTAGTATGAATTCAGGGGGAGTAGTAAGAAAGGGAGGATAGATGTTAGTAACACAATTTTATGTGGAGAGCAGCTTTTGTTTTTGTATCACATGCTGCTTGTGCTGGGGTTGTATTGACACATTGAACCTCAATGTCTCATTAATTGCTTAATGAAATGTTTTTTGATGAAAACTGTGCTTGTAAGGCTAGGAACGTGTATTCTGGTTAGTGATTTACAAACAGACATTGACTAGACTTAGGAGAATATATATTGCATTACCTTGTTGGTACGTTTAACCGTTTGCAGAAATATCTCAACCTGTTCAAGTTCAAGACTATGCTTGAATCTGAAAATCCTGGGTGGGGTGTGTCATCATTTCAAGAAAGTTAAGTTTGAAGGGGGTGCAAAGGAGGTTGTCATGGCAGTTTGTAGTAAAGAAGAGCTGCTGACTTGTTATGGCTCACTAGCAGAAGATGTTAGGTATCATCTTAGATACAATACTGACTGGTCGATACAATATGTTCCAAGAGAGAAAAACATGTTTGCTCATACCTTTGCAAAAAAAGCATTTGATTATAGAAGAAAAGAAAGTTTGGTTAGAGGACTCCCCAGAATTCATTGTGGGTTGCCTTAATAGATATATCAATTGTTCCACATTATATTATAATGAAATTTCAGAGGTTTATTACAAAAATAGAAGATAGGTTTTATATCCTGTAGACTTCTTTGTGTACTTGGGCTATGCCCATTCCTATTACAACTACCATTACTTAAAAAAATAAAAAAAAACAAAAAAAAAAACATGGAAAGCATTGAAGTATGGTCAATCCGGCTCGAGCGGAATGGAAACAGCACTCGAGCGTTGTCACACAGACGGTTCCGCTCGATATTCGCTCGACTAACAGCTTGAGCGTAACCATACAGAATGATCCGCTCGATTTTCGCTCTACGTGACGCTCGAGCGGAACCATCAAGAGTGATTCGCTCGATGTTCGCTCTACTTGACGCTCAAGCGGATCCATCCAGAGATGTCCGCTCGATTCTCGCTCGAATTGATGCTCGAGCAGAAGTCATCCAGAGTCAACCGCTCGACCAGCGCTCGACGTTTCGCTCGAGCGGTTCGTGAAAGTTAAGCTGTGCTGGACTCTCGCTCCACACTTCGCTCAGGTCAATGTTCAAGGCGTCTTTCGCTCGATTTTTTCATGCCGTGCTGATTTCAGGGACTATAAAGATAGAATAAATGAATTTGTTCTTTAGTGTCAAGCAACATTGACCTAAAACTCTAGTTTCTTCCAAGAGCCATTAAGAGAAACTTATTCACATTGTGAATCTCTCTTAGAAAAACATGTCCTCTTTGTTTAAACGTTATTTAACCGTTGCTTGATAATTTTCAGGACGAATTTATTTCGGACCAATAAAAAAAAATCCATTTGAACGCGATTGAACAGTCTAACTTAATTTTATCGGTGAAGATATTTTTTAGGACGAATTTATACTTTTATTATGACGATCTTGGGACATGTTTCCCGTCTCAATTAGATAGAAACTATTGGAAAGAAATGCCAGTTCTTTGAGATGAAACTTTCGTTCCAAAAGACCTTATTTCTTGTACTGATTCTAATATAATTGTTTGAAATAAAAGAGGAAAACAAAAAGTAGTTACCATAAAATTTTAAGACAGACCAAATTCTAATTTGATGAAATATAAGATATTGCGGACAAGAACAAGAACAAACGTATAAAAAAGTAAGAGAGACATATAAATTAGATAGAAGATTATATATAACAAATATTAATCATATTTTCACATGGAAAGTTGGCGTGCTTGTACTGACTTCACAAAATACTGAAACTTGAAACCATAACATACAGAAACTCCAAGACTCGACAAAATACTGACTGCAAAAAGGGCGGTTGATGATTGAAGCCATTGGTAAAGAAAGGTTTTAGCTTAGATTATGATGATATCAACCCCGTCGGGGATATTGAATGTTGCTGCAGCACCAATTTTCCTGGAAGCTTCCCTGTCTTCTGTAGGGTCCATTTGAAATTGCTATCATCTTCCTCCGCATCGTCATGGCTAGGTGTTGAGGGATCATGGACGCTTCTAGACCTACAATTCTCAGTTGCAAGCATATTCAGTGGTGCCAAGGTGAGAGATTTCTACCACGACAGTATCATCATCAACTGGGAGGGGTTGCTTCCAGGGTTCCCCATAAATCCTCATGTACGTATGATCACATGCCCCTTTGTCCCACTCAAAGCGGATTCCGTGTGCCTACGGACAAAATAAAGACAAAAAATCAATGGTATGCTCAAGTTAGCAGTTGGTATTGTATATTGAGTCTTCCAATATAAAATGTCAAATGGTGCTTTGCAAAGTCATTCGACTGTAAAAATCAGATTTGTAACTAAATGTACCCTTTCCCTCCTAATAAGAGGTCTTATATTTGGTCGACATTATATAAGACATCTTCTAAGTAAGCCATTTTCCCAAGGACCAAGATAAAACAGGTCAATTCCTAACGAAATGGCATATCATCCCCTACAATAACTAAGGTGTGAAGGACGTCATTAGGTAAGTTTATAATGGAAAGGAAAAAAAAGTCAGTAGAAACAAAGGGAGTTATCATTAGGTAAGTTTATAATTAATCCACAAAACTACCACTACTTTTGCAATTTGACAACCGAATTATCATGTCAGGTACATGATTGCAAAAATAATAAGGAATTCCTTCACCCAGAAACCTTATTGTAAGTGCAAACAGCACAGGATGGAAATGCCTGCTTTATGTTAAGCTTCCATTTGCAAAATGCAGCTGAAAACAAACAATAGAGAAAGAAAAAGCTTATAATTGTTGTCCTGAACGTGTATAAGAGCTCAAAGCTCAATCGAAAACAGATAGAATGCTCTAAGCAATGAAGGGGAACACTCAGAGGTCTAAAATATGAAAGATTTCAGCCAAATCAATGACTAACTTCCCAATAGCCATCCTCATGGGCCAACAAAAAATCAATGTCATTCCTGGACACTCATGAACTAAACCATAAGAAACCAAAACAACTTTAGGGGTTATATAAACCCCTAAAATTCTGTATTGGAACGGGAAAAAAAAATTGAAACCAACATAAATAAATAAAAATGATCTGAATTATGACCAATAAAAGGGAATGAAAATCTGAATGAAGTATTTGCAGATTATGTTGAAAATAGTAATATTGGCAACTGGCAAAGACCTAATGATTAATGCCAAACAGAGAGTATATCACAACTGCATATATAAAACAGTATTGACTCTAACAAATCAACAAATATTATAAAGACAAAATCTTCCATACAGAATTTGTTGCCAGTGTACTTCGAGAGCAAACCACGGATCAAAGAATCCATTTAGAAACCATTTAAAATCATAAAAAAATTAATCTTAATACAAGAAAATATAACTTCAAAACCACAAAAACCTAAAATAAATTAAAAAGAATGAGAAATACAGGGCAGATTTAACCTTTTAGAAGCAATGTTATGGTTAGCAGTGGGTGTTTGGAGCGACGCTGAAGGAGGGATTGGAGGCGCGAGATGGGTGTTATGGTTAGCAGTGATAGTGGAGGAATGGAGGCACAAGAGGGCTTTGGAGCGACGTTGAATTAGGGATTTGAAAACTCAAGGGAGATGCCATTGACAAGGCACATCGGGAACTCTCATGTAGAATGAATACGAAGAGGTGCTGATCAGCTTATAATTCCTACTTCCAAGCGCAGAAGCTGTCAAAGTAATACAAGGGTAAATCCCAGGATCGAATTCACAGGGACAATGAGAATTAAGCAAACTCTTTAGATTCTCAAGATAATGTTTGAGGTGGCAAGTAATTCCGAAAAGATAAGAAAATATTAAACTAAAAGATCTAACAATGAACACACACAAACAAAATAGGAAATGGGAAACGAATTTCAAAGGTCATCCAATGACTCTATCCATACTAAAATGGGGGTTGTTTTGGAAGTTCAAGCACAAGCAATGCTGAAAATAAGTGTGCATCTAAGCTTCTAAAATTATCAAGAACCAAGGGATTTAGAGGAAATGTATAGAAACTTAGTTAAACTTGTGAGAAACAATAAAACAAACACTTGGGATGCAAGTTTCACCCACTGATTTTTGTGATGAATTTACTTCTCTTTTCATCTCCTCTCAACTATTCTCCCATTCCTAGAAATCATGGTTGGTTAATATAGCAAAATCACAAATTTCAGCTTAACAAAACTACTTGACAGATTATATCTCAATTGTAAAATAGTGAAAGAAAACCATCAAAGTCTTGCTACTTGTTCAAGAATCAATTGTGCCTTTACGTCTACAATTGAGCTAAACCAAGAACATAGAACTTCAATCTTTTCTAAATGCAAATTAAAATATAATCCAACAAGTTAATCATCAAAACTCCACAGCATTGAAGTAAATTCAACCTAAAACAGTTATGGGTTACTCCTTGAATCCCAAGTACAAAAGTCTAGCCTAGCATCTCTAAATTAATGAAGATGCCTAAAAGGATGAACCCTAACATTTTCAGTTGCTCTGTAAAATAAAATTGCAGTAGAGGAAAAACAAAGTAAAGTTCTGAAAATGAGGACCCAAGCTGGCCGAAAAAACTAAAGAAATAAAAAAACTGCAGAAGAAATAAAATCGAATGAACTCCAAGAAAACCTCTGAACTCCCCTTTCCTCAAGAGCCAACCGAATATGTATACATGTATCCCCCAAATCAAAACAAAGACTGCTGAAGAGAGCCCCTTCACGCACGTTCTGCTCTTGCATGGGAGGCCACGTTCTGCTGCTGGTTTGTTCTGCACCAGCGTGCATCTGCTTGCAGCTGCTGCCCACGTGAATGCCAACCGAAAGAAAAATAAGCCCAGGCGTGCATCTGGTCTGCCATCCCCTGCTTCCAGCTCCTGCTGTTGTTCCCGTAGATGCTCTGCTGCTTCGTGCTACATGTTGCTGCTGTGTTTTCTGCTGGGTGTGAGGCCAGCTGCTGTGATTCTGCTCCTGCCATCCGAAAATAATTTAAACTGCTCGAGGCCACGATCTGCAGCTGCTTGCTGCTCTTCTCCTTGAGGTCAGCTGCTGCCCACGTGAATGCCATCCAACCCAGTGAATCCGAGGCTTCTTCCATGTGAAATCTGCTGCTCCACTTCACGTCCAGTTCCCTGCACGCCCGTGTTTGCTGCTGCCATTGGTATGGATCTGTTTTTCTGGTTTGCTGCACTTTCTCCTTGAGGTCAGCTGCTGGGTGTGCTCCACGTGAGTCTGGTTTGCTGCTGTTGTGTTTACCGCATGTGAGATTGCCAATTAACAAGAAAAAGAATCCCAGGCGTGAACCTGCTGCTCCACTTTCCTTTGACAGCTTTGTTCCAAGTGGGTCAGTGCTGCTGCGAGAGTTTGCTGCCCACGTGAATGAGTTTCCAGCTCTTACTTCTGCGTGTGTTGCCTTAATTCTAGTGCACTCCATCATGTAGCAAGTCCCTACGTGTCCCTATCATCCAGTGCCTTTCCTCTTTTCAACTTGCAATTGCTGGTCCCCTCATAGGTTGTGTAATGACTTTCCAAGAGTGCCCCTTTGTTATAATGTCTATCTATTTAAAAAAAAAAAAGGGATGTCAGCAACTATGAATTTCTGTCTAGAAGAATAAATGCTCTGCAACACATCGGCATGATACTAGGGGGGTAAAATTTGGATATTTATTCTGATGTGAAACTATTGTAATATAAGTCTTTTTAAATGCAAAAATATCAGAATTTATCAGTTGACTCAAGTGTCATGATTTACTACATAATTAAGTGCTCAAATCAATTTTAGTTAGACAATTTATTCATCTAAGCAACTTAATCATGCAGTTTTAACACTTTATCAGGTGCTTAAAATGAACTCTCTTGAGATATGGGTGTTGGCTGACAGATGTGAATTTAATAGTATACAGACGGTTTGACAAATCACGTTTACTAATAACGGTAAACAACATAAAAACGTTAAACCAACTATTTTCTGTTAGATAAACACTTTTTTATATATAGAGAGATATATATAAATATATATGTACATGCTTGATTGTGATCTTACGGAGATTTTAATATTTTATCTTGATTTTATATGTGTGAGTGTGTGTGTGTGTGCATGCTTGATTGTACTCTCTTCTCCATCTTCTTTTCTATTATATTTTATTTTCTATCACTTAGGGCTGATTGAAATTCCCATGAAAAACTTCTTTGTAATATATGCATAGTATTTACCTATCAAAAGGAACATATCATTTCCAAGCTTTTGAAATGGATCCGCATTGCTTTGCCTAGCCATTGAATATCCTTATGTACACACATATATTACAAGTTTAAAAGTCAACATCATAGACATCTTCTGATATCATATTAAAAATTTAGAACCATCATTCTGATTTTGAATTTTTGACTTCATTACATATTGCTTTTATACCTTAAATTTTTCTAAGGCCAAGGTCGAATCAGTTCATCTCCAATAAATGCGAGAATGCTGTAAGAACTACATTATAAACATGAACCTAAATATCTTCACTATCAACCTCCACGCTCTTTAGCACAAGATTCTGAACAGATATGCATGAGTGCGTGCTTACGTGCATATGTGCGGCGTCAAGTGGGTGTACTGAGTAAAAGAAAGATCAATACCCATATAATGGTTTAATGCTCCACAGAAATAATGCTATTGAGGACACGAACTGGGAGGCCAAGGGTGATAACTTAAGCCTATCTTTCAGCTGGTAAGAAAATGATGTCCATACAAAGGATCTGAACCCCTATATTCACAAATTAATTGTAATATGTTGGTGAGAATTGAACATAAGGTGGAAAGGGAAGTAAAAACATAAACGCTCCAGGAAAATGACTCCTTCAGCTCAGGCACAATCTTGCATCCCAAACAAACTCACTTAAGCTACAAAACTGACCCATAATCATTATATTAGAGCAAACACAGGAGCTTGATTTATAGATAAGGGAATTCCAATATTTTCACGTGAAAACAGAAAAAAAACCCAACACCAATAACCAAGTACCCAAAAATAACTTCACAAACAAACAACGAAAATCATCTGACCCCGAAACCCAAAACTGGGAATGCAAAGATCTCCGACTCCCAGAAACGACATCAAAAGGGGAAAAACAAAATATTCGCATTTCGGGATAAAACTACCGCATTTGGCTAACACACACACACAGATGAAGAATAGAACCTAAGTGAAGTAAATGAAGCCAAAAAATCAAAGAAAGGAAGCCCCAAATGCAGTCTTCAAATGTTTCACCCAAATCAGACATTTTTCCGAATTCCAACCCTCACTTATCTGTCGATATGTCCTGTGCCTCCATTTTCGTAGGGTATGATAAATTTTCCTGGGGTGAGAGAGCTCCATCACGTTGGAGAGGGAGAAGATGGAGAGTTGAGGGATTTGAGGGAGACATGAGGGTGAGAGGTTTGGGGGAGAGGGAGAACGAGAGTGAGAGTGAGAGGACTGAGGGAGATGTCTTGAGTGAGAAGAGGGAGAGTGAAGGGTCGAGTGAGATGTCTGAGATTGGCCATAAACCGTGATGTGTACAGAACCGGGGTTAGGCCATGTCAGGAGTGTGGCGTGCAGTTACTAAACTGGGGGATGAATAGAATTTCTGTAAAACAATAGGTATGTGAATGTCCAAAATACCCTATATTTTACACAATGGATACTATTCATTTTACTTGAAGGAAAATGCAACTCTCACCAAAGTGGCTAGCGACAATTCTCATTGAATGTTGTTTTTTTTGCTTAATGATTAAAGTAGTGATTTTTAATAAGTTTGTGGTTTTTCTTTATTTTTAAAAAATGTTTGAAAAAAAGCATAGGGGCAAAAAAAAAAAACTGTCTTGGAGGGAGGTAGGGAGGGAGAGACAGTGAGACACAGTATAACAAATGAGATAACTATAATATATAAGCAACAGATGCAAGCAACCGATTCACCTCCAACAAGTTCATGGACTCATGAGGAATGACACAGAAGTTCAGCAACACCATTCATGTTCATAAAAGACAGATCACACAAAGAAGGATAAAACTAACACATATGGTCATTTAAGGAGGGTCTTGACTATCGATTTGACATTTAGTTTCTTGAGATCTGTATATGACTGTCCACAGCCAACAAACATGACCGGAGCACCAGATATGTAAACTATTGACAGTGCAGCTCCAACCTACAACATGAATTTCAATCCATACATCAGACTTAACCACTGAACATGATGGAGGCAATCAAGCCATCCATAACTCCATTTCGTGTGAAGAGTATCTACCTTATCATCAATAGTATCAAATTTAGTGAGCAAGATCCCATCTATCAATCTTGGATTGGGTGAAGGCAAAAGGTCCGCTAATTTCTGCAAGCACAAAGAAGCATAGATGACAATAACTAAGTTTTTTATTATAATAGGAGCACATAATCTGGAAAAGAAAAGGGAAAAAAAAAGTTGGCAGAATAGAAGACCATCCTAAACATGAAAATTAAACCTGATTAAACTTTGAAAGTTGATCAACGACATCATTTCCAACCAGTGCCTCTCCAACAAACAAGACCAGATCTGGATTGTTAAGGTAAATAAGCTTTGAGAGTGCTCTCATCAATGGTTCATTATCCTGAAAAGTAAAGTATCAAAGGTTCATCATTAGTAGATGTATCAAAGATGGACAGCGGGGTAAGAACAGACATGTACTAATAATAAGGTTCATTATTAGCTCATGAAGCCGATAAATAGAAAATATTTATGCGGTAATCCTAGATAAGTGTGATACCTGCATTCGACCAGCTGTGTCAACTAGAACCACATCAGAACCATTGTGTGTAGCCTCCTGGATCGCTTCTTTTGCTACAATTGCAGGATCTTTCTCATACCCCTTCTCAAATATAGGGATCTTAAAAAGGAAAATATCAAAAACTCAGTTATCACCATCCAGCTTGTATTACTTGTACAATTATTGCAGAAACAAAAACCCTTTCCAATTAAAGAATCCAGATATCTGATAACCATTGGCTGAAACATCAAATGTCATACCTGGAGCCTTTGTGCATGAGTCCGCAGCTGCTCAACAGCTCCAGATCGGAATGTGTCACAAGCAGCCATCATGACACTGACCTGATGCTGCAGAAGCCAGTAGGCAACCTGCAAAGTGAGTTTTGAAAGAAACTCTCTGATCAAAAGTCATTCCATATAATGTGTCCTCAACAGGACCAATGTATGTATATACAAAAAAAAAATGCATCATCTACTACAGACAACTAGGGATTAAGCTTAATCTTAACTAGCACTAAATGTTTTTTTTTCTTTTAAATAATTCAGATAAATCTCCCAGCTCCATTTACCATTTCAAAAAAGGATGGCTTTACCTTTGCTAAATTAGTAGATTTCCCAACTCCATTAACATCGACAAAAACAACGACATAAGGCTTCCCTTGTTCCTTTGCAGCATGCACGTCCCTCAATATGTCAATAGAACGCCTAGGAGTTAAAATACGTACAAGAGCTTCTTCCATTGCTGCCTGCAGTCATTGGTTCAAGCCCATGATATTAATCTTGTTACAGATGACCACAACAAAATGGGTAAGATAGGAAAAAGTAATGGACTCACAAACCTGCACTGTCGAAGATATCCTTGTGAATGAAGCCAGTTTTTTCCCTTCAAGACTTGCTGCCACTGATTCACAGAGTTTCTCTGCTATCTCCTCAGCCTATAAGTGTCAGAACATGGAACTCTAAGTAGCAGGCATAGTGCGATTGAGAAGTACATAAAAAAATAGACATGAAACTCAGGTAGATCATTGAAGCTGAAAGAGAACCATACCACATTCTTGGTCATAAGCCTATCCTTGAGAGCTCTCAAAGCTGGTTCCAGGTCTGTAAGCGGCACCTGGGCCATCATAGTTGTATGATGCTGCACCAGATCGCTCTTCCAAAAGACAAGACCGGATCAAGGTGTCGATTGGTGATCCCTTAAGAGCATTTCCGAGCTCTTTACATGTCCAGAGGATTAATCCTCCTCGAGTAAATATCAGTAACTGCTCTAACATCTCCTATACTCGTATATAACTACAATCAAATCCAAAAACGCATAAGACTATGAGACCCAGGAATTCAAATATGTATTGGAAAGAAAGGAGATAAGGAAAAAAAAATCTATCAAAAGCTAAAGGAGAACACAAATTTAAATTTAAATTTAATATCTTCTTTTTTTCTTTCCCAGATTTTGGATCGAAGAAACATCTCCTCTAAGCATGCCAAGTAGAATCACATATCTAAGATGAAGGATTCTCATATAACATCTATAACATGCCCAATATATATACATATCATAAGCCTGGCGTTAACGTTTCAATTTTTATGCTCTTTACCCATTTTCATAGGCAAACAACCTGAGAATTGAGGCGCTATTAATTAAATTCCTCCTTGAGAAATCAAAGTTCAGAGAGAGAGAGAGAGAGATCGGGGAGGCCATGCAAACCCCAATCGGCACCAGGTTCGCAACTTGATTTATTTTTCGCCCAGTCGATCACGGAGTAAAAACCCATAACATCTACATATATGCTTATAATCCCTAAGGCGAGATGAATTAAAATTCATAATTTACCAGAAACAGAAATCAGATTCATCAAATCAATACACCAAATAAAAGGAAAGTCGCCACAAAATCTGTGATAATTGGATCAATAAGCTTTATTAGAAGTAGGGAATTTGAGGGAATCGGGAGAAGGGAAAGGAAATACCTGCGTTTCCTTGGGGCACTGAGAAACCTACAAACCAAAGGGGAAAAAAAATAAACTAACAACCAGAGAGAGAGAGAGAGAGAGAGAGAGAGAGAGGAAAAGGGGTAACATAAAAAGTTAAAAACACCGCATGGGAAGGTTCCGCTGTATATATATATGTCTGAGGTTCAAGAGGGAGGAGAGGGAGAGTTCAGAGGTCTAAGGGTCGAAGAGGGAGATCCCAGTTGCGTCGAGTCAGATGAGCTGCGTCGAGTGAGATGTCTGAGGGAGAAGAGGGAAAGTGAAAATAGAGGGAGGAGAGGGAGAGTTCAGAGGTCTAAGGGTCGAAGAGGGAGATCCCAGTTGCGTCGAGTCAGATGAGCTGCGTCGAGTGAGATGTCTGAGGGAGAAGAGGGAAAGTGAAAATGTGAAAGCAGCTATGGAGGGAAAGTGAAGCAGTTCGGGAGAGATGTTGTTTGATAAACAGTGACGTGGGAGGGAACCGGGTTCGGCCACGTCAGGAGTGTGGCGTGTGGTTAGCGAACCGGAGGTTGAGTAGCTTTTTGCTTCTAGATATGATTGTTTTAACAATTAAAAAACCATGACCAACTAATATTGTCAGCAACCTCAACTTGTTTTAAGAGCGGAGAGGACACGTGTCCCTCTTCTACACTCCTCGACCTCGTGACACACCTTTTCTTTCTATAAGCTGGGAAATGAAGAATAGTAAAGGGTAGGTAATTATGTATTGTCTTTATTTTCTAAAATATAAATTTTTATTATGTAATTCCCATTCGGACTAGGTCCGAATGGAGTATCTCCCCACTCCGCGTAAGCGGAGATAGCGGGACTTTCCTCCTCCATGTCCCGCTTGGTCGGGTATGGAGGTTTTGTAGGTTGGGTACTGCTACCTCTGTCGTAAACAGAGGTGTGCTATCTCTTAGACTTAGGTCTTTAGAGATTGGCCATCTGGACTAGACCAGCCAGTTATGAAAGTGTACTGGAGCATTATTAACTTTTGTAATTAGCTTATTTTTAAGTCAACTTTATATGTCCTCTTTAGCGAAGGAAATGAGATCCGTTTATTTTCAAAAAAAAAAAAAAAAAAGAGGTACCATCGTCCAGAAAATGCACTGACCCATGACTAATAAATGAGTAGTAAGAATATAATAATTCTATCATTATCTTATATATAATATTAATTATATATAATTTTAAGTTATGTAAATCAGAAGTATTTCTTTTTAAAAAAATTGATAAATTTGGGATCTATATATAAAAAAAATACACTTTTTAATAATGACTCCTGTATGTTTTCAAAAGAAGTAAACAAAACTTACATATTTTATTATTGTATCTATGAAGAAAATTATTAATTTGTTTTATGAAGATGAAATTTATTTTGTTCATAAAATTGATCTTCTCAATTCATGTGAGGTTTTCTTTTACTACAAGGCTCATGCCTAGGTCTACATTATCTGTATATATGATGATGATCTTGAAAGTTTAATGTTTTCAACTAAATAAATGAAAATATAAAATAAAAAGAAACAAGAATAAAACGTTAATTTGACATTATTTAGTACGCTAACCGTTAGGATTGGACCACCTTTTTTTAGATAATGGGCAAAAAAATTATTAGATGATCTTATTTTTAAATAACTCATACCATATGGTATTATTTCTAAAAACAATCTCACATGAACCTAGTTCTGAGCTTGTCATACCACAAGAGGATGACCAAATTTACCTAAAATTTTTTCATAAGAAATCTCAGGGGTAAAAATGTAATTTTATATACAAGACAATATAATTTAATTAATGCAAAATAGACAAAAAGAAAAAGATATATAAAAAAAAAAAAAACAAGAGGCAATAATCATCTAAATTAAAATCTTGATAATTTTACTTGCCAAACAAAAAATATTTTAGAATCTCATGGACAAAATGGTAACCCATCAACACACAAACCTCAAGGATAAAGAGGTAATTTTACCCATCAAATTAATAAATTAGTACCTCAAAAATAAAGAGGTAATTCTGCTCATCAAACACAAACCTCAAGAACAAAAAATTAGTTTTTCTTTGCTCATTGAGCACAAACTTTTAAGGACAAGAAGGTAATTTTTTAACCGAACACAAATTACTATCCATGCTAGTCCCATGGTTTAAGGACGAGTTTTGCTATACAATCTCCTCGACTTTCACATATCATATTTTTTAAAATTTTAAAATTTTTTAATATTTATTTTTTGAATTTATTCTTTCTAAACTATTTCAATTTTTCTATTCATTATTCATATATTAAATGTTTGATAAAAGAAAAAAATAACAAAAATTAAAAAAAGTGAAGTGTGTGGAGGTTGTGTTAATAGTATAAAATTATGTAGATTTTTTCTTAATAGAATAGATGGATTTTTCTACTTGGCCGCCCAATATGTACTGTTGGGCATGCTATTTAGTGTAAATTATATATTTTTTTCTTTTAAATAACTTTTAAATACTTTTAATTCTTTTTTAAAAAAAATACATTAATATACTAGTAGTCACTTTTTTAACCATTAAAATTTTTTTTAAAAGAAATTAAAATATATAAGTTGTGAAACTTGCATCTTCCTAGAATAAATACACATGATCCGAATAATGAGACAGTGACATTTAGCGGATCGGATATTCGAAGACTATATGTGCGGAAGCCTAAGCAGTCACATAGCGGATCTTGATTATCATAGTATTTCCGCAGCACTTAAAAAATCCGAAAATCAAACCACCGATCCGATGACTTTTTGTGGCACTTCCTAATTAAACTAACCGAAGTTACCGAACTCCAAAAGAGTTTTTCCAAACCAACACGTATTCAAAATATTATACTTTTATTTGTTATGAAATAAAATATTATGAAACCAAAAATAAAAAAATTAAATCCAGAGACAGCCTAGATTATATATATCGGAAATCTTCAACAAAAGTGAATATATTTACAATCAGATGGCACTCGTTATGTGAGATCTCATGCAAAAACTGCGAATTTTAGGACAGAAAGAATACTCTGTTTCGTATGGGACAGTGCATTGGCTGCAGAGTGGGAAGAGGAAAATGCATATGAAAAACAAACCAAAACAGTAAAATCAAGAGGTTGTGACTTGTAAGCGTGTCATAGACGGGGAGGGAGAGACAATTATCCGATTTGTATGCTTGCTTCTAAAAAAGTGAGACTTTCGAGTTCCATTTTCCCTTTTTTTTTTTTTTTTTCTTTTTTTTTATGTCGGTATTGAATGACCCGATGCAATATCCGACGAGATTTTTGTTTGCGCTCAGGATATTGGATCTGGGAAGTGGGAAGATCGGACTTTCGACCCGTCAGCGCCTTTTTGCTCTGTTTCTATGGATGAAATTAATAGCATGTCTGCTTCCTTACAAGTCATCTACATCTTTGTTTCCTAGCTCCTTTCATTATAAATAATGATGCCAAGGATGTTCTTTGCATGAGTTTGTGATTTCTAACAAAGCAAACCCATATATCAACACGATGAACATTGACCAGCGTTCCAAAGAAGTCTTTTTTGCTTTCTTAGCGTCGATGTCCGAACTCTTGCCTAAACCATTAGATCCACCTGCAGCAACACACAACCTAGAGTGGCAGGACATAATCATGTCGTTTTGCTTCACATCAGCCATTGCAATAGCACTCCAATCCCAGCAAACTCACTCGAAATTTCCTCCATCTTTTTATCTGCTTTGTTTCGCTATGTTACTCGTTTTCTCCGCCCTCTTTGTTGCCAAATTTATTAGCTCCAAGTTTCCCCCCGCAGCCCGAGCACTGGAGTTACTTGCAGTCTTCGTCGCCGCCGCTGCATTCTTCCTTGCCATAGCCATTCCCCTACCACTGCCCCTCAAGTTCGCCACTTGGGCTATCTGTGCAGTCTCATTGCTCACTATTATCATCTGCAATATCTTGTAAGTGTGCGTGTATATACATGTATTATGTCTTCTTGTTGTACGAATATCAATGAAATGCTTGTATGATCATTTGAGAGAGAGAGAGAGAGCAGTTATGATAGTTGAAATCTGTTGTAGTCATAGTGTGTGTTTTAGGTAATTTTATGTGAGCCAGACATGTTGAAGTACCGATGGAGTATTCCGGTTTTATATATATTATATATAAGGGCATTATGATCTGTTATTGTTTCCAACAATATCCATGTGTAAATAATATTATTGCTACTTTAAGAAATCTCCCCCCCCCCCCCTCCTCTCTCTCTCTCTCTCTCTGAATGATGCACGATTTCCAGAAGTTTTACTCACAATGAACTTCTTGTGGTATATCATATATGTTCGAAAGTGAAAAAAACAATTAAATACAGTACTGCAAGTGTTTGCGTGGGAAAGAAAGAAAAAAAGACTATTTTATTGGGAGACATACAGTTTTCTTTCCTTCGCCGGCCCTCGGTGTCAAGCATCACGAAGCTTCTCGGTATTGGGATTTCGTTGACTAATTTCTAACAATTTTGAAACTAATTTTTGCCAGTTTTTGAACGTTGAGTTGAGTTAAATTGAATTGAGTTATTTATAAATAATAATGAATTAAAATGATAAAGTGAGTTTTGTGAGATTTACCTTTATCAAAGATGAGTTTAGATATATTTATGAGAAGTTGAAAAAATTAAAAATTTCACGTATAAAGAAATGTTGAATTAAAAAAAGCTGTGAGTCCTACGTATAAAAAAGTTATGAGTTGAGATGAATTTAATAATTTGAGAGTTGAGTATTTGGATGTTAGACTTAATTTAAAATTAAACTGAACTGAATTCATCAACCAAACAGAGCCTTAAATTATGGTTGGCTGTTGAAATTAGTTCAATCTATCTCAAACAAAACTTGCTACTTTCTCAACTTTTTACAAAAAGTTAAACTCATCTCAACATATTTATATTCAAACACATCTCATTATAATCTATAAAATATTATTATTTACATATCAATTAAATAATTTAAGATAGCCTCAAGATTGAAACGCAGCTTAAGTCTTTGAGATGATAGGTGAGAAATTGGTATTAATTTGGGATAACTTCTTGTAGATTCAGCGGAACTATGTTGTGGAAACAGAATTTGCTTCATTGACATTACAAAATATTATTTTATAAAATTCAAACAACCAATCTTGAAACTATACGAGATTAAAAAAAAAAATACTCATAGAATATTTTGATAATTCTCATAAGCAAAATAATAATAAGCAACTTTTCTAAAATCATCCTAAACAAATTCGGATGATCAAAATCTAATCTCTTTAAGAGTAAAATTATTAACCTCATATGGATACAATAAGAGTTTCATCTCATCTCATCATTACAATTTTTTCAAATTTCTATACAAAATATAATAAACAATTTATCTTTTTATCTCAAAACAATAATAATATTCTAACAATATTTTATTCAATTTTCAACTTTCATCAAAAGCCATTTCATCTCATCTTATTATCCAAATCACATCTTAGTCTAAACATCAAAATAACAAATCTTGGCCGAACAATATTAAGGCTATGCTTAGTTGTTGAATTAAACACAACTAATATCAAATCAATCATTAATGAGACCTATTACTTTTTTATTTTTCTATGAAAAAATTAAATTCCTCACAACCTACTTCATACATCTCAACATTAACACGTTAAATTCATTTCATTAAGACTCACAAAATACTACCATTTACAACTCAACTTAATTCATCTTAATATTTAAACGCAACCAAAGCCTTAATTGAGCGAATATTTGTTTTTAAATCTTACTTGAGCTCATGTTGAATGAAATCTCATATTTGGCTCATTTTCTATCTTTAACTAAAATTTAAGAGCTAGCTTAAAATGTTTAAAAATATCTATAAATAATAATGAAATAGTTTACAAATAATAATAAAATAATATAATAATAATAATCTGGGCATTATAATATACTATAATAATAATATTTAAAAAGTGTTTAAATTATTTTTAAAAAAAAATCTGGGCAATTTAAGCATGAAATCATAATTTTTTATTCAAAAAAAGTGCTATAAAAATATTTTTTTAAGTTTTAAAGTCTTATTTAAAAAAAAAGTATTAAAAACCAGATGAAATCTGGTTAAAACCTTGATATCCGGTTACAATTCGAATATTAAGATTGAATCCAATTATCCTCATGTTCCCAAAATATTTTTGGATTAATCCAGACGAATAACCACCCCAATTTTAGCATTGGGATTCGGATTTGGTTATGGCTGAATATTCGGATCCGAGTACACACCTCTAGTCCTAGCTAGCTAGCTAGTAACGTTATAATTTTTTATTATCCATGAAAGTTTGATCGAGTTAAATATTCCGAGGGAGAAAAGCTCACATTTATAACCATTGCATGCAACTATTCCTTTATCTATTTTTCATAATCAAAAGGAAAAACAAAGATTGATTTTTCTATTTTTCATATAAAATTATAATCTGAGTAATTTAATTTTGCATTTTAGTCCCTAGCTATCAAATGACTTATACGTCCTGCATTATGAACCTGAGGTGAATAGTTGTTGTTTGCAATTGTTGCTTAAAGAAACGACGTCGTGGAGCTTGAAGAGAAACGTGTTGTCTGAGGCTTGGGATTTAGTTGAAGTGTGCATTTTGGGTCCTTTAGTCTGTTATTTAATACTGTTGTTTTAGTTGTCATTTTACCATTATTTCCTTTTTTGTTATGGCTTATGTTGTCACTATTGTATGGATATAAGGGACAGTGGAGAGAATGGAAGGCGAATCTGAAGAATATTATATCAAGTATGATTTTATTGAGGTTTAGGGATTCCCTCGAAGAATCCTATTATCAATGCAAGCTTATGACACTTAGAGTCATTTTTACAAATATCTTCCGGGCGTCTATCTTTGTCATTACAGCAACATTCATTCCATCTCCCATTTGTTTCCTTATTGCATTACAACAATTCTCAACAGGCTCCTAACAGTTGGTATCAAGAGCCACGATTCTCATGGCTAAGTTGAGTAATGAAGAATTACAAATTTATTTTTAGAATTATCATCGTGCACTCTATGATAAAAAATTTAGAGAGTCTGGAGAAAGGGTTCTCACAGTGAAGTCTGTGGATGGTAAATATTTAAAGATCTTGGTGGAAGCCTCTTACACCATTTATTAGGTGAAGTTGAACATTGAATATGCGTATGGAAAAAATATACTTCCATTGGAGCAACAAAAATTGAGGCACGAAGAGATTCTTTTAGAAGATGATGTTCCGCTAAGTGACACAATGGTATTTCAAGATGAATATCTCCTTCTCAATATGAATGTAAGTGAAGATTTGGCCCATTTAGAGTTAAAGGAAGAGAAGATAGGGGGCTACAAATTTAAAGGAGGCAAAAGAAAAACCTGTCGTTGTAGAAGAGATCCCAATTCTTGATGTTGAAATCTCGGAGAGTGAAGAATTCAACTCAAAAAAATTAAAGGAATTGAAGGAAGTAGCTATGGATGAGTGTGGAGGGAAGAAATGGTGCCTAAGCTCTTTGATAAAATTCCACTGAAGCGTATTTTGGAACCCTTTGATAGAGGAAGAAAAAGCTTTACCACAAAATCTTCTGGGGTTGCGGATGATACCGTTTCGGATGGAACTCAGGGCTGTAATGGAGGCGGTGGATCTTCTCGTGTCGTCGCGCTGTCTCAAATCTGAAGTACCGGTTTAGGAGAGTAATCGGTGCGTAATCGGTTTTGAAAAATGTAAAACCGGTCATATAGGTTCGGTCCAAGATTTTGTCCAAAACCGGACCGGACCGGTTACACCCCTAAACATATTATTTTTACATTAACAAAAAGAGAAGTGAATTCTTCAATATTCCCAAAGTTTAGGTGCAAAAAAGAAAAAAAGTATATTAATGTCCAGAAAACCATATCATGAAGTTTTGAGAAAAGAAAATGTCGGTCATCTCGCTGGGAGCTATTGCTGGGTTTTTTTTTTTTTTTGCACTTAATGATTAAGTAAGTATTTTTTAATAATATTGTGAATTTTTTTAAAAAAAGATATTTAAAAATGTTAAAAAATACATATAAAAAAAGCAAAAAAAAAAAAACCAAAATCAACTAGCGAAAGCCCAGCGGAAGCTCCCAACGATGGTAGTAGAGCCACCATTTGAGAAATAACCCATCACAACTTTGTGTAAGCTATAAATCAAAGTCCAGTAATTAATAGGACCTATCAGGAATGAAAAAGAATAGACGGATGAGAAGTGCCAAGAATGCAGCCCAAATACCATAGTCACCACCTCGAGGGGCAAATTTTTTTTATGTAAGTTCAAAAAGGTATGTACACATTAGGCTTCCTTGATCGGATGTTCTATAAGATAAATGCTATTAGGCTAAGGCACAAAACTTAGGCCTCGTTTGTTTTTGAGATGTTCCTAGCAAGCACGAACCTAATTAGGAAGAGCACGTTAGCCATTCACACCAAATGCTTGGAGAGGAAGAAATAAAGGGAATCGAAGAGAAGCTATTGAAAGATGCTGAAGAGAGAGTACCAGAGATTGCTTGGGAAATAAGATTAGCAAAAAATGAAGGTGGTGTTATCGCTTAAAATCAGTGCAATAGATTGGAATGGGAGAAAGAGTTATTTCCTGCCCGCTAGGACGATCTGGATCTTGATCGGTATGGTCTGGAGCCCCTGGCATCAAGGCTGCACATTGGCCTGTTCGGCAACTGTTTTGGCCTGACTTGATCTGGCCTGATAACATTCCCAGAGGAAAATAATCCGACCCGACCCGGATTGGGTTAAAATGTCGGTGTTTTTCCATTTTAATTCTTTTTTTAAAAAAAAAAATTATTGTTATTTTTTTTCTTGGCCACTTTCTCAATAAATAATGACAATAGTTGAGAGTTTATTAAAAAAAAAAAATAACGTTGAGAGTATATTCGGATGTCAAAATCAAGACATACAAAAAGTTGGATTCAAGCTATTAAAAATCGACTAGAACCTTTACAATTCCATTTGAGGACTTTTATCAAACACCGACTGTGCATCTATTTTCTTGTGGCTTCCAGCATTTTGTTTGCCTTCTTCTTCACCATTTACATTACAAAGTGAAGGTTTCTAACAAAAAAATGCTGAAGAAAATCTAAAAAGTCTAAAATCTAATTCATGATGAACTCCTTTACTGACCTTGCCAATAACTGCAGCAAAAACAAGATCATCATAGAAAGTATTAGCCAAAACTTGAGACAATATTATGATCTTGCATGTAAATTGAAATGTAAATGTAAATCAGAGTGGATAGAAGAGAATTGATCAAATCTGGCCCATTCTCCTCTTCATTAGCCTTCGGCCAACGGGCCTCATAATAGACAACATGAAGAAGTTCACTTTCTATGCAGGTTTTGGGCAATTTCGCAATATGAAGAAGCTATTTCAGCAGCATTTAAACAAAGTATACTCCACGATTGCCAAAAAACTATAAATCCACAAAAATAAAACCATTTCCAGAACCAGGAAATCAACATCGAAGAGGTCCTCAAGCGGAAAAGAAAATGAAATCAACTTTTCGAAAGTAGGAAAAAAAAGCATATTCTTTTAAAGCATATTCTTTTCTTCAAAGAATAAAAAGAACGAGAAAAAACAAAGAGAAGAAATGGATGACGAGAAATCGAACCAAAACAGAGTGATTTTATAAGAAGAGACAGTTGGATCGTGGAAAGTGAAAGAGAAAGCGGAAGGAAGAGGTAAGAAACATTTCAGTGCTTTTAAGAAACTAACCTGGGCCAGGAAAGTAGCAACAAGAGGGAGAACGCGACGAAGAAAGCGATGGAGGCTAGGGTTTCGCAGTGGGAGAAAAGACTGTCGGTTTCAACGGATTCGACTTTATAAACCCGTTTTTAAGTTTTGACCCAATGAACGTGACTTTTGTCAAGTGGGCACAGTCGGGTCGTGCGGGTTGAGCGGCCCATCGGGCTTTTTGCACAGGCCTACCTAGCATGGTATTGTGTGGTTGTACATACGTCTATGACAGTGAATGAAAAATAAATACTCAGAGTATAAAAGAGAGGTGGATACATAGATTTAAATAATTCGGCACTAGCCTACATCCACAGGGGTTTGGTGAGGAGAGACTTTACTATAATATGTTTGTTTTATACTCTCTTATGATCTCTCATCCTCCATGTACAACAGATATTGGGGGACTATCTTTTGGTGAAGATCATGTTGTTAGAGCTCCTATCGTGAGGTTGAAGAAGCATTCCAAGAGAAGTCTGGCCAAAATTCCCTCAAGTCGTCTAGTTCAAGTCGTCTAGTTCTCTCCTCTTATCTTTTGCCCCTTCCTCCTTTTTGTCACATCCTCTCTTCTTTATGCTACATCCTTTATTTCCCTCCTGACACTCTAACACCCTTCTCAACTTTTTGTCTACTCCCTCTCTTTCTTCTTATTCTTCCCTCATGATGAGTCCTCCCACCTTAGGCTGGGTCTATAAAATACTATGGATCCGATATATTTTATCCCTTCTATGTGGAAATGCTCTTATGTAAAGAAAGCGAGAGGTTTTCAAAGGCCCTAAAGTTGGAGGGGGGAAGGGGTCCTTCTGGATTCTTCTAAGGCTCTCTCGAGGGAAAGAAAACCAAGGGCTTCACTACAATGGCCAGAAAGAACCGACACAAAGGAACCAAAAGGGAAACCGAAGGAAACTGTCACAGACCACGAATGGAATGGTTGGTCCCAACCAAGGTCAAGTTGGGCGTATTACTTAGCTTCTTGTTTTCCTTTACTTGTTGTTTTCTTTCATGTTATGTAATGAAGTGGGCCATAGGGTAGCTGGGCTGATAGCTTGTTATTTCTTTTACCCAGTCCGTTAGTTATTAGTCTTGGGTCATGTTTTATCAAGGCTGAGGCTTTTTCAGATGTTTTGCAAGGCTCAAGCATATATACTCATTGTAGCCATTGAAATGATTTATCATTGTAGCCATTGAAATGATTTATCCAGAATCTGAATACAATTTTTTACTATTTTGCTCTCAACCTCTCTTATATTAGAGGCTAAGTTAATCTCGAATTTGACTATTTTTTTTACATTTTCTCTCATATTTTCTAGTTACCCAAACACTATCCATCAGGTGTGTTACAATTGATATCAAAGAGACACCCTTTGTGCTATCATCAATCCATGGAAATGGAAGAAATTCTATCAAACTTACTCAACATCATGAAGCAACTCGAACAATCACAGCAACGAAGTTATTTTATAAAAATTTAAAGATGTCAAGACCAATCTTGAAAATTTTCAAAATAACTTCAATGAAGAGTTCCCAAATTTGGAAAACCAACTTTATGCTCTACAAGAAGAGAAAAAATACACTGCAACGATGGAAGAAAAAGAGGTAGTCAAACCCTGCTAAGCTTACTCTTTCTCATGTTTCCATAAATCCCTTTGGAAATCAAAAACCATTTCCACCATTCTCAGAGCATTCTCTCCGAATCTCGTGTCCTTCCCTTCCTCTTATAAATTATTGTCCATTTTCTTCATTTCTTTCGGTTGTCTCCTGCAACGAAGACTCATTAATCGTAAGAGGCCTAACCATCATATGGGAGTTGGATCCCAGTCGCGTTGATCTCTTAAGGCGGTTGGAGCTGAGGAAGACAACGTCGTACAAGGACAAACAAATAATGGATCTGTCAAAAGGATCGCTGGCAATGAGTAAGGACTTCATCGTTGCTCCTCCATCACAGTCCATCTCTTGCTCCATCCCTATCCTCCCCCGAGAACACATTTTTCCTGGCCTTGTCACGAACGACTATCTCCGGAAGCTTGCTTTCGATAGCAGGATAGAGACGTGGAGCCCAGGCTGAGGCTTCACCATCACCTCCAAAACATCCAAGAGTGGTAGCTTCCCTGCCGTTGCCAAGGTCTTCATCGAAGGAGTGGGGGTCACTCAACCTTATTTTTTCAACAACGGTTTGGCGTTAGTTCACGGCCTTCAAGGCTTCGTTGTTCCTCTCTTCCCTGTTCTCTCAACCAGAAATGGTGAACTGGCCAGTGCACCTTGCTAGCAAAGCTTTGTGCCATATCTGCATTTTCCCGCCACCACTGCGTGGAGAGCTCGTTACAGAGACCATCGGTGAGGCCTAGCCTCAATGCAAATGAGTTCTGTAACATGCTTCAGGGGTCAGATCTGGTCAATGTTGAGCTTAATTGACTTGAGAATGAAGTCAGGGATAACAACTTTGAGTTGGAAGGGGCTCAGATGGCGGTAATGGCCTTGAGGCTTTCAGAACAACTCAGGGAAAAGGCAGTCGAAGAAGTGTGCACGGAAGAGCCGTCAAGGTTTGAGGAAAAGTCGAAGTTAACCGAATCTCTTCTTGAAAGTGGAAACCGGGAAATAGGGAAAATCAACAACGAGAAGAAGGCTTCCATGGCAGCTCAGTTTGAAGCTACTCTTCAAAGGAGTCGTGTAATCTTAGGTGGAGAACTCTATTGTAAAAGCTTCATGGATTTGCAAGTTTTGGTAGATGACAATTTTGCTCACAAGTTGCTTGATGTAATGCCACCTTTTTGGCCCTTTGACAGGGGAAGAACGCTGAGGGATAATCTGAGAGGTAAGAAGTTTTTAGCTCCTTTTTTGATTGATGTATTGCCATGAGGGGTATTGTAAGCTATAGGGGATGGAAAATACTTCCGCGTTTGCAAGTTTTAGGAGATAAAAAATTCCCTTTGTGGGGAATCACTGTCTGAACAAAACTTTGAATAATGTTTATCACCTCTTTTATTTGGATTTTGATCTTAAAGAGGATGGTTAAATACGGATTAATTTTGATGATGGTGATAAGAATGCTTCGGGATTTTGTGATGGGAATTCAATAATTTCTGGAACTTCGGACAGTTTGCAAGGAGTGATGTCCATGACTAAAATGCAGGTTCAATTTTCTCTCTTCAAGATTATTACTCATACTGCTGTTATTATGGCCATTGCTTTGGGTCTGTCCCTCGATGAGCCTATAAAGAACAGAGGATCCCGTGAGAGAGGTAAGGAAAAAGACCTCAACTATGACATCCTATCTAGCTTGTGTGAAGGTTACACAAGGTTCAGATCTTCTTGAACTCTGCAAAGAAGCAGCATATTTTTCCCATCAGGATTTCGGCATTGGAGCCCAATTCCAGTTCAATGAAGATGAAGCACGCAAATATTTCTAGCAGCATATTAATGCCATTGATTATTGCCATAGCAGGGGCGTTTATCACAGGAACCTCAAGCCAGAAAACTTCTTGTTGGATGCTTATGGAAACCTTCAATTGTCTGATTTTGGATCCAGTGCTCTATCCCAACAAGTCAGGGATGATGGCCTGAATTATGTTGCTCCTGAGGTCCTTAACGATAGAGGCTATGATGGAACAACGGTAGACGTGTGGTCATGTGGAGTTATACTCTTCGTATTGATTGCAGGTTACTTGCCTTTTGATGATTCTAATCTTATGAACCTATATAACAAAGTGTTGGCGGCTGAATTTAATTGCCCTCCTTGGCTCTCTTTTAATGCCATGAAATTAATAAAACGAATCTTGGATCCAAATCCAATTACTCATATTACCATTCTTGAAATTTTGGAAGATGAATGGTTTAAGAAAGACTATATGCCCCCAGTGTTCAACGAAAAGGATGAGACAAGTTTCAATGATGTAGAAGCCGTCTTTAAAGATTCAAACGAGCACCATGTGACAGTGAAAGGGAAAGATTCATTTTGGCGTGTGGTTGCTCAGTGCATTGTTGCATTACTTGAGGAACTTTCTAAGAGGAAAGTAATAGATGCTATGCTTCAAGTTGAGGAAGCAAATGTATCAAAAAATGGAGATCTTAAAAAGGGTGGAAGAAGATACAGAGTAAGTTAAAATTAGTAAGGTGGCATTTGAAGAAGCTCTGAACAGAGTGGAAGCTGCAAACAGGGAGAAGCTAGCAGTTGAGGAGAATTTTTTGGTAAAAAATCAGAGATCTCAGCTCTTTCAAGTATCAATTTATTGGCCTTTTGGTAGGGGAAAAGGACTGGTTGGGCCGGACCTTGGCCAAGTTGGGCGTATTACTTAGCTTATTATTTTCCTATACTTGTTGTTTTCCTTCATGTTATGTAATGAAGTGGGCCACAAGGTAGCTGGGCCAATAGCTTGTTATTTCTTTTACCCAGTCCGTTAGTTATTAGTCTTGGGTCATGTTTTATCAAGGCTGATGTCCTTTTCAGATGTTTTGCAAGGCTCTAGCATATATGCTCACTGTAGCTACCGAAATGATCTATCCAGAATCTGAATATAATTGTTTTCTATTTTGCTCTCAACCTCTATTCTATTGGAGGCTAGGTCAATCTTGAATCTGACCATGTTCTTTACATTTTCTCTCATATTTTCTAGTTCTCCAAAAACTCTCCATCAGGTGTGTTACAGAAACAAAGGAAAATATTAGGGAAATCAACTCAATCAAGACAGAGGAACTAAAGATTGTACGTGGAGAAGATAACGGGAACCGAGGGAAACAAAGAGAAAAGGAAAGGAGGGGGGACATGCGTGGAAAAAAGAAAGAAATCGAGGGAAAGGAGATGAAATTTGTAGGAAAGGGAAGTAAACCAGGAAGAGAGAGAGAGTCAATTGACACAGTAAACAATTAGTAAACAGTAATGCTAGATTAGTTATCACTCTGTGAACCCTGTGAATTTATTTTGGAAAAACATTAATATAAATTATAAAAAAATTAACTTTTTAGTTTTATATTAACTCATTCTTTTTTAAAAAAATGTACGACACTTACATATTCTATGACTACAAATATCATTTCTTTAATAATAATAAATAAGTGGATGACTTTGCTATAGCGGTCAATCAAATATAACTGTGAGTCTGTGAGGTTGATTTAGGAAGGCTTAGAGAATGAGATGAAAAGAGAATTTTGTAAATAATAGTAAAATAGTTTGTGAATAGTAATAAGATAGTTTGAGTTAAGTATTTATTAGGATTTAGGAAAGAAGAGAGAAAAAGTTGAATAAAAAATATTACAAAGTTATAATATTGTAATAATATAATTTTTTAATATAATTTTTTTATTTGAAAAAATTGAATTATTTTTTATTTGAAAATTTAGAAAAGTTGTAATATACTAATAATTAGTTTAAAAGTATTTGTGTATTTGAATGATGTTTGGTAAGAAAATGAGATGATATAATATGGGATGAGATGAAATAGGTTTCCAAACGTTCCTAATTAAGCTCAAAATTTGCTAAGTTACCTAATCCCATGCAGGAAGAGTTGAAGTTCAATTAGCTAAATTTTAACAACACTAGTATTTGGCTAACCAATACCAATCTCGATGCTAGTGCTCAGTATATACGGCTATGCAATTCTTAATATAATACTACCGAAAAAAAAGAACTTATAACTTGAATTTTGTACTCAAAAGTTCTCTAGCTCTGAGATAATCTTCTAAATATATTTTACAACTTAAGATGAAATTAACCTTAACATTATAAGCATAATGAATATATCATTATTGAAAAAATTAAAAATAAAAAAGAAATTCATGCTGGTTGCCTAGCTCGAAGATTGAAATACAGAACCGGAAACGTACGCTAAAATATTTGAACAAACAAACTAATAGATCAAATACATACCTGAAGGCTGAAACTCACGGCAAGAAGAAAGCCTGAACTAAGAAGATGACTTGGAGAGTTTGCTCAGGTCTCTATACTTGATAGAAAGAGAAATGTATGCAACTAGCTAGCTAGCTCTGCCTCTTGCTAGGGAATAAGATGAGCAACTTTTATATATTGCAGGCAAGAAGGTAATAGATATTATTGAAAAAATAAAAAATAAAAAGAAATTCATGTAGGTTGCCTAGCTCAAAGATTGAAATACAGAACCGAAAACGCACGCCAAAATATTTGAACAAACAAACTAATAGATCAATTTACACAAACCCACGTATGGCAAGAAGAAAGCCTAAGAACTAGAAGATGACTTGGGGAGTTTGCTCAGGAAAAATGATAGGGTAAAATGATAGGATTACTATCTGTACGAGAATTGAAGTGATAGAAGTCAAGGAGAATAAGAAACACAGGATGGTAGAATTGTTTCAATTCTTGAATTGATATTTTTCAATCTTGTAAAACATAATACACGGATAACTCTTTATAGAGTTTTAGTACAACAGAGTAGCTATCTTATAGAATTTTGTAATATCTAGAAGATAACGTACAAAATTTAAATAACAAGAAGAAGATCATTTCAAGATTGAACAAACAACAGAATATCTTTTTCAGTTTGAAACTTGCGAGGAGACACTGGCTTTGTTAATGAATCAATAAGTTGATCTTTACTAGATATAAACTGAACATCAAGCTGCTTTCTTCGAACTTGGTCATGCACATAATGGAAATCAATCTCAATGTGCTTTGTACGAGCATGAAACAAAGGATTGGCAACCAAGTATTGGCTCCAATATTATCACACCACAACACATGTGGTTTTGGAATTTTAAGGCCAATTCCATATAAAATCGATTGCAACCATTGTAGTTCTGAAGCTGTATTCGCAAGGGATTTATATTTAGCTTCGGTACTACTACAGGCAACTATGAATTGTTGCTTGCACTGTCAGGAAATAAGATTGTTGCCCACAAAAATGCAATATGCACCTACTGACCGACAATCATCTCAATTAGCTGCCCAATCGGAATTTGGAAACGCCTGAACTGCAAAATTAGATGACTTGCTGAGGAACAAACCCGTTGATATGGTATGTTTTAGATAATGTAGAATCCTTTTTACACCCTGCTAGTGTGGTTCCAACTGGTTATGCATGAATTTACTTACTTTGTGTACTGAAAAAGCAAGATCAGGTTTGGTGAAAACTAAATATTGTAGGCTTCTAACAACTTGTCTATAGAGATGAGGATCTGAAAATTTATCACCCTTAGTTGCATAAAGTTGACAGCTAGTTGACATAGGACTTGTGCACGGCTTGGCTTCTGTCATGTGAGTACGTTTTATTAGATCTACCACATACTTACGTTGAGTTAAATACATACCTTCTCTTGAACGCAAAACTTCTACTCCCAAAAAATAGCTAAGATCACCAAGTTCTTTTACTGCAAAGTCAGAATGTACGCCATGAATTACACGTTGTATGGCATGACTGGAATTGCCTGTGATGATAATATCATCAATGTAAATAAGAATCATGACCAGAGCACCATTTTTGCACCAAATAAATAGAGAAGTGTTGGCCTTACTATCATGAAATCCTATTTCTCATAACTTATCAGTTAGCCGAGAGAACCAAGCTCTCGGAGCTTGTTTCAGGCCATATAATGACTTATGCAACCTGCAAAAATGATGAGGATACTGCAGATGAACGTATCCCTGAGGTTGTGCCATATATACTTCTTCTTCTAATTTTCCATGCAGAAAAGCATTTTGGACATCAACTTGCTTAATTTTCCAGTTAAAAGAGACAGCCATGGACAAGACAATTCAAATTGTAGCATGCTTGACAACAGGGTTAAAGGTTTCATTAAAATTGACACCTTCTTGCTGATGAAATCCTTTGCCAACCAACATTGCTTTATAACGCTCTATGGTACCATCGGCATGCCTTTTAATTTTGTATATCCACTGGCAGCCAACAATGTTGGCCTTTGGAGGAGGTGCGACTAATGACCATGTGCCATTGCATAAAAGAGCATCAAACTCAATATTCACTGTTGCATGCCAGTGTGGTGATTTTACTGCATCACTATAACATGATGGTTCTATATGTGACGCCCCGACTCCCACGTACAAAACAATATGAGAATCGTGACGTCAAGATGATGACAAGATGGGTCACGCATCCTAACAATGAGTGCTCAAGTGTGTGCAACATGCAAAAAGTGGACAACAAACGTAGCGGATAAATATAAATAAGTCAACTAAGTACCAGAATTTAATACAATACAATAATACAGAAAGTCCACATGTCAACATAATACAATTTTTGTTTACAAAATAACCTCAAATAAAACACAATAAGCATAAGCGAACGATTAGCTTCAAAAACAAAATAGCCAATGTCCCTACTCCTCAAGCAGAGCCGCATCCTCGGGCTCAGCCTCCTCAAAACCTGAATCAAAATCTGCGGTCCCACAAAATGCTCCAAGACATAAAAATATATTAAAACAACTAACACTATACATGCACGTGATGACCAAAGCACAAAATTCGAGAAAAACATCATTTCTCGAAAAACACAATTTTTTTTTTCCACGCACGCAAAAAATCACCATTTGGCACAAAACTAAAATCCAGGAATAAATCCATTAATTTCAATTTTAACCGTATGCACCATGGCCTCCCCTAGAGACCATCCACATACTCGGGCTCCCTTCGTCACCCCACGGGTAACGACCGTGCTAGTGATGCACAACGAGTGATGCTCCGTTCCGCGTTCCCCACATACATAGCCAAGCATCCTCTGATCTCCGCCAGTACAAGGAGCCACGGAGTCGGATCAAGAGCGTTACCATCCCATCCAAGTCCCGGGCAATAGCCCAAGGGGATGACACTCAATATATTCCACTCCCGAGTGCCCAGAGGAGCTCCACCAAGATAAGACCCCATCTCGGCTTGGGGATAATACACACGCACCCGAAAAGCCTTTTCACATTAAACACAGTTTCCAAAACACACACCCACGCATGCATGTAAAATGCCATGAAATCGACCAATTACCAACAACCAACAATTATCAGTAATTTTCCAGCAACCAACACAGTCAAACCAGATAATCAAATCATAGTTTATAAAACAGGTTAGTGCAAAAACATACTTAAGTCTTAAAAGTCTCTTAGAGAAATACTTACAGCTCTATAAAGTAATTTTAGGAGGATCACGGAAGAGCTGGAAGCGCCAAAACAGCAACTCCACAGTGTAAAAACATTGTGGCCGAAATACACAAAAAATCTAAATTCAAACGGGGTCAAACGAAAGCTAGGGAACGGTAGGGTAGGGCCTATGAAAGGTGGTGAATCTAAGGAAAGCGACGATTGGCCGTGGGTGGCGGCCGAAATGGCAGTGGAAGGCCAAAAAGGCCGAAACTAAGTTGAGCTCATAGAGGTGGCTCCGGCGACGGATTGGGGCTGAAATTGGGTGGATTAGGACGGCAAGGGGCCGGTGATGAAGTGGTGAACAGATGGCGGCCAATGGTGGCCGGACGTTGGCTTCGAACTGCTCGCGGAGGCTAACGTCGGTGAGGTAGTGGCTGAGATTGGAGGGGTTGGGTCGCCGGTCGGTGGGGAGTCGAGTGGTGTCGGCGGTGAGGGCCATGGACGGCCGGTGGCGGTGGGCTGGGAGAGAAGCCTAACGCACGGGGGAGGGAGAAAGAGATAGGGTCGGGAGGTAGGTGAGAGAAAATCGAGTGAAAAGAGAAAAAGAAAGAAAGAAAAGAAAAAGAAGAGAAAAAGAAAAGAGGAAAAGAAAAGATAGAGAAAAGAAATGACGTCCAATCCTCACAACTTTTGGGTCACAACTGATCCTCAAAATTACTATTTTTAAAACAGTAAATTAAATAAATCAATTTAAATTCTAAACTAGTTAAAGTAAAATATTAAATTCCAACAACAACATTCTTTAAACTAAAAAGTAATTAAATTGCAGAATACTAATTAAAATTATGAAAGTACATTAAAATAATTTTCAATTTAAAAATCGTAAAATAATCTCGCGAAAACACGTTAAATAAAATGAAAAGGCTCAAAATTAAATATTTAATTAAAAATCCCTTCAATAAAAAGTAAGTAAAAATCGGGGTGTCACACTACATTAGCAGACTCAAGGGAGCTAAGTAATGCTTTCGGAAAGGGATACCTGACTCACTAAAAAATGAACAGTACAAAAGGCTATCCCAAGTGTAGGAGCGTGTCACGTAGTAATTAGGAATAAATTCCTACATTGTCTCTACAGGGAAAGTGCTAAAAATAAACTCGTATAAAATGGTGGAAATATTTACAATGAGAAAATAAAAATGATGATATGTACAATGAATAGAAGAGTGCAATGAAAATGAGAAGTTTACTGGTCGTGAACCAGATTCATTTTGTTTGTTGTGAGTGTTGAGATGCAAGACAGTAAAATAAAATTGCTGGAAATTAAAGAACTGAAATTTAAAGGAACAAGAAAATTAAATAACATGAAGTAAATTGCAGAAAATAAAGGTGCGAGAAAAAATAAATGACAATAATTTAAAGTGCAGGAAATTAAATGACATAAATTAAAAGTGAGGGAAAGATAAATTGCGGTAATTTAAATGAACTGAAATTTAAAGTGCAGGAAAATAAATAACAGTAATTTAAATGAACTGAAATTTAAAGTGTATGAAAAATAATGACAATAATTTAAATGAACTGAAATTGAACTAATCGTCGCAATAATTTTTTTTCTTTTTTATAAACTTCAGATTGAAATAAAATAAAAATAAAACTGAAAATGAAGGTTACGGGTGAAGGAGGAAAGCCCGGCAACAATAGTTGGTCCATTAGGCCCTCAACTGTGTTACTGTAATCCCTCACTTTACTCGAGTTTTATTCAAAAATAAAAACACTCGCTACTCTTCTTATTCTAACACTAACATCTATTATACTCTACTAATATCTAACTCTAACATCTAACGAGTTTCTCCGTTTGTCTTCAGGTTCTTATTCTAACACTAACATCTATATAGGCTTCAGGTCCTAACACTCTAACATTCACACAGTGTTAGCTGCCCATGTGTGCGTCTGTCTTGTTCCCCACATACTGCTTTTGCTGTGAGTCCAGACTGTGAGAAGGAATATTTTCTTTGCTTTTCGTCTATCGCCTTTCAGCCGCCCATCATGTGCATGCATTTTATTTTATTTTTCTTTTCATTCCCTCGTTCCATTCCTTCTCTCTCTTTCTTTTCTTTTCTTTTTGCTTTCTCCGTGTGTTTGCTGTTTGAAGCTCTTCATTTTTTTCTTTCTTCTCTTCTGTGCGTGATTCCCGCATGCACACTAACCAAAATGCAATTCAATGTGAGGACCGATGACTATCGTAAATGGTAGTGCTGCTGCAGCGTGCATGGAGCTTCAGATGGTGACGACATGGGCACCGCTGTAGATGAACGTTGGCAGCGAGGTGGAGGTGCTTTGTTTCGAGCGTGGAGAACAGAAGCTTCTTGGTGATGGCTGATTCGCATGGCCGTGCATGCTGGGCAGTGGCACACGGTTGTATGCACACAGTAGATGTGCGGAGGGGCATTGCAGCGTGGAGGTGCTGCTGTGCATGTGGAGCTGTGATGCAAAGGCCGTGCATGGTGGAGATGGAACACGGCGAGGCTACGCTGGAGGTTGAAGATGAACGGGCTAAACGGTAGTTCTTGGTGATGCAGGTTGGCTTCGAATGGTGGCTGGGCGGAGGGGCAGTTGGACGTGGAGGAGTGCTGCAGGCGAGGCCGAAGGTTGAAGATAATGCGAACGACATGTCGTTTTTGTCAAAAGACAAAAACAACATGTTGTTTAGGCAACGAATGTTTTGTCTTTCTGTGGAAAACGACAAGTCATTTTTTCGTGGAGGAAAAACGACATGTTGTTTAGGACCTGTAAAAACAAATAAAAATAAAAATAATAAAAATAAAAATAAAAGTAAAACTTAAAAAAGCAAAATAAATAATATATAATATATAATCAAAGAAACAAAAATAAAATTAGACAAATAAAATAAAATAAATAAATAATTACAAATAAAATAAAACTAGACTAAATATTAAAAATGTGTTGTGCATGGAGGAAATATTAAGATTATAAAATAGCATCTCCTGCAAAGTGAGACACTTGAGGCACATTAAGATTATTTTCAGGTGGTAAGGTTGTGGATTGCATATAAGTAATTCTGGCAGGAGATGCTATTTTGAGATGTGAAGGCAAGGTTACATGTGTGAGAGAGTTTGACATTGAAGAAGGTGGTGGTGAGGAATTTTTCTGATAAGGAAATAAATTTTCATCAAAGATGACATGACGAGAGACATAAACACGACCAGTTGATAAGTCAAGACACTTGTACCCATGGTGATTAACACTATAGTCAATGAAAACACATGATTTGCTTCGGCAATCCAATTTATGTTTGTTAGATGGTCTAAAATTAGGCCAACATGCACATCCGAAGACTCGTAAAAATGAAAAATCAGGAACTCGGTTATAGATCTTTTCGTAAAGGGACAAATTGCGGAGAGTGGGTGTGGGAAGATGATTAATTAAATAAGTTGCAGTATAAAAGGCATCTTCCCAGTAAATTAGCGGTAAATTCGAATGTGATAACATACGAAGTCCAATTTCAACAATTTGTCTATGCTTTCGTTCAATGGAGCCCATTTGTTGGTGATTGTGAGGATAGGCTATACGATGTGTAATGCCATTTGCTTGAAATTAATTATATAGCCTTCACCACCCCAATCAGACCGTATGGCCTTTATTTTACGTTCAAAATTATTTTCCACATAACATTGAAGTTGAAGAAAAACACATTTAACATTAGACTTTAATTTAATTGGAAAGAACCATAAAAATTTTGAAAAATTATCCAAAAAGCTAACATAGTACAGAGCACCTGTAGTTGAGGCTATAAAAGCTGGACCCTATACATCTATGAAAATTAAGTCTAATGGAGCATGAGAAACATAAGTAGACTTGCTAAAAGGCAAAGCATGGCTCTTAGCTAATTGGCAATCGGAGCACACAGCGTGCCTCTTTATTTTATCAACTGGAAGCTTATGGAAGGACAGAATACATTGAACAACTTGAGGAGCAGCATGGCCAAGTCGACAATGCCACTGATCAAAGGAAACACGAATACTTGAAAGGGCTTAAGGATGAACATTGGTGTTGGAAAAATGGTATAAACCATTACTGACTTAGCCGCGATGAAGGATGCTCACCGAGTAATCCTTCACAAGAAAATATTTGTCATGAAACTCGAAATAAACACTATTATCAATACATAATTTTTGAACCGAAAGTAAGTTTTTTTGAATTTGAGGGACTAAGAGGACTTGATTTAACACAAAAGAATGAGAGGATGTATTAAGAGTTTATTTGCCAGTTTTAGAGATGCGCAAACCTTGACCATTGCCAACCTGAAGTTGGTCTGTACCATCATAGTCATCACTCTTTAGGTTCAAATTGGACATATCATGTGTGATATGGTGAGTAGCACCTGTGTCTGCATGCCAGTCATTCTCCCAGCCACCATTATTAGCTACAACCAAGGCTTGTTTATTCTGAGATCGTGGAGGATCCTGATAGGTGAGATCAAAACGATGGTAGCACTTGCAAGTGGAATGGCCAGGTTTTTTGCAAACTTGACATACAATTGTAGAAGAATTATATGTGTCATTGCTATTATAGGAGGAAGTAACCCCCTCCCCTAGAATTATTATAGCAGTCTCTACCATGAGAGTTACCGCACCTCTAGTGTTGAATTGTTGCGATTGTCTCTGGACGACATTCGCTTTAGCAAGTGGTGTAGGAGTAGAAAGATGATGGCGATTTAGACGAGATTCAGTAACAATGAGCATAGAGTATATCTCCTCAAGTGTGACATGGTCAGTGCGAGCATAGATGGAGGACACGAAGTTGTCATATTCGTGCTCGAGTCCAGCATGAATATAAGAAATGACATTGTCACACTTGAGAGATTGACCAGCTGTAGCAAGTTCATCAGGTAATTTTTTGATCGATAGAAAATAATCATTGGCAGATTGACTGCCTTTCTTAGCATTGGCCAGTTGAGTCTGAACTTGGATGGTACAAACTCTGGATTGAGAAAAGAAATTTGTTTCAAGTGCATGCCAAACCTCATGAGAGGTTGCATGAGAGACAACTTGGGCTAAGACATCCTTAGTCATGGACGACATGAGAATGCTCAAGATGAGATTGTCCTGTCACACCCATTGAGAATGAGCAAGATTTGGAATTTGAGTGGTTGCACCCATATCAGGATGTAGAGAATTTAGAGTTTGGGGAGGGATTTTGGACGTAGCATCAAGGTATCCATACAAATCCTGGCCATAGAAATAGGGCATTAATTGTGCCTTCTAGATGGGATAATTTTCAACAGTCAATTTGATTGAAACAATATTGGAAAGTGGAGTAATAGGAGTGGTAGAAGAAGGTGAGGAAGACATGATGAGACGCTAGTCTTTTTGCGGCTCAAAATGATTCCATGTAAGAGAATTGAAGTGATAGAAGTAAAGGGGAATAAGAAACAGAAGATGGTAGAATTGTTTCAGTTCTTGAATTGATATTTTTCAATCTTGTAAAACATAATACACAAATAACTCTTTATAGAGTTTTAGTACAACAGAGTAGTTATCTTCTAGATATTACAAAATTTAAATAACAAGAAGAAGATCATTTCAAGATTGAACTAACAACAAAATATCTTTTTCAAAATTTAAAGAATAGCAGAAGATCGGATTGCTTGTCCTCCTAATTCTCCTCCTTATTTTCCTCCAATTGACAGCTACGACTTTGCCTGTTAGTTTGTTATTAAGCTCCACATTTTCCTCTACACTACCCTACTACTACTCATCTACTACTCTTTTTGTATTTGATTTTTTTTTTATATATTTTACTTAATGATTAAGGAAGTGAGTATTAGTAAAATTATATATATTTTTAATTTTTTTTCTTAGTGATTAAGGATGTTAAAAAAATACTTAAAAGAAAATGATAAAGAATAAAAAAAATTTGAAATGCGGTAGCAGATGGATAGTAATAGGGTAGTGACCCTATCACTACCCTTTGCTCAGATCTCTGTAATTGATAGAAAGAGAAAATATAGGTAGCTAGCTAGCTGATCTGCTTTTGCTTCTGCTTCTTCTTGGGAATAAGATGAGCAACTTATATATATTTTAAGAGATTTGCTACACAACCACCCATTGTTCACGCAACCTCTGCACTCCAGTCCATGTGGCTTTCTTTTTTTAAAAAAAAATGTGCAATGAAGTGCGTTTTGGTCAGCTCATTTCAATTCCCCCCCCCCCTCACGTTCTTCTTCGCTTCGCTTCTTTAGAAATCCTAGAGAGAACTACCAACGAAAGTAAAAGTAGAAAAATCCAGGATTTGGCAACTACCAACGAAAGCAAATCAGTGGGAGAAAAATGGGTAGGTGGATCCAGCGAGCTCCCGATGTACGGATTTAAACAAGGATTCAAAGAGAGGTTTGCTATTTTTTTTTTTTTTGTAAAGCAAAATAGTGAGAGATAGAGATATGACTATGTTTTGGCCTTTTGGATTTTTTTTTTTTTTTTAGAAAACAAATTTCATGAGTAGGGAGTTTCGTGTCGTCAGGGAACATTTGGATATTTTTCGCTATGGATTCACCATTTTCGTAAGGCTTCGGAAGCTTCACCATTTCCGCACGGCTTCAGCTGGTATTGTAGCTGCCGAGAGCCACCATATGTCGTCTTACAAGGGTAAGAAATTAAAGAAAAGGGTTTTTAATTTTTTCTTTTTGTTTCATCTCTCCATTTCTAGCATTACTCATATTGTGTGTTTATGCATTTATGGATCTGCGATTTGATGTTTGTTTAATCTGTGTTTTATGGGATTTTTAGGTCGTTGATTTTGTATGTATGCCACTGATTTTTTGGTGTTTGATAACATCTAAAATGGGCAAGATTTATTGGCTTGGACTAGTTGGAAGGGGAAAACAAAAAGAGAATATACCAGAAATAGTTTCACAGCCTTGATATACAACATGGTATAAGGTTCATAAGCATGGTCTCAATTCTTGAAGAACTAAAATTTATACCTTTTACTAGCTCCTTTAAATAGAACCATACATCCAAGATAGCAAAAAGATCTAGAAGTGGCTTGACCCCACTGTTTTCATAACTAATTAGAGGAATGGTGACATCGCAACTCTTTCCTATGTTCATAAATGGAAAACTAGTTTATAAATCAGAAAAACTATAGGTGAGTATGTAAGACAAGATGACTTAAAATCACAGCATCAAAGAAATAATTCTTTAAAGGTACACAAACCAAAGTGATAATAAATCAAGGTAGGAAAAATGGTGTTATTCTCACCAAACCAATTGTAGATCCATTTCTTAGGCCCTTTGTATCGTCTTCATTCTCCAAATTGGAGGCTACTCTGTTGGAAAGGGAGAGCATCTTGCTTTTACAAACGACAAATATCTTAGACATGATGGAAGAACCTTTCAAGACAGTTAGACCAACTACTTTAATGATCAAGAAAAACTGGAATTGAACTTGTGCAAACCAGCCTTGGTGCTATAGGAATATTATGGTTTGTCAACTTGGACCAAAGTAATGTACATTTGGGTGGCTGGATATTCTGGCCTATATTTGGTAGGAAAAAGACCTCCATTATATTATATATATCTATAGGAGGTGGTAGATCTAACATTTGCTGCTTATTATTATATATGCAATACTTCACCAAGTGGCTTACAATACAGAACTAATTAAATTAAATAAAGTAATTTAATTTATAAATATCGATGGTCTAGATCTGGATATGGATTGGCTGAGTGGGGTGTATTATTCTTCAACACACTTGCCAAAGGGAATATTATTGACTAGCAACCCCATGATTCTAGCAATTCCATGATTCTAGCAACTCCATTGCTTCTTCAACCACTGCACAATCCTCAGGTACTTCTCATCCTTTATCTGCTTTTTTATCTTACTCTCGTTTTTCACCTGCTCATTATTCTTTCTTAACTGCCCTTACTGCATCTGTTGAACCTACTTGTTACTCAGAAGCTAATCGCCACTCTCATTGGCGTGACGCTATGACTTCTGAAATCCGTGCCCTTGAAGAAAACTCCACTTGGACACTTGAACCTCTCCCCAATGGTAAGAAACCCATCGATTGCAAATGGGTTTTCAAGACCAAACTCCCTGTTGAGCGCTACAAGGCCCGACTAGTGGCCAAAGGCGACACTCAAGTGGAAGGCATAGACTAATATGAAACATTTGCTCTGATAGCCAAAATGACCACAGTCCGCTGTGTACTCGTCGTTGCTACAACAAAAAATTTGATCATTCACCAAATGGACGTCCATAATAACTTCTTACATGGCGAACTTGATAAAAAAATTTACATGACTCCACCACCTGGATACTGTATTAAGGGGGAGACCCACGTATGCCGTCTTCGGAAATCCCTCTATGGCCTAAAGCAAGCATCCCGCAATTGGTTTTTCAAACCAACATCTGTTCTTCTTAATGCAGGTTTTGTTCAATCTTAGGTAGACCACTCTTTGTTCACCTTGACTACTCCTACTAGTCTTACACTTATTCTTGTATATGTGGACGACATCTTGGTCGTTGGCAATGATCTCTCTCAGGTCACCTTTTTCAAATATGTTATTTCAACTCACTTCAAAACCAAGGATCTCGGACCTCTCAAATATTTCCTTGGACTTGAAGTGGCTCGCTCTCCTTCTGGCATTTTTCTTAATCAGGGAAAATATGCCCTGGACATTCTTGCTGATAGTGATCAACTTGGCTCTTGTCCTGCTCCATTTCCCATGGACCAAAATCTGAAACTCAACGACACTAATGGTGACCCTCTTCCTAATCCCGCTCCTTACTGACGGTTAGTTGGACGACTCATCTATCTCACCATCACCAGACTCGACATCGTCTTTGCAGTCAATATTTTCAATCAATTCAAGCATGCTCCCCAGATTCCTCATATGACTGCCGCCACTCGTGTTCTCCACTACCTTAAAGGCGCTCCAGGACAAGCATTTTCTTTCCCTCTTCTAATGATCTTCGTGTCAGTGCTTACACAGATTCTGATTGGGCTAGCTATCCTACTACTCGATGCTCCACCACAAGTTTCTTCATCACACTTGGTTCTAGTCCCATTTCCTGGCACATTAAGAAACAAACTACAGTTGCTCGCTCCTCTACAGAAGCTAAATATCGTGCCATGGCCGTCACCACATGCGAACTAGTCTGGTTATAGCAGCTCCTTCATGATCTCGGCATCTCACATAAAACTCCTATGACTCTCTATTGTGATAATCAGTCCACTCTCCACATTGCTCAAAATCCAGTTTTTCATGAGCGTACCAAACACATTGAGATTGACTGCCACATTGTATGTGACAAGCTTCATTATGGACTCTTCACCACCACTCATCTTCCATCTTCCGAGCAAATCGTCGATATCTTCACCAAAGCCTTGGGATCTGATCTTTTTAATCACTTATCTCGTAAGTTGGGCATTATGGATTTTCATTCACCAACTTGAGGGGGAGTATTACAGACTAGCAACCCCATGATTCTAGCAATTCCATGATTCTATCAATTCCATGATTCTAGCAATCTCACCATTATAGAATATATGTTTACTTGTATAACTGATTTGTAAAGGTGATTTTATTTTCTTTCCATGTAAAGTCATATTCGGATGTCTATATATTCTTACAAAGATCAATGAGAAAGATATGAAACCTTTTACCAATTCTTCTCTTAACAAGGAATGTTTGTGGGGTCCCTCCCAGGACCAAAGAAATGGGGGTTTGTTAGATCTTTCTCAATCTTCTAATTTGAAAGAAGAAAAGGGAGGGGTTGGCATGGAATTAGCAAATGAAATGACCAATAATAATATTCATTAATAGTGGCAACCGTGAGGCCAGGAGCCTTCAAAAAATTTTGGATACAGAAACTAAGTAGGTGAGCTTTTGGTTGAGGTGGGTTAATTTGGGTTAATGCTTTTTTGAAGAGCTGTTTAATACAAACGTCATGTGAAATGGTCAGTTTTCTCACCTAGCTCTTCTTCTCTAGCTAGCTAGCTGCCTGCCAACTTCTTCATGAAGAGTACGAGAATTAGAATCTATGTCCTACTAATAAGGCTTTAATACCTGTTTATATAATATATATATATATATATATATATATATATATATATATATATATATATATATATATATATATATATGGCACCATGCATGCGCCCGAGTTCTGAAATAATTAACAGGTTTTGTCTGCTAATTTAAGCTGAAAATTATTATAAACAAAGGGTTTTATTCATCAATAAATTAAAATGATGGCAAAGAGCATACTAGGTTGGTGGATGATATGATGTTGGCCAAAGCTTGCATTGTTCTTCCCACTCTTCTTTTGATGATGCAGAAGATTTGCTAACCTAAAAAAGAATGAACCCAAGATAAAAACTTATGAGTCTTAACTAGATGCTTAGTCCCACAACATGGATGGATAACTTGTTTCTCTTGAGAAAGTTTAAGAATCAAATGGGTGGTAATTTGAGCTTATGTTGTTTCTCTTGCATGTATTTTAAATGCAAGTGTTTTATGCAGGTCACCACCGATGTAGCTATGGCACTAATCAAAAGATATATGTTACTAGTTCTTTTTGAGCTTGAAAATAGTTGTAAACAAGAATTAACTTGCAAATTAAGATATCAAAAGGACGACCCACTTTTGTAATAAAAGCACTAAGTCGGTAGGCATTGACTATCTCTCGTACATCATGTTGCATGCTGTCCAACTGGTTGTCATTTTAACATGCACTGAATTTCAAACCACTTGGAATGTCACTTCAAATTAGGCTTTGAAAAATTAGTCACTTTACCCTATTTCCTCCAATCATTAGAAATGGGCAATAGCCAATTAACCCTTGTTTTCAGAATTTTTCATCAAAAGTCATTTTTCTTTCACTTACCAGAATGTCCTTCTTTTTAGTATATGAACTATACCTTGTGAATGTATGTTGAGGGATTTTTTATGCTGATATGATATTTTAACACTCAATACTTACTTTATAATAGCATGATGGGCGAAGAGGAAGATGGAAGGCCACCCAGGCCTTCTCGATTTCACTGACCCAGGTATCATACACATTGGTTATTTCAAACAATCGCGGTGTGAGATATTGTAGCATTTAGTTAATCCTTTGTTATTTCTATATTATAGGGATATTATGGTACTGTAAATCTATATAACCTGCCATATATGATGCCTCCAAATACATATCCAAATCTATATCCGTATGCTTGGGGTAGCCAGGTAAAGTTATTTCTACCTCGATTTTTTTTCGTGCGTGGGTTTGAGTCATCCTAACAAAGTAGGTAATTGCAGCATCTGGCACTACCACCCTATGGACCAACCATGCCATCCCCTCCGTAGAGTAATCCGAAGGAGTTGAGGCGAGGGGAAGATACAACCTAGGTAGTTCATTTGAGTCTCTTTTTATGGATTTTTCTTGCACCTCCGCATGTGCCCTTACTGAATAATGTGCATTTTGAAAAATGCAGCATTCGGTGATGCCACCATGCGGAAAAACTATGCCCTACCCACATTGCGCAAGTGATTCATCAATTACCCCATTTAGTGCTGAAGGTGAAAAGAATTTAGGAGGTACACTTTTAACCATATAAGTTAACATCCACGTTATATATTAAAAATGATAATCCTAACCATGCAATATTCCTTGTCAGAAACTTTATCCAACATAAATATAAAGCCAGATGCGGAGGGGATGAATGAAGTATCAAATGATGATAATAGAGTTGAGCCTCCAACATCTGGTATGCAATTTGCTACTGATAAAGAGGTTTTAGACTATTACAAACGATATGCCAAACAATAAGGTTTTGGTATTATCATAAAAAGGACGAATAGAGATCTAGATGGGGGTGCGAAGTATGTGATGATTAGCTGTGCACGTGGCGGCAAGTACTATCCTAGCCACAATAATCTATCAAAGCCACGACCAACGACAAAAACGGGTTGTAAGGCAAAGGTAAATGCTCGCTTTGTGAATGGGGTATAGGTGTTGATCAGTGTTGATCTTGTTCATAATTATAGTACTATGAGCCCACAAAAATCTAGATTTTTTAGATCTCACAAATGTTTGGATGAATATAGTCAGAGGATGCTTGACTTGAATGACAGAGCGGGTATTTGGATGAATAAAAATTTCCAAACACTTGCGACTGACGCAGGAGGATTTGAGAATTTAAATTTCCAAGAGAAAGATTGTAGAAATTTTATTGACAAAGTAAGACATTTAAGAATGGGTAAAGGAGATGGCAAAGCACTATATGACTACTTTAAGAGAATGAGAAAAATGAATGATGGCTTTGTTTCCGTCATGGATGTGGATGATGAGTTTAGAGTTAGGAATGTGTTTTGGACTGACACATGAAGTCGAGCAGCATATAAGTATTTTGGAGATGTTATCATGTTCGATACAACGTATTCTCACAAATAAGTACGGGATGCAGTTTGCTCCCTTTGTTGGTGTCAACTATCATGGACAGTCCATCCTCTTAGGAGCAGGCTTGATTTCAAGTGATGACACAAATACTTTCGTGTGGTTATTTGAAGCATGGTTAGAATGCATGAATGGACGGGCACCCGAAGCCATCATAACAGACCAAGATCGGGTAATGAAGAATGCGATTCAATTTGTATTCCCAGATATAAGACATAGATATTGTCTCTAGCATATAATGTGAAAACTGCTTGAGAAATTGGGATCCCACTCAGAATACAATGTAGGGTTGAAGACTGCCATTCAGAATGTAGTCTATGATATACAGACTTACAAACAATTTGAGGAGAAGTTGGGGCAGCTAATTCATAAGTATGACCTTACTGATAATGCATGGTTGTAGGGGTTGTATATCGAGAGGTCATTTTGGGTACTAGTTTACTTGAAATGTGTATTCTGGGTTGGTATGAGCACTACCCAATAGTTTGAATGCATGAACGCCTTCTTTGACGGATTTGTGCATTCCGGTATGATATTGAAAGAATTTGTCGATCAATTTGACAACGCTCTGGAAGAAGGTGAAGACGCAGATGACATCTAATTTCCAGTCGTGTAACCAAATGATCCCATGTGTATCCCTATTAAAAATTGAGAGGCAGTTCCAATCATTATACACGAATGCAAAATTTAAAGAGGTCCAAGCAGATGTTTGGAGGGATGCTTTTATGTAACCCTTCACTTGTCAGCACACAAGGTAGCATTTTTACCTTCGATATTTTTGAAAAAATTTCCACACCTGATGGACAGACCAGAATTGTAAAGTACATAGTTTACTTTAATGAAGAGGAATGCGAAGTTAAATGCACGTGTGCCCTGTTAGAGATGAGGGGGATTATCTATAGGCATGCATTTAAAGTCTGTCAGATAAAGTACATTCATGTCCTGCCACAGAAATATGTGTTAGATCATTGGAGGAAAGATTTAAAGAGAAGATACACACTGGTTAAGAGTAGTTATGATGATTTACGGGTTAATGTGGACACACGACAGTATGACCTTGTTGTTAAAAGATGTCTAAGATTTGCGACGCGTGTATCTCAAAACGATGAGAGTGTAAATGCATTCTTTCATCTTTTAGATGAGTTTGAGTAGAAGTATGTAGGATTAGAGCCTGAGTCCAATTCGACAAAGTTAAAAGAGAACGTGGTCGCCAATAAGGGTAAGAAAATACTAAGCCTGCACATTGTTCAGGTGAAAGGGAGACTGCTAATGAGAAGAAAGGTGCCGATGGTCGAGAAGGCTACAAGAAAGAGAAAGAAGAATAAGGTATTACATTTTGCATCTATAGTTGTGTAGATATTGGACTGCATACATATATTGTTCCTAATAGATGTACACTTTTTTTTCCAATGTAGACTTACAGGAATCTATTTGACGACGAATCACAGAATGTTGACTTCCCGATGTCAGAAGTTGGTCCTACTGTTGACGAGGTTGTTATCCCAACCTAGTGTAGTACTCTAACACAAGGAAGGCCTCCAGTCAATGATGAGGTGTGAGGTTATTTCCACTCTTTGGCATATATTTTTTCCTGCTTTTCATGTAATCAAAGAAATAATTTTGATATTTTGAATATATTTAGGCTACACCAAGCTTGTCCCATGGAACTTAGCATAGATATTGTCCCTAAGTTGAGCATTGGCCTACTATTGCATTTTCGTATTTTGGAGATCTCAGCATTTTGTGAACTATGGCGGAAGATAGAGATTGGGCATTTTGTCTGAAAGCCCAATATGGTGGAAGCACTCTGATGCGTTTTGTTTACTATTTTTAGCTACCTTGTAGGGTACTAGTTTACAAAAGTTAAGTATTAGTGTTTTTGGTAAGTGTTAGAAACTAACATCATATTGTATGAGTTTTAACTAATTCAAACTTCCTACTGATGCTATAACACAAACAACAGATCTTGGATAATTTAATTGTGCACAAATGCATTACTGGGTGGGTAAGAAAATTAGCTGTGGCGCATTTGAGGTTTCAGTTTATTTTTCCTATGCATATATTTATATATATATATATATATATATATATATATATATATAAACAGCTAATTCAAGTTGCAACAAGCACATCCAGGAACTCCCTCTGTATTTTCGTACTGGCATTCTTGTTCTTGTTTTGGGGTAATGCTTTGTGATGCAGTAGGCATGGCATCCAAAGGTTATGTATTAGAAGTTGGAATGAATGTTCAACATAAAAATGACAAAGATCAAGTTGAAAGGAGAATGACTTTTGTAATGAAATTTGTATCACAAGAGGGTGAATTTTGAAGTTACCATAGATACAATCTTGTAAAGAAATTTGTATCACCAGAGGGTGAATATTGAAGTTACCATAGATACGATCTTATATTGTTTGTAAATAAATTTGTATATGAAGTGGAGAATAGTTCGACAATTTTTTAGTAGTGCTTAAATGAAGGTTGTGCTTCGAGTGAAAATATATAAGTTTGTTGTGGAAAAATATTTAGTACTAGATATGCACACTGAACGTATATAACTTGTTAGGATCCGCAGGTTGTGCTTTAATAAAAGAACTAAGAGGTGAGGCTAGGTAGGTAGTTCATTTCCAGTGCCTTAGAAGTGTAAAGAAGATGAGCAAAAATGTTTGTACTGCAATTTGAATAGAAATTACCACATTTCCAAAAATAAAGCCAACTCCAAAACTTGTAACCAACTTCAAAGATTTATAAAAAAAAAAAATCTTGCCAATGCAAAATATCATTCCGAAAAGGACATGAGCAAAAATGTTTGGATTGCAATTTGAATAGAAATGGCTTTGTTTCCAAAAATAGAGCCAACTCCAAAACTTGTAACCAACTTCAAAGATCAATAAAAAAAAGTCTTGCCAATGCCAAATATCACTCCAAAAAGGAGATGCAAAAACGTTTGGACTTTTTTATTGGATATAAATTACCACATTTCCAAAAATAAAGCCAACTCCAAAACTTGTAACCAACTTCAAAGATCAATAAAAAAAAAATCTTGCCAATGCCAAATATCACTCCAAAAAGAGATGAGCAAAAACTTATAACCTGCAATTTGAATAGAAATTACCACATTTCCAAAAATAAAGCCAACTCTTGAACTTGTAACCAACTTCAAAGATCAATAAAAAAAATCTTGCCAATGCCAAATATCACTCCAAAAAGAGAATGCCAACTACACATGCAGAACATTGAACTTAATATCCATATAAGCTATCATAATTTTATTTTCATAGATAATATATCATACATGTTAGGATCCAATCAATCCATCCAACATTTAAAACTAACATGATACATCTACATTCAGAACCAACCAAAAACTATTACAAGAGATACAATCCAATATAGACACAACAATATACGTACAACCATATTCTCTACAATGCTTCTTCAGCGATTTCTCTCTCTCTCTATTAGTTTGTCCTTTTCTTTTTGAGCTTCATATTCACGCAACAATAACGCATCCTCCCTCTTCCCAATTTCATTCTCTCTTGTCAGGTTTTTCTCAGATATTACTGATTGAAGTATATCTGCCCAAATGAAGAATTAACATCTTGTTTCACCCTGTGTACAATTCAAGAATTTCAATCTTCATGTATAAATATTTTTGTACATGCATTCAAATGGGATACAAAAAATTGGCAAATTACTTACCGTTCCATAATTCGGACAAGCATAAAATTTCCTTCCAGGATTTTTGTAGGTGTGGGAGATCTTTAATGGTGCTTTCAAACCATACCAACAACTCGGTGATTCCATTTCAAGATCATTAACTACACATGATGATGATTGACTTGATGCTATAATTGATCTACGTGATGATTGACAGATGACTACTTTAAATGCAACACTGAATTATTACCCACACGCTTCATTATCAAAATTATTAGAACGTAGGAGCAGAATATCAAACATCATATAAACCACCCTTGCAAGTACGACACCAATTTCCAGACAAAATAGGGGTATCGGAAGAACAATCTGGGTGCATCTAATGTAGGCTATCAATTTGACATTATTTTTTTTTAAAACCAAGTAAAACTCTATCTAAAAGCAGTTAAAATGCAACTATAAAATGCCAACAAGCAAAACCAATTAAAATGCTAACAACTATTCTCTATGTATTGCATTTTGGGAATCAAAGCATGACACCAAAAACTATCTAAAGTCACGATTCCTATTAAAAGTTTCTATCTTTCAAAACAGAACAAGGCATGCTACTTGAGTCAATTCTCAAAATGATTATATGAACCTGCGCATCACCTCATTCTCTACATAAACCTAAGTTGACTTAAAAATTACCGAAATTTAAAGATCCAACTCCAAATTCTTGATTTCAACAGGCTCTGGTTTGGTATTCCATCTAAACTCCACAACTGACGTAATAAATAAGTACAAGAGACCCAACCTTGCTTCCATTCCTGCTTTATCATACAAAAAAAACAAAAAACAAAATAAGCCAAAAAAATTAAGTGATATAGAACTGAACAGCAAAAATATCAGGAAAATTCAGGTAAAATATGGATGAAGTTTCCTGCTTTAGCAATATAAATATTAAGCAATATAGAATGCTACAGCAAAGTAATATTTCAATGATGTCCATGTTTTTCAGACTGCTTTAATTTAGTGGAACATGGATTTGATATGTAATAAATGAAAAAATATAATTGAGTAATCTTCTAGAATACAAAATTATTACATTACATTAGATGTGGACATGAATTTTATCTGAATTTCTTTCTAAACATTAGTATATGAGAAAATAAAGCGAAAAATATTTTTTGTTTTTAGTAAGTGTATAAACAGCACTATCATGTTCACATACAATATTAATTATCCCTGTTTTGTGGGCAAGAGGATACATTTATTAGTAATTACCACCATATTCATGATTTAGCTTAAAGCAATAGAACCTTTGAGGGCAAACAGGGATAACAATTGTCTCAAGAGGATCTCATGTAGCCAGAGCAAATAGCAATGCATAACAAGAAATAAAGAGTGCAAACAATCTAAATGATCAGTTTGTTTTTTCCATGACACTGGATGATCAAGTAAATATTTTAACAACTATGTTATGAACAGCACAATTTGAACAAAATATACCGATATATTGTATATTCTGTACTAGAAAATTGCAAAGAGTGAAAAGAAGGCAAGGAGTGTTTTCAAAATCCTTGTGTTTGAGTTCTTTGGATCTTGCATGAACTAATCAAACTAACATGAGTATGTGCGAGCTGGAGTATGTGAGAGCTAGAGAAGAACAGCAGAGAAGTTTTATATGGGTTGGGAATAAAGATGGGCCTTTTCCTGCAATTTGTAACTTCAACATGGGGTTGGTAATGTGCTTCTTGTAGAGAGTTTGAAATTTCAAAGGCCTCCGGCCAATTGATAGTTTTCAGGCCAATTATTAAAGAACCCCCCAGTAGTCACTTTAAAAGGGAAAAATGCCCCTATGAGACTCCATCTCTTGGTAGGACATGGAAAGTATGCAGACCCCTTGTAAGCATGTTTAGTTCCAACTTTATGATTGTGGGCGAGTCAAATTTCTTACTTGGCCTGCCTTACTGACAGAAAAATTATAGACTATCACAGTACCTTTTTGTTTGATTTATAATTTTTTTTTTCAATCTCTATACTAAGATATTGCTTTTGCATGTTCAATCTCATGATATTGCTACTAGCCTTTTGCCAGGGGAATCTATATTCTATTGTACAAAATTATGAATGGAATGCACTTGCAAGAACGTTTGCTAAGATGAAATGTCTAGCAATCAATATTTTGGAAATTTAGATACAACTAAAAAAGGATATCTAACAATCAATATTTTGGCAAATTGCTAACTACTTAATTGGCAATTATTTTACATTCAACACTTAACCTAGTTCATAACAAAGAGCTTTTACAAAAACAAAATGTAATTTACTAGGGATGTAACCTAATTTCTATAGGGTTTTTAATTTGGAGTAAAAAAACTACTAGGGTTTTCAGTCAACTTTGCTTTTGTGCATTGTACCAAAGAAATGATAGATGACCCTTAACATTGAAATTCAGAGCTTCCCAAAATTTGAAGAAAGGAAAGGGACATTGACTTGCAATTACCAGTAACTATGTTGAGGGACTTTCTTGAATTTAATGTTTGTACATGTGCAACTGAGAAGTGAGTCCCATTAAAACGAATTGGGAAAAAAAAAAGTATGCCTTTGACGAAGATTTCTTCTACTGAAGGGGGTGAGGGAGATGGGTCTTCAAATGTGGTGAATCAGTCCAGCGGCTTGGGGCTGAATGCTGCGTCAAGTGAGAGGATGAATTTTTCTAGGGTTCGATGAGGGGGTGAGAAAGAGAAGGCATGAGAGAGAAGAGTATGAGGTTCGAGAGGGAGAAGAGGGAGACTTAAGAGGTATAAGGGAGAACGAGGGTGAGATGTGTTGAATGTTGCGTCGAGTGAGAGTAGGAATTTTTCTAGGGTTCGATGAGGGCTTTGTGGTGAGAAAGAAAATGCATTAGAGAGAAGAGTATGAGGTTCGAGAGGGAGAAGAGGGAGAGTTGAGAGGACTGAGGGAGAACAAGGGTGAGACGTGCTGAATGCTACGTCGAGTGAGAGTATAAATTTTTCCAGGGTTCAATGAGGGTTTGTGGTGAGAAAGAAAAGGCGTTAGAGAGAAGAGTATAAGGTTCGAGAGGGAGAAGAGAGAGAGTTGAGAGGTTTGAGGGAGAACGAGGGTGAGATGTCTGAAGGAGAACGAGGGTGAGAGGATTGAGGGAGATAAGTCAAGTGAGACATCTAAGGGAGAAAAGGAAGAATAAACCGTGACGTAGGGAAGAATCCAGTTCGGCCATGTCAGGAGTGTGGCGTGTGGTTAGAGAACCAGAATTTGAGTAGATTATTTAATATTTTAGGCACAAAGATAATTTCTAGCTATTTGCATGTGACTTTTTGACTTTTTAGCCCTATCCAGAGACTTTTCCCACTACCGCGTGCACGGGATTAATTTCTTGCGTAGTTTCTAGCTAGTTTCCAGGTTCTGGTACATACATACGTTAATGGAAAAAAAAATCTGAATGCGGATCGGATATCCAACAACTGTGTACAGTAACCTATCATCGTATTGCTTGACCTATAAAAGGTACATGCCCGAAAATCAAACCACCGATCCGATGGCTTTTTTGTAGTACTCCCTTAGAGCACTCTCAATGGATGTTCTATAATACATTTTTCTTTAAAGTATAAAGAAATTCTCTTTAAAATACCCTCTAATGGATCTTGTATTTCATCCTTCATTTTACATTTTGCTATAGTAGCATGCTAGATGTGGAGGAAACTATTCATCCTTTAAACATTTTAAATTAGTTTCTCTCTCATGCTATTTGATTTTCCTCATCTCTTCAAAAGTCATTTATTTTTATTTTAGATCCTCTTTCTCATTCCCACACTTTCTTATTTGTTGGGCACCAAAGACAAAATAGCTGAATTAATCTCTTTTCTTTGTTTTTTCATTATATAATCTTTTTTTTAAGTAAATTATATTTGGTTTAGTTTATAAATTTGGATTAATTTAAAATAGAACATAATTATATGACATTGTATATGGAGAGATATATTATTAATAGTTAGAGAAAATATTTGAAATGAATAAAAAAATATTAAAAAGTATAATATTTAAATGATATGAAGAAAAAATAGATAAGTTGATGTATGATGTATTGTAAAAATCAGTATGTAAAATAGAAAAAATGGATTTTAATGATGTATTTTAAAGGATAAGATGAAGAATCTATTGAGAGTGCTCTTATTAAACTAATCGGACTCCGAAAGGGTTTTCCAAACCAACAAGTATTCGAAATATGGTAATGATTTCACTACTCCTTTCCTATTTATATTATATTTGAAATTTTTTATTTTTTTATCATTTTCTTTTAAGTATTTTTTTAACATCCTTAATGATTAAGAAAATATTTAAAAAAATATATAATTTTAATCACTTTCTTAACTATTAAGTAAAATTAAAAATTAAAAAAATTAAATATAAAAAAAATAATAAATAAATAATAAAAGAGTAATAATCCTATCATTTTCGTTCGAAATATTATACTTTTATTTGTTATCAATTAAAATACTATGAAACCCAACAAAATAAGACACGCCATTTCGTTTGGCACAGAAACATGCATATGTCTTTCATTAACTCCAATTCTACAACATTAAAACAATATTTTACATCTTAAAGTATTATCAAATCATTTTCATAATATCAAATTAACAATTTTTTTTATTATTATCAAATCATGTGATTTAATTTGTGAAAATATTAAAAAAAAATTAAATCGACAATTTTAATTTTCATAATAATGAAAATATTTATCTCATCCATTTTAATGTAATTTTCTTATCAATAAGGATTTATATTTTGTATTCAATCACAATTAAAAATAATAAGGATATAACCTCAAAGTTCAACTCCTCTTCTCCATTATAATTTCTACTTTATTTTAATTGCTTTCAATTTCTGTTTACACCATGTCAAATTAAATCCAGAGACATCATAGATTATATATATTGGAAATCTTCAACAAAAGTGAATATATTTACAACAAAACTACGAATTTTAGGACAGCTGAAAGAATATTATGATTCTTATGGGATATTAGTGCATTGGCTGGAGAGTGGGAAGAGGAAAATGCTTATTTATAAACCAAAACAGTAAAATAAGAGGTTGTGACTTGTAAGCGTGTCATAGACGGGGAGGGAGAGACAATTATCCGACTTTTTTGCTGGCATCTAACAAATTAGTGGACTTCCAAGTTTCTTTTTGCCCTTTTTTTTTTTGTCGGTATTGAATGACCTGATGCAATATCCGACGAGATTTTTGTTTGCGCTCAGGATATCGGATCTGGGAAGTTGGAAGATCGGACTTTCGACCCCTCAGCACCTTTTTGCTCTGTTTCTATGGATGAAATGATCCGATTCCTCGATCTTCTAGCATGTCTGCGTCCTTATAAGTCATCTACGTCTTTGTTTCCTAGCTCGTTTCATTATAAATAATGATGCCAAGGATGTTCTTTGCATGAGTTTGTGATTTCTAACAAAGCAAAACCAGATATCAACATGAACATTGCCTGCCGTTCCACAGAAGTCTTTTCTGCTCATTTAATGTCGATGTCCGAACTCTTGTCTAAACCGTTAGATCCACCAGCAGCAACACACAACCTAGAGTGGCAGGACATAATCATGTCGTTTTGCTTCACATCAGCCAATCTTGAAACTATGTTGGTATTAATTTGGGATAACTTGTCGTAGATTCAGCGGAACTATGTTGTGGAAACAGAATTTGCTTCATTGACATTACAAAATATTATTTTATAAAATTCAAACAACCAATCTTGAAACTATACGAGATTAAAAAAAAAAACACATGGAATATTTTGATAATTCTCATAAGCAAAATAATAATCAGCAACTTTTCTAAAATCATCCTAAACAAATTCGGATGATCAAAATCTAATCTCTTTAAGAGTAAAACTGTTAATGCCGTTTGGATACAAGAAGTGTTTCATCTCATCTCATATCATCATTATAATTTTTTTAAATTTCTACACGAAATATAATAAACAATTCATCTTTTTTAAATTCTAAAATAATAATAAAATTAAAAAATAATATTCTGATAATATTTTATTCAACTTTCAACTTTTATTTAAAATCATCTCATCTGACCTCACTATCTAAATTGCATCGTCTAAACATCAAAATAACAAATTTTGGCCGAACAATATTAAGGCTATGTTTAGTTGTTGAATTAAACACAACTAATCTCAAATCAATCATTGATAAAACCTACTATTTTTTTAATTTTTCATAGAAAAAAAATTAAATTTATCACAACATATTTTATACATTTCAATCTAAAACGTTAAACCATCTCAACCTTAACAAGTTAAATTCATTTCATTGAAACCCACAAAATACAATCATTGACAACTCAATTTAATTCATCTTAATATTCAAATGCAACCTAAGCCTCGATCAAGCCAATATTTGTTTTTAAATCTTACTTGAGCTCATGTTGAATGAAATCTCATATTTGACTCATTTTCTATCTTTAGCTAAATTTTAAGAGCCCACTTAAAAAGTTTAAAAATATCTATAAATAATAATGAAATAGTTTAAAAATAATAATAAAATAATATAATACTAATAATAACATAATCTAAAAATATATGACACTAGTTATTTTCCAATTGTAATGTTATTCTCTCTTCCTTAATCGTGCTTTTGAAAAACACATCAGGACCCGGCATCATCATATGCTTAGTCATCTGTCTTTTTGTCTTTTTCAATAATAATAATAAAAATAAATGACAAACCTTGACCTTGACTTTATACCAATCAAACCAAAGGTTTTTGGCGACAAAACTTGACTTTTGATCCTTTCCACACAAGTTGTTGATACATTTTCATTAACAGTAGAATGACTCTTTTTTTAACCATCAAGTTCGTATTTGGATTGAGTTTAAAAAAGGCCAGGGGTGTAAAACCGGTTCAGATTTTTTTTCGGTCTGCTTCGGAATCCAGAAATCCTGATGAATCCGGGAGGATAGACCCAAACGGGTGAAATTTTTTTGTCTCCGGATCCAGTTTTTAACCCTGTTTTCCATAACCCTTTTTTTTGGTTTTTTCCCCTAAAAAATACTGTTTTGTTGCAGATAATACAAGTTGTTTTATCAGTAATTGTACAGAAAATATTCAATAATGTTATTTATTTTGCATTGTTATTTATTAGTTTAATTAGTTGTGATGTATTATTATTTATTTTATTCTTTGTAAATTTATGTTTTGCATTGTGTTGTAACAACAATACTATCTATTTTGAATTTTTATTTATTTTGTTCTTTAATTTATTTATTTTATAAAAATCTTTTAAAAAGTGTTTAAATTATTTTTTAAAAAAAATCTGGGCAATTTAAGCATGATATTAGACTTTTTCTATTAAATTAGGAAGAGAGGATTTGGGCTAGAAATTTAACAAAGGGAAAAGAAAAATCCGTGGTTGTAGAAGAGATCCCAATTCTTGATATTGAAATCTTGGAGAATGAAGAATTTGACTCAAAAAAATTAAAAGAAGAGAATGAAGTAGCTATGGATGAGTGTGGAGGGAAGAAATGGTACCTAAGCTGTTTGATAAAATTCCACTGAAGCGTATTTTCGAGCCCTTTGATAGAGGAAGAAGAAGCTTTACCACAAAATCTTCTTGGGTTGCAGAAGATACCATTCCGGATGGAACTCAGGGCTATAATGGTGGTGGTGGATCTTCTCGTGTTGTCGGGCTATCTTCCTCTTCTTCGTTGGAAGAAGAGGTCGTTGATATCCCCAGTACTAATGGAACGGCTTGTTCAGTTACTGGAGATTTGGGGAAAAGAAGGTTTATGAAGAAGGCACTAAAGATGATGCATTCGTTGATATCAAGGACCAAGGGGGTTGTGGGAATTGCTAATCATTCTCCACAATCGCTGCTGTGGAAGGGATGATCAGGGCTTGTGAGAAACAGAAGCTTGTTTATGTACTGAATAGGGATAAAGCGGTGAGGCTGACCATTTCCTCACCACTAGAGGCACATAAATCGCATACAATTAATTGTGCACTCCATTTGCGGGGTTGACTACAATTTCAATAATCTAATATTTGCCTCCATAGAGTTAGATTACTCTAAGGCGGACCAAGATTCTACTTGGCAAGCAGCAAGCAAGGCCCAGAAGCATTTAAATTTTTAAGAGTTTGACTTAAAGCTTACCCATGTGTCTAGGAAATGGTCAGAGCCAATTGATAATGGTGCGAATTTGCTTGTTACTGTTCCCAGAGTTGGTGATGGCCACAGTGGTGTGTTAGTTTATGCTGAAAATTTTGTGAAATATAAGAATCAGGGACACACAGATGTTTGGGTTGTGATTCCAAGAAGTGCAAATCTGCCTGCTAAGTAAGGGGTTCTTATAGTCTCTGCGGCAATGCAAAAGCAAAAAGCGATGTTTTTCTTTCTTACAAAGAGTATGGAGATATTTTTAAGGTTGCTTTGGACCATGACAATGACCATGTTACATAAATGAAGACTACGTACTTTGATACAATTCCGTTTACTCCTTCCATGGGTGTGTTGAAGTAAGGACACTTGTTTGCTGCTTCTGAATGAATTTGGGAATCATGCTTTATATTAGTTCCAGGGGATAGTTAATGTGGAGTCTTCTTTGGCTACATTGATGGAAGCTAAATAAGGTTTCTAGCCTATGTTTTCTCAGCCAAGGCGACTTAAGAACCATTTTAGGATTAACCAAGTGAGAGCCTAACGCCAATAATGGACCATGGAGTTACTGCTGTGGGGTGTGCTTGTAGGGCCTGGGAGTTGTTCAATGAAATGTCTGAAGAGACTTTTGCTAATTACTTCTGTAGACGTTATGGATTGCTTGGATTAAATGGGTGTGGGAAATCTACACTTCTCACTACAATAGGTTGCCAAAAGCTTCCAATACCTGACCACATGAACATTTTTCATCCCACAAGGGAGGTTGAAGCTTCTGATATGTCCATACTAGTGGTTGTCATAAGCTGTGATGAGGAGAGGTTGAGATTAGAGAAAGAAGCTGAAGTTTTGGCTACATAGGATGAAGGAGATAATCCTAAAATAGTTATTGCACAGATGGAACCCAAGGTTGTTATGGCCTTCCTTCAATAGTATCTGTTAAAATCTCTGATACCCTTAAGGGGGGAGGAGGAGATTGTGAGGAAGGTATTGAAAATTTTGAAAAATTGTCAAGGTTTCTTATATAAGGAGGTTTTGGAATCCCTCAAAGAATTCCTACTATCAATATAAACGTGGCTCACTTACGCCTTTTCTCAAACACCTTCCAGTCTATTCTTATTCTCATTACAGCAACCCAATGTTATATACTCAATTCTTCCTCATTACGTCACAGCAATTTCACAACAAGGTTCTAACAAGTGGTATCTAGAGCCACCAATTCTCATGGCTAAATTGAGTAATGCAGAACTACAAATTTGTTTTCAGAATTATCAGCGTGCACTCTATAATGAAACTTTAAGACTTGGAGAAAGGTTTTTCACAGTGAAGTCTGAGGATGGTAAAAATTTAAAGATCTTGGTGGAAGCCTCTTACACCATTTACTACATGAAGTTGAACATTGAATATGCGTGTGGAATAAATATATCCATTGGAGTAATAAAAATTCAGGCACAAAGAGGTTCTTTTGGAAGATGATGTTATGTTAATGGAGATGAAGATAATTGAAGATGGGTATCTCTTTCTTGATATGAGGAGTGAAGAATTCGATACAAAAAAAATAAACGAAGAGACGGAAGCAACTACGAATTCAACAAAAAAATTAGCAAATTCAACGGAAGGAAAAGAAAAGGCAGTGGCTATAGAAGACATCCCAATTCGTGAGGGTCAAATCTCAGAGTCTCCCAAGGAATTGTTGGATTTATCTTCAATCTCTAAGGTCGCCTGCTCTGATCATAGTAGAGAAACTTCAAATGGGTTCTTGATGGCAACGGATCTTACTCTTTGGGCTTCATCATAGTCATTGTTTGTCTCTAACCTTACTCCCTCCCCCACATCCTTAACTGAATCGCACTAGAATGGAACCTTCGACCCAGGGGGTGTTTATTTTCATTGTCTCAACTACTTTTCTCCATCGATAAATAAACGCATATTACCCAAACTCTTTCCTCTCCAGGCGCAAACTCTATTTCAGGGGAAGACTCTTGACTGGATTCCCAACCACAACCTGACTGTGGGTGGTGCCTCAAAGACCTTGGCCATTGCAAAGCGTGAGGTTGTCAAACCTAGGGTTGCAACTGCAGAGCACATATTTCAGGTCTACAAGGCTATGTACGGTGCGGAGGAGCTCGGTTGTACCATGCACCCCAAGCGAAAAATAGATCCTGTGCTCTCTGACTTCAATCTCTCAAAATGCACGAAAATTGTACCTTAGCTGTTTGTGGAAAGGTCAATTAAAGGATGTGTGCTTTTGGTGTTTGGGAGCTTAATTGTTGCGGAGTTCAGTTCTGCAACCATGGAAGATAATCGGGTGAAAGAGCCACCTCGCCGGAAATGACCTTCGTTCTACTCTGAAAATAGAACAATGAAAAGCTGTAACAACAACAGTCTCTCGATATTTGTTGTGGTCTTTTCGGTGTTATTTTTTGGTGGTCTTCATGTACAATGAATACGGGAAGTCTGTTGCAGATTTTCCATTCTCACAGTCCAAACAACAAGAAATCCAAGAATCTCAAGAAGAGAATTTCAAGGAAAAACAAGAACCTGTGGATTTGAAACCGATTCTAGCAAAGGAAGTCGAATTGCTAGTCGTTGAGGAGACTAATGAGGAGGAAGTCGATGAGCATATTGAATCCCTTTACGAAAGCTGTGATGGGAATTATAGTGCAGGGGACTTTTGGATTGACTACGGGATTGTCTATCGTGGGGGTGGCGGCTTTCATGGCAGAGTGGCACTCCTAAAACTAGTGCACATTTCAGCTTCTATCGAGATTTTGGAAGAGACAATTCCTTCAAAGTCGTTGAAGAGGAAATGGAAGAAACATGTTATCGCTTAAAACAAAGTGGTAGCAAAAAGGCAGCAACGATACCAAGGAACCCATCATTTTTTATTGTGAATTCCGATGATATAAGCTATTTTAAAGGCGTACTGGGCAAGAAAAATGTCATTCAGGAGGAGGACTAGCTTCTTTCTACAAACACGAACTAGATGTAGAAGTACAACGGCTCCAGTAAGCTTCTACTACGACCGAGGAGCACTGAAGAGGTCTCTCGGGTACTTAAATACTGTAATTCGAGAAACTTGATTGTTGTTCCCCATGGTGAAAATATTGTCCTTGTAGGCGGAAGTGTTCTTGTTTTTGAGGAAGTGATTATTAAAATGGGTTCAATGAATAACGTCATATTTTTTGAAGAGGTCAGTGGTATATTGGTATGTGAAGCAAGGTGCATTTTGAAAAACTCGATTTCTTTTATGGACAACCAGGGATTTATTATGCCATTGGACTTGGGTGCAAAAGGAAGCTTCCAGATTGGTTGAAATGTTTCAATTAATGCTAGTGGTTTGCGTCTTGTCCGTTACGAATCTCTTCATGGAAATGTACTTGGTATTGAAGTTGTTTTAGCAAACTGTGGTGTGCTGGACATGATTTAAAGCATTTATTTATAGGAGTTGAAGGATCATTGGGAATTTTAACAAAGGTTTCCATTCTTACTCCTAAACTATCTTTAGTGAATCTCGCTTTTCTTGCATCTAAAGACTATTTTAGTTGCCAGAAACTTCTACTGGAAGCAAAAAGTAGACTTGGGGATGTTTTATCTGTATTTGAATTTTTGGATAATCAGTCATTGGATCTGGTTCTGAATCATTTGGAAGGTAGGGCACCTCAATTATTTGATGAAATGCTTGAGCAATTTGAAGAAAGAACATTGAGGCTTGATTGGGATGGGTTTGTTGTTATTGGTGGTGATGACTCCAAAACAAATACTTACCTCCTTGCTGAGAATTTCAGGGGTAAGAATCTAAAAACTCAACTCCTTCTAGTATCAATTCATTGGCCTTTTGATAGAGGAAAAAGAACTACCTTTGCTACCGCCTTTTGAGTCAACTTGTAATTTGAATGATGAAGATATAGATGGAGATTGGCAAAGAATTTTTTGTTCGCTTCGCTTCTCTTGCCTCCGTGGCTATACTCGTGCCTTTTGCTCTCAACCTTGAGGCCAAGATTCTTTAAAGGGGTGGACAATGTAATGAACCCAATTAAGTTGGGCCGGCTTGATTGGCCTAAGTATGTTGTTCCCCTTTTGTTTTATTTGAATTGCTAAATTGTTGGCACATGGCCTTAGTTAGTGTTGTTTGTAGAAAATTGGCCATGGCCTTATTTTGGTGATTGACGACTATGGGAGGGGGTGTCTCCCCGTATATAAACGGGAGGCGGTAGTTTGTAGGATTATTCTGGAGTTTTCTATTGAACCTTGTGGTTTTCATCCGGAGGCAGAGTACCTAGAATACCCATTATCATCTTCAAGCATAGTGCTGAATATATGATTCTATCATTTGTTTCCTTTTCATCCATTTCCATTTTATTGTTCCATTTTTACTAGAGTTACCCAACAGGTTCATAACAAGCGACTACAACTAGTAACAAGGTTCGTACATTCCTCAAAAATCCCAACAGTATCATTTGGAGAAATGGTGGAAACAATGTTAAGTATAGAACCTCACTTTTTCACCGGTAGCTCTTTAAGGGCATTTTTGCAATATGGCTCTGTTGCTAGATTGTTGCAAAGATAGACAGTAGCAAATGTAGCATATGAAGATGGCATGCAAGCTAATGTCAATGCCAAGAAATCATCATCTTCTACAAGAGTATCTCTGTAGATGTATTGAAGCAAGGCCATAACAACCTTTGGTTCCAAATGTGCAATAACTGTTTCAGAAATATCTCCATCATCCCATGCAACCAAAACTTCAGCTTCTTTCTTTAATCTCAACCTCTCCTCATCACATCTTATGATAGCCACAAGTGCGGACATATCAGAAACTTCAATCTCCCTTCTGAGATGAAAATTGTCCATGTGGTCAGGTATTAGAAGCTCTCGACACCCTATTGCAATGAGAAAGATTATCAAAGAAGTTTTTATAAGATTTGTATTTTTATTTTGGCATTTATCACAAGCCTGCCTTGTCAAAAACACATCTTTGACTACCAAAAAATTTTTCAAAATTTCTTTTCTCGTTTGTAAATTTGTCAACAATCTTTTCTAAATCAATCACTATTTTTTTTAACTCATGATTTTCATGTTTCGAAATGATGTTTTTTTTTTTCTAAATATTAATTTTGTTTATTAAAGAAGAATTTTTCTATTTCAAAATTGTATATTTAATACCCAATTTCTCAAGTTCCTCATATACTTCTGCTAAGATTTCTTGCAATTCCTCATGTGCAAGATTTTCAATATTGTCAAAATTGTTGCCTCAATGTCGTCTTTAGCCATAAGACAAAGATTTGATTCTCCATTGCTTGCTTGGCTGTCTGAGCTCCTTGAATCAACATTCCATGTACATTTCATTACTCTCGCTTTCACTTTGTCATCACTTTCCTCATCTTCATCACTTTCGCTTTCATAAGGAACAACTTTAAGTGCCAAACTCTTCTTTGGCTTTCCTTCTTCTTCTCCTCTTTTCAATGTGTTCTCATAAGTGGGAAGTGACCCGATGACTACATTTACTTTGAGTTTCTTAATGTCTTTAATTTCAAGAATCGCCATCACTTTTAATTTCCATCGTTTTGGCAGATAGTTGAGAATTTTTCTCACTATCTCCACATTAGAATAGATTTTGCAAAGAACTGTCAAGTTGTTTATGATGATAGTGAAACGAGTGTACATATTAGAAATAAATTCACCATCATTCATTTTAAACATTTCATATTCATGAGTAAGAATATAAATTTTTGATTCATTGGCTTGCAAGATTCCTTCATAAGTAACTTCCAAATTATCTCAAATTTCTTATTCTGTCTTGCAAGTCATTATTCTATTGAACCCATTCCCTTCAAGAGCATTATATAGGAGATTTATAGTCGTTGAGTTCAATGTTGTAATTCTATCTTTTCAACGATCAAACTCTTCTTCTTCCTTTTTGACATTTACTCCATCAACAACTTTTGTTGGAATATAAGGTCCATTTATAACGTATCGCCAAATTTCTCGACCTTGAGATTGAAGGAAAATTCTCATTCTAGCTTTCCAGAATGTGTAATTGTCTCTGGAAAATAATGGAGGTCGACTGTTAGATTGACCTTCACCAAATATAGCTGCAATGTTAGTCATAAGGTCTTAACTAAAAAAATAGTCAATCTTATAAAAGGAGCCATCGCTCTAATACCACTTATTACCTAGATGACTAACACAAGAAGAAGTAAATTAGGTTGTATTTAAAAATCTATAATTATAAACTAAATACACAATATAAAACATGAACAAAATACAAAACAACAGTAAATATAAAGAGTAAGGGTAAGAAGAAGCAAATTCAGTATTTTAACAAATTTCAATCCCATTACCTACATCCTCGCCTCAAGTTCCCCCTGAGCATTCCCAAATTCACTATCCAATCTCCTTTAGGTGGAGATGGAAACATATTACACATTTAAGCAGTACCGTTACAAAGAATCCTTTTAGAATATCCTCTACACTTGCAATCACTTTATATGTGGTGATTAAACATCTATTCTCCATGTAAAACACATTCTACGCACACAATGGTTATACACACCCTTTTACTGATACAAGAGCTAATAGTGTGTAGGTTATCATAAAATACTCTTTACTGAATGGAATAAGAACAATACAGCACAAACTATATCTCTCTCAAAATAAATAAAGGTTAGGGCTCAATGCTTAGAGAAGAGAAATTAAAAATTTTGAATGAATGTTTTAAAACTTGCAATGATGTGTTCTTGTGTTCTAAATTTGAATATCTCAATTGAGCTATTTATAGGCATATGAGACTTCATTTTTCAAATTTAAAAGATTTATATATAAAAAAGAAGCACTACTCACTTTTCAAAAATTTCAAATAAAAGTTTCTCCTTTTTAAAATTATCAAATATAACATTATTCATTTTTCAAATTTTTCAAACCTAATCTTTTACTTTTCTTATATGACAAAATGAGCATGATTTACTTTTCAAAATTTTCAAACAAAATCATCTTCCTATTGCATATGTCAAAAAGTGCATTAATTATTTTTTAAGTTTTTCAAACTTAATTTTTACTTTTCGCATATGACAAAAGGAGCACTATTTACTTTTCAAATTTTTTCAACAAAATCATCTACCTTTTACATATGTCAAAAAATGCATCAATCACTTTTCAAGATTTTCAAATCTAATGTTTTAATTTTTGCATATGACAAAATGAGCACTATTTACTTTTCAAAATTTTCAAATAAAATCATCTACTTTTTGTATAGGTAAAAAAGAGTATTAATCACTTTTCAAGATTTTCAAATCGAATCTTTTACTTTTCACATATGACAAAATGAACACTATTTACTTTTCAAATTTTTCAAACAAAATCATCTACCTTTTGCATATATCAAAAAGAGTATCAATCACTTTTAAAAAGTTTCAAACAAAATATGCATATGTGAAATATGACAATCAATCATCTTATAAAAATTCAAATTTCAAACTTTTAATAGTAAAATATGTCATACATATGTGAAAAATGCAATTTGATATTTTATGATAAAATATTAATTTTGAGCCTTAATCCAATTTTGAATTTTATTAAGAGATGTACAAAATTACTCTAAGAGCTTTATTTATAAGCTTGTTCTATTTCTTGCTCTTACTTGATTTCTTGATGTGCTTGGCTCCATTGTATAGACAACTTAAGTTTAAAATTCCTTTATTCTTGAATTCATTTGTTATCATCAAAATCTATATGTAAATATATAATTATACAAAATTTGAAATCTTGGGTTCAACAAAAGATAATACAATTTAATTAATAACAAACAAAAAGACAAAGATAAAAAAAAAAGAGGCAATAATCATCTAAAATAAAATCTTGATAATTTTACTTGCCAAACAAAAAATATTTTAGAATCTCTTGGAAAAAATGGTAACCCATCAAACACAAACCTCAAGGACCCATCAAATTAATAAATTAGAACCCCAAGAGTAAACAGGTAATTTTGCTGATCAAACACAAACTTCAAGAACAAAAAATTAGTTTTTCTTTGCTCATTAAGAACAAACTTTAAGGATAAGAAGGTAATTTTCTAACCCAACACAAATTACAATCCATGCTAGTCACATGCTCCGATAGTTTTTATTAATAAATAGATGGATTGTTCTCCTCGGCCGCCTAATATATACTGCCACGTCGTTTAGTGTAAATTATACTTTCTTTCTTTTTGAAATAACTTTTAAATATTTTTAAATAATTTTTTCAAAAAATATCCAAATAGTCACTTTTTTAACTAGAGGACAAACTTACATCTTCCTAGAATAAATATACATGATCCGAATAATGAGACGGAGACATTTAGCGGATCGGATATTCGAAGACTTCATGTGAAACCACCGATCCGATGACTTTTTGTGGTACTTCCTAATTAAACTAACCGACGTCACCGAACTCCAAAAGAGTTTTTCCAAACCAACACGCATTCAAAATATTTTACTTTTATTTGTTATGAAATAAAATATTATGAAACCAAAAATAAAAAAATTAAATCCAGAGACATCCCAGATTATATATATCGAAAATCTTCAACAAAAGTGAATATATTTACAATCAGATGGCACTCGTTATGTGAGATCTCATGCAAAAACTACGAATTTTTGGATAGAAATGTTAGTGTATCTACACAGGACTCTGTTCAAGATAATGCTCCTATCTCCAATTCAAATGTAAAACCAGATTTACTCAAAGAAGATCAACAAAATCGATAATAGTGGCTATCTGTTAATTATGGCTTATCCATTAGTCGTATCTTTATTTAAATTCAGATGTATTGTAACTTATTTGATCCTCCTCATTTCTACTTCTATAAATATATCAATATACTTCTGGATTGGTATTATGCCAAATCCCATTTTACTTCATTTTGTTACAAGAAAGAATACTCTGTTTCGTATTGGATAGTGCATTGGCTGCAGAGGGGGAAGAGGAAAATGCATATTTATAAACCAAAACAGTAAAATAAGAGGTTGTGACTTGTAAGCGTGTCATAGACGTTGAGGGAGAGACAATTATCCGATTTCTATGCTTGCATCTAACAAAGCGAGACTTTCGAGTTCCATTTTCCCCTTCTTTTTTTTTTTGGGTATTGAATGACCCGATGCAATATCCAAAGACATTTTAGTATGCTCACGATCAGCGGATAGGTTTGGGAATAAAGACAAGATGAGATTTCTTATCTTCATCCTATCTCATCATTATACTTTTTTTAAATTTCTATATAAAATATAATAAATAATTTAATTTTTTTAAATTCTAATATAATTTTTTCAAATTTTAATTCAATTTTTTCAAATTTCAAGACAAAAAAAATAATATTTTAAACTTTAAAACAAAATATAAAATTTTTATCTTACCTCCCAAACCTATTAAGATGAGAGAAAGAGAGTTTCGGGCTTGAGAGAGAACCAACTACGATGGAGGCAGAGAGAGAGGGAGGCAACTGAGGGGTGAGAGAGGGGAGCAAAAATAGACATTTCGGCTTGGAGAGAGAGTTGTGGCAATGTACTGTATTTGTTTACCTGCACTCCATTTTATTTTTTATTTGTTAAAAGATATACGTGTCACAAATTTATTGATGGTGTAAATTCTCTATTAAAACTCATCCTGCCCCGCCTCTCTACTCTCTTTTTTTTTTTTTTTTAAACAAAGATTTCGTTGAATCAAACAAAATAAATGTTCTTACACAGTATTGCTCCTATCAAGTGAAACAACTTGTGATACAAAAGGACACCCCTCCCACCATATATTTTAATATCTGCTACCCTTATGCATATCTTGCTAAAAGATGAGTAGCTGAGTTTCTCAATCTATTAACATAAGAAATATGAATATCTTTAAAACCACTTATCAACTTTCTTATATCTCTGAATAAGTAATCAAAATTTGTTAAAAAAGAAGAGTCATCTTGTAATGCATTGACTAAAACCAAGCAATCAGTTTCTAGTAGCAAATTCGGTACCCCCCATTGAACACACAACTGTAAACCGCGCAGCATAGCTATTGCTTCAATAAATTTTAAAGAGAGCTCCTCCCTTTCTACTTTACTGCAAGCTATAATCACACTACCATTTTCATCTCTGAGGATTACACCAATACCCGCTTTATGTTGATCAAAAAAAGTGGCACCATCAAGATTCATCTTCAAAAACCCCATTGGAGGAGAAGCCCAACAGACCACCCTTTTAATATCTCTACAGCTCACATCAGAAGCTTGCACTTGCTTGAACTCGTAATGCACAAATAGAGAATAGAAAACAGCGTATTTAACATCCAAGAGTTTATTCTCAAACAAAAATTGGTTCCTTCTATACCATAATCCCCAAGCAATGAAAAGAATTTTGAAAAATCATCTATTGAGCCCTTCTCCTTAACAAATTCAGCCACTTCCTAAAATGATAAGCCAGGTTGAATATTATGCAAAAAGGACAAATATTGAGACCAAATATGAAAAGCATCATACCAGTAGAATAAAACATGAGCTACATCCTCACTAGCCTAATTACACAAAGCACAAATATCAGCCACCATAATTCTCTTCTTTTTCAAATTAAAAGAAGTAGGAAGATTCTCAAGACATACCTTCCATCTCATCTAAAGATTTTTACCTTCTTTGAAATCTTCAATTGCCAAAAACACTTCCAAAAAGAATTAATGGATCTCTCCCTAGAGCTTTTCCCCCCCACCTTGTCCATCTAGATGCAAAAACAACTTATAAGCACTTTTGACAAAATAGTGACCCCTCTTTTCTGGAAACCAAAACAAAGTATCTTCAGCATTTAAGGACACATTAAGTTTAATAATCCGTGCCAAAATTCTTGGATTGAAGAGAGCTCTCAACACCTCAATATTCCACCAATCTGATACATCATCCAGTAAATCACAAACTTTCAGATTCAAATCCACACCTGGACCACAACTTTGAATATCCTGTACAGCAACATCAGGGATCCAACAATTATGAAACACCCTTACCCTTCTTCCATTACCCACCTCCAGCAACACCCACGCCTGAAATATTCAAAGGCCTTAACAATGCTAAACAAAGGAAGAATTCACACCCAACTTAAAAGCATGGTCATCTTTCAATTTGGTACAGGACCCTTGGGTTTCACTTATTCTGAATACAATGGGAGCTTAGAGCACTCTCAATGGAATTTTCATCTTATCTTTTAAAATACATAATCAAAATTCACTTTTTCTATTTTACATATTAACTTCTACAATATACCATACATCAGCTTATTTATTTTTTCTTCATATTATTTAAATATCATACTTTTTAATATTTTTTATTCATTTCAAATATTTTCTCTAACTACCAATAATATCTTCATATATTTTCCTCATATACAATATCATATAATTATGTTCTATTTTAAATTAATCCAAATTTATAAGCTAAATTTAAATATAAATTAATTTAAAAATAAAAATAAGATATTTTATCAGTTCACTTGAAAATACGGAATTGTTATTTGAAAGGAACCGAGAAGCTAAAAATTATTATTTGAGCAAAATTTGGTGCAGTTGTTATTTGAGAGATCTAGTCTCTTTGACGCTAAGCAAAGATGAAAGCATGGGAAAGAGTGAGAGGGGTGGTCTAAAATGAAGATAAAAGATTTTAAAGAGATTGGGAAAATTAGATGAAGGAGAGAGAAATGAATTAAAAATATTTTACAAGGATGAACAGTTCCCTCTATATGTAGCAGGATCACTGTAACAAAATGGAAAATGAAGATAAAATACAACATCCATTGTTGGTTATTTTTTAATAAAGTTCTTTATATTTTAAAGAAAATTGTATTATAGAACATCCATTGGGAGTGCTCTTACTGTCACTTCATTTGAAGCCACACACATGGACCAAGGTATGAAATTAAAAGCAGCATAACATACTCTATTTGATATTTCTATGTTCACTTGAAATTCTCAACCCAAAGCTTGAAAAAAAAAAACAAATACTCATAAATTAACCCGTAAGGGACAATAAAATAAATGAAAGTCGATCTCGTTTTAGACTAAAAAGTCACGAATTAAGGAAACACCTAAAGGTCTCAGAATTATTCACTCACGGTCTACTATTTACTCGATCCAATTGTATTGGAGTATCTACGCCATCCATTTCGAGGAGACAACAACATATGTATATACACACACTTCATGAATGAGTATGCTCAATCGAACATATTTGAAAACCTAACTTTAATCTTCATAAAAAAATTTCATAAAAGTAAATCCACAAACACACGTGGCTTGATGTAGTATTTTAAATTGTAAAGTTACTTTTATTATAAATTAGATCTAATGCAGTTCATGACTGTAGCACTCCTGATTACTCCAAGTCAAAAAGGATTCAGTTTCCTGAGTCAAGGTCATAGGGGGATTAGTGCAGGTCCTTGTGGGACAACAAGTGTGGGGCTGAGAGAAAGGCTCTTGGAGGACTGGTATTTGGAATGTCGAAGAACGAGGGGTAATTGGAGTGCAATGAGGGTACGGGCAGTGCTGGTGCCCAATTTCAATATCTAGGTTGGGTTCAGTTTCCTGCGGCAAGGTCATAGTGAGATTAACGTAGGTCGTTGTAGTCACATGAGGGAAGGGTAGAGAGAAAGACTCTTGGGGGACTTGTACATGGAATGTCGGAGACCGAGGGGTAATTGGAGTGCAATGAGGATGTGGTCCGTGCTAGTGCCCAATTCCAATATCGAGGTTCCCGAGGCACAGTCACGATGGGATTAATGCAGGTCATTGTGGACATCCAAGCTACAAGTCATGTTAAGTGTGGGAAAAAAGAAAAAAAGCAAGAAAGGAAAGACCATTTTATGATAACCGCTTGTTATAAACTTAGTGAAAGTAAAAAGACTTTCGATTAGGGGTGATCTCAATCCGGTCCGATCGAAACCCCTAGGATCGAACTGGAATTACAATCCAAAACTCTCTCTAAGATACTGCAGTGCCAACATGTAGACACTAATATTAAATAAGATGAGTTAATAACTTAACATATAATCTATAAGCTTTAAATGAGTGTACATGGCATAAAGACCATATTTTCCAATAGTATGAAAATATTCCTGCACACAAAGAGGGAGAGAGAGTATAGAGGAATCAGTCTGGAGAAAGTCTCGACAGCAAATTGTAATCATATTTGGTCTTTAATCTACCCCACTATATGAAATTAGCTCGATGATAAAATCCAAGGCCAAAAATACTTAACAATCTTCTCACATCTTTAGTCTTATACCTAACAATCTTCTCACATCTTTAGTCTTTAATCAGTATTGGGTATAGGGCACCTAGGTATTGAATTTGACGTCTCCATAAAATCAGCAAAGTCCAGGTTCCCAACAAGTTCTATCCATAAAAATTTAAAACAAAACAAGTTAAATAAAGTTACATAATATAGAAGATAAAATAAAATAAATCACAAAAGCTATCAAAGATAATTTTATTACATACCTATATCTAACTGCTTCTCAAATTCCTCCACTCCATCCATTAAAGTTCTAAGGCTTATTGGAGTAGAAGAAGAATGAAGTCAGTTTTGTGCACATATGAGACCCTCAACACTCATTGGATTTAAACTACTTCAGAAAGGGTCAAGTATACGACCCACAGTGCTAAATATAGATTCAGTGGCCACAGTAGATACCGGTATTGCAAGTACATCGCGTGCAACTTTTGAAAGTACGCGATATCTAACTGAATTCACCTTCCACCAAATTAGAAGGTCAAAACTATTATCTTGATCCTCACATCTTTCAGCTAGATATCTATCAATCTCTGACTTACTTTCTAAACTGTCTTCTCACTGTAACTGTTGCTTAAATTGGGCCATCAAATATGCCTTTCTACTCGCACTCTTGTCAGCTAAAGGACCTACATCTTCATGTGGAGAACTTGCATGCTGAGGAGAATGCCCTTTTTCATTTTTCCTATATGCCTCATACATGCGAATAAATGCATTTTTCACCTTCCAGCTGAAATCATTTTTTTTTTCATCATCATGTGCATACATTTGTCCCAACCTAAAATCAAAATATCACATCTTGTAGCGAGGATCAAGAAAAACGCTAACATAGAGCAACATATTCTGATTTTCTAAATTCTCCCAATATTTTTCAAACTTTCTGTTCATATTTGTGGCCATTAATCCCACCATGAGGCTTCGTTTTTCACACTCCATGTTAATGGCATATTTAATAGTAACCAATTCCAAAAAAAATTAAAAAAAAATTGTAAGTTACATATTCACCCCCCGAGAAGCGTAAAGTTGCATAATGAAATAATTGAAGAAACCTCACAAACAATTTTACCTTCTCCCAATCTGATGCATTAGAAGGTCCTAACTTATTTGACTTTCTCCTATTCTTCACATCTTCATCATCGACATCATCATCATTGTCATCTCCAATACTACCAACGAAGCACGAATCTTATTTATCTAACCAATCAAAAGCCCTTCTAAATTTTGAAGCCCTCTCCAACATAAGATAGGCGAAGTTCTACCTAATCGGTACATCTAGGTAAATTTGGCTTTTGAATTGAATCTCTTCCAACTCCACACATTTCTTAAATGTACTCCACCTTTGAGATGGGGATTTAACATACTTCACAACACTCTTCACATTCGCAATAAACTCATCATATTGTTTCAACCCCTCACGAACGATTAAGTTGAAAATGTGGGCACAACATTGAACATGCAAGAATTCATGTTCTAAGACCGTGTCTCTCCTATACTTGGTTTTTTTTTCAAATAAGAAAATGCCTCATTATTAGAACTTTCATTATCAAGAGTGAGTGCAAGTATTTTTGGTCGCCCCCAATCATGCAAACACATCTCTATGTCCTTTCCAAGTGTATTACCCTTGTGATTTTCAACCAAAGGAAAGAAAATAATCCTCTTGTGTAACTTCCAATCATCATCAATAAAGTGTGCTGTGAGACACGTATAGTTTAGGTTTTGCATGGATGTCCATGTATCCGTGGTGAGGGAAATTCACTGCTCTCAAAAAGCATTTCTCAACTTTTATTTTTCTTTCAAAAACAAACTAAAGCAATCATAGTTAACCATCATACGGGATAGAATCCCTACCCACTTAGGGCAAACCACAAACATAAACTTTCTAAAACCCTCCCCTTTAGCATGCCTAAAGGGCAACTCATCAAAAATAATCATCTCTTGCTAAGACTTGTCGGCAAGCCTCAATACTAAATGCAATGGGTACAAGTCCCCCACTACCACTTCCACCTTCCAACTTAGAGTCGTCTGGGATTTATCTGTATTCTTAAATGGACATTTCTTACATTGACTTTCAATGTGATACTTCATGTTTTTCGTACCATTGGTATTCGTATCACATGCATACGAACTACAACAATAATGACATACAGCCCTAGGTTTACTTGGATCATCTTTTGGTATTATTGTAAAGTGATCACAAACCATTGACCTAACTTTACCTCTTTGTGACTCACTAACTGATTTATCACTTATATTGGATGGGGTGGGGGTGGAGGTGGAGGCATGTCTTGTGTTGATTTTTGCACATCATTTGTAGAAGACTTCATCTAAAAAAATGGAGACGTAACTTAAATTCATAGGAAACTTTTAAAGAGAAAGAGAATGCTTAATACACAACACACTTTAATTCTACATGCTTACTCTTAATTACTAAATCTTTATTAAGAGTCAGCTTTTCATCTCAGCATTTTTCATTAAAGCTAGAAAGGCATGCCCATGACATTGGAAATAAATACATGCATCTAGAAAGTTTGAACAAAAGTTTGAACATGCCTCTAGAAAGTTTCCAAAAAAATGAGAATTCAGTATCTAAATAAATTCCATTGGGCTCTGTTCAAATGAGATCAATTCAACTCAATTGCCAACATATGAAGTAATTTTACATGAAAGTTTAAGTTGAGGATACAAACTGGCTTTGTTCGAATGTTTAAGAATATTGTTCTGTATATGGATATTAATCTAATGTATATATTTATTTATTTATTTTATGCAGTATCATGATCTATATTATTTACCAATTTTTTGAGTTGATAATCAGTGTAATAATGCAAAAGCAGCATGCATGCATGTGTTTAATGCGACTATATATCTTTTATTTTAATATCTTCAATAATTATATTTATTGATCAATGCAGTCATCGGCCTATGGCAAGGTTTTTGTCCTCGCTGGAGCACTACAACTTACAGAGAAGGATGAATGTTCTTACCAAGAAATGATGACCCACCTTCCACTTTGCTCTATTCCTAATCTATATATTGTTAATGCTTTTATAATATTAGAAAATATTCCATTTTCCAAATAAGAAACGGCCCCATCAATCCAAATCAGAAACTAAATAAACGTGAACATCGCATGAGTACCATGCTCATACGCACACCCGGCGATTATTTATCACGTGTGTATATGTTAATTAGCATGCTTAATTTGATTTACTTCAAGGGATAACAGACCGTCAATCTTGCATCACAAATAATAAACCAGAGCAAGAAGAAGCTAGCATTTGTGTGTGTGTGCATGAGAGAGAGAGAGAGCGTAATAATCGATTGCGAGCCTGCTGCAACGGAGGGGGGATCTTGGTGCTTAGGGTTTTGCGGGAGGGTAGAATTAATGGGGAAAACTGAAAAGGAGAAATGAATCTCTGAGAGGGGGGGGATGCTGGGTCATTAAACGAAATTACACCGTTTGGTTCAAAATTGGACCCAAATGATGCCGTTTTAGGGATGTTAAATTGAAAAAAAAATTAATTGGGTTGTCGTTTCACTCGACCCAGTTTTTTTTTTTTTTTTGCCTGCAGTGATTAAAACGACGCCGTTTAGGTCTAATTTTGTATCAAACGGTGCCGTTTCTGGGAAGGTAACTCACATGTGTATTTTGTTATGATTTTTTTATCTTTTTGACACATAAATTAATTAAAATATATATTTGAATTAGAAAAATTAAAATTAAATAAACTATTTAATGTGGATTATTTAATTAACTCATTAAAAAAATAATTAATGATAATTATATTTATGATGTTAAATGTTAATTGCTAATTTGTTACTAACTTAGAGTATGTCAATGACTCAATGTATTATAATTTATGACTCTATGAATCTATGATAATTTTCAATTTTTCAATATATTAAACTTTTAAGTTTTTACATTTTGTATATGTAAATTTGTAATATGATTAATAAATCATTGTATTAGCTTATAATCCTATTAGGTATATATAGTTATAGTGATATTAATACTATACTATTATTACTATATACTATATTAATAATTTAATAGTGATATTAATACTATATAATAATATACGGTCATAGTCTCATAGACTCATAGTGATATGATCATTAGTCATAGACTCATAGTGATATTAATAATTTAATATTATATATAGACAGTAGACTTATAGACTTATAGTTATTTAGTTATTATTTATAATTATAGTTATAGACTATAGTGATTTAGTTTAGTTATAATTATATTGATGATATTAATTATTAATTTATTACTAACTTAAAGTATGTTAATGCATAATGAGCCATATACAACTTTTAACATTTTGTATATAAAACAATAAGCATAAATAATTTAATTATCCATACATATTACATCCATAATTGAGAAAGATACATACTTACATACTATTATAAATAAGCATAAAAAATTTAATTATCCATACTATTATAAATTTATAAATTATACATATATTATAATTTATACTATAACTCTTAATACTTAATAGAATTAGGAATATATTAAAGAATATAATAATACATTGATACTATATATATATAGTTATAGACTTATAGTGATTAGTTATTATGAATCATGATTAGTATAACTATATAATAGTATTAGTACTAGATTATTAGTAATATAGTATAGCTATATATTAGTAATATTAGTTATAGTGATTTAGTATAAGTATAACTATAGTCTAAATTAGACTATTAGTATTTTTTTTATACCATATTAGAGTCTAGACTATTAGTATTAGTATAAATATTAGTATTAGTATAAGATTATAAATATTAGTATTAGTTAACAATTACTTAATGGTGAGTTAGTGATAGGATTAGGTTAGATGAAAATTATATAATTAATTATATACAATTATTATATAATTAATATATATAAATTAGAAAATATATATATTTTATTTTCATTCGGTCCGGTCGGAGGTGAAAAACCCCTGGGACCGGACTGAATGAATTCGATCCTGTGAAATTCAGACCGAGACCGACCAAGACTAGCCCCGTTCGATCGGTTTTTCCTGTCCGGACCATCCGATTCTCACCCCTACTTCCAATTATGCTTCAATCAGAAAGAATTCAAATAAATGAAAAAAAGCAGTTTTCTTTCCTTCACCGGCGTTAGGCCTTATTTGGTTACACAGATTATATGAGATGAGATAAAAATTGAAAGTTGAATAAAATATTATTATAATATTATTTTTATTTTAAAATTTATAAAAATTAAATTATTTATTATATTTTATATAAAAATTTAAAAAATTATAATGATTATATATATCATCTCATCTACCAAACCAAACCAGGCCTAGTGTCAAGTATCACGAATCTTTACGGCAGTGAGATTTGGTTGACTAATTTCCAACAATTTTAAAGTTAATTCTCAAGACTTTAAGATGGTACGTGAGAAATTGCTATTAATTTGGGGTAAGACGTCGTAGATTAAACGAACCGATATTGTAGAAAGAGAATTTGCTTCATTGAGATTACAAAATATTTCCTACTCTATAACATACACTTTTTAATTTCCTTCATTGGTATGCATATTTCCTTCTCAAACATTTCACAAACACATTTTTTAATTTCAAATTCTTCCCTTCTTCATCTAATCATTACAAATTTTCCAAACTTTCAAACAAAAAACAATACAACTTTTCTAAATTTCAAAACAAAAATAACAAAAAAAAAATTATATTCAAACTATTTTTTAACTTTAATGATATTTTTATTCTTTTTTTTTTTCCTCTCATTTCCTAAAACTCAATAAATTATCTTAACTCAAACTATTTCCCTACTATCCACAAACAATTTTACTACTATCCACACTTAGGATATTCTAAGTGTCCAATTGATCCCTTAGTATTTTGGATGAATATGGATTCTTTAATTAAATTTTAGTGCTCGAATGGATTAAGATAGACACAATAAGTTGATTTTGCAGTATTTATAGTTGCTTGGACAGCATTAAATCCTCAATAAATGTTACAAGACTCATTTCATGTATCTATGCTTTTCACACTTAAAATATTACAATTCGCTGAGGAAATACCTATACCTTCTCTTAATTATAAGTTTAATTTTAGAGAGAAGAAATATATTGCGTGGGTCGCATGATATTATTGTGTCATGTCCAAGCACTATTTTACAAGTACCTAACTGAAAAGCATGGAGATCTTTCAATTTCGTACAGGAGCTTCGGGTTTCACTTATTCTGAATACAATGGAAGCTTACCGTCACTTCATTTGAACCGATATACATGGACCAAGGTAAGAAATTAAATGCAGCATATCATAATCTATTCTGATATTTCTATGTTCACTTGAAATTCTCAACCCAAAGCTTGAAAGAAAAAAACAAATACTCATGAATTAACCAGCAGGGGACAATAAAATAAATGAAAGTCAATCTCGATTTAGACTAAATAATCATGAATTAAGGAAACATGCACCATAAGGTCCCAGAACTATTCACTCACAGTGTACTGTTTACTAGATCCATTTGAAATATCTACGCTATCCATTTTAAGGAGACAACAACATATGTATATACACACACTTCATGAATGAGTACCCTCAATCAAACATATTTGAAAACTTAAGTTTAATCTTCAAACAAGAAAGCCAACCCGGCCATAGAATATAAAATTTTTTTAGCCATAATGAAATCCCACAAAAGTAAATCTACAAACTAACGTAATTTGATGTAGTACGTTAGATTGTAAAGCAGATTTAACATGGTTTGTGATTGTAGCACTCCTCATTATTCCAAAGACGTGGGGGCCAGCTTTCTGAGGGAGAGATCTCGGGGGGATTATTGTTGGTCAATGTGAACATCCGTTGGACCGTCAAAGAACCAGTGCCACGGCGGATCCTGCTGGTGCCCACTTTCAATATCAGGGTTGGGTTCAGATTCTTGAGGCACGGTCACGGTGGGATTATTGTGGGCCATTCTGAGCATACAGTCTGTGAGGGGGTCATAGTTAGGCTCTTGGGGGACTTGTACTTGGAGTGTAACGTTCTGGTGCCCAATTCCAAGCGCGAGATCCATGTTGGTACCAGAGGAATCCGGTCTCTGCATACATACATGGAAATAATTAAGTATAATGATCAATATTGTCAACCTCCTTTCATAATTAAACAAATTAATAAAAATATATAGTAAAGCAAATTAATTAAAGACAATATGACATACGCCTTGATCAGGCTCCCCGATGCTTAAAGAAGGCCCACCCGTAGCCATTGAAGTATAATCATGATCTGTAGGTTCTCCATTGAGAGTGTAACTAGAGGAATGTTCATTTTCCTTGGTAGGTGTCCTGAAAATTGATGATAGAATGAAAAACATGTAGATGCAGTCAAGGGGGGCAAATAAGTTCTGGATATTGTTATTAAAATTCTAGTTAATGAAAATCATATGACTTACTTATTCGTAGACATGTCCAACCAGTCCTTTCCACATATCAGTGCCTCTATGATATCACTATGGAGGCCATTAAAGGTTGGATCAATGATTTTCGTCATATCTCCAATTCCGAAATCAGAATCTGTTGACATTGGTATTCCCAAGATGTCAAGTGCCATCTTCTTGAGAGTCGAAAATTCTTGACTACTAGTACGCCACCAATCCAAGATGTCAAACTCATCATTTACATCAATGCAAGGCTCTGCTAAATATCGATCGAGTTCCTTTCTTGAGGCAACTTTGTTACCACAACATTTTTTCTCCCTCCAAGACCTATTTAGCTCATCGTAATGGCTAACATCATAATATGAGGTGAAGCTATTACCATTATTAGTAGCGACCGAAGAGGATAATGCCTGCTTGCCAAATTCCTTTTCATAGTAGTCAAAAATACCATTTAAATCATTCATAATAGGTGCCAAGTATGTCTGAACTTTCGTACTACCATAGCATTCCGCGAATGCGTGTGTCACGTATTCACGTTTTTGCCTTGGGTCAAGAATGCTTGCAATTGCCAAAACCGTTCTACACTTGTCAAAATACTTGTCAAATGGTATTTTCATTTTAGTCGCCATTATGCAAATATTTTGGTCTTTACTTTTTTCCAATTCAAGTAGTTTGACATGAAATTTGTTTTCAGTAAGACATTTGACATGCAAATGTCAAATGAAATTTGCAGTAAGACATTTGCATCCTAAAAGATGACATGAATCATCATATAGTAGTTTCAAAATTTTGTATACGGTTGTCGCCGCATCCCATTCATCCATAGATGGGGCCACAAAGTCACGATATTTTGTTTTCAGACGAGAAAATAGTTTTTCCAAGTTTAGGGCTTTCTCAAGCACGAGTACAGCGGAATCCCATCTTAAAGAAACACTATAGTACTTGCCTTGAAAATGGTGTGGCTCTAGAATCTGATCAAAATTCAGTTCCGAATGCAATCGTTCTTCGTCAATATATCTTGCAGCATTCCTTATCTTACCAAGTATCCCACCCACCTCTTTCCATCCATTCTGAAAAAGAAGGTTTAAAATATCTGTAGTGCAATGGATATGGAAAAAATTTCTGCATAAAGGCAGCTGGCAAGCTTGCTTGTGAAGCCAAGTTTCCAATTTTTGAACCATTTTATCATTTGGGTGAGAACTTCTTAAAGTAATAGAGCACAATTTCTTGTCAATGTTCCACTCTTTAAGCAAACTTGTTACTCTTTCAAACAAAGTTCCCGCTGCAATATCATTGTCTTGATCTACTTTTTTCAAGGCAAGAATCTTTTTCTTCAATATCATACCATCTTCAAGAAATTGTAGGACGAAACAACAATACGTATTCTTCTTACGATGGCATGTCCAAAACTGAATTATTAATTTGAAATGACAAGAAAACGTACCAAGATACTTGTAAAGTTTCTCCTTCTCTTTTTTGTAGATATGAAGAATGTCAACCTTTAAGATGTCTTGTGGCCTAATTTTGAAACTAGGCTGTAAATTCCTCATAAATTTTTGAAAAAACTCGTGTTCAACCATATCCAATGGATATCCATGCTTAATTATCATTCTTGCCATATCCAAGCAACTCCTTTCATCATCGAACACAAAATCCCCACCAACGCCGGCTGTTTCAAGACGAGTACTCATCATTTTTTTGTGTGTTTCTCCATCTTTCAGACTTGCACAGATTTCTTTTTTTGGACAGCTTGAAAAGTGATTCTTCAGGTGTGTGGTCCCTTTTTTGCTGGACCCGTCAAATTCCCTATTACAATATTTACACACCGCCTTTTCATTCCCGTCTTTTATACGCTTGTCGAAGTGGTTCCAGACCTCAGATACCCACTTTCTTCTTTTAGAAGATGTGGGTGCTGCATAAGTTTCCTCAGGTCTCTCATCGTGCATTTGTGAGCTAGTAAATGAAGGTGCTGAGACTCCTAAAGTTTCCATTTTGAGTACCGATCGACTTCCTATTAACAAATACACAAGTAATGGAAAATTACCTACATCATACATTTTGCAGTATAGTACCATATACTACCATAACTGAGTATAAATGGTTAGTCATGCAATTCTTAGAATAAAATGATAAATATAGGGGCAGGCCCACATTCGGGCTACCTTGGAGGATGATCATGCCCCTAAAATAAAACTACAATACATTATTTTATTATATTAATTATTAACTACAATACTACCAAAAAAAACTTAACTTGAATTTTGTGCTCGAAAGTTCGCTAGGTCTGAGATAATTATATAGATATGATCATTTGTGTATCAAATATATTTAATTAATAACTTAATATGAAATCAACTTTAACATTTTAAGCATAATGAATAAATCATTCGGTGCGTGATCATACAAATGTGAGTCAAGTTCGGAATAGGTTTTTCATCCAAGCTGAGTTAATGAAGGAAGCACGTCGGGTGACTAAGCATACGTTTCATGCTTGTTTGAGTAATAGCAATGAGATTCCCAAATATCATATTAAGAATAGCCAGGATTTTCAGAAGAATATGCCATTCGTTTGTTGAGGAAAAAAAAAATTCATGTTGGTTGCCTAGCTCGAAGATTGAAATACAAAATCGAAAAGGTATGCCAAAATATTTGAACAAACGTTGTGTTTGGAAGATGAACTCAACTCAACTCAACTCAAATTAATTGTTGATAGAATTTACTATTTTTTCAATTTTTTATAAAAAAAGTATACTCATCTCAACCTATTTCGTATATTTCAACTTAAAAAATTAAATCCATATCAATTTTAAAAGAAAAGAATTAAGCATATCTCAATAAAATTCATAAAAGATTATTATTCATAACTCAATTCATCTCAATATTCAAAAGCAACTTAATCAAATTGCACAAATACATACCTGAAACTCACGGCAAGAAGAAAGCCTAAGAACTACGAAGATGACTTGAAGAGTTTGCTCAGTTCTCTGTCATTGATAGAAAGAGAGAATATATACAGCTAGCTAGCTGATCTGCCTCGCTTCTGCTTGGGAATACGATGAGCAACTTATATATTGCAGGCACGAAGGTTATTTCTAGCCCTTCGGGTGTGACTTTTTTACTTTTTAGCCCTATCCGGAGACTTTTCCCCCACTACCGCGTGCATGGGACTAATTTCTTGCGTAATTTCTGGCTAGTTTCCTGGTTCTTTAATGGAAAAAAAAAATCCGAATGCGGATCGGATATGCAACAACTCTGTGTACAGTAACCTATCGGATGTTGACTATAATAGTATTGCTTGACCTATAAAAGGCGTACAGACCGAAAATCAAACCACCGATCCGATGGCTTTTTTGCACTTACTATTAAGAAAAAATCTACTCAACCTCCTACTATTCACACCACACTCCACACTCTATCTTTTTTTTAATTTTTTTTTTAATTTTTTTTATCAAATATATTTTTATATGAATAGTGAATAAAAAATTATAAATAATTTTAAAAAAATAAATTCAAAAAAAAAATTTTAAAAATATTAAAAAATATTAAAAAGTGTGGAGTGTGGAGTGTGAGGAGGTTGTGTAGCAAAACTCTACTATTAATCGGACTCCGAAAGGGTTTTCCAAACCAACACGTATTCGAAATATTATACTTTTATTTGTTATGAAATAAAATACTATGAAACCCAAAAAAATAAGACACGCCGTTTCGTTTGGCGTAGAAACATGCATATGTCGTCCATTAACTGCAATTCTGCAACATTAAAACAATATTTTGTATCTTAAAGTATTATCAAATCATTTCATAATATCAAATTAACAATTATTATTATTATTATTATTATTATTATTATTATTATCAAATCGTGTGATTTAATTTGTGAAAATATTATAAAAATAAATTTAAATCGATAATTTTAATTTTCATAATAATGAAAATATTTATCTCACCCATTTTAATGTAATTTTCTTATCAATAAGGACTTATATTTTGTATTCAATCACAATTAAAAATAATAAGGATATAACCACAAAGTCTACTCCTCTTCACCATTATAATTTCTACTTTATTTTAATTGCTTTCAATTTCTGTATGCACCTTGTCAAATTAAATCCAGAGACATCCTTGATTATATATATCGGAAATCTTCAACAAAACTGAAATATATCAGATGGCACTTGTTATGGGAGATCCCATGCAAAAACTACGAATTTTAGGACAGCTGAAAGAATACTATGTTTCTTATTGGGATATTAGTGCATTGGCTGCAGAGTGGGAAGAGGAAAATGCATATTTATAAACCAAAACAGTAAAATAAGAGGTTGACTTGTAAGCGTGTCATAGACGGGGAGGGAGAGACAATAATCCGATTTGTATGCTTGCATCGAACAAAGTGAGACTTTCGAGTTCCATTTTGCCTTTTTTTTTTTTTTTTTTTTTCAAAAAATCTTCACAACATTCACTATTCACACCAGACTCCATATTTCATCTTTTTAAAAAAAAAATTATTTTTTTTATCAAATATATTTTTATATGAATAGTAAATAAAAAATTTGAAATAGTTTAAAAAAAATAAATTCAAAATAAATTTAAAAAAATATTAAAAAATGTGGAGTTGGATAAATAATAAGAAGTTGTGTTTTTGTATGGCGGTTTCTCAAACTTGTAGCCTGCCTGCTTACTTACAAGGCATCCACGTCTTTGTTTCCTCGTTGCATTATAAATGAAGGCCGTGCCAAGGATTTTCTTTGCATGAGTTTGTCATATTCCTAACAAAGCAAACCCAGATATCAACATGATGAACATTGCCTGCCGTTCCAAAGAAGTCCTTTTTGCTTTCTTAGCGTCAATGGCCGAACTCTTACCTCAACCATTAGATCCACCTGCAGAAACACCCAACCTAGAGTGGCAGAACGTAATCATGTCGTTTTGCTTCACATCAGCCATTGCAATAGCACTCCAATCCCAGCAAAATCACTCGAAATTTCCTCCATCCCTTTATCTGCTTTGTTTCGCTATGTTACTCATTTTCTCTGCCCTCTTTGTTGCCAAATTCATTAGCTCAAAGTTTCCCACCGCAGCCCGAGCACTGGAGTTACTTGCACTCTTCGTCGCCGCCGCTGCATTCTTCCTTGCCATAGCCATTCCCCTGCCACAGCCCCTCAAGTTCGCCACTTGGGCTATCTGTGCAGTCTCATTGCTCACTATTATCATCTGCAATATCTTGTAAGTGTGTGTGTATACATGTATTATCTCTTGTTGTTGTACGAATCAAATGAAATGCTTGTATGATTATTTGAGAGAGAGAGAGAGAAAGCAGTTATGATAGTTGAAATCTGTTGCAGTCGTAGTGTGTGTTTTAGGTAATTATGTGAGCCAGACATGTTAAAGTACCGATGGAGTATTCCGGTTTTATATATATTATTATATATGAAGGCATTATCTGTTATTGTTTCCAACAATATCCATGTGTAAATAATATAATTGCTACTTTAAGAAATCTCTCTCCCTCTCTCTGAGAATGACGCACGATTTCCAGAAGTTTTACTCACAATGAACTTCTTGTGGTATATCATATGAGTTTAACTTCACACAAGACTATCCAATTTTCTTCAAATAACAGACACCAATAATAACATGCCACGTAGAGCCCACAAAGGCTTAATGACGCCGGATAGGATAACGATTATCCTGCAGGCTAGTTCCAACAGATGATTCACAGGAGAAAATTCGTCCAAAACCAGAGAGAAAAGTCTCTAGGGTTTAACGGAATATTATAAAATCCAACCAAATCATCCAAATCAGTCCACAAGCCGGACTGTTATAGCCAAAAGTCGTGTTTATCCGAATTTTGCCAAAAATAGCAAATCTCGAAAATCACTCTAAATTGAAATTCAAAATAAAATAAGCAATCTGCAAAAAATCCGGCCCAAATCGGATTTAAAACGACTTCCTAACTGACAAGCGAAAAATTACCATAAATAGTAAAAAATAACTAAAACTAGTGATTCGGAGGGTAAAACAGCAGAATTTGAGGTCGAAAAAAAGGCATATGGAGCCATGCTCATGTGGATAGCGTGCGCGTCGAAAGGAGCTTTCCGAATTGGGGTCTTATGTGCGATTCCGACACCCGTAACCAAAGTTATGACCAAAAGAAACACACTCAAAATAGCCTCAATGAGGAACATATCACAATCAATTCTTGCCTTTGCGCTGATCTGCCAACTCATGGTATCTCAGCGCCATTAAGGTGCAATCTGACAGCTCAGCATCATCTGTCTCGGATCCCCTGCATCACTTAAACATGTGTTGCATTTCAGAGGAACACCGAAAGCCCCTCTCTCTCTCTCTCTCTCTCTCCTCCATGAAAGGACCTTGACCGAAACCCTCCCCCTCTCTCTCTCTCTCCCCTCTTTGAGCTAGTATGTGCTTTCAAATGTAAAATTTTAAAGAACAGAGAGTGATTATTCAGCTGCGAGATTTTTTTTCTCAAAGCAACGATTGATTGAAGAACTTTCTGATTTTTTTAATCTTTACTTCTATAAGGAAAGCAAGAACAGAGCAGTTTTTCCATGCCCGTTCTAAAATTTCCGGGGCCATTGCACAAGCTGACCATTTAGTTGTACGAGTAGGCCGATCTTACAACTTCATCATAATCCCCCTTTACATCCTAGTCTCTCTCTCTTTCGACCGAAACCAGCCCACTCAAGATTCAGACTAGTTGCACGTAAACCTCCCTTCCTCCCTCCTCCATGATGCGGGAATTTTAATACATACCATGTCTGAACAAGAAGAATGGCAGCAGTGGGTTGCGTCGAAGGTATGGAGCTCGCTGGTCTGGATCTACACGAAGAGGATTCGCCGGTCTGGTCTGGGCGGCAGTAGTTGCGCCGGAGGTCTGGACCTCTCAGTGGTTCACTGGTTCTTCCAAACGTTGTTGTGTATTCGATGGGTTTCAGGGTTAGTTGGGTTCTACTATAGTGTGGTGCAGTGCATGATGGATAGTTGTATTTTTCTAATGTGTCACAATTTAATTGGCTTCGGACAAAGCCCATATATAGGATGGACCTGCGAACTCATACCATATAGGGTTTTACTATTCATCCTCTCCACACTCCACACTCCATATTTTTTAATATTTTTTAATATTTTTTAAAATTTTTTTTAATTTATTTTTTTAAAACTATTTATAATTTTTTATTCACTATTCATATAAAAATATATTTGATAAAAAAAATTAAAAAAAAAAATGGAGTGTGGAGTGTGGTGTGAATAGTGGAGGTTGAATAGATTTTTTCTACCATATATGTTTAGAAGTGAAAAAAATAAAAAGTTTTGCTATATAACCTCTCCACACTCTACTATTTTTTTAAATTTTTATTATTTTTTAATAATTTTTTAAAATTTTTTTTGAGTTTTTTCTTTTTAAATTTTTTATTCATTATTTATATAATAAATATTTAAAAAAATAAAAAAAAATGTGAAGTGTTGAGAAGTTGAAAAGATTTATTAAAAATAAATACAGTACTGCAAGTGTTAGCGTGGGGAAAAAAAACCATTTTATGGGAACTGCTCATAAGATAAAGTAAAAAGGCTTCCGATTATTATGTTCCAGATCAGAAAGAATTCCTAAAAAAGAAAAAAAACAGTTTTCTTTCCTTCGCCGCTAGAGTCAAGCTTCGCGAAGCTTCTCGGTATTGGGATTTCGTTGACTAATTTCCAACAATTTTGAAGCTCATTATTGTTTGGTTGTTCAGTTAAATCTATTTCAAACCAATCATTAATAATATTAATTAATTTTTAAAATTTTTTATAAAAATATTAAATTCATCTCAATATATTTCATATATTTAAATACATATTTCAATCTATTCACATTCAAATATATTTGAATAAAATCTATAAAAATATTACTATTTATAGATCAATTCAAAATTTTAAATTATCTAAAATTACCTCAACATCCCAACGTAGCTTAAGGGTAGATTTGAATAGTGAGATGAGAATTTTTTTATTTTAGATGAAAGTTTAAAATATTATTTTTTAATATTATTATTATTTTAGGATTTGAAAAAATTAAATTGAGAATTAAAAAAATTAAATTGGTTATTATATTTTATTTAAGAATTTAAAAATATTGTAATTATGAGATAAGAGAAGAATTTTGTAACTCATCCCACTTTTCAAGTATACCCTTAGACTGCATTTGGATGTTGAACTGAACTCAGCTAGGTTGAGTTCTTTATTAATAGTAATGAGTTGAGTAGTGAAGAGAATTATGTGGAACTCATCTAAACTGAGTTTAAAGTGTGTTTGGATATTAATATGAATTTAGTACTTTTTATGAAAAATTGAAAAAGATTGTGAGTCATACGTATAAAAATGTTTTAAATTGAAAAATGTTGTGGGTCTCACGTGTAAGAAGGTTTTGAGTTAAGATAAGTTTACTAATTTGATAATTGAATATTTAAATGTTAAACTCAGTTTAAAATTATACTGAATTCAACTGAGTAACCAAACGAAGCCGTCTTTGAGATGATAGATGAGAAATTAGTAATAATTGGGGATAACATGTCGTAGATTCAGCGGAACTATGTTGTAGGAACAGAATTTGCTTCATTGACATTACAAAATATTATTTTATAAAATTCAAACAACCAATCTTGAAACTATACGAGATTAAAAAAAAAAAAAACTCATCGAATATTTTGATAATTTTCGTAAGCAAAATAATAATCAGCAACTACGTACTTTTCTAAAATCATCCTAAACAAATTCGGATGATCAAAATCTAATCTCTTTAAGAGTAAAACTATTAGTCTAAACATCAAAATTACAAATCTTGGCTGAACAATATTAAGCCTTGATCGAGCAATTTTTTTTTTTTTAAATCTTAATTGAGCTCATGTCAACTGAACTTTCATATTTGACTCATTTTTTTCTCTGACTAAATTTTAAGAGCCCGTTTAAATATTAATAATATATCAAAATATCTATAAATAATAAGAAAGTAGTTCGTTAATAGTAATAAAATAATATAACACTATATAATAGTAATGTAATAATAAATAATAATAAAATAATTTAAAAATATCTAAATTTTCCAATCGTAATGTTATTCTCATGTCTTCCTTAATCGTGCTTTTGAAAAACACGTCATGGCCCGGCATCACTGTATGCTTATTCATCTGTCGTTTTTCTCTTTAAATAATAATAATAATAGAGACTTTTGATCCTTACCACACATGTTCTTGATACATTTTCATTAACAGTAGAATGACTCGTTTTTTTTACCGTCATTTTGGTATTGCCAGTAACGCGCGTTATAATTTGATCATCCACGAAAGTCCGACCGAGTTAAATATTCCGAGGGAGAAACGCTCAGATTTACAGCCATTTGCATGCAACTATTCCTTTATCTATTTTTCACATAATCAAAAGGAAAAACAAAGATTCCCTTTTCTATTTTTCACATAAAATTATAATCGGAGTTATTTAATTTTGCATTCTAGTGATCCCTAGCTATCAAATGACGCTCTATTCAGTAGAGATTAAGTTCCATTTAAATAGTGAGATGGGATAAAAAAATTTAAAATGAAATAGAAATGTATTTTTTTACTATTTATTATACGGACAACTTATACAGACTAGAAAATGGACCCTCACAGCTTTGTTAGTATTTATTATACGCTTACAGCTAAGGGTAAAAGGGAAAGTAATACAAATATAATTATTTTTACAAATTTTATACCTATTTAAAAATATATTTTAAATGAGTGGTATTTTTATAAAATAAATAATATTATTTTATAAGAAATACTATTAATTCAAATTATAATTTTATAAAACATTATAAAAATAATTGTACGGAAATATTATTGATAGCAAAATCATAAAATTAAATGAGATTTATTATATATCAGTTACTATTTACTCTCACATCGTTTATGATTTTTTTTTTAAAAGATGTAAAGATATTTTTTATAGTGTATGGGATATTTCTTATAAAATATGAAATGTGAATTGATAAATAGTAATTGTTAAATAATGATTAATAAAAAAATATTTAAATTAAATAAATTGGTGAACATGAACCCACCCGAGTTTAATATATGAAAAATGTTAGTTTCACAAGAGTTTTTTATCGAAAACATCCACAGAATGACTTGGATTAGGGCTGTGCAAAATTCCGAAAGTTCCGACTCCGCCCGACATCCGCTCCGATTCCGACTCCGTCGGAGTCGGAGTTTTCGGAAAACGGAGTCGGAGTGCGGAGTGGCTCCGAATAAGAGTCGGAGTCGGAGTCGGAGTTCGGAGCTATAAGTAGCTCCGAACTCCGACTCCGATTTTTTTAAAAAAATTCCAGATGTAAAACGACGTCGTTTTACATCTGGAATTTTTTTAAAAAAAATCAAACGACGCCGTTCCACTTAATGTGGAACGGCGTCGTTTCATCATAGGGGGGTCCAAAACGCAGGACCCCCTCCTCTTTCCCTTCTCCCTTCTCCCTTCTTCGGATCCTTCCTCTTCCTCAGTTCCTCTTTCTCTCTAAACCAGCCGGCAGCCAGTCTTGTTCGGAGCTCTAAACCAGCCACCTCGCCACCTCGTTCCCTCTCTATTGCCGTCGAGAGACTTTGCTCCTCCTACGTGCGCAACTTCAATCCGAGCTTCAACCTACGGTGAGAACCCGATTCCGAGCCCTAAAATTAAATTGCTTGATTTAATTTTATGTATTCCGTTATTCATAGTCTTATAGCATGCACGTCTGGGTATTTTGTTGTGATTGAAATGAATTCCTTTTGAAAATTTTGTTGTGATTGAAATGCACGTCTGGGTGTTTGATAAATCGCTCGACCACCGCTCGACTCACCGCTCGAGCGAAGTCAGGCAGAGTGCTACGCTCGACCACCGCTCGACTCACCGCTCGAGCGAAGTCAGGCAGAGTGCTACGCTCGACCACCGCTCGACTCACCGCTCGAGCGAAGTCAGGCAGAGTGCTACGCTCGACCACCGCTCGACTCACCGCTCGAGCGAAGTCAGGCAGAGTGCTACGCTCGACCACCGCTCGACTCACCGCTCGAGCGAATCTAGGCAGAGTGCTACGCTCGACCACCGCTCGACTCACCGCTCGAGCGAATCTAGGCAGAGTGCTACGCTCGACCACCGCTCGACTCACCGCTCGAGCGAATCTAGGCAGAGTGTCTCGCTCGATGTTCCGCTCGAGCGACTTTCTGGGAGTTGACCTGCGCTCGACCGTAGCTTATTTGAGCTTCTTTGATAGCTTCTATTTTAATGTTATTTATTAACAAACTTAATGTATATAATATACGAGATCAGAACCAAATTTAAACATAATTAGTGGATATTTGTAACTTATCATGCATGCAGGCTTGTAGCTTATTATTGCTAAGGAATATTTTTAGCTTATCGTGGACAGCTTATTATGATACAATAATATATGTCCTATATCAACGCGTTGATTTAAATTTTTAATATAGCCTAGTTTATTTTTAAACTAATGTTTTGCTTCTAACTTATTTTTTCAGCTTCATTGATTGTGATATGGATCCTAGACCTAGTGGAGATGATTGTCCACAAGGGGATGTGGCGGATGCCAATGCTACAACTCCTACACCGGTGGGTACTTCCACCCCTAGAGCCACATCTAGGGCAGCTACATCTAGAGGAGCTACATCTAGAGCAGCTACATCTTGTGCGAGTAGTCGACTCCCACTCCCAGTAGATATAGAGGATGAGGATATGTTCAACGAAGAGGAGGAGATGCCCATTGAGCAAGATCAACCACAACCACCACGGCCTTCTAAAAAGAGGTCGTGGACATGGGAGCATTTCACTAAAATTCCTGGTGATATTGCGAACCCGGTAGCAAGATGCCATTATTGTGGCCAACTTTGTGGATGCCATTCAAAGAAGCAAGGTACAAGTGTGTTAATAGCACATCTAACTGGTTGCCAACGATATAAGATAGCGAAGGGATTGACGGCCACTGATCAGACCAACCTCAGTTACCAAACTTCTACAGCCACTGATGGTACACAGACTAAGAAATTGGTTATCCCTCAATACAGTGAGAAGATGTTGAGGGACATGCTTGCAGAGATGATAATTACTGATGAGATGCCATTTACCACAGTCGATAAAAGAGGCTTTAGAAAGTTTCTAAACTTTGTTGAGCCACGATTTCCTATTCCATCACGGTATACGGTGATGCGAGATTGTATGAAGAGGCATGCGAAAGACAAGGCGGAGATGAAGAAGATGTTTATTACCACTGGCCAGAGAGTGTCGTTTACGACTGACACATGGACGTCCATACAGAACGTCTGCTACATGTGTATCACAGCACACTACATTGACAGTGAGTGGATTTTGCATAAAAAAATTATTGGTTTTAAAGATATTGTGGATCATAAAGGTGCATCCATTGGGGCGAAGATGGATGATTGTTTAAAGGACTGGGGAATTCGAAAAGTGCTGTGTATTACAGTTGACAATGCTAGTGCCAATGAAACAGCAATTGATTGGTTTAAGCGGAACACGACAGTGAGAGATGATGTCATTCAGGCCCACGAGTTTATTCACGTTCGATGTTGTGCTCATATCATCAACCTCATAGTTGTTGAGGGGTTAAAAGAGGTTGATGATTCCATTACCCGAGTCCGCAGCATTGTACGATATGTGAGGGGTTCCCCTCAAAGGCTTGCCAAGTTTAAGGCAATAGCTGAAGATCTTAAGATTGAATGTTCTAGTATGTTGTGTTTGGACGTTCCGACTCGATGGAACTCTACATACATGATGTTGGATGTGGCACAGAAGTACCAAAAAGCATTCGAGCGGATGGAGGTCGAGGATGGAGGCCTGAGGTATGCTTTGTTGGAGCCAGCAGGACAGGGGCTCGGTGCGCCGGACGCACATGATTGGACCAATGTGAGCTACTTTGTTGAATTTTTAAGAATTTTTTATGACATAACCATGCGGCTATCTGGATCCAAATATACGACTGCGAACTCATTCTTCAGTGAGCTCTCAGAGCTTCACTTCCACTTGGAAAATAGTTGTACTGACTCTGGTGGATTGTTATCTGCTATGGCTACGAGGATGAAGACCAAATATGATAAATATTGGGGGAATATTGAGAAGATAAATAGATTGCTATTTGTGGCTGTGATCCTTGACCCCCGATACAAGTTGGCCATTCTGGAATTTTGGGTAAATTCCGTCCTCGGGGCAGTGAAGGCTGCAGAGTTTATTAAAGTGTTAAAAAGTGATATTGATGATCTATATAATCACTACAGCAATAGTTGTCAGCCTTCATCCGCAGCTGATACCTCTTCACATTCGAGGCCGACAGGGTCGACAGCTTCCTCAGGTGATACTAATCCATCTGTAGGGCTTAGAGGACATCGTATTATGCAGCAGTATCATCAACTCATGTCAACAAGGAATATTATGCATTGTACATCTGAGGTTGAACGATATTTTATGGAAGCTGTCGAGGCACCTAGCGATATATTTCAGTTATTAACTTGGTGGAAAGTTAATTCCACCAAGTATCCAGTCCTTTCCCGTGTAGCCCGAGATGTGCTAGCCATTCCTGTCACTACGGTTGCCTCAGAGTCGGCATTTAGCACTGGAGGTCGCGTGTTGGATGCTTATCGGAGTTCATTGTCACCGTCAACCGTGGAGGCCCTCGTTTGCACACAGAATTGGATAAGTGAAACGCCTATTGGACTAGATACCGTTGGCGTTGATGCCGAGAGCTATAGACTTGAGTCGGGTAAGTTTATATGCTTTTAAATGATTATTTAATTATTTTTAATGTTTCTAACTTCTACTTTTTATGATTTTAAAGATCTAGTTGTGAACCCTAACATAATTGCTGATGACTGAGAGTCAAAGACGAACGCCCCTTGAGAGTTGGAGAGGAGTTGGGAGAATCCCCTTTCTTGGTAAGAATCAAATTATACTTTTCCTGTGTTCAAATTATGAATATCAATTTTTTTCATTTATTGATTGCAACTTTCTATTTTCATTTCAATTTTCAGGCATGACCAATGGACCATAAAGCATTTGAGTGAAATCCGTTTTGTTATTACATTATAAATGGGATTGTTAAGTCTTATGGCTACATCACACATGTTATTTAGTATCAGATTCTTGTAAAGTTTTGAATCTTTTGATATATATGGTAGTATTGGCGCCCCAAAAACATTTTAATTTGTCTCTACAACGTCTTATATACTATATACACAAAATAAACAGCCGGAGTTCCGATCGGAAGTCGGAGTTCCGACCTCCGATCGGAGTTCCGATCGGAGGTCGGATTCCGACCTCCGATCGGAGTCGAATTCCGACTCCAGTTCGGAGTCGGAGTCGGAGGATAAATTCGACTCCGACTAATGTCGGAGTCGGAGGTCGGAAACGACAACTCCGACTCCGTCGGAGTCGGAGCTCAGCCCTAACTTGGATGTTGCCAGGTGGATTTAAAAATGAAATAACCACAAGAATGCTCTTTCCATCTCGTACAAAGCCATTACGTAGAGGGTTAAAAGAGTCTTTGATGGGGAAGTGTGTCTGTGAACGCAAGATGACGGGCTGGTGATGAGATGTGATCCACCAAAAAGGTAAAAAATATTAAATTTAATGACTACAAACTATTTCACATCTTTTTTGTCTAAGTTAACTATTTCACATCTTGTTCCGTCTACCTTTTTACCGAAAACCTTGTAAACTCGTCCTGGTTATTTTATTTGTAAATATTTTGTTGCCTTTTGAGAATGAATGGACAATTTCAAATTGTTGTATATCTTCACATGACAGCTTCAGCTTCATTTTTTACAAGATATATTGTAATCGCATTCCATCATAAAATCATGCATTACATGATATTGGATTAATTCAATTAGTACAAAAATGTATTACAAGAAATTGCATTAAGTCTATTACAAGAAGTACATTTATATATTACATTACAATAACTTAATAGACCAAAACACCACCACTTACTCCAATAATTTTCACCAAAATTGTACTCCAATAATTTCTACCAAAACATACTTCAATAATTGCGTCCGTGCACAATCATTTCTACAAAAGCATTCCTACTAATCATCACCATTTATACTTATCCTAATAATCATCATGATCCGAGAGATGCAATTAAGATGGTTGGACCTAAAAAAACAAAACTTAGTAAGAACAACAATAAAAAATTAAAAAACAACATTAGTGTCTCACGTTGACACTATCTGCCATGGAGGAGCAGTCGCTCCAATATCCAAATAATTTGCTGTATATACTTGCCCATGTGTATACTATATGCATACAAAAAAATGTTGTATCAAAACTAACAAAATGTAATATCATAATATGTCCAAGGAGTAATGTTACAAACTTTTTTTATTTTTTATTTTTGCGAAAGTTTACCTGTACAGGAGCAGCAGTCGCTCTAATTCCTAAATAATCTGTTGTGTATACTTATCCGTGTGTATACTATAGGCATAAAAAAAATATTGTGTTAAAACCAACAAAATGTAATAGTGTTACAAACTTTATTTTTTATATCCTATGAAAATTTACTTGAGAAGAAGGAGCAGTCAAAGGAGTAGAAAAAAATTCTGGTGCATTTGTCCAAACTTCATTTGTTATATCTTGTAATAATATATAATAGCATTATCCACATACACAAGATCAAAATATGGATAAAATATACAAATTGCTCTGACAACAAAAAACCACAAAAGAAAGTACCTGGGTTTGAGGAGATACATATTGTGTGCCGCTCACATTGCATTGATCTGCTATTTGACTACTCTGCTCTCCAGGAAAAGACATATAAGATTGTCTCGTTAAATAATCAAGAAAGCTAATTGTTTTTCAATAATAAAAAATTAAAAAAAATTATGAAAGAGGAACCTCAACAGGGTCGCATCGCAATCTCCTTCTTGTACTAGCTTTCTTAAGAACTTTCTCAACAGGGTGCGTTTTCCTCCTTGATAGTGGTCTTCCCTTACTCCGAGCTACCAATGGACTAAGAACTATATTTTTCTTGCCCTTCATGGAAGTAGGTGGATCAATTGGTTTGCTAGTACACTAAGAATTGATGTCAGGTTACTCTAGCTTTAACTACTCTAGTCGACTGATCAGTTTCATACAACTGCTCTCGGCCTTTGAAGCATTCGAACACAGTTCATAGAAGAGTTATTAGATCCTATCGTACCTTTGTCCATCGTGGTTGTTACTCGACTCATAACTATTTTTTACAAAGGTGTATTTTCACTTTATATCCTTCCTGCACCAATCCAAGATGTATTTTAATGGTACTGTACTCTTGCCTAGCTGAGCCAAGATATGAAGAGCATGTCTTCATAATATGCCCCTAAACTCAAATAACTTGCAACTGCATTTAATATCCAGGGGATGTTGATCAACCAAAACACTGTAGTTTGCATGTTTTATTAAGTTATGACTCACTCGAACCTCATTGGTAACTATGTACGTGCATCTTACACCCACGCATTCCAAATATGAGATAGTCAAATATAAAAATCCTTGAAATTCATCTTGTACTTCTTTGAACTTGGCAATTGTGTATGCTTTTTGAAACTGCTCCTCAAGAGGATAGTGACTGAAGCAAGGAATCATAGTATGAAATGAATTGAAGTCAGCAATGGCTTCATTCTCCACCTTCCTCCTAAGAGCTATATCGTACTGATCAACAAATTTCTTCAAAGTGGTCTTTAATTTAACGTAGTCATTGAAAAATGCATTCATGCCTTCACTCTGTTGTGTAATTGACAGTCCAGCCCAAAATATATCTCTAACATAGGTCGGCACCCAAAAATATCGGTCGCTATATAATGATCTCAACCATACATTCTCATGCAAATCATACGTATCGAGCGAATCAGACCAACGCTCTTTAAATTCATGCTCACTTAAGAAGTCATACACGCATTTCTGTAGTGCACTCTTAATCTCATCATATAGAAAATGTGATCTAAATTTCTCAAAAAAAAATTTCATTATGTACCACAAGCAAAAGCGATACTTAGACGTTGGAAATACCCTAACAATTGCAATTTGCATTACTTTGTCTTAGTATGTGATGATTGCATTTGGTGGTTAGTTCTTCATACACTTCAATCATGACTTAAAGAACCACTCAAAGATATATGCATCCTCATTGGATATCAATCCACACCCGAATAAGATTAACTGACCATGGTGGTTCACACCCACAAACGGTGCAAAGGGCATCTTGTAGGCATTAGTCAGGTATGTTGTGTCAAATATAATCGCATTCCAAATTATTCATATATAGCTCTATTTCGGGTATCTGCTTAAAACACATTCTTTAATTTAATATCATGGTCCACGTCTATGCAAAAATAAAAATCTGAATTTTTTTTTTTTTTTGCATTTCTTGAAAGTAGTTTCATAGAGCTTCAACACTTCCAATCCCAAGACGAAGTTGTCTTGATTTGTCGATATAGTTTCGACACTCATTCTCCCTGAATGATAGTTTATCGTAACCCCCCACCTCAACAACTAGAGACTTGAAATTTTTTGACATTCGTATTCCAGTCTCGTCACTTATTTCAAGTCTTTTAGCTACACGAGTATCAACCTTCTTAAAGCATTTGAAATGTTTTGCCTTTCCTGGACTACAAATATATGTGTGCTCCAAGTTTACTTTAGTTAGGGTATATCCGCCTTCATCATTCATCATCACATTAATCCTAACCATACACCCTATTTTCTCCATTTGTCTTGGCTTGAGAACAATGGCAACCTTACTCTTTGATGTGCCTTCCCTCACACATACTAAGGTAAACCATCTGATATTACCATCATCATCCTGTTTATAATTCTGTTTACATACCACAAATCCCTCCTGCTTACCGTACTTCATATAGTAAGATAAAACTTTTTCTGTAGATGAAAATGTCATTCCAACCTTAGGTTCATCGACTATTTCAGCACATTCTTGCTCATTATCAACTTCTACCTCGTCATACTCATTATTTGCATGTTCCGTATCAGAATCCATTGCAACTCTAGTGTTTGAATATCTAAGACTATCCAACTAGATTCAAATCAAGATATTAACTTGTATATTGAAAGAAATCATATACAATCATTGAAATCATATATAATCAAAGGGATTTGAAAGAAAAATGTATGATTTGTTTTTGTTGTAATTATTGACAATGGATTTTATATTGAAAACAATACACTCAAGGAGGCATTTTTACCAATCAATTAGAGTATTTTAAGAAAGGTACTGAAGCCATGAAAAGGAAAAAAAGTCATACAAACTAGCTATGGTCAATTTCTTTTGTTTGACAAATTACAATTGTGACCATTGCATCACATTTGAATAGTGGTAGAATTGAGAAGTCCACTTCGTATGCACAAAAAGTGGGCAAACAAACAAAAAATTGGACCAAATTTTTGAAGTTCATTATTAATGTTTTTTTTATTAGTTTAACTACAAAGCCAAAAAACAACAAAATATTTACAAATTAAATAACCTGAATGAGTTTTAAAGTTCATTATTAATGCTTGTGAATATTTATATAAAAGAAATTGTCCCTTTTTTTAATTTAATTCCTAGTGAGTTTGTATAACAGATTTTATATTTCTGAGCACTTAATTTTTCATAGCATTTGTAAATAAAAATCCTAACATTTGAGTAAAAATAGAGAAAAAAGATAAAGGAAAAACTACCGCTTGAAAAAATGATGAAGGAAAAGCCTGCAGAAGGTGGACTTAGACTGAAACCAGAGTTGGTGCCGAAAATAGAGGGAGAAAGCTCGACTCGCACCTGTAAGTTGCAGCAATTCAGTGAGAGTAAGAGGAGAGGGACAATGGCATGTAGAATTAATTAGGTCAGTTTAAATTCAGTGAGAGTGAGAGTGGAGGGACAATGGTAGGTAGAATTAATTGGGTCTTGTGATTTTTATTTTATTTTCAAATTTTTATTTAAGCACGTGGCATGCTTGGGTGTGTTTAATTTTGTTTTTACTTTTACTTTTAAGTCACGTGGGTCTGTTTAAATTTTGCTTTTATTTTTGTTTTTTATTTAATTTAAGTCACGTCACGTGGGTCTGTTTAAATTTTACTTTTGTTTTTGTTTTTTTTTTGTTTTAATTTAAGTCACGTCACATGGGTCTGTTTAAATTTTACTTTTATTTTTGTTTTTATTTTTTAATTTAAGTCACGTGGCATGCCAGCTGAGACTTAGGCTATGTTTGGATAACCAACACTTCTCAACACTTTTCAAGTATTTTTGTACGGATGAGGAGATTCCATATATTAAACACAATGTTGAATACTTCTAAATAGTTTTCAACACTTATCTGCCAATAGTGTTTCACTATGAGCCGAGAGTTCACTACGATCGTGTGAATGCCAGTGTATGATGGAGAGGGAGAGAGAAGTTCGTGGTGGCTAGATCTGCGAGAAGTGGGGGCGGTGCACGGCAGTGCCGGGTTGGGCTGAAGGAGAATCGGACGTGGGGAGATCGGGCCAGAGGAGAGAGAGAGAGAGAGAGAGAGAAAGTGAGAAAAGAAAAAAATAATATTTACACTATAATATTTATCACTATTATATATAAATAAAAAATAAAATTAATATAATATTTATCATTATTATATATAAAAAAATATTAAAATCACTATAATATTTATCACTATTATATATAAAAATAAATAAAATCACTACAATATTTATCAATATTATATATAAATAAAATCATCATTTCATCATCATTAAAAAAATAATCATTGATGGAACTTATACTTTTTCAACTACCTATCCAAAAGTCAACAATTCAACAGATTTTATATCTCTAAAAAACTTAAAATACTCTTAATGAGATCTATAAATCTACTCTAATTTCTATTTATATGTTTTTGTCTCCTTACTGACGCAAGGAGACAAAAACATAAAAAATTAAAATTGATTGTCACCTATCAAATAATCAACCAACAGTACCCTTTGGCCTTTGCCATAGCTTTCGACTCCTGTCAGAGCATCACTTCTTGACCAACATTTTTGTTTGTCCGAATAGTTAGCTATCCGTCGGTCCGAATAGCCGGTCAATATATATATATAGAAAAATTAAATTAAATTAAATTAAATTTATAAAATTAAAGTGAAGTGATTTTTTAAATATTTTATATATAATTAATGAATATTAAATAATTTTATTATAAATAATGATAATCTTTTAGATGAAAAATATATAATTAATTTATACCATTATTATATAAAATAATATTATATATACAAGTTCCATCGATCTTCGTTCGGTTCAGTAAAAAATAAGTACACCTCCAGGCCGACTAATAAATCAATAAGACCTAAGGTAAAAAAATAAAAAATAAAAAAATCAGTTAGCCCTAAGAGTATCTACATTAGTTTGGCCAAAATGAAAAAGTTAGATAAATTTATGATTATTGATGTTAAAAATATCTCATATTAGATTGACCAAATCTAAAATAAGATAGATTTCTGCTACAGTAGTTGGCCAAAAATAGAAAACCACTATTGATTCAGCAAATATTAAAATACTAATTTCTCACTCCAAGCAAACATTAAAATATTAGTTTATCACTCCAATAAAAATACTATTTGGTTTGTAATTAAGAAATATAGATAGAATTTTAGATGGATTTAATCAAATATTTTTTACTATTAGCATTAAATGACTTTTGAAAATATGATTTTTTTAATATTAATTTAATTAAAATATAATTTTTTTCTTAATAAGTATATAGTATAGAGATGTTGGGTAGAAGAACTAAATTAGTTTAGTAGGAATAAAATAAAATTAAAATTAAAATATGTGTGGTATACGGTGTAGGATAATCTGTAGCAAAACTCTTATAAGAAACCTCTCTTAAAACACTAGTAGTGAGATAAACATAGTTAAATTTTCGCCAAAATTTAGCCAAATTGCTTAAAAACCACCTACATCAAACTGACCAAATGCATAGAAAATTTGACCAGACCCTTTTTTACTAGCCAAATAATTTTTTATCCATAAAAAATTGATTCCCACCTGTGACCTTTAAACTTATTACAGTTCACTTCCTTATATTAAACTTTTTAGTATGCCTTGATTTACAGTAATAAAACTTTGGTTTCTCATGCCAAGTGTTGATTTCAATGTGCAATACGTCAACATTGATTTCAAGATACGACCGTTGGAAAAATTATATCCGTTGGACTTATATGAACGTAAGAAAATTAATGTGTATTTTTTTAATAATGAATAAATATTTCAATTACAATTAGAATTCAAATAAATAAAATTGTCAAAATTAATATTTTAATAGAATAATAATAGATTTAGAAAGTTGTTATTTGGTGTTGTTGATGTGACGCCTCGACTCTCACGTACAGAAACACGAGAATCGTGACGTCGAGATGATGACAATATGGGTCACGTATTCCAACGATAAGTGCCAAGTGTGTGTACATACAGAAAGTGTACAACAAAAAACAGTAGCGGATAATTTAAAAGCTAGTCATCTAAGTACCAGAATTTTAAATACAAAAAAATAAAAATAGTACAGAAAGGAGTTATACAACTATCCCAAAAATATAATACAAAGAGCAAAATACATAACGAATGGGAAAATAAATCTCAATACACGAGAGCAACCCCAGATCATTCCTCTGGCGGAGCTAGAGCCTCAGGCTCGACGTCGTCATCTGCATCAAAGTCTACGTTTCTATAAAACGGAATCGCAAGGTGTCGAATACCATGAGATTGTGAATCTCAGTAAGCAATCACCCAAACAAATCAAGAGATAAAAATACATTAATGCATCTAACAAATATTTGTGCACATGACGAAACACAAATGTGACCCAAAACTCTCATTTTTCCCGAAAATGACTATTTTCCAATGCACGTCAAAAATCTCATTTGACCCAAAAAATGTCATGAATAATATCCGTCATTTTACCAGAAAATGACCCAAACATAAACAAACCATTTTTCCAGAAAATGGTGCTTGTAGCCATTAAATCATAAATTTTTATTTTTCCAGAAAATTGCCCAACATAATCATTTATTGGACACTATAGACGGGAATCACAAGCGAGACTCTACCACCATTCCTACCGCGTGCACCGTAGGCAAGAATCATAGGCGGGACTACCACCATCCCTACAGCTCGCGCTGTAGGCGGGAATCGCAGGCAGAACTATCACCATCCCTACTGGACCGTAGGCAAGACTTTACCACCATCCCTACAGTTCCTTTCCACACAAGGGGTATTATCAGAGCACTGTAGGCGAGATTCTACCACCATCCCTACAGTTTATACTATAGGCGAGAATCGCAGGCAGGACTCTACCATCGTCCCTACTTACTACAATTTCTACAGTCTCTTTTTTCCTCTCTCTCAAACAGTTCAATCCATTTATTTCAAACATACCCAAAATCATCTCTCACATGAAAACCAAATTTTCATTCGCAACATATGAACATGCATGAAATGATGCAATAAATGTCATAATGCCAAACACAACATAAATGCACGCAAGTATAATTCAATTAAATAAACAACTCATTCTCACATCCAACCAACCCCTATACTTCTCAGATTCAATGTCTAGCACAACCAACAAGACTGCAGAAGATTTGTTAGTACAAAAATATATTTAAATCTCAAGAAAATTCTTTGAAAAATTACTTACAATGCTAAAATATAATTTTCGAATGATCAAAGAGGTGTAAGAGGTGGCAACACAACAACGTAACAGTGCCAAATGGACAAGGGCCATGGGTCTCAAAAATCTAACTTTTGAACGGAGACAAACGAAAACTTGGGATGACTAGGGAAGGGCCTATGAGTGTTGGTGAAGCTATTAGTGGTGGCGGTTGGTCGTGGGTGGCGGTTAGAGGCTAAAACACCCAAATAAAAAATGGGGATGAAGAGGCTTCAACGGTGGCAGATTGGGGCTGAAGAATGGTAAGTTAGGTAGTTGGGAGGCCACTGGTACTGTGGTAAAAAGATGGTGGCCAATGATGGCGGCGCTAGAGCACAAAACCCTGCAGCTTGTAGTCGTGCGTGAGGGCTAACGATGGCATAGGCTAGGCTGAAAATGGATGGGGATGGTTGCAGGCCGAAGGGGAAGAAAATGGCAGCGGTGGAAGCCACGGAGGCACATGGCGGCGCATTGGGCGGATGAAAAAACGGACGAGGGAGAGGGGAGGGGGGTGTCGCGCGCGGGAGGAAAGAAGCAGAGGAAAAAGAAGAAGAAAAAGAAAGAGAAAAAGGAAAAGAAAAAGAGAGAAAAAGAAAAAGAAGAAGTGAAGGAAAGAAATGAGATCTAATCCTTACAACTTAGGTCACAAAATTGATCCAATGAAAAGAATTTCAAAACAGTAAGTTGAATAAAATAATTTAAACGCAGTGACTAGTTAAAATAAAATAATAATAAACATCCAACAATATAATAATTTTAAAGTCCAACATTAAACTAATTTAAAGTAAAGAGCAATTTAAATATAAAACAATAATTAATACAAAGAAAGCACATCATAATAAATTTTACAACTTAAAAAATCATAAAATAAATCCAGCGAGAAATATGATAAATTTAAAACAAGTGAACTAATATTTAAATTAATTAAAATAATCATTCAATTAAAATACACTAAAATACGATATATCACAGTTGAAAAGTATCTAACTAAATCTATAAAAACAAATTGAGTTGGATTAGGCTGCCGCCCAGCTTTGACCGTTGGCATTGGGCGGCCTAGCACAAATGTGAGTTTTATTTTTTTTCTTATTTTTTTCATAATTTTTTAACATATTTAAATATTTTAAAAAATAAAATAATACATCAATATATTAAAAATTATTTTTTTAATCATCAAATACAAAAATTAAATACATAAACGATTAAAATAAATAGATAAAATAAGAAGACAAATTGACATTTTCCAAACAGATTTCCTAATTAAAATTTAACTATTTCACTACCGGTGCTCTTATATCATGATCTCATTCTCCAAGACGTACATTCTCTGCATCATGTTATGATTCCTAAAAACCGCTACTCCCCAAAACCAATCTTCTAGCGCTGTCTGGTGAGTTTAATTACTCTTGTTTACATCCCATTTACTGGAGTAGACCATGAATACTAAATTCCTCGAGAATGGTTTGCGGCAATCCTGTTTTTTTTTTTTTTTAAATCTTTCTTGTCCTATATTTTCGTGCAGTAGGTTAATCAAAAATTTCAAACCCTATCAAATCGAGCCAGGTTTCAATGACAGGTAATGGAATGTAACCGAACACGAGGGGACGTTTGGATAAAATTTATCTCAAATTTTATTTTAATTACTTTTTAAATATTATTTAATTATAAATATTTTTAAATTAATTATTAGAATTTTTTCAACTAATCAATAAAATTTTTCTAATTTTTTAAATAAAAAATAAAAAATAATTCAATTTTTTTAAATCTTAAATAAAAAATTATATTCTAATAATATTTTAACTTTATAATATTTTATTTTATTTTTCTTTTTTTTTTTCCAAATACAATTAATATTTAACTCAAATTATTTCACTATTATTCACAAAATTTTTATCTCATCTTATTCTCTAAATATTTTCTAACTCTCTCCAAAAAAATAAAAAAAAAATAAGAAGAATACAATACAATTATTTTTGTGAATGAGTCAAAGACAAATCATCTCATTTTATCTCATTTCATTATAACTTTTTTAAATTTTTACATAAAATATAATAAATAATTTAATTTTTTTAAATTTTTAAATAAAAATAATATTATAATAATATTTTATTTAATTTTTAATTTTTTATCTCTTCAGCCTCATTGCATATGTATAATCAAATCGCGGATCCTGTTGAATGACAAGTACTGGAATGCGAATGAATTTAGGCACAACCGAATTTCAGGGGAACTTGAGCCACTTTTCCACTTTAGAGAATGGTTGTAACTCTACATGGAAAGTGAAATTAGTTTGGTAGGAAATACATTCAAATAACGAAGGAGGCAGTACTCTCATTCTTTGTCCGAATGTCTGCGCAAAAGTTTTTTTTTCATGAACGTTTGGTAGGGCGTGCATATTAATATGGACGGAGAATGTTTCGTTTTCTGGCAAAGTGAGGGCGAGAAAATAGTCTCATTCTAGTACAAGCGCTTCCATTTTTCACGATGTTTAACTCCAGAGCAGCGTTGTTGTATGGGGCGTGTCTGCACATTACTTTGCTACTGATTTTCTCAGGCGTTTCTCTCTCACGCACAGTTGTCAAGACCCTACCTGGGTTTGATGGTGATCTACCATTTACGCTTGAAACTGGGTGAGTTTTTCCTCTTATCTGCCACACCCCATTCCTTTTAATTTCTTCTCTCTTTTTTTTCTCCAAGTTTGGGGTGATTGAGTTACTTGATTGCAGATATATTGGCGTAGGTAACACCGAAGATGTGCAGCTATTTTATTATTTCGTAGAGTCCCAGAGAAGCCCTGCACAGGACCCTGTTGTACTCTGGCTCACCGGTGGCCCTGGCTGTTCTACTCTCTTGGCATTCTTTTACGAGAGTGGTATTTTCTCCTTTTGTCCTTCAACTGTACTTTTCCCTTCCCCTTTTTGCCAAAACTTGTATTCTTTTAAACAGCCCGTACGTGTTATTCAATTATAGCACCCTTTGTTTTGTCTTATGGAAAATAATTTGTCTTCTGACCGTTTATATATTTTATTTTTTAATATTTTTTTCCTTAATAGTTAATAAAATAACTTTTAATGTATTGATTTTTTTTTAAATGTTGAAAAAATGTTTTAAATTAAAAATATATATAATTTGCACTAAGAGCACGCCAAGTGGACAAACTTGGGTAACATGGTAGCACTACCTGAGAGATTATCGGAATGATTATGATTATCTAATCAAATTTTACTTAACAGAATAAAGAGAGATAGATACATAAAGTAGATCTTACAATATTTATAAATATGCTCAAATAGTATTAAATGTTCAATAAATAAATATTATAAGATTTACTTTATATATCTATCTTTCTCATACTCAAAACCTTACCGTTCGATCAAGAAATATCTATACATCTTTTTAATTAGTTTAATTTTAGAGAGAATAAATATATGGCGTGGGTGGCGTGATATTATTGTACAAGTTCCAAGTACTAACTTACAAGTACCCTAAGTTAAAAGCATGGAGATCTTTCAAATTTGGTACAGGACCTTTGGGTTTCACTTATTCCGAATACAATGGGAGCTTACCGTCACTACATTTGAACCCATACACATGGACCAAGGTATTAAATTAAATGCAGCTAGCAGATCATACTCTATTCTGATATTTCTATGTTCACTTGAAATTCTCATCCCAAAGCTTGAAAAAACAAAAACCAAATACTCAAAGGGTGGAAACAACTTTTGCAGGGCCTCAACATAATATACTTGGATGCACCCGTTGGCACCGGATTCTCTTACTCCACCACCTCAGAAGGCTACTACAGTAGTGACACAGCCGCAGCAGTACTCACCTATGAGTTTCTAAGGAAGGTGCATAAAACCTATTTATTTTGCATTTTTATGGGCTAACTCTCGAGTGAAAAACAGCACTAAATTTCAATTAATATCTTATATATCCGCTCTGTAATTATCTATTTTTTTATTTTATTTTTTCATTTGGTTAAAATTTCAAATTGTAATGCAGTGGATAATGGAGCACCCACAATTCAAGTCGAATCAACTTTACATAGGTGGTGATTCGTATTCAGGGATAACTGTGCCGTTGGTCGTTCAAGAAATAATAGGGGGTAAATTTCTCTGATGAAAACAAAACAATCAGTATATAAAGTTTCTTTGAGATCGTAGCAGTTCCTTTTTAGATTTGGAACATAAACTCATTAAGCTCTGTTTTGGATATTGATTTTGGATCTCAGGCAATCAAATTCAAGAATATCCACGCATGAATCTGAAAGTATGTTACCTAGAACCTTAATTACTTCAGTTAGTTTGAACATGCATGCTTTCCTCTCTGTTAATTAGGATTGCCAACCTATGCAACTATTTTTCAGTTCCTTCAGTACAAAAATTGTTGTAGGACATGATGTTCTTTTAATGGAATCAGGGTTATGTGCTTGGGAACCCAAAGACGGATACTCAAATTGATGATAATTCAAGATATTCTCATGCTTAACACCTAGCTCCTATTCCAAAGGAACTCTATGAGGTGAGATGATGACTGCTCTCTCTCTCTCTCTCTCTCTATAAGTTTTTATGGGAATCTACCAAACATATCAACATCCGGGTCTCATAGATAGGAGTTTAGCTTTGGCAGATGAAGGAAGTGATATTGCATATATTCTGAATCCAAATGCGGATATAGTCTCCACTTGTAATGCACATTGTGAGTCGGTTCTTCAAACCATTAAGAGGTGAGCAAACTGCCATATTTGCCTTGAGTTGACTCCCTTCTTCTTCTTCTTCTTCTCTCTTTTTGGTACAATTGCCTTTTTATTCTCCTCATTGTGATCTTCATTGACCTGTGAGTAATGGTCATGCAGTTGATCCTTGAGATAAAAGTTCAAAATGTTCTTGAACCTTCATGTGACATCCCCAGAACCAAGTTCAGTGAATTCAGATCGGCGATCCCTAAGGGAGCAGTCCCAAGATCTTCTCCTCTCACATCCTAAAGGCCCTGCATTTTGGTGCCGGGTAACTCTCTCTCTCTCTCTCTCTATCTCTCTCTCTCTATATATATATATGTATATTATATATGTGTGTTTGTGGCTGTGTGAGCAACATTTGGATTACTATTTTCTCAGAATTATCAACACGTGCTGTGTGGCATATGGGCAAATGATAAGAGCGTCCAAGAAGCTCTTAATATTCGAAAGGTAAGTGAAAATTACGAGTGATACTACCCCTTTTACCCAAAAAATGGACTAAACAATAGCTATTGAATGCTAATTAGGGAACGAAGGAGTCATGGAAGATATGCAACAGCAGCTTATCTTACACACAGGAGTTCTCAAGTGTCGTCAGTTATCACAAGAATTTTACTTAAGCTGAACTAAGAGCTCTGATATTCAGGTAAAATTTTGCTCCCAATCAATTGCGCAGATCTAAAGCCTCACCGGGTCACTGATTAATAACCACGCTCTTTATATCAGAGATCTTATCATTCTTAATCATACCTTAATGTGTCACATTTTAAGTGACATTCACTTAAATGGTTGAAATATGAAGTCATTTAAAATGTGTTATATAAACAAATGTGATTGAGGATTTCAAGGTTTACGATAAAGAATTGCATTGCTCAAAGCATATAAGGAAACTTGATTTTTAGGCTTGAGGAAATGGATAAGTCACTTAACATGACTCTAATGGATGCTTGGCGACCATGGTACCTCGATGCTCAAGTTGACGGGTAGGTTTGGGATTTTGATTTCCTTACCAAGTTCTCTCAAACTTTGGAATTTTGGTACTTACACGGTACATGTTTCGCTTAGATACACGGAGTATACAGAAAATGACTTTTGTCCTGACATTTGTAACCGTGAAGGCAAGAAAACCCCTCAAACTCATGACTTCCCTCCATTGATAATGGTTATAAGAAAAAAAAAAAAAAAAACTAACGATGGTTTCTGTATTTTGATTCACTTTCTGGTCAGGGAGGAGGTCACATTGCTGCAGAGTACAAGCAGACGGAGTTTGCTGCCATGCTTGACGGATGGTTTGCTTATTACCCCACGTAGTTTGGTTGTGCCTGAGAAGAATAAAAACATTGTTGGTGCTGCCCAAAACACATCAAAACCATGATGACCTAATTTTTGGGCGTTGAGCCCAGAGGCAACTGGGCCGAGTTTTTTGGTCCATTCTTCGTACAGATAGGATTGTAATTTGTATCAACTATTATCATCTGCATTGATATCTTTCGTGTTAATTCGGAGCAATTGTCCCGGTCAAGTGCTCAAAGGTTGTGGGTCCATCCACTTCACGACATAATGGTCGAGAATAAGAATAATTCTATTTAAAATTGAAAGGTGGAGTTTGAAAATGGAGTCCAGGTGGTCTAAAAACTCAACTCCAAGTAAAATAGGAAGAACTTGTTACAGTGACAGCTGTGCGCTTGGATGGGGGCGTGATATAGGGTGTATGTATTTTTATGGAATTTAGGACGACTTTTTGGTTTTTGGAATCAATACCCTCCATGCTCGCGTCAGCTTGCCTAGATTCAATCGCCGATTTCAAGCCCCCCCACTTTCAGTTCAGTTTTCCTGCGGCAAGGGGCAGTAGTTCAACTCATTACCCCATCCAATTTCCCTGGGAAAAGCTATCGGCGCGATTATTGTTGATCCATGGCAGCATCCAATGGGGCGCAGACGCCGTAGAGAGATGCTCTGGGGTGACTGGTACTTGGGATGTAGTAAAACGGGGGGTAATTGGAGTGCAATGAGAGTGCGGGTCATGCTGGTGCCCAATTCCAAAATCAAGGTTGGGTTTAGTTTCCTGAGGCACGGTCACGGTGGGATTAATGTTGCTCGTTGTGAGCACACGAGGGAGGGGCCAAGAGCGAGGCTCTTGGGAGACTGGTACTTGGAATCTCGGAGAACGAGGGGTAATTGGAGTGCAATGAGGGTGCGTGCCGTGCTGGTGCCCATTTCCAAGCATGAGATCCATGTTGGGACCAAAGGAATCTAGTTTCTGCATACATACATAGAAATAATTAAGTATAATGATCAATATTGTGAACCTCCTTTCATAATTAAATAAATTGCTAAAGATATATAGTAAAGCAAGCTAATTAATGACAATATGACATACGCGCTCCCGGTTGCTTAAAGAAGGCCCACCCATAGCCATTGAAATATGATCATGATAAGTAGGTTCTCCATTGAGAGTGTAACTAGAGAAGTGTTCATCTTCCTTATTAGATGCCCTGTAAATTGATGATAGAATGGAAGACATGTAGATGCAGTCAAGGGGGGCAAATAAGATCAGGATATTGTTATTAAAATTCTCAAATAATTAATGAAAATTATATGACTTACTCCTTTGTAGACATGTCCAACCAGTCCTTTCCACATATCAAAGCCTCTATGATATCACCATGGAGGCCATTAAAGACTGGATCAATGACTTTGGTCATATCTCCAATTCCAAAATCAAGATCTGTTGACATTGGTATTCCCAAAATGTCAAGTGCCATCTTCTTGAGAGTCGAAAATTCTCGACTATTGGTATGCCACCAATCCAAGATGTCAAACTCACCATTTATATCAATGCAAGGCTCTACTAAATATCGATCGAGTTCCTTTCTTGAGGCAACTTTGTTACCACGGCATTTTTCCTCCCTCCAAGACCTATTAAGGTCATCGTAATTGCTACCATCATGATATGAAGTGAAGCTATAACCATTATTAGTAGCGACAGAAGAGGATGATGCCTGCTTACCAAGTTCCTTTTTATAATAGTCAAAAATATTATTTAAAGCATTCATAATAGGTGCCAAGTATGTCTGAACTTCCTTACCATAGCATTTCTCGAATGCGAATGTCACGTATTTAAGTTTTTCTCTTGGGTCAAGAATGCTTGCAATTGCCAAAACCGTTCCACACTTGTCAAAATACTTGTCAAATTGTATTTTCATTTGACTCACCATTATGCAAATATTTTGGTCTTTACTTTTTTGCAATTCAAGTAGTTTGAAGTGAATGCCACAAATCTGAGAAAAATACACATTTGCAGTAAGACATCTGCATCCTAAAAGATGACATGAATCATCATATAGTAGTTTCAAAAATTTGTATACTTCTGTCGCCGCATCCCATTCATCCATAGATGGGTCCACAAAGTCACGATTTTTTGTTTTTAAAAGAGAAAATTGAGTTTTCAACTTTAGGGCTTTCTCAAGCACGAGTAAAGCGGAATCCCATCTTAAAGAAACACTATACTTGCCTTGAAAATGGTGTTGCTCTAGAATCTGATCAAAATTCAGTTCCCATTGTAGTCGTTCTTCGTTCATATATCTTGCAGCGTTCCTTATCTTACGAAGTATCCCACCCACCTCATTCCATCCATTCTGAAAAAGAAGGTTTAAAATATCTGTAGTGCAATGGATGTGGAAGATATTTCCGCATAAAGGCAGCTGGCAAGCTCGCTTGCAAAGCCAGGTTTCCAATTTATGAACCATTTTATCATTTGGGAGAGAACTTCTTAAAGTAACAGAGCACAATTTCTTGTCAATGTTCCAATCCTGAAGCAAACTTCTTACTCTTCCAAACAAAGTTTCCGCTGCAATATCATCGCATTGATCTACTTTTTTCAAGGCAATAATCTTTTTCTTTAATATCATACCATCTTCAAGAAATTGTAGGGTGAAACAACAATACACATTCTTCATACGATGGCATATCCAAAACTGAATTATTAAATTGAAATGACAAGAAAGCGTACCAAGATACTTGTAGAGTTTCTCCTTATCTTTTTTGTAGACATGAAGAATGTCAGCCTTTAAGGTATCTTCTGGCCAAAGTTTGAAACTAGGCTGTAAGTTCTTCACGAAAATTTGAAAAAACTCGTGTTTAACCATATCCAATGGATATCCATACTTAATTATCATTCTTGCCACATCCAAGCGACTCCTTTCATTATCGAACACAAAATCCCCACCACCGCCAGCTGTTTCAAGATGAGTACTCGTCATTTTTTCGTGTGGTTCTCCATCTTTCAAACTTCGACAGCTTGACAAGTGATTCTTCAGGTGTGTGGTCCCTTTTTGGCTGGACCCGTCGAATTCCCTTTTACAATGTTTACACATGGCCTTGTCATTCCCGTCTATTATAACCTTGTCGAAGTCGTTCCAGATCTTAGATACCAACTTTCTTTTTTTAGAAGATGAGGGTGTTGTTTAAGTTTCCTCAGGTCTCAAATCGTCCATTTTGTGTACCGATCGACTTCCTATTAACAAATACGCAAGTAAAGGAAAAAAACCTGCATCATACATTTTGCTGTATAGTACAATATACTAATATAACTGAGTATAAATGGTTGGTTATGCAATTCTTAGAACAAAATGATAAATATAGGGGCAGGCCCACATTCGGGCTAGCTTGGAGGATGATCATGCCCCTAAAATAAAACTACCATACATTATTTTATTATATTAAATAACTACAATACTACCAAAAAAATCTTACAACTTGAATTTTGTGCTCGAAAGTTCTCTAGGTCTGAGATAATTATACAGATATGATCACTTGTGTATAAAATATATTTAATAACTTAATATGAAATCAACTTTAACATTTTAAGCATAATGAATAAATCATTCGGTGCGTGATCATACAAATGCGAGTCAAGTTCGGAATAGGTTTTTCATCCAAGCTGAGTTAATGAAGGAAGCACGTCGGGTGACTAAGCATACGTTTCATGCTTGTTTGAGTAATAGCAATGAGATTCCCAAATATCATGCTAAGAATAGCCAGGATTTTTAAAAGAATATGCCATTCGTTTGTTGAGGAAAAATTAAAAATTAAAAATTCATGCTGGTTGCCTAGCTCGAAGATTGAAATACAGAACTGGAAACGTACGCCAAAATATTTGAACAAACTAAGTTGTGTTTGGAGACTCAATTTATCTCAAATCAATTGTTGATGGGATCTGCTATTTTTTCGATTTTTCATAAAAAAATTATACTCATCTAAACCTATTTCGTATATTTCAATCTAAAAAATTAAATTCATATCAATTTAAAAAAAATAAAATTAAACACATCTCAATAATACTCATAAAATATTATTATTCACAACTCAACTCATCTCAATATTCAAACGCAGCATTATCAAATTGCACAAATACATACCTGAAACTCACGGCAAGAAGAAACCCTGAACTAAGAAGATGACTTGGAGAGATTGCTCAGGTCTCTGTACCTTAAAGAAAAGAGAAATATATGCAGCTAGCTAGCTGATCTGCCTCTGCTTCTGCTTCGGCTGGGGAATAAGATGAGCAACTTATATAAATATATATATATATATATATATATATTGCAGGCAAGAAGGTAATAGATATTATTGAAAAAATAAAAAAATAAAAAGAAATTCATGCTGGTTGCCTAGCTCGAAGATTGAAATACAGAACTGGAAACGTACGCCAAAATATTTGAACAAACAAACTAATAGATCAAATTACACGAATACATACCTGAAACCCACGTACAGCAAGAAGAAAGCCTTAGAACTAAGAAGATGGCTCGAAGAATTTGCTCAGTTCTCTGTCATTGATAGAAAGAGAAAATATAGGCAGCTAGCTAGCTGATCTGCCTCTGCTTCTGCTTGGGAATAAGATGAGCAACTTATATATATTGCAGGCACGAGGGTTATTTCTAGCCCTTCGGTGTGACTTTTTTACTTTTTAGCCCTATCCGGAGACTTTTCCCCCACTACCGCGTGCATGGGACTAATTTCTTGCGTAATTTCTGGCTAGTTTCCTGGTTCTTTAATGAAAAAAATAATCCGAATGCGGATCGGATATGCATCAACTCTGTGTACAGTAACCTATCGGATGTTGACTATAATAGTATTGCTTGACCTATAAAAGTCGTACAGACCGAAAATCAAACCACCATGGCTTTTTTGCACTTACTATTAATTAAACTAATCGGACTCCGAAAGGGTTTTCCAAACCAACACGTATTCGAAATATTATACTTTTATTTGTTATGAAATAAAATACTATGAAACCCAAAAAAATAAGACACGCCGTTTCGTTTGGCACAGAAACATGCACGTATCTTCCATTAACTCCAATTCTGCAACATTAATAAAACAATATTTTGGATCTTAAAGTATTATCAAATCATTTCATAATATCAAATTAACAATTTGCTTTGATTATTATCAAATCGTGTGATTTAATTTGTGAAAATATTATAAAAAAATTAAACGACAATTTTAATTTTCATAATAATGAAAATATTCATCTCAATCATTTTAATGTAATTTTCTTATCAATAAGGACTTATATTTTGTATTCAATCAAAATTAAAAATAATAAGGATATAACCACAAAGTTCTACTCCTCTTCTCCATTATAATTTCTACTTTATTTTAATTGCTTTCAATTTCTGTATACACCTCTTTTTTTTTTTTTTTTGTTATTCTGTATACACCTTGTCAAATTAAATATAGAGTCATTCTAGATTATATATATTGGAAATCTTCGACAAAAGTGAATATATTTACAATCAGATGGCACTTGTTATGGGAGATCCCATGCAAAAACTACGAATTTTAGGATAGAAAGAATACTATATATGTTTCTTATGGGATAGTGCATATATTGGCTGCAGAGTGGGAAGAGGAAAATGCTTATTTATAAACCAAAAAAGAAAAAAATAAAAGGGGAAAATAAGAGACTTTGACTTGTAAGCGTGTCATAGACGGGGAGGGAGAGACAATTATCCGATTTCTATGCTTGCATCTAACAAAGTGAGACTTTCGAGTTCATTTTTGACTTTTTTTTTTTGTCGGTATTGATCAATGACCCGATGCAATATCCGACGAGATTTTTTGCACTGTTTATATGGGGTTTCTCAAACTTGTAGCATGTCTGCTTCCTTACAAGGCATCCACGTCTTTGTTTCCTCGTTTATAAATGAAGATGCCAAGGATGTTCTTTGCATGAGTTTGTCATATTCCTAACAAAGCAAACCCAGATCAACATGATGAACATTAATGCCCAGCGTTCCAAAGAAGTCTTTTTTGCATTCTTAGCGTCAATGTCCGAACTCTTGCGTAAACCATTAGATCCACCTGCAGCAACACACAACCTAGAGTGGCAGGACATAATCATGTCGTTTTGCTTCACATCAGCCATTGCAATAGCACTCCAATCCCAGCGAACTCACTCGAGATTTCCTCCATCTCTTTATCTGCTTTGTTTCGCTATGTTACTCATTTTCTCTGCCCTCTTTGTTGCCAAATTTATTAGCTCAAAGTTTCCCACCGCAGCCCGAGCACTGGAGTTACTGGCAGTCTACGTCGCCGCCGCTGCATTCTTCCTTGCCATATCCATTCCCCTGCCACTGCCCCTCAAGTTCGCCACATGGGCTATCTGTGCAGTCTCATTGCTCGCTATTATCATCTGCAATATCTTGTAAGTGTGTGTGTAAACAAAATTATGTCTTGCTGTTGTACGAATATCAATGAAATGCTTGTAAGATTATTTTTGAGAGAGAGAGAGAGAGAAAGCAGTTATGATAGTTGAAATCTGTTGTAGTCATAGTGTGTGTTTTAGGTAATTATGTGAGCCAGACATGTTGAAGTACCGATGAGTATTTCGGTTTTATATATATATATATATATAAAGGCATTATCTGTTATTGTTTCCAACAATATCCATGTGTAAATAATATTATTGCTACTTTAAGAAATCTCTCTCTCTCTCTCTCTCTCTCTGTGTGTGTGATAATGATGCACGATTTCCAGAAGCTTTACTCACAACGAACTTCTTGTGGTATATCATATATGTTCGGAAATGAAACAAAAACAGTACTGCAAGTGTTAGTGTCGGAAAGGAAAAAAAAAAGACCATTTTATGGGAACTGCTAATAAGAGAGAGTAAAAAGGCTTCCGATTATTATGTTCCAGATCAGAAAGAATTCCTCACGAAGCTTCTCGGTATTGGGATTTCGTTGACTAATTTCCAACAATTTTGAAGCTCATTCATGTTTGGTTGTTGAAATCAGATAAATCTATTTCAAACCAATTATTAATGAGATTCACTATAATTTTAATTTTTTATAAAAATGTTAAACTCATCTGAATATTCTTCATATATTCACATATATATCTTAATTTATTTACATTCAAATACATCTTAATAAACCTACAAAACATTACTATTTACAAATCAATTCAAATTGTCTAAAATAATAGGTGAGAAATTAGTATTAATTTGGAATAACATGTAGTAGATTCAGCGGAACTAAGTTGTAGAAATAGAATTTGCTTCATTGACATTACAAAATATTATTTTATAAAATTCAAACAACCAATCTTGAAACTATACGAGGTTAAAAAAAAAAAAAAACTCATCAAATATTTTGATAATTTTCATAAGCAAAATAATAATTAGCAACCACTACAAGAAAACTGGTCATTTGCGGCGTTTTTAAAATTGTTACAAATAAAATCGCCGCAAATAAGGGGTATTTTCAGCGATTTCCATGCCGTCGCTCAATTCCAGCGCGAAATTGAAATTTGGAGAGGGAGGATTTACTGTTTTATTTTTTGCGGCGAGTTTTTACTTATTGCAGCGATTTTTGTCGTCGTAATAGATAATTTTAACTGTAGCGACATTTGCTTTCGTCGAATAGGATCATCGACGCAATAGTTAATTTTTGCGGTGAAAATTATCGTTGTAAAAATACACATTGTCGCCGTAAAATAGACGTGGACTAGTTTGCGGCCAATTATGGGTTATTTGTGGCGACAGAGAAGCGCCGGAAATATTGTGTTTTCTATTTACCCCCCGGGCACCTTATTTTTCCCACCCTTCCCGATACTTCCTCCCCTCTCTCTCACTCTGATCTCTTTCTCTCTCTCTCTCTTCTGTTCTCGACTGCGATTGTCTACTCTGGTGCTATTGTCGCCGCCATCTCGCCTCCTCCCCGACGCTAGTGAGCTTGTATTTGAGATTTTTGGTCTCCATCCATCTCTCTCTCTCTCTCTCTCGTCTTCGCAAAATGGTTTTTGATTCCCAGTGCCGTTGTCTTCTCGCCGCCTCGCCAACACCAGTGAGTTTTTCTTTCACTATTTTAGGCTTAATCGATCTATCTCTCTCTCTCTAACTGCCGCTCGGTGACCCCTTCTCCCTACATAGAACAACCATTTTCGTTTTTCATGACTATGATTTGGTTGCGTTAGGTCATGAGAAATGTTTTCCATTCACAAAGCCCTAAGGAATCGAGCCCCTATGTGTCCCTAATTTCTTGCCTAATTTCAACCCAATTTCTGTTGTTTTCTTTATAATTTCGTGTTACAGTGTTATATAGCGTCTGTAGTGACTTTATAATTTTGTGGGAATGAGATTTTCATTTTTTAATTTGTAGAAGGAGAAAGGCCAAAGACTTTGGTTGAATAATGTGCACATTGAGCTAAGATTTTGAGTTTAGGCATCAATCCTTGGCTGGCCTTTGGCCTGAGTTGCAAGAGGCAGAAACTCATTTTGAAGGTCAAGCCTAACCTCAGTAGTCTTGGCTTTCCTGACAGTGAGTGTGGAGTTGAAATCAGTCCGTTATCTTTTTCCATATTTGCATTAGCCATCAATTAGAGTTCTTGATTTGGCTATGACACCATTGACCTAAGGTGGATATGCCCCTGGATAAGAATGTAGGAATCCACCGAATTGTTTTTAGTAGTAGTTCTTTTACATGCCATAGACGCATAATATCATTAATATTAGATTTTTGGATTTCTTCAGTTACCTTGTAAGTATATTTGATTTATGTTGGATGTTAAATTTATTTTATGTGGAGCACGTTTGACTAATTATTGTGATTATGATCATCATTGCAGGGCTTATTCTTTTGGTATTTCATTTTTTTTTCTTTTCTTAACCTGCTTTTTAACTTCTTCTTTTTTTTTTTTTTTTAATGAAATGTGCTTTTATATTGTGTCAATATTGGAAAAGTTTTATGGTAAGTAAAAGGAATTAATTCTATCACTTATTACCTATCAAAAAATAAAAAAAAAAATGAATTAATTCTACAAAAATAGGCATAAGTCACACTTGCTTATAAGTGACAGCCATATGAAACTAAATTGAAAGTGGTATATAGGAAAGGAAAGTGAGATAACAAGGCACTCGCTTGAGCTTAAATCCATCTCAAAAGTTATTTCTCTTGGTGGAAAGAAATATATCTTGAAAGGGAAAGTTGAAAATTTGTAACATGAAAATTTGGAAATGAAATTTGAAACTGTTTGTAGAGGTGAATGTTATTGTTTGGCCAGGAATTCAAACAATTTATAACCATGTGCAATTATGCCCCTGGGTATGTGATGGTTCACTTAAACAATACCTTTTGACATAAAATACAAACTTATTGGTCCTGAAAATGCTTGAGTGGAATGAATGTCTTTCCTGACTTGTATTGAGTCATTGCAGCAGAATTTGCTGCCTAAATAGTTTGAGATTTATATTGTGAGGTTTTGTGCATTATGTTCTGTATTTCTTTAGATTTTTCTTTCATGCCAAGTTAATGGAAGTACATAACAACCTCCAGCTTCCATCTGTAATCTGTAAAAGCAAAAGGCGTTAAATATGATCGAGACTGACTATTGAAATTGTATCTTGATCATAATTAAGCTGGTTGATTATCCAGTACTATTGATAATCTCCCAGCTTATTTCAATAAAATTAAAAGAAAGACAGTTTTAGGATCTCTCTTTTATGATTAAGTCAAAAGACTTCTCACATGCGAGTTAAGCATTCACTTAGCTTAACGAGTGAACGCAACAACTGGAATATCCTATTAAATCAGAATATATTGAATTTGGAAACTCTAGTTGATGATTGTCCCTTTATTGTTGGGCTAGTTTCACTTAGTTTCTGCTCCTGTCATTGTTTGAATTCCTGGCCAAACAATTACTGGGTGAGGAAGAGGTAACATCTATCTACTTTTTTCCTCTCTACTTTTTTCCAATTACTGGGTGAGGAAGAGATAACATCTATCTGCCTGTTGGTTCTATGTAATTTCTTAGTAAGTTTGGTCATATTAGTAGTTTGGATCTTTTTTGAGTATGAAAAAAGGACTATAAACCAATCCATAGTGTATGTAATTTCTATGTAATTTCTTAGTAAGTTTGTTCATATTACTGGTTTGGGTATGCAATAAGTGGGTATGCAGTAAGCTCACTTGGAGGCTTATATTTGTGACATTTTATTCGATTTTCATTCTCAAGCTTGGTTTATTATAAAATTTTTCATTTTATGGCACTTCCACCTTGTAATGTAAGGTCTATTGAACCATCTATTCAGAAAATGTTCTATTCTTAAGCAGGGTGGCATTCTTGTATTGGGACCTGAACCTTGGATGCCTGATGGTTTCATAATGATGCCTGAGTGCTTAAATCAGGATTGCTTTCTTTACCTTTCATGGTAATCTTTGGTATTGTCATGTTAGTTTCCTTGGGAAGTTGTGCTGTATTCTTAGGCTTAGCTTAGACTACTTGGCTTCAGAAGTGCTCGTGTTTAATTCAAGCATTGTTTGTAATTTGTAGTTGCAGTTGGCTACATTTGAATGCAGATGTTTATCAGGTAGCTCTTGGGTTGCAACTGTAAAAATAATGGACAAAGCACTAATTATATGTCATCTTTTGTTTTTATTGGTTTTGAACAACAGGATGGATATATGTTTGATAAAGAAAGGAGATGCTCATTATTCCTCAAAGGGAAATTATATTGATATTTAATTGTTCAAATCAATATCAATTTAATATTGATATGCTAATTTTTTTTTAATTTTGTAGAAGAGTATATCAGCTTGTAGTAGTGCAAATGCATGCATATGGACCACCCAGGTGGCCTGCTTTTTGAGCCAGACTTGAAGGCTATAATAAGCTTATTTCATGTATCCTGTTTAATGCATTTTTTTTTTAATTTTGTTAAACGCAATTTCCAGCGATTTCAAATCGCTGGTTTTTTTTTTAAATACTGTAACACTATTTGCAGCGATACAATGTCGCAGGAAATAATTATATGCAGCGATATAAATCGCCGAAATTCTTATTTGCAACAGAGAAAATCGCCACTAAAACTCCTCAACGACCATGGTTTAACAGACTTTGCGGCGAATTATTAGCTATTTGCGGCAAAAAATAATCGCCGCAAATAGTGTTTCCCAACGATTATATAAGCAATCGTAGGCATTTTTTGTGGCGTTTATATTCACTATTTGCGGCGATTGTTTTGCGCTGCAAATACTTCTATTTGCAGCGATTTTTTGTAAATCGCTGATAAAATTATAAGCAACCACTTTTTGGCGTCCAATCTGCAACGATTATAAAAACGCTACAAATAACTTTTTGCAGCGTTTTTTAGACTTTTAGCAACGAATTTATAGCGCTGAAAATGACCAATTTTCTTGTAGTGAACTTCTTTTCTAAGATCATCCTAAACAAATTAATTCGGATGATCAAAGTCTAATCTCTTTAAGAGTAAAACTGTCAGTCTAAACATCAAAATAACAAATCTTGGCCGAACAATAATATTAAGCCTTGATCGAGCAAATTGTTTTTTTTTTTAAATCTTACTTGAGCTCATGTCAACTGAACTCTCATATTTGGCTCATTTTCTTTCTTTGACTAAATTTTAAGAGCCCCTTCAGATATTAATAATATATCAAAATATCTATAAATAATAGGGAAGTAGTTCGTTAATAATAATAAAATAATATAAAAATAATAGTAATATAATAATAAATAATAATAAAATAATTTAAAAATATCTAAATTTTCCAATCGTAATATTATTCTCATGTCTTACTTACTCGTGCTTTTGAAAAACACGTCATGACCCCACATCACTGTATGCTTATTCATCTGTCTTTTTTCTCTTTTAATAATAATAATAATAATAATAGAGACTTTTGGTCCTTTCCACACATGTTCTTAATAATAATACAAGAAGGTGTTCTTTCCACAGCCTACACACTATTGAACTCTCAGCTTGCAGATCTCTTAACTAAGGCTCTGCATTCCCCTATTTTCTACTCCTTGTTGCTCAAGATGGGAGTTACTGACCTCCACTCTCCATCTTGCGGGGAGATATTAAATCGGGCAATACAGTAATCACAGTAGCTTACCATGCCACCTCATCTACGTAAGCTGCCAGGAGTCATCCTAGTAATCAGCAAATCATGCAATTAGAAGATGATTCCAGAAGCAAACAAAGATAGCATTCTGTTAGGATTTTCTATAAAGTTTGTTAGGCATATATTCTTTATTATTTTTGCCTTCATGTCATTACTCTATATAGAGCAAATGACCACATTGTAATGTGATAGTTTTTGTCAGTACAGAGCATATTCATTCCCTCTGCTTTCTTCCTTATCAAAATCAAAACCAATATTTTATGTGAGATGATATAAAAAATTTGTGTCTCATGACTCTCATCCCACTTTTCAAGCTTACCCTTATTAGTCTTTGAGATGATAGGAGAGAAATTAATAATAATTGGAGATAACATGTCTTAGATTCAGCGGATCAACCTATGTTGTAGTAACAAAATTTTCTTCATTGACATTACAAAATATTATTTTATAAAATTCAAACGACCAATCTTGAAACTATGTGAGATTAAAAAAAAAACACTCATCGAATATTTTTATAATTTTCGTAAGCAAAATAATAATCAGCAACTACGTACTTTTCTAAAATCATCCTAAACAAATTTGGATGATCAAAAGCTAATACCTTTAAGAGTAAAATAAGAGGAGGGTGCTGCATAAGTTTCCTCAGGTCTCTCATCATGCATTTGTAAGACCCCAAAAGTTTTGATTTTGTTTACTGACTTCCTATTAACAAATACACAAGTAATTGAAAAAGACCTGCATCATACATTTTGCAGTATGGTACCATATACTACTATAACTGTGTATAATTGGTATAGCAATTTTAAGAAGAAATTTATAAATATAGGGGTAGACCAGCATTCTGGGTGGCTTGGAGGATGATCATGCCCCTGAGAAATTTCTAAAACTTCTGTAGGAACAGTTGGTGTTTTGCATGAAGGGTTCCTCAAAGTTTTTTTTTGCTCCTCAGATAATTCCTAATTTTGAGTTTTGACCCGGCCCATTAATTCTTAAAAAATAAAAATTATGTTTGAATGTATGCAAAAACTTAGGTTTCTCAAAGTTTTCAGATCAGTTTCATTAAAATAAAGGGCAAGCATGAAAACTGTACGTAGATAAGAAACAAAAATTAAACAGCCCGAAAAAATCCCAACACATGCAACATATACGATCGAACACCCAGCCATCTTGATACATCGTGTTCCATCTCTAGAGTGAGAAAGTATATATTCTCTCTAGAAAAACTCCATTTCCGTGAGAGCCATCGCCGGAGGGGAGGGTGGAGCTGTGTCTCTTACCCTCCTCTTCTTCTCCTTTTCATTTTCGTACTGTATCTACACTTTTAAAGTAGTGTTTTTTCTCTCTTCTCTCCACCGGTTCGGTTTTGACTAGATCTGCTGCTATTCGGCCGTCACCCCCCTACACGTGCCCCACCACCCCTTCCTACAGTCGCCGATCTGCTGGGACAGAGCGGAGTTGCGTCAAAAAGGTCCTTGCGTGGCCCTCACATGCGGATTGTTTCTGTGCGTATTCCCTACCCGCTGCCACACAATGACCCTTCCAATGGCAACACGCGTCGTTCCAGCAGCTTTGTCTAGCCGAAATCTTCCAGATCTACGCCATCCGGCTTCCTTTCCATCGGCACGTAGCTGTCATGCACCATTACAGGCGCGCGGGAATGCAGATGATCGGCATATCTGTCCACTCGATGCCGATTTTTCCCTTATGTTATCGCTTCCCCTAACCGTGATCTTGATGAAGGGATTGAGGATCTCTCCAAAAATCATCTCAAGACAACAAGCAGCAGTGTACCTGCCAATCTTACCGTTTTCAGCGGAGGTTCCACCGCTATTAGCGGTGGTTTCATTGTTCGCAATTTTTTACGAATAGCTTATTTCCATATTTTAAGATGGCGTCCTCTTTGTAGGACATGGGTGACGATCAAGAAATTAGTCGTAAAAATCTATTTTTTTTCCTTTTATCCACCACTTTGCACTGTTGTTATTGTTATGAGGTGCTTGTTGGGAAACTTCATCCCTTCCTCTTGTATCAATTTATCTAATGAAATTTACTAGCTTGATTAAAAAAAAAAAAACTCCTGGCCATCGTTATCTCATTGCCAGCTTGTAGTCTTCCCAGCTTATTGATGGGGATTTGTTGAATTTACTCGTGTAATTATGATAATTAACAACAATACCCCTAAAACAAACAAACCTTACAACGCACTAATTTATACTATAAATTTTGTACTCGAAAGTTCTCTCTGAGATAACTGTGTAGATATGCAAGTTGGTTGCCTAGCTATCTAGGTCGCTCGAAGATTGAAATACATACAGAACCGGAAACGCCAAATTAAATATTTGAACAATGAAACAAATAGATCATCAAATACGTACCTGAAACTAATGGCAAGAAGAAAAGCTCAAGAACTAATTAGTTGTGTTTGAGAAGTGAAGTATTCTCAAATATTCTGCAAATAGGAATGAAAAAATAATGACAGAATATTTAATAGTAATAAAAAATAAATAATCAATAATAAATAATAATAAGATATTTTGAGAATACCTTTCAATACTCAAATTAGGCCAAGTTTCAGAGTTTACTCGATTGGATTTCTATGCATATAAATCAATAGAAAGAGAAATATATATTATATGAGTCTTACTAGTATGCCGTCTAGCTTTGACTATTAGGCTTGATTGCTAGCACAAAGTTTATTTATTTTTATTTTTTATATTTTAAATTTTTTTTAAAATATAAAAAATATCAATGTATTAAAAATTAATTTTTTAATTATTAAGTAAAAAAAATAAAAAAATAAAAAAATATATAAATACTACTCAAAATAAAGAGACAAACTAAAACGGCATATTAGCCTTTTCAGCTAGCTCTAGACGCTTCTGTTTCTGCTTCGGAATACGATCAACTTATTGATATTAATTTACTGTCGTTTCAAAGCTCTCGTGTGAACTAATTAGCAACACCTGACTTTTTAAGTTTGGACTCTTTTACCAATTCTCTTCATCCTGAGACTTTTTCTCGCGATTGGACGGGACTAGTTTCTTGCGTAATTTCTAGCTAGTTTCTGGTTCTGATACATGCATATATACCAGTCACGGTATTCACATTTAAGGTATATTTTATTTTAAATAAATATTAGAAAAATAAAAACAAAAACGTTCTGTTTGTATAGGAAAATATAATTTTTTTTTATCATTAATTAATATTTATAATTCTATATCATATACTCTATAAAAAATACTCTCATATTTTATAAAAAAACATCTTCACACTCAATAAAAAATTATAGACGTAAAATATGAGAGTAAATAGTGAATATGCATAATAAATCCCTAATAAAAGTTAAGGTACCGTACTTACAATTTGTCTTACCTAATTGTATATTTACCATATGGCAGTTTGAGACGTAATTTTTTCGAATATCATCACATAATATACTATTTATTTTATTTTTATGAGTTTTTTTTTTTGGTTGTTGAGAAATTTGTATATATGAAAGATTAATTTAAATATTTACCCTTTATTTTCGTCTCTACCTTGTGGTTACATGAAAGATGAGAAGATATAACTATATTAATATAATTATATTCTCCTTACGTAATCCTGCCGTTGTTGAAACTAATTAATAAAGTTATATTTGTACTTTTATAGAATTAAAAGAAAACACACTCGTTTTTCCTTTATTGTTTTAACAATTAAAAAACCATGACCAGCTAATATTGTCGGCAACCTAAACTTGTTTTAAGAGCGGAGAGGACACGTGTCCCTCTTCTACACTCCTCGACCTCGTGACATCACCTTTTCTTTCTAGAAGCTGGGAAATGAAGAATAGTAAAGGGTAGGTAATTAAGAGGTACCATCGTCCAGAAAATGCACTGACCCATGACTAATAAATGAGTAGTAAGAATATAATAATTCTATCATCATCTTATATATAATTTTAATTTATGTAAATCAGACGTACTTCTTTTTAAAAAAATTGATAAATTTGAGATGTATATATAAAAAAAAAAAATACACTTTTTAATAATGACTCCTGTATGTTTTCAAAAGAAGTAAACAAAACATACATATTCTACTATTGTATATATGAAGCAAATAGTTAATTTGTTTTATGAAGATGAAATTTATTTTGTTCATAAAATTGATCTTCTCAATTCATGTGAAGTTTTCTTTTACTACAAGGCTCATGCCTAGGTCTACATTATTTGTATATATGATGATGATCTTGAAAGTTTAATGTTTTGAACTAAATAAATGAAAATATAAAATAAAAAGAAACAAGAATAAAACGTTAATTTGACATTATTTAGTACGCTAACCGTTATGATTGGACCACTTTTTTTTAGATAATGGGCAAAAAAATTATTAGATGGTCTTATTTTTAAATAACTCATACCATATGGTATTATTTCTAAAAACAATCACACATAAACCTAGTTCTGAGCTTGTCACACCACAACAAGAGGATGACCAAATTTACCTAAAACTTTTTCAAAAGAAATCTCAGGGGTAAAAATGTAATTTTATATACAAGACAATACAATTTAATTAATGCAAAATAGACAAAAAGAAAAAGATATAAAAAAAGAAAACAAGAGGCAATAATCATCTAAATTAAAATCTTGATAATTTTACTTGCCAAACAAAAAATATTTTAGAATCTCATGGACAAAATGGTAACCCATCAAACACAAACCTCTAGGATAAAGAGGTAATTTTACCCATGAAATTAATAAATTAGAACCTCAAGAATAAAGAGGTAATTTTGCTCATCAAACATAAACCTCAAGAACAAAAAATTAGTTTTTCTTTGCTCATTAAGCACAAACTTTAAGGACAAGAAGATAATTTTTTACCTTCTCCAACCGAACACAAATTATAATCCATGCTAGTCACATGCTTTAAGGACGGTAGTTTTTTAACCGAACACAAATTACAATCCATGCTAGTCACATGCTCCGATAGCTTTTATTAATAGAATAGATGGATTGACCTACGTGGCCGACCAATAAGTACTGCTAGACATGCTCTTTAGTATAAATTATATGTTTTTTTTTCTTTTAAATAACTTTTAAATATTTTTATTTTTTTAAAAAAATATATATATACCAATATATTAGTAGTCATTTCTTTAACCATTAAAACAAATTTAAAAAAATTAAAATATATAAGTTGTCAACTTGCATCTTCCTAGAATAAATATACATGATCCGAATAATGAGACAATGACATTTAGCGGATCGGATATTCGAAGACTTTATGTGCGGTAGCCTAAGCAGTCACATAGCGGATCTTGATTATCATAGTATTTCCGCAGCACTTAAAAGATACAGATCCGCCAAAGGCCATAGGCCTGATGGCCATGGCATAACACCCATTTTAAAACTCTTGGATTTGACCCCCTCCAAAAAAACAAAAAACAAAAATCCGAAAATCAAACCACCGATCCGATGACTTTTTGTGGCACTTCCGAATTAAACTAACCGAAGTTACGGAACTCCAAAAGAGTTTTTCCAAACCAACACGTATTCAAAATATTATACTTTTATTTGTTATAAAATAAAATATTATGAAACCAAAAATAAAAAATAAAAAATTAAATCCAGAGACATCCTAGATTATATATATCGGAAATCTTCAACAAAACTGAATATATTTACAATCAGATGGCACTTTTTATGGGAGATCCCATGCAAAAACTACGAATTTTAGGACAGCTGAAAGAATACTATGTTTCTTATGGGATATTAGTGCATTCGCTGCAGAGTGGGAAGAGGAAAATGCTTATTTATAAACCAAAACAGAAAAAAAGAAAAGAGGAAAATAAGAGGTTGTGACTTGTAAGCGTGTCATAGACGGGGAGCATCTAACAAAGTGGACTTTCAAGTTCCTTTTTGCCCTTTTTTTTTTCGGTATTGAATGACCCGATGCAATATCCGACGAGATTTTTGTTTGCGCTCAGGATATCGGATCTGGGAAGTTGGAAGATCATCGGACTTTCGACCCGTCAGCACCTTTTTGCTCTGTTTCTATGGATGAAATGATCCGATTCCTCGATCTTCTAGTATGTCTACTTCCTTATAAGTATCTACGTCTTTGTTTCCTTGCTCGTTTCATTATAAATTATAATGATGCCAAGGATGTTCTTTGCATGAGTTTGTCAAATTCCTAACAAAGCAAACCCAGATATCAACAAGATGAACATTGCCCGCCGTTCCAAAGAAGTCTTTTCTGCTTATTTAAAATCGATGTCCGAACTCTTGTCTAAACCGTTAGATCCACCAGCAGCCACACAGAACCTAGAGTGGCAGGACATAATCATGTCGTTTTGCTTCACATCGGCCATTGCAATAGCACTCCAATCCCAGCAAACTCACTCGAAATTTCCTCCATCTTTTTATCTGCTTTGTTTCGCTATGTTACTCATTTTCTCTGCCCTCTTTGTTGCCAAATTTATTAGCTCAAAGTTTCCCACTGCAGCCCGAGCACTGGAGTTACTTGCAGTCTTCGTCGCCGCGGCTGCATTCTTCCTTGCCATAGCCATTCCCCTACCACTGCCCCTCAAGTTCGCCACTTGGGCTATCTGTGCAGCCTCATTGCTCACTATTATCATCTGCAATATCTTGTAATTGTGTGTGTATATACATGTATTATGTCCTGTTGTTGTACGAATATCAATGAAATGCTTGTATGATCATTTGAGAGAGAGAGAGAGAGAGAGAGAGAGAGAGAAATTACGATAGTTGAAATCTGTTGTAGTACTCATAGCGTGTGCTTTAGGTAATTATGTGAGCCAGACGTGTTGAAGTACCGATGGAGTATTCCGGTTTTATATATATTATATATAAGGGCATTATGATCTGTTATCGTTCCCAACAATATCCATGTGTAAATAATATTATTGCTACTTTAAGAATCTCTCTCTCTCTCTCCCCCCCCCCCCCCCCCCCCCCTCCTTCTCTCTCTCTCTCTGAGAATGATGCACGATTTCCAGAAGTTTTACTCGCAATGAACTTCTTGTGGTATATCTATCATATATGTTCGGAAATGCTCACAAAAAACAAGACCTTTTATGGGAACTGCTCATAATAGAAAGTAAAAAGGCTTCCGATTATTATGTTCCAGATCAGAAAGAATTCCTAAAACAAATGAAAGAAAACAGTTTTCTTTCCTTCGCCGGCCCTCGGTATCAAGCATCACGAAGCTTCTCGGTATTGGGATTTCGTTGACTAATTTCCAACAATTTTGAAGCTAATTCGTTTGCATTTGAGTTGAGTTGAATTAAGTTGAGTTTTTTATGAATAATATAGAGTTAAGATGATAGAATAAGTTTTGTGAGATTCACTTAATATTAGTTTAGAGGTATTTATAGGAAGTTGAAAAAAATTATAGGTCCCACGTGTAGAGAAGTGTTAAATTAAAAAAGGTTGTGGGTCTCACTTATAAAAAGGTTTTGAGTTGAGATGAGTTTAGTAATTTTAGAGTTGAGTGTTTAGATGTTAGATTTAGCTTAAAATTAGACTGAATTGAATTAAACTCAGATGAGTTTAACAACCAAACGAAGCTTTAAATTATGATTAGTTGTTGAAATTAGTTCAATCTATCTCAAACAAAACTTGCTGCTTTCTTAACTTTTCACAAAAAATTAAATTCATCTCAACTTACTTCATACATTCAAACACTTATCTCAACATATTTATATTCAAACACATTTCAATATAATCTATAAAATATTATTGTTTATAAATCAATTAAATAATTTAAAATCGCCTCAACATTCAAACGTAGCTTAAGTCTTTGAGATGATAGGTGAGAAATTGGTATTAATTTGGGATAACTTGTCGTAGATTCAGCGGAACTATGTTGTGGAAACAGGATTTGCTTCATTGACATTACAAAATATTATTTTATAAAATTCAAACAACCAATCTTGAAACTATACGAGATTAAAAAAAAAAACACTCATAGAATATTTTGATAATTTTCATAAGCAAAATAATAATCAGCAACTTTTCTAAAATCATCCTAAACAAATTCGGATGATCAAAATCTAATCTCTTTAAGAGTAAAACTGTTAACCTCGTTTGGATATAAGAAGAGTTTCATTTCATCTCATTATTAAAAATTTTTCAAATTTTTACATAAAATATAATAAACAATTTATCTTTTTTAAATCTCAAAACAATAATAATATTAAAAAAATAATATTCTAACAATATTTTATTCAACTTTTATTTAAAAACATCTCATTTCATCTTACTATCCAAATCCATCTTAATCTAAACATCAAAATAAAAAATCTTGGCCGAACAATATTAAGGCTATGTTTAGTTGTTGAATTAAACACAACTAATCTCAAATCAATCATTAATAAGACTTATTACTTTTTCAATTTCTCCTAAAAAAATTAAATTCATCACAACCTACTTCATACATTTCAATTTAAAAAGTTAAACCATCTCAACCTTAACAAGTTAAATTCATTTCATTGAGATCCACAAAATGCTACCATTTACAACTTAACTTAACTTATCTTAATATTCAAACGCAACCTAAGCCTTGATCAAGCGAATATTTGTTTTTAAATCTTACTTGAGCTCATGCTGAATGAAATCTCATATTTGACTCATTTTCTATCTTTAACTAAATTTTAAGAGCTCGCTTAAAATGCTTAAAAATATCTATAAATAATAGTGAAATAGTTTACAAATAATAATAAAATAATATGATACTAATAATAATAATTTGGGCATTATAATATACTACAATAATAATAAAATTTAAAAAGTGTTTAAATTATTTTAAAAAAATCTGGACAATTTAAGCATGATATCAGAATTTTTTATTAAAAAAAAGTGCTATAAAAATATTTTTTTAAAGTTTTAAAGTCTTATTTAAAAAAAAAAGTCTTAAAAACCTATATGAAATCCGGTTATAACCTAGATATCCGGATTTATAGTAAAAAAAAGTGAAAAATCCATATATCCAATTACAATCCGAATATTCAGATTGAATCCGGTTATCCTCCTGGCCCCTAGAATATTTTCGGATTAATTCGGGTAAATAATTGCCCAGATTGTAGCATTGGGATCCGGATTCGGTTATAGCCGGATATCCGGATCCGGTTACACAGCCCTAGTCCTGACTAGCTAGCTAGTAACATTATAATTTTTTATTATCCACAAAAGTTCGATCGAGTTAAATATTCCGAGGGAGAAACACTCACATTTGCAGCCATTGCATGCAACTATTCCTTTATCTAGTTTTCATATGATTGAAAGGAAAAATAAAGATTCATTTTTTTCACATAAAATTATAATATGAGTAATTTAATTTTGCATTCTAGTCCCTAGCTATCAAATGACTTATACGTCGTACGTTATGAACTTGAGGTTAATAGTTGTCGTCTACAATTGCTGCTTAAAGACATGGCGCCATGGAGCTTGAAGAGCAATGTTGTCGTTTGAGGCTTGGGATTTACTTGAAGTGTGCATTTTGGGTCCTTTAGTACTGTTGTTTTAGTTGTCATTTTACTATTATTTCCTTTTCTGTTATGGCTTATGCTATCACTATTGTATCGGTATAAGGGACAGCGGAGAGAATGGAAGGGGGATCTGAATAATATTATATGAAGTTTGATTTTATGGAGGTTTAGGGATTCCCTCGAAGAACGCTATTATCAATGCAAGCTTATGACACTTAGAGTCCTTTTCAAACATCTTCTAAGCGTCTATCGTTTTCATTACAGCAACATTCATTCCATCTCCCATTCGTTTCCTTGTTATATTACAACAATTCTCAATAGGTTCATAACAATTGGTATCAAGAGCCACGGTTCTCATGGTTGAGTTGAGTAATGAAGAACAACACATTTATTTTCAAAATTATCATCATGCACTCTATGATCAAACATTTAGAGAGTCTGGAGAAAGGGTTCTCACAATGAAATCTATGTATGGTAAATATTTAAAGATCTTGGTGGAAGTCTCTTACACCATTTATTACGTGAAGTTGAACATTGAATATGCGTATGGAAAAGATATATTTCCATAGGAGCAACAAAAATTGCGGCACGAAGAGGTTCTTTTAAAAGATGATGTTACGCTGAGTGACACGAGGGTATTTCAAGATGAATATCTCATTCTCAATATTAACATAAGTAAAGATTTGGCCCCTGTAGAGTTAAAGGAAGAGAAGATATGGGCTACAAATTTAAAGGAGGGAAAAGAAAAATTTGTGGTTTTAGAAGAGATCCCAATTCTTGATGTTGAAATCTTGGAGAGTGAAGAATTTGACTCAAAAAAATTAAAGGAAGAGAAAGAAGTAGCTATGGATGAGTGTGGAGGGAAGAAATAGTGCCTAAGCTGTTTGATAAAATTCCACTAAAGCATATTTTGAAACCCTTTGATAGAGGAAGAAGAAGCTTTACCACAAAATCTTCTGGGGTTGCGGAAGATACCATTTCGGATGGAACTCAAGGCTATAATGGTGGCGGTGGATCTTCTCGTGTTGTCGCGCTGTCTTCCTCTTCTTTGTTGGAAGAAAATGTCGTTGATGTCCCTAGCATTGGCAGAACACCTTGTTCGGTTACTAGAGATTTGGGAAAAAGAAATGTTTATGAAGAAGGCGCTAAAGATGATGCAGTCGTTGGTGTCTAGGACCAAGGGGGTTTTGGAAATTTCTCCACAATCGCTGTCGTGGAAGGGATGATCAGGGCTTGCGAGAAACAGAAGCTTGTTTAAGTGCTGAATGGGGATAAAGCGGCGAGGCTAACCATTTCCTCGCCACTAGAGGCACATAAATTGCATACAATTGTGTACTCCATTTGTGGGGTTGACTGCAATTTCAATAACCCAATATTTGCCTCCATAGAGTTCGATTACTCTAAGGCAAATCAGGATTCTACTGGGCAAGTAGCAAGCGAGGCCCAAAAGCATTTAAATTTTTATGAGTTTGACTTAGGGCTTAACCATGTGTCTAGGAAGTGGTTGGAGCTAGTTGATAATGGTGCAAATTTGCTTATTACTGTTCCCGGAGTTGGTGATGGCCCAAGTGGTGTGTTAGTTTGTGCTGAAAATTTTGTGATATATAAGAATCAGGGACACATAAATGTTAGGGCCGTGATTCCAAGACGTGCAAATCTGCCTACTGAGCAAGGGGTTCTTATAGTTTCTACGGCAATGCAAAAGCAAAAAGCGATGTTTTTCTTTCTGTTACAAACTGAGTATGGAGATATTTTTAAGGTTACTTTGGACCATGACAATGACCATGTTATAGAAATGAAGATTATGTACTTTGATACAATTTTGTTTACTACTTCCATGGGTGTGTTGAAGTCAGGACACTTGTTTGCTACTTATGAATGAATTTGGGAATCGTACTTTATATCAGTTCTAGGGGATAGGTGATGATGCTGATGTGGAGTCTTCGTTAACTACATTGATGGAAATTGAAGAAGGTTTCCAGCCTGTGTTCTCTTAGCCAAGGCAACTTAAGAACCTTTTTAGGATTGGCCAAGTTGAGAGCTTGATGCCCATAATGGACCATGGAGTTACTGCTGTGGGGTGTGCTCGTGTGGCTTGGGAGTTGTTCGTTGAAATGTTTTAAGAGACTTTTGGTAATTACTTCAGCAGACATTATGGATTGTTTGGATTAGATGGGTTTGGAAAATCTACACTTCTCACTGCAATAGGGTGCCAAAAGCTTCCAATACCTAACCACATGGACATTTCTCATCTCACAAGAGAGATTGAAGCTTCTTATATGTCCACACTAGTGGTTGTCATAAGTTGTGATGAGGAGAGGTTGATATTAGAGAAAGAAGCTGAAGTTTTGGCTGCATAGGATGAAGGAGATAATGCTGAAGTAGTTATTACACATTTGGAACCCAAGGTTGTTATGGCCTTCCTTCAATAGTGTCTATTAAAATCTCTGATATCCTTAAGGTGGGGAGGAGGAGGATGTGAGGAAGGTATTGGAAAATCTGAAAAATTGTCAAGGTTTAATCTATAAGGAGGTTTTGGAATCCCTTGAAGAATTCCTACTGTCAATATACATGTGGCTCACTTAAGCCTTTTCTCAAACACCTTCCAGCCTATTCTTATTCTCATTACAGCAACCCAATGTTATGTACTCAATTCTTCCTCATTACATCACAGCAATTTCACAACAGGGTTCTAACAAGTGATATCAAGAGATACCAATTCTCAAAGCTTAATTGAGTAATGCAGAACTATAAATTTGTTTTCAGAATTATCAACGTGCACTCTATAACGAAACTTTTAGAGAGTATGGAGAGTAAAAATTTAAAGATCTTGGTAGAACCCTCTTACATCATTTACTACGTGAAGCTAAACATTGAATACGCGTATGAAATAAACATATGTCCGTTGGAGCAATAAAAATTGAGGCACATAGAGGTTCTTTTAGAAGAAGATGTTATGTTAACAGAGATGAAGATAATTGAAGATGGGTATCTCTTTCTCGATATGAGGAGTGAAGAATTCAATTCAAGAAAATTAAACGAAGACACAGAAGCAACTACAGATTCAACAAAAAAATTAGCAGATTCAACGGAAGGAAAAGAAAAGGCAGTGGTATAGAAGAGATCCCAATTCATGAGGGTGACATCTTAGAGTCTCCAAAGGAATTGTTGGATTTATCTTCAGTCTCTAAGGTCGCCTGCTCTGATCATAGTAAAGAAACCTCAAAAGGGTTCTTGATGGCAACGGATCTTACTCTTTGGGCTTCGTCAGAATCACTGTTTGTCTCTGACCTTACTCCATCCCCCACATCCAAAACGGAATCGTACCAGTATGGAACCTTCGACCCAGGGGGTGTTTATTTTCATTTTCTCGGCTCCTCTTCTCCATCGATAAATAAACACATATTACCCAAGCTCTTTCCGCTCCAGGCCCAAACTCTGATACAGGACCTTGGCCATTGTAAAGCGTGAGGTTGTCAAACCTAGGGTTGCAGCTACAGAGCACATATTTAAGGTCTACAAGGCTGCGTACGGTGAAGAAGGAGCTCGGTCATACCATGCACCCCAAGAGAAAAACAAATCCAGTGCTCTCTGACTTCAACCTCTCGAAATGGACGGAAATTGTGCCTTAGCTGTTTGTGGAAAGGTCAATTAAGGGATGTGTGGTTTTGGTGTTTGGGTATTTACTTGTTGTGGAGTTCAGTTTTGCAACCATGGAAGAAAATCGGGTGAAAGAGCCACCTCGCCGGAAGGGAGCTCTGTTCTACTCCGAAAATAGAACAATGAAAAGCTATAACAATAACAGTCTCTAGATATTTGTTGTGGTCTTTTCGGTGTTCTTTTTTGGGAGTCTCATGTACAATGAAGACGAGAAGTCCGTTGCTGATTTTCCATTCTCACAGTCCAAGCAATAAGAAATCCAAGAATCCAAGGAAGAGAATTTTGACGAAAAACAAGAGCCCATGGATTTGAAACTAATTCTAGCAAAGGAAGTCGAATTGCCGGTTGTTGAGGAGACTGATGAGGAGGAAGTCGATGAGCATAGTGAATCCCTTTACGGAAGCTGTGGTAGGAATTACAGTGTAGGGGACTTTTTAATTGACCTGGGGATTGTCTATCATGGGGGTGGCGGCTTTCATGGCAGAGGTGGCACTCTTAAAAGTGGTGCATATTTCAGCTTCTGTCGAGATTTAGAAGAGACAATTCCTTCAAAGTCGTTGAAGAGGAAATGGAAGAAACGTGTTATCGCTTAAAACAAAGTGGTAGCAAAGAGGCAGCAACAATACAAAGGAACCCATAATTTTTTACTGTGAATTTTGATGATATAAGCTATTTTAAAGGCGTATTAGGCGAGAAAAATGTCATTCAGGATGAGGACTGGCTTCTTTCTGCAAGCACGAATTGGATGTAGAAGTAAAACGACTCCAGTAAGCTTCTACTACAACTGAGGAGCATCTTCGAGGTCTCTTGGGTTCTTAAATACTGGAATTCCATAAACTTGGTTGTTGTTCCCCAAGGTAGAAATATTGTCCTTGTAGGCGGAAGTGTTCCTGTTTTTGATGAAGTGATTATTAAAATGGGTTCAATGAATAACGTCGTATTTTTTGACGAGGTCAGTGGTATATCGGTATGTGAAGCAAGGTGCATTTTGGAAAACTCAATTTCTTTTCTGGACAACCAGGGATTTATTATGCCACTGGACTTAGGTGCAAAAGGAACCTGCTAGATTAGTAGAAATGTTTCAATTAATGCTGGTGGTTTGCGTCTTGTCTGTTACGGATCTCTTCATGGAAATGTACTTGGTATTGAAGTTGTTTTAGCAAACCATGGTGTGCTTGACATGATTTAAAGCATTTATTTATAGGAAGTGAAGGATCATTGAGAATTTTAACCAAGGTTTCCCTTCTTACTCCTCCAAAACTATCTTCAGTGAATCTCGCTTTTCTTGCATCTAAAGACTATTTCAGTTGCCAGAAACTTCTACTGGAAGCAAATAGGAGACTTGGGTAGGTTTTATCTGTATTTGAATTTTTGGATAATCAGTCATTGGATTTGGTTCTGAATCAATTGGAATGTAGGGTAGCTCAATTATTTGATGAAATGCTTGAGCAAGTTGAAGAAATAACATTGAAGCTTGATTGGGATGGGCTTGTTGTTATTGGTGGTGATGACTCCAAAACAAATACTTACCTCCTTGCTGAGAATTTCAGGGGTAAGAATCTAATAACTCAGCTGCTTCTAGTGTCAATTCATTGGCCTTTTGATAGAGAAAAAAGAACTAGATTATTGGATGGATGGCCCTTTGCTACCCCCTTTTGAGTCAACTTGTAATTTGAATGATGAAGATATAGATGGAGATTGGCAAATAATTTTTTGTTCACTGCTTTTGCCTCCGTGGCTATACTCACACCTTTTGTTCTCAACCTTGAGAACAAGGTTTTTTAAAGGAGTGGACAATGTAATGAACCCAATTAAGTTGGGCCGGGCTTGATGGGCCTCTAGCTATATTGTTCCCCTTTTGTTTTATTTGAATTGCTAAATTGTTGGCACATGGCCTTAGTTAGTGTTGTTTGTAGAAAATTGGTGATAGCCTTATTTTGGTGACTGACAACTATGGGAGAGGGTGTCCTCCTAGTATATAGACAGAGGTGGTAGTTTGTAGGATTATTCTGGAGTTTTCTATAGAACCTTGTGGTTTTCATCTGGAGGCAGGGTACCTAGAATACCCATTATCATCTTCAAGCACAGTGATGAATATATGATTATATCATCTATTTCCTTTTCATCCATTTCCATTTTATTGTTCCATTTTTACTAGAGTTACCCAACATGTTCATAACAAGCGGCTACAACTAGTAACAAGGTCCGTACATTGTTCAAAAATCCTAGCAATATCATTTGGAGAAATGGTGGAAACAATGTTGAGTATAGAAAATTGAACACGTATAGTAGATGTAGCAGTAAACAAGAACCTCACCTTTTCACAAGTAAGTAGCTCCTTGAGGACATTTTTGCAACATGGCTCTGTTGCTAGACTGCTGCAAAGGTAGACAGCAACAAATGTAACATATGAAGATGGCGTGCAAGCTAATGTCAATGCCAAGAAATCATCATCCTCTATAAGAGTATCTCTGTAGAAGAATTGAAGCAAGGCCATAACAACCTTGGGTTCCAAATGTGCAATAATTATTTTAGGATCATCTCCATCATCCCGTGCAACCAAAACTTTAGCTTCTTTCTCTAATCTTAACCTCTCTTCATCACAGCTTATGAAACCCATTAGTGCATACATATAAGAAGCTTCAATCTCCCTTGTGAGATGAAAAATGTCCATGTGGTCAGGCATTGGAAGCTCTCGGCACCCTATTGTAGTGAGAAGTGTAGATTTCCCACAATCATTTAATCCAAGCAATCCATAACGTCGATTGAAGTACCTAGCAAAAGTCTCTTCCGACATTTCATCGAACAACTCCCAGGCCACATGAGCACACCCCACAGTAGTAACTCCATGGTCCATTATTGGCATTAGGCTCTCAACTTGGATAATCCTAAAATGGTTCTTAAGTCGCCTGGGCTAAGAAAACACAGGCTGGAAACATTCTTTAGTTTCCATCAATGTAGCTAACAAAGACTCCACATCAGCATCATCACCTATCCCCTGGAATTGATATAAAGCATGATTCCCAAATTCATTCAAAAGTAGCAAACAAGTGTCCTGACTTCAACACGCCCATGGAAACAGTAAACGAAATTGTATCAAAGTACGTAATCTTTAGTTCTGTAACATGGTCCTTGTCATGGTCCAAAGTAGCCTTAAAAATATCTCCATACTTCATTTGTAGCAGAAAGAAAAACATCGCTTCTGGGCCTCGCTTGCTACTTGCCCAGTAGAATCTCAGTTCGCTTTAGAGTAATCCAACTCTATGGAGGCAAATATTGGGTTATCGAAACCACAGTCAACCCCGCAAATGGAGTACACAGTTGAATGTGATTTATGCACCTCCAGTGGCAATAAAATGCTCAGCCTCTCAACTTTATCCATATTCAGCACATAAACAAGCTTCTGTTTCTCACAAGCCTCGATCATCCCTTCCACAGCAACAATTGTGGAGAATGCCTAGCAACTCCAACAACCCCCTTGGTCCTTGACACCAACAACCACATCATCTTTAGTGCCCTCTTCATAAACATTTCTTTTCCCCAAATCTCTAGTAACTGAACAAGCCATTCCGTCAGTGCCATTGACTCCACTGGGGACATCAACGACCTCTTCTTCCAACGAAGAAAAGGAAGACAGCATGACAACACCAGAAGATCCACCGCCACCATTATAGCCCTGAGTTCCATCCAAAACAGTATCTTCCGCAAGCCCAAAAGAATCAGTGGTAACACTTCTTCTTCCTCTATCAAAGCGCTCCAAAATACGTTTAAGTGGAATTTTATCAAATAGCTTAGGCGTCATTTCTTCCATCCACACTCATCTCTAGCTGCTCCCTTCTCTTCCTTTTATTTTTTTGACTCGAATTCTTCACTCTCCAAGATTTCAACATCAAGAATTGGGATCTCTTCTACAACCACAGATTTTTCTTTTTCTGCTTTAAATTTGTAGCCCCTATATTCTCTTCCTTTAACTCTACAGAGGTTAAATCTTCACTCATGTTCATATCAAGAAGGAGATATTCATCTTGAAATACCCTTGTGTCACTCAACATAACATCATCTTCCAAAAGAACCTTTCCGTGCCTCAGTTTTTGTTGCTCCAATGGAACTATATTTCTTCTACATGCATATTTAATGTTCAACTTCACGTTATAAATGGTGTAAGAGGGTTCCACCAAAATCTTTAAATTTTTACCATCCTCAGACTTCATTGTGAGATCCCTTTCTCTAGGCTCTCTAAATGTTTGATCATAGAGTGCACGATGATAATTCTGGAAATAAATATGTAGTTCTTCATTACTCAACTCAGCCATGAGAATTGGTGGCTTTGGATACCAATTGTTAGGAACTTGTTGAGAATTGTTGTAATGTAACAAGGAAACGAATGGGAGATGGAATGAATGTTGCCGAAATGAAAAACATAGACACTGGAAGATGTTTGTGAGAAGGACTCTAAGAGTCATAAGCTTGCATTGATAATAGGATTCTTCGAGGGAATCCCTAAACCTCCATAAAATCAGACTTTATACAATATGCTTCAAATCCCCCTTCCATTCTCTTTGCTCTCCCTTATACCCATACAATAGTGACAACATATGCCATAACATAAAAGGAAATAACTATAAAATGATATAATAGTAATAGTGAAATATTTTTTTTTTAAATCTTACTTGAGCTCATGTCAAATGAACTCTCATATTTAGCTCATTTTCTCTCTTTAGCTAAATTTTAAAAGCCCATTTGAATATTAAGAATATTTTAAAATATTTATAAATAGTAATAAAATAGTTTATGAAAACTAATAAAATAATAATTTTGAAATATTAATAAATAATAATAAAAGAATCTAAAAATATCTAAAAATAGTTATTTTCCAATCGTAATGTTATTCTCTCTTCCTTAGAGCATTAGAATTGGTTTATTTATATGCGCATATGCAAAATCACATGTTTTGAAAATTCACTTTGCCATTCAACAAAAACTCTCATATTAGATTATGCATATTTGAGCCAAAATAATAATAAAATACTATTATTTTATTATTATTTTTCCTAAAATTAAAGTTTTTTTTATATTTTGCAATTAGCACCCATTACAAATTTCATCCTTCAACTTATGCTCAAAACATCAAATTTTCACTGTTGAGAGAGAGAGAGAGAGAAAGTGGAATGAGAGACTAGAGAGAATAAATTAACAAAATAGGATTTGGTAAGTGAACAGTACTAGGGGTGTAAATTTAAACCGGAAAACCGGTCCGAACCGGACCGGACAAGACCGATTTTACCGGTTTTGAATTGGTCCGGTCCGGAACCGGTTCTTATAATTCATAAATCGGTTGGAACCGGTCTGGTTCCGGTTTTAGGATTTTTTGGACCGGACTGGACCGGACCAAACCGGTTGATAAAAAAATATAAAAAATAATATTTTATATATAATTTTTATACAAAATTAAAATTATACAAAATATTTTATATATATTAAATATATAAGTTTTATATATAATGTATAATTATATGTGAAATTTTTATATATAATTATATATCATATATGAAATAATTTCATATTATAATTAATAAAATATAACATTAAATGTTAATTTTAAATATGAACATTTGTAATTTGTTTGATCATATACTATTAATATAATTATATATAAGATAATGTTATTATAAAATAAAAATTTAATCTTAAAAATGAAAATGTAATTGATCATGTATTATATAGCTATACTAATATATAGTTTATCACTAATACTAATATATACTAATATATAGCTATACTAATATATAAATTTATAACTTGTACTAATAGTCTAATATAGACTCCCTCAATAAAAAAAAAAAGTAATCTAATATAGACTATAGTTATAGTTATATTAATAGTCTAATATAGATTAATAAAAGTATAACATATTTTTTTAAAACATATTTTTAATGACAAAATGTCAAACTTATATTTTAAAAAAACTGGAAAACCGAACCGGACCAGAAACTGGTAAAACCGAAGTATTGGTTTAGGAGTATAACTAATGCGTAATCGGTTTTGAAAAATACAAAACCGGTCATACCGGTTCGGTCCAAGATTTTGTCCAAAACCGAACCGAACCGGACCGGTTACACCCCTAAACAGTACATTTGCAAAGATGCAAAGTTACTATTCATAGCTATCCATAAATTTACATACGCCTAATCCAATGTAGTCAATTTAATAATCTAGTTATGCAAATATTTGTTTACATATGCATATAGATAAACCAATACCAATGCTCTTAAATTAATTAATCTTATTAGTCTGCCAGCCAAGTGGGCAAATTTGTCTTCTGTCTAAATATTACCCAAATTAATTAATTCAATACTTAGGGCACACCAAGTTGTCAAATTTGGGTAGTATAGTAGCACTACCATAGAAAAATTAACCATAGAGGCCGAAGGTATTTAAAGAAGAACATCTGAAGCTATCTAATTAGACCTCGTGCGTTTTATCCATTTACAGATAGTATTTGTCGTTGATTACCTTATTTATCCAACCATACAAATTCTTAAGAAACCATGCATATACTCGAGCCTTGTAAGTTCTAGGGGTGTCAAATTGTATTAAAGAGTCGTATTCGTGTCATGTCTGTATTGTGTCAAGGCATATATATTAGACTATATAGATCAACTTGAACAAGACCCGTTAAACTTATCGTGTCAAAATCTCAAACCCTAATACGATCCATTAATATAACGGGTTGACATGGCACAACCTGACCCATTTTGACCCTTTAGTGAATACTGCAAAATAGAATAACATGACCCGACCCGTTTCAACAGACCCGAAATTAACTTGTTTGACCTAATTAAGTTTAGCATAATTTTATATAAATATTAAAATCAAAATATCTATAAAAAAAATATAAAACTAACTACAAGTCCAAAACTACAATCCAAACAATAAAAATATCGATATTAAAATCTCAATAATTTTACTTTTAGGTCTAAGGGTATAATTGTAATTTTAACTTTCTTAACATATTATAACAGGTTGACCCGCTAAACAATCGTGTCTTAACGGATTAATCCGTTTTTATCCGAACCCGTTAAGACTAAATCCAAACTCGTTATTATCGTGTCGTGTTCGTGTTGGATCAATGAGTCGTGTTACATATTGCCACCCCTAATTGTAACAAGTTGGTTATAACTCAACCAAATAAATAAAGTTGCTCATCTGCTCGATCAGTAACCAGCAGGGGACAATCAAATAAATGAAAGTCGATCTCGATTTAGACCAAAAAATATCATGAATTAAGGAAACACCATAAGATCTCAGAATTATTCACGCACGCTCTACTGTTTACTCGATCCAATTAAAGTTTTGGAATATCTTCGCCATCCATTTTGAGGAGACAACAACATATGTATACACACTTCATGAAAGAGTGCGCTCAATCAAATATATTTGAAAACCTAACTTTAATCTCCAAACAAATGCTTCAAAAGTTTGGCTTTTTCAATACTATGCCTCTCATTAACAAAACTCTCACCTAACGGGGCCTGAGTAGGGGAATGGAAAGCATGGGGATAGAGAGGTTGTTGGGGGATTGTTATTGATAATTTTTGGGGACAAATGATCTTAGGGGCCGGAATTGAAGTATTGGGACTTGCATGCACTATTGTTGTGTTGGCAGCAAAAGGGGAATCCGATTTTTGCATACATGCATGACAATAATTAAGTATAATAATCAATATTGTAAGCGACACAGCCACCTTTCATAATCATTAATAAAGATGTATAATAAAGAAAATTAATTAAAGATATGATGATATACCTCTTTATCAGACTGCGAGCATCTTAAAGAATGTGAAACCAAAGCCATTGAAGTACAATCATGATCAATAGGTTCTCTATTGAAAGTGTAACCAGAAGAGATTTCGTGTTCATTGTTAGGAGCCCTGAACATTGATGATAGAATGAAAGACAACAGATGCAGTCAAGGGGGCCAAATAAGATCTGGATATTGTTATTCATTCTCGAAGAATTAATGAAAATCACATAACTTACTTTTTTGTATACTTGACCAACCAATCATCTCCAAATATCAAAGCATCTGTGATGTCAATTGAATTGGGACTTGCAATGAGTTTTGTGTTGGCAGAATCCGGTTTCTATATACATGCATGGCAATAATTAAATATAATGATCAATATTGTCGACAACACAGCCTCATTTCATAATTAAACAAATTAATTAAGGACATGATGATATACCTCTTGATCAAGTTCTGAGTTGCTTAAAGAAGGCGCAGTCAAAGCCATTGAAGTATGATCATGATCAGTAGATCCTCCATTGAGAGAGCAACTAGAAGAGTGTTTCTCGTCCTTGTTAGATGCCCTGAAAATTGATGATAGAATGAAAGGCATGCAGATGTAGTCAAGGGGGGAAAATAACATCAAGATATAGTTATTCAAATTCTCGAAGAATTAATGAAAATCACATGACTTACTTTTTTGTAGACTTGTCTAACCAGTCCTCTCCAATATCAAATCCTCTACGATGTCAATTGAATTGGGACTTGTAAACACGAGTCTTATGTTGGCAGAATCCGATTTCTGTATACATGCATGGCGATAATTAAGTATAATAATCAATATTGTAAGCGACACAGCCGCCTTTCATAATTAAAAAAATTAATAAAGATATAGTAAAAAAAATTAATTAAGGACATGATGATATACCTCTTGATCAGGCTTTGAGCTGCTTAAAGGTACAACCAAAGCCATTGAAGCATGATCATGATCAGTAGGTTCTCCATTGAGAGTGTAACTAGAACAGTGTTTGTCTTCCTTTTAAGGAGCTCTTAAAATTGATGATAGAATTAAAGATATGCAGATGCAGTCAAGGGCAGAAAATAAGATCAGGATATTATTATTAAAATTCGTGAAGAATTAATGAAAAGCACATAGCTTACTTCTTTGTAGACCTGTCTAACCAGTCCTCTCCACATACCAAAGCCTCTATGATGTCAGGATCGAAGTCATTAAAGGCTGGATTAATGACTGTCGTCATAGCATCAATACTAAAACTAGAATATGATGATATTAATGCACAAGTTGACATTGGTATTGGTAAGATGTCAAGTGCCATCTTTCCAAGAATTGGAAATTCTGATCTATTGGTACGCCACCAACTCAAGATATCGAAGTCACCATTTACAAGAATGCGAGGAGCTGCTAAATATCGATCAAGTTCACTTCTTGAGGCTACTTTGTTACAACGTATTTTCTCACACCAAGACCTATTTAGCATATCACAATCGCCATCATCAAGATCTGAGGTGAAGCTATTACCATTATGTCAGTGAGAGAAGAGGATAATGCTGGCATGCCAAATTCCTTTTCATAGTAGTCGAAAATATTATTAAAAGCATTTTGAATATGTGCCAAGTTTTTCTCAAATGCCTTCTGATCATATAACTTCTCAAATGCGAATTGCACGTATTCAAATCTTTTACTTGGGTCAAGAATTACTACAATTGCTAAAGCTATTCCACACTCGTTAAAATACTTCTCAAATTTCACTTCCATTCTAGCTACCATGGAATGAACATATGCATGTTCACATTTTTGCAATCCAAACAACTTGAAATGAATGCCACAAACCTTAGGAAAGTACACATTTGCAGTAAGACATTTGCTTCCTAAAAAACTGCAAATAGCATTATAAAGAACTTTCAAATATTTGTATACGATTGTCACCATATCCCATTCCTTCACAGATAGATTCAAGTCCTTAAAGCCATGATCATTACCTTGTAAAAGAGAAAACAGTTCTTTCAACTCCAGGGCACTCTCAAGCTTGAGGAAAGTGGAATCCCATCTTGTAGAAACATCTTCAAATCTTGTACTATACTTGCCTTGAAAATTATGTTGCTCTAGAGTATACTTAAAATCAAGTTTGCAACGTAGTGTTGCTTCATTAATATATCTTACTGCATTCCTTACCTTATGGAGCATTCCAGCCATCTCATTCAATCCATCCTGAAAAAGAAGGTTTATAATGTCTGTAGTGCAATGAATGTGGAAGAAATATCCATATATAGGCAGTTGGAAAGCACGATTGCGAAGCCAGATTCCCAAGTCTTGAACCATTTTATCATTTGAGCAAGAACTTCTTAAAGTAACAGAGCACAATTTCTTGTCAATGTTCCACTCCTGAAGCAAACTTATTACTATTCCAAACAAAGTTCTTTCTTCAATATCATTGCATTGATCTAATTTTTTCAAGGCAAGAATCTTCTTCTTCAATATTAGACCATCTTCAAGAAATTGTAGGGTAAAACAACAATATGCATTATTCTTACGATGGCATGTCCAAAACTGAATCATTAGACTGAAATGACAAGAAAGCGTACCAAGATACTTGTAGAGTTTCTCCTTCTCTTCTCTGTAGACATGAAGAATGTCAGCCTTTAAAGTGTCTTGTGAATAAGGTTTGAACCTAGGCTGTAAATTCTTCACAAAGATTTGAAAAAACTCATGTTCAATCATATCCAATGAATATCCATGTTTAAGTATCATTCTTGCCATATCCAAGTGACTCCTTTCATTATCAAACACAAAATCCTCTCCAACGCCTGTTTCAAGACAAGTAGTTATCATTTTTTTTTGTGTTTCTCCATCCTTCGTAACTGGACATCTTGACAAGTGATTTTTCAGGTGTGTAGTCCCACTTTTGCTGGACCCTACGAATTCCCTCTGGCAATGTAAACACACGGCCTTATCCTTCCCATCTATTTTTACCTTTTTGAAGTCGTTCCAGACCTTAGATACAAACTTCTTTCGTTTAGAAGAAGATGCATAAGTTTCCTCAGATCTCTCATCTTGCATTTTTAACCGAGAAGATGAAGCTGCTGAGACTTATAAAGTTTCCATTTTGTATTCTGACTTCCTATTAGCAAACACACAAGTAATGGAAAAAGACCATCATGCAATTTGCAGTACCATATAATACAATAACAAAGCATTTAAAACTTGAACTCCACAATGTATTAGTTATCTCACTCTATATAATAATAAATATTGTTATTATTATTTATCTATTTTTTAATGCATTATTTATTTATTTTAAATAATTTTTATTTTTATTTTCATAATTTCCAATAATGTATAGATCAAAATACATAAAGCTCATCTACAAACCTAAATTAACTTCATTTTCCATGGGAGGTATATGCTTCAAAAAAAAAATTAACAGAATGTTTGGGGAATGAAATGAGATAAGAATTTTATGAATAATAGTGATGAAATAATTTGTGAATAGTAGTGAAATGACTCGAGTTAAGATGTTTGATTGGATTTTGAGAAATGAAAGAAAAAAAATTAAATAAAAATATTATCAAATTAAAATATTGTTAGAATATTATTTTTGTTTTAAAATTTGAAAAAGTAGTATTATTTTTTGTGTTTTATTTAGAAATTTGTAAAAATTGTAATAATTAAGTAATGATTAGATGAAAAAGTTTAAGATTTGAAATTAAAAAGTGTTTGCGTTTAAGTGATATTTGGAAAAAAAAAATTATGATAAATTTTGAGATGAGATGAGATGTGTTTTCCAAAAAAGCCTTAAGATTCGCTATAAACTCCAAAAGAGTACCGGTGATCAGGCCAATACATAAACTCAGTGTAAGAAAGAAATACAAGGCAAACATGCACTCTCAATTTAGGGAAGGGAAGGGATAATATTAGTGAAGCTCTAGAAAGAGTAGATAACATTAGTGACACCATCTACATAATGTGAAGTTGAATAGAAGTAAAGGAGAGCTGAAGGAGCGTCATACATCATATCACATTAAAAAACCTTTAAATGGTTGCCTTTTCACAGTATTTGTGCAGCTATACTCTCCTCTACGCACGTCCACTGGTTGAAATTGCAGAGGTGTTTTTATGGCTTATGGCTGTTGGTACCATCTTATGGTTTCCAGCTATTTTAGGTTATCTTATGGTTTTCCAGATCTTCTTTTGATGTTTTTGAGTTAGGATTTTCTTATGTTTGGCACTAATATATCACTAATATATTAGTCACTAATATATTTTAGGTTAATTGCTGAATTAGTCACTAATATATCAACTGAAATGAATTGTTGCTGTGTTTGCAGGATGGTTCAGATGAAATTCTGAGCTTGGAAGGTGTTGGTTCTAGTGGTTTGGTGGACATCAATACAACAACAGCAATTCTCTTTGAAATTCCAAGCTTGGAAGGTATTGGTTCTAGACTTCTAGTGTTTTTCACATCAATACAACAGCAGTAATGCCACTAATGGTAACTCAAGTTCATTTTTTGCTTTTATTTCCTCAGTTCTTCTGGGCCAGTTTATTCCTCGTCATAAAAATATACTGTGACATTTTTCATAATTTTTTTTTCTCAACAGGGGATTAAGCCATGACTTTACCCTCTGCTCGTTAGTCAAAGGACCATTGGCATTAGAATTATTGGGCCTATCCCGAAGTTTCTCCGTTTTGCCCCCAAAGATATATCCCAATGTGTAAATAGTTCTTGAACCAAATCTTTTGGCCCAAAACCTAAATCACAGTTGAGAATTTTGTAGAAGTAGCGAAGTAGTATACACATGCTCTTATACAAACTAAATTGGATTGAGTTTTTTCATAAGAATATTTTCACATTAACATAAAGAGAAGTGAATTCTTCAATATTCCCAAAGTTTAGGTGCAAAAAAAAAATAAAAATAAAAAAAAGTATATTAACGTCTGAAAAACCATATCATGAAATTTTGAGAAAAGAAAATGCTGGTCATCTCGCTGGGACTATTGCTAGAGTTTTTTTTTTTAACTAAATGATTAAATAAGTATTTTTTAATAATATTATGAATTTTTTTTAAATTATTTAAAAGTGTTAAAAAATATATATAAAAAAAAACTAAAATAAACTAGCGAGGGTCCTAACGGAAACTCTCAATGGTGGTAGTAGAGCCACCCTTTGAGAAATAACCCATCGCAACTTTGTGTAAGCTATAAATCAAAGTCCAGTAATCAACAGGACCTATCACGAATGAAAAAGAATAGACGGATGAGAAGTGCCAGGAATGTAGCCCAAATACCATATTCTCCATGCAAATTTTTTTTATGTAAGTTCGAAAAGGTATGTACACATTAGGCTTCCTTGATCGGATGTAAAACTGTTCATCCGGATTGAATTTTTTTCTAATCCAATTCAGAATCCAAAAAAACAGATTCCGGTTTCAAATTTCCAGATTGCCAAAACTCGGACCGAACAGGTTCGGAAAGGGTTTGAAATTCGGGTACCAGATTTTGTACCCGGTTTCCATTTTATTCATCTAAACCCTACTGCCGCCGCTTTCCACTCGTTTTTACCTCTCTCCCTCTCTCTCTCGTCTAAACACTGCCCCTGCTCCAGCCGAAACCCTCCTTCTCTCCATCTTCTCGTTCTCCAGTCCAAACCCAGAGCCCAAACCGAAACCTCTTGATGTCTCTCTCTGAAACCCTAGCTCTCGATCTCTCTCTCTCTCTCTCTCTCTCTCTCGCCCAAAGTCCAAACCGAAACCTTAGCTCTTTCTCTAGTCGTATCTTCTACTTTCTCTCTCTCGCCCAAACCGTATCTTCTGGTCTCTCCTTTGCACAAAACATATCTGATGCTCTCTCTCGCTCCTAAACCGAAACACTAGCCTTCAGAGTGTCCGCCATCCTCTCCTCTCTCTCTCTCCAAAGCCATAGCCTTCGAGTTTCTGAGGTATTTTCTCTCGCTGGAGTTTCTAACACTATATCAGAAGGGTTGAGCCATGAAGACTTTGGGAGTGAATCGTGGGTAAGCTGCTGCTCTTCTTTTTTTTTTTGAAAAAAAAAAATCTTTTTGAGGATACTTTGATGTTTTCAAAACCGATCTGTGCTTTATTGATAAGAATCGGCACTCTAGTTTCGTTAAGCTCTAGACCCACAAACAAAGGGTTTTGTTTTGATGCAGAGAGATTTGTTAGTATTTGGAAGAATTGGTTTTTAGGATGTTGTATCTTTGATTTTTCTAGATTTAAAAAAAAAAAAAAACCAATTGTGTTTCTGGGTGGAGTGTAAAATAAGAGCAACGCATTTATGGTGAAGGGCTTTCATGTCTTAGAAAAATGAGAATCCATTTGTGTGCTTGGATTGTGGGTAATAGTTGAACATACATGTTGCAGTTGGCCAAAGTTGCGCGCTTTATGCTTGTTATTCAATGGAGCTCAGTACTGATGATTATATTTTTATAGTGATGAACATTTTGGGCTTCTATGTTGTTGCGTTCAAGGTTTTTGACGATGGTGTTATCTGGAAATGTAGGTCATGGAATTTCTCAAGTCACTGGTGACATTGAAAAAGTGAAGTGCTTTATAAATATATATATATATATATATATATATATATATATATCTTGTTATTGGCTCTTAGGATGCCTTCATATCAATCATTCACTACTTAGAAACATTTGTTAATTCTTTTAAATATTAATATTTGAATGTTCATAAGATTTTCATGTATCATTGTTAATGGGTTGGTAAAGATATAGGTTTCTGATTAAACAATCCTTCATTTCAATCTGTCCTTGTTTTCAAAAAAATCTATTTTTTGTTGTTTATGATACTGATACTGATCCTGTTCCCTTATGTCATTTTCCTCTGTGATATGATTTGCTACAAACAGGGTCTGCTTGGATCAATCCCTCCATGAGTCATTAATTAGTTGATTGCTAGCCATAATTTCTAGAAGGATTAATTATACTTCATCCCTAATTTCTTGCATACACAGTAATATTGTGGAATATTATGAGTAATTTTGGACTATATATTTTTTCTCTAACATGAAGTCATGAACAACTCAACAACAAAGCTGACTATGAGATAGCATATTTTTGTTTGTGCTTTTTTGGTTTTTGCTCAAAGGTAAAAACATGAAGGCAGAAGGTTTCATATTGCTTAAGCCTTTTGCTTTGTTTTTCTCTTTGGGAGTCTTTTAAGAGTGGATTGAGATTGGAGTTTGTGGGATGTTGTGGGGTTACAAGCTATTTATTTTACTGATTTTCATGTCAATAATTGGTCATTGAGCTGCTTTTATATATTGTGTCTACTGTTAATTCTTGGTCAATCCGTTTTGGAAACCTCTTTCTTTGGAATGTATGCATGGAGAATTTGGTGTTCCTTTCCATGGTTTATGTTTTTCTCTGTTGAAATACATTCTTACTCTTCAGTTTGGGTGGCTGCTGAGAATATACTAGGAATTCAATGTAGCTGTTGTCTTCAGTTGGGTGGCTACATCGAATAGGCTTGAAGTTTTATTTGGTGTGATTAAATCACATGGAAGACTATGTTATTGATATGTAACTCAGATCTTGTAATTTTATATTTTGTAATGTAATGTAAGTTTACTATAAGTTTCTTGTCCATTGTTCAAGTTGTCATTTTTTATTTTGTAATAATGTAATATGTAGTGGATTGCATATATTTTAGTTTTTTATTTTTATATATTTTATTATTCTAGACAATGTTAGTATTATGCTTTTTAAAATTACATCTTGGAAAAAAATTTCACATAATATAGGCTTTTATAAAAATAAATAAATAAATAAAAAATATGATTTGCAACATTTTTTTTTAAATTTCTATAATAAAAATAGGCTTACATAAAGAGAATTATGCTTTTCAACATGGAATTTTCGTGAAAAATCTTTAAGATAATATAGGTTTTTATTAAAATAAAATTATGCTTTTAAATACAAACTTCTATAAAAAAAAAAATTGTGCTTTTTAGAAATTATGAAATACAGACTTCTATAATAAAAAAAAATTAAAAAAAAAGTGGTTGAACCCGAAATTCAGATTTTAAAAAAACTAGGGTTCAATCAGGTTCTGATCCAGGTGTGACTCGAGATGATCTGGTTTGGGTTTGAAATTCGAGTTTCAATCTGAGTATATTGGGGTTGTATCTCAGATGAATAGTCCTAATCGGATGTTCTATAAGATAAATGCTATTAGGCTAAGGTTGAAATTGTTTTTACCGATGTTTTCAGCAAGCATGAACCTAATTAGGAAGAGCATGTCGGCCAACACAAAATGCTTGGAGAGGAAGAAATAAAGGGAATTGAAGAGAAGCTGTTGAAAGATAAGAGAGTATCAGAGATTGTTTGGAAAATAAGATTAGCGATAAATGAAGGTGGTGTTATCACTTAAAATTGATGCAACAAATTAGAAGGGAAAAAAGAGTTATTTCTTGCTCGCTAGGACGATCTGGATTTCGATTGGGATGGTCCAGAGCCCCTAGCATTGTACTGTGCGGTTGTGTATACGTTCATAATAGTGAATGAAAAATAAATACTTAGAATCTAAAAGAGAGGTGGACATACAAACTTAGGTGATTCAACATTAGACTTACGTTTACGAGGGTTTAGGAAGGAAATAATTTACTATAATATGCTTTTTTTACAGTCTTTCATGATCTTTGATCCTCTATGTACAACAGATATCGGAGGACTATTTTCTGGTGAAGATCATGTTGTTGCAGCTCCTATCGTGAGGTTGAAGAAGCCTCTCAAGAAAAGTCTGGCCAAAAGTCCCTCAAGTCGTCTGGTTCTCCTCTCTTATCTTTTGCCCCTTCCTCTTTTATGTCACATTCTTTCTCCTTTATGTTACATTCCTTATATTCCTCCTAACACTCTAACACCCTTCTTAACTTTTTGTCTACTCCCTCTCTCTCTTCTTATTCTTCTCTCATGGTGAGTCCTCCTAAGGTCTATAAAATACTATGGGTCCGATATATTTTATCCATTCCACGTGGAAATACTCTTAGGTAAAGAAAGCAAGAGGCTTTCAAAGGTGCTAAAGCTGGAGGGGGGAGGGGTCCTTCTGGATTCTTCTAAGGCTCTCTCGGGGGGAAGAAAACCGAGGGCTTCACTGCAATGGCTGGAAAGAACCGACACAAAGGAACCAAAAGGGAAACCGAGAGAAACAGAGGAAAATGTTAGGATAATCAACCCAATCAAGACAAAGGAACTAAAGATTGTACGTGGAGAAGACAACGGGAACCAAGGGAAACAGAGATAAAAGAAATAGAGGGGGGACGTGCGTGGGAAAAAGAATGAAATCGAGGGAAAAGAGATAAAATTGGTAGGAAAGAGAAGTAAACCAAGAAGAGAGAGAGAGAGAGTCGATTGACGTAGTAAACAATTAGTAACTAGTAATGCTAGATGAGTTATCACAGTGTGAACTTTGTGAATTTATTTTGGGAAAAAATAATATAAATTATAAAAAAATTAACTATTTAGTTTTATATTAACTCTTTTTTTTTTTTAAAAAATATGACGCTTACATATTTTATGATTACAAATATCATTTTTTTAATAATAATAAAGAAGTGGATGACTTTGCTATAGCGGTCAGTCAAATATAACTGTTAGTTTGTAAGATTGATTTAGGGATGTTCGGGGAATGAGATGAAAAGAGAATTTTGTGAATAATAGTAAAATGGTTTGTGAATAGTAATAAAATAGTTTGAGTTAAATATTTATTAAGTTTTGAGAAAGAAGAGAGAAAAAGTTAAATAAAAAATATTATAAAATTAAAATATAATTTTTTTGTTTGAAAAAATTGAATTATTTTTTGTCTTTTATTTGAAAATTTAGAAAAATTATAATATACTAATAATTAATTCAAAAATATTTATATTTAAATGATATTTGGTAAGAAAATGAGATGATATAAAATCGGATGGAATGAAATTTGTTTCCAAACGTTCCTAATTAAGCTCAAAGTTGCTAAGTTACCTAATTCCATGCAGGAAGATTTGAAGTTCAATTAGCTAAATTTTAACAACACTACTATTTGGCTAACCAATACCAATCTCAATGCCAGGGCTCAGTATATACGGCTATGCAATTCTTAATATAATACTACCCAAAAAAAAAAGAACTTATAACTTGAATTTTGTACTCAAAAGTTCTCTAGCTCTGAGATAATCTTATAAATATATTTTACAACTTAAGATGAAATTAACCTTAACATTATAAGCATAATGAATATATCATTATTGAAAAAATAAAAAATAAAAAGAAATTCGTGCTGGTTGCCTAGCTCGAAGATTGAAATACAGAATCGGAAACGTACGCCAAAATATTTGAACAAACAAACTAATAGATCAAATTAGACAAATACATACCTGAAACCCACGTACGGCAAGAAGAAAAAGTAACCTCTGCACTACCCTTTCTCAGATCTCTGCACTACCCTTTTCTCAGATCTCTGAAATCGATAGAAAGAGAAAATATAGGCAGCTAGCTAGCTTATCTGCCTCTGCTTCTGCTTCTGCTTGGGTATATAGTAAGAGTGTGGATGAATAGTAGGAGGTTGTGTAGCAAAATCCATCCGGCGACTTTTCCCACTACCGCGTGCCCGGGATTAATTTCTAGCTAGGTACATACATACGTTAATGGAAAAAAAAAAAATCTGAATGCGGATCGGATATCAAACAACTCTGTGTACAGTAACCTATTGGATGTTGACTATCATAGTATTGCTTGACCTATAAAAGGCGTACAGACCGAAATTCAAACCACCGATTCGACGATGGTTCGTTTGGTTCCTTAACCAAACTCATCTCATCTCATTCATCATTATAACTTTTTCAAATCCCAACACAAAATATAATAAACATTTCAACTTTTTCAAATTTCAAAACAATAAAAATATTCAAAAATAATATTTTAACAATATTTTATTATCTAAACTCAACTCAACTCAACTCATTTCAACAACCAAACGCACCCTTAATTAAACTAATCGGACTCCGTTTCCAAACCAACGCGTATTCGAAATATTATACTTTTATTTGTTATGAATTAAAATACTATGAAACCCAAAAAAATAAGACACGCTTTTGAGTTTTGACTCCTTTAGAAATTTCCTTCATGGGGAAGCAACTGCAAGCAGTGTCGGTGCCGTGTGCGTGCGAGGACTTTTTTTTCCCCGATCCGGAGACTTTTTCTAGATCTCCACGGAATCTGGCGGGACTAGCTTCTTGCGTAATTTGTAGCTAGTTTCTGGTTCTGATACATGCATATATTCCAATCACGGTATTCACATTTAGATTTCGTTTAGTTGCACGAAGAGAGATGAAATGAAATGTTATTGAAAGTTGAATAAAATATTTTTATAATATTATTTTTATTTTTAAATTTAAAAAAGTTGATTTATTTATTATATTGTATATGAGAGTTTGAAAAAATTATAATGATTATATGATATGAAATGGTTTGATTTTGTGTAACAAAACCATCGATATATTTTATTTTAAATAAATATTAAAAAAATAAAAACAAAAACCTTCTGTTTGTGTAGTAAAATAAAAAATTATTTTTATCAGTTATTATTTATTATTCCATATTTTACATCGTATGAAAAATACTCTCACACCTTATGAAAAAACTATAAGTATGAAGTGTGAGAGTGAATAATAGTTGATGCATAGTAAATTTTTAATAAAATTGATGTGAAGTGATTTTTTTAATATTTTATATATAATTAATGAATATTAAATAATTTTATTATATATAAAGGTATTCTTTTAGATGAAAAATATATAATTAATTTATACCATTATTATATAAAATAATATTACATATATCAAGTCCGCTTTGGAATGGTACTGTCCATTTTATGCATGAGAACAACAACCAATAATATTTTGACACGTCACGATATACACTATATCACAATACGTCCCACTACATCAGAACAACCTCCCATACAATACCTCAAATCTCTTCTCATTGCACAGCAAGCATTTGCCGCTCTCCTTCTACACGCCCAGCCGACCACGCCACAACCACCAACAACCATTTCGACGCCGGTAAAAGCCACCCACAGCCATTCTGACTCCAATGGCAGGCAGCCCGACGCCACCCACAACCATTCCGTCAGCACCCGCAGCGATTTCGACGCTCACATCAGGCAGCCTGAAGCCACCCACAACCATTCCGTCGGCACCCGCAGCCACCACGAAGTCCGACGCCACACCACTGTCGACCTCCATGGTATTTTTGCAATTTGTTTTGCTTTGTTTTTGCATACATACCGTCGACCTCCATAGGATTTTTTTCAAGCTCTGCTATTCCATTTGCCTAGATAAAGAACAAAGAACAAGAAAAATCATGTCTCCGCTAATCCATTTGCTTAGATAAAAAAACAAAAAACAAAAAAAATCTGCTTAAATCATGTCTTTGCTAATCCATTTGCTTAGATAAAAAGAAAAGAACAAAAAAAATCTGCTTAAATCATGTCTCTACTAATCCATTTGCTTAGATAAAAAATAAAAAACAAAAAAAATCTGCCTTTGTTTGAGAATTTGAGTAGTCACATTTTTTTTGTGAAAATTTTGTGGAGTGACTTCTACAAGGGAAACAGAAAGTTTGATGATTTATCCAAATTTAAAATGTACAAGTTATTTAAAAAAAAAAAAGTGAATCACATTATAAAAATAAGTGTGACAAAAATTACTTTTTTTGTCTTCTGATTCATTTTTTTATTGAATTGTGGAGCCGAATTTGTTGCCATCTTTAGAAAAGTATCTTATTTTAGTTAATAAAATTAGAATGGTTGGCAAGTGTTGAATGTAATTTTATTTTTTTTTGTATTGAAGGATCGTACATCGAGTTGGGATAGTGATGAAATTGAGATAATGATGAGTAGCAATTGTGTAGAAGTTAGAGATGTAGGTGTCGAGGTCGAAATTATGAAAGAAGAACGTGATGGAAATGAAACTAAAATTGTGGAAGAAGAATGTGATGTGGATGTGGAAGAACGGGTGAATATGATTTCTTCTTCCACTAGTGGTCCTAAAGAGCCATTTATTGGTATGAAATTTGATGACGTAGAAGATACCCAAACATTTTACAAAACGTATGCAAGATGAAGAGGTTTTTCAAATAGGACCAACCATACAAGATTGTCAAAAGAAGATAAAAAATTAATTGCGGTAGACTATGTTTGTTCAAGAGAAGAATTTCGGCGTGAAAATCGCAAACAAAAGGAACAAACAATTCCTAAACCTGCTGAGACCAAAATTGGCTGTAAAACAATAATGGCAATAAGGAAAAATGGTGAACAGTGAACAGTAAACAGTATCCAAGTTTTTGCGTGAACATAACTATGAGCTACTCACACCAAGAAGTACTAGCTTGCTTCGTGGATATAGAGGAGTGACACGTGCTCAAAAGAAGCTCATTCTCACTTTGAATGAGTCTGGTGTACCGATAAGAAAAATAATGTCGGTACTGAGCAAAGAATCAGGTGGTGACTTTAATGTTGGTTGCATTGGTAAGGACGTGAAAAATTTCATAGGAAACAAAAGAAGAAAATTATTTGAAGAGAGAGATGCACAAAGGTTATTTGCTTACTTTCTAGATAGACAATGTAAAGAATCTGGGTTTGTGTACTCTATGCAAGTTGATGAAAATGGGTGTATGAGAAGTTGTTTTTGGGCAGATGCAAGGTTAAGGGTTGCATACCAATACTTTGGAGATGTTGTGACTTTTGATGCCACGTACTTGACAAACATTTATAAGATGCTATTTGTGCCATTTTCTGGAGTTAACCATCATCACCAAACCATAATGTTTGGTTGTACCTTATTGACTAATGAAACTACAGAATCTTATACATGGTTATTGAGGACATGGAAAGAAGCAATGCTTGGGAAGACTCCTCAAACTATAATTACCGATGACGACAAGGCTATGGCCAAGGCCATTGCAGAGGTACTCCCAAATACAACTTATAGGTTGTGCTTGTGGCATATTTTACAAAAAATTTCAGAACATTTAACCTATGTATATAACAAATTTCTGGAATTTGGAGAAGATTTTCGTCATTGTATCCATTAGACGATCACGATTGATGAGTTTGAAGAAGAATAGAGTTCAATATTGCTCAAGTATGGGCTGGTAGATAACACTTGGCTGCAAAATCTTTATAACTGACGTGATATGTGGATTCCGGCTTACTTGTGAAACACATTTTGTGCCGGTATGTCAACAACTCAAAGAAGTGAAAGTATGAACAAGTTTTTTAAGAATTATGTTCATTCAAGCACTATGTTGAGTGACTTTGTGCATCAATATGAGAAGGTTTTAGATGCACGTTACTTTAAAGAGAAAGAAAAGGATATGCGAACAAAATATACACGGGCAATACTGAAAACGTGTAACAAAATTGAAGAAGAGGCGGCCTTAATCTATACAAGGAAGTCTTTTATGATTTTTCAAGATGAGCTTTTCAATAGCCAACAATACAAGTCAACCAAATTTCAAAGGAATGGTGAAAGCAAGACATATGGAGTGACACCTCATAGTAAAGAAACTCCTATCTATTATGTGACATTGGAGAGTGGACAAGAGAAGCCAAAATGCACATGCCCCGTGTATGAGTTTATGGGAATTATTTGTAGACATATTCTACAAGTTTTTGGCAGAAAATTTAAATTAGACATGTTGCCACAACATTAGATTCTAGAGAGATGGACAATCAATGCTAAGAGTCGAGCCATTCTTGAAATACCAACTTCTGAAGCACAAGTAACAACATAGGATGATCTTGCTATGAGAAAATGTAAGTTAATGATGCAATTTTACGAGATTTCAGAACTTGACTCACAGTCAATATAAAAATTCAACCACCTCTCTCTTGCCTTAGACAAGGTCCATAAAGAGTTGCTTTTAATTGAAGAAATTGTGGACTTAAATTTAGAAGATGGAGATCCCTCAACCAATGATCCCTTAATGTCAAAAAGTCAAGTTATATCAAAATTTTCACAAACAATACAAGATCCCCCACGGGTCCCACAAAAGGACGACCAAAATCTTTGAGGACAAAGAATCCAAAAGAGACTCAACCAACAAAGACAAGGCATTGTAGCATTTGCAAGCAAGATGGACATGCTAAGAATAACTGTCCTTCAGTGAGGTATACAGTCAATGCAATTTTTCTTAGTTGTTTACGTTTAAATCAATGTGCTTCTTATTTTTTGTGTTTTATTTGTGTTTTGTTTTAGGGATCTTGGGCATACGACTGACAACATATCTTAGAATTTGGATCTTTAGTTTTACTTCAAGTGTACATTGTATGTGATATTTGTATTGATTTCATTTTTATGTTATGGTAATAATTTTTTAACAACTATAATTGACTTTATTCACTATATTACAATAAATCATCATTGGAGTGAAATGGTGAAGCTTTTGCAAGAAGACAAGTATTTGGCTTATGTTACGGTGAATCAAGAAGGATGTATTGAATGGAAAGACTTTTTTTGTGTTATTTTGTATTATTGTGGAGTGAATGAGATGGAGACTTTTTTTGTATTATTTTGTTTTATTGTGGAGTGAATGAGATGGAGACTTTTTTCTCTTATGTTGTATTATTGTGGAGACTAGTGGAGTGGATGAGTTGCCTTAGACAAGGTCCACAAAAAGTTGCTTTTAATTCAACCACCTCTCTCTTGCCTTAGCAATGACTATCGTCCATCACCATACAAAAAGTGCTCACAACATTAAATAAAGTGACTTAATAATTACATGAGTCTGAGCAATGACTGACATACATTCTTTTTTCCCGGATACATAAAACTTACACAACAAAAATCACAATAAAAAACAACAATGACAAGAACAATGCTTTCAAGGTTCGCTTGTAATTCTTCTCCATGGCTTGTAATTTGGCTTTTCGATCTTGACATGTTCATAATATATCATATCGTTCCTTCGTTGAGCTAACTTGAACGTCATTTTGTAGTCCAAGAACTTGAACTGGAATGAGAAGTTGAACTATTCATCTGCTGAAACATAGATAAAAGATATTATAAGCATGTTACATGTTATAGAGATAGATAAAATATGTGATTAGAATCAGACCTTATTATGGTCTACATCCAAAGAAACCATTCTTATTTGCTTTCAATCAGACCTTATTATTTTCCAAAAAGATTATATACTTAGCTGTGAAATTATAGATCAGTTCACAAGTGTTTGTTACATCATTTATAAATCCATTATAATGAGCCTAAAAATCTCAAAATTTTGGAACCTCATTCTTTTCATATATAGTAACACTGATCAACTTGCATTAAGAACGAATTTATAGGATGCATGAACATAGACACAGACTAAGATAAGTCTTAAATACTTGTTAAGAATAGGGTCTATAAGAATGGCACAAACAATGATATAAAACAGGCTAATTGCTGCCAAACCCATGTATTTCATTTCTGAAGATGATGATAGTCTTTAAAAGTGAAATATCAATCATAACAAAGGCGAAATAACTGTGAACAAGTCATAAAAAAATTAAGCTTAATTAGTTGAACTGCCATTGAATTATCAGAACAAGTCTCACAAGTTTCAAAACACGTAGGAGTCTTTGAAGAAATTTATCAAACACCTTCCCTACCTTCTACCTATTTCATTACCGAATCCTCTAATTACATTTGGTTGGTTCCCTTAATACAATACTTCATCTTACATTACATCTACATTCTAGCTCTGCTATTAGAACCGACAAAAACAAACAATTCAAAGCAAATGCAAGCCAAAATCCATAAATCCATCTACGTTAAAAAAAACTCCAAATAATATGAAATATAAAGCATTTCCTACCTGCTTCTTTGACAACGGCGAGAGAGAGAGACGATGGTGGTTTGGATCGGCACACAGTCCAAATCGACGTCGACGACGACTTCACGGTGCTTTAATGGCTGCAGATTTGACGAGGGCGAGTGTTATGATCCCACATTGACTAAGTATGGGATTGGTTGATGGTTTATAAGCCCCTAGGCACCCTTCCCTTGTAATCTAGTTTTCAAGGGTGAGTTCTACCTAGTGGGTACATAACAAATGGTATCAGAGCCACCCCACGTCTAAACCATGTTGCGACGGTTGCAATCGTGCGGCACGGGGGGTGATGCCGACATGGCAGTGTTCGCCCGGAGTTAGGAAAAAGGCCTAGCACACAGCCAGCCCGTGTGAGCGCCGGGACCGCCGTGGACGTCGGTTGCGGAGCGTGGTGGTTGTTATGATCCCACATTGACTAAGTATGTGATTGGTTGATGGTTTATAAGCCCCTAGGCACCCTTCTCTTGTAAGCTAGTTTTCAAGGGTGAGTTCTACCTAGTGGGTACATAACAGTGAGGAGAGAGACGAGTGTGAGAGAAAGAGAGACGACGGTAAGAGAGAGAGAGAGAGGAGACTGGGTTCGTTCGGTGCGAGAGGAACAGAGAGGGTTTCGTTCGGGCTTCTACGCTGGGGATAGTTCTTTTATTTTATTCGGTGCATTGTGTCTCATTGTTAGTAAAATGGGACTGCTACGTGGCCGGTTCTTATTGGAGGCTGGTCTCAGCCCAAAAACAGAATGTACCAGTTAAAAGATTGAGAAACACTACTTTACCCTCCCAACTTGACCGCTGAGTAAAAATTTTTTTTTTTTTACTTAATAATTAAGTAAGTGATTTTAAGTGTATTAAAATTTTTATTTTTATTTTTTTAAAATCTTTAAATGTATTAAAAAAATAAAAAAAGAAGAAGTTAGGTGTATCGTACACCCAGCGATAAGGGTGAATGGCAGAGTAGCCTCACCCTACAAAATTTGCCCCATATATATACACTATCCATCGGTCTCCATCCGGTTCGGTAAAAAAGAAGTGCACCTCCAGACCGACTAATAAGTTAGACCTGAGGTTACACAAAAAAAAAAAAAAAAAAAAATCAGTTAGCCCTGAAAGGGCAGACATTCGCAAACCCCAAACTTAACGGTTTGGATTTTAGAAGACTAATTATTAGAGGTGTTTATTAGCTAGACGTCTGCATGTTTATTAGACTTGTTTTTCAATGATTAGACGTTTATTATATCTTAAAATATTGATGAACCAGTTTAATTCCACTTATCATTGCATTTGAGACCTATTATTAAGTTTAGAGGAAGTCACCGGCCGGTACATCATTCCTTTGAATAAATCTTGAAGATCTTTTATGCTACCTTTCTCACGTTGACTTGTAGGAACGAAAAAACAGTTACAACTGTTTTTGGGTCAAATAAACAAATATTTTTATTTTTTTATTTTATTCTATTTTCTTAATAAATATATTGTATAGGGATGTTGAGCAGAAGAGCTAAATTAGTTTAATATAAATAAAAAAAAAATAAAAAAAAAATATGTATGGTATATCGTGTAAGATAATGTATAACAAAACTCTTATAAGAAACCTCTCTTAAAGCACAAGTAGTAAGATAACTATAATTAAATTTTGGCCAAAATTTAGTCAAGTTGCTTACAAACCACTTACATCAAACTGACCAAATGCACAGTAAATTTGGCCAGACCCTTTTTTATTGGCCAAATAATTTTTTATCTAAAAATTGATTCCCACCTATCACTTTTAGAAAATTAATGTGTACTTTTTTAATAATGAATAAATATTTCAATTACAATTGGAATTAAAATAAATAAAATTGCTAAAATTAATATTTTAATAGAATAATAATAGATTTATAAAGTTTGTTATTTGATGTTGTTGATATAACGCCCCGACTCTCACGTACGGAAACACAAGAATCGTAACGTCGGGATAATGACATCGCATCCCAACGATAAGTGCCAAGTGTGTGTACATGTAGAAAGTGTATAACAAAACAAAATAGCGGATAGTTTAAAAGCTAGTCATCTAAGTACCAGAATTTTAAATACAAATTTACCAAAATAAAAGGAATACATAAAGGAGTTATACAGTTATCCCAAAAAAATAATACGAATGGCAAAATACATAACGAGTGGGAAAATAAATCTCGATACATAAGAGCAACCCCAAATCACTCATCTAGCAAAGCCAAAGACTCAGGCTCGATGTCTTCATCTGCATCAAAGTCTACTGTTCCATAAAATGGAACCGCAGGGTATCGAACACCGTGAGATTGTGAATCTCAGTAAGCAATCACTCAAATAACTAAGATATAAAAATACATTAATGCAGCCAACAAACATGTGTGTACATGACGAAACATGAATGTGACCTAAAACCCTCATTTTCTCCAAAAATGATTATTTTTCAATGTAAATAAAAAATCTCATTTGACCCAAAACACGACATAAATAATATCTGCTATTTTTCCAGAAATGACCCAAACATAAACCAACCATTTTCCCAAAAAATGGTGCTCGTAACTATTAAATCATTAACTACCATTTTTCTAAAAAATGACCTAACATAATCATTTATCGGACACTATAGGTGGGAATCACAGGCGGGACTCTACCACCATCTCTACCGCGTGCACCATAGGCGAGAATCAATCATTATCCCTGCTTACCACCATCCCTACAGCTTGCACTGTAGGCAGGAATTACAGGCAGAACTACCACCATCCCTACCACATGCACCGTAGGCGGGAATCACATGAGAGACTCTACCACCATCCCTACCACGTGCACCGTAAGTGGGAATCACAAGCGAGACTACCACCATCCCTACAGCTTGCGCTGTAGGTGGGAATCGCAAACATGACTATCACCATCAATACTTACAACCATCCCGATCACATGCACAGTAGGCGGGAATCACAGGCGGGACTCTACCACCATCCCTGCTTACCACCATCACAACAGTTCATTTCCACATAAGAGATACCTATCAGAGCATTGTAGGCGAGACTCTATCACCATTCCTGGTTACCACCATCTCTACAGTCCGCTGTAAGCGGGAATTGCAGGCGGGGCTCTACCGCCGACTCTACTTACCACCATCCCTATAGTAATTTTTTCCTCTCTCTCAAACCGTTCAATCCATTCATTTCAAACATACCCAAAATCATCTCTTATATGAAAATCCAGTTTTCATTCACAATACATGAGCATGCATGAAATGATGTAATAAATGCCATGATGTCAAACACAATATAAATGCACGCAAGCATAATTTAATTAAATAAACAACCTATCCTCACATCCAATCTACCCCCATACTCCTCGGACTCAATGTCCGACACAACCAACCAGACTGCAGAAGATTTGTTAATGCGAAAATATATTAAAATCTCAAGAAATTATTCAAAAAATTACTTATAATACTAAAATATAATTTTCGAAAGATCAAGGAGGTACAAGAGGTGGCGGCACAACAACGTAACAATGCCAAATGGACAAGGGTTGTGGGTCTCAAAAACTCAACTTTTGAACGAGGACAAACGAAGACTAGGGAAGGGCTTAGGGGTGTTGGTGAAGCTACTAGTCGTGGTGGTTGCCCGTGGGTGGCAGTCTGGGTAGCGGTTGGAGGCTAGAACACACAAATCGAAAATGGGGATGGAGACGCTTCAAAGGTGGCGGATCGTGGCTGAGGAAGGATAGGTTAAGTAGCTGGGAGGCCACTGGTGCTGTAGTGAAAAGATAGCGGCCAATGGTGGCGGCACAGGCTAGGTTGAAAATGGTGGGGAAGAAAATGGAAGGGGCAGTGGAGGCCACGGACGGTGCATGGCGGCGCATTGGGCGGATGAAGAAACCGATGGGGGAGAGGGGAGGGGGTGTCGCGCGCGGGAGGAAAGAAGCAAAGGAAAAAGAAGGAGAAAAAGAAAGAGAAGAAGGAAAAGAAAAAGAGGGAAAATGAAAAAGAAAAAATGAGTAAAAGAAATGAGATCCAATCCTAACGACTTGGATCATAAAATTGATCCAATGAAAATAATTTCAAAATAGTAAGTTGAATAAAATAATTTTAACGCAGTGACTAGTTAAAATAAAATAATAATAAAAACCAAACAATACAATAATTTTAAAGTCCAACATTAAACTAATTTAAAGTAAAGAGCAATTTAAATGTAAAACAATAATTAATACCAAGAAAGCACATCATAATAAATTTCACAACTTAAAAAATCATAAAATAAATCCAGCAAGAAATCTGATAAATTTAAAATAAGAGAACCAATATTTAAATTAATTAAAATAATCTTTCAATTAAAATAATCTTTCAATTAAAATATACTAAAATACGGGGTATCACAGTTGCAAAGTATCTAACTAAATCTATAAAAACAGATTGAGTTGTGCTAGCCTACTGTCTAGCTTTGACTGCTGGTACTTGGCGGCCTAGCACAAATGTAGGTTTTATTTTTTTATATTTTTCTTTTCATATTTTTATAATATTTAAATATTTTAAAAAATAAAAAAATACATCAATATATTAAAAATGACTTTCTTAATCATTAAATAAAAAATTTAAAGAGACAAACGATTAAAGTGAATAGACAAAATGAATAGACAAACTAACATTTTACAAACACATTTCCTAATTAAAATTTAACTATTTCACTACCAGTGCTCTTATATTATCATCTCATTCTCCAAGACATCCATTCTCTGCATCATGTTATGATTCCTAAAAACCGGTACTCCCCAGACCAATCTTCTAGAGCTGTCTCAGACTGGTGAGTTTAATTACTATTGTTTACATTCCATTTACGGGAGTAGATCATGAACTATTCCTCGTGTATGGTTTGCGGCAATCCTTTTTTTTTGTTTTTTTAATCTTTCTTGTCCTATATTTTCGTGCAGTAGGTTAACCAAACCCTATCAAATCGAGGCATGTTTCAATGGCAGGTAGTGAAATGCCACCGAATATAAGGGGATGTTTGGATATAATTTCAATTCCATCTTATTTTGTCTCATTTTATTTCAGTTACTTTTCAAATATCATTTCAATATAAATACTTTCAAATTAATTATTACAATTTTTTCAACTAATCAATACAACTTTTCTAATTTTTTAAATAAAAAATAAAAAACAATCTAACTTTTTTAAATCTTAAATAAAAAATTATATTTTAAGAATATTTTAATTTATAATTTTTTGTATTCAACTTTTTTTTCTCTTTTTTCCCAAAACTCAATTAAAATTTAACTCAAATTATCTCACTACTATTTACAAAATTCTCATATCATCTTATTCTCTAAACATTTTCTAACTCTCCCCCAGCAAATAAAAAAATAAGAAGAATACAATACAATTGTTTTCGTGGACGAGTCAATGAAAAATCATCTCATTTTATTTTATTTTATTATTATTGTAAAGGACGTGTCTTACTTTCTGTTTGCAACTGCTAACTTGCATAAGGATCAAATTGTGGTCGATGTTGAACGCTTGAGAAAACTCCAATGCTTAAGTCAGTAAGAGTTTTTAAATGATTTCAGCAAGTAACCAAAAGTAATCTCCCTTGTTCTTGAGGGTTACCTGGTATATATAGGATTTGATATAATGTTTATCTGGTGCCGAGTTTATCGGTTGAACTGGTCACGTATCTTCATGAAATCCCAACTGAACAGATTGTGTATCTGCATGGTTATCCTCATCTTCTCGTACCACGACGCACGTGAGTATATGATTTTATTGAGCCCTGGACTCTTGGGCTTCTTTGGCCTTGCATACTGGGCTCTCTGTCCATAATGGGCCTCATACGAGATCAGACCCTCCAGCTACCCCGCTAATTCTCTTCGCCTTATGGCGTAGGGAATTAATAATTATGGGCTCTTTGTTGTAGGCTCACGAGGGGTTTTTGGCATTCAGGATGTTATGTGGTTGTCCTTATAGGGTCAACCCGTTTATATATCGTTGGGTTCCCGCCCACCCTTCACATTCTTCCCCTAGTAACGTTTTACTTTTTCTCCTTTACTGCGATTACCTCTTCGGTTTTTGTTGACGTGGCGAAACGAGAAGGTGTTTTCGTGTGGTGGTTTACTTTTTTACTCCTAGTGTCAGATCATGTTGCTCCTGACTGTTGACGTTCCGCATCCTTCTCTTTAAGTATCCCTTCCTTCTTTCTCCATTCCTTCTTCGCTCATTCTCTTCTTTGTGCTTCTTTTCTTATTCTTGCTACTGCCCATCTTGCTTCTTTCGTTTTCTTACATTTTCTTTCTTTTACTCTTAATGGCTGACCAAGGTGATACCTCTAACCCACCTTTCTTCGTCCCAAAGGGCACCATCTTCGAGGGCTCCCGGTGGCACTCTATTTTTCGGGCAAAGCACCTTCCTGCTCTTCGGGAAGAGCTCGGCATCCCTGAGGGGGTAGTGATTGAGGCTCTCGAGTCAGGGTGCTGCGATAACGAGGATTTCGCAGGTAAAACTGCTCTAACCATTGCCATGTTTAACCATGGATTGAGGCTCCCCTTTTGCCGTCCTCTTCGCAATATCCTAGATTTGCTTGAGTTGGCTCCCACCCAACTCCATCCTCACTCTTTGAGGACTTATCTTTGTGCCTGCATTGTTTTTCGTATGGTTTTAGAGCCTCTTGGGGATTTCTATCCTGACCTGACCGCTCGGGAGTTTCTGTCTTTTTATTACTTGCGGCCAGGTACAGGTAATACTGTTAACTTCTGCAAAAGGGACAGGGGGCCATCTCTGGCTCATTTCGAGCCTCGTCATTCAAATGCTAAGACTTGAAACACTAAATTTTTCTTTATTTTTGGTACAAACTGGGACTTTCCCGCCAATGAGGCCCGTATTCAAGATTTTCCTGTCAGGGCGATTTGGCACCCCGTTCCTGATGAGAAACTATTTGGTGAACCATGCCGCCCCTATCGCGTCGGGAGCTATCCTGAATCGAGATCATTCGTACCTAGGCCGAAGCCCATTTTGATGGTGTGAAGACTGACCTCCTGCTAACGTTTGAGAATATTGACCATTTTTTGATGTCCCCCAATTGTGCCCATGTTGAGGGACGCCAATTCATGGTTTCAGACCTGATTCCTGCCCCTGTGCCGAAACCTTCTGAGAAGACCAAGAAGAAAGGTGGCGAGGAGAGAAGGGAGGTCAGGAGCAAGAAGAAAAACTATGAAGTGAGCCAAAAGAAAAGGGCTCGTACTGAGGGTTCCATTCACTCGTCGCCGCCTCGAAAGAAAAGCGTGGAGGCTTCAGAGGGCACTAGGGCGCAAGCTCCTATACCCTCAGAGACTATGGCGCCATCAAAGGGCGCCTAGGTGAGCACACCTCTTCGGCAGCAGGTCGAAACTGCTATCCCCTTAGGAGGCGACCAAGCTCAATAGTCCACCCTGCCAGTTACAGCTGCCCTTCCGCCACCCCGCGACTCTTCTGCGAAGCCATGGTCCTTCAGTCTGCTAGATGTTGAAAGTTTGGCCAGTATGGCCCTTTTTTATCTAGCCTCCACTTTCCAAATCGTGCCTTCCCCGTCGGCTCACCCACTGGGGGCCTCCCCGACCTTTGAATTCCCTGTAGTGGAAGGTCGTGTCAAGGGGGCGAGTTAGATGCCGAAGTGGCAGCTGCTTTAAATCTAGATGGTGCCACGAACTTGGGAGTTCGTGAGGATCTAGGCGAACTCGAGGCAAGACAGGTTAGTGCCGTTGAGCCCACACCCTCCCGCCATGAGACTGTCCGTGTTAAGATAGGGGCGCACAGGCTCCCTTAGAGACTCCACCCGCCACCATCTCTGGGGGAAGTACCCCTTGTGCTGGCTGGGAGTGGCGAGGGACCTTCTATTCCTTCCCACTGCTCTCTATCTCTTGGGGAGGGGATAGGTTCTTTTCTTGAGGAAGAAACGGACAACCTTCTACTGGGAGAGGTTCGCCCGATCGAGGGCGTCCCAACTTGCACCGAGTCCCCACCTCCCGTTATTTACCTTGAGAGTCCGCCGGAAAAGGGGGCAGACTCAAACTTGATGTTTGCTTTGGCTCGCATGCTCGGGCCCGAGGGTGATGCTAGTGGTGACGCCTCCTCCTCCTTTGCCAATGTTCAAACTGAGGTTGTTGCCCAGATGGCCGACCACTTAAAGGATTGGTTTTCCAAGGTTCGACGTGGTGGTTTCTCTACTTATTCTCTCCCTCTCTTTTCCTTGTATTGTCTTGTAATTTTTGCTCAGATGGTCTTAGTTTCCTTTGCATAGTATCAATGACTTGGCGACTTGGATCGTGGCGAATCGTGAAGTCCTTGAACAATGGAGGATGCGTGAAGTCCTTGGATGGCAGGCAGAGCGGGTTGCCCTGGTCGAGAAGGTGAAAGAACTTGAAATAATGCTTGAGCAATCGGAGGGTTACTCGCACTCACTTTAGGGAGACTTAGAAATTCGTGAGGAGGAGGTTCTCCAACTTCGTGAGTCTACCCGCCTTGCTTAAGTGGCGAAAGACAAAAATGACCATGCCTTGCGACTCCTTCAGTCTGAGAGGGATTTGGCAATGACTCAGCTTTCTTAAGCTCAGCAAAGCTTCGAGGCTGAGGTATCTTCCCTCAAGTCTGAGCTCCTTTCTTGTGGTGAGGACCGGGACTCAGCTTGCCAGGAGTTGGTCTTTTCACAGAATTGCAACCAGGAGCTAATTCGAGAGCTGGCGGCTACCACAGATAAAGCTTGCCTTGCCGCCCTCGATCTTTTAGAGGCTCAGGGGAACCTACAGGAGCTTGAAGAACGCCATTCTAAATATAAGGAGGATTGTCGAGATCTGGAAGAGGATCTTAGGAAAGCGTCACTATTGGCGGTAGCCAAGGATGAGCAACTGGTCAAGAAAAGGAGCGAGCTTGTTGCTGCTCGGACTGAAATCTACCGGCTGCGAGACCAACTGACTTGTGCTCCTAACATAAGGAACTGTGCCTTCACGATTATGGTGTTGGCATCTTGAGGCTCAGGTCCTGTTTCCTAATTAATCCGGCCACGGACCTTGTGAATTTGGACCGGAAATTGTTCCTCCCAGAGGAAAACAACCTTCGTCGGACTGACACTTTTGGGCGGAGAGAGATGTTTGACGCCTTTGCTGGAGTTCCCCCGCTGCCGCCGCCTAATGATGCTTCATAATATCCAGCCCCCTTTTTTTTCTTTTTGGTTTTCCTACTGATGTACGTTTTTATTTTATCTATTGGCAATGGACTTTTTGTTTTGTCTTGAAGCGTGTAATGATTTGCACTTGTTGGGTTGCTCATCCTTTATATTTTGGCTTGTTCGAATATCGTACATTTGGGTGGTGTGGTCTGAGACCTCCGCCCCTTTTCTTTCTTGTTTAGGGTCAGCGTGGTTTGATCACCTCTGCGCCCTTTTTTACATAACACCACAAGTTGCTAAGGCTTTCTTTTGGTGTTTAGGGTCAGCCTGGTTAGATGACCACCGCGCCCTTTTTTGCATGGCACTACAAGCTGCTAAGCCTTGTTTTTAGTGTTCAGGGTCGGCGTGGTCTGATGACCTCCGCACCCTTTTTTCCATGGCACCACAAGCTGCTAAGACTTGCTTTTTGTGTTCAAGGTCAGCGTGGTCTGATGACCTCCACACCCTTTTTTTCCATGGCACCACAAGTTTTAAGGATTGTTTTTAGTGTTCAGGGTCAGCGTGGTCTGATGACCTCCGTGCCCTTTTTTACATGGCACCACAAGCTGCTAAGGCTTGTTTTTTATGTTTAGGGTCGGCGTGGTCTGATGACCTCCGTGCCCTTTTTTTTTCTTTGTAAAGAGTAACGTTACAAATTATGAGAAGCAACAAGTCAGTATAGATGCTACTGCGTTCGCAAACATGAAATGTAATAATTTGAATGCGGACAAAATAAGTCTTTACAAAGATAAAAAATGAGGCAAATGAACATAATGTAATCTCTACTGATAGAATTTCTTTAAGTGCTCTACGTTCCATGGATGGGATAGCTCCTTGCCTTGGCCGTCCTTCATTCAGTATGACCCTGGCCTGTTGTTGGCTACTTCCAAATAGGGTCTTTCCCATTCGGGTCCCATTTTCCCTTTGCTCTGGGCGGTTAGCCCCATTTTCCTCAGAACTAGGTCTCCCACTTTGAAAGTTATAGGTCTTACCCTCTTGTTGAAATACTGCCTGGCTTTGGTCTTTTCTTGCAATACCCTGACTTCCGCCATTTCCCTTTCTTCCTCAACCAAGTCGAGGTATTCTTCTATTTTCTTATCATTTTGGGCGGCTGAGAAATGACTTGTTTTGTAAGTCGGGAGCCCCACTTCGACTGGAGCTACTGCCTCGCATTCATACGCCAATGTGAATGGGATTTCTCATGTCGGGGTCTTTGCTGATGTTCTGTATGCCCAGAGTACCCCGAGCAGCTCTTCCGCCCATTTTCCCTTTTTCTCCGCGACCCTTTTCTTCAAGATTGAGAGTAACGCTTTATTTGTTGCTTCCGCTTGACTGTTTGCTTGGGGGTGGTCTGGCGAGGAGTACTTTACTTTAATCTTTAGCTCCGCGCACCATTCTCTGAAATTTTCAGAGTTAAATTGGCGCCCGTTGTCCTTTACAATGTTTTGGGGGATCTCGAACTTGCAAACAACATTTTTTCATAGGAACTTTGTCACGGTCTTGGTTGTTATAGAGGCCAAGGGTTCTGCCTCCGCCCACTTTGTGAAGTAATCCACGGCTACGATCATGAACTTTACCCTGCATCTTCCTGGTAGGAAGGGTCCAACCAGGTGTACACCCCACTGGGTGAAAGGCCAGGGCGTGGTCATGGATGTCAACCCTTCTAGAGGGGCATGCTGTACAGGCGCATACACCTGGCACTTGACACACTTTCTTCTGAACTCTTGAGCATCCCTTAATGCGTTGGGCCATTAATACCCTGCTCTTACCGCCTTCCTTGCCAAAATTTTTCCACCCAAATGGTTTCCACATATCCCTTCATATATTTCTGCCAAGACATATTGAGTTTCTTGCACGGAAATACATCGCAGCAGTGGGGTAGAGAAGCCCCTTTTATAGAGGACTCCGTCAATGAGTAGGAACCTTGCCGCCCTTCTCCTCACTCTTCTCGCGTCCTCCTTCTCTTCTGGTAGCTTTCCCTCATCCAGATACTCAACCACTTCGTTGGCCCATTTAGGGATGCTGGCACCCAGAATGCCTACTTCCGCCCCAATAGCCGGGACTTCGATAATTCTTCACTCTACTTCCTATGGGAGTGATGCTTCTTCCATACCTGACGTTGTCTAAGCCAACCTATCTGCCACCTCGTTGTTCACTCTCGGGATTTGAATTATGCTAAAATATGAGAGAAGATCGCGAGCTTCCTAGACACTCTCTTAATATTTTTTCAATTTTCCCCTTTCGTTGCGTACAGTTCTAGAACTTGGTTTACAATTATCTGTGAATCTGATTTTGCCTCTATCTCGATTGCCCCCATTTTGGCGGCTATGGACAATTGCCAGTAGTGCTTCATATTCTGCTTCGTTGTTCGTCACTTTAAAAACCAGTGTTGCCATATAGTACTATTTTTTTCCATTGGGATCTATCAAATATATCCCCAGTCCTCTGCCCGCCTTACATGACGAGCCATCAACGAAAAGTTGCCAGGGTTTTCCCCTTGGGGTCGCCGCGTCTTCCTGGGGGAAACCTGAGAATTTTGCTATGAAGTCTGCTAGAGCTTGTCCTTTAACCGCCCTCCTTGGTTGGTATTCTAAGTCAAATTCACTTAGTTCTATTGACCACCCAATCAAACTTCTAGAGCTGTCCGGCTTCTTCAGAGTTTTCGCTAAAGGGGTCTCCGTGAGTACTCTTACTGTGTGGGTTTGGAAATACGGGAGGAGTTTTATGGCCTCTGTTACCAGAGCAAAAGCTAGCATTTCAATCTTCGGCTATCTTACTTCAACTTTTCTAAGGGCTCGACTGGCGTAGTACACATGATATTGGACTGTGCCCTCCTATTTTATTAGGACTGTTGAAACGGCATTTGGGAAAACAGCCAAGTAAGTGTAGAGCACATCCCCCTTTTGTGGTTGTCTTAGAAGTGGCGGGCTGGCCAGGTACTATTTTAGCTTCTTGAATGCTTCATCGCATTCTTCGTTCCACGGGTGCACCTTGCATAGTACCTGAAAAAAATGAAGACATTTGTCTATTAAACGGGCAATGAACCTCCCTAGGACGGCTATTCTACCCGCCAACTGCTGGGTTTTGTTCAGCTTTTTTGGTGGCTTCATGTTGAGTATGGTAGATATTTTCTCCGGAGAGGCTTCAATTCCTCTTTCAGATACAATGTAACTCAAAAACTTTCCCGACTCTACTCTGAAAGCACACTTTGCAGGGTTCAGTCTCATTTTATAATGACGTAAGATTCTGAATGCCACCCTCAGGTCGTTGAGGTGCTGGGCGAACTCCTTACTTATGATTAAGAGGTCGTCCACATAAACATCCATGGATTTCCCAATTTTTTCTTTAAACATCCGATTTACTAACCTTTGATATGTTACTCTAGCATTCTTCAGCCCAAACGGCATGACCTGGTAGTAGTACAACCCTCGGTCAGTAATAAATGAAATTTTTTTCTCGTCTGCTGGGTGAATCCGTATTTGGTTGTATCCCGAATAAGAATCCATGAAGCTCAATACACAGTGCCCTGCTGTTGCATCCACGATTACGTCAATGCATGGTAAGGGGAAACTATCTTTTGGGCAAGCTTTATTTAGATTAGTGAAATCTACACATATTTTCCACTTCCCATTTGCCTTCTTCACCATTACTACATTAGATAACCATTCTGGGTAGTGGGCTTCTTTGATGAAACCAGTGGCAAGCAACTTCTCTACCTCTTCCTTAATGGCAGCATACTTCTCTGCACTAAACGACCTTCTTTTCTAACATACCGCTTTGTGGGCAGGATCCACACCCAAGTGGTTTTCAATGATCTCGTTGTCTATACCCGACATTTCCTCATAGCTCCATGAGAAGATATCCACATTCTCGATCAATAATCGTCTCAGTGCTTCCCGGTTCGCCAGTGGCACATGGGTCCCGATACCTGTAGTGGATCCAAGGTAGTTTAGGTTTAATGTTACAAGCTCCAATGACTCGTTAAACTCAACATGCTGCTGATCCTTCTCGCCCCTCACTTCCACATCCTCCAGTAAGATTACCATTAGTGAGGGAGGAAAAGGGGGTGTTAGCACCCCGCCTTGCTCGATTGTAATACAAACTTCGTTGCGGCACTTCTTTAGTTCCTATACATACCATTCTCGAGCTAAGGCTTGTTCGCCTTGCGACTCTCCTATCCCATTATCAGTCGGGAAATTCATCTTGAGGTGGTATGTGGAAGTGACCGCCTTGAGCTGGTTAAGCGTCGATCTTCCCAATATAGCGTTGTAGGAAGAGGGAGCATTTACTATCAAGAAGTCGGTCATGGTAGTTGCTATTCGCGCCCCTGATCCGGCAGTCACCGGGAGGGTGATGGCTCATACGGGTTGGATTGTATCCTCAGATAAACCCTTCAGCAGTGTTGGAGAAGGCCTCAGTCCATTGGCATCAATACCCATTTTCACGAATGCTTCCCTGAATAATATATCTGCTGAGCTCCCATTATCGATTAGTACTCGCCTGGTCGTGTAGTTGGCTATCACAAGTGTGATTACTAGGGCATTTTCATGTGGGTATAACACTCCTTCATAGTCCACCTCCCCGAAAGAGATCATCTTTCTGTCGTCGCCAAGCTTTTGTTGTTTGGGAGCCCTGTCCGCCATATAAATCTCCTCATACCTGGCCTTTAGTGCATGCGCCTTCCTGCTAGAAGTGGACATACTGCCTCCTGCTATGGTCTGAATTTCTCTTAAGGGCGGCATGCCTCTCTCGCCTCTTATGGGTGCCCTGTTCCCATTATCCTGGCGGCTACGCGCTCAACATCGTTGCTCAGGACTTCTACTCCTTCTGGCTTCTTGCCTAGTTTCCTGGCATCTTCTTGGCTTTGAACGTTCTGCAACCATCCGCTCTAACTCCCCTGTTCCTGCTAACTCTGTCACTCTTTTTTTCATGGTTGTGCAATCCTCATTCCAGTGACACGCCGTTTGGTGGCATTTGCAGTAGCGACTACTGCTTGTTTTGGGTGGACCCTTTCCTCTTTCTCCTTCTCATTTTCATGAACATTTAAATTATTATGTATAAGCCTAGGATTGTAATCCGGCCTCTTCTCCTGTCTTTTTTCTTGACGACTGCTACTAGCTTTCTTGTCAATCTGCCAGCCTCTTCGTTCTGATCTACCACCCGCCTTCCATGGGTTCACCAGGGCTTGCAGGGTATCTTCAGCATTGACAAAGTCATCCGTTTTGTCCATGAATTATCTGAGAGTGGATGGGGTCTTCCTGGCTAGTTCTGTCATAAAGGGGCTCCGGGGCCATATCCCGCCTAGGAGGGTGGCAAGGGTGATCTTTTCATCTTGATCGTTAGTTGTTCGACACTCCTTGTTGAAACGGGTCAGCTAGGTCTTCAAGTCTCCATCTTCTCCCTGCTTAACTGTTAGCAAGTAGGCGGCCGGACGCCGGCGCCTTCTGCTGGGCATATACTGTATCAAGCACTACTTAGCCAGTTCTTCGAAACTGTCTATCGATTGTGGCTTGAGGGCCCTAAACCATCCTCTAGCCGTCCCTTTCAAGGTCAAAGAGAAAGCCCGATACGCTATTTCCCCTGAAAAACCGTGGAGCGTAATATGGGTTTTGAAGTTCTCCAAATGGTCCACTGGGTCCTTGGATCCATCATACATATATATCTGGGGTACTTTGAATTTAGGGGGGAGGGGCATGGCCATAATTCGCTCGCTATAGGGGAGGTCCGTTTGATTGAATAAACATTCCACTGAAGAAGATCCCCTATCTTTTTTGTCATTTCGTCATATTTCTCTGCTAGTTCCTTTAGCTCATCATGCATCTTTTCTTTCTCCGTTCGCCCCAGATTCGACTCCATATTAGACTACTCTTCCTCCTCACCTTGCCCGCTATGGGAGGGTACAACGGTATTACTGGACTCAGCATTCCTCCGCTGCAGGTCCTCGTTTTCCTTCTTCAGGGCTTCTATTGTTTCAAGTGCTTGCTTCAACTTTTCCTCTGCCGCTGCCAACCGTGCTTTCACATATGCTTCCATTGCTCGGCTTGTTACAGATTGAGTTACAGTTGGCATATGAGAACCACGCAAGAAGACTATGGATCCCACAAACGGTGCCAATGTAAAGGACGTGTCTTACTTCCCATCTGCAATGCTGACCTGCACAAAAATCAAATTGTGGTCGGCGTTGAATGCCTAAGAAAACTCCGATGCTTAAGTCAGTAAGAGTTTTTAGATGATTTCAGCAAGTAAGCAAAAGTAATCTCCCTTGTTCTCGAGGGTTACCTGGTATATATAGGATTTGATATAATGTTTATCTGGTGCCGAGTTTATCGGTTGAACTGGTCACGTATATTCATGAAATTCCAACTGAACAAATTGTGTATCTGTATGGTTATTCTCATCTCCTCATACCATGACGCACGTGAGTATATGATTTTATTGGGCCCTAGAGTCTCGAGCTTCTTTGGCCTTGCATACTGGGCTGTCTGTCCATAATGAGCCTCATACGAGATCAGGCCCTCCAATTATATTTTATTTAATTTTTAATTTCCATTTCATCGCATCCACCTCATTGCATCTGTATAATTAAAAGAGGCCTGTAGGATGCTATTGAATGGCAAATACTAGAATGCGAACAAATTTAAGCAAAACTGAATTTCAGGGGAACTTGAGCCACTTTTCCACTTTAGAGAATGGTTGTAACCATTGTTTTAAATATCGGCCTTTAATATATATATATATATATTTTTTTTTTTAAATTACAAGCTCATTTTTTAATTTTCAATTCAGAATAGACTATTTATAATTTATATATATGTGTATTTATATATAATTTATTCATAAATAGACTATTATTTTGAAATGTAATATATATAATTTATTCATATATCGATTATTCCAAAATGATACAAAAAATAATATCGATATCGAAATATTTCGTTTCAGTACATTGACCGATACGATATTCAAAACTTTGATTGTAAGTTTACATGGAAACTGAAATTAGTTTGGTAGGAAATACATTCAAATAACGAAGGAGACGATACTCTCATTCTTTGTCCGAATGTTTGCGTAAAGTTTTTTTTCATGAACGTTTGGTAGGGCGTGTATATTAATATGGACGGAGACTGTTTCATTTTTTGGCAAAGTGAGGGAGAGAAAATACTCTCATTCTAGTACAAGTGCTTCCCATTTTTCACGATGTTTAACTCCAGAGCAGCGTTGTTGTATGGGGCGTGTCTGCACATTACTTTGCTACTGATTTTCTCAGGCGTTTCTCTCTCACAGTTGTCAAGACCCTACCTGGGTTTGATGGTGATCTACCATTTACGCTTGAAACTGGGTGAGTTTTTCCTCCTATCTGCCACACCCCATTCCTTTTTAATTTCTTCTATTTTTTTTCCCAAGTTTGGGTTGATTGAGTTACTTGATTGCAGATATATTGGTGTAGGTAACACCAAAAATGTGCAGCTATTTTATTATTTCGTAGAGTCTCATAGAAGCCCTGCACGGGACCCTATTGTGCTCTGGCTCACCGGTGGCCCTGGCTGTTCTACTCTCTCAGAAATGCTGGGGACAACCGCCCTGCGTCCCCAATGTGAAACCGGCTGAGATGGTGTCAGTAGATAATTTTTTTTTTTAAAAAAGAGAGAGAGAGAGAAGAGGAGAAGAAGAAGAAGAAGGGGGAACATCGAAAGAGGAAAAATTAAAACAAAAAATAAAGGGCTGGGCAAACTCACGGAGAAGAAAAATACAAAGCTGAGCAAAGAATAAGAAGAAGAAGAAGAAGAAGAAGAAGAGGGAACATCCTGTACGTGGAAAGAGGAAAAATCAAAACAAAAAATAAAGAGCTGGCAAACTCACGCACAAGAAAAATAAAGAGCTGGGCAAATTGAGAGCTGGAATAAAATTGCTAAAAACTCTCTAAAACCAAACTGCTAAAAACTCCGAATAAAATTCTCGAAGACCCATTTCATAGAACCGAAAAGCATGAGGCTTCGTCCACGTGCAAGTAAAAATGTCTTTAAGGCAAGCTAACTTTTCTTTTCCTGCTTTTCTGATTTTATTCCTTTCTTTTCCTTAGTACCGCAAGTTCAGCACTACAATTCCATTCTTCTCTTTTTTTATTTCTTCTCCAAACTTTGTCTTCGTTTTGTATCTTCTTCAACTGGTGTGCGTGAGTTTTTCAATTTTCTTCTTTCATCTTCTTCTTTCTTTTCTGTTCTTTTTTTAATATTATCTGCTGACGTGGCTGCCTGCCACGTCAGCTAATTTCGCATTGGGGATGCAGGGGCAGTTGTCTTGTTTTATCGAAAATAATACTATGCCCTCAATTTGTCTTCTCAATCTAGCCGCTAATATATTTTATTTTATTTTTTAATATTTTTTTATTTAATAATTAAGAAAATAACTATTAAGAGGAGTCCTTCATCTACAAAGAGATTACACAAAAGTAATCATACAAACTGACATGATTTCATGTGATCTTTCAAATCTACTTTACAATAAAAGTAACTTTACAATTTAACAAACCATATCAAGTTATATCAGTTTGTGAGATTATTTTTATATAATCACTTTGTAGTTAGGGTATTTCTCAACTATTAATGTATTGATATATGTTTTTTAAAATGTTTAAAAAATGTTTGAAAAAAAAGGTACAATTTGCATTAGGAGAACACCAAGTGGACAAACTTGGATAGCATAGTGGCACTACCCGGGAGATTATCTGGATGACTATGATTATCTAATCAAATTTTAATTAATAGAACGAAAAGAAATAGATACGTGAAGTAGATCTTACAATATTTATAAATATGCTCAAATAGTATTAAATGTTCAATAAATAAATATTATAAGATTCATTTTATGTGTCTATCTCTTTCATACTCAAAACCTTACCGTTCGATCAAGAAATATCTATACATTTTCTTAATTAGTTTAATTTTAGAGAGAATAAATATATGGCGTGAGTGAAATGATATTATTGTACAAGTTCCAAGTACGAACTTACAAGTGCCATAAGTTAAAAGCATGGAGATCTTTCAAATTTGGCACAGGACCTTTGGGTTTCACTTATTCCGAATACAATGGGAGCTTACCGTCACTACATTTGAACCCATACACATGGACCAAGGTATTAAATTTAATGCAGCTAGCAGATCATACTCTATTCTGATATTTCTATGTTCACTTGAAATTCTCATCCCAAATACTCAAAGGGTGGAAACAACTTTTGCAGGGCCTCAACATAAAATACGTAGATGCACCCATTGGCACCGGATTCTCTTCCTCCACCACCTCAGAAGGCTACTACAGTAGTGACACAGCAACAGCAGTACTCACCTATGAGTTTCTAAGTAAGGTGCATAAAACCTATTTATTTATTTATTTTGCATTTTTATGGGCTAACTCTCGAGTGAAAAATAGCACTAAATTTCAATTAATATGTTATATATCCGCATTGTAATTATATTTTTTTAATTTTTTTTTTCATTTGGTTAAAATTTCAAATTGTAATGCAGTGGATAATGGAGCACCCACAATTCAAGTCAAATCAACTTTACATAGGTGGTGATTCGTATTCAGGGATAAATGTGTCGTTGGTCGTTCAAGACATAATTGTTGAAATCCCTGCCCAACTATCCAAGCAAGCAGTCCACAATGGTTGCTTGCTGCTCAGCGGATAACTGCATTTTCAGTTACCAATTGAATACAAATTTAATGCATTCATACCGCTGAGGCGTGTATAAATTGAGGCTCCCAGCGAGAGCCTCAAATACTCCCAAGAAAGAAAAAAAAAAAAGAAAGAAAAGAGAACCCGGAGAGCTCTGAGAGAAAAGAAGAGAGTTGAGTTGAGTGGAGTGTGATCCTCCTCCTCTGTAACATTTTCTTGTGTACCACTATTTATTAGTGAAGCTTTTTTCTGTGAATGTAGGTAGTTGCCGAACCACGTTAAATTCTTAGTGTCACTATGTGAGTAGGTTTGCTCTTTTATTTCCACTTTTATTTATTCCGTTGTGCTTGTTTTTCTCCAACAAGTGGTATCCAAGTGATTGTTGGAAGGAGTTTTTACAAAAAAACTCAGTTTTAGTGTGTTGCTCAGTTTGCAAATATGAGCATACCACTGTGTTTGTCTCATCGAGACAAGAAAAGTGGTGAAATCCAGAGGCCAAACTGAGGCTTCACGCACTTCCCACGAGCCACCTAAAGTTCGGAGAGTGAAGACCACTCTCGACACGCGCTCCACACACCAAGGAGAGGATCTAGCACATGACACCCACTCTCAACACGCGCCATACGTGCCAGGGGAGGAACGAGTGCATGACACCCATGCTCACCACGAGCCACACACGCTCCAGAGAAGTCTCTGCACGTGATGTCCATGTGCCTCACTCGCCCGTGATTCTAGAAGGCGCATGTTCCACACGTGCCTACACGTTTTTCATGTTCCACGCTTTGCACACGCGATAGAGTTCCTGTTTTAGTTCTTTTGCTCAACCTTGTGCTATCTAAGTCTGATTTTGATGAAACAAGACTCGTTTCCAACAAAATCAAGCGTTCCAAACATAACGGTGTTGTCTGTTTTGTGATATTCCACATCGAAGATCCTGTACTTGGATTTTGTATTTAGAATTAGTCTAAATCCATAGAGGATTTAGAATCAAGCGCCATGATAAAGCTGACTGCCTCAAACTAGAGTCTTTGGAGACCTCAAATGGAGGATCTTTTGAACTGTAAAGATCTATCTGACCTATTAGAAAATGAAGAGACGAAGCCAGATCAATTTATTGATCAAGTGTGGAAAAAGATGCACAAGAAGACTATTGGTCATATCAGGCAATGGATCGACCATAGTGTCTTTCACATTGTGGCCCAAGAGACAGATGCAACCTCTGGAAAAAGTAGAAGGATATGTATCAAGCTAAGATTGCTCAAAACAAGGCCCTCTTGATAAGACAATTTGTTAACTTGAAGTTGAAGAGCAACACCTTTGTTTCCGAGCACACTATCGAGTTTCAAAACCTAGTTAACCAACTCGGGTTTGTCAAGTTGAATCTTGGCGATAAAGGACAAGCCCTGCTACTTCTCAGTTCATTACCAGACAGTTGGGAGACGCTGGTGGTCTCCCTCAGTAACTCTACTCCATATGGTAAACTTACCATGACGATGGTTAAGGATGCCTTATTCAATGAGAAGGCTAGACGAAAGGAAACAAGCATGAATCAGTCTCATGTCCTAGTCAACAAGAGTAGAGAAATGCCTCAAGGTAATGATAGAGGGAGAAGAAGAGGTAGAAACAGAGGGAAGTCTCAACCATGTGAAAGTTCCAACAGTAGTAGGAACCAGCAGATGGGTAACATGAAGTGTTACCATTGTGGCAAAGAAGGCCACATGAAGAAAAACATTCACAAGTTTTTAAAGTAGCAAGGTCAAAGCAGTAAGCTGAAGAAAGAAGATGGTAAAACTCTTGTCAATTTTAGATGTGTAGATACTCTCCACCAGTGACGAGATGTGTCTACACGTTGCAAGCCACAATGTTGAGTGGGTGGTAGACACAGTAGCATCATACCACGCCACTTTCTATAGTGAATTTTTCATTACGAACAAAGCAGGAGACTTTGGTACAGTAAGGATGGGGAACGCCAGTTCCTCGAAGATCATGGGAGTTGGCGAAGTGCAGATAAAAGCCAACACTGGTTGCACCATGGTGTTGAAGAATGTTCGACACATTCCTGACCTTCGGATCAACCTGATTTCTGGAACAGCTCTTGATCGACAGGGCTATGATAGCTACTTCAGCAAAGGCACCTGGAAGCTATCACAAGGTGCCATGGTTGTCGCCCGAGGACATATTTGCTATACGTTGTACAATACCCATGTGAAGATCAGTTCTGATAGCCTCAATGCAATTGAAGATGAGGCATCACCGAATCTGTGGCACAAGAGACTCGGACACATGGGTGAAAATGGGTTGGATACGCTTGTGAAGAAGGTACTCATCAAAGCTGCCAAAAGAACAACGTTAAACCCTTGTGAGTACTTTTTCTTTGGCAAACAACGCAGAGTCTCGTTTAATTCCTCTAGGAAGAGAAGATCAGAGTTGTTGAGTCTGGTACACTTTGATGTATGTGGTCCCATGGAAGAAGAGTCATTTAGAGTTAATAGATATTTCATGACATTCATTGATGATGCTTCACGAAAGGTCTGGGTATATGTTTTGAAATCAAAGGATTAGGTCTTCGAGCACTTCAAGAATTTCCACACCCTAGTGGAAAGAAAGACGAGAAAGAAGTTGAAGGTCTATGAACGGACAATGAAGGAGAATATATTTTCAAAAGGTTCACTGCATATTGCGCTGATCGCGGTATTCAACATGAGAAGATTGTCCCATATATCCCTCAACACAATGGTGTAGTCGAAAAAATGAATCAGACCATCATGAAAAGAACAATATGCATGCTCAGTATGGCCAAGTTACCAAAGCCATTCTGGGGTGAAGCTGTTCGTGCTGCCTGTTACCTAATTAACAAATCACCTTCTGCACCACTAGAATTTGAAGTTCCTGACAAGGTTTAGTCTGGAAAAGATGTCTCTTACTCTCACCTGAGAATATTTGGGTGCAAAGCCTTTGCACATGCATCCAAGGAGCTGAGACAGAAGCTCGATGTCAAGTCAACTCTATGTATCTTTGTTGGATATGGAGATGAGGAATTCAGATACAAGTTATAGGATACAGTGACAAAGAGAATTGCTAGAAGTAGGAACTTTGTGTTCTATGAAAACTAGCACATAGGAACTAAAACTTCCTTGATGTCAGTAGAGCTTAGTTCCTATGCTCCAGATCCTATACCATTACAGTTCGTCATAGATAATGAGGATATGCAAGATCGAGATCCAGAAGCAGAAGAAGAAGCTCAGGGTGTCGAGCAGGGGGAGCTAGAACCCTCTCCACCAAAAGCTGGTGTACTACCACAAGGGTTAGATGGTGATGAACCTCCTTTGGTTGATGAAACTCAGCCAAGAAGATTGGCAAGAAGCCGCCTACTGATTCCGTCGATGAAATATCCAGAATCAGACCTAGAAATGAGTTTCTAGAAATGAGGGGGAGGAGGAGAGTTTCTAGAAAGTTCAAACTCATGCTGATATAAGCCTATGGATGCAGGTAATGCAAGAAGAAATGAGTTCTTTGCAGAAAAATCAGACCTAGGAGTTGGTGAAACTTCTTGAAGGAAAGAAAACCCTAAAGAACAAATGAGTATTCAAGTTGAAGAAAAATGGCCAAGGAAAGCTGATAAAGCACAAGGCCAGATTGGTTTTCAAAGGATTCCAGCAGAAGAAGGGAATCGACTTTGACGAGATATTTTCACTGGGGGTGAAAATGATATCAATCCGAGTCATACTTGGATTGGTAGCCTGCTTGAATTTGGAACTCGAACAGATAGATGTGAAGACAGCCTTTCTGCATGGAGATTTGGAAGAGGAAATCTATATGGAACAGCCAAAAGGGTTTGAAACTCCAACGAAAGATCACTTAGTCTGCAAGCTAAAGAAGAGTCTCTATGGCCTCAAGCAGGTGCCAAGGCAATGGTACAAGAATTTTGACTCATTCATGATGAGTCATCGTTACAAGAGACTTATTACAAATCAGTGTGTCTATATTCAAAGATTCCAGGATGACAAGTTTGTCATACTTCTTCTTTACGTTGATGATATGTTAATCATTGGTGAGGATAGGTCCATGATTAACAAACTAAAGAATGAACTATCCAAGTCCTTTGACATGAAGGACTTAGGCCCAGCACAACAAATTTTGGGCATGAAAATTGTTCATGATAGGAAAGCCAAAAGGTTGTGGCTATCACAACAAAAATATGTTGAACGGATAATCAAGCATTTCAACATAGGAGATGCAAAACTAGTTAATACTCCACTAGCTAACGACTTCAAGTTGAGCGAGAGCTCATGTCCCTCTTCAAAGAAAGAGATGGAAGCAGTCCACTACTTTTTAGCAGTAGAAAGCTTGATGTATACAATGGTTTGTATTAGACCAGATATTGCTCATGCTGTAGGCATGGTGAGCAGATTCCTTTCAAATCCAGGAAAGGATCATTGGAAAGCAGTCAAGTGAATTTTTAGGTACCTGAAAGGTACATCCAAGATGTGCTTGTGCTTTGGGGGAGCTAAACTAGTTTTGGAAGGCTATATAGATTCAGATATGGCAAGAGATCTGGATTGCAGGAAATCTACTTCGGGATTTCTCTTCATCTTTACAAGAGCTATCTCTTGACAGTCTAAATTGTAGAAGTGTGTTGGTTTATCTACAATAGAGGCAGAGTGCATTGCCGCAGCGGAAGCTGGGAAAGAAATGTTGTGGATGAAGCATTTTCTCCAAGAATTAGGGGTAAGTCAAGAAGACTACGAGTTACATTGTGATAGTCAAAGTGCTCTAGACTTGAGCAAGAATTCAATATACCATTCTCTCTCCAAGCATATTGATATCCACTATCATTGGATACGCGAAGCGATGGAACAATAGTTGTTGAAGCTTGTGAAGAACCATACGAAAGATAATTCGGCGGACATGCTAACGAAGGTGGTTACAAGTGAGAAGCTTGAGCTATGCAGAGACATAGCTAGAATGGATAGCATCTAGGTAAATGGGCATGTAGGGGGAGAATTGTTGAAATCCCTGCCCAACTACCCAAGCAAGCAGTCCACAATGGCTGCTTGCTGCTCAACGGGTAACTGCATTTGCAATTACCAATTGAATGCAAATTAAATGCATTCATACTGCTGAGGTGCCTCTAAATTGAGGCTCCCAGCGAGAGCCTCAAATACACCTAAGAAAGAAAAGAGAGAGAGAGAAAGAGCCCAATGAGCTTTGAGAGAAAAAAAAAAAGAGTTGAGTTGAGTAGAGTGTGATCCTCCTCCTCTGTAATATTTTCTTGTGTACCACGTTAAATTAGTGAAGTTTTTTTCTGTGGATGTAGGCAGTTGCAGAACCACGTTAAATTCTTGGTGTCACTGTGTGAGTGAGTGTGCTCTTCTATTTTCACTTTTATTTATTCCACTATGCTTGTTTTTCCCCAACAATAATAGGGGTAAATTACTCTGATGAAAACAAATTAGCTTCACCTTTGGAGTTTACTACATTCATTATTACCTTGGCATCCCCTTCAAAACAAACTTGGTTTAAACCAAGCTCAGTGCAAAGATCCATAGCTCTAAGAAGAGCAACACTTTCAACTTGGGCAGCTGAGTAGATATGATCCTTAGGGCCTATCACCATAGCTTGCACGCTACCATTTGAATCTCTAATGATAACTCTCATTCCCATCCTGCCATTTGCTTTTTCAAAAGCTACATCAATATTCACAGTGACATAGGGCCATGCAGATGGCTTCCACTTTTGAGTTGATCCTCTCCTGTGAGTCCCTGCTGCACGCTTTGAACTGGTTTGATTGGTTTCTTTAAATAAAGATAGCCCATCCTGAGTCTGTCTCGCTAGTATACTAGGATGCATAAACTGGTTCTTAAAAAAAAAGCATTTCTTCTAGCCCACAGCTGATAACATGTAACTGAGGCCAACTCCAAACTCTCTTTACTCAGCTTATTTCTCATCTCAATCCATAGCAGCTTAAAGTCAGAGTGATATCTCTTCCATTTGTAGAAAATACAGGCTCCATCTCCCCATACGTCTGCTATAGTAGGGCAGTCCCACATAACATGCACCAGTGTTTTCACTTCACGTGTACATAGTGGACAAAGGTTGTTCTCAATAATGTTCTTCTTGAAAAGATTATCTTTTGTAGGAAGAATATTATTAAGACACTTCCACATGAATAATTTTACCTTACCAGGTACTTCTAGTTTCCACACATGTCTCCACATCTCTTGATTTTCTCTCCTAGTCGAGCCTTCAACTACTTTTCTTTTCAAAATCATAGATTCTAAAAAATAGGCACTTTTGACAGAGAATGTTTCTTTTTTTGACCCCACCCATATCAGTTTATCTTTGTTTCCTCTGCTACTAATTGGTATGGACCAAATAATTTTTGCTTCCTCATCATTGAAGACTGCTTCCACCAAGTCAGTTTTCCATGTACAGCTGCCCTCTTCGATCAAAGCATCCACTTTGGCCCCAAGACCCAGTGTATTCATGGGGGTCTGAATCTGAAATATCACAGGGCTAGATGTCCATTTATCGTTCCAAATCTTTATGCCTTTTCCATTACCCACCTGCCACACCGTCCCCTCTTTTATCAGCTCCAAGCTGGACCATAGACTTCTCCAAATAAAAGAGAAAACGCCTCTCAATTTAGCCTCCAAAAGGTCACACTTCTGAAAATATTTCTGCTTAAAAACTAGAGAGGCCATTGAGTTAGGTTCTTTGATCATTCTCCATATTTGCTTGGCTAAGAGAGCTTTGTTGAAATTGCTAAGATCTCTGAATCCCAAGCCTCCTTGATTTTTGACCTCTCCCAATGACCTCTATGATTTCCAATAGATGCCTTTTCCCTCACCTTTACTACACCACCAGAATCTAGCCAAGAGGGCTTCCATTTCTTTGAGTAGCTTTCTAGGCAGTTTAAAAATGCTCATAGTGTAGGCTGGGATAGCCTGCAGTACACTCTTTATGAGGATCTCTTTCCCTGCTAAGGACAAAAACTTTGTTTTCCAGCTGTTGACCCTTTTCCAAATCTTTTCCTTCAGTACTTTAAAAGTGTTGTACTTTGATCTCCCCACCACAATTGGGAGACCAAGGTATCGGTTATAGTCATTGCAGCTCAATCCATTTACCTGCTGTGAGATAAATTCCTTTGCTTCCACCCTGGTATTCGAGCTAAAAAAAAAAGGCTGGTTTTTTCTTTATTTAGAGTTTGGCCTGAAGCTTCCTGGTATAAAACTAGTAAGTCATGAATGAGGTACCATTCAACCAACCTTGCTTTACAAAAAATTACACAATCGCCGGCGAAAAGGAGGTGGTTAATCCTCAGTCCACCCTTTGACACTGCAACCCCCTTGATGAGACCCTCAAATTCCGTATTATACATTAGAGAGCTAAGGCCTTCAACACAGAATAAGAACAAATAAGGTGACAAGGGGTCCCCTTGTCGTAGGCCCATAAATGGGAATATAGTTTCACCAGGTTCCCCATTAATCATGACAGCATAAGAAACTGTCTTGACAAAACACCATCACTAAATCAGTCCATTTCTTTCCAAACTCAAGTTTAGCATCATTGCCTCGAGAAAAACCCACTCCACTATGTCATAAGCTTTTGATATATCTAACTTAATAGCCATAGAGCCCTTTCTGCCCTTCTATTTAGAATGCATGGTATGGAGAAGTTCGTAAGCCACCATAATGTTGTCTAAAATCAATCTATTTGGAATGAAAGCACTTTGGTTCCAAGCAATTACCTCATCCAAAACTCCTTTCATTCTATTTGCCAGAACTTTCGAGATCAGTTTGTAGACTACATTACAAAGGGAAATAGGCCTACATTCATTGAGTTAGGGGAGTTTACCTTGGGGATTAATACTAGGTAGGTATAATTTAAATCCTTTGGCATCTTTCCTAATTTTAGAAATTCTAGCATTGTCTGAGTCACCTCAATTCCCACCAGCTTCCAGTGTTCTTGGTAGAAACGTGCACTAAAACCGTCGGGCCTAAGAGATTTAAAGGGGGACATTTGCATGAGGGCCTCTTCCACCTCTTTTTTCTGTAAAAATCCTCTCCAAATGATGTTTCATTTCAATTGACAACCTGGTATTTACCCCCTTTATGCACTGAGTCACACGGTCTGGGTCTGGCTATGAAGACTGAAAAATTGAAGAGAAAAACCTGGTAAAGCCATCTGCAATCTCAGGTTCCCCAATTAAAACTGTCCCATTTAGGTCAATGACTTTTTTGATCAAGTTCTCTTTCCTCCTCTGGTTTACACATGCATGATAATATCTTGTATTTCTATCCCCACCAATGAACTAATGTTTCTTTGATCTTTGTCTCCACCATGTATTTTCTTGCTCTAAAAGGAAGTCTAGTTCTTTTTGTAATGTTTTTTTGTTGATTTATGCTTCCTGTTCCTCCTTCATTCTACAGTCTGCTTAACAAAAGGGTCTTGTCCTATATGGCTTTTGTTCTGTCCCTTGCTAGGTTTTTACTCCACTGTTTCAGTCCCCTCTTTGTTACTTCCAACTTTCTCAGCATGGTGTCCAGGTGACTAACCCCCCCACTGCTTCCTTTAGTTAAATTCACATAGGGATATGGAGTTATTAATTGGAGATATTTTAGTATTGTTCGAGAGAAAGTATTGAATAATTAAGAAATTTTTATCATCAACTTGGGATAATTGAAATTTTATAACAAAAAAGAATAAATTGTGTGAGATTTGCTAGGTGAAATCAAACACTCTAGATTTTTTTTATTATCTTTAAATATCTTAATTTTAATGTTATTTTCTTCAGTTTAATTTAAATAATCCATTCTTTAGATTTCAATTTTCTGAATAATAATTAATTTCGTCAATTTCAATACTCAATAGCATAATTATTCCATGTGGGTTCGATATTCGTATTCTTTAAAACACTTTACTACTTGTTACGATTTTGTACACTTGCAGATATTTTATGCGAACAAGTTTTTGGTTTATAGTCGTTGAGTTCATTGTCGTAATTCTATCATCTTCACGATCGAATTTTTCTTCTTCCTTTTTGACTTTTACTCAATCAACAACTTTTGTTAGAATATAAGGTCCATTTATAACGCATCTCCAAATTTCTCGACTTGAGATTGAAGGAAATTCTCATTCTAGTTTTTCAAAATATGTAATTGTCTCCGCAAAATAGTGGAGGCCAACTACTAGATTGGCCTTTATCAAATGTAGCTGCAATATTAGTTATAAGATCTTAACTCAAAAGATTGTTAATCTTATAAAAAAAACCCTCGCTCTGATATCACTTGTTTCTCAGATGACTAACACAAGAAGAGAGTGAATTGGGTTGTATTTAAAAATCCACAATTATAAATTAAATACCCAATATAAAATATGAACAAAATACGAGATAGCAGTAAATATAAAGAGTAAGGGTAAGAAGAAGCAAACTCAGTATTTTAACGATATTCAGCTCCATTGCTTACCTCCTTGCCTTAAGCTACCCCTTGAGTATTCTCAAATTCACTATTCAATCTCCTTCAGGTAGAGATATAAACCTATCACACCGTCGAGCAATACCACTAAAAGGAATCTATGTACAACACCCTCTACACTTGCAATCACCTTACACGTGGTGATTCAACGTCTATTCTCTATGTAGAATACCTTCTACACTTGCAATCACCTTACACATGGTGATTCAATGTTTGTTCCCTGTATAGAACACATTCTACATGTATAAGGGTTATATACATCATTTTACAGATATAAGAGCTGATAATGGGTATGTTATCAGAAAATATTTCTCAATGAGTGAAATAAAAACAATACAGTGCAAACTATATCTCTCTCAAAATGAACAAGAGTTAAAGCTCAAAATGAACTCTCAGGTGATGATTTCTTGGAATATTTATTGTAGTTAGTGTGCTTTAATTTTCCGAACTTGAATATTTGGTCTAATTATCTATGTTTAAACTTTTTATGGAAAACTACAGCAACACCCATAAAACTCTACTTTCATTGCCGCGTCAAATACTACTGCATTGAGTAGTTCCGTTGCCGTGTTAAGTACTATTGCCTTGAGTAGTTCCGTTGCCTTGTATAGTTCCATCATACCAATGATGGGACCTCCTCCAATTGCCTACCCATATCCATAGAGCAACTAGGTGATATTTTTTAGAGTATTTATTGTAGTTAGTGTTATACTTGAATATTTGGTCTAACTATTTATGTTTACATTTTTTTTGGAAAACTGCAGCAATACCCATGGATCTCTACTTTTGCTCCCATGTCTAGTTCTGCAAGTAGTGTCAGCTCCAGTGTAGTTGCCAGCTCTAGTGTACAAACCAGCATTAGTGTCGCTGCTAGCTCTTGTTTGGCTTTATTAGCATTTGTTCTTTTGACTTCTACCAACCCATTTCCATGTGATAGTGAGGTGATGCCTTGGATTCTTCACATGCAGTGTCTTTTACATTATCTAGAACAGATTTTTTCATATAATACATTTTTTTCCTAATTTACAGGAAAATAAAGTGCAGCAAAGTAACTCTGTTGAAGAAATTAGTGAGGCCACATTAGACGTAATAGAAGTTGAAGCACAATCTACTGCCTTTTTGGGTAATACGGTTGATACCACAGAGGCTGGCAGTTCCTAGTCACTTCATATGGAGCCTAGTGATGTGAGTGATATCACAAAGGAGCCAAAGTCAGGGATGCGCTTTGAGTCAGAGAATGAGTTGATGAATTACTATAAACATTACAGAAAGAGGTGTGGTTTTGGGATAATGACACAAAGGAGTAAAAAAGAGAAAGATGTGACTATAAAATATGTCACTGTGGAATGTGCTCGTGGTGGCAAGGCACGAAATAAGACATCAAACGTCTCAAAGCCTCGTCCAACAAGGAAGACAGATTGCAAGGCAAGATGAATGTCATGTTAAAGGATGAGAAGCTGTGTGTCATGTCCATTTTTAACACACAATCATGTGCTCAGTCCAAGAAAATTCAAGCTTTTCAGATGCAACAGAGAAGTTAATGAGTCTGTTAAGAGGGTGTTGGATATAAATGATGAGGCTAACATATGCATGAATAAGAGTTTCCATGCTCTTGTGACTGAGGTGGGTGAGTTTGATAACGTACCATTTGGAGAAAAATATTTTCGTAACTATATTGATAAGGCACGACACCTACGCCTTGGTAAAGGTGGTGCTCAAGCGCTGTTTGAGTATTTTAGAAGGATGCAATACAAGAATGATGATTTTTTCAACCTCATGGAATTGGGCGATGATGATAGACTGGAAAGTGTGTTTTGGGCAGATGCCCGAAATAGAGGGGCCTACAGCTACTTTGGAGATGTGGTAACATTCAATACCACATACCTGACAAATAAGTATGGAATGCCATTTGCACCTTTTGCGGGTATAAACCACCATGGACAGTCAATCCTTTTGGGTGCAGGCCTTATTTCAAGTGAGGATACAGAATCATTTGTTTGGTTATTTAAAACTTGACTTGATTGCATGGATGAAAAAGTGTCAAATACTATTATTATAGATGAAGATCACACAATAAAAAATGTGATCGTCATTATCTTTCCCAACACACACCATAGATATTATTTGTGGTACATATTGCGAAAGGTCCCTGAAAAGTAAGTTGTTATCTTGTGTCTATGACTCCCTTACAATTGAGGAGTTTGAGAATTCTGGGAATAGCCTCAAGGATACTTTCAACTTATATGAAAATGCATGGTTGCAAAGCTTATATGCGCAGAGAGAGTTTTGGGTGCCGATATTTTTAAAGAACTCATTTTGGGCTGAAATGAGTATAACTCAACGAAGTGAGAGCATGAATGCTTTCTTCAATGGCTACGTACATGCCAGGACAAACCTTAAAGAGTTTGTTGATCAGTTCGACAATGTATTGAAAAAAAAAATTGAAAACAAAAACCAAGCTGACTTCCATTCATTTAATTTCACCATTACTTGCATATCACACTTGGCTCTTGAGAAGAAATTTCAAGATGTATACACAAATGTAACATTTAAGGAGGTTCAAGATAATGGGAATGATATATTTTCATTTTCATTTCGAGAAAATGGATGGAGTAATCGCAACTTACTCAGTCAATGATCAAGTTAAGGTTGAAAATTTCATCATGGAGGTTACTTATATTGTTTATTTTAATGAAGCCGAGTGTGAGGCGAAATGTGTTTGTGGGTGGTTTGAGATGCGAGGGATAATATGTAGATATATTCTTGCCATCTTTACAGCTAAGAAAGTCTGTGGGTTAGTAAAAAAGTACGTATAAGACCGGTGGAGAAAGGACATAAAACGTAAGTATACTATTATTTTGAGCAGTTATGACGTTACTGATTAGAGACCGACACTGTTAGATATAAACGTCTTTTAAAAATTTTCAACGAGGTAATAACAAATGCAATTTCGTGCGATGGGCATACTGAGGATATGGTTTTGAAGCTATATGAGATGAATGAGATATACCGCACCTCGAAGCCCTACAACATAGATTCTAATGTTGGAGTAAGTAGTGTGAATGCAGGTACGGAATAAAGTTCTAAAAAGGTACTAAGTCCCCATGTTGTCATAGGTAAGGGAAGACTCCCGTATAAGAGGAGGATGTCGACGATGGAGAAACAATTGAAGAAAATTAAAACTAAAGCTGCAAATAAGAAAAAAGATAAGGAAAAAAGCATCCTAGTGAGAGCATAGTTATTGTCATTATTACCTGATATTCATCTTTCAGTATTTGATAATATATTGCCATTTTCACTTATTTGTGAACTCTAATTATTTTTTATGTTGTCAGAGGCGTAGATTGGACACCAAACTATTGAAAAGCAGTGGAAACCAACTTGACCCATTGGGAATGAGGATGTAAGAAAATGTACGAACTCCCATAATGGTGGATCAAGAAAGTGCACAACAAGATGTGATGGGGACACCAAAAAGTGTACAAACTCCAGTGATGGAGACAGAAGAAAGTGTACAATTACCACTTTCATTCATTTTATTGTATTTTTATGTTTTTTATGTGGGTCGTACTTTGCCTGCTATTATGTTCATAGATGCAACTAGGAATGGATGGAACACAGCAGGAGACAGCAGATGGAACACAACCAAGCAGCTTCTTGTAGCAAGACTTTAGAGATCCATTATGCCTCTTATGTTGTGTGTTGATAGTGGTGATTTGTTGGAATTTGTGTTGGATGTGGTTTGTTGGCATTTGTGTGTTGGGAACGATTTTTAGGAATTTGCTTGTTGGTGGTGGTATGTTGGAGTATGTTATGTATTAGTGGTGAAAGTATACGTTTTGTATCTTAGTATTTGAGCCCATGTTTTGCACATTTTGTATCCAAGTACTCTATTTATGTAAATTTGAGGAGTTTGTATCCAAATACTCAATTTATGTGGTTTTGATTGAATGTGATTAACATTAGTTTATGAGATGCTATGTTTGATATTACTCCATCTATCTAGGTGAAAAAAAAAAGTAAATCAATTAACCTATAATTTAGTCCTGTCAAATATTCTGACAAAATGATCAGGCAGTGGCACGTTAAGGCAAGCTCAAGTCTTGGGATTGAAGATCAAATACAAATCAGAATAACATCTCAAATACATCATTTTCAAGTCTCGACTTACAAACGCTAAGTTTGTATAAAATACAAATACAAAGTCATCAACACTTTGAGCGTATCAAATACAAGTAAATAACTATGGCTATTAGCCAAAATACATTAAATAGTTTGCGTGCATGCCGCATGTCGGCTTCTTGACTGCGAATGTTGTAAATCTTAATGTTTCAGCAAGAACACCAAATACAGCAACACTTATCAAGATTGATTCAAGAAAGCATAAACAAGAACACAACCAGATAGAAAATAAAAGAATAGAACGAAAATACCAAGAACACGAAGATTTAACGTGGTTAGATCCTTTTGGATCTACGTCCACAGGGGGAACTGGTCAGAGATCATCTTATTCAAGCTTCAAATCGCAAGGATGTACAGGTTACAAGATTCAGGTCATCTGTATGACCTTAACTCTCTCTCAATCTCTCTTGATTTACAAGTTTCTCTTTGAAACCCTAACTCTCTCTCGAAGCCTCTCTTTGTCTAATTTCCAGATTTCTCTTCTAACGTGTATAGTGGCCATCACAAGCCTTTTATATGGCTATCTCATTTAGCTTTTAACCCTAGTTTAATCTAATGTAGACATGTGGCTATCTATTGGCCTTAGGATCAAGACACAAATCAGATTTGCAACATTAAAGCAAAAGGTGCACGTGGTCACTTCTTTGACCATTAGTTACAAATTAGAAAGAAAGTTACAACTTTATCCTTCTAAATAAAATTGTTGACACACATTAGTCATTAGCGAATCTGGGCTTGATCCTTTTGGAGTGCCAACTCCTTCTTCCCAATCTCTTCTTCTCTCTTTTTAAGTTCTTTCTCTTTCTTTAATACTTCTGCTTCTCTCTTTACAAGGGCTTGCTTTTTGCATTCACTACTATCTAACCACTTGAAATACTTGTAGTGTGGTAACTCTTGATTATACATAAATAATCAAGTATGTTTGATGTCAAAATTTTGAATAAAACATTAATACGAAAACAAAAACATGCAAATACTATTAATTGTGTCTACCTCTTTATTGTACAGTGAACACCCGAAAAATGCTCACCATGGATTTCTTGGAGTATTTGATATTCTAAGTACAACTTGTTTCCACAGCTGCACATTGGGTTGTTGCTCGATGTATGATTAAGTAGCGAAGTTGAAGCAATTGATGACGACATTCTAAATCTATCAACGAAATACAAGAGCACGTCCAACAATATCTCAAGCATCAACATAACACAACAGCACCTCCAACATTTTGTATCCGAGCTGGTGGCTGTTGGGTTTTTTTTTTTCACAAACTTACATAGTTGTGGGCCTTGAAATAGTGTCATTGAGCTGGAGAATTTTGGCCAAGTAAAATGGACACTATAGATGTAACAGCCGAGCCCAATATGAAACTCTCATTTGAGTTTTTTTTTTGGGTTTTAACGAGTAGATTTGGGTTTCATTTACGGACCCATTTTTTTTACGAGGAGTCAGCCCATGTTTTGTTTTTAAAATGTTTGTTATCAATTTCAAGGGTTACAGCTCTAGAGTCTTTTTTTCTCATTAAAATTTTTAAATCCACGTCTTTTATATTATTATATATTTATATATTTTTCAGCCTCGTGCACCATCCTTTTTATTTTTCAAATCCCGATTAATCTCTGGTTGCTCTTCACCTCACATGCACGTTATTTTCTTTCCCTCCCCATGTTTAGTAACGCGGCCAACGCCCATCAAGCGGCAACAGCAGCAACCACTGCCCTTCATGCACGTACGTTTCACAACATGCATACACCTAGCCCCCTTCTTGCAGCGGTAAACCGAACGGAAAAATGCCCTTGTACAAGCATATCTCTATATCTCTAGCTGCGCCTTCCTCCATGTTCAGAAAATAAAAACTCGAACCCAACACGTTTATGCAAATATACCTCCAACTGTATCCGTCCATGATGCCTCATTCGAACCGCCCATAACTACACCCTCTCTCTCGCGTTGCAACTGTTCTCCGCAGTGCTTTCTTTACTTTCATCCACATTCGGTAACAACGCCTCCCATTTCTCCACAGACTCTCAGTCTCTCCCGTCCGCTGCAGATCAACAGTTTTTACTTTATTTTCTTTTCTTGCCAACATCACTGCCACTGCGCGCACTACAGTCAAACTCCATGTTTAGGAGCAAACTAGCCACCTCACCCCGCCACTGCTCCAAACCGCAGGCTCCTCCCTCTTTCGCCAACCCAACGACGTAGTCACTGCACTACTTTAACGGTTGCACCACCATGGAAACCACCATAGATCCACGCACGACCAACATTTTTTCCTACACCACACACGCCGACAACCAACGAGAAGCAACCCCACGCACATGTCAACCTTCGTTGGAGGGGAACCAGACAAGACCACCCACTGCCACAGCATCTCCAAGAAGCTGCAATCCTGCACCAAGCACCACCTAGGGCCTCCACCTCAAGCTATTACTTCACACCACGGTCGAGTATAACATACTCTGTTTTTCTACTCCAAAGCAGACCAACGCCACCCCAAGCGTGTTGCATGTCCCCTTACATACCACCATGCATCACCGAGCAGCACCATCGTTACACGCACCTTGCACCTCCCCGAACTACCATACCCAACCTGGAGCCGTCGTGAGCCACCATCACAGCACCTTCACCCCTCTCGGTTACTCCCTGTCGGCATGGTCTTCATGCTCCCTCCCTCTCTTTGAACTCCACCGCCTACCACGAAGGAGGCCGCCGTGATTGTATCTCGCCAGCCCAGCTTCCCCTGTACCTTCACATGTTCCCTGCTCTTCCAAGGTGAGTGGTCTTTTCACTGTTATGCCGTGATCTCTCTCTTTATCTCTCCCCGTAGTCTCTCTCTCTCTCTCTCTCTCTCTCTCTCTCTCTCTCTCTCATCACTCTCTCTCTCTTAGTGCTCAGCCGCTCACCTTGCCGTCAAAACCACCGCATCCAACCAGCTCTGTCGCAACTACCATCGGTGACTCTCCTTCACACCTGGGTCTCTCTTTCACTAGTGAACAATTTCATAATAAAGTCTCTTTTGGCATTTTACGTAAAGCTTGATTTACGGGAGAAAGACTTGTTTTATTTTATGATATTACCTTTTACCCTTTAAGTTACAAGCCAAACCATAAGGTGTTTTGAACTCATTTTTCGGTTGGGTTGATTTTTACGATGGGCTTCTTCTTTTTATATTCTACATTGGATCTGTGTTTTAAATAAGACTGACCAGGTTATAATTTATTACAGAAACTTTATTTTTCATATAGAAAATATTTAAGGTTTTAATTTATGTTAGTTAATATTAAAAGTTTTATAGTTAGAATTTAGTAGTAAATAATTCAGGATTTATTCTTATAGTTGTAGAAATTAAGTGATTATTGATGAAATTGAGAAGTGATGATATTTTTTTAGGGATTGAGAATTTAGGTTTTTGAGGAATTAAAATATGTTATTTTAGTATTTTAGGCTTAAATATTGAACTACGTGTTCGATTGAAAATTTACAAAAATTACGTGATTATTTTATAGGTGACAATTTATATTTGTTCGGTATGTTGAGAAAATTTTTGAAAGGCTAAGAAGTCCAGATAAGTGAGGTTCCTATACTAGTATTTGCATAGAAATGAAATGGGGTTGATATTTTTAAAAATATGCATGTTTGTCTTGAAAAGAAATGTGAAACAACCTCAATTATTTATTTTGCATTTACTCATGAAATCTATATAAGAATAAAGTACTTTTTGTCATGACTGGAGTAGACATGGGCTAATTTTAGCATTATATTTCTGAACGGAGAAAAAGAGCGAATATGAGATTCAAAAAGTTTTGATTTGATTAAATGAAGTTTTGTTTACGTTATTCTTGAATTTGTGAAATGATCTAAAATTATTCAGTACTTTGTTTTGATATAATGTGGCATCTGAAAAACCTTGGCATGAATTTCTGATTCTGTATCTGAATATGATCTGGTTCTGATGATGTTCTATTCTGTTTCTATTAAGGCTCTACCATAGGTATAATAGTGGTTTATAACCCTACCACAAGGAACATGGTATATGGCCCAACCACGGATATAATGGTGGTTTATAACCCTACCACGGGGTGAAACATGGTATACAGCCCAACCAAGAGTATAATGGTGGTCTATAACCCTACCACAGGATAAAATATAGTATATAGCCCAGCCACGAGTATAATGGTAATATATAATCCTACCACATGGGTTAAATATGGTATTTTTTCCGATGCGATACACCAATATGATATGAAGATGATGTCTCAGTTTATGATATGCCGAAAGATTTTTAAATAAGAAAGTTTTCTGAAAGTTTCGCTCTGATATTCTGGTAACAAGTTTTGTTTATGCATTCTGAAAGTAAATATGTTGTTTCTGTATTCTGAAAGTAAATGTTTTGTTCTGCATACCGAACTTTATAAATGCTCATGTTTACATATTAGTATAAGTTCTCTGCTTACTGAGTTGTTAATAACTCACTCCTTATCTCCACAATATTTTTCAGATATTTTGATGTTTCAGCTGAGATGATTTAAGTATAGTGGATTAACCATAGAAAGTTTTTATGAGTATTGGCGATTTTTATTAAAAAATTTTATTGTGTTATGATGACTTGACATTTTGGAAAATTGGTTATATTGAGGAAATTAGTTTGAATCGAAATTTCTATATGATATTGGGAACTTGGAGTCTATAATTATATTATTGAAATGTGAGTTTAAGTAACAGGAAGTAACTCTCCGATCCCTGCGAGACTAGGGCTTTATAATAGCATGATATTGGACAATATAGTCAGTGAGTTTGTATATTGTAGTGTGCAAAACCTTCTTTTGAAAAATGTGTTTAGACTTTGTGTCATGATTTTTTTTTCACTAGTTCATGGCTTACACATCCCAGGCCTTTTTGAACATTTTAATGCCATGGATGCACCTTTCCCTTCCAAACTTAGCATTCTTTTTCCTAATTTTCTAATTTTTCCTTTCAACTTAAAAATAATGAAGCCAAGCTATGTATATAGCCATGCAAACATTGATTTCATTGCTAGTTATAAAAAAACATTTGTATCAATGCATCCAGTCTATGAAAAAAAAGAACAACTAGGGGCGACATGTCAATTTTTCACGAGTCTTAGGTTAGTATCAGAGAAAGTAGCCAAACTGCATTGATCATCATCTTTAATCTAAATTACTGGCATGCATGATTAGCCCTATTTTATCACCATTATTATAATCATTTTTAATAAACTACAATATATTCAAAAGCCTACTAACATGCATGCATGTCAATTTTGGTCTGGACAGTTCGTGAGAGAAAGGGTTAGTACACTACAATATACAAATCCATTACAATAGTACACTACATTTCCATCATTCTCACATATTCAGAACCCTAACAAATACTCAAAGCAAAGACCATGTGTTAAGGGGTAAAGGATACTGATATATATACGGGATTTAATATATGCTGAGAGGAGTTTAATTCTAGCTGCATTTTGGTGAAATGGATTTATATATACAAACTCACTGACCACAAGTAACAGTGGCATACTAGAATTTTGGTATGGGTAGTTCATGAGAGGAATGGTTAGCACACTAAAATATACAAACTTCATTACAACAGCACACTACATTTCCATCATTCTCACATATTCAAAACCCTAACAAATAATCAAAGCAAAGACCATGTGTTAAGAGGTAAAGTATACTGATTTAGATGTCTTTCCCACCCTGCATATCACCAAGAGGAAATTCATAACTTTAGGAAATGTTCATGAGAAGTAATATATATTGCCAAATACATAATGAAAATCAGTACTCAAACCACCTAAAGAAAAGAAACAATCACTGCAAAATAATTTTCCCAACACAGAGTGCAGATAAAACGCCTTGATTTGCTAAATTTTTAAAAACTCTTGTCATGGTTGTTCTTGATCCTTCTAAATTCTCAATTTCATTTCTGGGTACTGCTTTTAATTCCTCCTCTTCCCCTATGTTTCAATGGTGGTAAGTGAGAACCATGTGAACATCTGCCAACTAAAACAGCACCTCCATCAACAGAATTTCCCAATTTCTTTTCTTAATAAAAAATAAGGGTTAGGGTTGGGAAAGTTACCTAGGATGGCACCGCTTGGTGGATAGCTAGATTGCAAACGACGTCGCTTGGTGCATACACAGTTTGCGAATCTTCCTCGACGCCGCACAGCTGCGTTAGGTTTAGGTTTGGGAGAGAGATCGGGTAGGGGAGAGAAACCAATTAAGAAAAGAAGAGAAACAAAGAAGAAGAATGTAAGAAAGATCAAGCACGAGAGAGAAACGGAGAAGAAGTTGCACCAGTAAGAAGGAATCGCTGCACAGAGAGCAGAGAGTTCCTGGGAGAGAGATCGAAGGCATAAATGTAAAATGGTGTGCTTTTGTGTTGAAGACAGGTACAAATCCGTGGACTCAAAACGGTGCCTTTTGTTTTCATGTAGAAAGTTGTCTACGGCCAGGCCCGAATCATGCTTGGGTTTAGAGTTTTCCTTTTGATATAGTATATTTATATTGCTTTTATAGAAAATTAAATATGCTCAACTTCACTAATTTAATGTTACAGTAAATTTTGTAGTTATTTGCGGAGAAGGGTGTTTTTTATCGTGGGCAGTGCAGATTTTGTGTGTTTGAACTGGGAAAAGTTTGTTTTTGATTGGAAAATTGAGCACTTGTTTGGATGGTTTCGATTGTTTCACCGTGAAAGACAAATCCATGAGGACTTTGAGGGTCTTTGGCGTAGCGGCGAGGAAAGATAACGGGGAAATAAAGACTTTTCTAGCCACTGTCAATTTATAGGTCTCTAGGATTCTAACTGCAGTTTCAAATTTCGCTTTGAGCTGAAGATGGATTACCCCCTTTTTTATTAAGAAAAAGGGACTGGATTTTGGGCATCTTCAAAAGTTCATATGGAGAATTTGCTTTCATTTGACGGAACAAGGATCCTTAATTGATAATTCGGAGGAAAACTTCACAGAACTCATGAATTTTGATATATACCCTGGGTGGTGCAACAACCCTGGTGCAGCCGATCAGATTTTCACCTCTTGTGGCTTGTCAGAGTTGGCAAAACACAAAAGGTCTGGTTTGGTGAAGTTGCTAACAGACGAAAGAAGAAAATAAAATCATGAAGAAGACAATGAAGTGGGGAAAAATCTTCTTCCAATTCTATTCACTATATAAAATCAACTGTACAGTACATTATTTATCTAAGAGGAAAGGAATATTTTGTACAAAATGAATATGCTAAACTGCCCCTAAACAGCTATACACATTTCAGGAAGTTTGTTGGGATCTAGGCATGCAGTGTTGTTGGTGAGTGCTTTGTTTTGCTCATTATGTGCAGTGGCCGAATCATCATCTGGTAATATGGCTTGTCCTCGTCTGCGTCAATGCCTCATGGTGCATCGTTGAATGCTTTGAACTTCATAGGAAAGAACACCGGTGCATTTTCGGTGAACGAAAGTCATGGAAATTTCAACCCTATGGAGAATTCTTTCAATTCTGGAGATAAAATGATGTTTCAACAGATGGACACCCGGTACAGCTTCTCAATGGATTCTAACGACACAAATGACGTAGCAGCTGCACAAAATACTGGTTCTTTTCAACAAAATAATTTATTGAATATAGAAATTATATTATTCCTAGGCCATTTAGTTGGTCAGTTTTTTTTTATATAAGAGTCGGGGCCACTTGTCAAGTGACCTCTCTCCAAATTTTATTAGAACCTCACTTGAGGTGGAGGGACACCATGGGTACAGCTAGGTACTTGGAGGTTACAAGAGCTCCCATCCAAGCTAAACAACAACAAAAATACCAACAACAACATTGTTCACAACTAAAAACAACAAACAAACCAGCAAACTGGACCAACACCGAAACTGGGGCAAACCAAGCCTATCGGTGTGCAGTACACCTCTCAAAAGATGAGAAATTGAGTCCCAGGAATCCCAAGTATTATTCACTCCCTCAGATCCCAGCCGAGCCAACAAGTCAGCAGCTGAGTTACCTTCTCTATAGACATGCCGCAATCTGAAAGTAACTTGCTGTAAAAGGACCATAAGCTCCTCCCAAAATTCATCAAGATACCAAACACCACATGTAGCTGAGTTGATCCAACTAATCACTACCTGAGAGTCCATCTCTATCTCCACTTTGGAAATCTGTTTATGCCTTAAGAGTCTGATACCATGTAGTAGAGTTAGAAATCCTGCCACTGTGTTAGTACCTTGGCCAATATCAGCTGCAAAAGATGAATACAATCTCCCTATAGCATCTCTGATCACCCCTCCAACTCCTGCCCTTCCCGGGTTACCTCAGTTACTCCCATCAACATTTATCTTATACCAACCCATACTTGGTCTAAGCCAAGTGACCAACCTAAAAGGTTTCAGCTTTGGGACTTTATAAGGGATATTCAAGTCCGCTAAAATTTTCTCATCTCTTGCACTCAACGGCTTTACAGCTTTGACTTTTTCACTCAATTTCACAACCCAGTATTTTATCTTCCTCCATAATTCCTCTGTGCTTATACTTCTTCCTTCCATACGCGCGCTACATCTTCTAAGCCATAGTTGCCAAGTGACTATAGAGGGGATTATCCCGAGTAGCTGTCCCTTCATAGTAGTTTTAGAAGCTTTACTAAGCCACGCTTTCACCACTTCATACCAACTTTAATGCTATCTCCAAGGCATACCAATCTGTTTTGCACATCTCTCCCAAATAGAAAAGGCCACTTCACCTGTAGCCAATACATGGTTCATGTCCTTATAACCACCTTTTTCACAACAGTTACACTTAGAAGCCAAAGGTATACCTGTTCGACGAACACGATCATCCATGCTTAAAGCGTTCTTAGCACTTCTCCACATAGTCACAGCAATATTTTTGGGGAGACTTGGATGCCAAATCCAATGAGCCCAATTAAACTTAGGAGATTTTACTCTAACCACCTCCTATGCACTTTTTGTTGAAAAAACCCCATCTTTCTTTGCCATCCATACGAGCATGTCCTCACCCTCTTTTTAGCAACTCAAGAACTGGAAAATTTCACCAGCTTTCTAAACTCCAACGATACTTATCAGAATCTCCATGTTCTAGTCCCCATTCAGCTTACACTCTTTTACCTTCAGGCCTGGACACCTAAAAATTGGTAACCTTTCCCCGAGTGTCTCTACTCCCAACCATTTATCAAACCAAAAAGAGATCGACCCCTCTCTCAGTCTCCATTTTGAGTTCTCTAAGATGAATGGGACACTCCTTATCACCAACTTCCAGAACCGACTTCCTTTGTTCGGGTTTAGTAAGGATACATGATCATTTTTCACATACTTTGCCTTAAAAAATCTGGCCCATAGAGAATTCCCTGTTAATAATCTCCACGCAAACTTCATATGTAGTGCTTTCTGAGTTTCATGCAAATCCCGAACCCCAATACCACCTTCCCCTACCGGTTTACACATTTTTTCCCAAGATTTCCAATGCTTTTTAGGCTTCCCATCCTTATATCCCCAAAAGAAATCAGAAAAACATTTCGTGACATTAGAAAGGATAGATTTGGGAGCTTATAAGATGGATAGAAGATGTACTAGAATACTGCTAAGCACATGTCGAATGAGTAACAGTCTTGCTCCACTAGACAACAATCTAGCTGACCATCCTCTAATTTTCTCGTTGATTTTCCCAACTAGATCCTCCAAATGAATAGCCTTTAGTCTGCCAGTAATAATTGTTACCCCCAAATACTTGAAGGGAAGAGTACCCTCCATGAAGCCCAATGAACTCAAAAGAGCCCTAGGCTTGGAAAAGGAAATGTAACTAGCAAAGATTATTGCAGATTTTTCTTTATTCACCCTCTGGCTAGACCAGGCTTCATACACTGCCAATACTTTGGAAATGGCTCGAAGAGATCTTTTACTACCATTCGAGAAAATCACAATATCATCCGCATACAATAGATGAGAAATTAGTGGAGCCTCCCTGACGTGGAAAAACGGTTTGATTTCACCTTCTCGAAACTTCTTCTTTAGTAGCCTTGACAACATTCCTCCATAATAATAAAGAGGTAGGGGGAGATAGGGTCACCCTGTCTCAGCCCACGGCCCCCTTGAAAGAAACCTTTTGGAGTACCATTCATAACCACTGAAAACCATGGGGTGGATATACACTGCCATACCATGCTACAAACCTGTTCAGAAAACCCAAAAGCTGCCAAAACCTGAATGAGGAACTTCCAGGCTATAGAATCATACGCCTTAGCCATGTCAATTTTAAGGACTACATTCCCATCTCTTACTTTTTTATTAATGGATTGAATCATCTCTTGCGTCAGGCTGATATTCTCAAAAATGCTTCGCCCTGAAATGAAAGCTCCTTGTTCTTGGGAGACAATCCGAGGCAACAAGGGGGCAAACCAGCCCACTAAGAGCTTTGAAAATTTTTTATAAAAAACTGAACAAAGACTTATGGGACGGAAATTATCAAATCCTTTCGGGTTTTCAATCTTTAGAATCAAAACCAAATGAGAAGATGAGAACAATTTGGGAAGGAGATTACCTCTAAAGAAGTCGTGGATAGCAGAAACAACATCTTCACCAACAATCTCCCAGCAGGATTTATAGAAACCTAAGCCAAAACGTTCTGGCCCCGGACTACTATCAATGAGGATGGAGAAAATAGCAGTTTTAATCTCTTGGGTTGAAGGAAGTACCAGAAAACGTTGATTATCCGATGAACTCACCATGGGGTCAACTAGACTGGACAAATCAGGGATGGCCTGAAAGTGGGAGACTGTCAGGAACCTCTGAAAGAAATCAACCACACCCAAGTGTACCTCTTACGGGGTCTTCAACCACTTATTCTCACCTATTTTCATCTCCCTCACCACCCTATGAGATTTGGAAGACAAAGCACGGAAAAAATGAGAATTACCTTCTCCCTTTTCAAGCCATCTTTGCTTAGCTTGTTGGGCAAGACGAGTCTCTTCCCTACTCATCCACGTATGCAGCTCAGTTGGTCAGTTGATGAGAAGATGCTTAGGGCGTCGTCTCTGTTCAAAGAGTCATCCGGTGGGGGAATTTTTGCACAAGTTTGGGTTCCCATGAGGCTCGGTGATCAGTACGTCTTAAGCACCAGTGAGCAACCCTATTTGCTTGATCAAATGCTTGCAGGGTATCGTGAAGTTTCAAGGTTGTTTACGTTTTCAGTAGAAAGGGGATCTGATTCTTTACTTGGGCTTCCTGGTCTTGTGTTTATCTCCAAGGTTCCAGAATGGACTTCGAACGTCAGGTATTACAATAAGATTGAGTACCTGAGAGTTGATCATGCAGCTAATAATGAAGTCCGTGGATCTATTGCCTTGCCAGTTTTTGATTCTCCTGCGATGTCCTGCTGTCCTGTGTTGGAACTTGTCACTACCAAAGAGAAGCCCAATTTTGACAAAGAGATGGAAATTGTTTGCAATGCGCTCAGGGTTGGCCTCCTTTTTCCATTTGTTGGGATTCCTTTATTTATTTATTTATTTCTAAAACTTTCCCTTTCCAAGTATCCTTGAGTTGAATACATATAAAGGTAAGTAAGCACCTAACCACTTTTAATTTGTGAGAATCAAGATACGCTTGCTCTTGATTTAAATTCTTTTCTGCTATGATATAAATTAAAACAGTAGCAGGAAGGAAAAACCATATAGTATTTTCTGGATAAATATTAAGTAATCACTGCTTTAGAAAGGGTTTTGATTTATGGCTTTGGAAAATATCCATGAGTTGTACCGGTAGGTGTTGTGTTTGGGCAATGGAGTTAACCTCATTGTAACAGTTTTAGTTGTAAGTTGCGTGCTTCCCCATGACATACTTCAGGTCTGCCTTTGGGATTATTCTTTTAAGGCCTGAAGTGTTCAGAAGCTCACTATCAAAAAGGTGGAAAAGAAACTTGTAGGGTAGAAGATATATTATTTATCTAAAGGAGGGAAGATTACTCTTATTTTGTGCATGTTATGTAAGTTTATCCCCTATTATTTTTCTCTTCTTAATATGCCTCTGCAAATAGACTAGAAAAGTTAAATAGAGGTGTTCTTGTGGATAGGGATACATCTGAACATTTTTATTTAGGGGACGAAGGGTGATGTGTTCTCAATTGAAGGGAGGATTGGGCCTATCCACGGTGATTGTGGATATGTGCTATAGTTAGAGGTTCAAATAAGATGAGCTGGTGGATCAATGTTAGGAGTGGTTGGAATGATGCAGCTCAATGTTACTTGAGGGTGCAGTTTTTTTGTTTTGCCTGAGTGGATGCAGTTCCAATAATGTATTACAAACTACATGATCTTGTATCTTTTGAATGATTTTTTTCTTCTTTAAGAAGTATCTTTTGTATGAATTTGCATTAGATTGAAAAGGTTTACCAATATTGTTATAAGATGGATGACAGAGGGAGATGAGAACACGTCTTTTTTTCATGCCTCCCTGAGATGTAAGAAGAAATTTAAAGGCTGGACTGTATGACTCTCACAGATGGTACAGTGTTGGAGTCGAGGGAGGCGTTACTTGATGCAGCTGTTGAATTCTTTAGGATGCGATTGACGACGTCGCATGTGAGCGTGGAAGAACCTGGTATGAATTTTCTACATCCTGTTATTTCCGATACAGATAATTTTTCATTATACAGAGCTCCAGTCCTTTCGGAAGTGAGGGAGGCTTTATGGTCAATCCCTCAAGACAGCAGCCCTAGTCCTAACGAATATTCGGCTAGTTTTTTCCAGCACTCGTAGGACATAGTTAAGGATGATTTGTTGCAAATGGCTATCAAATTCTTTGAAGGGAAGTCGCTATCCACATTTTTTGGTGCTACAAATATTGTTTTACTGCCGAAAGTTGAAGATCCTGCAGGTTTTTCACAATTCAGACCGATAAGCTTATGTTCGGTTGTGTACAAGATCCTTTCTAAGTTGATGGTGCATCGGTTAACACCGATTATGGAGAAATTGATTTCGGAGGAGCAGTCGGCCTTTTTAAAGGGTCATAGTAATTTCGATAACATTTCTATTGCGCAGGAACTTGTGCATAGCATTAACAAGAAAACACGAGGTGGGAATATTATGCTTAAAATCGATATGGCAAAGGCATACGATTGAGTGAATTGGAAATTTTTATTAGAAGTCATGAGAAGGCTGGGGTTTTTAGAAAAATGGCGGGGACTAGTTTTTAATTGTATCTCATCTCCTAGATGTTCGATCATGTTGAATGGTTCTTTGAAGGGTTTTTTCCAACCTTTGCGAGGTATACGTCAAGGTGACCCCCTATCGCTGCTCCTTTTTATTTTATCTCAGGAGTTATTTTCTCGTATGCTTAAAGATGATTTTCAAAAGGCAAAAGTTAGACCATTTAGTGGAAATGGAGGTGAGTTGATTTTTCATTTGTTTTATGCTGATGACATTCTTATATTTGCTAATGGCGAAAAGAAATCAGTGACTAATTTAATGAAGACAATACATGCTTATGAAGCCATGTCGGGGCAGTTGGTGAGCCAGGCAAAATCATCTATTTTTTTCTCATCTACGTTTCCGGCTGCTAGGAAATTACAGGTTCTTCAACTAACTAATTTTGTGGAGGGAAAATTGCCGTGTGTGTATTTGGGGGTGCCGTTGCATGTGGGGAGGGTCACCATTCGACTCTTTGAACCTTTGCTCTTGAAGGTGCAAAAAACATTGGCGGGATGGAAGAGTAAAATTTTATTCTTTGGAGCTAAAATTACACTTGTTAAGCACGTTTTATCTAACATGTCAATTCATATTTTATCCGTTATGAATCTTCCAAAAGGGGTGTTGAAGGCTCTTAATTCTATTTTCTCCAATTTTCTTTGGAGTTCGGGGGAGGAGAGGAAGAAAAGAAAGTGGGTGGCTTGGAAGAATATTTGTTTACCAGTGGATGAAGGGGGGTTGGGCATTAGAAATATAGCCGAAGTTCAAACGTCTCTTTTTATGAAATTTGCGTGGAAGCTTCTAGATGGGAGATCTCATTGGGCCAAATTCTTTGCAAAAAATATTCGAGAAGGGAACACCCTACAACCATTAATCAATCGGTGGGATCTAGTTTTTGGAAAAAAATCTTATCTGTAATGCCGGTAGTGATTGAAAATTCTAAAGTGTTGATTCGGAGTGGGGAAGCTAATTTCTCGTTTGATAATTGGTTAGGGGATGGTGCTATTATTCATTCTCATGAGGTGGTTGGAGCTTCTCGATTGTAGGTTGCAGAGTTTTTAACGCCGGCTGGTTGGGATATAGATAAATTAGGTTCTATTTTACCTGTGCCGATGGTGTATAAGATAATTTCTTCAGTAAAGTTAAGAAGTGGTAATGATATTTTGGTACGGTAGCATGCATCTGATGGTTTATTTTCAACAAAGTCTGCTTGGCAAAGGATATGGGCACAGGGGGATATCTTGTTAGACCCCCACGTAGAGTTGCCTCAAGAAGAGCCGCTCATGTCCTAGCTATGTCGGGGACATGCCCCTTGACCATGCCACAAGCATGCCTTGGCCAGTACCTTGTCACGCACGAGGCGCCCAGCATGCCCATGGACCAGCCACACACATGCATTGGCTCGTGCCTTGACAAGCATGGGGTGCTCAGCATGCAGGTAGGCATGCGCATTCCAAGCCACTGGCCTAGCGAGGCTAGTAGCTGTGCGTAGCCCAGCGCACAGCCAGGCATGTGCATGCCTCTGCGCATCCATTTGAGCCGCAGGGCCTTGCGCACGCCCATGCGGGCACCCAGCCGCACGCCCATGCCCACGCACAGCCGCACGCCCATGTGCACAGCCATGTGTATTGCCAACTGCACACTCATGTGCACCCAGGGCCCCATAGCCCCCCAACCATATGCCAGCAAGGTTAGTGGCATGCCCTCACGGCATGCCATCCAGCCCGTGCCTTGCGAAGCAGGCCAATGGCATGCCCACCAGGCATGCCATCCAGCGCATGGCTCCAACCCATGCCTTGCAGCCTCAATGCCCAAGCCCCCAGCCTAGGCCATGCAGCAGCCATGCAAGGCACTGTGCCATGCCACCCAACAGGCCTAGACGTGGCTCCCTGCCACGTCCATCAACAGGCCATGCATGGCACCCTGCCAAGCCATCCAGCTAGTCCATGCGTGGCCCATGCCACGCCCAGTAGCCAGCCATGCACGGCCCCATGCCGTGCCAACCGACCAACCATGCATGGAACCATACCGAACCAACATAAGTCACCATGACCGACCCATGGTCCATAGCATGCCATGGGCCACCTTGGCCCGATCACTATCATTTATTTGCTTTCAAACTTTATTCCTTATTTTAATTATTTATTTATTTTCAAAAGACTTTTTGGGAGTTTCCAAGTTGTAACCTTATAAATAATACCCTTAGGCATTTCTTTTCCATCTTTTAACAATTTCCCTTTGTGGACAGCTATTGTTCTTGAGATCATTTTCGGTGCCTAGCACTTGGGCTCTTTGGGGTGCAATTCGTGAATCCCTAAAGAGAGAATCACACTTTGCAATTCGTGAATAAGTGTGATTCATTCTATCAATCTTATGATTATTTTCCATTCATTCTCTTGTCTTCCCTTTACTTTCCATTGATCTCATTGTGTTATTTGCATTGATCTTGCATTGTTCATCATTGTTCTTGTGAGTTTCGGCCAACCCTTGTTTGCCCTACCTTCTATAAATAAACCACTTACCATAATACTCTCCACCCATCCCCTCCTTACCCTAGCCGAAACCCTAATCCAAATAAGGTAACACTTACCTTATTTGCACCCTTGACCTCTTCCAAATCAAATCCCTTGATTTAAGGAATTGTCAATCACATTCAATTCCTTAAATCTCTCTTTCCTAAAACAACTCAAGCCAACCTTTGACTTGTCTAAACAAACCAAAACCGAATCCCCCTTCTTCCGCAAGGATTCCTAACATTTAGGAATCTTTCCTAAAACATCTCACCATCCAATTTTTGACAACCCTAGTTGCCTTGCAAACCGAAACCCTAACCTCCACCTCACATTTTGCAAATAAAGTTTGGAATTACTTTGCTAATATTCTGGGCGTTCAAATCCTGCAGACCAGTTCGTGGCAGGGGATGCTCAACGTCTAGTGGCTTCATGCATCAATAGTGATTTACACAGGTTGGTGCCGGGGTCTCTTGCCTATTATAATCACGTGGGCTTTGTGGAGAGCAAGGTGTGAGTCACGGATGGAAGGAAAAGTGGTGGATTGGCGGGAAGTGTCACGTTGGGCTAAATCTGGATTGTTAGCGATTTTTTCGACTAGAATCAATGTAAAGCAGATGCGTGATACAGATAGGCAAGTGATAAGGGCTTTAAACATTCCGGTTGTTCCAGTTGTGAATAAAAGACCTCCAAAAATTGCATGGCATAAACCGAATAGGGGTGGTTTGAAGCTTAATATTGATGGTAGCTCCTTAGGGAATCCCGGGCTAGCTGGAGGGGGAGGCATTTTCAGGGATGATAAGGGACGTTCTCTGGCTAGTTTTGCACAACATTATGGGGTGAGCTCAAATATAGTAGCAGAGGGGCAAGCTCTTTTAGATGGATTATGTATGGCTCATCAAATGGGGTTTAAGGATTTTATGGTGGAGTCTGATTTGGCGGTCATTGTTGGATGGATTAAATAAGGGAGTTGTTCTTTGTGGTATTTGTGGGATTTTTGGGAGGAAATTCAAGTACTTTTCAATGCATTGAATTGTAGCATTTGCCATATTTTCAAGGAAGCTAACATGGTGGCGGATTGCCTTGCTAAACAAGGGGCAAATAATAATGGTGTGTCGTTCATTGGAGCGGATATAGATAATGGGATGTTAAGAGGATTGCTTCGCACGGATAGTTGGGAACTTCCTTATTTACGTTTATAATTTCATGATGTATTGGTTATGAAGTTGTTTGGCTCATGGTATTCCTCCGCCAAAAGTGAGGGTTTGTTTTTAATAAAATAGGAGAGGGTCACTTTGGGACATGTGACCTTCACTCTTCCAAAAAAAAAAAAAAGATCTATTCTTACCATGGTCCCTACAGGCTGTGAATTTTTCAACCACTGCAACTCCTTGGCTTCATCCTCATGTATTGTTCATGACACTGGCCCTCTCCCCCTTTCCCCTAGTCAATTCTGCATCCTTATCAAGTTAATATGCTATTTGCAGTATTTGACGGTGAACTAAAGAGCTGCCTTAGCAGAGATAATTGATGTCTTACATGCTATATGTCATGCACATAGATTGCCACTAGCTCAGACACGGATTCCTTGTTGTTACACCAGAGAGCTGGTAAAGAAATTACAGAAGTGCGGGTAAGAGAGGGTAAAATGAATTCTGATGAGAAATATATACTTTGCATTGAGGAGACAGCTTGCTATGTTAATGATCGAATGATGGAAGGTTTTGTACATGTATGCTTGGAACATCATCTTGATGAAGGGCAAGGTATTGCTGGGAAAGCACTTCAATCCAATCATCCCTTCTTCTTTCTTGATGTGAAGATTTATGGCATAAGTGAGTAGCCACTTGTCCATCACGCACGCAAGTTTGGGTTGAATGCAAGTGCAAGGGCTTCTAACTTAAGGAGCTTTTTGGGGCCATCGAAAGGGGCAGAGCGAGACAGCAATAGAGAAGAAGGCTGGAAACTTAAAGGTTGATGTGGAGAAGGGGAGTGGGAGAAGAGAGGGATGGAGAAAAGGCAAGAGAAGGTGATGAAGAGCTAACAGAGAAAAAGTTGCAGAAGAGGAAAGCTTGAAAGGAAGCAGACGGAAGGAAAAGGGAGAAAGGAAGAAGATGAAGGAAAGGGAGAGAGAACAAAATGGTGAAAATGGAGGGAGGAAGAGCCTTTAGGCTTGCATGCAAACCGAGGAATCGTTTACAATATGGGTAGGTGGCCTTAGGAAGAGCAAACGGCATAGGGCTGGGCAAACGTGGGAAGCCATGTCTAGCGTGTGGGAGGCATGGGCCAATGAACAGCCCGGGAGGCAGCCAAAAGCATTCTGTCAGACCCAACCGTCAAGAAGCTGAAGAAATTGGGGAAATCGAGACAATTCACGCATTGAATGACATGGGTAGGTTCCTCAGGAAGCCTAACCGGTGCTGGACTGCGTAGACATGGGAAATTATGTTGGGCGTTTCCCATAACCAATGCACACCCAACATGATTTCCCATGTCTACGCAGTCCAGCACTGGTTAGGCTTCTCGAGGCAACCTACCCACGTCATTCAATGCTTGAGTTGCCTCGATTAATATAATTATATTCTCCTCACATAATCCTCCCGTTGTTGAAACTAATTAATAAATTTATAGTTTTATTTTTATAGAATTAAAAGAAAACACACTGGTTTCTCCTTTCTTAGATACGATTGTTTTAACAATTAAGAAAATGTGACCAACTAAAAAAAAATCTATTTTATTATTTTATGATGTGATATTAGATGATAGGTTCATAAATAAAATATAATAAATAATCTCTAATCATTTAATGACATATTATGTAATGATAAGAAGATGATGAGAATTAATATGATGAGCATCATTATTCATCAACTAATATTGTCGGCAGCCTCAACTTGTCCTAAGCGCATGAGAGGACATGTGTCCCTCTTCCACATACCTCGACCTCGTGACATCACCTTTTCTTTCTAGAAGTTGGAAATGGAGAATAGTCTTTTACTATCGCCCAGAAAATGCAATGGCACATGAAACTTCAAATACTAGATCTCCATCAAAACAAGACCAAAAGCCAGTAAAAGAGGGAGAAAGAGTGGATAAATAATATATATAAAATTAATATTAGGTACAATTTTAAGTTATGTAAGGCATACTTATTCTGAAAAAAGTTGATAAATTTGAAATTCATAGAAAAAATATATACTTTTTAATGGTGACTCCTATATGTTTTTAAAGGAAGTACACAAAACTTACATATTCTACTATTATATCTATGAAGGAAATTGGAAGGGATGTTTAGATCCCTTAGCAATAAGCCCCCAACTAGAGAACAAATTCAGCCTCCGGGCCTAAGATTGGGAGACTCATAACCCAAGAGCTCATGCCGTGAATCGTGTGATATAATAACGTCGATAGATCAGGGTGGTAATCTCGTTCACTTATTGAGGGATTATTCAAGATAAATCATTGGATTTAATAGTTATCTACGTCCTCAGTACCTCTATAAATAACATCTGAAAGTAACAGATAATGCATTATTACTTATTAATTATTTGAGATTTGATCGGTGCAAAACTGCAAGTGCACAATATCGTAGCTTTATAGTAAAGTGATAAGAAAAGTATCGTCCTCAAGAATTGGTATCTCACTTTGACAAATACTGAAATTATATTAATCTCAATTTTATTTAGAAAAATCACTAAGATTTTTAGAGTTACAATTTAAAATAAAATCAATGCAAAGAAAATACTCAAAGTAAAGAAAACTGTTTGTTCGAAGATCAAATTAATGAGAAAGAAAACTTTCAAGAAATCGATTTCACCTAATCTCTCACTATGCTTTACTTATCTAACTAATTAAATTTAATTCTCTCTGTTTGTTAGCAAATCTCTAATTCAACCAAAAGCTTCTTTCTACAATCAATTGAAAATATTCTTGTTCATTATTTTACACAAGAGTATGCAAATTAATAAAGCAAGAAAGTATTAAGACCAACGATTTTAATATTACATAGGTTCATATAAATCTTTCGACTTCTATCTTTACCTATGCCGAAATATCCAAGATCTATCCTATAATTCTCTCTTTCGATAGCAAATAAAAAGATTAAAATCATCTAATTAATGGCCAGTTAATTAGAAGCAATAAGCTCAGAATAAATCAGACAAAAATAGAAGAGAATTACTTCAAATTAGCATAGAAAAGCAAGCATAGTTCAGAACTAAATTATATCATTTTTCTAGAATAAAAAAAATTTAGTTCATGCTAAAAATTAAATTCAACATTAACAAATTCATCATAATTTTTCTTAAAAGAATGAAAGAAAATAAATATTGAAAAATTGCTCTGCAGTCCACAGCGTCCTTCTTTCTTCACGATTGCTCTTTTTCTTCTCTCTTTTCTTTTCTTTCTTCCGTGCTGTGTTACGTTGCTCACCTTCTTCGGAAACGAAATTCAAAATTCTTTTGAATCTCTTTTCTTCGTCCGCGTGTTCAGTAGCTGCTTTCTTCCTAAAGACCCGGTCAAAACCAATAGCCTCAGCCCCCTATTTCCTCAAGTCAAACCGAAGACTCGCATGCTAACTTCTCCAACCAAGTTAAAATCAAAAGAACTCCCAGCCTTCTCTTTCTTCTTTTCTTTCTTGTCTTACGTCGCTGCCTTCCCTTTTCGAATTTGAAAATTAAAATCTTATTTTCGTCCCTGCTTTTTCGTTCTCAGCGTCTGCTTGCTAAACTGTGTTACGTTGAGCTTGCGTCCGAATTCGAAAATTGAAAACCATTCCCTTCGTCCGTGCGTGTGGAGACCAAGTCAGACCCAAAAAGTAAAGCCTTGCGTCTCGCGACGTCCAAGTGAAGTATCCCATGTATGATAAACACCAGCCAAGTCAAACACTTCTGCATGCAGCTAACGTCCAAGAGAACCCAAAATATATTAGCAGCTACTATATTTAAATAAAATGTTCATTAAATGAGAGAGTCCTAGACGATGAGCTCAAACCTAAAATAAAATTTAAATAACAATAAAGACTAAAATAAACAAAAAATAATTAAAATTAGACTAAAATTTAAAGTTAAAAAGTGATAAAATATATTAAATTATGCAAGTCATCAAGATTACATCTCTCTAACTTAGGCATCGGTCAACACCAAAAGTGAACGAAATAGTTTTTATGGTTGATGTTCTTGATCCAAGGAATAGGGTCGACAGAAGAGGTGTATCTGTCTACAAAGAACATGCCTGTACAAACGATGTTGCCTTCACGCGAGGTTTATAAAAAAAGTTGAAATTAGGAAAAATTTATTTAGACCCAACCCAGCACATGGGAGACCGGACACTGAGATTATATCAAAGATATGTTACAGAGAAATTGTTGTCAGGGATTGGAATCACTTTAGTGACTTTAGGTAAGCCATATTATTTACTCATAGTCCTAATGTAATAATATCCATTGATTACAAAAAGATGGTGAACGAAGATCTCACATTATTTTAGAAAAAAGATGCACTTGTCCTTTATAGTGATTTCAATGAACTCCGATTGAAACGTTAACTAATCATTTTAGAATAAAGTCAATTAATAGCGTGAAACTAATTGAGTGTCACCTGTGATGAAATGGCCTGAAGATATAGCAAGAGTCCAAACTTATAGGCTGTATAAGCAAATCTTTTGGGTAGACCTGATCTTGAACAAATCCTTTCTTTTTCATTATTTGCTTTCTGCATTATACCTTATTTATCATTACAAAAAGTATAGCTTTACGAAAAGAAAATTATAAGACACAAAGATGGCTGAATGCGTTCGGAAGTATAAATTACAATAACCTGGGAATTGAATCTATCCGGTTGGATTGGAATTTGGGGACTAGGACTTGAACATTGAGAAAATAGCATCCTAAGGCGAGAAGAAAGGAAATGATGAAGAACTAAGAGCACTCCTGGATCTGCATGAACAATGTGCAAGGAAGGAATAGAATTGGAGTTGGATTTCAGTTATCCTATATAATCCAGTATCGCGATCTAACCCCAACTCCAAGGTCCAAACAGTTAGTTGCAGCTAGATAATAGAACCATGTAATCGAAGCTAGGACCCTGTATATCTAGTAAGCTCAACAGCAGCATCAGATGCATACAAGGTAATCTGACAACATAATTGAACTTCACGGAAATGTAAATGATCAATTTAACCATGCGAGAATTTTCTCACCAAAATAAGTACTAGAAAGTACTCTAAAATATTCCATAACTGAATTTCTACTATTCCACATTAGTAGGACAGTTTAAATATATTTCTAGAAGCAGTTTTCAAGTCCCAACGAAATTCTACCGACACCTAGAACTTATCTTCTCAGTGATAGCAGTTTTCCATTCAAACTCTTTTCTGGATAAGATCAAACTCTTGGAACTCGACTTCTACTATTTTAACTTATCTAAAACACTTCCTAACAACCTCTAAATAAAATCAAAACACATTCCAGATGAAGTTTCAGTTCCATTGCCATCGTTCCAGGTCTCGGACGTTTTCAAGGTCGCTTTGTGCATCCCGTAATAAGGGTTCAGGTCATTCTGTTGCCCAATTCCAGTACAAAGTTGGGTTGAGTTTCCTGAGGCGCAGTCTCGATGGGACTAAGGTAGTTCGTTGTGTGCTGCTGAGAGAGAGGCTCTTGGAGGATTTTTTTTTGGGCTGCCACACTTGTAGTGCAATCATCACTGTATGAGTCATTCTGCTACTCAATTCAATATCAAATCTGGATCGAGTTGGCTGAGGCACAGTCCCGGTGGAATTAATGTAGATTTGAGGGAGCTGGTGAAGGAAAGGCTCTGGGGAGGTTGGTGCTTGGGATGTTGAAGAACGAAGCTGGGTACATGGAGTGTTACAAGGGTGCGGGTCGAGCTGGTGCCCAATTCCAGTATCAAAGTTGGGTTGAGTTTCCTGAGGTACAGTCCCAGTGGGATTAGTGTAGTTCGTTGTGAGCTGCTGAGAGAAAGGGTCTTGGGGGATTTGTTCTTGGACTGCCACACTTGTAGTGCAATCATCAGAGTACGAGTTGTTCGGGTACCTATTTCCAATATCAAGGTTGGGTTGAGTTGGTTGAGGCACGGTCCCGGTGGAATTAATGTAGATACCAGGGAGCTGCTGAGAGGGAGGCTCTTGGGAGATTGGTGTTTGGAATGTCGAAGGACGAAGGGTAATTTCAGGGTCATAAATGGGATCCATGGGATCCATGAGATCCATGTTGGTAGGAGAGAAATCCAGTCTCTGCATACATACATGGAAATAATTAAGTATAATGATCAATATTGTCAACCTCCTTTCATAATTAAACAAATTAACAAAGATATATAGTAAAACAAATTAATTAAGGAAAAGATGACATACGTATAGATCAGGCTCCCAGTAGCTTAAAGAAGGCCCACCTGTAGCGATTAAAGTAGGATCATGATATGTAGGTTCTCCATTGAGAGTGTAACTAGAAGTGTATTCGTCTTCCTTAGTAGGTGCGCTAAAAATTGATGATAGAATGAAAAACATGTAGATGCAGTCAAGGGGGGCAAATAAGATCAAGATATTGTATTAAAATTCTCAAAGAGTTAATGAAAATCATATGGCTTACTTATTCGTAGACATGTCCAACCAGTCCTTTCCACATATCAAAGCCTCTATGATATCACTATGGAGGCCATTAAAAGCTGGATCAATGATTTTCGTCACATCTCCAATTCTGAAATCAGAATCCGTTGACATTGGTATTCCCAAGATGTCAAGTGCCATCTTCCTGAGAGTTGGAAACTCTTGACTATTGGAACGCCACCAATCCAAGATGTCAAACTCATCATTTACATCAATGCAAGGCTCTGCAAAATAATGATCGAGTTCTTTTCTTGAGGCAACTTTGTTACCACAAGATTTTTCCTCCCTCCAAGACCTATTTAGCTTATCGTAATGGCTAACATCACGATATGAGGTGAAGCTATTACCATTATTAGTAGCGACAGAAGAGGATAATGTTTGCTTGCCAAGTTCATTTTCATAGTAGTCAAAAATATCATTTAAAGCATTCATAATACGTTCCAAGTATTTCTGAACTTCCATACCATAGCATTTTGTGTATGCGTGTGTCACGTATTCACATTTTTGCCTTGGGTCAAGAATGCTTGCAATTGCCAAAGCCGTATCACACTTCTCAAAATACTTGTCAAAAATGTTATTTTCATTTTAGTCGCCATTATGCAAATATTTTGGTATTTACTTTTTCGCAATTCAAATAGTTTGAAGTGAATGCCACATATCAGAGAAAAGTACATATTTGCAATAAGGCATTTGCATCTTAAAAAATGACATGAATCATCATATAGTAGTTTCAAAATTTTGTATACGAGTATCGCCGCATCCCATTCATCCATAGATGGGGCCACCAAGTCACGATCTTTTGTTTTCAGAAGAGAAATTAGATCTTTCAATTTTAGGGCTTTATCAAGCATGAGTAAAGCAGAATCCCATTTTAAAGAAACACTATAGTACTTGCCTTGAAAATGGTGTTTCTCTAAAAGCCAATCAAAATTCAGTTCCAAATTTAGTCGTCCTTTGTTAATATATCTTGCAGCGTTCCTTATCTTACCAAGTATCCCATCCACCTCTCTCCATCCATCCTGAAAAAGAAGGTTTAAAAATTCTGTAGTGCAATGGATGTGGAAGAAATATCGGCGTAAAGGCAGCTAGCAAGCTCGATTGTAAAGCCCGATTCCCAATTTTGGATCCATTTTATCATTTGGGGGAGAACTTCTTTAAGTAATAGAGCACAATTTCTTGTCAATGTTCCACTCCTGGAGCAAACTTGTTACTCTTCCAAACAAAGTTCCCGCTGCAATATCATCGTACTGATCTACTATTTTCAAGGCAAGAATCTTTTTCTTTAATATCATATTATCTTCAACAAATTGTAGGGCGAAACAAAAATACACATTCTTCTCACGATGGCATGTCCAAAACTGAATTATTAAATTAAAATGACAAGAAAGCGTACCAAGATGCTCATAGAGTTTTTTCTTTTCTTCTTTGTAGACACAAAGAATGCCATCTTTTAAAGCGCCTTGTGGCCAAAGTTTGAAACAAGGCTGAAAATTCTCCACGAAAATTTGAAATAAGTGTTCAGCCATATCCAATGGATATCCACGATTAATTATTATTCTAGCCACATCCCAAGAGACTCCTTTCATCATCGAACACAAAATCCCCACCAACGCCGGCTGTTTCAAGACGAGTACTCATCATTTTTGTGTGTGCTTCTCTATCTTTCTTAACTTGACATATTGACAAGTGATTCCTCAGGTGTGTGGTCCCACTTTTACTGGACCCTACGAATTTCACATTACAATATTTACACATCATGACCTTCCCCTCCGCGTCATTTGCAACCTTTTCGAAGTGGTTCCAGACGTCCGACTTTCTTCGTTTAGAAGATGAGGGTGCTAGATAAGTTTCCTCAGGTCTCTCATCGTGCATTTGTAAGCTAGTAAATGAAGGTGCTGAGACCCCTAAAGTTTCCATTTTGTGTACCGATCGACTTCCTATTAACAAATACACAAGTAATGGAAAAAGACCTGCATCATACATTTTGCAGTATAGTACGTACCATATACTACTATATATAACTGAGTATAAATGGTTGGTTATGCAATTCTTAGAATAAAATGATAAATATAGGGGCAGGCCCACATTCGGGCTAGCTTGGAGAATGATCATGCCCCTAAAATAAAACTACAATAAATTATTTATTAAATTAATTAACTACAATACTACCAAAAAAAGCTTACAACTATAATTTTGTGCTGGAAAGTTCGCTAGGTCTGAGATAATTATATAGATATGATCACTTGTGTATAAAATATATTTAATAACTTAATATGAAATCAACTTTAACATTATAAGCATAATGAATAAATCATTCGATATGTGATCATACAAATGTGAGTCAAGTTCAGAATAGGTTTTTCATCCAAAAGTTAATGAAGGAAGCACGTCGGTGACTAAGCATGCGTTTCATGCTTGTTTGAATAATAGCAATGAGATTCCAAATATCATGCTAAGAATAGTAAAGATTTCCAAAAGAAGATGCCATTCATTTGATGAGAAATAAAATAATAATAATAATAAAGGAAGTTCACGTTGGTTGCCTTGCTCGAAGATTGAAATACAGAATTGGAAAGGTACGCAAAAATATTTCAACAAACTAGGGTTGTGTTTGGAAGATGATTCCAAATCAACTTATTTCAAATCAATTGTTGATGAAACCTATTATCTTTTCAATTTCTTATAAAAAAATTAAACTCCTCTCAACCTATTTCATACATTTCAACTTAAAAAATTAAACCCATTTCAACTTCAAAAAAAAAAATAAACACATCTTAATAAGACTCATAAAATACTATTATTTACAACTAAACCCATCTCAATATCAAAAGCAGCTTTAACTAATAGATCAAATCACACAAATACATACCTGAATCTCACGGCAAGAAGAAAGCCTGAACTAAGAAGATGACTTGGAGAGTTTGCTCAGGTCTCCGTACTTGATAGAAAGAGAAATATATGCAGCTAGCTAGCTGATCTGCCTCTGCTTCTGCTTCGGCTTGGGAATAAGATGAGCAACTTATATATATATATATATATATATATATATATATATATGTTGCAGGCAAGAAGGTAATAGATATTATTGAAAAAATAAAAAATAAAAAGAAATTCATGCTGGTTGCCTAGCTCGAAGATTGAAATACAGAACTGGAAACGTGCGCTAAAATATTTGAACAAACAAACTAATAGATCAAATTACACAAATACATACCTGAAACCCACGTACAGCAAGAAGAAAGCCTAAGAACTAAGAAGATGACTTGAAGAGTTTGCTCAGTTCTGTCATTGATAGAAAGAGAAAATATAGGCAGCTAGCTAGCTGATCTGCCTCTGCTTCTGCTTGGGAATAAGATGAGCAACTTATATATATTGCAGGCATGAAGGTTATTTCTAGCCCTTCGGGTGTGACTTTTTGACTTTTTAGCCCTATCCGGAGACTTTTCCCCCGCGTGCATGGGACTAATTTCTTGCGTAATTTCTGACTAGTTTGCTGGTTCTGGTACATACATACCTTAATGAAAAAAATAATCCGAATGCGGATCGGATATGCAACAACTCTGTGTACAGTAACCTATCGGATGTTGACTATAATAGTATTGCTTGACCTATAAAAGGCGTACAGACCGAAAATCAAACCACCGATCCGATGGCTTTTTTGCACTTACTATTAATCGGACTCCGAAAGGGTTTTTCCAAACCAACACGTATTCGAAATATTATACTTTTATTTGTTATGAAATAAAATACTATGAAACCCAAAAAAATAAGACACGCGGTTTCGTTTGGCGTAGAAACATGCATATGTCGTCCATTAACTGCAATTCTGCAACATTAAAACAATATTTTGTATCTTAAAGTATTATCAAATCATTTCATAATATCAAATTAACAATTTTTTTTATTATTATCAAATCGTGTGATTTAATTTGTGAAAATATTATAAAAAAAATTAAATCGACAATTTTAATTTTCATAAGAATGAAAATATTTATCTCACCCATTTTAATGTAATTTTCTTATCAATAAGGACTTATATTTTGTATTCAATCACAATTAAAAATAATAAGGATATAACCACAAAGTTCTACTGCTCTTCTCCATTATAATTTCTAGTTTATTTTAATTGCTTTCAATTTCTGTATACACCTTGTCAAATTAAATCCAGAGACGTCCTAGATTTTATATATCGGAAATCTTCAACAAAACTGAATATATTTACAATCAGATGGCACTTGTTATGAGAGATCCCATGCAAAAACTACGAATTTTAGGGCAGCTGAAAGAATACTATGTTTCTTATGGGATATTAGTGCATTGGCTGCAGAGTGGGAAGAGGAAAATGCTTATTTATAAACCAAAACAGAAAAAAAGAAAAGAGGAAAAGAAGAGGTTGTGACTTATAAGTGTGTCATAGACGGGGAGCATCTAACAAAGTGGACTTTCAAGTTCCTTTTTGCCCTTTTTTTTTCGGTATTGAATGACCCGATGCAATATCCGACGAGATTTTTGTTTGCGCTCAGGATATTGGATCTGGGAAGATCGGACTTTCGACCCGTCAGCGCCTTTTTGCTCTGTTTCTATGGATGAAATTATCCGATTCCTCGATCTTCTAGCATTTCTGCTTCGTTATAAGTCATCTACGTCTTTGTTTCTTAGCTCGTTATATTATAAATAATGATGCCAAGGATGTGCTTTGCATGAGTTTGTCATATTCCTAACATTTAATTGCAAATCCAGATATCAACATGATGAACATTGCCTGCCGTTCCAAAGAAGTCCTTTTTGCTTTCATAGCTTCAATTATGTCCGGACTCTTGCCTAAAGCATTAGATCCACCTGCAGAAACACCCAACCTAGAGTGGCAGAACGCAATCATGTCGTTTTGCTTCACATCAGCCATTGCAATAGCACTCCAATCCCAGCAAAATCACTCGAAATTTCCTCCATCCCTTTATCTGCTTTGTTTCGCTATGTTACTCATTTTCTCTGCCCTCTTTGTTGCCAAATTCATTAGCTCAAAGTTTCCGACCGCAGCCCGAGCACTGGAGTTACTTGCACTCTTCGTCGCCGCCGCTGCATTCTTCCTTGCCATTGCCATTTCCCTACCACTGCCCCTCAAGTTCGCCACATGGGCTATCTGTGCAGTCTCATTGCTCACTATTATCATCTGCAATATCTTGTAAGTGTGTGTGTATATACAATTATATATGTCTTCTTGTTGTACGAATATCAAATGAAATGCTTGTATGATCATCTCTGAGAGAGAGAAAGCAGTTATGATAGTTGAAATCTGTTGTAGTCATAGTATGTGTTTTAGGTAATTATGTGAGCCAGACATGTTGAAGTACCGATGGAGTATTCCGGTTTTATATATATTATATATAAGGGCATTATGATCTGTTATTGTTTCCAACAATATCCATGTGTAAATAATATTATTATATTGCTACTTTAAGAAATCTCTCCCCCTCTCTCTGAGAATGATGCACGATTTCCAGAAGTTTTACTCACAATGAACTTCTTGTGGTATATCATATCTGTTCGGAAGTGAAAAAAACAAATACAGTACTGCAAGTGTTAGCGTGGGAAAGAAAGAAAAAAAAAAACCATTTTATGGGAACTGCTCGTTAGAGAGAGTAAAAAGGCTTCCGATTATCATGTTCCAGATCAGAAAGAATTCCTAAAAAAAAAAAAATGAAAGAAAACAGTTTTCTTTCCTTCGCCGGCCCTAGTGTCAAGCTTCACGAAGCTTCTCGGTATTGGGATTTCGTTGACTAATTTCCAACAATTTTGAAGCTCATTCGTATTGTTTGGTTGTTAAAATCAGTTAAATTTATTTCAAATCAATCATTAATGATATTAATTATTTTTTTTTATTTTATAAAAATATTAAACTCATCTCGATGTGCTTCATACAAAACACGTATTTCAATATATTTACATTTAAATACATCTAAATAAAATTTACAAAATATTACAATTTACAGATCAATTCAAAATTTTAAATTATCTAAAATTATCTCAATATCCCAACGCAGCTTAGAGGTAGATTTGAATAGTGAGATGATAATTTTTTATTTTAGATGAAAGTTTAAAATATTATTTTTTAATATTATCATTTTTTTTAAAATTAAAAAAAAAATTGAATTAAGATTTAAAAAAGATGAGAAGTTAGTAATAATTGGGGATAACATCATGTCGTAGATTCAGCAGAACTATGTTGTAGAAACAGAATTTACTTCATTGACGTAACAAAATATTATTTTATAAAATTCAAACAACCAATCTTGAAACTATACGAGATTTAAAAAACACACTCAACGAATATTTTGATAATTTTCGTAAGCAAAATCTAATCTCTGAGTAAAACTTTAGTCTAAACATCAAAATAACAAATCTTGGCTTAACAATATTAAGCCTTGATCGAGCAATTTTTTTTTTTTTTTAAGGCTGTGTTTAGTAAACGAAGATACTTCAACTACTTTAAGATATCCTTGTACGGATGAGAAGTGTTTTATATCCAAACAACATTTGAGACATTTTCGTACGGCCCAGAAGACTTCCCACACGTTATGACTTCTTTCTCCCTCGCTCTCTCTTCGCACTCTTCGGCTTCACATGTAATTCTTCTGATAAAAAACAGATCTGCCACAAAAATTGTACGAATACCATTGTGCGGTGGCCTCGAGCTCGTGTGAGGTGGTGGTCGCTTCGAGCTCCGTTTGAGGTGATGGTGGAGGTATGGTGGCCTCAAGCTCGAAACCCATTTATGTGAGGTGATTTGTTTGTGTGCGACGGAAAGGGAAAGGGAGGTTCGTGGTGGCTGGGGGAGAGAAAGGTGATTGCTAGTATGAGGTGGTGGAGGTGTGGTGGCCTTGTACGGTGACGCAAGTGGAGAGAAACAACCGAAACTCATTTCGGTTGGGTTACCGCAGGGGAGAGAGAAAGCTGCGCGTGGGGGAGATCGGTGGTGACTGGGGAAGTCGCCAGCATGAGAGGAAGTCGTCGGTGGTGGAGGTGAGGCCGGGCGGCGTATGCAGAGACCAAGCCAACAGATATCCATTTCAGGCGTGGGGGGACTCGGGCCAGAGGAGAGAGAGAGAAAGTGAGGAAAGGAAAAAAAATAATATTTATCACTATAATAATATAAAAATAAAATAAAATTACTATAATTTTTATCACTATCATAAAATTACTATAATAAAATTAATATAATATTTATCATTATTATAAAATCACTATAATATTTGTGGGATCTCACCTTTTTCAATTTCTTATCCAAAAGTCAATAACTCAATATACTTTATACATCCAAATAATTCAAAACACTTTTAATAAGACCCACAAACTCACTTCAATCTCCACTCATAACTATTTACAACATTTCTCGCTATTCAAGCACAGCCTAAATCTTACTTAAGCTCATGTCAACTGATCTCTCATAATTGACTATTTTTTTTCTCTGACTAAATTTTAAGAGCCCGTTCTGATATTAATAATACATCAAAATATTTATAAATAATAGGGAAGTAGTTCGTTAATAGTAATAAAATAATATAACAATATATAATAGTAATGTAATAATAAATAATAATAAAATAATTTAAAAATATCTGAAATTTCCAATCGTAATGTTAATCTCATGTCTTCCTGAATCGTGCTTTTCAAAAACACGTCATGACCCGGCATCACTATGCTTATTCATCTGTCGTTTTCTCTTTTAATAATAATAATAATAATAATAATAATAGAGACTTTTGATCCTTACCACACACGTTCTTGATACACTTTCATTAACAGTATAATGACTCGTTTTTTTTACCATCATTTTCGTATAGCTAGTAACGCGCGTTATAATTTGATTATCCACGAAAGTCCGATCGAGTTAAATACTCCGCGGGAGAAACGCTCAGATTTACAGCCATTTGCATGCAACTATTCCTTTATCTATTTTTCACATAATCAAAAGGAAAAACAAAGATTCTCTTTTCTATTTTTCACATAAAATTATAATCGGAGTTATTTAATTTTGCATTCTAGTGATCTCTAACTATCAAATGACGTTATATTTAGTAGAGATTAAATTTTATTTAGATAGTGAGATAAGATAAGATAATTTTAAATAAAATAAAAATATATTTTTTTACTATTTATTATACGGACAACTTATACGGACTGGAAAATGGACCCCTCACAGCTTTGTTATTATTTATTATACTGTTACTGCTAAGGGTAAAAGGAAAGTGATACAAATATAATTATTTTTTCAAAACTTTATACCTATTTAAAAATATATTTTAAATGTATGGTATTTTTATAAAATAAATAATATTATTTTATAAAATATAATCTTAATTTAAATTATAATTTTATAAAACATTATAAAAATAATCATACGGATATATTATTTATAGTAAAATGATAAAATTAAATAAGATTTATTATGTATCAGTTACTATTTACTCTCACACTTTACACATATAATTATTTTATAAGATATGAAAATATTTTTTATAGTGTATGAGATATTTTTAAAAAAATATAAAATAATAAATAATGATTAATAAAAAGAATTTTTTGAATTAAATAGGTTCGTGATCATTGAACATGAACCCACCCCAGTTTAATATATTGGTTGCTGGCGCAAAGAGACAAAAACATAAAAAATTAATTTTTTTTTTTTTTAATGGGTAAAAAATTAAAATTGATGTCACCTATCAAATAATCAACTAACAGTAGTTACAGTACCCTTTCCCATAGCTTGCGAATCCTGTCAGAGCATCACTTCTTTACCAACATTTTTGTTTGTCCGAATAGTTAGCTATCCGTTGGTCCGAATAGTCGGTCAATATATATATACATATATATATTTTATAGAAAAATTAATATAAAAATTTTATTAAATTTATAAAATTAAAGTGAAGTGATGTTTTTAATATTTTATATATAGTTAATGAATATTAAATAATTTTATTATATATAATGATAATTTTTTAGATAAAAAAATATATAATTAATTTATACTATTATTATATAAAATAATATTATATATACACGTTCCATCGTTCTCCGTCCGGTTCGGTAAAAAAGTACACCTTCAGACCGACTAATAAATCAATTAAACCTGAGGTAAAAAATAATAATAAAAATAAAAAAATCAGTTAGCCCTAAAAGGGCAGACATTCGCAAACCCCAAACTTAACGGAATTGGATTTTAGTAGACTAATTATTAGAGGTGTTTATTAGCTAGACGTCTGCATGTTTATTAGACTCGTTTTTCTACCTTTGAACCATTGTTCTCGAATTCAATGATTAGACGTTTATTGATGAAGCAGATTATTTCCACTTATCATTGCCGTAAGGGAGGACCCTTTCTTCAAGGACCCGAGTTTAGGTTCAGGAAAGACAGACTACGAACCCGCATAAGGAAAGACTTAAGTCTAAGAAGAATAAATTGGAGATCCTAACCCTTAGGAAAGGGAAGCAGAGATTAGCGTCTCCGGCTCGAAAGGCCTTTCGACATGAGCTCGGAGAAACCAAGTAAAACGTCTCAGAATCAACAACCAGCCGAGCCCTATCACCAATTACCAAGCACCAAGCAGGACGTTTGACCACACATGGACGGTAGCACATGCTCGGTCATATGTTCAACAAACCCGAAGCACGCTATAATCAATACCCTTATTATGGACACAGCGCGTAGCGGCATGCCACCCGTATAAAGAACGACTCGTTCATGACCTGACACCCTATGCTAGCAAGAGGATGGCTGTAAGACAGACCTAATATGGCGCACAATCTCCCAAAAAGCGCCTAGACCGCGAACTGACACAGTGGCCAACAAGAAAATGAATGGTAGCAGGTCGGACACCTGACACACCACGATCCTCCTCTGTAACAGAATTCGGATCATGTATAAATAGGAGCTACCCTTTCTGTAGGGGGGACACTCTCTCCGATAACTAATCACCTTTGTATTTCTGAACTTTCTCCATAGAACTTTCACTAACTTTGGCATCTGAGTAATTCTGGAGGTCACCGGAGTCTCTTCCCTTTTAGTTACAGACGATGAGAAGCTTGGGCCTCGCAGTACTGCTCGGGCTGCGAAACATGACATCAACAGTGGCGTCGTCTACATGACTTATTTTTCTGAAAAAGCGTGTACTATGTATGCCAGCAGAAACGCGGACCCAAACTACAAGAAGGGAAGACCGCGAGGAAGAAACAATGGAAGTGAGACTCACAAGCATGAATGAGACTATAAGAAAGCTAACTGAAGAAACGAGAATGCTTTGCCAGGAAAACGCAACCCTCAAGTCTGCCAATGAGGAGCTGGCCGCATGGGGAGGGGGGAGAACCAAGCAACAACGAACATGAAGATTCGTGGCGGGCCCCAACGGACGCCGCGGCAGAAAAAGAAAGACGCGAAATGTACCTAAAAATCTGAGAGCTTGGGGACAAATGTGCAGAAATGGAGAAGAAGATAGACACCCCGTAAACTATAGACTAGCTACTCGTCAGCTCCAACCTCTCATACAGTGCAGGAATCTTGGCCGCACCACTCCCTCCCAAGTTCAAAGTCCCCCAGATGGAAGCGTACAATGGATCCAAAGACCCGTTGGAGCACCTGGAAACATTCAAGGCATACATGACTTTGCACGGCTTCCCAGGAGAGGTCGCTTACCAAGCCTTTCCACTAACCCTTAAGGGAGCAGCCCGAACCTAGTTCGGGTTGTTATCTTCAGGGACCATAAAGAGCTTCAAGGAGCTCGCCCGCCTTTTTATGACGCTATTCCTAGCTAATCGTAAGAGGAGACGCTTGGAAGCTTACCTCATAACCGTCAAACAGCGGGACAACGAAAGTCTGAAGTCGTATCTCTAGCGGTTCAATCTAGAACGCATGACGACAGATGACAAAGATGAGAAGATCGCGTTGGCGGCACTCCTGGGAGGGATTTGGCCACTAAATCCATTTATGTAAAAAATAGCCTGGAAGACCCCTACTATGCTAAGGGAGTTCATGGACAGAGTAGATGGGTATGCTGAGGACACCCTCAAGGCCCTGACTGCCCCACGACAATCAGAAGTAGAGCGAGTCGGCATGAAGACATCAAGACAGCGACCCAATCACGACCGAGGAGGGGAAAGGAGGGAAGCGCCGGATACAAAGAGAATGAGAGAAGCACCAGCTCGGCCTCAGGGAGGGGGGCCTACCCACACAAACTTGGCAGTAGAGGGAAACCAATGCTCGAGCCCTAGAAGAGAGCGACCCTGAGAGGTGGAGAACCTCTCGTACTGTGAGTATCACATGAATAACCGGCACAGCACCCGGGACTGCTATACGTTGAAGAGAATAAAGGAAGAGAAGCAAAAGAACCGGGCGTGCCAGGCAGAGAATCAAGTGGATTGATGCGAAGGCAGGCACCCAAGCTTCAGGCAGGGAGGGAGCCCGAGGAGGCAGGGACCAAAGAAAGAAAGGTGAAGAAGCCCCCCATTGGAGGACAGGCAGCTCGAGAAAATTAGTACAATCACCGAGGGCAACGTAGGAGGAGGAGCCACCTCGTCGGCCCGGAAGGCACACGTGAGGAGGGCATGCTACAAATATGTGTTCAGCATCGAAAGGGGCTTGGGCAGGCCACCATGGAGAACATGAGGCACCACAATAACTTTCGACGAGGGGGATAAAGAAGGCATCCTCCACCTGCATGACGATGCGTTGGTAGTGACGATGCAAGTGGCAAATTTTAAAAACCGAAGGATCCTGATTGACAATATCAGTTTTTCCGACATCCTTTTCTGGGAGGCGTTAGTCAAGAAGGGCATCAATCCAGATCGACTGTGCCCGGCTCCAATGCCACTCAAGGGATTCACGGGAGACGTTGTCTAGCCAATAGAAGCCATTAGTCTTTGGGTCCTGGCAGGGAAGGCGCCCAGGACCGCGACCACCATGACTGATTTCCTAGTCATCAAGGCCCCGTCCTCATACAATGCCATACTGGGACGCCCTACCCTAAATAGTTTGAAGGCAGTGACGTCCACCTACCACCTCAAAATAACGTTTCCCACCGGATTAGGGGTGGGCGAAATCTTCGGCGAGCAGGTTTTGGCTCGGGAATGTTATGACTGAGAGTTGAGGCACAAGGTTAAATTCATAGCATCGATTGAAGGGTAGAAGAAGCACTTAAGCTAGGTCCACCTCCAATCCTGACCGAGTGGGATGAAGAAGTCCGTGACGAACAGGACCTCCGATAGGCCGTGCCAAACGAGCCTTTGGAGCTCGTGACAGTCGATCAACATGAATAGGGACGACAGGTCAGGATTGGAACTAAGCTAAACTCAAAAATGAGAGCAGCCTTGGTATCACTCCTCATCGAACACCGAGACGTGTTCGCCTGGAGCCACTAGGACATGCCCGGGATCAACAACTCCATCATGGAACACCAGCTTTGTGTTGACCCAACAGCATAAAAAGTCAAGCAGAAACAACGTAACTTCAACACTGAAAAGTATGGGGCTATAGCTGAAGAGATAGATTGTCTCTTGGCGGTAGGATTCATCCGAGAGGTCCACTACCCAGAGTGGCTATCTAACGTGGTTTTGATAAAAAAAAAAAAAGGTCAATGGGAAGTGGTGGATGTGTGTGGACTTCACCGACCTGAATAAAGCATGTCCGAAGGATAGCTTCCCCTTACCACGCATCGACCTGATAGTGAATTCGATGGCTGGGCATCCCCTCCTTAGTTTTATGGATGCTTATTCTGGGTACAACCAAATCAGGATGAACCCAGACGACGAAGAAAAGACAGCGTTCATAACAGATTGGAGACTCTACTGCTATAGAGCAATGCCATTCGACCTGAAGAATTCAGGGGCTACCTACCAACGGTTAGTCAACAGGATATTCAAACGGTAGATCGGCCAAATATGGAGGTGTATGTCCACGATCTGTTGGTAAAAAGTAGAGAGTCTGAACAACACTTGGCAGACTTGCGAGAAACGTTCTCCAATCTTCGGCAATATCGGATAAAGCTTAACCTGTTGGAATGTGCGTTTGGTGTGGAGATGGGTAAGTTCCTGGGGTATATGGTCTCGGAAAGAGGAATTGAAGCAAATTCCGAGAAGGTAGAAGCTGTGATGGGAATGCCTTCTCCCCGAAACCTTTATGAAGTCCAACGGCTGGCCGAATAAGTGGCAGTCTTGAATCGGTTCACCGCCCGATCAATCGACCGGTGCCTACCTTTCTTCAAAGTGCTAAGGAAGGTTCAAAATTGGGATGAAACTTGCGAAAAGGCCTTCGCTAATCTGAAGTCGTACCTGAGTCAACCCCCATTGCTAAGTCAGACGAGGCCGGGTGAAACCTTGACCGTGTACCTGACAGTGTCCCCATATGCCGTATCGGTTGTGCTGGTTTGGGAAACGGAAGAAGGACAATTGCCCATCTACTACACAAGCCGAGCCTTTTGGGGTGCAGAAGCCAGGTACCCCCGGACGGAAATGCTAGTGTTCGCCTTAGTTGTCGCAGCCAGAAATTAAAGCCGTATTTCCCAGCCCACCAGATGAAAGTACTCACTGACCTCCCCCTGAAGAAGGTACTACAGAAACCAGACACCTCGAGGTGGCTCGCCAAATGGGCAATCGAGCTCAGCGAATTCGACATGGAGTACCAGTCCCGAGTCGAGATCAAGGGGCAGGTATTAACAGACTTCATTGTCGAGTTCACCAGTTTCCCAAAAGAAGTGTCAAGCGCACCCCAAGGCAAGTCCTGGCAAGTCTACGTAGACGACTCATCCTGCTAGGCTTGCAAAGGGGCAGCGGTGCACATTGTCACCGAGCGAGGAGAAGAGCACAACTATGCAATCAAGCTGGCCTTTAGAGTGACTAACAACGAAGCTGAATATGAAGCGCTACTGACGGGAACGCCGATCACACGGTTACTGGGAGTGGGAGAAATAGAGGTAAAGGCCGACTCCCAAGTTGTGGTAAGCCAAGTGCTGGGGCAATTTGCCAAGAAACGAGAAAGACTGAAGAAGTATCTCCAACTGATCTGCAACGAGCGAGACCGCTTCTGCTACTTTGGCATTCAACAAGTGCCAAGGGGGGAAAACTAGAAGGCAGATCTCCTGGTGAGGGTCACGTCAAGAAAAGAAGAACTTCACTTCCAAAACACACTGTGCTCCGGACGGTCGATACCCTGTCCATCTGAAAAGAAGTGTCTATTACAATCCCAACACTTCCCGAATGGGCAGCAGGCATCCAGAGGTTCCTGGAGGAAGGACAACTACCCAGCGACCCTGAAGCAGGGCGGAAGATCAGGAACAAGGTAGCCCAGTTCACCCTGCTGGAGGGAGTACTATATAAAAGAGGCTTCTCCGAGCCACTCTTGAGATGTCTTTCATTGGACAAAGCCCAGTACGTGGTCGCAGAAATCCACGAAGGAATCTGCAAAAGCCACTTTAGAGGAAGGGCCTTAGCGGCAAAGGTAACCCGGGCCGGATACTACTGGCTTCGTTCCTTCAGGGATGCAGAATAATTAGCCAAGAAGTGCCCAAAGTATCAAGAGCACGGACTTGTCTCGCAATGCCCGGCAAAGGCCCCTTGGCCTTTTGCCTAATGGGGGGCTAGACCTGATCGGCCCCTTCTCCATAGCAAGGGAAGGAGCCAAATTTGTCATGGTTGTGGTCGACTACTTCACCAAGTGGGTTGAGGTGGAGGCACTAGCAAGCATCACCTCCCCAACCATCACGAAATTCCTGTGGAAGTCGGTAGTTTGCCGATTCAGCATACCTCAGAGCTTCGTATCGGACAACAGGAGACAATTCGGCTGCACACACTATCGAGAATGGTGCGCAAAGCTGGGGATTAAGGTAAAATATTCCTCGCCAGGGCACCCTCAAGCCAATGGGCAGGCCGAGGCAACCAACAAAACCCTCCTCTCAACTCTCAAGAAAATGATCGGGGCATACAAAGGTGCATGGGCTGAAGAACACCCGAGCGTACTGTGGGCATATCGAACAACAATCTGAACCACCACCGGTGAGATGCCGTTCACTCTCACATATGGGAGCGAAGCAGTCATTCCTGTAGAAGTCGGGATGCCCACATTCCATATCCAACACTTCGACCCGGACACAAACAACCAAAGACTAGCCTAGAACTTGGATGTTCTAGAGGAAAGGAGGGAGGAAGCGGCAATATGAACTGCGAGTAACAAGCAAAAGGCAGAGCAGTATTTCGACAAATGAGTTCAGCCACGATCCTTCAAGGTAGGCGACACGGTGTTGCGATAAACAGGAATAACCACCCCAGTGGAAGGGAAGTTGGGGCCTAGTTGGGAAGGACCATATGTGGTCACTACAAGCAACGGGCCTGGATCCTATCGTCTCAAGGACACGAGCTACCCCACCCCTGGAATGCTGAGCACTTAAAAAAGTACTATGTGTAAAAGTGTAAGCCCACAATTTGTACAAACATTTACAAATGAATGAGAATGTCAAGATGTTTTCCTCAGATCTCTTATTGTCTAAATGATACAAGCTGAGCCCTTATGCTCGCAAGAAGGCAAGTCCCTCGACTCGTTGCGAGGTAAGGTCCCGAATCCCAGGACTAGGCAACGACCCCTCGTCCAACCAAGTTGAGTCATTACACTTGCAAGAAGAATGGTCCCTGGATCCACTGCGGGGTAAGGTCCCTAGTCCCAAGACTCAGCACTGACCCCTTGTCCAACTAAGTTAAGTCCTTACACTGGCAAGAAGATGGATCCCTTGACTTGATAAAATTTGAGTACACTCGTAAGAAGACGGGTCTCTTGACTCGATAAAAGACAAGTGCTTAACACTCGCACGAAGATAGGTCCTTTGATCCGCTGTTGGGTAAGATTTCGAGTCCCAGGATTTGGCATTGACCCCCCGTCCAACTAAGTTGAGTCCTTATACTCATAAGAATATGAGTCCCTTGACTCGATAAAAGTCGAATATACTCACAAGAAGACGGGTCTCTTGACTTGATAAAAGACGAGTCCTCACACTCACAAGAAAACGTGTCCCTTAACCCGTTGCGGGGTAAGGTGCCGAGTCCTAGGACTCGACATCGACCCCCTGTCCAACTAAGTCGAGTCCTTACACTCGCAAGAAGACGGGTCCCTTGATCTACTACAGGGTATGGTCCTGAGTCTCAGGACTCAACACCAATCTCCCGTCCAACTAAGTCGAGTCCTAACACTCGATAAAAGCTGAGTACGCCTCTCGCATAAAGATTGGTAATTTTCCAAGTCCCAAGATTGGAAATAGGCCCCCGAGCTAGGAACTTGGTCCCGAGCCCTCATTCATTCATGTCATCAATTCACCAAAAAAGAGAGAAGGACAAACAAAGAAAAAGACAAGTGGTAACGGAAAAACAAACATTCACTCATTCATGTATAAACCTGCTACTTACAAGGTACAAACGCACCTAAAGGGAGGTTGTGCCATGCAAGGCACTACAAAAGGAGAAAGAAAGGATAAAGGGTCGGAGGCCCGAGCCCATCACTAAGTCGGAGGAGGGGGGAGCGCTCGAGGACAAAGGGGGATACCCTGGCTTCCTGAAATTTTTGACAAAGGCCTGCTCCTCGGGACCTGCAGGAAGGGATGACAAAGAAAAGTCATGCAAGTCCAGTTCGAGATGCTGCAATAGGTGTTGATGCATCCTCTTTAGGCCGTCATGGTAGCCGTATAACCAAGCCGTATCTCGGATGGTGTTGGCATTCACAACCCAAGGCCAGACTTCCTGACAATACTTGCCAAGGTCGGCCAGACGAGACTTCAAACTTGCGATCTCCATTTTGTGGTCCATGAGATCAATATTCCTCTGAATCCCTGTTTGCGAGAGCTCACCAACGCGTGCTGTCCCTCGCCAGAGTTTTTCCCTCAAGCGTTGGGCCTCCTGAGAATGCCTGAAGCTCCTGAGCAACAGCCTCGAACGCTGTCCGATAGCTAGGGCCTGACCTTGTCGGGATTCCTCCAACTTCCTTCGGACGGACTCCACCTCCTCCTTGGGCTTCTGGAGCTCCTCCCGAGCCGACTCCAACTGTTCCTGGGCGGCCTTTAGCTCTGCTTATCGAGTAACTAAGCGCCGCTCAGAAGCAATGCGGGCTTCGTCAACCTGCCTCTTCTTCGACACCAAACAAAAATAGTTCTAGTCGACGTCGCGTAAAAGGCCCTTTAGCTTTTTCTTCTTGTCTTTTCGCCTTGCGGTGACCGTCTCCAAATGCAGGTTTTGCTCCTTCATAAACTCCATCTCGTTGATAAGGTCCTTCCGCTTGGCCCTTAGGTCCTTGATTTTCTGAGCAGCCTGCTTCATTTTGAAATATTCAAAACTCCCCAAGGGCCCGAGCCCCTGGTTGGCCTCCTCCAAATCTCCCAATTCTTCCCTAATCTTTAAGGCCTGTTGGTCCGCAGCCTACATAGAGAAAGAAGAGAAAAAGAATTTTATGAATAGCAATGAGTGGGAGCTAAGGTTGGGGCCTATAACTTGCCCCAGAGGAAGAGGAGCATACTTGGGTGAACAGGGGTTGCAACATCTTGTCTACCCGCTCAGAGGCATCCGCGCGAGCTCCAAGGTCGAGGTAGGGGACTGTGTCCTTTCCCCCTCAGAAGGAGACGACGAGCCGGCAACCGCAAGCTGCCAAGAAAAATTGGGAAGGGACCCCAGGTCTCGTTGCACTCCCCGGGTGCCACGGGGGTCGAAGCTCCAAAATCATCATCATCGCTCAGGTCAATGACGGGGGGAGGATCCTCAATTGAGCTCCGAGCTGCTACAGGTGGAGAACTGGTTGAAGCGGAAGGGCCAGCGGCTTTCTTGTCTTTTCCTCCTTTGCCTCCAGTCTCTTCATCTTCCCCACCCTCACCTTGAAAGACGAATTATGCCCGAATCCCTTTTGAGCTCGCGGCTTAGGAAGGATTGGACTTCACTTCCTATGACCTGGGCTCTAGGGCTGAGTCGCCTTCATCGTGTGTAACGTCTCCATGAGCCGAGGCTCGAGAGGAGTGGGCTCTTCCTCCCATAATCCCGACTCGGGGGTTGTGTCGCTGTCCCCATGAGTCAAAGATCGGGAAGGGCTCGGTTCATCTTCCAGGGTTGACTCATCCCCCTCACCCTCTGCATCTCCTTGAGTTGAGTCTTGAGAAAGGGATGACCTTACGTCTCGAGGTTTGGCAGACGAACCTGCCTGTTGAGTCCCACCGACAACCTCCTCACGAAAGGTGTCCTCAAAGGTGGTAAAGGGCTCAAACGAGCCGGACTCGTGAGGAATGGGTTGCTCGAGTGAGGCAAGAAATGCTACTTGAAGATCACAGGCTTCCAATTCTTCTGTGGTTGAGGCAAAAGGGCAGCGGCAAGACTGGAGTCACTGGGAAATGACGTATTTCCCCAGGCCAAGGGAACGGGAATCTCCGTACAAACGAACTCTCGGATGTGAGGCGTCTAGGAACGGCTTCCAGACTCCCAGACCCGGTCACCTGAAGGAGTAAAGCCCCCGACCCCACGTCTTTGCAGGGGAGAATTGTGGCGCACCTTTGATCGCTTGGTTTGGCTAGTAGAAGCTCGCCAGGCATGCTTTCGGCGAGTGGCCCGAGTCTCAAGAGGTGAGACACAACCCAAGAAATTCTGTCCAATGGTGTACAATCAATTTGGTGCCATCAAGTACCTGCGGATGTTCTCGTCCGAAAGCACCACGTTCGTTTGCGACTCGTCCTGGTGGGCCCTCACCCAAGCTGTGACCAACACATATCGGGCCTCTTCCCTCTGGTTGAGGGGAAGTTCCAAACTCTCTGCAGACGGAGGGTACCCCCAACACGCTTGAATGGGGAATTCCTTGTGAGCAGTCTCCCCTTCAAGATACTCTCATTCCGGGCCTGACACAAAGAAGAACTTCCGGGACCATTCTTTTATGCTTCCGTGACACTCCTCAAGAAAAGCAATCTTTTGGACCGAAAACCAGGCCTGGAAGCTGACCTCGGTACCCAGACGGAAGATGAGCCAGTATGCATAAAAGAACTCCCGAGGCATTGGGTCTAGATATTTTTCGGGGGTCTTGCCTAGCACCATCCAGTAGATGATACAATTAAAAATTAAGAGATGGAAATTAAGAGACGCCATGCGCCGAGGCCAATTTGAGGTAGTACAAAACCTCTCGGACCGAGCGACAGAACGAGAGACATCAACTGGAAAAGGGCCACCCTCGTCGTTGTCTCATCAGGGTTCACTGCATGCTCACTACAAAGCATTTCTAGGATCACGGAATGGGGAATCTCGTACTTAGAACGGAAAGCCCGTAGGTCGGCGCCGATGACAAAAGAGACCCAACATTTCCCACCAAAGTATGGAGGAATGGAACCAGCTTTAGGAGCCATCACGATGGTGAGAAAAAAAAATGGGGAACTCGAAGAAGGAATCCGGGGAAAGCAAGGAACTCAAATAGACGGAGGAACTCGAAGAAACGGAGGAACTTGTTTCTAAACGGAGGAATTCAAAGAAACGGAGGAACTCAGAGAGGTGGAGAAATACAAAGAGAGAGCTGGAGAGCAAGGAACTTACAGAGGTAGAGGAACTTGAAGGAATGGGAGCACTCGAAGGAAGAAGGTAAGGGAGGAAGAAGAAGGTGAAACGGGGCTTATATAGAAGGGTTGGATGGGCGGCGCTTGGAAAGCGAAGCGGCCTTGACAATGATGACGCCAGCGAAGGCCACGCAAATGCCAGCAACCGAGGCGATGGTTTGGATGGCTGCCGTCGCGTCAGGCTAGTGGGGCGCACGAACCAATGAGGGCCGGGGCGTGGAGACAGGGGCAACCGACACGTCCAATCAATCGTCGAGAGATGAGACGCCCGCAGGAAATAAGTAGGAGCATTTATGAGTTCTGACCTCGGGAAGCCGAATCGGTAGGAGCTGGATAGGCAACGAGTAGTGGGAGTTGGAAGGACAGGATCAGGAAAGAATGCATTATGAATTCTCATCATGTGCACGTGATGGGAATTCACTGGGCACTATAAGGGAGGGCCCTTCCCTGAAGGACCCAGGCCCAGGCCTAGGAAGGGCAAGCTGTGAACCCGCATAAGGAAAGGCCTAAGCCCAGGAAGGATAAATTGGGGACCCTGGCCCTTAGGACAATGGACCAGGGATTAGTGTCTCCGGCTCGGAAGACCTTTTGACACGAACTCGGCGAAACCAAGTAGAACGTCCCAGAATCAACAACCAGTCGAGCCCTATCAGCAAGCACCAAGCAGGATGTTCGACCAGACGTGGAAGGTAGCACATGCCCGACCATGTGTTCAACAAACCCGAAGCATGTCACAATCAATGCCCATATCAGGGACACAGTGCGCAGCGGCATGCCCCCCATACAGAGAACGACTAGCCCACGACCTGACACCTTATGCTGGCAGGAGGCTGGCTGCAGTACAGACCTAGTACGATGCACGATCTCCCTCAAAGCGCCTAGACCACAGACTGACACAGTGGCCGACAAGGAAATAAGTGGTAGCAAGTCTGACACCTGACACACCACGATCCTCCTCGGTAGCAGAATCTAGATCAGGTATAAATAGGAGCTACCCCTTCTGCAGAATCAAGGTGAAATACGTCAATAGTGATTTCAAGATACGATCGTTGGAAAAATTATATCCATTGGAATTATATAAACGTTAGAAAATTAATATGTACTTTTTAAATAATGAATAAACATTTCAATTTTAATTAGAATTAAAATAAATAAAAATATCAAAATTAATATTTTAATAGAATAGCAATAGATTTAAAAAATTTATTATTTATTGTTATTGAAATGTATCTAACTAAATCTATAAAATCAGTTTTCTTAATCAAAATTTAGCTATTTCTAAGAGTGCTCTTATATTATCATCTCATTCTCTAAGACGTACATTCTCTGCACCATGTTATGATTCCTAAAAGAGCAATTATACACAACCTCCTCAACCTTCACATATCACATTTTTTTAAATTTTAATATTTTTTTAAATTTTTTTTTGAATTTATTCTTTTTAAACTAATTTAATTTTTCTATTTACTATTTATATATTAAATATTTAATAAAAAAAAAATGATGTATGAAGGTTGTTTAAATAATAGGAAGTTGAATAAAGTTTTTCTTCCTAAAATCCGCTACTCCCCAAAACCAATCTTCTGGAGTTGTCTCAGACTGGTGAGTTTAATTACACTTGTTTACATCCCATTTATTGGAGTAGATCATGAATACTTAATTCCTCGAGTATGGTTTGCGGCAGTCCTTTTTTTTTTTTTTTTTTTCTAATTCTTTCTTATCCTATATTTTCGTGCAGTAGGTTAATCAAACGCTATCAAATCGAGGCAAGTTTCAATGGCAGGTAGTGAAATGTCACCGAATATAAGGGGAGGTTTGGATATAATTTTTATCTCATCGTATTTTATTTTATTTTAATTATTTTTTAAATATTATTTAAATATAAATATTTTTAAATTAATGATTACAATTATTTCAACTAATTAATACAATTTTTTTAATTTTTTAAATAAAAAATAAGTCAACTTTTTAAAATCTCAAATAAAAAATTATATTTTAATAATATTTTAATTTTATAATATTTTAATTTAATTTTTTTTCTTTTCTTTTTCAAAACTCAATTAATATTTAATTTAAATTATCTCACTACTATTTATAAAATTCTCATATCATTTTATTCTCCAAACATTTTCTCATTCTCCCCAACAAATAAAAAAAAATAAGAATACAATACAATTGTTTTAGTGGACGAGTCAAAGACAAATCATCTCATTTAATAATTAAAATTTTTTCAAACTTCTACTTAAAATATTTTAAATAATTTAATTTTTTTAAATTTTTAAATAAAAATAATATTAAAAATTATTTTTTAATAATATTTTATTTTATTTTCAAATCTTGTATCACCTCTTTTTATTTTTTGTATGTAATCGAAAGAGGAGCAGAGGATGCTGATTTGAATGACAAGTACTGGAATGCGAACGAATTTAACCACAGCCGAACTTCAGGGGAACTTGAGCCACTTTTCCACTTTAGAGAATGGTCGTAACTCTACATGGAAAGCGAAATTTGTTTGGTAGGAAATAAATTCAAATAACGAAGGAGACAGTCTGATTCTATTGGCATAATACTAGTCTCAAATAAAAAATTAGATCTCACAATATTTATAACGAATAATACTAGTATCACAGCTTCCAGCGTTTGTTGGAAGTTACCAATGACATTTTATATATATATATATATATATATATATATATATTGTGATTGATGTTGTGAATTTTTTTAATAAAAAAAAATTAAAAGTAAAAATAAATTACAGGTAAAAAAAAGTAAAAAAAAAAAACATATCAAAATAACTAACGGTGGCTCCTAGCAAGAGCTGGGAGCAGTGGGTGTAGAAGCATCCTATTTATAACTGCTTAGACAACATTAAATACTCAATAAATGTTAAGAGACTCACTTTATGTGTCTATTTTTTCTTGTATCATGTGATAGTATTGTATATGTCCAAGTACTAACTTACAAATACCTAAGTTAAAAGCATGGAGATCTGTCAAATTTGGTACAGGACATTTGGGTTTCACTTATTCCGAATACAATGGGAGCTTACCGTCACTACATTTGAACCCATACACATGGACCAAGGTATTAAATTAAATGCAGCTAGCAGATCATACTCTATTCTGATATTTCTATGTTCACTTGAAATTCTCATCCCAAAACTTGAAAAAAAAAACCAAATACTCAAAAGGGTGGAAACAACTTTTGCAGGGCCTCAACATAATATACGTGGATGCACCTGTTGGCACCGGATTCTCTTACTCCACCACCTCAGAAGGCTAGTACAGTAGTGAAACAGCAACAGCAGCACTCATCTATGAGTTCCTAAGGAAGGTGCATAAAACCTATTTATTTATTTTGCATTTTTATGGGCTAACTCTCGAGTGAAAAACAGCACTAAATTTCAATTAATATGTTATATATCCGCACTGTAATTATTTATTATTTATTTTTATTTTTCATTTGGTTAAAATTTCAAATTGTAATGCAGTGGATAATGGAGCACCCACAATTCAAGTCGAATCAACTTTACATAGGTGGTGATTCGTATTCAGAGATAACTGTATAACAGATGATTCCACGAATCAAGCCAAAGATCACACAATTGAGATTTAGCCAGAAATCAAACTCGTAACAATCACCAAATCACAAATATTCATTTTTGTAACAGTTACCTTTTTTTGTTGTAATGTTCTCTAGTTTCCTAAAATAGTTTTATACAGATTGTATATAAATACTCTAGGCAAAACAATATATGTGTGTGGTCAAGTTATACAGTTGCTCATTCTTTGAATAAAATTCAAATTACAAATATTCAAATCTCATCATGGTATTAGGAGAGTCTCTCTCTCACGAGAATTTGATCCCTCATCCAACACCGCCCACCCAAAATCCTCCCTCCCCGACTGAAAATCCTTTGATTGCTCTAAATATCTCATATCAAATTAACGAAAAACTCACTCCTTCAACCTTTCCCCAATGGCATGCTCAGTTTGAGGCCCTCCTAATATTCTTCTAGATTTTGTTACCGGTGACAACCCTTGTCCTAACCCGATTGGCACCTCCACATCTGCCCTTCAAACCACACTGGATACGGCAGGACAAGCTCATTCTCAGTGTCATTTTGGCCTCCACCGCGACCACCATCACTCCTTTTATCTCCGCTGCGAAGACCTCTTGAGATGCATGGCAAAAACTTCACACCATGTATGCCAGCAAATCTCGTACCCATGCTATGCAACTCAAAGAGGAAATCACTTTGATCAAGAAAGGAGACAAATCCATTCAAGATTACCTGCAAACTGTCAAGTCTCTTGCCAATGAAATTGCTCTCATTGATCATCCAATCTCTGATGATGATCTCACCCTCTATATCCTCAACGATCTGGGTTCAGACTACCGTGAGATTGCTGCACTGATTCGAGCCTGCGAAAAATCACTGACCTTTGAGGAACTCCACGATCTTCTCGTGGGTCATGAAGGGTACCTGTGCCGTCTCGAAATCACTGCGCAGCAGCTTGTTGCCACTGCGAACAACACGCAACGCCGCTCTAGTTCATCTTCCTCAACGGGCAAAGGCAACAACAAAGGTTTTTCTAAACAACAGGGGCAGCAAGGCCCCCCACGTTCTTCGGCCCAACACAATTCTAACGCCCACAAAGACAATTGCAAGCCACAACCTGCACACGGGAGGCCCGCGAGTCAACGTAGGTTCCAGCCCAAGTGTCAACTACGTGATCAACTGGGCCATATTGCCAAACAGTGCCCTCGCATGACTTTTTTTGAACATACTACCAATTGTGTATCCACTTCACATCAAAAGGATACAAAATGGCTACTAGACTCAGCCGCATCGCATAACATTACTGGTGATCTCGCAAATTTATCCGTTCACTCGGAATATGACAGCATTGATGAAGCTATAATTGGTGATAGTTTAGGTTTGCATGTCTCACATATTGGTTCCTTGATTTTTCACACACCCACTCGTACCTTTAAATTAAATGATACACTATGTGTTCCAAGCATTTGTAAAAATTTAATTTCAATTCATCATTTCACTACCCAAAATAATGTTTTTCTAGAATTTCACCCTTCTCATTTTCTTGTTAAGGATCAGATCACGGGGGTGATCTTGCTCAAAGGTGCATGTGAAAATGGTGTTTACACACTTCCAGACTCACTGGTGGACTCCTCTCCAAAAATAGTTGCAAATGTGCATGAAAGGACATCGATTGATGGGTGGCATAAACGGCTTGGACACCCCACTCAAAAAATTGTCCAATATCTTGTTAATTCATTTTCTCTTCCAATAACGAAAGACCAAGTGTCTTCTCTTTGTACTTCTTATTCTATTAATAAAACACATCAACAACCATTTCGTTTAAATAGTCTCAAAGTCATTCACCACTTGATCTCATTTACACCAATGTTTGGGGTCCCTCCCATGCAATCGACCTTGATGGTTCTCGCTACTATTTGATTTTTGTGGTTCACTTTACCAAATACTTGTGGTTTTATCCCATGATCACCAAATCTGGTGTAAGTAGCATTTTTTCCTAATTTAAGCATCTTGTTGAAACCCGCTTTGAAACAAAAATCAAAAGTCTTTATTCCAACAATGGTGGTGAATTTGTGGCTCTTAAAAAATATTTTTCAATCCATGGGATTAGTCACTATACCACTGCTCCTCATACACCTCAATAAAATGGTGTTTCTGAGCGGCGTCATCGTCATTTAGTTGAAACGGGGTTAACTCTATTACATTATGCTTCCCTACCTCTATCATACTGGCCCCATGCCTTCCAAATAGCTGCTTACCTAATCAACCGTCAACCCACACCTCTGTTAAATAACAAATCGCCATTTGAAATGTAATTTCAACAATCCCCAAACTATCTCAAATTAAAAAAATTCGGTTGCCTCTATTTTCCTCTTACTCGACCATACAACACCGATAAACTTCAACCCAAAACTGTTCCGTGTGTATTTGTGGGATACTCTCAGACCCAAAATGCCTATCGTTATCTCGATCTCACCATAAATAGAGCCTACCTCTCTCGGCATGTTCTTTTTGATGAAAACCGAAGCCCCCTTCAGCAAAATGTTGATGCTCCAGCTCGTAGCTCGTCTCCACCGTCTGGTCCTCCCATCTCGATGCTCTTTCTACCGTGACCACCTCCAGTGTCGACGGCTCGTGCACCCGTTTTCGCATCACAGCAAGGTATCTTCCCTGATCTCTCTCCTTTTTCATGCCCTAATTCACACACAAACACCTCTGCACAGCATGCCACACCTTCAATCGCACCAGCAGAGACCATCGCACCTGTAGAGACCATTGAACCAGTAGAGACCACTAGCTTCTCTTCTCAAGCCCCAAATCTTCCTCGCGAATCATCCCCTGCACCGATTCAAAACCCATCTGTCCAGCAATAAAATTGAACCCACTCCATGACTACCCGTTCAATGAATAACATCTACAAGCCCAAACAGCTCCACATGGTTACCAAACATCCTCTTCCCTCCACCATTGAACCAAGTTGTGTGAGTCAAACAATCTCTGATCCTTAATGACGAACTGCAATGTCCGAAGAGCTTCCTGCTCTCATGCAGCATGGTACGTGGGACTTGGTACCTCCCCCTCCTAACTGCAAACCCGTGGGTTCCAAATGGGTATTTAGAGTTAAGAGAAATGCAGATGGGTTAGTTGATCGTTTCAAGGCAAGGCTTGCTGCCAAAGGGTACAATCAACACCCTGGATTGGACTATAAGGAAACATTTAGTCTGGTTGTGAAACCAACTACAATATAAACTGTCTTGAGTATTGCTGTGATGTAGGGGTGGATTTTGAGATAGCTTGACATCAACAATGCATTTTTGCATGGCCAGTTGACTGAAAATGTCTACATGTCTGAACCTCCAGGATTCAAGGATTCCTCCAAGCTTAACTAGGTTTGTAGGTTATGGAAGGCGATCTATGGTCTTAAACAGGCCCCAAGAGCTTGGTTCTCGGCTCTTAAGCAAACCATTATGGACATTGGGTTTGCAAACTCAAAGGCTGATTCATCCTTGTTTATTTATAAATCCAACTCCGTTACTTGTTTTTTGTTGCTCTATGTGGATGACTTGGTGCTGACAGGAAATGATACTAAGTTTGTTGGCTTAGTCATTGAGAAGCTTGGTGCATTTTTTCATTAAAAGATATGGGTCAGCTGCATTTTTTCTTGGGCATGGAGGTTATTCCCACAAAAATTGGCCTGTTTCTTTCTCAACATAAATACATTCGTGACATTCTCACAAAAAGCAATATGCTTGGTGCTAAGGATGTATCTACACCACTCTCCACAACTACTGCCCTCAAGTTTCTTGATGGCACTTCTTCTATTGACATCACTGAATTTAGAAGGGTCCTAGGTGCTCTTCAGTACCTCTCTCTTACATGCCCAGATATCTCCTTTGCAGTGAATAAACTCTTTCAGTTTATGCACAAACCCACTGCCACTCACTGGACTGCTGTGAAGAGACTTCTACGCTACTTGAAGCATACCATCTTTCATGGCATTCACATTCGAAAAAGCTCCAGCTCACAACTTACTACATACACTGATACTGATTAGGCTGGCAATTTTGATGATAGATCTTCAACTTCTGCATATATAAGTTTTATTGGACCAAATCCAATTTCTTGGAGCTCAAAAAAACAAAGGGCCATTGCGAGATCGTCCACTGAGGCAGAATATAGAGCCCTTGCCAATATAGCATCTGAAACCATTTGGCTTTTGGCACTATTCACAAAACTCGGGTTTCCCATTTCCTCATCACCAAAGCTGCTTTGTGACAATCTGGGAACCACACAACTAAGTCTCAATCCTGTCCAGCACTCAAGAATGAAGCACATTCAGATAGATCTTCACTTTGTTCGAGAACTGGTTCAAAAAGGCACCCTTCAAGTTCATCATGTTACTTCCCAAGATCAACTTGCTGACCTTCTCACAAAATCTTTGTCAAGGCAACGTACGGAATTACTTCGAAACAATATTGACCTTGCTGATGGCAACCCCATCTTGCAGGGGCATATAACAGATGATTCTACAAATCAAGCCAAAGATCACACAATTGAGATTTAGCCAGAAATCAAGCTCGTAACAGTCACCAAATCACAAAGATTCATTTTTGTAACAGTTTCCTTTTGCTTGCTGTAATGTTCTATAGTTTCCTAAAATAGTTTTGTATAGATTGTATATAAATAGTCTAGGCAAAACAATGTATGTGTGTGGTCGAGTTATACAGTTGCTCATTCTTTGAATAAAATTCAAATTGCAAATATTCAAATCTCATAAAAACTGTGCCGTTGGTCGTTCAAGAAATAATAGGGGGTAAATAAATTACTCTGATGAAAACAAAATAATCAGTATATGAAGTTTCTTTGAGATCAGAGCAATTCCTTTTTAGATTTGGTACATAAGCTCATTAAGCTCTGTTTTGGATATTGAGTTTGGATCTCAGGCAATCAAATTCAAGAATATCCACGCATGAATATGAAAGTATGTTACCTAGAACCTTAATTACTTCATTTAGTTTGAACATGCATGCTTTCCTCTCTGTTAATTAGGATTGCCAACCTATGCAACTATTTTTCAGTTCCTTCAGAACAAAAATTGTTGTAGGACAGGATGTTCTTTTAATTGAATCAGGGTTATGTGCTTGGGAACCCAAAGACGGATACTCAAATTGATGATAATTCAAGATATTCTTATGCTTACCACCTAGCTCTTATTCCAAAGGAACTCTATGAGGTGAGATGATGACTGCTCTCTCTCTCTCTCTCTCTCTCTATAAGTTTTTATGGGAATCTACCAAACCTATCAACATCCGGGTCTCATAGATAGGAGTTTAGCTTTGGCAGATGAAGGAAGTGATATTGCATATATTCTGAATCCAAATGCGGATATAGTCTCCACTTGTAATGCAAATTGGGAGTCGGTTCTTCAAACCATTGAAGAGGTGAGCAAACTGCCATAATTGCCTTGAGTTGACTCCCTTCTTCTTCTTATTCTTCTCTCTTTTTGGTACAATTGTCTTTTTATTCTCCTCATCGTGATCTTCATTGACCTGTGAGTAATGGTCATGCAGTTGATCCTTGAGATAAATGTTCAAAATGTTCTTGAACCTTCATGTGACATCCCCAGAACCAAGTTCAGTGAATTCAGATCGGCGATCCCTAAGGGAGCAGTCCCAAGATCTTCTCCTCTCACATCCTAAAGGCCCTGCATTTTGGTGCCGGGTAACTCTCTCTCTCTCTCTCTCTCTCTCTATATATATATATATATATATGTATATTATATATCTGTGTTTCTGGCTGTGTGAGCAACATTTGGATTACTATTTTCTCAGAATTCTCAACACGTGCTGTGTGGCATATGGGCAAATGATAAGAGCGTCCAAGAAGCTCTTAATATTAGGAAGGTAAGTGAAAATTACGAGTGATACTACCCCTTTTACCCAAAAAATGGACTAAACAATAGCTCTTGAATGCTAATTAGGGAACGAAGGAGTCATGGAAGATATGCAACAGCAGCTTATCTTACACACAGGAGTTCTCAAGTGTCGTCAGTTATCACAAGAATTTTACTTAAGCTGAACTAAGAGCTCTGATATTCAGGTAAAATTTTGCTCCCAATCAATTGCGCAGATCTAAAGCCTCACCGGGTCACTGATTAATAAGCACGCTCTTTATATCAGAGATCTTATCATTCTTAATCATACCTTAATGTGTCACATTTTAAGTGACTTTTCACTTAAATGGTTGAAATATGAAGTCATTTAAAATGTGTTACATAAACAAATGTGATTGAGGATTTCAAGGTTTACGATAAAGAATTGCGTTGCTCAAAGCATATAAGGAAACTTGATTTTTAGGCTTGAGGAAATGGATAAGTCACTTAACATGACTCTAGTGGATGCTTGGCGACCATGGTACCTCGATGCTCAAGTTGCCGGGTAGGTTTGGGATTTTGATTTCCTTACCAAGTTCTCTCAAACTTTGGAATTTTGTTACTTACACGGTACATGTTTCGCTTAGATACACGGAGTATACAGAAAATGACTTTTGTCCTGACATTTGTAACCGTGAAGGCAAGAAAACCCCTCAAACTCATGACTTCCCTCCATTGATAATGGTTATAAGAAAAAAAAAAAAAAAAAACTAACGATGGTTTCTGTATTTTGATTCTCTTTCTGGTCAGGGAGGGGGTCACATTGCTGCAGAGTACAAGCAGGAGTGTGCTGCCATGCTTGACAGATGGTTTGCTTATTACCCTATGTAGTTTAGTTGTGCCTGAGAAGAATAAAAAGTTTGTTGGTGCTGCCCAAAGCACATCAAAGCCATGATGACCTAATTTTTGGGCGTTGAGCCCAGAGGCAACTGGGCCGAGTTTTTTGGTCCATTCTTCTTACAGATAGCATTGTAATTTGTATCAACTATTATCATCTGCATTTATATCTTTCGAGTGTGAATTCGGAGCAAGTGTCCCGGTCAAGTGCTCAAAGGTTGTGGGTCCATCCACTTCACGACATAATGATCGAGAATAAGAATAATTCTATTTAAAATTGATCTTTTAAATTAAATTATATCAGATAAATAATATGCAATGTAACACTGAATAAACTCCAAAGGAAAAAATAAAAAAGAGAAAAAGTTAAAACAATTGAAAGGTGGAGTTTGAAAATGGAGTCCAGGTGGTCTAAAAACTCAACTCCAAGTAAAATAGGAAGAACTTATTACAGTGACAGCTGTGCGCTTGGATGGTGGCGTGATATAGGGTGTATGTATTTTTATGGAATTTAGGACGACTTTTTGGTTTTTGGAATCAATACCCTCCATGCTCGCGTCAGCTTGCCTCGATTCAATCGCTGATTTCAACCCCCCCCCCCCCCCCCCACCCCACTTTCTGTTCAGTTTTCCTGCGGCAAGGGCCAGTAGTTGGAACTAATTATCCCAAAAGTTTGCCATCCAATCTCCCTGGGAAGGGCTCTCGGGGTGATTATTGTTGATCAATGGGCGCATCCAATGGGGCGCAGACGCCGTAGAGAGATGCTCTGGGGGGACTGGTGTCTGGGATGTCGCAGAACGAGGAGTAGTTGGAGTGCAATGAGGGTGCGGGTCGTGCTGGTGTCCAATTTCAATATCAAGGTTGGGTTCAGTTTCCTGAGGCACGGTCCCGATGGAATTATTGTAGGCCGTTGTGAACATCCAAGTGCGGGGCTGATAGAGAGGCTCTTGGAGGACTGGTACTTGGGATGTAGGTAAACGGGGGGTAATTGAAGTGCCATGAGAGTGCAGGTCGTTCTGGTGCCCAATTCCAATATCAAGGTTGGGTTCAGTTTCCTGAGGCACGGTCATGGTGGGATTAATGTTGGTCGTTGTGAGCACACGAGGGAGGGGCCGAGAGCGAGGCTCTTGGGAGACTGGTACTTGGAATCTCGGAGAACGAGGGGTAATTGGAGTGCAATGAGGGTGCGTGCCGTGCTGGTGCCCAATTCCAAGCATGAGATCCATGTTGGTACCAAAGGAATCTAGTTTCTGCATACATACATAGAAATAATTAAGTATAGTGATCAATATTGTGAACCTCCTTTCATAATTAAATAAATTGCTAAAGATATATAGTAAAGCAAGTTAATTAAGGACAATATGACATACGCGCTCCCAGTTGCTTAAAGAAGGCCCACCCATAGCCATTGAAATATGATTATGATAAGTAGGTTCTCCATTGAGAGTGTAACTAGAGAAGTGTTCATCTTCCTTATTAGATGTCCTGTAAATTGATGATAGAATGGAAGACATGTAGATGCAGTCAAGGGGGGCAAATAAGATCAGGATATTGTTATTAAAATTCTCAAATAATTAATGAAAATTAAATGACTTACTCCTTTATAGACATGTCCAACCAGTCCCTTCCACATATCAAAGCCTCTATGATATCACCATGGAGGCCATTAAAGGCTGGATCAATGACTTTCGTCATATCTCCAATTCCAAAATCAAAATCTGTTGACATTGGTATTCTCAAAATGTCAAGGGCCATCTTCCTGAGAGTCGAAAATTCTCGACTATTGGTATGCCACCAATCCAAGATGTCAAACTCACCATTTATATCAATGCAAGGGTCTACTAAATATTGATCGAGTTCCTTTCTTGAGGCAACTTTGTTACCACGGCATGTTTCCTCCCTCCAAGACCTATTAAGCTCATCATAATTGCTACCATCACGATATGAAGTGAACCTATAACCATTATTAGTAGCGACAGAAGAGGATAATGCCTGCTTGCCAAGTTCCTTTTCATAATAGTCAAAAATATTATTTAAAGCATTCATAATAGGTGCCAAGTATGTCTGAACTTCCGTACCATAGCATTTCTCGAATGCAAATGTCACATATTTAAGTTTTTCCCTTGGGTCAAGAATGCTTGCAATTGCCAAAACCGTTCCACACTTGTCAAAATACTTATCAAATTGTATTTTCATTTGACTCACCATTATGCAAATATTTTGGTCTTTACTTTTTTGCAATTCAAGTAGTTTGAAGTGAATGCCACAAATCTGAGAAAAGTACACATTTGTAGTAAGACATTTGCATCCTAAAAGATGACATGAATCATCATATAGTAGTTTCAAAAATTTGTATACTTCTGTCGCCGCATCCCATTCATCCATAGATGGGCCCACAAAGTCACGATTTTTTGTTTTCAAAAGAGAAAATTGAGTTTTCAACTTTAGGGCTTTCTCAAGCACGAGTAAAGCGGAATCCCATCTTAAAGAAACACTATACTTGCCTTGAAAATGGTGTTGCTCTAGAATCTGATCAAAATTCAGTTCCCATTGTAGTCGTTCTTCGTTCATATATCTTGCAGCGTTCCTTATCTCACGAAGTATCCCACCCGCCTTATTCCATCCATTCTGAAAAAGAAGGTTTAAAATATCTGTAGTGCAATGGATGTGGAAGAAATTTCCGCATAAAGGCAGCTGGCAAGCTCGCTTGCAAAGCCAGGTTTCCAATTTTTGAACCATTTTATCATTTGGGAGAGAACTTCTTAAAGTAACAGAGCACAATTTCTTGTCAATGTTCCAATCCTGAAGCAAACTTTTTACTCTTCCAAACAAAGTTCCCGCTGCAATATCGTCACATTGATCTACTTTTTTCAAGGCAATAATCTTTTTCTTCAATATCACACCATCTTCAAGAAATTGTAGGGTGAAACAACAATACACATTCTTCGTACGATGGCATATCCAAAACTGAATTATTAAATTGAAATGACAAGAAAGCGTACCAAGATACTTGTAGAGTTTCTCCTTATCTTTTTTGTAGACATGAAGAATGTCAGCCTTTAAGGTGTCTTCTGGCCAAAGTTTGAAACTAGGCTGTAAGTTCTTCACGAAAATTTGAAAAAACTCGTGTTCAACCATATCCAATGGATATCCATGCTTAATTATCATTCTTGCCACATCCAAGCGACTCCTTTCATTATCGAACACAAAATCCCCACCACCGCTGGCTGTTTCAAGATGAGTACTCGTCATTTTTTTGTGTGTTTCTCCATCTTTCAAACTTAGACAGCTTAAAAAGTGATTCTTCAGGTGTGTGGTCCCTTTTTTGCTGGATCCGTCAAATTCCTTATTACAATATTTACACGCCGCCTTTTCATTCCCGTCTTCTTTTATACGCTTCTCGAAGTGGTTCCAGACTACCGACTTTCTTTTTTTAGAAGATGAGGGTGCTGCATAAGTTTTCTCAAGTCTCAAATCGTCCATTTTGTGTACCGATCGACTTCCTATTAACAAATACGCAAGTAATGGAAAAAAACCTGCATCATACATTTTGTTGTATAGTACAATATACTACTATAACTGAGTATAAATGGTTGGTTATGCAATTCTTAGAACAAAATGATAAATATAGGGGCAGGCCCACTTTCGGGCCAGCTTGGAGGATGATCATGCCCCTAAAATAAAACTACCATACATTATTTTATTATATTCATTAACTACAATACTACCAAAAAAAGCTTAAAACTTGAATTTTGTGCTCGAAAGTTCTCTAGGTCTAAGATAATTATATAGATATGATCACTTGTGTATAAAATATATTTAATAACTTAATATGAAATTAACTTTAACATTATAAGCATAATGAATAAATCATTCGGTGGGTGATCATACAAATGTGAGTCAAGTTCAGAATAGGTTTTTCATCCAAGAGTTAATGAAGGAAACACATCGGTGACTAGGCATACGTTTCATGCTTGTTTGAGTAATAGCAATAAGATTCTCAAATATCATGCTAAGTAAGAATAGCCAGGATTTCCAGAAGAAGATGCCATTCATTTATTGAGAAAAAAAAAGGAAAAAGAAATTCATGCTAGTTGCCTAGCTCGAAGATTGAAATACAGAATCGGAAAGGTACGCCAAAATATTTGAACAGACTAGGATTGTGTTTGGAAGATGAATCTCGTTGATAGAATCTACTACCTTCTCAATTTTTTATAAAAAAGTCTATTTCACATTTTTTAACTTAGAAAATTAAACACATCTCAATTTAAAAAAAAAAAAATTTAAACACATATCAATATGTCTGACAAAATATTATTATTCACAACTTAATCCATCACAATATCCAAACGCAGCTTTGACTAATACATACCTTGAAGGCTGAAACTCCCGGCAAGAAGAAAGCCTGAACTAAGAAGATGACTTGGAGAGTTTGCTCAGGTCTCTGTACTTGATAGAAAGGGAAATATATGCAGCTAGCTAGCTGATCTGCCTCTGCTTCTGCTTCGTCTGGGGAATAAGATGAGCAACTTATATAGATATATATATATATATATATATATATATATATATATATAAATATATATATTTTGCAGGCTAGAACGTAATAGATATCATTGAAAAAATAAAAAGAAATTCATGCTGGTTGCCTAGCTCGAAGATTGAAATACAGAACCGGAAACGTACGCCAAAATATTTGAACAAACAAACATACCTGAAACCCACGTACGGCAAGAAGAAAGCCTGAACTAAGAAGATGACTTGGAGAGTTTGCTCAGGTCTCTGTACTTGATAGAAAGGGAAATATATGCAGCTAGCTAGCTGATCTGCCTCTGCTTCTGCTTCGTCTGGGGAATAAGATGAGCAACTTATATAGATATATATATATATATTTTGCAGGCAAGAACGTAATAGATATTATTGAAAAAATAAAAAGAAATTCATGCTGGTTGCCTAGCTCGAAGATTGAAATACAGAACCGGAAACTTTCGCCAAAATATTTGAACAAACAAACTAATAGATCAAATTACACAAATACATACCTGAGACCCACGTATGGCAAGACGAAAGCCTAAAGAAGATGACTTCAAGAGTTTGCTCAGGTCTCTGTAATTGGAAAATATAGGCACGCACGAGGGTTATTTATAGCCATTCATGTATGACTTTAACTTTTTAGCCCTATCCGGAGACTTTTACCCCACTGCCGCGTGCGTGGGACTAATTTCTTGCGAAATTTCTAGCTAGTTTCCCGGTTCTGGTATACATACGTTAATGAAAAAAAATAATCTGAATGCGGATCGGATATCCGACAACTCTGTGTACAGTAACCTATCGGATGTTGACTATCATAGTATTACTTGACCAAAAGGTACAGACCGAAAATCAAACCACCGATCCGACGATGGTTTAATTAAACTTATCGGACTCCGAAAGGGCCTTCCAAACCAACACGTATTCGAAATGATATATACTTTTATTTGTTACGAAATAAAATACTATGAAACCCAAAAAAATAAGACAACCTGTTTCGCTTGGCATAGAAACATGCATATGTCTTCCATTAACTCCAATTCTGCAACATTAAAACAATATTTTGTATCTTAAATTATTATCAAATCATTTCATAATATCAAATTAACAATTTTTTTATTATTATTATGAAATCGTGTGATTTAATTTGTGAAAATATTATTAAAAAAATTTTAATCGACAATTTTAATTTTCATAATAAGGAAAATATTTATCTCACCCATTTTAATGTAATTTTCTTATCAATAAGGACTTATATTTTATATTCAATCACAATTAAAAATAAGAAGGATATAACCACAAAGTTCTACTCCTCTTCTCCATTATAATTTCTACTTTATTTTAATTGCTTTCAATTTCTGTATACACCTTGTCAAATTAAATCCAGAGACATCCAAGATTATATGTATCTGAAATCTTCAACAAAAGTGAACATATTTACAATCAGATGGCATAGTGCATTGGCTGAGAGTGGGAAGAGGAAAATGCTTATTTATAAACCAAAAAGGAAAAAAAGAAAAGAGGAAAATAAGAGGTTGGGACTTGTAAGCGTGTCATAGACGGGGAGGGAGAGACAATTATCTGATTTATATGCTTGCATCTAACAAAGTGAGACAATTGTCGGTATTGAATGACCCGATGCAACATCCAAAGACATTTTTGTTTGCGCTCAAGATATTGGATCTGGGAAATCCTGTAGTCATAGTGTGTGTTTTAGGTAATTATGCGAGCCGGACATGTTGAAGTACAGATATTGGAGTATTCCTGTTTTATATATATTACATATGAAGGCATTATCTGTTATTGTTTCCAACAATATCCATGTGTAAATAATATTATTGCTACTTTGAGAAATCACTCTCTCTCTCTCTGATAATGATGCACTTGAAGAATATGATTATTTAATAATATTGTGATTTTTTTCATTTTTTAAAAATATTTAAAAGTATTAAAAAAATGATGTGAAAATAATTATTTTATCACAATATTATTAAATAATATTTTTTTAATCTTTACATAAAAAAAAAACTTTTAAAAAAATAAAAATACCAACGGATAAAAAAAAACCCAAATCGGACTCTAGCATCATCCATCACATAATAGCATTTTTATTATATTTTATTTAAAAAATGCTCATTGGAATGACGTCAACGCGGTTTCATGGAATCTACGCAGAACCAATGAATATCTCACTAGATCTACTTTAATGCGTCGGATAAAGGAACAAACATATATGGATTTTGAACTTTTGTGTTTTTGAAAAGCTCTAAGGTATCTTTTCTATTTTTATTAATTTAATGGGTCCACCACTTATATTAAAATAAAACTACAATAGATTGTTTTATTATATTAATTAACTACAATACTACCAAAAAAAACTTACAACTTGGACTTTAGTGCTCGAAAGTTCGCTAGGTCTGAGATAATTACGTAGATATGATCACTTGAGTTTAAAATATATTTAATAACTCAATATGAAATCAACTTTAACATTATAAGTATAATGAATAAGGCCTGGTTTGTTTTCGGAGTTGAAACCAGAAACTATGAAAACGTTTTTGAGATTTCGTACGGATAGAGGCGCTGTGAAAACAAACAGACATATTAACTACTGGTTTTTGAGTTCAAGAGTTTTCAAGTCGTCCTTTACTTCTCTGTAGTTTGGAACTGTTCATTGATGGAAAGCCGAATCTTATCTCACATATCTCTGTCTCACTCGGTCTCCGCATCACATTGCCCAGCACATCTCTCTCAACCGGAACCATTCTTTGCATTACATAGCAACAGAAGCCGTGCGAATCTTGCTTCATCCCCCTCCTGTCGATCCCATCTTTCTTTCAAGATTGCGTTTCGATCTCCATAGATTTTGCTTTCGTCTGCATCCTCTTCGCACAGCAGGGTCGTCGCGTCATCTGGGTTCCGAACGAGGACTCGAAATCACCACGGAAAGAATCAATTTCTCTGCACGTTCAGATTTCGAAACCCTAGCCGTGCGAATCTCCCCTGTTCATCCACCCATCACCATAGCTTTGTTCCCCTACCTCTGCACCGAACAATTGGCCGAAGCTCCTACATATATGACATGAGGAAAGGCAGGACAACCCACCGAGAGACCACCACGCTGAGGTGCTGCAACCATCTTAAATCTCTCAAGAACGACTGCCATAAACGCATCCTCATCGAATCGACGGGCACCACGGGTTCGAGAACGAGGTCATACCAGGTATTTCATGGTTAACCTCTAAGCTGTTTTTTACGAATCAAGTTTGATTACTATAATATTGTACGTTGTGTCTTGTTGGTATTAATAGCATTGGGACTGATTTTGGATTTCGATTACTGGAGGCTTTCTGAGTTTGAATGGGAATTTGTTTGTTTATTCATGCGAAAATTGCTTGCCTATTGTTCCTTTACGTTCAGTGGGAAGGTTTTGAAGAATTAAAATGTCAAATTTCTGTATTCTGATCCGCAAGAAGAATTGAGCAATTACTTCGAATTTTTATATATATATATGGAAAGTATTGTGCCTTGATCATGAACCCGTGACATATAGCAGTTCCACAGTTGATACGCCATTTAACTTTTTAGTAATAAGATTGAATGAGCAAAACTAGTGAGATTTCTCTAGAATGATATGTAGTTTACATAATTAAGTATAGATTGTGCAGAAGATCTAAGCATACTTTTAACTGAATTACTGAAAAATGGGTGGAAGAAAAAGGATATATATATATATATATATATATATATATATATATATCCTTTTGTACAGCTTCCTTGGGAATAGGATATGGATGGAGTTGAAGCCAAGCAATAGGCATGTTGCTGAATGAGGCTTTTATGGAAAAATATGCAAGTTCCAACCTGTTGCAAAGACCTACATATACATTATTCACTTGTTAATGTGGTATTCTACAATAATTCAACTGGAAAAATGTCCTATATGCAGTAATCATTTGGGTCTACTGTATTCAATGGCTTTCGACTAATTAAACTAAAGATGGTACAAAATCCTGCTATTTAAGAACCGGTGACTATACGCTTGGGTTGGGGGCAATATGTGTATAAAGCTGCTGCTGTGTGTGTGTGTCTTGGTTTGGTCTGTCTTGGGCAGAGTTGTTTTTAACTTTAACCCACCACACTGCCCCCTTGTTCTCAAGCTTTATTCTTGGGGCTAACCTCTCTTTAAGCAAAGAATGGTTGGACTTGAGGGACAACAAAACCCAACTCATGAATAATACAAACCTCTTTCTCTCTCGACTGCCACCAGTACAGTGTTCTTTTGACACTAATACCAGTCTCTCTTGACTGCCACGAAGCAATTCTTTAAAAAAAAATGGATTTAAATAGAACTTTGCTATTTTTTTTACTTCTCTTTATGTGTGCTCAATGTACATCATGTGGAAAAAGATTATTAGAAGCAACCATTTTATGGATATTCATTCTTAAGTAGATTCTATTAGAAGTAACCATTTTTAGGTGGGTGGATAGATTATTTACTTGGATTGATTATGGTAGAGTGAGAATTTAAATAGAAGAGAAATGTGCATGAAGTTAAAGTAAAATCTTCAAATTTTAATTCCCTTATATTTTACAAACTTCAATGTTTTCTATGTAATTTAAATCGTGCCTTCAATATAGGGCAGAGGAGAGCCGAATGTTTCAGCCCATGCTCTGTTTCCAGTTAGCTTGTTTTTTCAAACCACATATCTCATTCATTATGGCAGTTTTTATTCCTTAAAAATATCTGTGTTTATGCTGGTCCAAAACCTGAGGAAATATGCAATTTGGTTATTTGAAAAAGACTAGGACTAGGTTCCCTCCCTACACTTTGTTATAGAAATTCAGTATATAAATAAATGCAGGCATGAATAAATATGTATATTATGTATGTATGCATATGCGTATATGAATAAATGCAGGCATGAAAGTTATAGAAAATATACGTATAAATATATATGTGGGCATTATGTATTGGCCATATGCGTATATGATGATTATATATATATATATAAATATTCATTAGTGCATTTATGTATCATGTAACAATTAATGGAGGGGATAGGGGGTGGTGGGGTGGCTGGTGATCATAAATAGCAGAAGCTATTTACGTATCTGCCTGCATTAGAACAGATGTCGCTGTCCAAAATTAATAACGCTGAACATGGCATGTGCCAAACACCTCTGCAAGTGATCAATAAAATCTGTATTCATATATTTTTTAGCATACTTTATGTATATTTTTTAGCATAATATTTTTTAAATTGGAAGTTGATCATTCTAACCGGCCTGATCACATTTTCTCTCTTTTATCACTCTAATTACATATATATATATATATATATATATATATATATATATACATACACACACACGTGAAGTGCGTTGTATGAAGCAATATTAATTAATTAGATACCATTAACAAAACCTACACCTATGATTTTTCCATATATTAGTCCTTACTCAAAACGTACTAATTAATTTCAACATTTTTCACTTGTTAGCATTATTATCTACGCTCCTATCGATTATCTCACCCTCGGCAGGTATGCCCCATTTCTCTAAAATACAGTTTTGATTTAATGCACTCATTTCTTTTGCGACCTGTGTTTTAATGTCTTTCAATTTCATATCATATTATTAGCATTTTCACATGGACCCCAATTCTGACATTTCACAAGTTGATCGGGAAATATGGGGGGGAGGAATGGAGGACATATTCATTGACATGCTGTTAGCTAATGCCCTTAGTGGGAAACTGAGGGCTGGCCGGATCACTTCTAGGGACCATGCTTCCTATGCTGTACGCCTAACGACTGTGAGCTTAAGGCAGTATGATGCTCTGCAAATCAAAGGGAAAATACATAGGCTCAAGATGATGCAACGACTTTTCACGGACCTCATGCACCAAACTGGTATGGGATGGGACCCCGATACGAAAACGGTTCTAGGGAGCGACGAACACTAGGCAAATGCCATTAGGGTAAGGAATATCTAACCACATAATATGACCATATTATACTCAAATCCCTTTATTGATTATTCATTTCTCCCCCTTAATCCCTCCCTAATATAATGAATTTAAAATTCCTTGCCCAGGCAAAGCCACAAGTAAAGAAGTTCCGTACCTCAGGATGCGCACGATATGCAGACCTATGTACCATTTTTGGCGCATTTGTTGCCATTGGCACATTCCACCACGCCTCCACCCAACCACCACCATCTTCAGACGAGGAGGAGCGGCTAGACGCTGAGATGCGGCGTCGGGGCCCTGCACTTGGCACCCAAGCCGGTGGGGATTTTGTTTTTGATGGCTCGTCGTAATTTTCCGTGGACATGGAGACACCATCGACTCGGTCGTCCCGACGGCATCAGAAGGGAAGGCAAGGCAGCCAGCAGGACGAGGAGATATCGCACATGGTTGCAGCGATCACGCGGTCCTATGATGCACGTCGAAAGTGTTATGAGGGAAGAGGGGAACCGTCAGGGGAAAAACGTAATAGAAGACCTGGCAATGACATGGATGCTGATGTCGGTTTCGATTCTTTTTCACACAGTGTGGCCTTGTTACAGGCACTCCAGCCCCCACTGCCGGATGATAAGTTCTCCCGTGCTTTTGATCGCTTACTGAATCCCCTGGCTCAACAAGGATTTTTGACGATGGATGATGCCCATAGGCATGCGTGGGCTATGCATAGTTGATTAGATGTTTGCTACTTGATTAGAGAATTTTCACGTGGCTCTGCTGAGTTGTAATGTTTAATTGGCGTTATTATGTAATTTTAACATTTCCGTGTGCTTTGTTGTGTGATGATCTGGTTGGTTTCATGGATATATTTGGACATGATGGAATGTTATTTATTTCAATCTAGTTTGCTCAAGTATCTTGTTTGCATTAGCTAATGCCTATTGAATTGTGATGGTGACAGATAACAATCTAGCTTTGGCTGCAATTTTCTCTAAATTTTATTGGGTATTATTTTCTGCTTTCTTTTATTTGTTACACCTGCAAATACAATAATTCCATTTGGAGAAGATTCATTCATTTATTTACCCATTTTTTTCATCATTCTGTCTTCTTCTAGATTTGTAAATTTTTAGCATATATAGTTTAGTGGGCTGTTTTGATGTGTAAACATGATAGAATGCAAGAAAGCAGTGGTCCTAAATGATTTTTTAGATGATTAGATTGCATGTGATGTTTTGATGGCTTTAAGGATAGGGTCCTAGCTAGGGGGAAAGAGAAGAAAGGTTGGCCACATGGGATTCGAAATTAGTATATTTATATATTAAATTAGTATAAGTACTATAATCTCAAATATGCATGGAAAGAATACATCATTCAAAATTAATGTATATGACCTCAATTCTGTAAAGACGAGAAAAGAATATTTTGTCTAAAAATAATATTACATACAAGTTTTAATGGCAAGTTTATCACAATCCAAGACATCACGAGACGACCCAGCTTTAGATTGAGATACCATCATTGATATAATAAATATATGTTAGGCACGTGAATTTTCAAATTTAATCTTTTTGATTGATATTTTACCAGCAAGCATGCATGCATGGTAAAAGTAATTTATAAACTATCATGAGTCTTTTCTAAAAAAATATTGGGCCACAAACTTGGTAAAGTGTTATATCTACATTTTCTAGTCTAACTTATAGTTGATTGGCGAATGGGCAGCTGTAGGTTGTTAAAGGTGATCACCAAGTAGAAAGAGAGTATCAACTTCTATCAAAGGTAGTGGTATACTCAATTCGATTCCTGCCTTTTGAACAAGAATAGCATTTTTAGCAGAGTTCCATACGTTATATAAGTGAGAAATGAATGATAACAATTCTTCGACTGACAAGAGTGATATTGATGATCCGATGGAGGTAATGGATATAATGAACATAATTAGGATACTGTCCTCCCGACGGAGAAGGAACCACCGAAGGCCACAACATAATATAGGCCTCCGAGGGCATCAATATATTTTAGGAATTTTAAATGGCCATCCAAATAACTGCAAGACTATGTTTCGAATGGAGGTACCTACATAACAATCGCTTGCTACGTGATTCTAGAAGAGAAATGACTGTGGAGGAGGCTGTGGGTATGTTTTGCTTTCTTGTGGGCCATACAGAAGGCCAACGAATTGTTGCAGACAGGTTTCAACATTCGACAGAAACAATTAATAAAAACATCAGAAAGGTCATTGCTGCATTATGTGAGGTTGGGAGACAATTGATTGTGCCAACTCCCAGGGACAGCGTGCACCCTTATATTGCAACTAACGATCGTAATTATCCTTGATTTAATGTAAGAAATTATATTCTAGCTTTATATATAAAAAGATATATTTTTTTAATCAGTACTTTATATATATATATATATATATATAATGTAACAATCACATTGAAAGATTGACATTTGTTATTATGGACGGTACGATGACTTGGTAGGGATGCATTGGTGCGATGGACGGTACGATGATACTAGCTATCGTCCCAGCTGAGTTGCGTGAGGCATTTCGAACTAGATCGGGCCGAGTTGCCCAGAATGTGTTGTCATAGTAGACTTGGATATGAAGTTTATATTTGTTTATACTGGATGGGAGGGATCTGCGCATGATGCACGTGTCTTCCACCATGCTTGCATTGATCCATTAGCTCGTTTTCCATGGCCACCAGAGGGTAAATATTTTTATAAGCAATCTGTTTAATCAAATATTTTTATTTTTTAATTTTTTGTATTTTTGCCGTTATACTAATCCATATACTTTGTGTTCTCAAAATAAATGGACTCTTAGGTCAGTATTATCTTGTCGATTCAGCTTATCCATGCACCACGGGATTGATGCCCCCTTATCCAAGAGAACGATATCACATGAGTGATCGTCACAACCAGAGGCAATTTCATGGGTATAAAGATTACTTCAATTACCGTCACTCAACAATTCGAAATATTATAGAACGAACTTTTGGTGTTATAAAAGAACGATTCAAGATCCTCTCCAACATGCCCCCCTATGCAGTTGGGTGGCAAGGACTCATGATTACTGCGTGTTGTGCGCTACACAACTTTATTAGAACAATCACTCCCGATGACTGGATATTTCAGGCTTGGAGTACGAGGCAATTACCAGTTATTGAGCCTTTGGTTGGTGACGGGGCATCCTCATCTGATAATGTAGACTTGACGGCTGAAGCCCAAAACAGGATGGCTGCGATTAGAGACGAGATTGCCATTGCAATGTGGGAAGCAAGGGGTGGGCAATGATGGTGTTATTTTGTCAATTACGCGTGTATTTAATACTGATATTTTATTATTCGCATTTATCATTACTCTTATTTTGGACAACTGTTGTATTTGATGTGAGCCATGGTTTTAAAAATGTTTTGTTTTGTCGATGTGGATTGCGAAATATATAATCATGCTAAACAGATTATTTATTTAATGAGAAATGGTAGATAAATGTTTGGATATTGGTTATTTATTCCTATATTTTTACTTATTGGGTTTTACGAATGTATTTTTTAAATCAGGTTGTGTTTAATATTTTTAACGAGGATATCTAATGGGTTGCTACTTTTTTGATAAAAAAAAATATGATATAATAACTTGTCTTTGATAAATGAAGGAAGTAAGAAAAAATACGTGAAATCTTTATTGGAAATCTTTATTCAATCTATCCGGATGATATAAATTAAATACTAATACCCAGTCATGTTATGTCATAAACGAATCTCACAAGAACAACATTATATTAAAAAAAACATTATTCATCATCTCTACAAAATATTTTTTAAACTTTATTTTTTTCTTGATTAAAATAAAGATCAAATTCTGGTGTAGTAATAATGAGTAGTAAAAATCATTAAAAAATATTGGGAATGATTTTTAAGACAAATATTTGATAAACGGTTTATATTTTTACAATGCATTAGCATAATATTTTTTAAATGGGGCTGTGTTTTTTTTTTGCTTATAAATATTTCTAATAAAGTGGTTGAAAATATATTATCAAGATGAAATAATAAAACACTCATATATGGTTGGTAAAAGAACCCAGGAAAAACAAGAAAAAATCAAGTTTTCAAAACCAAAACCATGAGCATTACACTGCCCATGCAGCCACGCCGAACTCCTTCACTATCACAGACGAAATGTGACTTCCAGCAGCACCTGCAGATGGTTTTTGGATATATAAAATAATATAAGTAAGTACACGTGGGTCCCATCACAATAACTACTATAAAAAAAAGTCAAATTAATCTCATCTCATCTCATCTCTATAAACAAACACATATCTCATCTTATCTCAAAAGATTTCAATACTATTCACACATATCTCAAAAGTTTTCATCTCATCTCATCTCATCTCCGAAAACAAACGAGGCCTAAATCATTCGGTGCGTGATCATACAAATGTGAGTTAAGTTCGGAATAGGTTTTTCATCCAAGCTAAGTTAACGAAGGAAGCACGTCGGGTGATTGGCTTATTTGGATATTATTATAATATTATTTTTTAATATTATTATTATTTTAAAATTTGAAAAAAGTTGAATTGTTTATTATATTTTATATGAAAATTTGAAAAAATTGTAAAGATGAGATGAGATGGGTTGATAGTATTTCTGTATCCAAACGAAGCATACGGAACGGTTTGAATTCAGAGATGAGTTGAGATTATTTGTGAATTGTAGAATAAAATATTTTTAGAATATTATTTTTTAATATTATTATTGTTTTAAGATTTGAAAAAATTAAATTTTTTATTATATTTTGTATGAAAATTTAGAAAAGTTGTTTTGAGATTTGAAAGAGTTAAATTATTTATTATATTTTATGTGAAAATTTAAAAAAGTTATTTTAAAATTTAAAAAAAATTATTATATTTTGTATAAGAATTTAAAAAAATTATAATAATAAAGATGGGATAAATTAAGAAGAATTGAAGAAATTTATGAATTCAAACCAGGCTAGAAGAACTTGGAGAGTTTGCTCAGATCTCTGTAATTTCTAGCCATTCGTGCGTGACTTTTTGACTTTTTAACCCTATCCGGAGACTTTTCCCATTACCGCGTGCAAGGGATTAATTTCTTGCGTAATTTCTAGCTAGTTTCCCGGTTCTGGTACATACATACGTTAATGAAAAAAAATAATCTGAATGCGGATCGGATATCCGACAACTCTGTGTACAGTAACCTATCGGATGTTGACTATCATAGTATTGCTTGACCTATAAAAGGTTCAGACCGAAAATCAAACCACCGATCCGACGATGGTTTAATTAAACTTATCGGACTCCGAAAGGGCCTTCCAAACCAACACGTATTCGAAATGATATATACTTTTATTTGTTACGAAATAAAATACTATGAAACCCAAAAAAATAAGACACCCTGTTTCGCTTGGCATAGAAACATGCATATGTCTTCCATTAACTCCAATTCTGCAACATTAAAACAATATTTTGTATCTTAAATTATTATCAAATCATTTTATAATATCAAATTAACAATTTTTTTTATTATTATTATGAAATCGTGTGATTTAATTTGTGAAAATATTATTAAAAAAATTTTAATCGACAATTTTAATTTTCATAATAAGGAAAATATTTATCTCACCCATTTTAATGTAATTTTCTTATCAATAAGGACTTATATTTTATATTCAATCACAATTAAAAATAAGAAGGATATAACCACAAAGTTCTACTCCTCTTCTCCATTATAATTTCTACTTTATTTTAATTGCTTTCAATTTCTGTATACACCTCTTTTTTTTTTGTTATTCTGTATACACCTTGTCAAATTAAATATAGAGTCATTCTAGATTATATATAATGGAAATCTTCGACAAAAGTGAATATATTTACAATCAGATGGCACTTGTTATGGGAGATCCCATGCAAAAACTACGAATTTTAGGACAGAAAGAATACTATATATGTTTCTTACGGGATAGTGCATAATATATTGGCTGCAGAGTGGGAAGAGGAAAATGCTTAATTATAAACCAAAAAATAAAAAAATAAAAGGGGAAAATAAGAGATTTTGACTTGTAAGCGTGTCATAGACGGGGAGGGAGAGACAAGTATCCGATTTCTATGCTTGCATCTAACAAAGTGAGACTTTCGAGTTCATTTTTGCCTTTTTTTTTGTCGGTATTGATCAATGACCCGATGCAATATCCGACGAGATTTTTTGCACTGTTTATATGGGGTTTCTCAAACTTGTAGCATGTCTGCTTCCTTACAAGGCATCCACGTCTTTGTTTCCTCGTTTATAAATGAAGATGCCAAGGATGTTCTTTGCATGAGTTTGTCATATTCCTAACAAAGCAAACCCAGATCAACATGATGAACATTAATGCCCAGCGTTCCAAAGAAGTCTTTTTCGCTTTCTTAGCGTCAATATCCGAACTGATCTTGCCTAAACCATTAGATCCACCTGCAGCAACACACAACCTAGAGTGGCAGAACATAATCATGTCGTTTTGCTTCGCATCAGCCATTGCAATAGCACTCCAATCCCAGCAAACTCACTCGAAATTTCCTCCATCTTTTTATCTGCTTTGTTTCGCTATGTTACTCATTTTCTCTGCCCTCTTTGTTGCCAAATTTATTAGCTCAAAGTTTCCCACCGCAGCTCGAGCACTGGAGTTACTTGCAGTCTTCGTCGCCGCCGCTGCATTCTTCCTTGCCATTGCCATTCCCCTACCACTGCCCCTCAAGTTCGCCACTTGGGCTATCTGTGCAGTCTCATTGCTCACTATTATCATCTGCAATATCTTGTAAGTGTGTTTGTATATACAATTATATATGTCTTGTTGTTGTACGAATATCAAATGAAATGCTTGTATGATCATCTGAGAGAGAGAGAAAGCAGTTATGATGGTTGAAATCTGTTGTAGTCATAGTGTTTGTTTTAGGTAATTATGTGAGCCAGACATGTTGAAGTACCGATGGAGTATTTCGGTTATATATATATATATATATAACGGCATTATCTGTTATTAATGTTTCCAACAATATCCATGTGTAAATAATATTATTGCTACTTTAAGAAATCTCTCTCTCTCTCTCTCTCTCTCTCTCTCTCTCTCTGTGTGATAATGATGCACGATTTCCAGAAGCTTTACTCACAACGAACTTCTTGTGGTATATCGTATATGTTCGGAAATGAAAAAACAAAAACAGTACTGCAAGTGTTAGTGTCGGAAAGGAAAAAAAAAAAGACCATTTTATGGGAACTGCTCATAAGAGAAAGTAAAAAGGCTTCCGATTATTATGTTCCAGATCAGAAAGAATTCCTCACGAAGCTTCTCGGTATTGGGATTTCGTTGACTAATTTCCAATAATTTTGAAGCTCATTCATGTTTGGTTGTTGAAATCAGTTAAATTTATCTCAAACCAACCATTAATAAGATTCACTACAATTTCAATTTTTCATAAAAATATTAAACTCATCTGTATATATTTCATATATTCAAACATATATCTTAATTTATTTACATTTAAATACATCTTAATAGATCTATAAAATATTACTATTTACAGATCAATTCAAATTATCTGAAATAATAGGTGAAAAATTAGTATTAATTTAGTATAACATGCGGTAGATTCAGCGGAACTATGTTGTAGAAATAGAATTTGCTTCATTGACATTACAAAATATTATTTTATAAAATTCAAACAACCAATCTTGAAACTATACGAGGTTAAAAAAAAAAAAAAAAGGTTATCGAATATTTTGATAATTTTCATAAGCAAAATAATAATCGGCAACTACTTTTCTAAGATCATCCTAAACAAATTAATTCGGATGATCAAAGTCTAATCTCTTTAAGAGTAAAACTGTCAGTCTAAACATCAAAATAACAAATCTTGGTCGAACAATAATATTAAGCCTTGATCGAGCAAATTGTTTTTTTTTTTCTTAAATCTTACTTGAGCTCATGTCAACTGAACTCTCATATCTGGCTCATTTTCTTTCTTTGACTAAATTTTAAGAGCCCCTTTGGATATTAATAATATATCAAAATATCTATAAATAATAGGGAAGTAGTTCGTTAATAGTAATAAAATAACATAAAAATAATAGTAATGTAATAATAAATTGTTAGAAAAACTAGATCAGAATGCACAGCAGAAGCGATATTACCTAGTCAAAAATATCTCGGATCTAGTGCGATTGTTCCACAAATTCTCCAGTATCGTTGTTCGTCCACGATCTTCACATCGATGGTGGAGTGTACTACGTGGTAATACCAGAACAACACTCACACATTCCACAACCTAGATGTTGTGACTAGAGAGAACCATTTGAGAGAGAGAACTTGTTTTTCCAAGTGTGTAATCCAAAGAGGAGGAGGGACTATGTAAATAGCCCTTCTAAACATAACCCCTAGCTGGCGCTTAATGGCCAGCCATCAAACCTTATGAAGTGGTTTAAGAACCACTTCATAACCTCCAAGAGAAGGTGAAGGGGTGCCCACTATGGGTGCCCCTTTCTTACATCTCCCACTCACACATAGTGGGCAAGACCTCAGGTCTGCATCTCTCAATATGTTCTCAATCTTGTTCATACTGGCAAATAGGCCGTGCGACCATTGAGCACAGTTGTAAAAGAAAAATGGGAGCACTATACCAAATCTCTCCGAGAGAAGACCAGTATAGCAACATCCTTAAAAGTGTCTCGTTATGTCCCGGCTTATTTGGTCACATCAGACTAAGCATCCCTAATCCCTCTCGAGTCCAAATGACTCAAAGCAATACTCAATCTTCAAAAAAAATGATGTACTCACAGTTATGTCACAACTTCCAAGAAGCAACATAACTTGCCGGCAGTGAGTACACACCAATATCGATGTGTTACCAAATAGTCTTTCCTTCGCTCTCATGTCATTTAGTTTCAGTCCAGTTGCTTTCCCAGCAATGCCTCTTTAGACCATATCATTCATGGTCATAGATAACATGCCAAAGTAGCAAACACTAAACATCAACCTCGTGACATAGTCGAAGGTCTCCTAAGGGCATAAATAAATTAAGGTCATCAATTCTGACCTATCGGACTCACACGGTGAGGAAGTAGGGAATTATTCACTCACCTCTACTGTTGGTCGCTAAAGCACATGTAGTATGAAATATATGCTACAGTGAAATTCTCTTTCCTAAGAAAGAGCATATATCTAATCTCAATTTACCGTACAGATCTTAGTCTAGTCGCTATTTCAGCGCCTAACTCGAGTTCCTCGATTTGCTCTCTATTCGAAGCGCCAAAAAAGTTCTCGTATCTGACTAAATTATAGGCTACATGGATTGTGGGTAATCATGCACAGTCCTTTTAAATATGATAGATTTCATCTTAGCTCCCACTAAGGCGACATATCTTTTGTGTCTTACAACTTATCCCTCATTGGACAAATACCAAGTGACACATTGTCTCATCTTTGCTCGCTACTTTCTTGTAGCGCCAAAGGTGATCGTTCGAGTGAGTGAGCCGATCTAAGCCTGTTGATATACATTTTTTACCATAACTTCTAAATTTATGGTGACTGTGTGTGCTTACCAAAAAAAAAAAAATACTTCCAGACACGCCGCATGATCATAGAATACATCAGTGTCATGTGCACGACGAGCAAAACCATAACGAAGAGAAATTACATGGTAAAAAAATAATCAAATCACACTCAAGGGAAGTTTTAGGACCATTTCTCTCCTTGCGCATTATTATGTGTAATAACTTTCTAAAACATGCTCATTTCAAGAGACTTTGCTTTTACATATAAAAGTCATTTGCACAACCATGAAGTCAGCGACGACTCATCGTGAATCTCATTTGGATCAAATTTACAATATAAACCTTAGGATCTAGTCAGCAAGTCTCGACTTTTAAGAATCTACAAGGTGACCACAAATGTCATTCAACAAACTTAATTTGCGACTTCGAGGTTTTATATATAATCTCTTGTACTCAACAAAAGCATGTGAGATAACGATAATTTATTTTTCATTAAGAGTAAAGCGATTAGGGCGTTTGCCTCTAAAGACAACCATAATAGTCTAGTCATTACTTTTAACGACAATCGTATCACAAACTTACTTTCAAGTAAGTCATATTACCCCTTAACAAAATTTCAACCTCCAACTCCCATGAGCAAACTGCAATGGAAACACTAAATATATATAGGCAAAAGTAGATTCTTTGGCACTATCCATCTCATTAATTGTCTATGGATTTTCAACAAGAGCTCATAGAAACTGTTTTTCTTATACACAGTCTCACAAGATGTGAAGTCTTAACTATTTTTCACAAACCCATGTCCATCACCTCGTAGTATGGAAAATCTATTATTAGGCAACAATTAATTATTCAAGACAGCCGGTTCGCAATATCTCTTAGGATGACATTTTTCTAAGATTGTCAACAGCGTTCAAAGAACCCCATTTTATTCAATATGTCATTAATAAAAAACGACTAGGTACATTGGGTATCTTTGAATAGATGGTTCGTTTAGGCCGTATGTAAACAGCACCAGCAACATTCATTCGCTTTCTGTACCAAAATAGTACTAGCAACAATCATGCGCTCAAAGTACTTCATGCCTAACCATCATAAAAGCTAACCATCTAATTCTCCTATGAGAATCAGCTATTTAACACATTCAAGAAAAGTTCCAATAATATGCTATCAACAATTGTCTAAAGGCAACTCAATTAGTGCCACTAGATGGATCTTTACCTCTATTAACTTCACTTTTTCTGTATCAAATAGATCAACAACCCCAGGTTAGATCATACAAGTGAAGCGAATCTAAAATTCGATGTTGAGATTCATACTATGTGAATTCAATACCTTTAGCGAAGCCATATTACTAATATTCTCTTCTAGTCTCTGAACGACGAGATAATATTGATATATTGCTTCCACGCTATTTATAAGGATCTTGATATTCTATAACTTTTTTGGGAGTCACTATCCCTAGTGGTATACCATCACTTAAATGTATACCCACACTAATTGTTGAATTACTCCTACTATTTTCGGCAATTTTTTAAAAAAGTTTTTTGAAAATTTAAGGTTAAGGTAATGTGGAATGCAACGTTATGAAAACGTTCTTTCCAAAAAATAAGTGTTTACAAAAATTCACAATTCCCCACCCTCGCCGAAAATACGAGTAATTTTCTTGACTCAACCAAAAAATTATCAAGCTTAGATCCTCTAGTATTCACGTTTGCACAAAATAGTCACTTAGCTTTTCTCAAAGGCGAATGAACTCAATCTAAGGATGAAAAAATCATAATTAAGGCTGCAACCCCATATTACATCAACCCAAGTGTGATGTAACTACTGCTTTGCGCCATAATTCACCATTCTCAACAAGTCAATAAACTGCGAGATAATTGTTCTCATCATATAACTCATACAATTGTGATTTCGAGAATATTTTAACTAAAAAATATAATTTCCTAAAAAAAATATTTGGAATTATATATATATGATAAAAGAATATTTTTTTTCTCCAAGTCCTTAGTGTGCATGTATAGGAACTTTGACATAGAAAATGCTCATATTGCCTTTCCTCTTTGACTTTTCTAAACTAATGAGAGAGATCTCATTAGCGAGAAAAAATTTCAATTTCTCAAGTTTCCACCCATCATCCTATATGCCTCCACAACACATTTTAGTATATCATCTCTCCTCTCGAGAAATAATATCACTCAGTCAACGAGTGACCATCCAACTTTAAAACCTCTAGGAATTCTCACTAATACCACTGTTTTCAATAAGTCTTAAATCAAATTAGGTATAGACTTCATTAATATCGCATTGAAAGCACTTATTAAAAACATCGCTTGCAACAAATGCAGTATGTGACGTTTTAGCTACTAACTAGCGATATATCCCAATTTCTTGCTTTCGATATTTTTCATATTCTTCTATCCACTATAGGATAGAAAAGAAAAATTTTGCGAGAAATTATCTTAACCTAAAACCTATGTTGCATCAGTACAACCACGAGCAAAATTTTTAGGTTAGGCTTAGATAAGTCGTACCTAATTATTCAGACTTTTTCCATAGTTACCATGCAAACTTCCAAGGTGCTTGGCATTACATTACTCTCAAGGAGTGCTCCAAAGTTTATATATCTACAAGAACCTATTTGTTCTCGCTAAAGAGAAATAAAATTTGAGCAAGATTACCAATGCTAATACCACTTAAAGGTGCACTGATAAAACCTTTAAAAAAATAAATGTGCCAATCAAGAATGTCCTCAACACTCTTGCACATTCAAATTTTAATGTCCTTACTTGTCAGACATACTAGTAAGTAGAGAGGTTATGTGCTTATCTGTGAGTTAATCTAAATTGCTTCAAGATTATAATGCTCAACCTCAAATATAGGAGCAATTTAATTTTTACGTTACAAAAAAAACGCGCAACTTTTGTTATTACCCACAAGATTCTCAAATGCAAAATAGTGGTTTAGCTCTTATTTGACAGTTGATCTCATCAAATTCTATAAAAATTGTAGTGCATGCGTCCCACGCGCACTTCCAATTTTACTCTAGACCTTTCAGAGGTTTCACAAGAATGATGGTCTAAAACTATATGATATTCATAATAATCTTTATTCGTTTTCAACTATTGCTCATGGAGGAGATTAATGTGACGATTAAGTCGCATAAATCATCTCTAGGCTTTCTTCTCAGTTATCTCAAAGTTACTAAATTATGCGCATCTAATTGCACACACATCTAAGAAATTTACCGTGTTAATCTAAGTTAGAACAAAAATAATTAATACACGTCGCAAGATCAAAAATTTGCTAAGCTTCCTAATCATCTCTTGCGCCTCGATGCTTAATTATTAATTTCTAACTTAATTTTCGTACAAATTTATATCGTATAGGAGATTAATTCCAAATCAATCTCAACCATACTCCCACTAGGATAAGTAATCTATCAAGTCAATCACATGAAAAATAATTTATTCCTTGATCAAAGAAATCTATTTGAGCCAATTAGAAGCATGGACTAATCAAACTCGGGCTACTTAATCCTCTAGTTTATCACATTCTAAAAAATTAAAGACTAATTCTTAAAAAAATAGCCTAACAATGCAAGTGATAAAATAAGCTCACAATTACATGCAATCACAATACATGTATGAAAATAATCACATCACATTTCGCCCAAACAATTATTATTCACAAATAATAATAACATAGGCAATTTATACTATAAAAATAAAAAGCCTAACAAATGTGACAAGATTTATCTCATAATTTCATGGCATGCATATATTCAATAACCATATGCAACAATATTTCAGAAAAAGAAATATTATATGCCACAGTAACATGCTGAATAAATAAATAAAATCAGCAACCTTACTAATAATAAGCTCTAGTCCAAATGGTTGAGCTAATTGTCCATGTGTGTGAGGTTGAGTTCTAATCAGCGCCCAAGCATTTTGCACACAAAAAAAAAAACTTGCACCACTGAATTTTGGACAGCCAATGGGCCACACCCACATGGGCGCCCAGCTGCTGTGCAAACCTATGCCAGCTGGGCTCACAGCCCAAATTGCTGGTGGCCTCTTTTTTTTTTTTAATTAGTATAAAAAAAAATGCTGGTTTTCAAAAAATAATTTGGGCCGAGGGTTATTTAAAAAAAGCCCATTTCGTTTTGCAGCCTACGGCTCAAAAATAGGTTCTCAACATGATTCAAATCACGTCAGCCAGATTCCAAAAAAACTTAAAACCCAAAGGCCATTTAATCACAAAACAAATGAACACCACTGTTCATCTTCCTCCTTCAGCCAACGGTTACAGAACAATGTAACGTAAAAAAAAAAAAAACTTTAAACAGCAGCTTGTAACCGGCACCTCCCTATTAACCATCGCCGTGCCGACGAACTTCCGGGCCACCACTTCCGGGCAGCTCACTGGTGCACGCCGCACCTGGTGCTCGCGGCTCCTGGTGCGTGCGGCACCTGGTGCTCGCAGCACCTTATGCGCACTACACCTCGACGGTGCTGGTCTGGCGCACATCTTCATGTGTGGTCGTGCTAATCACACAGCACCACGTACGCCGATGCTCTCTGTTTGCTTAACAGAAGAAAAAAAACATGGCGCATGGAGCAGCCATCACTACCGTTGCTGAATCGCACAACCATGTGCCGCTGCACTGCGTTACTCCGACCTGGTGAGTGGCTATGGTAGCGTTGCACCTAGATGTGCACAGCATTGGGACAGAAAACGCTCTTGGGTGCGTAATATACCATTGCAGCGCGACGAACCTATACGCTTTGGCATGCTGCATCGGTACCTGGTGCCACAGCACCTCAGGTGCATAATGCACTAAGGAGCAAGTAGCTCCAGGCCGTGCACATAGCACTGAGGCGTACGCAACGCTTCCATGTGAAGCAGTCGCTGGCCGCGGCTTTGTGTACAGATATTTTCAGTCCAGGTCAGTAGCACCGCTTGGAGATGCAAGGTTACAGCACCCTTGGATGCATGTCATGTGGGTGCAACCAACCCTCTTGGTGGGCGCAGCACCGAGGTGTATAAACACCATCAGGTGCGCGACACATCACGGTGGTTGCTATGCTGCATGTGAACAGCCACACCAAGGTCGTGCTCCGCTTTGCGTGGGTAGCAGTCACTACTTGTGCAGCGGTGCTACCATCGTAATGACCACCCTAATCGGCTCGTGGTTACAAATCATTGGAATGAAAATTTCAAATCACAGAAAATATTCCGTAAAAGAAATTACAACAAGCATCAAATATAAGTAGGAAACAACCGATCATTTTTCTGAAACCAATGTTAGAAAAACTAGATCAGAATGCACAGTAGAAGCGATATTACCTAGTCAAAAATATCTTGGATCTAGTGCGATTGTTCCATGGATTCTCCAGTGTCGTTGTTCGTCCACGATCTTCACATCGATGGTGGAGTGTGCTACGTGGTAATACCAGAGCAACACTCACATGTTTCACAGCCTAGATACTGTGACTAAAGAGAACCATTTGAGAGAGAGAACTTGTTTTTCCAAGTGTGTAATCCAAAGAGGAGGAGGGATTATGTAAATAGCCCCTCTAAATATAACCCCTAGCAAGCGCTTAATGGCCAGCCATCAAACCTTATGAAGTGGTTTAAGAACCACTTCATAACCTCTAAGATAAGGTGAAGGAGTGTCCACTATGGGTGCCCCTTTTTTACATAAATAATAATAAAATAATTTTAAAATATCTAAATTTCCCAATCGTAATATTATTCTCATGTCTTCCTTATTCGTGCTTTTGAAAAACAAGTCATGACCCCACATCACTGTATGCTTATTCATTTGTCTTTTTTCTCTTTTAATAATAATAATAATAATAATAATAGAGACTTTTGGTCCTTTCCACACATGTTCTTAATAATAATACAAGAAGGTGTTCTTTCCACACATGTTCTTAATAATAATACAAGAAGGTGTTCTTTCCACAGCTTACACACCATCGAACTCTCAGCTTGCAGATCTCTTAATTAAGGCTCTACATTCCCCTATGTTCTACTCCTTGTTGCTCAAGATGGGAGTTACTGACCTCCACTATCCATCTTGCGGGGAGATATTAAATCGGGCAATATAGTCATCACAGCAGCACACCATGCCACCTCATCTACGTAAGCTGCCAGGAGTCATCCCAGTAATCAGCAAATCATGCAATTAGAAGATGATTCCAGAAGCAAACAAAGATAGCATTCTGTTAGGATTTTCTATAAAGTTTGTTAGGCATATATTCTTTATTATTTTTGCCTTCATGTCATTACTCTATATAGAGCAAATGACCACATTGTAATGTGATAGTTTTTATCAATACAGAGCATATTCATTTCCTCTGCTTTCTTCCTTATCAAAATCAAAACCAATATTTTATATAAGAATTTGAAAAAGTTGTAATGATGAGATGATATAAAAAATTTGTGTCTCATCCGACTTTCCAAGCTACCCTTATTAGTCTTTGAGATGATAGGGGAGAAATTAATAATAATTGGGGATAACATGTCTTAGATTCAGCGGATCAAACTATGTTGTAGTAACAGGATTTGCTTCATTGACATTACAAAATATTTATTTATAAAATTCAAACAACCAATCTTGAAACTATATAAGATTAAAAAAAAAAAAACACTCATCGAATATTTTGATAATTTTCATAAGCAAAATAATAATCAGCAACTACGTACTTTTTTAGATTTTGCTATACAACCTCCTACTATTTACCCACACTCCACACTCCACATTTTTTTAAATTTTTTTTGAATTTATTTTTTTAAACTATTTCAAATTTTTTATTCACTATTCATATAAAAAATATTTGATAAAAGAAAAAAATTAAAAAAAATTAAAAAAATGTGGAGTGTGGAGTGTGGGTGAATAATAAGAGGTTGTGAAGATTTTTTGTTTCTAAAATCATCCTAAACAAATTTGGATGATCAAAAGCTAATACCTTTAAGAGTAACATGGCCTCATTTGGATTCAGAGATGAATTGAGGTGAATTGAGATGGTTTTGGATCAAAATCTAATATCTTTAAGAGTAAAATAAACCTCATTTAGATTCAGAGATAAGTTGATGTGAATTGAAATGACAAGAAAGCACCAAGATATTTGTAGAGTTTCTTCTTCTTCTTTTTGTAGTCATGAAGAATGTCAACCTTTAAGGTGTCTTGAGAATAAAATTTGAACTTAGGCTGTAAATTCTCCACAAAAGTTTGGAAAAACTCGTATTCAACCATATCTAATGAATATACATACTTAATTATCATTCTTGCCACATCCAAGCAACTCTTTTCATCATCAAACACAAAATCCCCGCCAACGTCAGCTGTTTCGAGATGAGTACTCGTCATTTTTGTGTGTGTTTCTCCATCTTTCGTAACTGGACATCTTGACAAGTGATTCTTCTGGTGTGTGGTCCCACTTTTACTGGACCCTACGAACCCCCTATTATAATGTTTACACACGGCCTTGTCCTTCCCGTCTATTATAACCTTTTTGAAGTCGTTCCAGACCTTAGATACCAACTTTCTTCTTTTAGAAGAGGAGGGTGCTGCATAAGTTTCCTCAGGTCTCTCATCATGCATTTGTAAGACCCCAAAAGTTTCAATTTTGTTTACTGACTTCCTATTAACAAATACACAAGTAATTGAAAAAGACCTGCATCATACATTTTGCAGTATGGTACCATTTACTACTATAACTGTGTATAATTGGTATAGCAATTTTAAGAAGAAATTTATAAATATAGGGGCAGACCAGCATTCTGGGTGGCTTGGAGGATGATCATGCCCCTAAGAAATTTCTAAAACTTCTGTAGGAACAGTTGGTGTTTTGCATGAAGGGTCCCTCAAAGTTATTTTTTGCTCCTTAAATAATTCCTAATTTTGAGTTCTGACCCTGCCCATTAATTCTTAAAAAATAAAAATTAAGTTTGAATGTATGCAAAAAATTAGGCTTCTCAAAGTTTTCAGATCAATTTCATTAAAATAAAGGGCAAGCATGAAAACTGTACGTAGATAAGAAACAAAAATTAAACAACCCCAAAAAATCCCAACAGATGCAACATATACGATCGAACACCCAGCCATCTTGATGCATCGTGTTCCGTCTCTAGAGTGAGAAAGTATGCCTTCTCTCTAGAAAAACTCTATTTCCGTGAGAGCCATCGAGGCAGGGGAGGGTGGAGCTGTGTCTCTTACCCTCCTCTCCTTCTCCTTTTCATTTTTGTACTGTATCTACACTTTTAAAGTAGTGTTTTTTCTCTCCTCTCTCCACCGATTTAGTTTTGGCCAGATTAGCTGCTATCCGGCCGTCACCCGCCTACACGCGCCCGACCACCCCTTCCTATAGCCGCCGATCTACTGGGACGGCGCGGAGTTGCGCCAAAAAGGTCCGCGCGTGGCCCTCATGCACGGATTGTTTCTGTGCGTGTTCCCCACCCATCGCCACACAATGACCCTTCCGACGGCAACATGCGTCGTTCTAGCAGCTTCGTCTCGCCGAGATCTTCCAAATCTGCGGCCATCCAGCTTCCTTTCCACCGCCGCGTGGCTGTCACGCACCATCACAGGCGCGCGAGAATGCAGATGATTGGCAGATCTGTCCACTCGATGCCGATTTTTCCCTTATGTTATCGCTTCTCCTAAACCGTGATCTTGATGAAGGGATTGAGGATCTCTCCAAAAATCATCTCAAGACAACAAGCAACAGTGTACTCGCCATTCTTACCGCTTTCAACGGAGGTTCCACCGCTACCAGCGGTGGTTCCATTATTCACAATCTTTTGCGAACAACTTATTTCCATCTTTAAAGATGGCGTCCTCTTTGTAAGACATGGGTGATAATCAAGAAATTAGTCGTAAAAATTCTTTTTTTTTTCCTTTTTATCCACCACTTTGAACTGTTGTTATTGTTCTGGAATGCTTGTTGGGGAATCTCATCCCCTCTTCTTGTATCATTTTATCTAATGAAATTTACTCGCTTGAATAAAAAAAAAAAAAAAAACGCCCGGCCATCTTTATCTCATTGCCAGCTTGTCTTCCCAGCTTATTAATAGGGATTTGTTGAATTTACAAGTGTAATTATGATAATTAACAACAATACCCCTAAGACAAACAAACCTTACAACGTACTAATTTATAGTATAAATTTTGTACTCAAAAGTTCTCTCTGAGATAACTGTGTAGATATGCAAGTTGGTTGCCTAGCTATCTAGGTCGCTCGAAGATTGAAATACATACAGAACCGGAAACGCCAAATTAAATATTTGAACAATGAAACAAATAGATCATCAAATACGTACATGAAACTAATGGCAAGAAGAAAAGCTCAAGAACTAATTAGTTGTGTTTGAGAAGTGAAGTATTTTCAAATATTTTGCGAATGGTAATAAAAAAATAATGATAGAATATTGAATAGTAGTAAAAAATAGATAAAAAATAATAATAAAATAATAAATAATAATAAAATATTATGAGAATATCTTTCAATACCCAAACTAGGCCAAGACAGCTTTCAGAGTTTACTCAATTGGATTTCTATGCATATAAATCAATAGAAAGAGAAATGTATATTATATGAGTCCTACTAGCGTGCCGTCTAGCTTTGACTATTAGGTTTGACTGCTAGTACAAAGTTTATTTTTTATTTTTATTATTTTATTATTTTTTATATTTTTAAAAAATAAAAAATATCAATTTATTAAAAATTACTTTTTTAATTATTAAGTAAAAAAAATATTTAAATATATAAATAGTCAAAATAAAGAGACGAACTAAAACGGCATATTAGCCTTTTCAGCTAGCTCTAGATGCTTCTGTTTCTGCTTCGGAATACGATCAACTTAGATTATGTTTGGATCTTTCATCTTCTTCAAAATTTTCATCCCATCTCATCTCATCATTACAACCTTTTCAAATTCCAATATAAAATATAATAAACAATTCAACTTTTTCAAATCTCAATACAACTTTTTCAAATTCCAATTTAACTTTTTCAAATCTTAAAACTAAAAAATAATATTTTAAACTTTAAAACAAAACACAAAATTCTCATCTCACTTTCCAAACATAATCTTATTGATATTCATTTACTGTCGTTTCAAAGCTCTCGTGTGAACTAATTAGCAACACCCGACTTTTTAAGTTTTGACTCTTTTACCAATTCTCTTCATCCTGAGACTTTTTCTCGCGATTGGACGGGACTAGTTTCTTGCGTAATTTCTAGCTAGTTTCTGGTTCTGATGCATGCATATATACCAGTCACGGTATTCACATTTAGGGTATATTTTATTTTAAATAAATATTAAAATAACAAAAACAAAAAGTTCTGTTTGTATAGTAAAAGAAAAAATTTCTATCATCAGTTACTATTTATTATTCTACACTATATATTCTATGAAAAATATTTTTATATTTTATGAAAAATATCCTTACACTCTATAAAAAATTATAGACATGAAGTGTGAGAGTGAATAATGAGTATGCATATAGATCCCTAATAAAAGTTAAGGTACGGTACTTACAATTTGTCTTACCTAATTGTATATTTACCATATGGCAGTTTGAGACGTAATTTTTTCGAATATCATCACATAATATACTATTTATTTTATTTTTATGAGATATTTTTTTTGGTTGTTGAGAAATTTGTATATATGAAAGGTTAATTTAAATATTTACCCTTTATTTTCGTCTCTTGTGGTCACATTAAAGATGAGAAGATATAAATATATTAATATAATTATATTCTCCTTACATAATCCTGCCGTTGTTGAAACTAATTAATAAAGTTATATTTTTACTTTTATAGAATTAAAAGAAAACACACTCGTTTTTCCTTTCCTAGATGAGAAAAGCTTCAAACAGGTCGGGTGTTATTTTTCACTTTACACCAGCCAATAGAAATTCAACACATATGAGACTTATGTGTCTTGTGGTGTGTCCGAATTTATTGAATTGCAACTCTTTTCTTTCTCTCGTCTCCCGCACCCTCTCTTCTTTCTCCTCTCCCATTTCCATTTATCTTCTCTCCCAAGCGTCCCCCTCCTCTCCTCTTTCTCCTCTCTTCTTTTCCCTTTCTTCTCTCCCCCGCACAACCCTCTTGTTTGATTTTGATCCGCACCTTATATGTTGATTTGTAAGGGGATTGGTGATCCGCACCTTAAGTAATGGGTAATAGCAGATACGTACGTCGGATACAAAACTCACGAGTTCTTGATCTTAGCATCGCTCGTTGACTTGCACATGCTTACTACTTTGTGTTTTTTTTTTTTTAAAGTTGAGTTGTGATTTTTTTGCTCTAGGAAGGGGAGGAAGGGACCTGGGAAGTGTTTTTCATAAGCTTTGAAAACTTCACCACAAATAAGAGGGGGCTGCGAAGGAGGGAGAGAGAGAGAGTATTTTAGAGAGAGAAAGGGAGGGGAAGCTGGGCGACACGAGGTGGGGGGAGGAGGAGAGAGAGAGAGAGAGTGAGAGATTGGGTTGGGTGTTTCTGAAGAAATTAGAGAGATTGTCTGCATGTGAGTTTATTGTTTAATTTGCTACAATCTATACGTGTCAGCTCTTCATTTGTTGGTGTAAAACGGGACATTTCACCCATCCGGCTGGTAACTTCTCTCTTTCTAGATATGATTGTTTTAACAATTAAAAAACCATGACCAACTAATATGGGTTTTGCTATACAACTTCTTACTATTCATTCACATTTCACACTCTACACTCCATATTTTTTAATATTTTTAAAAAAATTTTTTTTGAATTTATTTTTTTTAAACTATTTCAAATTTTTTATTCACTATTCATATAAAAATTATTTAATTAAAAAAATTAATTTTTTTTTTTTTAAAAAATGAAGTGTAGAGTGTTGGAAGGTTGGAAAAATTTATTCAACTAATATTGTCGCAACCTCAACTTGTTCCAAGAGCGGAGAGGACACGTGTCCCTCTTCCACACTCCTCGACCTCGCGACATCACCTTTTCTTTCTAGAAGCTGGGAAATGAAGAATAGTAAAGGGTAGGTAATTAGAGGTACCATCGTCCAGAAAATGCAATGACCCATGACTAATAAATGAGTAGTAAGAATATAATAATTCTATCATTATCTTATATATAATATTAATTATATATAATTTTAAGTTATGTAAATCAGACGTACTTGTTTTAAAAAAATTGATAAATTTAAAATCTATATAAAAAAATACACTTTTTAATAATGACTCTATATGTTTTCAAAAGAACTAAACAAAACATACATATTTTATTATTGTATCTATGAAGAAAATTATTAATTTTTTTTATGAAGATGAAATTTATTTTGTTCATAAAATTGATCGTCTCAATTCATGTGAAGTTTTGGCTCATGCCTAGGTCTACATTATTTGTATATATGATGATGATCTTGAAAGTTTAATGTTTTGAACTAAATAAATTAAAATATAAAATAAAAAGAAACACGAATAAAACGTTAATTTGACATTATTTAGTATGCTAACCGTTATGATTGGACCACTTTTTTTAGATAATGGGCAAAAAAATTATTAGATGGTCTTATTTTTAAATAACTCATACCATATGGTATTATTTCTAAAAACAATGTCACACCATAAGAGGATGACCAAATTTACCTAAAACTTTTTCAAAAGAAATCTTAGGTGTAAAAATGTAATTTTATATACAAGACAATACAATTTAATTAATGCAAAATAGACAAAAAGCAAAAGATATAAAAAAAAAAAACAAGAGGCAATAATCATCTAAATTAAAATCTTGATAATTTTACTTGCCAAACAAAAAATATTTTAGAATCTCATGGACAAAATGGTAACCCATCAAACACAAACCTCAAGGATAAAGAGGTAATTTTACCCATCAAATTAATAAATTAGAACCTCAAGAATAAAGTGGTAATTTTGCTCATCAAACACAAACCTCAAGAACAAAAAATTAGTTTTTCTTTGCTCATTAAGCACAAACTTTAAGGACAAGAAGGTAATTTTCTAACCGAACACAAATTACAATCCATGCTAGTCACATGGTTTAAGGACGAGTTTTGCTACACAATCTCCTCAATCTCCACACACTATATCTTTTAAATTTTTTAAAATTTTAAATATGTTTTTTTGAGTTTATTCTTTCTAAACTGTTTCAATTTTTCTATTCATTATTTATATATAAAATATTTAATAAAAGAAAAAAATAATAAAAATTAAAAAAAGTGAGGTATGTGGAAGTTGTGTAGATTTTTTCTTAGTAGAATAGATGGATTTTTCTACTTGGCCGCCCAATATGTACTGTTGGGCATGCTATTTAGTGTAAATTATATATATTTTTCTTTTAAATAACTTTTAAATACTTTTAATTTTTTTTTAAAAAAATATATTAACTAGTCACTTCTTTAACTATTAAAAAAAAGTTTTAAAAAAATTAAAATAGATAAGTTGTCAAACTTGCATCTTCCTAGAATAAATATACACCATCCGAATAATGAGACGGTGACATTTAGCGGATCGGATATTCGAAGACTATATGTGCGGTAGCCTAAGCAGTCACATAGCGGATCTTGATTATCTTAGTATTTCCGCAGCACTTAAAAAATCCGTATAAAAAGTTATGGGTTTTGTAATATGTATGTGTATGTCAATACAATTTATTTGCCGCCTGTGTTACTAATATTGTTATTAAGGTTACCCGTTGGATGATGTACACGCGGCTTGATCTGGGCCCTTGAAGCAAGTCGGTTAAACAATCATGTGAGGAGCCCGTGCCTCTTGTGCAGCTGAGAAATTGCTTTAGTGAACCGTTGGATTTGATACACGTGGCAGCATCTGTTGTAACATATATATATATATATATATATATATATATATCGTTTTATTGTAACCCTAGCAGAGTGAATTCATTTCTGTACATATCGGGATATTCAGAGAGGGAGAGGCAGAGAGAACGAGTGAAAACCTAGGGTTTCTAGGGTTTGCATCTGAGGAAGAAATCTGTGCGATTTCTTGTGTTCTTTTGTGATGGCTCTGTAATACTGAATGTACTGAAGTTTCTTTGTGAAGTGTTGATTCTCAATAAAAGATCTCTGAGGCCCGTTCCTGCCGTGGACGTAGACCATTAGGGTCGAACTACGTATATCGGTGTGTTCTTTCCTTTTACCTTTCATCAGTCCTTTTATTTCTTTGTTCATTTGATAAACTGTTATATACTTGCATACCTGTGCTACGAAGTGATCTTTACTGTTCGATATTTGGTAATCTGGTTGTATCTTGAAGTACTGTTGTTCTCTGTCTACAAGGGATATAACGATTAGACTGTAATCTGTGATTCTTGATTTTTGTTTGGGATTAAAGACTAAGAGTTTTTTAACAAACAAACAGAAACTATTTTAAGCCTAAAAGAAACCAAACATTTCTTTTATATACAAAACAGAAGCATTTTTTATAACAATTGGTATCTAGAGCCTAGGTTCATGGGGACTATGAGGTTTGATATAGAGAAGTTTACTGGGGATAATGATTTTGGCTTATGGAGAATTAAGATGAGGGCACTGCTAGTCCAACATGGACTGCAGGATGCTCTCCTTGGTGAGAAACAGAAGGGCTCTTCCTCGAAAGAGGATGATAAGGGGGCTGTCCACAAGGATATCCTTCAGAACGCCCATAGTGCCCTAATCCTCTCTCTCGGAGATAAAGTCCTGAGAGAGGTGGCTAGTGAGGACATTGCTGCAGGCATATGGCTAAAATTAGAGAATTTGTACATGACTAAGTCCCTAGCAAACAGACTCCACAAGAAAACCAAACTTTATACATTTAAGATGACCCCTAGGACTTCAATAGGGCAGCACCTTGATGAGTTCAACAAGATTATTCTAGACTTAGCCAACATAGACATTAAGGTGGAGGATGAGGATCAGGCCATCCTCTTGATGAGTTCTTTGGACTCATCATACCTAAGCCTCAAAGAGACCATGATGTATGGTAGAGACTCCTTGACACTTGATGAAGTGCAATCTGTACTTCATACTAGAGAACTACAACAAAGAGGGGATACCAAATAGAATCATGGGGAAGGGCTAACTGTTAGGGGTAGAACAGAAAAGAGAGAAAAGAGGGGGAAGAATGAAAACAAGAAATCTAGGTCTAAATCAAAAGGAAAACAGTTTAAATGTTTCCAATGTCATAAGGAAGGGCATTTTAAAAGGAATTGCCCTGAAAGGAAGACAAACCTTGGGAATAAGGCCAATGAGGCAGGGGATGCCTCTATAGCCTTAGAAGGGTATGAGAGTGCTGAGGTACTTACAGTGAGTGAGGTTGACTCAAAAACAAAGTGGATAATGGACTCTGGTTGCTCTTTTCATATGTGTCTAGTTAGAGAGTGGTTTGAGACATTCTCTGAGTTAGATGGGGGGCTAGTAATCTTAGGAAACAACAAGTCCTGCAAGGTCATGGGAATAGGGTCAGTTAGACTCAAAATGCATGATGGAATTGAAAAAGTTTTGAGGGATGTCAGATTCATACCTGAATTAAAGAGAAATTTAATTTCTCTTGGTATGCTTGACTTGGGAGGATATACCTTCAAATCTGAGGCAGGGGTTCTTAGAGTTACTAAAGGCTCCTTAGTGATTATGAAAGGAGTTATTAAAAATGGGTTGTATACTTTACTTGGGAAAACAGTAGTTGGGGAAGCAGCTCCAATGCAGAATATAGTAGAAAACAAAGCTGTACTATGGCATAGGAGGCTTGGACATGTAAGTCAAGGGGGACTGTTAGAGCTATAAAAACAGGGGCTACTGACTGGCCAAGACCTAGGGAATTTACCTTTCTGTGAAGATTGCATCTATGGAAAGGCAAAGAGGGTTAGTTTTAAGTCAGCAACCCACAATACCAAACAAACCCTAGATTATGTCCATTCTGACCTATGGGGACCTGCTAGAGTAAATTCACATAGTGGAGGGAGTTATTTCCTCTCCTTAGTGGATGATTACTCTAGGAAGGTCTGGATATATATCCTAAAGAATAAGAGTGACACCTTTGAATAATTTAAAGAATGGAAAACTCTAGTGGAAAACCAAGTAGGTAGAAAACTCAAAACTCTAAGGACAGATAATGGCTTAGAGTTTCTGTCCAATGAGTTTAATATGTACTGTCAAAAAGAAGGAATCCTTAGGCATAAAACAGTGAGGGAAACACCACAACAGAATGGCCTAGCTGAAAGGATGAATAGGATCATCTTAGAAAGGGTAAGGTGTATGTTGTCAAACTCAGGGCTGCCCAAAACATTTTGGGCAGAAGCTGCTACTACAGCTGTTCACCTAATAAACAAATGTCCATCTTCAGCTATAGGATTTAAAACCCCTCATGAACTATGGTCTGGGAAACCTCCCAGCTATGACTACCTAAGAGTTTTTGGGTGTGTTGCCTATGCACACTCAAAAACTGATAAGCTAGAACCTAGGGCACTCAAGTGCATTTTTATAGGGTACCCTGAAGGTGTAAAGGGGTACAAACTTTGGGTAGAGGGACCTGGAAGGTATAAATGCATTGTGAGTAGGGATGTGACTTTTAATGAGTCACACATGGCTCGGGTACAGGAAGAAAAGGCAGAACAAGAAACTGCCAAGCCCCCAAAGGGACCTTAGATTGAGGTGGAGCAAGGAAATGCCCAATCTGAACCTGTAACTGGGGAAAGTAGTAACCCTGAGGGAGAGGACTCAGGGGACACTGATCAAGGTGGAGCTAACTCCTATAAGCTAGCTAGAGATAGGCAAAAGAGAGTTATCAAACCACCAATAAGGTATGGGCAAGCAGAACTTACAATGTTTGCCCTGACAGTGGCTGATGAGATAATTTACCAGGAACCTAAGACTTATAAAGAAGCAGTAGCCAGCAAGGATTCCTCAAAATGGATTCTTGCCATGCATGAGGAAATGGAATCCCTTAATAAAAATAAGACCTGGGTTTTAGTGTCAAAACCCAAAAGGGCTAAACTTGTAGGATCCAAATGGATCTATAAAAGGAAGGAAAGCATACCAGGCATAGAAGGGCCAAGGTATAAGGCTAGACTAGTGGCCAAAGGCTTTACACAGAGAGAAGGAATTGATTTCAATGAAATCTTCTCTCCTGTGGTTAAACACAGCTCTATTAGGCTACTGCTTGCTTATGTTGCCTTTGAAAATCTGCATTTAGAACAATTAGATGTTAAAACTGCATTCTTGCATGGAGAACTTGAAGAAGAAATTTACATGCAACCTCCTGAAGGTTTCAATAATGAAATTAAAGAAAATCAAGTGTGTCTTTTGAAAAAATCTTTATATGGACTTAAACAATCACCTAGGCAGTGGTACAAAAGATTTGATACACACATGATTGATAATAATTTTAAAAGGAGCTGCTATGATAGTTGTGTCTATTACAAGGAAGAAAAAGGAATATTTGTTTATCTCCTTTTGTATGTTGATGACATGTTGTTGGCTTGTAAAGACACCACTTTAATTGATCAAGTTAAATGCATGCTGAAATCAGAGTTTGAAATGAAAGATTTGGGCCCTGCTAAGAAAATTTTAGGAATGGAAATTGTAAGAAACAGAAATACTAGAACACTATCTTTGTCTCAGGAAAATTACATTTCTAAAATTCTTAAAAGGTTTGGTATGGAACATGTGAAACCTGTTAACACACCTTTAGGTCAGCATTTTAAATTGTCTATAGACCAGGCCCCAAAAATAGATTCTGACATTCATTTCATGAATCAAATTCCTTATGCTAGCATGGTAGGAAGTATAATGTATGCTATGGTATGTACTAGACCTGATCTAACATATGCTGTGAGTATAATTAGCAGGTTCATGGGAAACCCTGGTAAGCCCCACTGGCAAGCTGTCAAATGGGTATTGAGGTACCTTGGAGGCACCACCCATTTAGGTCTCTGTTTTGGAAAAAATGTAAAGAAAGGTTATGAATTAACTGGCTTTGTAGACTCTGATTTTGCTGGGAGTATAGACACTAGAAAGTCATTAACTGGGTATGTGTTTACTGCATTTGGGGGAGCCATTAGCTGGAAATCACATTTACAATCTGTGGTGGCATTGTCCACTACAGAAGCTGAATATATAGCATTGACAGAAACCATTAAAGAGGCCATATGGTTAAAAGGCATTGCAAGTGAGTTAAACATCTTTAATGACAATATCACAGTACACTGTGACAATCAAAGCACACTGCATCTAGCTAAAAACCAAGTTTTTCATGAAAGATCTAAACACATTGATGTAAGGCTTCATTTTGTTAGGGATGTTATAGAATCTAAAGTAGTAAGTGTGGAAAAGGTCTCTACTGAGGATAATCCCTCAGACATGATGACCAAGTCTGTCCCTTGGCCTAAGTTCAGACACTGCCTGAACTTAGTTTGTATGGAATCTGGAATCTGTCCTCATTAGGAGGACAATGCAGGAATGAGCCAATGATGAGAAATTAATTTTAAACCTTGTGGCAAATAAATGTTTTGCCAAGGTGGAGAATTGTAATATGTATGTGTATGTCAATACAATTTATTTGCCGCCTGTGTTACTAATACTGTTATTAAGGTTACCCGTTGGATGATGTACACGCGGCTTGATCTGGGCCCTTGAAGCAAGTCGGTTAAACAATCATGTGAGGAGCCCGTGCCTCTTGTGCAGCTGAGAAATTGCTTTAGTGAACCGTTGGATTTGATACATGTGGCAGCATCTGTTGTAACATATATATATATATATATATATATATATATCGTTTTATTGTAACCCTAGCAGAGTGAATTCATTTCTGTACATATCGGGATATTCAGAGAGGGAGAGGCAGAGAGAACGAGTGAAAACCTAGGGTTTTTAGGGTTTGCATCTGAGGAAGAAATCTGTGCGATTTCTTGTGTTCTTTTGTGATGGCTCTGTAATACTGAATGTACTGAGGCTTCTTTGTGAAGTGTTGATTCTCAATAAAAGATTTCTGAGGCCCGTTCCTGCTGTGGACGTAGACCATTAGGGTCGAACCACGTATATCGGTGTGTTCTTTCCTTTTACCTTTCATCAGTCCTTTTATTTCTTTGTTCATTTGATAAACTGTTATATACTTGCATACCTGTGCTACGAAGTGATCTTTACTGTTCGATATTTGGTAATCTGGTTGTATCTTGAAGTACTGTTGTTCTCTGTCTACAAGGGATATAACGATTAGACTGTAATCTATGATTCTTGATTTTTGTTTGGGATTAAAGACTAAGAGTTTTTTAACAAACAAACAGAAACTGTTTTAAGCCTAAAAGAAACCAAACATTTCTTTTATATACAAAACAGAAGCATTTTTTATAACAGGTTTTACGTGCAAAGAAATTTTGAGTTGAGATGAGTTTAGTAATTTGAGAGTTAGGTGTTTGAATGTTAGACTTAGTTTAAAATTAGACTAAACTGAGTTAAACTCAGATGAATTTAACAACCAAACAGAGCCTTAAATTATGAATGGTTGTTGAAATTAGTTCAATCTATCTCAAACAAAACTTGCTACTTTCTCAACTTTTCACAAAAAATTAAACTCATCTCAACTTACTTCATACATTCAAACACTTATCTCAACATATTTATATTAAAAAACATCTCAATGTCATTTACAAAATATTATTATTTACATATCAATTAAATAATTTAAGATCGCCTCAAGATTGAAACGCAGCTTAAGTCTTTGAGATGATAGGTGAGAAATTGTTATTAATTTGGGATAACTTGTCGTAGATTCAGCGGAACTATGTTGTGGAAACAGAATTTGCTTCATTGACATTATAAAATATTATTTTATAAAATTCAAACAACCAATCTTGAAACTATACGAGATTAAAAAAAAAAAACACTCAGAATATTTTGATAATCCTCATAAGCAAAATAATAATCAGCAACTTTTCTAAAATCTTCCTAAACAAATTCGGATGATCAAAATCTAATCTCTTTAAGAGTAAAACTGTTAACCTCATTTAGATACAAGAAAAGTTTCATCTCATCTCATATCATCACATCATTATAATTTTTTTAAATTTCTATACAAAATATAATAAACAATTCATGTTTTTTAAATCTCAAAACAATAATAATATTAAAAAATAATATTCTAACAATATTTCATTCAACTTTCAACTTTTATCGAAAACCATTTCATCTCATCTCACTATCTAAATCACATCTTAGTCTAAACATCAAGATAACAAATCTTGGCGGAACAATATTAAGGCTATGCTTAGTTGTTGAATTAAACATAACTAATCTCAAATCAATCATTAATGAGACCTATTACTTTTTCATTTTCCTATGAAAAAATTAAATTCCTCACAACCTACTTCATACATTTCAATCTAAAAAGTTAAATCATCTCAACCTTAACACGTTAAATTCATTTCATTGAGACCCACAAAATATTACTATTTACAACTCAACTTAACTCATCTTAATATTCAAACGCAACCTAAGCCTTAATCGAGCGAATATTTGTTGATCTTACTTGAGCTCATGTTGAATGAAATCTCATATTTGGCTCATTTTCTATCTTTAACTAAATTTTAAGAGCTAGCTTAAAATGTTTAAAAATATCTATAAATAATAATGAAATAGTTTACAAATAATAATAAAATAATATAATAATAATCTGGGCATTATAATATAATATAATAATAATAAAATTTAAAAAGTGTTTAAATTATTTAAAAAAAAATCTAGGCAATTTAAGCATGATATCAGAATTTTTTATTAAAAAAAATGCTATAAAAATATTTTTTTAAGTTTTAAAGTCTTATTTAAAAACAAAAAGTATTAAAAACCTAGATGAAATCCAATTAAAACCCAGATATCCGGTTAAAATCCGAATATTTAGATTGAATCCAATTATCCTCCTAGTCCCCAAAATATTTCTGAATTAATCCGGGTGAATAACAACTTGGATTTTAGCATCGGAATCCAGTTCCAGTTATGGCCAAATATCCAGATCTCTAGTCCTGGCTAGCTAGCTAGTAACGTTATAATTTTTTATTATCCATGAAAGTTTGATCGAGTTAAATATTCCGAGGGAGAAACGCTCACATTTATAGCCATTGCATGCAACTATTCCTTTATCTATTTTTCATATAATCAAAATTAAAAACAAAGATTCATTTTTCTAGTTTTCACATAAAATTATATTCTGAGTAATTTAATTTTGCATTCTAGTCCCTAGCTATCAAATCACTTATACGTCCTACGTTATGAACTAGAGGTGAATAGTTGCCGTTTGCAATTGCTGCTTAAAGAAACGGCGCCGTGGAGCTTGAAGAGAAATGTTGTCGTCCGAGGCTTGGGATTTAGTTGAAGTGTGCATTTTGGGTCCTTTAGTATGTCATTTAATACTGTTGTTTTAGTTGTCATTTTACCATTATTTCCTTTTCTGTTATGGCTTATGCTGTCACTATCGTATGGATATAAGGGACAACGGAGAGAATGGAAGGGGGATTTGAAGAATATTATATGAAGTTTGATTTTATGGAGGTTTAGGGATTTCCCGAAGAACCCTATTATCAATGCAAGCTTATGAACGTAAGTGAAAATTTGGCCCATTTAGAGTTAAAGGAAGAGAAGACAGGGGCTACAAATTTAAAGGAGGCAAAAGAAAAATATGTGGTTGTAGAAGAGTTCCCAATTCTTGATGTTGAAATCTTGAAGAGTGAAGAATTCGACTCAAAAAAATTAAAGGAAGATAAGGAAGTAGCTACAGATGAGTGTGGAGGGAAGAAATGGTGCATAAGCTGTTTGATAAAATTCCATTGAAGCGTATTTTCAAGCCCTTTGATAGAGGAAGAAGAATCTTTACCACAAAATCTTCTAGGGTTGAGGATGATACCGTTTCGGATGGAACTCAGGGCTATAATGGTGGCGGTGGATCTTCTCATGTCGTCGCGCTGTCTTCCTCTTCTTCGTTAGAAGAAGATGTCGTTGATGTCCCCAGCACTGATGGAACAACTTGTTCAGTTACTAGAGATTTGAGAAAAAGGAAGGTTTATGAAGAAGGCGCTAAAGATGATGCAGTCGTTGGTGTCTAGGACCAAGGGGGTTGTGGGAATTGCTGGGCATTCTCCACAATTGCTACTGTGGAAGGGATGATTAGGGCTTGTTTGAAACAAAAGCTTGTTTATGTGCTGAATAGGGATAAAGCAGCGAGGTTAACCATTTCCTAGCCACTAGAGGCATATAAATCGCATACAATTGTGTACTCCATTTGCGGGGTTGACTGCAATTTTGATAACCCAATATTTGCCTCCATTAAGTTTGATTACTTTAAGGTGAACCAAGATTCTATTGGGCAAGCAGCCAGCAAGGCCCAGAAGCATTTAAATTTTTATGAGTTTTACTTAGGGCTTAACCGTGTGTCTAGGAAGTGGCTGGAGCCAGTTGATAATGGTGCAAATTTGCTTGTTACTCTTCCCGAAGTTGGTGATGGCCCGAGTGGTGTGTTAGTTTGTGCTGAAAATTTTGTGATATATAAGAATTAGGGACACACGGATGTTAGGACTGTGATTCCAAGACGTGCAAATCTGCAACCTGAGCAAGGGGTTCTTACAGTTTCTACGGCAATGCAAAAGCAAAAAGCAATGTTTTTCTTTCTGTTACAAACAGAGTATGGAGATATTTTTAATGTTACTTTGGACCATGACAATGACCATGTTACAGAAATGAAGATTACGTACTTTGATACAATTTCATTTACTACTTCCATGGGTATGTTGAAGATAGTACACTTGTTTGCTGCTTCTGAATGAATTTGGGAATCATGCTTTATATTAGTTCCCGGGGATAGGTGATGATGTTGATGTGGAGTCTTCGTTAGTTGCATTGATGGAAACTAAAGAAGGTTTCCAGCCAGTGTTTTCTCAGCCAAGGTGACTTTAGAACCTTTTTAGGATTAGCCAAGTTGAGAGCCTAATGCCAATAATGGACCATGGAGTTACTGTTGTGGGGTGTGCTCGTGTGGCCTGGCAATTGTTCGATGAAATGTTTGAAGAGACTTTTGCTAATTATTTTAACAGACATTATGGATTGCTTGAATTAAAAGGGTGTGGGAAATCTACACTTCTCACTGCATTAGGGTGACAAAAGCTTCCAATACCTGACCACATGGACATTTTTCATCTCACAAGGGAGATTGAAGCTTCTGATATGTCTACACTAGTGGTTGTCATAAGCTGTGATGAGGAGAGGTTGATATTAGAGAAAGAAGCTGAAGCTTTGGCTGCATAGGATGAAGGAGATAATCTTGAAATAGTTATTTCACATTTGGAACCCAAGGTTGTTATGGCCTTCCTTCAATAGTGTCTGTTAAAATCTCTGATACACTTAAGGTGGGAGGAAGAGGATGTGAGGAAGGTATTGGAATATCTGAAAAATTGTCAAGGTTTCATCTGTAAGAAGGTTTTGGAATCTCACTTAAGCTTTTCTCAAACACCCTCCAGCCTATTCTTATTCTCATTATAGCAACCCAACGTTAAATACTCAATTCTTCCTCATTACATCACAACAATTTCACAACAGGGTTCTACCAAGTGGTATCTAGAGCCACCAATTCTCAAGGCTGAATTGATTAATGCAGAAATACAAATTTGTTTTCAGAATTATCAACGTGCACTTTATAATGAAACTTTTAGAGAGTTTGGAGATAGAGATCTCACAGTGAAGTCTGAGGATGGTAAAAATTTAAAGATCTTGGTGGAACCTTCTTACACCATTTACTACGTGAAGCTGAACATTGAATACGCGTATGAAATAAACATATATCCATTGAAGCAATAATAATTATTGATGTACAGAAAGGTTCTTTTGGAAGATGATGTTATGTTAACGGAGATGAAGATAATTGAAAATGGGTATCTCTTTCTTGATGTGAGGAGTGAAGAATTCGATTCAAGAAAATTAAACAAAGACACAGAAGCAGCTACGGATTCAACAAAAAAATTAACGAATTCAACAAAACGAAAAGAAAAAGCAGTGCATATAGAAGAGATCCCAATTCGTGAGGGTGAAATCTTAGAGTCTCCAAAGGAATTGTTGGATTTATCTTCAGTCTCTAAGGTCGCCTGCTCTGATCGTAGTAGAGAAACCTCAAAAGGGTTCTTGATGGCAACGAATCTTTCTCTTTGGGCTTCGGCTGAATCACTGTTTGTCTCTGACCTTACTCCATCCCCCACATCCTTAACTGAATAGCACCAGTATGGAACCTTCGACCCAGGGGGTGTTTATTTTTGTTATCTCGGCTCCTCTTCTCCATCGATAAATAAACACATATTACCCACACTATTTCCTCTCCAGGCCCAAACTCTGTTACAGTGGAAGCCTCTCGACTGGATTCCCAAACACAACCTAACTGTGGGTGGTGCCTCAAAGACCTTGGCCATTACAAAGCGTGAGGTTGTCCAACCTAGGGTTGCAGTTGCAGAGCACATATTTCAGGTCTATAAGGCTGCGTACGGTGCGGAGGAACTTGGTCGTACCATGCACCCTAAGCGAAAAACAAATACAGTGCTCTCTAACTTCAACCTCTCGAAATGGACGGAAATTGTGCCTTAGCTGTTTGTGGAAAGGTCAATTTAGGGATATGTGGGTTTGGTTTTTAGGTGTAGAAGAGTGTTTGGGTGTTTACTTGTTGTGGAGTTTAGTTCTGCAACTATGGAAGAAAATCGGGTGAAAGAGCCACCTCGTTGAAAAGGACCTCTGTTCTACTCCAAAAATAGAACAATGAAAAGCTGTAACAACCACAGTCTCTCGATATTTGTTGTGATCTTTTCGGTGTTCTCTTTTGGGAGTCTTCATGTACAATGAAGACGGGAAATCCGTTGCTAATTTTCCATTATCACAGTCCAAGCAAAAAGAAATCCAAGAATCTTAGGAAGAGAATTTCGATGAAAAACAAGAGCCCGTGGATTTGAAACCGATTCTAGCAAAGGAAGTCGAATTGCCGATTGTTGAGGAGACTGATGAGAAGGAAGTCGATGAGCATAGTGAATCCCTTTACGGAAGCTGTGGTGGGAATTACAGTGCAGGGGACTTTTGGATTGACCTGGGGATTTTCTATTGTGGGGTAGCGGCTTTCATGGCAGAGGTGGCACTCCTAAAAGTGGTGAACATTTCAACTACTATCAAGATTTTGGAAGAGACAATTCCTTCAAAGTTGTTGAAGAGGAAATGGAAGAAATGTGTTATCGCTTAAAACAAAGTGGTAGCAAAGAGGCAGCAAAAATACAAAGGAACCCATAATTTTTTACTGTGAATTCTGATGATATAAGCTATTTTAAAGGCGTATTAGGCGAGAAAAATGTCATTCAAGATGAGGACGGGCTTCTTTCTACAAACAAGAATTGGATGTAGAAGTAAAACGGCTCTAGTAAGCTTCTACTACAACCAAGGAGCACCGAAGAGGTCTCTCTGGTTCTTAAATTGTAACGTGCTTACTTGAATCACACTCAGTAAAGACGCTATTGAACCTCAATCACAGAACACACAATGAATTCAAGATCAAATAGCATGCGAGAAGAATTGATTCAATGATGCAAGATTCCCTTCATGAATCTTGACAGGGAATTTTCGAGGAATTCCCAACCTCCAAATGTATTAAACTCCAAAGATTCAATGTACCAAAACAACGGAACTGCACTGCTTTTATACAAGCAGAGCATGAAGACAACCCAAACGACATAGATTGCAACATAAAATGCACCTCAAATTCCTAAAACGATACTCACCATTTTACTTACAGCCAAAACACACAATACTACAAGTAAAAACGACACCCAAGTTAACAATGCAAAAACGCACCGTATCACTAAACCCCCCAAAACACCCCATTTTATTCAAAGGGTAGTTAAAGCCGTTAATTCCCTCTTCTGCACGCAGCCCATCCTTCCTCGACCGAAGCTTCACCCTGCCACACTTCCCATGACCCTCCTACCTCATCAAGGCCCAGCCCCCAAGCACCCGTGACAATCTCCTCCTCTTCAAGGCCTTGCCCCCAAGGCACCCGTGACCATCATAGAACCGAACCCACCAAATGAGGATATGCAGCCCTCAGTTTGTACAGCAGCTCCCAAGAACTGTCCTCCATAGCAACCCCTACCCATTTAACCAAGACCTCAGTAGCAGCGTGGTCCCCAACCTTCTTCATCCTTCGTTTCAAAACTTGCTCAGGCTCAGGTTGAATAGCACCTTCTTCATCAACTGGAGGCAGTGTAGGTAAAGGAGAAATTTGATCCCCTAATTTCTTCTTAAGACAAGAAACATGAAAAACTGGATGGATCTTTGATGTAGAAGGCAACTCCAATTTATAAGCAACTGTCCCGATCTTCTGAATTACTTGAAAGGGACCATAATAACGAGGGGCAAGCTTCATGTTATGTCTCATAGCTACTGACTTCTGCCTATAGGCTGAAGTTTAAGGAAAACCCAATCACCCTCAATGAAGGATCTTTCTGATCTCTTTTTGTCAGCAAACATCTTCATTCTACTTTGAGCTTTCCTTAAGTTGTCCTTTAATAATGACAGGATCTGCTCACGATTCTTTAAGTGTTGGTCTACTGCCTCATTAGCAGTGGTGCCTGCTACATAAGACAGCAATCTCGGAGGTGGCATCCCATATAAAGCCTGAAATGGAGAGATGCCCGTGGATGAATGCACCAATGTAATGTAATGCCATTCAGCCATAGGAAGCCAAGTACTCCAGCTCTTTGGTTTAGAACCACTATAAGCTCTCAAGTAGGCTTCAACAGCCTTATTCAAAGCCTCAACTTGGCCATCAGATTGAGGATGGTAAGCTGAGCTCATGGCCAATGTTGTACCTTGTACTTTGAACAGTTCTTGCCAAAAAAACTGGTGAATACCACATCACGATCTGACACAATAGTTCTAGGTAAGCCATGGAGCTTGAAAACCCCAGAGAAAAAAATTTCTGCCACTTTAGCTGCTGTATATGGGTGAGACAGAGAAAAAAAATGACCAAACTTGGTCAATCTATCCACCACTGTAAAAATAACTGTCTTGCCATTAGAAGTAGGGAGACCCTCAATAAAATCCATGGCAATATCCAGCCAAGGAGTCTGAGGAACTGGCAAGGGCTGGAGCAACCCAGCATGAAAAACATTTTCTGATTTGTTAACTTGACAGACTTGACATTCCTTAACCAATCTTCTGATGTTCTTCCTCATACCAGGCCAATAGAAATCCAATTTAGCTTTGTGTAGAGTTTTATGATAGCCCACATGATCTGCCTCAGGACTATAATGAATATATTGCAACACCTTCTTCTTAAAGGACGAGCCAGGAACAATCATCATTTTGCCTTTCCTGAGTAGAAGTCCTTGCTGCAAAGAAAATTTACCAGAAACTAGTGCACCCACCCTCAAGGACTCAATCAATTGAGTAAAGTGAGAGGACTCCGAATAACTTTGCTTCAGTTCAGTTAACCACACAGGAGTGGGAACAGAAATAAGTGCCAGCACAGCAGAATCTTCTTCCATCTTTCTTGAAAGGGCATCAGCCACCTTGTTATCCCTTCCTCTTTTGTATTCAACTTTAAAATCATATCCCATAAGCCTTGAAATCCACTTATGTTGTGCCTTTGTAGCTATCTTTTGTTCCAACAAATGCTTGAGAGCTTGCTGGTCAGTTCTGATCTTAAATGGCTGACCAAGCAAATAGGGTCTCCATTTGCCCACTGCACTAACAAGAGCCAGAAATTCTTTCTCATAAGTAGACAAGAGCAAAGCTTTACCCTTGAGTGCTTTGCTAAAATAAGCAATAGGCTGACTGTTCTGCATCAACACAGCCCCTATCCCAACTCCATAAGCATCACACTCGATGGAAAACTCTTGAGAAAAATCTGGCAGTCTCAAAACTGGAGGATGAGTTATAGCTTGCTTGAGTTGCAAAAAAGCTCTCTCAGTCTCTTCAGTCCATTCAAATGAATTCTTCTTCAACAATATGGTAAGTGGAGCAACTATTGAGCCATAATTTTTGATAAATTTCCTGTAATAACCTGTTAAGTCGAGAAAACCGCTCAAGGCCTTAACAGTTTTAGGAAAAGGCCACTCAATCATGGCAAAAATCTTGGTAGGGTCTGCCTTCACCCCTTCCCCCGAGATAATATGGCCCAAATAATCAACTTCCCTCACCCCAAATCTACATTTAGAATTTTTTGCAAACAAGGTATTCTGCTGTAGAACAGATAAAACTATCCTTAAATGCTTCAAATGTTGTGCTAAATCTTGGCTGTATACCAAGATGTCATAAAAAAAAAACTAAGACAAATTTCCTAAGGAAAGGTTTAAAGACATGGTTCATTAAATCTTGAAATGTAGCTGGTGCATTAGTAAGCCCAAAAGGCATTACTAAGAACTCATAATGGCCTTCATGAGTCCTAAATGCTGTCTTAGCAATATCCTCCTTCCTTACTCTGATTTGATGATAACCTTATCTTAAATCAAGTTTAGAAAAATACCTTGCTCCATAAAGTTCATCCAAGAGCTCATCTATCACAGGAATAGGAAACTTGTCCTTGACAGTTTCTTGATTGAGAGCTCTATAGTCCATGCACATCCTCCATGTGCCATCTGCTTTCTTTACTAACAAAACAGGTGAAGAAAATGGACTTTGGCTTGGTCTAATCACCCCATTTGTCAACAAATCTTTAACAATTTTTTCTATTTCAGTTTTTTGGTAGTGAAGGTACCTATAAGGCCTCACAGACACAGGAGCAGTGCCTTCCTTCAGCACAATTCGATGATCAAATACTCTAGGTGGTGGTAACCCAACAGGCTCCTCAAACACAGCAGCAAACTGCTGCAACAGGTCCTCCACCTCTTTTAACACTGCCACCCCTTCTTTTTGTTCTTCAACTGCCACCAACTGACACAACCACCCTTGCTGGCCAATAAAAGAAGATTTCAACATGTTAGCCCCATCCTCAACTTGCAGATGATCAAACATCAGACCCTGCAGTAACAGTTTGTTACCATCCCTCTCAAATTGCAGAGACATATTATTAAAGTTCCACTGAATAGAGCCCAACGCTTTAAGTCATTGAACCCCAAGAACAACATCACAACCACCAAGTTCCAAAATATGGAATGGAACCATAAATTTTGAGCCTTGAATAGTTACTGTTTCTTCACATTTGCCTTGACTCATAATTCGTGCACCATTGGCCACCTTAACTTGCAACCCTACATCTTTCTGAACAGTTAATTTGGCTGCTTCAACCACCAAAGGATCTAAGAAATTATGAGTGCTTCCTGAATCCACAAGGATCTTCACACTCAAAGATCCAATCCTTCATAAAAGCTTCATTGCATTACTATTGACACAACCTGAAATAGCATGAAGTGAGACTTCAAGTTCTTCAGATTGTTGCACCCCTTGTTCCAAAACCACTGCTGCTAGATCTTGCTGGACTCCACTATTAGACTCTTCCAAAGTCTCATTTTCCCCTTGCAAAAGGTAAACCTTATGCACTTTACACACATGGTTAAGGCTCCATTTCTCCTCACAGTGATAACATAATCCCCTCTTCCTTTTTTCATCCATTTGGAGAGATGTCATTCTCCTTCCATTAAAGTTTGCTTTCTGACCAGCATTCAGCATATTATCAACAGTAGCTTTATCTCCAAAGCTCACATTCTGTTTCCACGATTTTCTTGAGGTCATCACATGTTCCTCTTGCAACTTAGCCAGGCCAAAAGCACTCCCAAGGTTACGAGGATTAAACATCTTCACAGGAATACGAATCTCATCATTTAAACCACTGATAAAGCAACTCAGCATATGTCTTTCAGATAGACCAGTTACTCTATTAGTCAAAGCCTCAAATTGTGATGTGTACAAACTAAGAGATGTAGTCTGTTTCAATCTAGTTAATGCTTCCATAGGATCATCAAATTGTAAAGGTCCAAACCTTGTTTGTAAAGCCACAACTAGAGTCTCCCACGAATTAAACTAACCTGATTTTAAGGCATTTTGGTACCACACCAAAGCCTCACCTTCCATATGATGTGATGCCACCATCAATTTCTAATGAAAAGGCACTTGAAAACAATCAAAATACTGATTGGCCTTGAAGATCCAACCAGCTGGATCCTCACCACTAAAATGTGGACAATCGAGTCTAAAACCTCTCTGCACCACACTCCTTTCCTCATTGTTTCTAGAATCATTAGACACCTCTCTTTCTCTACGAGCATTGACACTAACAGAATCAACGACAGATCTCAACATATCAGAAAATTGATCTAAACTTTCTGTTATTCCCGAAATAGCTTGCTGATGATGCTCTAACTGTTGCTGCACCATCTCTTGTTGTCTTTGAGAGGTTTCTTGAAGGCCTTTCAGTGCTGCACGCGTACCTTCGCCATTAAAGATTCGTTGTAAGGATCGACTACTACTGATACCACTTGTAACATGCTTACTTGAATCACACTCAGTAAAGACGCTACTGAACCTCAATCACAGAACACACAATGAATTCAAGATCAAATAGCACGCGAGAAGAATTGATTCAATGATGCAAGATTCCCTTCGTGAATCTTGACAGGGAATTTTTGAGGAATTCCCAACCTCCAAATGTATTAAACTCCAAAGATTCAATGTACCAAAACAACGATACTGCACTGCTTTTATACAAGCAGAGCATGAAGACAACCAAAACGACATAGATTGCAACATAAAACGCACCTCAAGTTCCTAAAACGATACTCACCGTTTTACTTACAGCCAAAACACACAATACTACAAGTAAAAACGACACCCAAGTTAACATTGCAAAAACGCACCGTATCACTAAACCCCCCAAAACACCCCATTTTATTCAAAGGGTAGTTAAAGCCGTTAATTCCCTCTTCTGCACGCAGCCCAGCCTTCCTCGACCAAAGCTTCACCCTACCACACTTCCCATGACCCTCCTACCTCATCAAGGCCCAGCCCCCAAGCACCCGTGACATAAATACTGTAATTCCAGAAACTTGGTTGTTGTTCCCCAAGGTGGAAATACTATCCCTGTAGGCAGAAGTGTTCTTCTTTTTGATGAAGTGATTATTAAAATGGGTTCAATGAATAACGTTGTATTTTTTGACGAGGTCAGTGGTTATTGGTATGTGAAGCAGGGTGCATTTTGGAAAACCCGATTTCTTTTCTGGACAACTAGGAATTTATTATGCCACTCGACTTAGGTGCAAAAGGAAGCTGCTAGATTGGTGGAAATGTTTCAATTAATGCTGGTGGTTTGCATCTTGTCCATTACGGATCTCTTCATGGAAATGTACTTGGTCCCAACCTTTTGCTCCCAACCTTGAGGACAAGATTTTTTAAAGGAGTGGATAATATAATGAACCCAATTAAATTGTGCTGGGCTTGATGGGCCTCTAGCTATGTTGTTCCCCTTTTGTTTTATTTGAATTGCAAAATGGTTGGCAAATGGCCTTAGTTAGTGTTGTTTGTAGAAAATTGGCCATGGCCTTATTTTGGTGATTGACAACTATGGGAGAGGATGTCTCCCAGTATATAGACGGGAGGTGGTAGTTTGTAGGATTATTTTGGAGTTTTCTATAGAACCTTGTGGTTTTCATCTGGAGGTAGGGTATCTAGAATACCCATTATCATCTTCAAGCTCAGTGATGAATATATGATTCTATCATCTGTTTCCTTTTCATCCATTTCTATTTTATTGTTCCATTTTTACTAGAGTTACCTAGCAGATTCATAACAAGCAGCTACAACTAGTAACAAGGTCCGTACATTCCTCAAAAATCCCAACAGTATCATTTGGAAAAATGGTGGAAACAATGTTGAGTATAGAAAATTGAACACGTACAGTAGATGCAATAGTAAACAAGAACCTCACTTTTTCACAAGTAGCTCCTTGAGGGCATTTTTAAAACATGGCTCTGTAGCTAGACTGTTGCAAAGGTAGACAGCAGCAAATGTAACATATGAAGATGGCGTGCAAGCTAATGTCAATGCCAAGAAATCATCATGTTCTATAAGAGTATCTTTGTAGATGTATTGAAGCAAGGCCGTAACAACCTTGGGTTCCAAATGTGCAATAACTATTTCAGTATCATCTCCATCATCCCGTGCAACCAAAACTTCAGTTTCTTTCTCTAATCTCAACCTCTCCTCATCACAGCTTATGATACCCACTAGTGCAGACATATCAAAAGCTTCAATCTACCTTATGAGATGAAAAATGTCCATGTAGTCAGGCATTGGATGCTCTCAGCACCCTATTGCAGTGAGAATTGTAGATTTCCCACACTCATTTAATCTAAGCAATCCATAATGTCTTCTAAAGTAATTAGCAAAAGTCTCTTCAGACATTTCATCGAACAACTCCTAGGCCACACGAGCACACCCCACAACAGTAACTCCATGGTCCATTATTAGCATCAGGCTCTCAACTTGGATAATCCTAAAAAGGTTCTTAAGTCGCCTGGGCTAAGAAAACACAAGCTGGAAACCTTCTTCAGTTTCCATCAATGTAGCTAACGAAGACTCCACATCAGCATCATCGCCTATTCGCCGGAACTGATATAAAGCATGATTCCCAAATTCATTCAAAAGCAGCAAACAAATTTCCTAACTTCAACACACCCATGGAAACATTAAATGGAATTGTATCAAAGTACGTAATCTTCAATTCTGTAACATGGTCCTTGTGATGGTCCAAAGTAACCTTAAAAATATCTCCATACTCTATTTGTAAAAGAAAGAAAACATCGCTTCTGGGCCTCGCTTGCTGCTTGCCCAATAGAATCTTGGTTCACCTTAGAGTAATCCAACTCTATGGAGGCAAATATTGGGTTATCAAAAAAATAGTCAACCCCGCAAATGGAGTACACAATTGAATGCAATTTATGCACCTCCAATGGCAACAAAATGCTCAGCCTCGTAACTTTATCCATATTCAGCACATAAACAAGCTTCTGTTTCTCACAAGCCTCGATCATCCCTTCCATAGCAGCAATTGTGGAGAATGCCGAGCAACTCCCACAACCCCCTTGGTCCTTGACACCAACAACCACATCATCTATAGCGCCTTCTTCATAAACCTTCCTCTTCCCCAAATCTGTAGTAACCGAACAAGCCATTCCATCAGTGCCATTGACTGCACTAGGGACATCAACGAGTTGGAAGAAGAGGAAGACAACGCCACAACACCAGAAGATCCACCGCCACCATTATAGCCCTGAGTTCCATCCGAAACGGTATCTTCCACTAGCCTAGAAGAATCTGAGGTAATGCTTCTTCTTCCTCTATCAAAGGGCTCCAAAATACGCTTAAGTGGAATTTTATCAAACAGCTTAGGCGCCATTTCTTCCCTCCACACTCATATGTAGTTGCTCCCTTCTTTTCCTTTAATTTTTTTTACTCGAATTCTTCACTATCCAAGATTTCAACATCAAGAATTGGGATCTCTTCTACAACCACAGATTTTTCTTTTCCCTCCTTTAAATTCGTAGCCCCTATCTTCTCTTCCTTAAACTCTACAGAGGCCAAATCTTCACTCACGGTCATATCAAGAATGAGATATTCATCTTGAAATACCTTTGTGTCACTCATCGTAACATCATCTTCCAAAAGAACCTCTCTGTGCCTCAGTTTTTGTTGCTCCAATGGAAATATATTTCTTCTATGCGCATATTCAATGTTCAACTTCACGTAATAAATGGTGTAAGAGAGTTCCACCAAAATCTTTAAATTTTTACCATCCACAGACTTCACTATAAGATCCCTTTCTCTAGGCTCTCTAAAAGTTTGATCATAGAGTGCACGATGATAATTCTGGAAATAAATCTGTAGTTCTTCATTACTCAACTTAGCTATGAGAATCGGTGGCTCTGGATACCAATTGTTAGGAACTTGTTGAGAATTGTTTTAATGTAACAAGGAAACGAATGGGAGATGGAATGAATGTTGCCGAAATGAAAAAGATAGACGCCCGGAAGATGTTCGTGAAAAGGACTCTAAGAGTCATAAGCTTGTATTGATAATATTCTTCGAAGGAATCCCTAAACCTCCTTAAAATCAGACTTCATACAATATTCTTCAGATCCCCCTTCCATTCTCTACGCTCTCCCTTATACCCATACAATAGTGACAGCATATGCCATAACATAAAAAGGAAATAACGGTAAAATGATATAATAGTAATAGTGAAATATATATATATTTTTAAATCTTACTTGAGCTCATGTCAAATGAACTCTCATATTTAGCTCATTTTCTCTCTTTAGCTAAATTTTAAAAGCTCTTTTGAATATTAAAAATATTTTAAAATATCTATAAGTAGTAATAAAATAATTTATGAAAAGTAATAAAATAATAAAATAATAAAATATTAATTTTGAAATATTAATAAATAATAATAAAAAAAATCTAAAAAGATCTAAAAATAGTTATTTTCCAATCGTAATGTTATTCTCTCTTCCTTAGAGGATTAGAATTGGTTTATATATATGCATATGCAAAATCACAAGTTTTGGAAATTGACTTTGCCATTCAACAAAAACTCTCATATTGGATTATGCATCTTTGAGCCAAAATAATAATAATAATAATATTTTATTATTATTATAATTTATTTTCTAAAATTAAAGTTTTTTTTTATATTTTGCAATCAGCACCCACTACAAATTTCATTCTTCAACTTTTGGTTAAAAACATCAATTTTTCACTATTGAGAGAGAGAGAGAGAGAGAGAGAGAGAGTGGGAGAAGAGACTAGACAGAATAAATTAACAAAATAGGAATTGGGAAGTGAATAGTACATCTGCAAAGGTGCAAAGTTACTGTTCATAGCTATCTATAAGTTTACATACGCATAATCCAATGTAGTCAATTTAATAGTCTAGTTATGCAACTATGTGTTTACATGTGCATATAGATAAACCAATGCTAATGCTCTTAAATTAATTAATCTTATCAGTCTGCCAGCCAAGTGGGCAAATTTGTCTTCTATCTAAATATTACCCAAATTAATTAATCCAATACTAGGGGCACACCAAGTGGGCAAATTTGGTTAGTATAGTAGCACTACCATACAATAATTAACCAGAGAGGCCGAAGGTATTTAAAGAAGAACATCTAAAGCCATCTAATTAGACCTCGTGCGTTTTATCCATTTACAAATAGTATTTGTCGTTGATTACCTTATTTATCCAACCATACAAATTCTCAAGTAACCACGCATATACTTGAGCCTTGTAAGTTCTAGGGGTGTCAAATCGTATTAAAGAGTCATGTTCGTGTCATGTCAATGCAAGTATATTATATTATATATGTCAACTTGAACACGATCCGTTAAGTTTATCGTGTCAAAATCTCAAACTCTAACACGACCCATTAACATAACGGGTTGACATGACATGACCTGACCCATTTTGACCCTTTAGTGAATACTGCAAAATAGATTAACACGACTTGACCCGTTTCAACACACTCGAAATTAACTTATTTGACCTGATTAAGTTTAACATAATTTTATATAAATAACTATAATTACAATATCTATAAAAAAATATAAAACTAACTATAAGTCTAAAATTACAATCCAAACAATAGAAATATCGAATTAAAATCTCAACAATTTTACTTTTAGGTATAAGGGTATAATTGTAACTTTAACTTTCTTAACCGGTTATAACAGGTTGACCCATTAAGCAAACGTGTCTTAACGGGTTAACTCCTTTTTATCCAAACCCATTAGGACTAAATCCAAACCCGCTACTATCGTGTTGTGTTCGTGTTAAGTTAACAGGTTGTGTCACATATTGTCACCCTTAGTTGTAACAAGTTGGATATAACTTGACCAAATAAATAAAGTTGCTTGTCTGCTCGATCAGTAACCAGCAAGGGACAATCAAATAAATGAAAGTCGATCCCGATTTAGACCAAGAAATATCATGAATTAAGGAAACACCATAAGATCTCAAAATTATTCACACACACTCTACTGTTTACTTGATCCAATTAAAGTTTTGGAATATCTCTGCCATCCATTTTGAGGAGACAACAACATATGTATACACACTTCATGAAAGAGTGCGCTCAATCAAACATATTTGAAAACCTAACTTTAATCTCCAAACAAATGCTTCAAAAGTTTGGCTCTTTCAATACTATGTCCGTCATTAACAAAACTCTCACCAAATGGGGCTTGAGTAGGGGAATGGAAAGCATAAAGGTAGGGGGTTCAGTTTTTAGAGGCGGGGCACAAAGAGGTTGTTGGGGGATTGTTACTGAGAATTTTAGGGAACAAATTATCTCAGGGGCCAGAATTAAAGTATTGGGACTTGTAAGCACGATTGTTGTGTTGGCAACAAAAGGAGAATCCGGTTTCTGCATACATGCATGACAATAATTAAGTATAATATCAATATTGTAAGTGACACAGCCACCTTCCATAATCATTAATAAAGATGTATAATAAAGAAAATTAATTAAAGATATACCTCTTTATCAGACTTCGAGCAACTTAAAGAAGGCGAAGCCAAAGCCATTGAAGTACAATCATGATCAATAGGTTCTCTATTGAAAGTGTAACCAAAAGTGTGTTTGTGTTCATTATTAGGGGCCCTGAAAACTGATGATAGAATGAGAGACAACAGATGCAGTCAAGGGGGCCAAATAAGATCTGGATATTGTTATTCAAGTTCTCGAAGAATTAATGATAATCACATGACTTACTTTTTGTAGACCTGACCAACCAATCATCTCCAGATATCAAAGCCTTCGTGATGTCAATTGAATTGGGACTTGCAAACATGAGTTTTGTGTTGGCAAAATCCTATTTCTGTATACTTGCATGGCAATAATTAAATATAATGATCAACATTGTCCAGCCTCCTTTCATAATTAAACAAATTAATAAAGATATATAGTAAAACAAATTAATTAAAGACATGATGATATACCCCTTGATCAGGCTCCGAGTTGCTTAAAGAAGGCGCAACCAAAGCCATTGAAGTATGATCATGATTAGTAGGTCCTCCATTGAGAGAGTAACTAGAAGAGTGTTCATCTTCCTTGTTAGGTGCCTTGAAAATTGATGATAGAATGAAAGGCATGCAGATGTAGTCAAGGGGGCCAAATAACATCAAGATATTGTTATTTAAATTCTCGAAGAATTAATAAAAATCACATTACTTACTTTTTTGTACACCTGTCTAACCAGTCCTTTCCAAATATCAAATCCTCTACGATGTCAATTGAATTGGGACTTGCAAACATGAGTCTTATGTTGGCAGAATCCGGGTTCTGTATACATGCATGGCAATAATTAAGTATAATAATCAATATTGTAAGCGACACAACCACCTTTCATAATTAAACAAATTAATAAAGATATAGTACAACAAATTAATTAATGACATAATGATATACCTCTTGATTAGGCTCCGAGTTGCTTAAAGGTGCAACCAAAGCCATTGAAGCATGATCATGATCAGTAGGTTCTCCATTGAGAGTGTAACCAGAAGAGTGTTTGTCTTCCTTATTAGGAGCTCTGAAAATTGATGATAGAATTAAAGATATGCAGATGCAGTCAAGGGCGGAAAATAAGATCAGGATATTGTTATTAAAATTCTTGAAGAATTAATGAAAATCACCTGACTTACTTCTTTGTAGACCTGTCTAACCAATCATCTCCATATACCAAAGCTTCTATGATGTCAGGATCGAAGTCATTAAAGGCTGGATTAATGACTGTCGTCATAGCATCAGTACTAAAACTAGAATATGATGATATTAATGCACAAGTTGACATTGGTATTGGTAAGATGTCAAGTGCCATCTTTCCAAGAATTGGAAATTCTGAACTATTGGTACACCACCAACTCAAGATGTCGAAGTCGCCATTTACAAGAATGCAAGGAGCTACTAAATATCGATCAAGTTCACTTTTGGGGGCTACTTTGTTATGACGTATTTTCTTGCACCAAGACCTATTTAGTATATCACAATTGCCATCATCAAGATCTGACGTCAAGCTATTACCATTATGATCATTGAGAGAAGAGGATAATGCCAACATGCCAAATTCCTTTTCATAGTAGTTGAAAACATTATTAAAAGCATTATGAATACTTGTCAAATGTGAATTGCACGTATTCAAATCTTTTACTTGGGTCAAGAATTACTACAGTTGCTAAAGTTGTTCCACACTCGCTAAAATACTTGTCAAATTTCACTTCCATTCTGGCTATCGTGGAACGAATATATGCATGTTCACTTTTTTGCAATTCGAGCAACTTGAAGTGGATGCCACAAACCTTAGGAAAGTACACATTTGCAGTAAGACATTTGCTTCCTAAAAAACTGCAAATGGTATTATAAAGAACTTTCAAATATTTTTATACGATTGACCATATCCCATTCCTTCATAGATAGATTCAAGTTCTCAAAGCCACGATCATTACCTTCTAAAAGAGAAAACAGTTCTTTCAACTCCAGGGCACTCTCAAGCATGAGGAAAGTGGAATCCCATCTTGTAGAAACATATTCAAATCTTGTACTATACTTGCCTTGAAAATTATGTTGCTCTAGAGTATACTGAAATCAAGTTTGCAACGTAATGGTGCTTCATTAATATATCTTATAGCATTCCTTACTTTATGAAGCATTCCAACCATCTCATTCAATCCATCCTGAAAAAGAATGTTTATAATGTCTGTAGTGCAATGAATGTGGAAGAAATATCCATATATAGGCAGCTGGCAAGCTCGATTGTGAAGCCAGATTCCCAAGTCTCGAACCATTTTATCATTTGAGCAAGAACTTCTTAAAGTAACAGAGCACAATTTCTTGTCAATGTTCCACTCCTGAAGCAAACTTGTTACTGTTTCAAACAAAGTTCTTGCTTCAATATCATCGCATTGATCTACTTTTTTCAAGGCAAGAATCTTCTTTTTCAATATTAGACCATCTTCAAGAAATTTTAAGGCAAAACAACAATATGCATTCTTCTTATGATGGCATGTCCAAAATTGAATTATTAGACTGAAATGACAAGAAAGCGTACCAAGATACTTGTAGAGTTTCTCATTCTCTTCTTTGTAGACATGAAGAATGTCAGCCTTTAGAGTGTCTTGTGAATAACGTTTGAACCTAGGCTGTAAATTCTTCACAGAGATTTGAAAAAACTCAGGTTCAACCATATCCAATGGATATCCATGTCTAGTTATCATTCTTGCTACATTCAAGCGACTCCTTTCATCATCAAACACAAAATCCCTGCCAACGTCGGCTGTTTCAAGACGAGTACTCATAATTTTTGTGCGTGTTTCTCCATCTTTCTTAGTTAGACATCTGGACAAGTGATTCTTCAGGTGTGTGGTCCCACTTTTGCTAGACCCTACAAATTCCCTATTACAACGTTTACATACGGCCTTATCCTTCCCATCTATTTTTTCCTTGTTGAAGTGGTTCCAGACCTTAGATACGAACTTCCTTCATTTAGAAGAAGACACATGAGTTTCCTCGGATCTCTCATCTTGCATTTGAAACCTAGAAGATGAAGCTGCTAAGACTTGTACAATTTCCATTTTGTATTCTGACTTCCTATTAGCAAACACACAAGTAATGGAAAAGACCATCATGCAATTTGCAGTACCATATAATACTATAACAGAGCATCATCGTTGGATTAGCAATCTCAAAAGTCAAAGTTTACCTTATATATATATATATATATATATGTAACTTTTTAGCTTTCAACTAATCATTCAAAACTTGAACTCCACATTAGATTAGTTATATCACTCTCTATAATAATAAATATTGTTATTATTATTTATCTATTTTTTAATGCATTATTGATTTATTTATTTTAAATAATTTTTATTTTTATTTTCATAATTTCCAATAATGTATACATCAAAATACATAAAACTCATCTATCAACCTTGATTAACTTCATTTTCTATGGGAGGAATATGCTTAAAAAAAAAAAAATAACAGGATGTTTAGGAAATGAGATGAGATGAGAACTTTATGAATAGTAGTGATAAAATAGTTTGTGAATAATAGTGAAATGACTTGAGTTAAGTTGTTTGATTAGATTATGAGAAATTAGAGAGAAAAAGTTGAATAAAAATATTATAAAGTTAAAATCTTGTTACAATATTATTTTTGTTTTGAAATTTGAAAAAGTAGTATTATTTTTTATGTTTTGTTTGGAAGTTTGGAAAAATTGTAATGATTAAGTAATGATTAGATAAAGAATTTGAAGATTTGAAAAATGTTTCCGTTTGAGTGATGTTTGAAAAGAAAATTATGATAAATTTAAAGATGAAATGAGATGAGATGTGTTTTCCAAAAAAGCCTTAAGATTCACTATAAACTCCAAAAAAGAGTACCAATGATCAGGCCAACACATAAACTTAGTGTAAGAAAGAAATACAAGGCAAACATGCTCTATCAATTTAGGGAAGGGATAATATTAGTGAAGCTCTAGAAAGAGTAGATAACATTAGTGACAACATCTACATAATGTGAAGTTGAATAGAAGTAAAGGAGAGCTGAAGGAGCATCATACCTCATATCACATTAAAAAACCTTAAAATGGTTGCCTTTTCACAGTAGTTGTGCAGCTATACTATCCTCTACGTCCACTGGTTGACATTGCAGAGATGTTTTTATGGCTTATGGTTGTTGGTACCTTCTTATGGTTTCAGCTATTTTAGGTTATCTTATGGTTTTCCAGATCTTCTTTTGATATTTTTGAATTAGGATTTTCTTATGTTTGGCTGGGGTAATTGCTGAATTAGTCACTAATATATCAACTGAAATGAATTGTTGTTGATTACAGGATGGTTCATATGAAATTCTAAGCTTGGAAGGTGTTGGTTCTAGTGGTTTGGTGGACATCAATACAACAACAACAATTCTCTTTTGAAATTATAAGCTTGGAAGGTATTGGTTCTAGACTTCTAGTGTTTTCACATCAATACAACAGTAGTAATGCCACTAATCGTAACTCAAGTTCATTTTTTGCTTTTATTTCCTCACAGTTCTTCTGGGCCAGTTTATTCCTTGTCATAAAAATATACTGTGACATTTTTCGTAATTTTTTTTCTCAACAGGGATTAAGCCATGACCTCACCCTTTGGCCTCTGCTCGTTAGTCAAAGGACCATTGGCATTAGAATTATAGGGCCTATCCCGAAGTTTCTTCGTTTTTCCCCCAAAGATTATATCCCAATGTGTAAAAGACATCATTCCTTCCTCTAGGACCTCTACTTAAATAGTTCTTGAACCAAATCTTTTGGCCCAAAACCTAAATCACAGTTGAGAATTTTGTAGAAGTAGCAAAGTAGTATACACATGCTCTTATACAAACTAAATTGGATTGAATTTTGCCATAAGAATATACAAGCATATTATTTTTACATTAACATAAAGAGAAGTGAATTCTTCAATATTCCCAAAGTTTAGGTGCAAAAAAGAAAAAAAGTATATTAAAGCCCAAAAAACCATTTTTTGAGAAAAGAAAATGTTGGTCATCCCGCTGGGGGCTATTGCTGGTTTTTTTTTTTTTAACACTTAATGATTACGTAAGTATTTTTTAATAATATTATGATTTTTTTTAAAAATAGATATTTAAAAGTGTTAAAAAAATACATATAAAAAAAACAAAACAAATAAAAAAAACCAAAATCAACTAGTGAGAGCCGAGCAGAAGCTCCCAACGGTAGTAGTAGAGCCACCCTTTGAGAAATAACCCATCACAACTTTGTGTAAGCTATAAATCAAAGTCCAATAATCAATAGGACCTATCAGGAATGAAAAAGAATAGACGGACGAGAAGTGCTAGGAATGCAGCCCAAATACCATATTACCACCACCCCCCCCCCCCCGGGGCGGGGGCAAATTTTTTTTATGTAAGTTCAAAAAGGTATGTACACATTAGGCTTCCTTGATCGGATGTTCTATGAGATAAATTCTATTAGGCTAAGGCACAAAACTTAGGCCTCGTTTGTTTTTGAGATGTTCCTAGCAAGCACGAACCTAATTAGGAAGAGCACGTTAGCCATTCACACCAAATGCTTGGAGAGGAAGAAATAAAGGGAATCGTAGAGAAGCTACTGAAAGATGCTGAAGAGAGAGTATCAGAGATTGCTTGGGATATAAGATTAGCAAAAAATGAAGGTAGTGTTATCACTTAAAATCAATGCAATAGATTGGAATGTGAGAAAGAGTTATTTCATGTCCGCTAGGACGATCTGGATCTTGATCGATATGGTCAGGAGCCCCTAGCATGGTACTGTGTGGTTGTGCATACGTCCATGACAATGAATGAAAAATAAATACTCAGAGTATAAAAGAGAGTTGGACACACATATTTAAATGATTCGACACTGGCCTACATCCACAGGGGTTTGGGGAGGAGAGACTTTACTATAATATGCTTGTTTTACAGTCTCTCATGATCTCTCATCCTCCATGTACAACAGATATCAGAGGACTATCTTCTGGTGAAGATCATGTTGTTAGAGCTGCTATCGTGAGGTTGAAGAAGCCTTCCAAGAGAAGTCTGGCCAAAAGTCCCTCAAGTTGTCTGGTTCTCTCCTCTTATCTTTTGTCTCTTCCTCCTTTTTGTCACATCCTCTCTCATTTATGCTACATCCATTATTTTCCTCCTGACACTATAACACCCTTCTCAACTTTTTGTCTACTCCCTCTCTCTCTTCTTCCCTCATGATGAGTCCTCCCACCTTAGGCTAGGTCTATAAAATACTATGGATCCGATATATTTTATCCCTTCTATGGGGAAATGCTTTTATGTAAAGAAAGCGAGAGGTTTTCAAAGGCCCTAAAGCTGGAGGGGGGAGGGGTCCTTCTGGATTCTTCTAAGGCTCCCTCGAGGGAAAGAAAATCAAGGGCTTCACAGCAATGGCTAGAAAGAACCGACACAAAGGAACCAAAAGGGAAACCGAAGGAAACTGTCACAATCCACGAATGGAATGGTTGGTCCTAGCCAAGGCCAAGTTGGGCGTATTACTTAGCTTCTTGTTTTCCTTTACTTCTTGTTTTCCTTTATGTTATGTAATGAAGTGGGCCACAAGGTAGCTAGGCTGATAGCTTGTTATTTCTTTTACCCAGTACGTTAGTTATTAGTCTTGGGTAATGTTTTATCAAGGCTGAGGCCTTTTTCAGATGTTTTGCAAAGCTCTAGCATATATACTCACTATAGCTACTGAAATGATTTATCCAGAATCTGAATACAATTGTTTTCTATTTTGCTCTCAACCTCTCTTATATTTGAGGCTAGGTTAACCTCAAATCTGACAATTTTCTTTACATTTTCTCTCATATTTTCTAGTTATCCAAATACTATTCATCTGGTGTGTTACAATTGATATCAAAGAATCACCGGTCTTTGTGCTATCATTAATCCATGGAAATGGAAGAAATTCTATCAAACTTACTCAATATCGAGTTTTGCTACACAACCTCCTACTATTTATCCACACTCCACACTCCATATTTTTTAATATTTTTTTAAATTTTTTTTTTGAATTTATTTTTTTTAAACTATTTCAAATTTTTTATTTACTATTCATATAAAAATTATTTAATAAAAAAAATTAAAATTTTTTTTTTAAAAAGATGGAGTGTGGAGTGTTGGGAGGTTAGAAAGATTTATTGTTCCATAAATCCCTTTGGAAATCAGAAACCATTTCCACCGAGCATTCCTTCCAAATCTTGTGTCCTTCCCTTCCTCTTAAAAATTATAGTCCGTTTTCTTCATTTCTTTCAGTCGTCTCTTGCAACGAAGACTCATTAATCGTAAGAGGCCTAACCATCATATGGGAGTTCGATCCCAGTCGCGTTGATCTCTTAAGGCGGTTGGAGCTGAGGAAGACGACGCCGTACAAGGACAAACAAATAATGGATCCGTCAAAGGGATCGCTGGCAATGAATAAGGCCTTCATCGTTGCTCCTCCATCACAGTCCATCTCTAGCTCCATCCCTAACCTCCTCCGAGAACACATTGTTCCTGGCCTTGTCACGAATGACTAACTCCGGAAGCTTGCTTTTGATAGCAGGATAGAGACGTGGAGCCCAGGCCGAGGCTTCACCATCACCTCCAAAACATCCAAGAATGGTAGCTTCCTTGCCGTTGCCAAGGTCTTCATCGGAGGAGTGGGGGACACTCAACCTTATTTTTTCAACAACGGTTTGGCGTTAGTTCACGGCCTTGAAGGCTTCGTTGTTCCTTTCTTCCCTGTTCTCTCAACCAGAAATGGTGAACTGGCCAATGCACCTTCCTAGTGAAGGTTTGTGCCATATCTGCATTTTCCCGCCACCACTGCGTGGAGAGCTTGTTACAGAGAGCATCGGTGAGGCCTAGCCTCAATGTAAATGAGTTCCGAAACATGCTTCAGGGGTCAGATCTGGTCAATGTTGAGCTTAATCGACTTGAGAATGAAGTCAGGGATAACAACTTTGAGTTGGAAGGGGCTCAGGTGGCGGTAATGGCCTTGAGGCTTTCAGAACAACTCAAGGAAAAGGCAGTTGAAGAAGTGTGCACGGAAGAGCCGTCAAGGTTTGAGGAAAAGTCGAAGTTAACCGAATCTCTTCTTGAAAGTAGAAACCGGGAAATAGGGAAAATAAACAACGAGAAGAAGGCTTCCATGGCAGCTTAGTTTGAAGCTACTCTTCAAAGGATCGTGTAATCTCAGGTGGAGAACTCTATTGTAAAAGCTTCATGGATTTGCAAGTTTTGGTAGATGACAATTTTGCTCACAAGTTGCTTGATGTAATGCCACCTTTTTGGCCCTTTGACAGGGGAAGAGCCTGAGGGATAATCTAAGAGGTAAGAAGTTTTTAGCTCCTTTTTTGCTTGATGTATTGCCATGAGGGGTATTGTAAGCTATGGGGGATGGAAAATACTCCTGCGTTTGCATGTTTTAGGAGATAAGAAATTCTTCCCCCCACCCCCCCCCCCCCCCTCTCTGTTCGATGTGTTGCTAACTAAAGGGGCTTTTGAACCCTTTGATAGAGGAAAGAGAAAATAGATTGTGGGGAATCACTGTCTGAAAAAAACTTTGAATAATGTTTTTCACCTCTTTTATTTGGATTTTGATCTTAAAGAGGATGGTGAAATACGTGTTAATTTTGATGATGGTGATAAGAATGCTTTGGGATCTAGTGATGGGAATTCAATAATTTCTGGAACTTCGGACAGTTTGCAAGGAGTGATGTCCATGACTAAAATGCAGGTTCAATTTTCTCTCTTCAAGATTATTACTCATACTGCTGTTATTATGGCCATTGCTTTGGGTCTGTCCCACGATGAGCCTATAAAGAACAGAGGATCCCGTGAGAGAGGTAAGGAAAAAGACCTCAACTATGACATCCTATCTAGCTTGTGTGAAGGTTACACAGGTTCAGATCTTCTTGAACTCTGCAAAGAAGTAGCATATTTTCCCATAAGGATTTCGGCATTGGAGCACAAATTCCAGTTCAATGAAGATGAAGCACGCAGATATTTCTAGCAGCATATTAATGCCATTGATTATTGCCATAGTAGGGGCGTTATCACAGGAACCTCAAGCCAGAAAACTTGTTGCTGGATGCTTATGGAAACCTTCAATTGTCTGATTTTGGATCCAGTGCTCTATCCCAACAAGTCAGGGATGATGGCCTGAATTATGTTGCTCCTGAGGTCCTTAACGATAGAGGCTATGATGGAACAACGGTAGACGTGTGGTCATGTGGAGTTATACTCTTCGTATTGATTGCAGGTTACTTGCCTTTTGATGATTCTAATCTTATGACCCTATATAAAAAAGTGTTGGCGGCTGAATTTAATTGCCCTCCTTGGCTCTCTTTTAATGCCATGAAATTAATAAAACGAATCTTGGATCTAAATCCAATTACTCGTATTACCATTCTTGAAATTTTGGAAGATGAATGGTTTAAGAAAGACTATATGCCCCTGTGTTCAATGAAAAGGATGAGACAAGTTTCAATGATGTAGAAGCCGTCTTTAAAGATTCAAAAGAGCACCATGTGACAGTGAAAGTGAAAGATTCATTTTGGCGTGTGGTTGCTTAGTGTACTGTTGCATTACCTGAGGAACTTTCTAAGACGAAAGTAATAGATGCTATGCTTCAAGTTGAGGAAGCAAATGTATCAAAAATGGAGATCTTAAAAAGGGTGGAAGAAGCTACAGAGTAAGTTAAAATTAGTAAGGTGGCATTTGAAGAAGCTCTGAACAGAGTGGAAGCTGCAAACAGGGAGAAGCTAGCAGTTGAGGAGAATTTTTTGGTAAACAATCAGAGATATCAGCTCTTTCAAGTATCAATTTATTGGCCTTTTGATAGGGGAAAAGGACTGGTTGGGCCGGGCCTAGGCCAAGTTAGGCGTATTACTTAGCTTATTGTTTTCCTATACTTGTTTTCCTTCATGTTATGTAATGAAGTGGGCCACAAGGTAGCTAGGCCGATAGCTTGTTATTTCTTTTACCCAGTCCGTTAGTTATTAGTCTTGGGTCATGTTTTATCAAGGCTGGTGTCCTTTTCAGATGTTTTGCAAGGCTCTAGCATATATGGAATTTGAGTTCCCAACGTCCGGAACACTCAACACCAGTCTGAATGGGGTTGGCTTCAAGGCTCTAGCATATATGCTCACTGTAGCTAGCGAAATGATCTATCCAGAATCTGAATAGAATTGTTTTCTATTTTGCTCTCATCCTCTCTTCTATTGGAGGCTAGGTCAATCTTGAATCTGACCATTTTCTTTATATTTTCTCTCATATTTTCTAGTTATCGAAACACTACCCATCAGGTGTGTTTCAGAAACAAAGGAAAATATTAGGAAAATCAACCCAATCAAGACAGAGGAACTAAAGATTGTACATGGAGAAGATAACGGGTACCGAGGGAAACAAAGAGAAAAGGAAAGGAGGGGGGACATGCGTGGAAAAAAGAAAGAAATCGAGGGAAAGAAGATGAAATTTGTAGGAAAGAGAAGTAAACCAAGAAGAGAGAGAGAGTCAATTGACATAGTAAACAATTAGTAAATAGTAATGCTAGATTAGTTATAACTATGTGAACTCTGTGAATTTATTTTGGAAAAAAAATAATATAAATTATAAAAAAATTAACTTTTTAGTTTTATAGTAACTCATTCTTAAAAAAAAAAAAATGTACGGCATTTATATATTCTATGATTTATCATTTCTTTAATCATAATAAAGAAGTGGATGACTTTGCTGTAGCGATCAGTCAAATATAACTGTGAGTCTGTGAGATTGATTTAGGAATACTTGGGGAATAAGATGAAATGAGAATTTTGTGAATAATAGTAAAATGGTTTGTGAATAGTAATAAGATGGATTTAGGAAAGAAGAGAGAAAAAGTTAAATAAAAAATATTACAAAATTATAATATTGTTATAATATAATTTTTTAATATAATTTTTTTATTTGAAAAAATTAAATTATTTTTGTGTATTTGATTGATGTTTGGTAAGAAAATGAGATGATATAATATGGGATGGGATGAAATATGTTTCCAAACGTTCCTAATTAAGCTCAAAGTTGCTAAGTTACCTAACCCCATGCAGGAAGATTTGAAGTTCAATTAGCTAAATTTTAACAACACTAGTATTTGGCTAACCAATACGAATCTCAATGCTAGTCCTCAGTATATACGGCTATACAATTCTTAATATAATACTACAAAAAAAAAAAAGAGAAATTATAAGTACTTGAATTTTGTACTCAAAAGTTCTCTAGCTCTGAGATAATCTTATAAATATATTTTACAACTTAAGATGAAATTAACCTTAACATTATAAGCATAATGAATATACCATTATTGAAAAAATAAAAAATAAAAAGAAATTCATGCTGGTTGCCTAGAAATTTTTTGATAAACAGCAGACCTCGTTCCATTAAAAGAGAAAGGACATACAAGTTGACTTAAAAATAAGTCTCTACAAGCGTTAGTAGTATCCCAGTACACTTCCGTGATTGGCATGGTCTAGTCCAAACAAAGCATCTCTACAAACCTACGTCTAAGAGATAACACTCCTCTGTCCAGGACAGAGGTATCAGAACCCACAAAACAAAGACTCCATACCCGATTAAACGGGAAATGGAGGAGGAACGCCCACCAATTCCGCCTACGCGAAGGGGGAGGAAACACCATTCGGACCCAGTCCGAATGGGCACTACATTTATGGGGTTTTTTTTTTTTTCTAGACCTAAAGACAAACAAAAGAAAATACACAAAACACTGTAAATGGAAATCAGTTCACGAAATATAGGAGAAACTGATGAGCGAGCTGTGAGGATTCAGAGACGCCGGTTCTGAAACCGCCGCATGTAGTAGCTTCGAAGAGATTCTAGGTGATGCGTGAGGCCCAAACGCCGGCGAGCTCCGAACCCTACGTCCCGCGCGTGCGGGCTACGCGCCGTTCCGATGGAGGCCGCAAGAAGAGGTTTTACAAATCGGCGGCAGGGGAGACTCCTGGAGGTGCGCGTGTAGGAGGATGGGGGCAGGAGAAGCTCGGATCAGCTATTCCCTTTATTCGCCGAAAGCTGAAAAAAATATAAAAACAAAACGAAAATAGTTGGAGACGAAGGGCCGATGTTAGAGAGGGAGAAAAGGAGAGGGAAGAGGGAGCCGAAGCTCCCCCTCCCCCCACTGTGTTTCGATGAGAGAACTTCTAGAGAGAGAGGGTCTGGTTTTAGAGAGAGAGGGTCTTCGTTTTTCTCGCTGGTTGCCTAGCTCGAAGATTGAAATACAGAACTGGAAAAGTAAGCTAAAATATTTGAACAAACAAACTAATAGATCAAATACATACCTGAAGGCTGAAACTCAAGGCAAGAAGAAAGCCTGAACTAAGAAGATGACTTGGAGAGTTTGCTCAGGTCTCTTTTATATATTGCAGGCAAGAAGGTAATAGATATTATGGAAAAAATAAAAAAAGAAAAAGAAATTCATGTAGGTTGCCTAGCTCAAATATTGAAATACAGAACCGAAAATGCACACCAAAATATTTGAACAAACAAACTAATAGATCAAATTACACAAACCCACGTATGGCAAGAAGAAAGCCTAAGAACTAGAAGATGACTTGGAGAGTTTGCTCAGGAAAAATGATAGGGTTACTACCTGTACGAGAATTGAAGTGATAGAAGTCAAGGAGAATAAGAAACAGAGGATGGTAGAATTGTTTCAATTCTTGAATTGATATTTTTCAATCTTGTAAAACATAATACACAGATAACTCTTTATAGAGTTTTAGTACAACAGAGTAGCTATCTTATAGAATTTTGTAATATCTAGAAGATAACGTACAAAATTTAAATAACAAGAAGAAGATCATTTCAAGATTGAACTAACAACATAATATCTTTTTCAAAATTTAAAGAATAGCAGAAGATCGGATCGCTTGTCCTCCTAATTCTCGTCCTTATTTTCCTCCAGTTAACAACTATGACTTTGCTTGTTTGGTTTGTTATTCAGCTCTACATTTTCCTCTACATGCCCCCTCAATCTAAAGGGTAGTGGACAAACATTCAGATTGGCCAATATGGTTTGAAACTTGCGAGGAGACACCGGCTTTGTTAATGAATCAGTAAGTTAATCTTTACTAGATATAAACTGAACATTAAGCTGCTTTCTTCGAACTTGGTCATGCACATAATGGAAATCAATCTCAATGTATTTTGTAAGAGCATGAAACAAAGGATTGGCAGCCAAGTATTGGCTCCAATATTGTCACACCACAACATAGGTGGTTTTGGAATTTTACAGCCAATGTCATATAAAATCGATTGCAACCATTGTAGTTCTGAAGCTATATTCACAATGGATTTATATTTAGCTTCAGTACTACTACGGGCAACTGTGAATTGTTGCTTGCACCGCCAGGAAATAAGATTGTTGCCCATAAAAATGCAATATGCACCTACTGACCGACAATCATCTCAATCAGCTGCCCAATCGGAATCTGAAAACGTCTGAACTGCAAAATTAGATAACTTGCTGAGGAACAAACCCGTTGATATGGTATGTTATAGATAACGTAGAATCCTTTTTACAGCCTGATAGTGTGGTTCCAACTGGTTATGCATGAATTTACTTACTTTGTGTACTAAAAAAGCAAGATCAGGTTTGGTGAAAGCTAAATATTATAAGGTTCCAACAACTTGTCTATAGAGATGAGGATCTGAAAATTTATCACCCTCAGTTGCAGAAAGTTGACAACTAGTTGACATAGGACTCGTGCACGGCTTGGCTTCTGCCATGTGAGTGCATTTTATTTGATCCACCACATACTTACATTGAGTTAAATACATTCCTTCTCTTGAACGCAAAACTTCTACTCCCAAAAAATAGCTAAATTCACCAAGTTCTTTTACTGCAAAGTCAAAATGTAAGGCCCGAATTACACGTATGGCATGACTGGAATTGCCTGTGATGATAATATCATCAATGTAAATAAGAATCACGACCAACGCACCATTTTTGCACCAAATAAATAGAGAAGTGTCGGCCTTGCTATCATAAAATCCTATTTCTCTTAACTTATCAGTTAGCCGAGAGAACCAAGCTCTCGGAGCTTGTTTCAGGTCATATAATGATTTATGCAACCTAGAAAAATGATGAGGATACTGCGGATGAACGTATCCCTGAGGTTCTGCCATATATACTTCTTCTTCCAATTTTCCATGCAGAAAAGCATTTTGGACATCAACTTGCTTAATTTTCCAGTTAAAAGAGACAGCCATGGACAAGACAATTCAAATTGTAGCATGCTTGACAACAAGACTAAAGGTTTCATTAAAATTGACACCTTATTGCTGATGAAATCCTTTGCCAACCAACATTGCTTTATAACGCTCTATGGTACCATCGGCATGCCTTTTAATTCTGTATATCCACCAGCAACCAATAATGTTGGCCTTTGGAGGTGGTGCGACTAATGACCATGTGCCATTGTAAAAGAGCATCAAACTCAATATTCATTGTTGCATGCCATGGTGATTTTACTGCATCACTATAACATGATGGTTCTACATTAGCAAAATCAAGGGAGCTAAGTAATGCTTTCAGAAAGGATACCTCACAAAGTCATCAGAGGTTGCTTTTGATTTTAAAATATTGATTTTGGATCTAGTCACCATGGCATGTGTGTTAGTGTTTTATTGTGTATTAGTAGGATCTGAAGCTTGCTAAAGTGTTTCTTCTGGTATTCTTGAAGGGAAAGATGGATCAACGGCTATGTTGACTGGCGAGGAGGTTGAATTAGCTGGCCTGACAGGCGCTTTTTCATCGGTTCTTGCAGAGTGAGACACTTAAGGCACATTAAGATTATTTTCAGGTGATAAGGTCGTGGATTGCATATCAGTAATTCTGGCAGGAGATGCTATTTTGAGATGTGAATGCAAGGTTACATGTGTGAGAGAATTTGACGTTGAAGAAGGTGGTGGTGAGGAATTTTTATAATAAGGAAACAAATTTTCATCAAAGATGACATGACGAGAGACATAAACACGACCAGTTGATAAGTCAAGACACTTGTACCCATGGTGATTAACACTATAGCCAATGAAAACACATGATTTGCTTCGGCAATCCAATTTATGTTTGTTAGATGGTCTAAGATTAGGCCAACATGCACATCCGAAGACTCGTAAAAATGAAAAATCAAGGACTCAGTTATAGATCTTTTCGTAAGGGGATAAATTGCAGAGAGTGGGTGTGGGAAGATGATTAATTAAATAAGTTGCAGTATAAAAGGCATCTTCCCAATAAATTAGCGATAAATTTGAATGTGATAACATACTAAGTCCAATTTCAACAATTTGTCTATGCTTTCATACAATGGAGCCCATTTGTTGGTGATTGTGAGGACAGGCTATACGATGTGTAATGCCATTTGCTTGAAAATAATTATGTAGCCTTCACCACCCCAATCAGACGGTATGGCCTTTATTTTACGTTCAAAATTATTTTCCACATAACATCGAAGTTGAAGAAAAACACACTTAATATCAGACTTTAATTTAATTGGAAAGAACCATAAAAATTTTGAAAAATTATCCAAAAAGCTAACATAGTACAAAGCACCTATAGTTGAGGCTACAGAAGCTGGACCTATACATTTGTGAAAATTAAGTCTAATGGAGCATGAGAAACATAAGTAGACTTGCTAAAAGGCAAAGCATGGCTCTTTGCTAATTGGCAATCGGAGCACACGGCGTGCCTCTTTATTTATCAACTACAAGCTTATGGAAGGACATAATACATTGAACAACTTGAGGAGCAGCATGGCCAAGTCGACAATGCCACTGATCAAAGGAAACACGAATACTCAAAAGGGCTTAAGGATGAACGTTGGTGTTGGAAAAATGGTATAAACCATTACTGACTTAGCCGCAATGAAGGATGTTCACTGAGTAATCCTTCACAAGAAAATATTTGTCATGAAACTCAAAATAAACATTATTATCAATATAGAATTTTTGAACCGAAAGTAAGTTTTTCTGAATTTGAGGGACTAAGGGGACTTGATTTAACACAAAAGAATGAGAGGATGTATTAAGAGTTTATTTGCCAGTTTTAGAGATGCGCAAACCTTGACCATTGCCAACCTGAAGTTGGTATGTACCATCATAGTCATCACTCTTTAGGTTCAAATTGGACATATCATGTGTTATATGGTGAGTAGCACCTGTGTCTGCAAGCCAGTCATTCTCCCAGCCGCCATTATTAGCTACAACCAAGGCTTGTTTATTCTGAGATTGTGGAGGATCCTGATAGGTGAGATCAAAATGATGGTAGAACTTGCGAGCGGAATGGCCACGTTTTTCGCAAACTTGACATACAATTGTAGAAGAATTATATGTGTTATTGCGATTATAGGAGGAAGTACTCCCTCCCCGAGAATTATTAGAGTAGTCTCTACCACGAGAGTTATCGCACCTCTAGTGTTGAATTGTTGCGATTGTCTCTGGACAACATTCACTTCAGCAAGTGGTGTAGGGGTAGAAACATGATGGCGTTTTAGATGAAATTCAGTAACAATGAGCATAGAGTATATCTCCTCAAGTGTGACATGGTCAGTGCGAGCATAGATGGAGGACACGAAGTTGTCATATCCGTGCCCGAGTCCAACAAGAATATAAGAAATGACATTGTCACACTTGAGAGATTGACCAGCCTTAGCAAGTTCATCAGCTAATTTTTTTATCAACAGAAAATAATCATTGGCAGATTGACTGCCTTTCTTAGCATTGGCAAGTTGAGCCCGAACCTGGATGGTATGAACTCTGGACTGAGAAGAGAAATTTGTTTCAAGTGCACGCCAAACCTCATGAGAGGTTGCATGAGAGACAACTTGGGCTAAGACACCCTTAATCATGGAAGACATGAGAATGCTCAAGATGAGATTGTCCTGTCACACCCATTGAGAATGTGCAGGATTTGGAATTTGAGTGGTTGCACCCGTATCAGGATGCAGAGAATTTAGAGTTTGGGGAGGGATTTTGGACGTAGCATCAAGGTATCCATACAAATCTTGGCCACAAAAATAGGGCATTAATTGTGCCTTCTAGATGGGATAATTTTTAACAATCAATTTGATTGAAACAATATTGGAAAGTGGAGTAATAGGATTGGTAGAAGAATGAGAGGAAGACATGATGAGATGCTAGTGTTTTTGCGGCTCAAAATGATTCCATGTAAGAGAATTGAAGTGATAGAAGTAAAGCGGAATAAGAAACCGAAGATGGTAGAAATGTTTCAATTCTTGAATTGATATTTTTCAATCTTGTAAAACATAATACACGGATAACTCTTTATAGAGTTTTAGTATAACAGAGCAACTATCTTCTAGATATTACAAAATTTAAATAACAAGAAGAAGATCATTTCAAGATTGAACTAACAACAAAATATCTTTTTCAAAATTTAAAGAATAGCAGAAGATCGGATCGCTTGTCCTCCTAATTCTCCTCCTTATTTTCCTCCAGTTGACAGCTATGACTTTGCTTGTTTAGTTTGTTATTCAGCTCCACATTTTCCTCTACACTACCTTACTACTACTCATCTATTACTCTTTTTGTATTTAATTTTTTGTATTTTTTATTTTACTTAATGATTAAGGAAGTATGTATTAGTAAAATTATATATATTTTTAATTTTTTTCTTTGTGATTAAGGATGTTAAAAAAATACTTAAAAGAAAATGATAATGAATAAAAAAAATTTGAAATGCGATAGCAGATGGATAATAATAGGGTAGTGACCCTATCACTACCCTTTGCTCAGATCTCTGTACTTGATAGAAAGAGAAAATATAGGCAGCTAGCTAGCTGATTAGCTTTTGCTTGGGAATAAGATGAGCAACTTATATATATTTTAAGAGATTTGCTATACAACCACCCACTGTTCATGCAACCTCCGCACTCCAACCCACGTGGCTTTCTTTTAAAAAAAAATGTGCAGTGAAGTACATTTTGGTCAGTTCATTTTAATTCCCCCCCCCCCCTCGCCTTCTTCTTCGCTTCGCTTCTTCAGAAATCCTAGAGAGAACTGCCAACGAAAGCAAAACTTGGAAAACCCAGGATTTGGCAACTGCCAACGAAAGCAAATCAGTGGGAGAAAAATGGGTAGGTGGATCCAGCGAGCTCTCGATGTGCGGATTTAAACGGGGATTCAAAGAGAGGTTTGCTATTCCTTTTTTTGTAAAGCAAAATAGTGAGAGACAGAGATGTGACTATGTTTTGGCCTTTTGGATTTTTTTTTTTTTTTGTAGAAAATAAATTTCGTGAGTAGGGAGTTTCGTGTCGTCGGGGAACATTTGGATATTTTTCGCTACGGATTCACCATTTCCGTACGGCTTCTTCACCATTTCTGCACGGCTTCAGCTGGTATTGTAGTTGTCGAGAGCCACCATATGTCGTCTTACAAGGGTAAGAAAATAAAGAGAAGGGTTTTTAATTTTTTCTTTTTGTTTCATCTCTCCATTTCTAGCATTACTCATATTGTGTGTTTATACGTTTATGATCTGCGATTTGATGTTTGTTTAATCTGTGTTTTGTGGGGTTTTTAGGTTGTTGGTTTTGTATGTATGCCACTGATTTTTTGGTGTTTGATAACATCTGAAATGAGTGAGATTTATTGGCTTGGACTGGTTGGAAGGGGAAAATACAGAGGGAATATACCAGAAAGAGTTTCACAGCCTTGATATACAACATGGTATAAGGTTCATAAGCATGGTCTCAAATTCTTGAAGAACTAAAATTTATACCTTTTACTAGCTCCTTTAAACAGAACCATACATCCAAGATAGCAAAAAGATCTAGAAGTGGCTTGACCCGGCTGTTTTCATAACTAATTAGATGCATGGTGACATTGCAACTCTTTCCTATGTTCATAAATGGAAAACTAGTTTATAAATCAGAAAAACTCTAGGCGAGTATGTAAGGCAAGATGACTTAAAATCACATCATCAAAGAAATAATTCTTTAAAGGTACACAAACCAAAGTGATAATAAATCAAGGTAGGAAAAATGGTGTTATTCTCACCAAACCAATTGCAGATCCATTTCTTGGGCCCTTTGTATCATCTTCATTCTCCAAATTGGAGGTTGCTCTGTTGGAAAGGGAGAGCATCTTGCTTTTGCAAATGACAAATATCTTAGACCAACTACTTTAATAGTCAGGAAAAACTTGAATTGAACTTGTGCAAACCAACCTTGGTGCTCTAGGAATATTATGGATTGTCAACTTTTTTTTTTTTTTGAAAATGGCGAACCTCGTTTCATTAAAACAGGACATACAAATTTGACTTAAAAATAAGTCAATTACAACCAATAAAAGCTCCCCAGCACACACCGTGGCTGACATGGTCTAGTCCCCACTACACATCTCTACAGACAAAAGTCTAAGAGATAGCACATCTCTGTCCAATGACAGAGATAACAGATAACAACTAAAACAAACTCCATACCCGACTAAGCGGGAAATGGAGGAGGAACACCCCGACATCTCCGCTATGCAGAGGGGGGAGAAAACGCCATTCGGACCAAGTCCGAATGGGAACACCATTTCTGAGATTCCTAGAAAATAAAGACAAAACATAAAGAAAACTACAATGTGAAAACACTGTAAAACGAAAAATCAGTGCACATAAAACACAACAGATGGAGGGAAAACCGATGGTCGAGCTATGAAGATCAAGTGACGCCGGTTCTGAAACGGCCGCTCATTGCAGCGTCAGTTATTGCATGGTGGCGCGTGGGGTCAACGCGCAGGCGAGTTTCGAATCTTCGACCCGCGCGTGCGGGGTACGCGCCGCTCCGATGGAGGCCGCATTATGAGGTTTTGCAGATCGGCGGCAGGGAAGGCTCCTGGTGGGGCGCGTGTATATAGATGGTCACCGGATCAACTCGAATCGACTAACCCCTTATTTAGCCGAAACCTGAAAAAAAACACTAGAAAAACCAAAGAACAGAAGAGAAAACCGTCGGAGACACAGGGCCGACGTTAGGGAGGGAGGAGGGGGCCGGAGCTCGCCCTCCCCCCAGCTATGATCGGACGAGGGGGCATCTTGAGAGTGAGGGTTTGGTTCGGACGAGGGGCCCCTTCAGGGTACGGCCTTCACAATCCGTTGTTTCTTATGGTTTGTCAACTTGGACCAAAGCAATGTACATTTGGGTGGCTGGATACTCTGGCCTATATTTGGTAGGAAAAAGACCTCCATTATATTATATATATATATATATATATAGGAGGTGGTACCTCTAACATTTGCTGCTTATTATTATATATGCAATACTTTACCAAGTGGCTTACAACACAGAACTAATTAAATTAAATAAAGTAATTTAATTTATAAATATCGATGGTCTAGATCTAGATATGGATTGGCTGAGTGGGGTGTATTATTCTTAAACACACTTGCCAAAGGGAATATTACAGACTAGCAACCCCATGATTCTAGCAACTCCATTGCTTCTTCGACCGCTGCACAGTCCTCAGGTACTTCTCATCCTTTATTTATTTTTTTGTCTTACTCTAGTTTTTCACCAGCTCATTATTCTTTCTTAACTGCCTTTACTGCATCTGTTAAATCTACTTGTTACTCAGAAGCTAATCGTCACTCTCACTAACGTGATGCTATCACCTCTGAAATCCGTACCCTTGAAGAAAACTCCACTTGGACACTTGAACCTCTCCCCAATGGTAAGAAACCCATCGGTTGCAAATGGGTTTTCAAGACCAAACTTCTAGCTGACGGTATTGTTGAGCGCTACAAGGCCCGACTAGTGGCCAAAGGTTACACTCAAGTGGAAGGCATAGACTACCATCAAACATTTGCTCCGGTAGCCAAAATGACCACAATCCGCTGTGTACTTGCCATTGCTGCAACAAAGAATTGGATCATTCACCAAATGGACGTCCATAATGCCTTCCTACATGGTGAACTTAATGAAGAAGTTTACATGACCCCACCACCTGGATACTGTATTAAGGGGGAGACACGCATATGCTGTCTCCGAAAATCCCTCTATGGCCGGCCTCAAGCAAGCATCATGCAATTGGTTTTTCAAACTAACATCTATTCTTCTTAATGCAGGTTTTGTTCAATCTCAGGCAGACCACTCTCTGTTCACCTTGACTACTGTTACTAGTCTTACACTTATTCTTGTATATGTGGACGACATCTTGGTCATCGGCAATGATCTCTCTCAGGTCACCTTTTTCAAATCTATTATTTCAACTCACTTCAAAACCAAGGATCTCGAACCTCTCAAATATTTCCTTAGACTTGAAGTGGCTCGGTCTCCTTCTGGCATTTTTCCTAATCAACGAAAATATGCCCTTGGTTTCTTCATCACACTTGGTTCTAGTCCCATTTCTTGGAGCACTAAGAAACAAACTACAGTTGCTCGCTCCTTTACAGAAGCTGAATATCGTGCCATGGCCATCACCACATGTGAACTAGTCTGGTTACAACAGCTCCTTCATGACCTCGGCATCTCACATAAAACTCCTATGACTCTCTATTGTGATAATCAGTCCGCTCTCCACATTGCTCAAAATCTAATTTTTCATGAGCATACCAAACACATTGAGATTGACTGTCACATTGTATGCGACAAGCTTCGTTCTAGACTCTACACCACCGCTCATCTTCCATCTTTTGAGCAAATCCCCGATATCTTCACCAAAGCCTTGGGATCTGATCTTTTTAATCACTTATCTCGCAAGTTGGGCATTACGAATCTTCATGAGCCAACTTGAGGGGAAGTATTACAAACTAGCAACCCCATGATTCTAGCAATTTCATGATTCTAGCAACTCCATGATTCTATCAATTCCATGATTCTAGCAATCCCATGATTCTAGCAATCTCACCATTATAGAATATATGTTTACTTGTATAACTGATTTGTAAAGCTAATTTTATTTTCTTTCCATGGAAAGTCATATTCGGATGTTTATATATTCTTACAAAGATCAATGAGAAAGATATGAAATCTTTTACCAATTCTTCTCTTAACAGGGAATGTTTGTGGGGTCCTTCCCAGGACCAAAGAAATGGGGGTTTGTCAGATCTTTCTCAATCTCCTAATTTGAAAGAAGAAAAGGGAGGGGTTGGCATGGAATTAGCAAATGGAATGACCAATATTAATATTCATTAATAGTGGCAACCATGAGGCCAGGAGCCTTCAAAACTTTTTGGATACAGAAACTAAGTAGGTGAGCTTTTGGTTGAGGTGGGTTAATGCTTTTTTGAAGAGCTGTTTAATACAAACGTCATGTGAAATGGTCAGTTTTCTCACTTGGCTCTTCTTCTCTAGCTAGCTAGCTACCTGCCAACTTCTTCATGAAGAGTTCCGGGAATTAGAATAGCAATAAAGATTGAAATGAATAATTGAAAGGCTCCATTATATATATATATATATATATATATATATATATATATATATATATATATTGCACCATGCATGCGCCCGAGTTCTGAAATAATTAACAGGTTTTGTCTGCTAATTTAAGCTGAAAATTATTATAAACAAAGGTATTATTCATCAATAAATTAAAATGATGGCAAAGAGCATACTAGGTTGGTGGATGATATGATGTTGGCCAAAGCTTGCATTGTTCTTCCCACTCTTCTTTTGATGATGCAACATATTTGCTAACCTAAAAAAGAATAAACCCAAGAGAAAAACTTATGAGTCTTAACTAGATGCTTAGTCCCACAGCATGGATGGATAACTTGTTTTTCTTGAGAAAGTTTAAGAATTAAATGGGTGGTAATTTGAGCTTATGATGTTTCTCTTGCATGTATTTTAAATGCAAGTGTTTTATGCAGGTCACCACCGATGTAGCTATGGCACTAATAAGAAGATATATGTCACTAGTTCTTTTTGAGCTTGCAAATAGTTGTAAACAATAATTAACTTGCAAATTAAGATATCAAAAGGACGACCCACTTTTGTAATAAAAGCACTAAGCCGGTAGGCATTGACTATCTCTCGTACATCATGTTGCATGCTGTCCAACTGGTTGTCATTTTAACATGCACTGAATTTCAAACCACTTGGAATGTCACTTTGAATTAGGCTTTGAAAAATTAGTCAGTTTACCCTATTTCCTCCAATCATTAGAAATGGGCAATAGCCAATTAACCCTTGTTTTCAGAATTTTTCATCAAAAGTCATTTTTCTTTCACTTACCAGAATTTCCTTCTTTTTAGTATATAAATTATACCTTGTGAATGTATGTTGAGGGATTTCTTATGCTGATATGATATTGTCACACTCAATACTTATTTAATAATAGCGTGATGGGCGAAGAGGAAGATGGAAGGCCACCCAGGCCTTCTACATCGATTTCACTGACCCAGGTATGATACACATTGGTTATTTGAAAATATCGCAGTGTGAGATATTGTAGCATTTAGTTAATCCTTTGTTATTTCAATATTATAGCGATATTATGGTACTATAAATCCATATAACATGCCATATATGATGCCTCCTAATTCAGATCCAAATCTATATCCGTATGCTTGGGGTAGCCAGGTAAAGTTATTTCTACATCGATTTTTTTTTTCGTGCGTGGGTTTGAGCCATCCTAACAAAGTGGGTAATTGTAGCATCTGGCACTACTACCCTTTGGACCAACCATGTCATCCCCTCCGTCAAGTAATCCTGAGGAGTTAAGGCGAGAGGAAGATACAACCCAACTAGTTCATTTGAGTCTCTTTTTATGAGTTTTTCTTGTACATCCGCATGTGCCCTTACTGAATAACATGCATTTCAAAAAATGCAGCATTCGGCGATGCTACCATGTGGACAAACTATGCCTTACCCACATTGCGCAAGTGATTCATCAATTACCCCATTTACTGCTGAAGTTGAAAAGAATTTAGGAGGTACACTTTTAACCATATAAGTTAACATCCACGTTATATATTAAAAATGATAATCCTAACCATGCAATCTTCCTTGTCAGAAACTTCATCCGACATAAATATGGAGCTAGATGCGGAGGGGATGAATGAAGTACCAGATGATGATAATAAAGTTGAGCCTCCAACATCTGGTATGCAATTCGCTACTAATAAAGAGGTTTTAGACTATTACAAATGATATGCCAAAAAAGAAGGTTTTGGTGTTATCATAAAAAGGACGAAGAGATATTTAGATGGGGGTGCAAAGTATGTGACGATTAGCTATGCACGTGGCGGCAAGTACTATCCTAGCCAAAGTAATCTATCAAAGCCACAACCAACAACAAAAACGGGTTGTAAGGCAAACGAAATGCTCGCTTTGTGAATGGGGTATGGGTGTTGACCAGTGTTGATCTTGTTCATAATCATAGTACTGTGAGCCCATAAAAATCTAGATTTTTTAGATCCCACAAATGTTTGGATGAATATAGTCAGAGGATACTTGACTTGAATGACAGAGCGGGTATTTGGATGAATAAAAATTTCCAAACACTTGTGACTAACGCAGGGGGATTTGAGAATTTAGATTTCCAAGAGAAAGATTGTAGGAATTTTATTGACAAAGCAAGACATTTAAGAATGGGTAAAGGAGGTGGTGAAGCACTAAATGACTACTTTAAGAGAAAAAATGAATGATGGTTTTGTTTCCGTCATGGATGTGGATGATGAGTTTAGAGTTAGGAATGTGTTTTCGACTGACGCATGAAGTCAAGCAGCATATGAGTATTTTGAAGATATTATCACGTTCGATACAACGTATTCTAACAAATAAGTACGGGATGCCATTTACTCCATTTGTTGGTGTCAACCATCATGGATAGTCCATCCATTTAGGAGCAGGCTTAATTTCAAGCAGAACACAAGTACTTTCGTGTGATTGTTTGAAGCATGGTTAGAATGCATGAATGGACGGGCACCCGAAGCCAATCATTATAGACCAAGACTGGGTAATGAAGAATGCGATTCAAATTGTATTCCTAGATGTAAGACAGATATTGTCTCTAGCATATAATGTGAAAACTGCTTGAGAAATTGGCATCCCACTCGGAATACAACGTAGGGTTGAAGACTGCCATTCAGAGTGTAGTCTATGATATACAAACTTGCGAACAATTTGAGGAGAAGTTGGGGCAGCTAATTCATAAGTATAACCTTACTGATAATGCATGGTTGTAGGGGTTGTATACCGAGAGGTCATTTTGGGTACCAGTTTACTGGAAAGGTGTATTCTGGGCTGGTATGAGCACTACCCAATAGTCTGAAAGCATGAACGCCTTTTTCGACAGATTTGTGCATTCCAGTACAACATTGAAAGAATTTTTCGATCAATTTGACAACGCTCTGAGGAAGAAGGTGGAGATGCAGACGACAGCTGATTTCCAGTCGTGTAACCAAACGATCCCATGTGTATTCCTATTAAAAATTGAGAGGCAGTTCCAATCATTGTACACGAATGCAAAATTTAAAGAGGTCCAAGCAAACATTTAGGGGGATGCTTTTATGTAACCTTTCACTTGTCAGCACACAAGGTAGCATTTCCACCTTCGATATTTTTGAAAAACTTTCCACACCTGATGGACAGACCAAAATTGTAAAGTACATAGTTTACTTTAATGAAGAGGAATGCGAAGTTAAATGCACATGTGCCCTGTTTCGGATGAGGGGGATTATCTATAGGCATGCATTTAAAGTCTGTCAGATAAAGTACATTTATGTGCTGCCACAGAAATATGTGTTGGATCAATGGAGGAAAGATTTAAAGAGAAGATACACACTGGTTAAGAGTAGCTATGATGATTTACGGGTCAATGTGGACACATGGTGGTATGACCTTATTGTTAAAAGATGTCTAAGATTTGTGACGCGTGTATCTCTAAATGATGAGAGTGTAAATGCATTCTTTCATCTTTTAGATGAGTTTGAGCAGAAATATGTAGGATTAGAGCCTGAGTCCAATTCAACAAAGTTAAAAGAGAACGTGGTCGTCGATAAAAGTAAGAAAATACTAAGCCCGCACGTTGTTCGGAGGAAAGGGAGACCGCCAACGAGAAGAAAAGTGCCAATGGTTGAGAAGGCTACAAGGAAGAGAAAGAAGAATAAGGTATTACATTTTGCATCTATAGTTGTGTAGATATTGGACTGCACACATATATTGTTCCTAATAGATGTACACTTTTTTTTCCAATTTAGACTTATAGGAATCTATTTGACGACGAATCATAGAATGTTGACCTCCCGGTGTCAGAAGTTGGTCCTACTGTTGACGAGGCTGTTATCCCAATCTAGTGTATTACTCTAACACTAGGAAGGCCTTCAGCCAATGATGAGGTGTGAGGTTATTTCCACCATTTGGCATATATTTTTTCCTGCTTTTAATGTAATCAAAGAAATAATTTTGACATTTTGAATATATTCAGGCTACGCCAAGCTTGCTCCATGGAACTTAACATAGATACTATCCCCAAGTTGAGCATTAGCCTACTATTGCATTTTTGTATTTTGGAGATCTCAGCATTTTGTGACCTATGGTGGAAGATAGAGATTGGGCATTTTGTCTGAAAGCCCAATATGGTGGAAGCACTCTGATGCGTTTTGTTTACTATTTTCAGCTACATTGCAGGGTACCAGTTTACAAAAGCTAAGTATTAGTGTTGTTGGTAAACGTTAGAAACTAACATCATATTGTATGAGTTTTAACTAGTTCAAACTTCCTACTGATGCTATAACACAAACAATAGATCTTTTAGGATAATTTAATTGTGCACAAATGCATTACTGGGTGGGTAAGAAAATTAGCTATGGCGCATTCGAGGTTTTAGTTTATTTTTCCTATGCATATATATATATATATATATATATATATATATATATATATATATATATATATATATATATACAGCTAATTCAAGTTGCAACAAGCACATCCAGGAACTCCCTTTGTTTTTCAATTCTGGCATTCTTGTTCTTGTTTTGGGGTAATGCTTTGTGATGCAGTAGGCATGGCATCCAAAGGTTACGTATTAGAAGCTGGAATGAATGTTCAACATAAAAATGACAAAGATCAAGTTGAAAGGAGAATGACTTTTGTAAAGAAATTTGTATCACAAGAGGGTGAATTTTGAAGTCACCATAGATACAATCTTGTAAAGAAATTTGTATCACCAAAGGGTGAATATTGAAGTTACCATAGATACAATCTTATATTGTTTATAAATAAATTTGTGTATGAAGTGGAGAATAGTTCGACAATTTTTTAGTAGTGCTTAAATGAAGGTTGTGCTTCGAGTGAAAATATATAAGCTTGTTGTGGAAAAATATTTAGTACTAGATATGCACACTGAATGTATATAACTTGTTAGGATCCGCAGCTTGTGCTTTAATAAAAGAACTAAGAGGTGAGGCTACGCAAGTAGTTCATTTCTAGTGCCTTAGAAGTGTAAAGAAGATGAGCAAAAACGTTTGGGCTGCAATTTGAATAGAAATTACCACATTTCCAAAAATAAAGCCAACTCCAAAACTTGTAACCAACTTCAAAGATTTATAAAAAAATCTTGCCAATGTAAAATATCACTCCAAAAAGGACATGAGCAAAAACGTTTGGATTGCAATTTGAATAGAAATGGCTTTGTTTCCAAAAATAAAGCCAACTCCAAAACTTGTAACCAACTTCAAAGATCAATAAAAAAAATCTTGCCAATGCCAAATATCACTCCAAAAAGAGATGAGCAAAAACGTATAACCTGCAATTTGAATAGAAATTACCACATTTCCAAAAATAAAGCCAACTCTTGAACTTGTAACCAACTTCAAAGATCAATAAAAAAAATCTTGCCAATTCCAAATATCACTCCAAAAAGAGAATACCAACTACACATGCAGAACCTCGAACTTAATATCCATATAAGCTATCATAATTTTATTTTCATAGATAATATATCAGACATGTTAGGATCTGATCAATCTATCCAACATTTAAAACTAACATGATACATCTACATTCAGAACCAACCAAAAACTATTACAAGAGATACAATCCAATATAAACACAACAATATACGTACAACCCTATTCTCTACAATCCTTCTTCGAAGTTCATCCTCTTGCTTCTTCAGCGATTTCTCTCTCTCTATTAGTTTGTCCTTTTCTTTTTTAGCTTCATACTCATGCAACAATAACGCATCCTCCCTCTTCCGAATTTCATTCTCTCTTGTCAGGTTTTTCTCAGATATTACTGATTGAAGTATATCTGCCCAAATGAAGAATTGACATCTTGTTTCACCCTGTGTACAATTCAAGAATTTTAATCTTCATGTATAAATATTTTTGTACATGCATTCAAATGGGATACAAAAAATTGGCAAATTATTTACCGTTCCATAATTCAGACAAGCATAAAATTTCCTTCCAGGATTTTTGTGGGTGTGGGAGATCTTTAATGGTGCTTTCAAACCACACCAACAACTCGGTGATTCCATTTCAAGATCATTAACTACATATGATGATGATTGACTCAATATCATAGTTGATCTACGTGATGATTGTCAGATGACTACTTTAAGTGCAACACTAAATTATTACCCACACGCTTCATTATCAAAATTATTAGAACGTATGAGCAGAATATCAAACATCATATAAACCACCCTTGAAAGTACGACACCAATTTCCAGATAGAATAGGGGTATCAGAAGAACAAATCTGGGTGCATCTAATGTAGGCTATCAATTTGACATTATTTTTTTTTTCCAAACCAAGTAAAAATCTATCTAAAAGCAGTTAAAATGCAACTATAAAATGCGAACAAGCAAAACCAGTTAAAATGCTAACAACTATTCTTTATGTATTGCATTTTAGGAATCAAAGCATGACACCAAAAACTATCTAAAGTCACGAGTCCTATTAAAAGTTTCTATCTTTCAAAACAAAACAAGGCATGCTACTTGAGTCAATTCCCAAAATGATTATATGAACCTGCGCATCACCTCATTCTCTAGATAAACCTAAGTTAACTTAAAAATTACCGAAATTTAAAGATCCAACCCCAAATTCTTGATTTCAACAGGCTCTAGTTTGGTATCCTATCTAAACTCCACAACTGACGTAATAAATAAGTACAACAGATCCAACCTTACTTCCATTCCTGCTTTAGCATACAAAAACAAAAAAAAAAAACAAAATAAGCCAAAAAACTTAAGTGATATAGAACTGAACAGCAAAAATATCAGGAAAATTCAGGTAAAATATGGACGAAGTTTCCTACTTTAGCAATATAAAGATTAAGCAATATCGAATGCTACAACAAAATAATATTTCAATGATGTCCATGTTTTTCAGACTGCTTTAATTTAGTGGAACATGGATTTGATATGTAATAAATGAACAAATATAATTGAGTAATCTTCTAGAATACAAAATTATTACATTACATTAGATGTGGACATGAATTTTATCTGAATTCTTTCTAAACATTAGTATATGAGAAAATAAAGCGAAAATTTTTTTTTGTTTTTAGTAAGTGTATAAACAGCACTGTCATATTCACATACAATATTAATTATCCCTGTTTTGTGGGCAAGAGGACACATTTATTAGTAATTACCACCATATTCAGGATTTAGCTGAAAGCAATAGAATCTTTAAGGGCAAACAGGGAAAAGAACTGTCTCAAAAGGATCTCATGTAGCCAGAGCAAATAGCAATGCACAACAAGAAATAAAGAGTGCAAACAATCTAAATGATCAGTTTGTTTTTTCCCTGACATTGGATGATCAAGTAAATATTTTAACAGCTATGTTATGAACAACACAATTTGAACTAAGTAGACCAATATATTGTATATTCTGTACTAGAAAACTGCAGAGAGTGAAAAGAAGGCAAGGAGTGTTTTCAAAACCCTTGTGTTTGAGTTCTTTGGATCTTGCATGAACTAAGTAAACTAACATGAGTATGTGCGAGCTGGAGTATGTGAGAGCTGGAGAAGAACAACAGAGAAGTTTTATATGGGTTGGGAATAAAGATGGGCCTTTTCTTGCAATTTGTAACTTCAACATGGGGTTGGTAATGTGCTTCTTGTAGAGAGTTTGAAATTTCAAAGGCCTCCGACCAATTGATGGTTTTCAAGCCAATTATTAAAGAACCCCCCAGTAGTCACTTTAAAAGGGGAAAAATGCCCCTATGAAACTCCATCTCTTGGTAGGGCATGGAAAGTATGCAGACCCCTTGTAAGCATGTTTAGTTCCGACTTTATGATTGTGAGCAAGTCAGATTTCTTACTTGGCCTGCCTTACTGACAGAAAAATTATAGACTATCACAGTACCTTTTTGTTTGATTTATAATTTTTTTTTCAATCTCTGTACTAAGATATTGCTTTTGCATGTTCAATCTCATGATATTGCTACTAGTCTTTTGCCAGGGGAATCTATATTCTATTGCACAAAATTATGAATGGAATGCACTAACAAGAACGTTTGCTAAGATGAAATGTCTAGCAATCAATATTTTGGAAATTTAGATACAACTAAAAAAGGATATCTAGCAATCAATATTTTGGCAAATTCCTAACTGTTTAATTGGCAATTATTTTACATTCAACACTTAACATAGTTCATAACAGAGAGCTTTTACAATAACAAAATGTAATTTACAAGGGATGTAACCTAATTTCTAAAGGGTTTTTTATTTGGAGTAAAAAAACTACTAGGGTTTTTAGTCAACTTTGCTTTTGTGCATTGTACCATAGAAATTATAGATGGCCCTTAACATTGGAATTCAGAGCTTCCCAAAATTTGAAGAAAGGAAAGGGACACTGACTTACAATTACTAGTAACTATGTTAAGGGACTTTCTTGAATTTAATGTGTGTACATGTGCAACTGAGAAGTGAGTCCCATTAAAACGAATTGGAAAAAAAAAACATGCCTTTGACGAAGATTTCTTCTACTGAAAGGGGGTGAGGGAGATGGGTCTTCAAATGTGGTGAATCAATCCAACAGCTCGAGGCTGAATGCTGCATCGAGTGAGAGGATGAATTTTTCTAAGGTTCGGTGAGGGAGTCGAGGTGAGAAAGAAAAGGCATGAGAGAGAAGAGTATGAGGTTCGAGAGGGAGAGTTAAGAGGTCAAAGGGAGAACGAGGGTGAGATGTGCTGAATGTTGCGTCGAGTGAGAGTAGGAATTTTTCTAGGGTTTGGTGAGAGCTTTATGGTGAGAAAGAAAAGGCGTTAGAGAGGAGAGTATGAGGTTAGAGAGGGAGAAGAGGGAGAGTTGAGAGGACTGAGGGAGAACGAGGGTGAGATGTGATGAATGCTGTGTCAAGTGAGAGTATGAATTTTTCTAGGGTTCGGTGAGGGCTTTGTGGTGAGAAAGAAAGGCATTAGAGAGAAGAGTATGAGGTTCGAGAGGGAGAGTTGAGAGGTCTGAGGGAGAATGAGGGTGAGATGTCTAAAGGAGAACGAGGGTGAGAGGACTAAGGGAGATAGGTCAAGTGAGACATCTGAGGGAGAAGAGGAAGAATAAACCGTAATGTGGGGAAGAACCTAGTTCGGCCACGTCAGGAGTGTGGCATGCGGTTAGGGAACCGGAGGTTGAGTAGATTATTGAATATTTTAGGCATGAAGATAACTTCTAGCTATTCATGTGTGACTTTTTGATTTTTTAGCCCAATTCGGAGACTTTCCCACTACCGCGTGCATGGGATTAGGGGTGATATCGGTCCAGTTCGGTCTGGTTTTAGGCTGTTTTGTGGATCGGACCGGACCTATTTGGTCTAAAGATTTTCAACCCTGGACCGGACCGAGTATAGATAGGACCGGTCCAGTCTAGGGTCAGTCCATTCGGTCTAGACATGCCCCAAATGGGCCATTCAGCCCAATTAAATTTGATTTTTGTTGGGCCCGATTTCAATTATTTTCGGCCCACTTCAAATTTTATACATTTTTTAGCTAAAAATACTAAATAAAAACTTGATCTTGAAAAATAAAATGATAAAAGAAAACTAATCTATATAAAAAACTAGAAAAACAAAATAATAATATAAAATTTATTACAAATTATAAACTAAAGTGAAAATTAGAAATGGGAAATTACAAGGAAATGAGGGGTGTTCTAAATAATTAGAAATGGGAAATTACATTCAGTCCACACGCTTGTTACAACGCACTCATCCTTTAGATACTCGAATATGTTAGTACGAATGGAAATAAGATACCTCCAAAGCCTCAAAACTAAACATGCAACTAATGCAGCAGAGAGGGCACATGTCGGGATGGCATGCATCACTTTTGGGAGATGAGCAAATCATTCAGCATTTACATATGATAATATAGGCTCATTAATCACTTTACAATTGTTGCGAAATCCGACCCATTAAGCACAAACTAAATCTAGAGATTACTATCAAGCAAAGTAAAAATGGGCCAACCTAATATTATTTAGGATGATTAACGGATGCTTCTATGGGAAGTGATGCATAACTTCATCTTTCATACGACCTAGAGAAGATGATCCCATTACTTCATTGTCTGTGCTACCAAGTTCAACCTGCACACGAAAAATTCTCACTAAGTTCTAACTACAAAACAATCACACAAATGTTATGGTGAGTAGAAAAATTACAAAACCCTATCAATGTAATTTCACAAACCCAATCACAAAACAAAATTTCACAAACCCAATCATAGTAAATTTTGAATTCAAAAAACCCTAATATCACAAATATCATATATCATAATTTCAAAGTAATTTCACAAACCTAATCACAAAGCCCTAATATCACAAACACAATAATAAACACAATCACAAAAAATCCTAAATTTCGAATTCAAAAACCCTAATATCACAAAAATGAAACCCAATCACAAAAATCCCAATATCACAAAACCCAATCACAAAAATCCAAATATCACAAAACCCAATCACAAAAATCCAATGTATGTAATTTAAAAAACAAAAAACAAAAACAAAAACTTACCATGGTCCGTTGAATCGACAGAGAGACATAGGCCGAGAGAGTTGAGAGAAGAGGGAGTGAGAGACAAGGAAGTTGAGAGATGAGAGAGTGAGAGACGAGAGAGTTGAGAGAGTTGACTGTTGAGCAATGTTTTGAATATCATACCGGATGTCGTATCGGTCAAGGCAATAAAAAGAAATATTTCGGTATCGGTACCGTTTCGGGATAGTCGATATATGAATAAATTATATTTCAAAATAATAGTCTATATATGAATAAATTATATAGAAATACAAAGATGTATAAATTATAAATAGCCTAATCTGAATTGAGGGTCAAAAAATAATTTTGTAGTTTGAAAAAATAAAATAAAAATTAAGGGCTGAAATATCGGCCGGTACGAAACACATAGTATACATGTATCAGACCGGTGGTCGGTACGAAAAATAGGCCGGTACAGTACGAAATTAAAAACACTACGAAATTAATAACACTGCTGTTGAGAGACGAGAGAGTGAGAGACTGGAGAGTTGAGAACTTGAGAGTGAGAGACGGGAGGTTGAGAGACGAGAGACGAGGTAGAGAGTCAGAGACAAGAGAGAGGGGAGTCGGGACGAAAGAGAGAGAGAGAGAGAGAGGCCTAGGGTTTAAAATTTTAAACTTTAGTTATAGGGAAAACAGCGCCGTTTTCCCTTTCTTATTGAATAAATTATTATTTTCAATGTGTTTTTTTTAAATGATAATTAAAAGTTTTTTTGATGGTTTGGGAAATTGATAATTAATATTTGTAATATATTTATAATACATTTAATATACTATAGTCTAATATATTAGACTATATAATAGTATTAATATTAGACTATTAGTATAGTTATATATTAGTATTAGTTATAGTGATTTAGTATAACTATATTAGTATAACTATAAGTCTATAACTATAGTCTATATTAAACTATTAGTATTTGTTAAATAGTTATAGACTTATATATTAGTATAGCTATATAATATATTAGACTATATAATAGTATTAATATTAGCCATTTACTATAGTTATATATTAGTATTGGTTATAGTGATTAGTATAACTATATTAGTATAACTATAACTATAGTCTATATTAAACTACTAGTATTAGTTAAATAGTTATAGACTTATATATTAGTATAGTTATATAATATGTTAGCCATTTAGTATAGTTATATATTAGTATTGGTTACAGTGATTTAGTATAACTATATTAGTATAACTATAACTATAGTCTATATTAAACTATTAGTATAACTCTTAATACTTAATAGTATTAGACAATTAGTAATACATTAAAGAATATATTAATACATTGATACTAAATAGTAAATATATATAGTTATAGGCTTATAGTGATTAGTTATTATGAATCATGATTGGTATAACTATATAATAGTATTAGTATAAAGTATTAGACTATTAGTACTCCACTTTAAGTCTATATATAAATTACTATATAAATCACTATAGTATTAGTTATAACTTATACGTATACTAAATCACTATAACTTATACTAATATATAATATAGTTATAATAAATCATTATAATATAGTATAACTAATATAACAACTAATATAACTATTAATATAACTATATAATAGTATTAGTATAAAGTATTAGACTATTGTCTATTAGTAATATAGTATAGCTATCTATTAGTAATATTAGTATAATTGTTTAAGTATAACTATAGTCTATACTTAATTATAATATAGTATAATTATATATTAGTTAGTAATAAGATTAGGTTAGATGAAAATTATATAATTAATTATATATATATAAATTATTTACATTCGGTCCGGTCCGGTCCGAAAAGACTTTGGACCGTGGACCGGACCGAATGAGTTTGGTCTTATAAAAATCAGACCAGACCGGACGAGTATGGGACCAATCTGGTTCAATTTTTCCGGACCAGACTGCCCGATACTTACCCCTACACAGGATTAATTTCTTGCGTAATTTCTAGCTAGTTTCCTGGTTCTGGTACGTACATACGTTAATGAAAAAAAAAAATCTGAATGCGGATCGGATATCCAACAACTGTGTACAGTAGCCTATCATCGTATTGCTTGACTTATAAAAGATACATGCCCGAAAATCAAACCACCGATCCGATGGCTTTTTTGCAGTACTCCCTTATTAAACTAATCGGACTCCGAAAGGGTTTTCCAAACCAACAAGTATTCGAAATATGGTAATGATTTCACTACTCTTTTCCTGCTTATATTATATTTGAAATTTTTTTCTTTTTTTTATCATTTTCTTTTAAGTATTTTTTTAACATCCTTAGTGATTAAAAAAAATTAAAAAAAATATAATTTTAATCACTTTCTTAATCATTAAATAAATTAAAAAATTAAAATATAAAAAAAAATAATAAATGAGTAGTAAAAGAATAATAATCCTATCATTTTCCTTCAAAATATTATACTTTTATTTGTTATCAATTAAAATACTATGAAACCCAACAAAATAAGACACGCCATTTCGTTTGGCACAGAAACATGCATATGTCTTCCATTAACTCCAATTCTACAACATTAAAACAATATTTTACATCTTAAAGTATTATCAAATCATTTCATAATATCAAATTAACAATTTGTTTTGATTATTATCAAATCGTGTGATTCAATTTGTGAAAATATTATAAAAAAAAATTAAATCGACAATTTGAATTTTCATAATAATGAAAATATTTATCTCACCCATTTTAATGTAATTTTCTTATCAATAAGGACTTATATTTTGTATTCAATCACAATTAAAAATAATAAGGATATAACCTCAAAGTTCAACTCCCCTTCTCCATTATAATTTCTACTTTATTTTAATTGCTTTCAATTTCTGTTTACACCTTGTCAAATTAAATCCAGAGACATCATAGATTATATATATTGGAAATCTTCAACAAAAGTGAATATATTTACAACAAAACTACGAATTTTAGGACAGCTGAAAGAATATTATGTTTCTTATGGGATATTAGTGCATTGGCTGGAGAGTGGGAAGAGGAAAATGCTTATTTATAAACCAAAACAGTAAAATAAGAGGTTGTGACTTGTAAGCGTGTCATAGACGGGGAGGGAGAGATAATTATCCGATTTGTTTGCTGGCATCTAACAAATTAGTGGACTTCCAAGCATTGTTATGAATACTGTATCGTACCGGCCGGTATGGCCGGTATTTTCCATACCGGCCACCGGACCGGTACAGGTATATGTTCCATATCGGCCGATACCGGCCGATATTTCAACCTTATTATTATTATTATTATTTTTTATATTTTCAAACTACAAGTTCATTTTTTGACTCCTAATTCAGATTAGGCTATTTATAATTTATATATCTATGTATTTATATATAATTTATTTATATATAGACTATTATTTTGAAATATAATTTATATATATAATTTATTCATATACTGAAATGTTATCCCGAAACGGTACACGAAATGGTACCAGTACCGAAATATTTCGTTCTAATAGCTCGACCGGTACGGCATCCGGTACGGTATTCAAAACATTGCTTCCAAGTTTCTTTTTGCCCTTTTTTTTTTTTTGTCGGTATTGAATGACCCGATGCAATATCCGACGAGATTTTTGTTTGCGCTCAGGATATCGGATCTGGGAAGTTGGAAGATCGGGCTTTCGACCCGTCAGCACCTTTTTGCTCTGTTTCTATGGATGAAATGATCCGATTCCTCAATCTTCTAGCATGTCTGCTTCCTTATAAGTCATCTACGTCTTTGTTTCCTAGCTCGTTTCATTATAAATAATGATGCCAAGGATGTTCCTTGCATGAGTTTGTGATTTCTAACAAAGCAAAACCAGATATCAACATGAACATTGCCTACCGTTCCACAGAAGTCTTTTCTGCTTATTTAACGTCGATGTCCGAACTCTTGTCTAAACCGTTAATTTTAGTTTAATTTTAGAGAGAAGAAATATATTGCGTGGGTCGCATGATATTATTGTATCATGTCCAAGCACTATTTTACAAGTACCTAACTTAAAAGCATGGAGATCTTTCAATTTCGTACAGGAGCTTCGGGTTTCACTTATTCTGAATACAATGGAAGCTTACCGACAGTTCATTTGAACCATATACATGGACCAAGGTAAGAAATTAAATGCAGCATATCATAATCTATTCTGATATTTCTATGTTCACTTGAAATTCTCAACCCAAAGCTTGAAAGAAAAAACAAATACTCATGAATTAACCAGCAGGGGATAATAAAATAAATGAAAGTCGATCTCGATTTAGACTAAATAATCATGAATTAAGGAAACATGCACCATAAGGTCCCAGAACTATTCACTCACAGTGTACTATTTACTAGATCCAATTAAGGTTTTGAAATATCTACGCCATCCATTTTGAGGAGACAACAACATATGTATATACACACACTTCATGAACGAGTACCCTCAATCAAACATATTTGAAAACTTAAGTTTAATCTTCAAACAAGAAAGCCAACCCGGCCATAGAATATAAAATTTTTTTAGCCATAATGAAATCCCACAAAAATAAATCTACAAACTAACGTGATTTGATATAGTATGTTAGATTATAAAGCAGATTTAACGTGGTTCGTGATTGTAGCACTCCTCATTATTCCAAAGGGATGGGGGCCAGCTTTCTGAGGGAGAGGTCTCGGGGGGATTATTGTTGGTCAATGTGAACATCCGTTGGACCGTCAAAGAACCAGTGCCACGGCGGATCCCGCTGGTGCCCACTTTCAATACCAGGGTTGGGTTCAGATTCTTGAGGCACGGTCACGGCTGGATTATTGTGGGCCATTCTGAGCATACAGTCTGTGAGGGGCTCAGAGTTAGGCTCTTGGAGGACTTGTACTTGGAGTGTAACGTTCTAGTGCCCAATTCCAAGCGCGAGATCCATGTTGGTGCCAGAGGAATCCGGTCTCTGCATACATACATGGAAATAATTAAGTATAATGATCAATATTGTCAACCTCCTTTCATAATTAAACAAATTAATAAAAATATATAATAAAGCAAATTAATTAAAGACAATATGACATACGCCTTGATCAGGCTCCCATGTGCTTAAAGAAGGCCCACCCATAGCCATTGAAGTATAATCATGATCTGTAGGTTCTCCACTGAGAGTGTAACTAGAGGAGTGTTCATTTTCCTTGGTAGGTGTCCTGAAAATTGATGATAGAATGAAAAACATGTAGATGCAGTAAGGGGGGCAAATAAGATCTGGATATTGTTATTAAAATTCTAGTTAATGAAAATCATATGACTTACTTATTCGTAAACATGTCCAACCAGTCCTTTCCACATATCAAAGCCTCTATGATATCACTATGGAGGCCATTAAAGGCTGGATCAATGATTTTCGTCATATCTCCAATTCCGAAATCAGAATCTGTTGACATTGGTATTCCCAAGATGTCAAGTGCCATCTTATTGAGAGTCGGAAATTCTTGACTATTGGTACGCCACCAATCCAAGATGTCAAACTCATCATTTACATCAATGCAAGGCTCTACTAAATATCGATTGAGTTCCTTTCTTGAGGCAACTTTGTTACCACAACATTTTTTCTCCCTCCAAGGCCTATTTAGCTCAACATAATGGCTAACATCACGATATGAGGTGAAGCTATTACCATTATTAGTAGCGACAGAACAAGATAATGCCTGCTTGCCAAATTCCTTTTCATAGTAGTCAAAAATAATATTTAAATCATTCATAATAGGTGCCAAGTATGTCTGAACTTTCGTACTACCATAGCATTCCGTGAATGCATGTGTCACGTATTCACATTTTTTCCTTGGGTCAAGAATGCTTGCAATTGCCAAAACCGTTCTACACTTGTCAAAATACTTGTCAAATGGTATTTTCATTTTAGTCACCATTATGCAAATATTTTGGTTTTTACTTTTTTCCAATTTAAGTAGTTTGACGTGAATGCTAAAAATCTGAGAAAAGTACATATTTACAGTAAGACATTTGCATCCTAAAAGATGACATGAATCATCATATAGTAGTTTCAAAATTTTTTATACGGCTGTTGCCGCATCCCATTCATTCATAGATGGGGCCACAAAGTCACGATATTTTGTTTTCAAATGAAAAAATAGTTTTTCCAAGTTTAGGGCTTTCTCAAGCACGAGTATAGCAGAATCCCATCTTAAAGAAACACTATAGTACTTGCCTTGAAAATGGTGTTGCTCTAGAATTTGATCAAAATTCAGTTCCGAATGTAGTCGTTCTTTGTCAATATATCTTGCAGCATTCCTTATCTTACCAAATATCCCACCCACCTCATTCCATCCATTCTGAAAAAGAAGGTTTAAAATATCTGTAGTGCAATGGATGTGGAAGAAATTTCCACAGAAAGGCAGCTGGCAAGCTCGCTTGTGAAGCCAAGTTTCCAATTTTTGAACCATTTTATCATTTGGGTGAGAATTTCTTAAAGTAATAGAGCACAATTTCTTGTCAATGTTCCACTCTTTAAGCAAACTTGTTACTCTTTCAAACAAAGTTCCCGCTGCAATATCACTGTCTTGATCTACTTTTTTCAAGGCAATAATCTTTTTCTTCAATATCATACCATATTCAAGAAATTGTAGGACGAAACAACAATACACATTCTTCTTACGATGGCATGTCCAAAACTGAATTATTAATTTGAAATGACAACAAAACGTACCAAGATACTTGTAAAGTTTCTCCTCTTTTTTGTAGACATGTAGAATATCAGCCTTTAAGATGTCTTGTGGCCCAAGTTTGAAACTAGGCTGTAAATTCCTCACGAATTTTTGCAAAAACTCGTGTTCAACCATATCCAATGGATATCCATGCTTAATTATCATTCTTGCCACATCCAAGCGACTCCTTTCATCATCGAACACAAAATCCCCACCAATGTCGGCTGTTTCAAGACGAGTACTCATCATTTTTTTGTGTGTTTCTCCATCTTTCAAACTTGGACAACTTTCTTTTTTTGGACAGCTTGAAAAGTGATTCTTCAGGTGTGTGGTCTCTTTTTTGTTGGACCCGTCAAATTCCCTATTACAATATTTACACACCACCTTTTCATTCCCGTCTTTTATACGCTTGTCGAAGTGGTTCCAGACATCAGATACCCACTTTCTTCTTTTATAAGATGAGGGTGCTGCATAAGTTTCCTCAGGTCTCTCATCGTGCATTTGTGAGCTAGTAAATGAAGGTGCTGAGACCCCTAAAGTTTCCATTTTGAGTACCGATCGACTTCCTATTAACAAATACACAAGTAATGGAAAATGACCTACATCATACATTTTGCAGTATCGTACCATATACTACCATAACTGAGTATAAATGGTTAGTCATGCAATTCTTAGAATAAAACGATAAATATAGGGGCAGGCCCATATTCGGGCTAGCTTGGAGGATGATCATGACCCTAAAATAAAACTACAATACATTATTTTATTATATTAATTAACTACAATACTACCAAAAAAAACTTACAACTTGAATTTTGTGCTCGAAAGTTCGCTAGGTTTGAGATAATTATATAGATATGATCACTTGTGTATAAAATATATTTAATAACTTAATATGAAATCAACTTTAACATTTTAAGCATAATGAATAAATCATTCAGTGCGTGATCATACAAATGTGAGTCAAGTTAGGAATAGGTTTTTCATCCAAGCTGAGTTAATGAAGGAAGCACATCGGGTGACTAAACATACGTTTCATGCTTGTTTGAGTAATAGCAATGAGATTCCCAAATATCATGCTAAGAATAGCCAGGATTTTCAGAAGAATATGCCATTCGTTTGTTGAGGAAAAAAAAAATTCATGCTGGTTGCCTAACTCGAAGATTGAAATAAAAATCGAAAATGAACGTCAAAATATTTGAACAAACACTACAAGAAAAAATGGCAATTGAGACAGATTATTTGCGGCTAGAATGACCAATTGGGACAAAATAGGCTCATTTTGGCAGCAAATAATCAATTTAGCAGCAAATAGCTGGCAGCAAATAAGCAGTTTTCTTGTAGTGAAACCGTTGTGTTTAGAAAATGAACTCAACTCAACTCATCTCAAATCAATTGTTGATGGAATCCACTACTTTTTCGATTTTTCATAAAAAAAAATTATACTCATCTTAACCTATTTCGTACATTTCAACCTAAAAAGTTAAACTCATATCACTTTAAAAAAAAAAATTAAACACATTTCAATAGAACTCATAAAATATTATTATTCATAATTCAACTCATCTCAATATCCAAACGCAGTTTTATCAAATTGCACAAATACATACCTGAAACTCACGGCAAGAAGAAAGCCTGAACTAAGAAGATGACTTGGAGAGATTGCTCAGGTCTCTGTACCTGATAGAAAGAGAAATATATGCAGCTGGCTAGCTGATCTGCCTCTGCTTCTGCTTCTGCTTCGGTTGGGGAATAAGATGAGCAACTTATATATAATATATATATATATATATATATATATATATATAATATAATATATATATATTGCAGGCAAGAAGGTAATAGATATTATTGAAAAAATAAAAAATAAAAAGAAATTCATGCTGGTTGACTAGCTCGAAGATTGAAATACAGAACTGGAAACGTACGCCCAAATATTTGAACAAACAAACTAATAGATCAAATTACACAATACATACCTGAAACCCACGTACAGCAAGAAGAAAGCCTAAGAACCAAGAAGATGACTTGAAGAGTTTGCTCAGTTCTCTGTCATTGATAGAAAGAGAAAATATAGGCAGCTAGCTAGCTGATCTGCCTCTGCTTCTGCTTCTGCTTGGGAATAAGAAGAGCAACTTATATATATTGCAGGCACGAAGGTTATTTCTAGCCCTTCTGGTGTGACTTTTTGACTTTTTAGCCCTATCCGGAGACTTTTCCCCCACTACCGCGTGCATGGGACTAATTTCTTGCGTAATTTCTGACTAGTTTGTTGGTTCTGGTACATACATACCTTAATGAAAAAAATAATCCGAATGCGGATCGGATATCCAACAACTTGTGTACAGTAACCTATCGGATGTTGACTATAATAGTATTGCTTGACCTATAAAAGGCGTACAGACCGAAAATCAAACCACCGATCTGATGGCTTTTTTGCACTTACTAATTAAACCAATCGGACTCCGAAAGGGTTTTCCAAACTAACACGCATTCGAAATATTATACTTTCATTTGTTATGAAATAAAATACTATGAAACCCAAAAAAATAAGACACGCCGTTTCGTTTGGCGTAGAAACATGCATATGTCGTCCATTAACTGCAATTCTGCAAAATTAAAACAATATTTTGTATCTTAAAGTATTATCAAATCATTTCATAATATCAAATTAACAATTTTTTATTATTATTATCAAATCGTGTGATTTTTTTTTTTTATGAAAATAGTCACATTTCATTAATGATCCGAAGTTACAATTGTTGATTGATTAGTACATGAAAAATTCAAACACTTTAAGCCAATCTACGCAACAGCCATGGGACTTCCCCACACACAAATTGCTTTGTGGCGGACATTGTCTTAACTTTTAAAACTTTCTCAGAACAGAGAAAGCGTTCTGTAAACCAGAACTTGGAGGTCCTCTCAATCATCCCAATAAGGATGAGTTAGGGACACAACTATGGATATTAAATTCAATAGCCTATTTCTACTACATTAATAACTAAAATAAACTGAAAAAGTTACAACTAAACACATTTACAACAAAAAGACCACAAGCACTGGTGAGACTCCGGACGACACGCCCACCGCAAGCATCGGCATCTCGAGCCCAGACTGATCGAGTACCCAGTTAAAGCACGAACCACAACAGCCCGGCCGTGGGATCACCAGACGTAACATTGCTCACCACTCTCGAACAGCTCTTGCCCTGGATTACATCCAATCCAAAAGCTCCGCACCTCACTCGGGTCAACAAAACAACAACAAACCAAAGAAACTAAACAAAACGAAATACTGGAAAGAAAAAAAAAACACTGAAACGGTAAAGCCAAAATCAAAAAACGGATGAAAAGTGCACAAGAGTTGGCAGTGTTGTGTGCGGATACTGTTCACACTGGGAGGAAAACCGTCAATCAAACTTTGAAGTCCCGGAGTCAGAGGTTCCACCGAAGCCGAGCGTGACGTCGGCAAAGGCCTCCTAGGTGGTGCGTGATGGCCACGCGCCGGCTAGATCCGGAGCTTCGTCCCGCGCGTGCGGGCTACGCGCCACTCCGATAGACGCCGGATTTGGTAGACTTGAAGATCGGCAGCTGGGCATCATGCCGGTGAGGGGCGTGTAGACGACGGCCGGAACGACTCGAACGGCAATCCTCCCTTATTTGACTTGACACAAACAAAAACTAAACAACAAAAAAATAACACGAAAATAAACTAGACAGAGGGGAGGGGGGAGGAACCGAAGCTCCCTCCCCCTCACGTTAGATCTGGAGTTTGGAAAGTTTTAGAGAGAATGGATAGGATTTCACTCGAGAGAGAGAAAGGAGAGGTATCAAATCGTGTGATTTAATTTGTGAAAATATTATAAAACAATTTAATCGACAATTTTAATTTTCATAATGATGAAAATATTTATCTCACCCATTTCAATGTAATTTTCTTATCAATAAGGACTTATATTTTGTATTCAATCACAATTAAAAATAATAAGGATATAACCACAAAGTTCTACTCCTCTTCTCCATTATAATTTCTACTTTATTTTAATTGCTTTCAATTTCTGTATACACCTTGTCAAATTAAATCCAGAGACATCCTAGATTTTATATATCGGAAATCTTCAACAAAATTGAATATATTTACAATCAGATGGCACTTGTTATGGGAGGAGATCCCATGCAAAACTACGAATTTTAGGACAGCTGAAAGAATACTATGTTTCTTATGGGATATTGGTGCATTGGCTGCAGAGTGGGAAGAGGAAAATGCATATTTATAAACCAAAACAGTAAAATAAGAGGTTGTGACTTGTAAGCGTGTCATAGACGGGGAGGGAGAGACAATTATCCGATTTGTATGCTTGCATCTAACAAAGTGAGACTTTCGAGTTCCATTTTGCCTTTTTTTTTTTTTTTTGTCGGTATTGAATGACCCGATGCAATATCCGAAGACATTTTGCACTGTTTATATGGCGGTTTCTCAAACTTGTAGCCTGCCTGCTTACTTACAAGGCATTCACGTCTTTGTTTCCTCGTTGCATTATAAATGAAGGCCGTGCCAAGGATTTTCTTTGCATGAGTTTGTCATATTCCTAACAAAGCAAACCCAGATATCAACATGATGAACATTGCCTGCCGTTCCAAAGAAGTCCTTTTTGCTTTCTTAGCGTCAATGGCCGAACTCTTACCTCAACCATTAGATCTACCTGCAGAAACACCCAACCTAGAGTGGCAGAACGTAATCATGTCGTTTTGCTTCACATCAGCCATTGCAATAGCACTCCAATCCCAGCAAAATCACTCGAAATTTCCTCCATCCCTTTATCTGCTTTGTTTCGCTATGTTACTCATTTTCTCTGCCCTCTTTGTTGCCAAATTCATTAGCTCAAAGTTTCCCACCGCAGCCCGAGCACTGGAGTTACTTGCACTCTTCGTCGCCGCCGCTGCATTCTTCCTTGCCATAGCCATTCCCCTGCCACAGCCCCTCAAGTTCGCCACTTGGGCTATCTGTGCAGTCTCATTGCTCACTATTATCATCTGCAATATCTTGTAAGTGTGTGTGTATACATGTATTATCTCTTGTTGTTGTACGAATCAAATGAAATGCTTGTATGATTATTTGAGAGAGAGAGAGAGAAAGCAGTTATGATAGTTGAAATCTGTTGCAGTCGTAGTGTGTGTTTTAGGTAATTATGTGAGCCAGACATGTTAAAGTACCGATGGAGTATTCCGGTTTTATATATATTATTATATATGAAGGCATTATCTGTTATTGTTTCCAACAATATCCATGTGTAAATAATATAATTGCTACTTTAAGAAATCTCTCTCCCTCTCTCTGAGAATGACGCACGATTTCCAGAAGTTTTACTCACAATGAACTTCTTGTGGTATATCATATGAGTTTAACTTCACACAAGACTATCCAATTTTCTTCAAATAACAGACACCAATAATAACATGCCACGTAGAGCCCACAAAGGCTTAATGACGCCGGATAGGATAACGATTATCCTGCAGGCTAGTTCCAACAGATGATTCACAGGAGAAAATTCGTCCAAAACCAGAGAGAAAAGTCTCTAGGGTTTAACGGAATATTATAAAATCCAACCAAATCATCCAAATCAGTCCACAAGCCGGACTGTTATAGCCAAAAGTCGTGTTTATCCGAATTTTGCCAAAAATAGCAAATCTCGGAAATCACTCTAAATTGAAATTCAAAATAAAATAAGCAATCTGCAAAAAATCCGGCCCAAATCGGATTTAAAACGACTTCCTAACTGACAAGCGAAAAATTACCATAAATAGTAAAAAATAACTAAAACTAGTGATTCGGAGGGTAAAACAGCAGAATTTGAGGTCGAAAAAAAGGCATATGGAGCCATGCTCATGTGGATAGCGTGCGCGTCGAAAGGAACTTTCCAAATTGGGGTCTTATGTGCGATTCCGACACCCGTAACCAAAGTTATGACCAAAAGAAACACACTCAAAATAGCCCCAATGAGGAACATATCACAATCAATTCCTGCCTTTGCGCTGATCTGCCAACTCATGGTATCTCAGCGCCATTAAGGTGCAATCTGACAGCTCAGCATCATCTGTCTCGGATCCCCCTGCATCACTTAAACATGCGTTGCATTTCAGAGGAACACCGAAAGCCCCTCTCTCTCTCTCTCTCTCTCTCTCTCCTCCATGAAAGGACCTTGACCGAAACCCTCCCCCTCTCTCTCTCTCTCCCCTCTTTGAGCTAGTATGTGCTTTCAAATGTAAAATTTTAAAGAACAGAGAGTGATTATTCAGCTGCGAGATTTTTTTTCTCAAAGCAACGATTGATTGAAGAACTTTCTGATTTTTTTAATCTTTACTTCTATAAGGAAAGCAAGAACAGAGCAGTTTTTCCATGCCCGTTCTAAAATTTCCGGGGCCATTGCACAAGCTGACCATTTAGTTGTACGAGTAGGCCGATCTTACAACTTCATCATAATCCCCCTTTACATCCTAGTCTCTCTCTCTTTCGACCGAAACCAGCCCACTCAAGATTCAGACTAGTTGCACGTAAACCTCCCTTCCTCCCTCCTCCATGATGCGGGAATTTTAATACATACCATGTCTGAACAAGAAGAATGGCAGCAGTGGGTTGCGTCGAAGGTATGGAGCTCGCTGGTCTGGATCTACACGAAGAGGATTCGCCGGTCTGGTCTGGGCGGCAGTAGTTGCGCCGGAGGTCTGGACCTCTCAGTGGTTCACTGGTTCTTCCAAACGTTGTTGTGTATTCGATGGGTTTCAGGGTTAGTTGGGTTCTACTATAGTGTGGTGCAGTACATGATGGATAGTTGTATTTTTCTAATGTGTCACAATTTAATTGGCTTCGGACAAAGCCCATATATAGGATGGACCTGCGAACTCATACCATATAGGGTTTTACTATTCATCCTCTCCACACTCCACACTCCATATTTTTTAATATTTTTTAAAATTTTTTTTAATTTAATTTTTAAAACTATTTATAATTTTTTATTCACTATTCATATAAAAATATATTTGATAAAAAAAATTAAAAAAAAAAGTGGAGTGTGGAGTGTGGTGTGAATAGTGGAGGTTGAATAGATTTTTTCTACCATATATGTTTAGAAGTGAAAAAAACAAAAAGTTTTGCTATACAACCTCTCCACACTCTACTATTTTTTTAAATTTTTATTATTTTTTAATAATTTTTTAAAATTTTTTTTGAGTTTTTTCTTTTTAAATTTTTTATTCATTATTTATATAATAAATATTTAAAAAAATAAAAAAAAATGTGAAGTGGTGAGAAGTTAAAAAGATTTATTAAAAACAAATACAGTACTGCAAGTGTTAGCGTGGGAAAAAAAAAACCATTTTATGGGAACTGCTCATAAGATAAAGTAAAAAGGCTTCCGATTATTATGTTCCAGATCAGAAAGAATTCCTAAAAAAGAAAAAAAACAGTTTTCTTTCCTTCGCCGCTAGAGTCAAGCTTCGCGAAGCTTCTCGGTATTGGGATTTCGTTGACTAATTTCCAACAATTTTGAAGCTCATTATTGTTTGGTTGTTCAGTTAAATCTATTTCAAACCAATCATTAAAAATATTAATTAATTTTTAAAATTTTTTATAAAAATATTAAATTCATCTCAATATATTTCATATATTTAAATACATATTTCAATCTATTCACATTCAAATATATTTGAATAAAATCTATAAAAATATTACTATTTATAGATCAATTCAAAATTTTAAATTATCTAAAATTACGTCAACATCCCAACGTAGCTTAAGGGTAGATTTGAATAGTGAGATGAGAATTTTTTTATTTTAGATGAAAGTTTAAAATATTATTTTTTAATATTATTATTATTTTAGGATTTGAAAAAATTAAATTGAGAATTAAAAAAATTAAATTGGTTATTATATTTTATTTAAGAATTTAAAAATATTGTAATTATGAGATAAGAGAAGAATTTTGTAACTCATCCCACTTTTCAAGTATACCCTTAGACTGCATTTGGATGTTGAACTGAACTCAGCTAGGTTGAGTTCTTTATTAATAGTAATGAGTTGAGTAGTGAAGAGAATTATGTGGAACTCATCTAAACTGAGTTTAAAGTGTATTTGGATATTAATATGAATTTAGTACTTTTTATGAGAAATTAAAAAAGATTGTGAGTCATACGTATAAAAATGTTTTAAATTGAAAAATGTTGTGGGTCTCACGTGTAAGAAGGTTTTGAGTTAAAATAAGTTTACTAATTTGATAATTGAATATTTAAATGTTAAACTCAGTTTAAAATTATACTGAATTCAACTGAGTAACCAAACGAAGCCGTCTTTGAGATGATAGATGAGAAATTAGTAATAATTGGGGATAACATGTCGTAGATTCAGCGGAACTATGTTGTAGAAACAAAATTTGCTTCATTGACGTTATAAAATATTATTTTATAAAATTCAAACAACCAATCTTGAAACTATACGAGATTAAAAAAAAAAAAAAACTCATCGAATATTTTGATAATTTTCGTAAACAAAATAATAATCAGCAACTACGTACTTTTCTAAAATCATCCTAAACAAATTCGGATGATCAAAATCTAATCTCTTTAAGAGTAAAACTGTTAGTCTAAACATCAAAATTACAAATCTTGGCTGAACAATATTAAGCCTTGATCGAGCAATTTTTTGTTTTTTAAATCTTAATTGAGCTCATGTCAACTGAACTTTCATATTTGACTATTTTTTTCTCTAACTAAATTTTAAGAGCCCGTTTAAATATTAATAATATATCAAAATATCTATAAATAATAAGAAAGTAGTTCGTTAATAGTAATAAAATAATATAACACTATATAATAGTAATGTAATAATAAATAATAATTTTAAAATATCTAAATTTTCCAATCGTAATGTTATTCTCATGTCTTCCTTAATCGTGCTTTTGAAAAACACGTCATGGCCCGGCATCACTGTATGCTTATTCATCTGTCGTTTTTCTCTTTAAATAATAATAATAATAGAGACTTTTGATCCTTACCACACATGTTCTTGATACATTTTCATTAACAGTAGAATGACTCGTTTTTTTTACCGTCATTTTGGTATTGCCAGTAACGCGCGTTATAATTTGATCATCCACGAAAGTCCGACCGAGTTAAATATTCCGAGGGAGAAACGCTCAGATTTACAGCCATTTGCATGCAACTATTCCTTTATCTATTTTTCACATAATCAAAAGGAAAAACAAAGATTCCCTTTTCTATTTTTCACATAAAATTATAATCGGAGTTATTTAATTTTGCATTCTAGTGATCCCTAGCTATCAAATGACGCTCTATTCAGTAGAGATTAAGTTCCATTTAAATAGTGAGATGGGATAAAAAAATTTAAAATGAAATAGAAATGTATTTTTTTACTATTTATTATACGGACAACTTATACAGACTAGAAAATGGACCCTCACAGCTTTGTTAGTATTTATTATACGCTTACAGCTAAGGGTAAAAGGGAAAGTAATACAAATATAATTATTTTTACAAATTTTATACCTATTTAAAAATATATTTTAAATGAGTGGTATTTTTATAAAATAAATAATATTATTTTATAAGAAATACTATTAATTCAAATTATAATTTTATAAAACATTATAAAAATAATTGTACGGAAATATTATTGATAGCAAAATCATAAAATTAAATGAGATTTATTATATATCAGTTACTATTTACTCTCACATCGTATATTTATGATTTTTTTTTTAAAAATGTAAAGATATTTTTTATAGTGTATGGGATATTTCTTATAAAATATGAAATGTGAATTGATAAATAGTAATTGTTAAATAATGATTAATAAAAAAATATTTAAATTAAATAAATTGGTGAACATGAACCCACCCGAGTTTAATATATGAAAAATGTTAGTTTCACAAGAGTTTTTTATCGAAAACATCCACAGAATGACTTGGATGTTGCCAGGTGGATTTAAAAATGAAATAACCACAAGAATGCTCTTTCCATCTCGTACAAAGCCATTACGTAGAGGGTTAAAAGAGTCTTTGATGGGGAAGTGTGTCTGTGAACGCAAGATGACGGGCTGGTGATGAGATGTGATCCACCAAAAAGGTAAAAAATATTAAATTTAATGACTACAAACTATTTCACATCTTTTTTGTCTAAGTTAACTATTTCACATCTTGTTCCGTCTACTATTTTGTTGCCTTTTGAGAATGAATGGACAATTTCAAATTGTTGTATATCTTCACATGACAGCTTCAGCTTCATTTTTTACAAGATATATTGTAATCGCATTCCATCATAAAATCATGCATTACATGATATTGGATTAATTCAATTAGTACAAAAATGTATTACAAGAAATTGCATTAAGTCTATTACAAGAAGTACATTTATATATTACATTACAATAACTTAATAGACCAAAACACCACCACTTACTCCAATAATTTTCACCAAAATTGTACTCCAATAATTTCTACCAAAACATACTTCAATAATTGCGTCCGTGCACAATCATTTCTACAAAAGCATTCCTACTAATCATCACCATTTATACTTATCCTAATAATCATCATGATCCGAGAGATGCAATTAAGATGGTTGGACCTAAAAAAACAAAACTTAGTAAGAACAACAATAAAAAATTAAAAAACAACATTAGTGTCTCACGTTGACACTATCTGCCATGGAGGAGCAGTCGCTCCAATATCCAAATAATTTGTTGTATATACTTGCCCATGTGTATACTATATGCATACAAAAAAATGTTGTATCAAAACTAACAAAATGTAATATCATAATATGTCCAAGGAGTAGTGTTACAAACTTTTTTTATTTTTTATTTTTGCGAAAGTTTACCTGTGCAGGAGCAGCAGTCGCTCTAATTCCTAAATAATCTGTTGTGTATACTTATCCGTGTGTATACTATAGGCATAAAAAAAATATTGTGTTAAAACCAACAAAATGTAATAGTGTTACAAACTTTATTTTTTATATCCTATGAAAATTTACTTGAGAAGAAGGAGCAGTCAAAGGAGTAGAAAAAAATTATGGTGCATGTGTCCAAACTTCATTTGTTATATCTTGTAATAATATATAATAGCATTATCCACATACACAAGATCAAAATATGGATAAAATATACAAATTGCTCTGACAACAAAAAACCACAAAAGGAAGTACCTGGGTTTGAGGAGATACATATTGTGTGCCGCTCACATTGCATTGATCTGCTATTTGACTACTCTGCTCTCCAGGAAAAGACATATAAGATTGTCTCGTTAAATAATCAAGAAAGCTAATTGTTTTTCAATAATAAAAAATTAAAAAAAAATTATGAAAGAGGAACCTCAACAGGGTCGCATCGCAATCTCCTTCTTGTACTAGCTTTCTTAAGAACTTTCTCAACAGGGTGCGTTTTCCTCCTTGATAGTGGTCTTCCCTTACTCCGAGCTACCAATGGACTAAGAACTATATTTTTCTTGCCTTTCATGGAAGTAGGTGGATCAATTGGTTTGCTAGTACACTGAGAATTGATGTCAGGTTACTATAGCTTTAACTACTCTAGTCGACTGATCAGTTTCATACAACTGCTCTCGGCCTTTGAAGCATTCGAACACAGTTCATAGAAGAGTTATTAGATCCTATCGTACCTTTGTCCATCGTGGTTGTTACTCGACTCATAACTATTTTTTACAAAGGTGTATTTTCACTTTATATCCTTCCTGCACCAATCCAAGATGTATTTTAATGGTACTGTACTCTTGCCTAGCTGAGCCAAGATATGAAGAGCGTGTCTTCATAATATGCCCCTAAACTCAAATAACTTACAACTGCATTTAACATCCAGGGGATGTTGATCAACCAAAATACTGTAGTTTGCATGTTTTATTAAGTTATGACTCACTCGAACCTCATTGGTAACTATGTACGTGCATCTTACACCCACGCATTCCAAATATGAGGTAGTCAAATATAAAAATCCTTGAAATTCATCTTGTACTTCTTTGAACTTGGCAATTGTGTATGCTTTTTGAAACTGCTCCTCAAGAGGATAGTGACTGAAGCAAGGAATCATAGTATTAAATGAATTGAAGTCAGCAATGGCTTCATTCTCCACCTTCCTCCTAAGAGCTATATCATACTGATCAACAAATTGCTTCAAAGTGGTCTTTAATTTAACGTAGTCATTGAAAAATGCATTCATGCCTTCACTCTGTTGTGTAATTGACAGTCCAGCCCAAAATATATCTCTAACATAGGTCGGCACCCAAAAATATCGGTCGCTATATAATGATCTCAACCATACATTCTCATGCAAATCATACGTATCGAGCAAATCAGACCAACGCTCTTTAAATTCATGCTCACTTAAGAAGTCATTCACGCATTTCTGTAGTGCACTCTTAATCTCATCATATAGAAAATGTGATCTAAATTTCTCAAAAAAAATTTTCATTATGTACCACAAGCAAAAGCGATACTTAGACGTTGGAAATACCCTAACAATTGCAATTTGCATTTCTTTGTCTTAGTATGTGATGATTGCATTTGGTGGTTAGTTCTTCATACACTTCAATCATGACTTAAAGAACCACTCAAAGATATATGCATCCTCATTGGATATCAATCCACACCCGAATAAGATTAACTGACCATGGTGGTTCACACCCACAAACGGTGCAAAGGGCATCTTGTAGGCATTAGTCAGGTATGTTGTGTCAAATATAATCGCATTCCAAATTATTCATATATAGCTCTATTTCGGGTATCTGCTTAAAACACATTCTTTAATCTCATATCATGGTCCACGTCTATGCAAAAATAAAAATCTGAATTTTTTTTTTTTTTGCATTTCTTGGAAGTAGTTACATAGAGCTTCAACACTTCCAATCCCAAGACGAAGTTGTTTTGATTTGTCGATATAGTTTCGACACTCATTCTCCCTGAATGATAGTTTATCGTAACCCCCCACCTCAACAACTAGAGACTTGAAATTTTTTGACATTCGTATTCCAGTCTCGTCACTTATTTCAAGTCTTTTAGCTACACGAGTATCAACCTTCTTAAAGCATTTGAAATGTTTTGCCTTTCCTGGACTACAAATATATGTGTGCTCCAAGTTTACTTTAGTTAGGGTATATCCGCCTTCATCATTCATCGTCACATTAATCCTAACCATACACCCTATTTTCTCCATTTGTCTTGGCTTGAGAACAATGGCAACCTTACTCTTTGATGTGCCTTCCCTCACACATACTAAGGTAAACCATCTGATATTACCATCATCATCCTGTTTATAATTCTGTTTACATACCACAAATCCCTCCTGCTTACCGTACTTCATATAGTAAGATAAAACTTTTTCTGTAGATGAAAATGTCATTCCAACCTTAGGTTCATCGACTATTTCAGCACATTCTTGCTCATTATCAACTTCTACCTCGTCATACTCATTATCTGCATGTTCCGTATCAGAATCCATTGCAACTCTAGTGTTTGAATATCTAAGACTATCCAACTAGATTCAAATCAAGATATTAACTTGTATATTGAAAGAAATCATATACAATCATTGAAATCATATATAATCAAAGGGATTTGAAAGAAAAATGTATGATTTGTTTTTGTTGTAATTATTGACAATGGATTTTATATTGAAAACAATACACTCAAGGAGGCATTTTTACCAATCAATTAGAGTATTTTAAGAAAGGTACTGAAACCATGAAAAGGAAAAAAAGTCATACAAACTAGCTATGGTCAATTTCTTTTGTTTGACAAATTACAATTGTGACCATTGCATCACATTTGAATAGTGGTAGAATTGAGAAGTCCACTTCGTATGCACAAAAAGTGGGCAAACAAACAAAAAATTGGACCAAATTTTTGAAGTTCATTATTAATGTTTTTTTTATTAGTTTAACTACAAAGCCAAAAAACAACAAAATATTTACAAATTAAATAACCTGAACGAGTTTTAAAGTTCATTATTAATGCTTGTGAATATTTATATAAAAGAAATTGTCCCTTTTTTTAATTTAATTCGTAGTGAGTTTGTATAACAGATTTTATGTTTCTGAGCACTTAATTTTTCATAGCATTTGTAAATAAAAATCCTAACATTTGAGTAAAAATAGAGAAAAAAGATAAAGGAAAAACTACCGCTTGAAAAAATGATGAAGGAAAAGCCTGCAGAAGGTGGACTTAGACTGAAACCAGAGTTGGTGCCGAAAATAGAGGGAGAAAGCTCGACTCGCACCTGTAAGTTGCAGCAATTCAGTGAGAGTAAGAGGAGAGGGACAATGGCATGTAGAATTAATTAGGTCAGTTTAAATTCAGTGAGAGTGAGAGTGGAGGGACAATGGTAGGTAGAATTAATTGGGTCTTTTGATTTTTTTTTTTTTTTCAAATTTTTATTTAAGCACGTGGCATGCTTGGGTGTGTTTAATTTTGCTTTTACTTTTACTTTTAAGTCACGTGGGTCTGTTTAAATTTTGCTTTTATTTTTGTTTTTTATTTAATTTAAGTCACGTCACGTGGGTCTGTTTAAATTTTACTTTTGTTTTTGTTTTTTTTTGTTTTAATTTAAGTCACGTCACATGGGTCTGTTTAAATTTTACTTTTATTTTTGTTTTTATTTTTTAATTTAAGTCACGTGGCATGCCAGCTGAGACTTAGGCTATGTTTGGGTAACCAACACTTCTCAACACTTTTCAAGTATTTTTGTACGGATGAGGAGATTCCATATATTAAACACAATGTTGAATACTTCTAAATAGTTTTCGACACTTATCTGCCAATAGTGTTTCACTATGAGCCGAGAGTTCACTACGATCGTGTGAATGCCAGTGTATGATGGAGAGGGAGAGAGAAGTTCGTGGTGGCTAGATCTGCGAGAAGTGGGGGCGGTGCACGGCAGTGCCGGGTTGGGCTGAAGGAGAATCGGACGAGGGGAGATCGGGCCAGAGGAGAGAGAGAGAGAGAGAGAGAGAGAGAAAGTGAGAAAAGAAAAAAATAATATTTACACTATAATATTTATCACTATTATATATAAATAAAAAATAAAATTACTATAATATTTATCATTATTATATATAAAAAATATTAAAATCACTATAATATTTATCACTATTGTATATAAAAATTAATAAAATCACTATAATATTTATCAATATTATATATAAATAAAATTATCATTTCATCATCATTAAAAAAAATAATCATTGATAGAACTTATACTTTTTCAACTACCTATCTAAAAGTCAACAACTCAACAGATTTTATATCTCTAAACAACTTAAAATACTCTTAATGAGATCTATAAATCTATTCTAATCTCTATTTATATATTTTTGTCTCTTTACTGACCCAAGGAGACAAAAACATAAAAAATTTAAAATTGATTGTCACCTATCAAATAATCAACCAACAGTACCCTTTGGCCTTTCCCATAGCTTGCGACTCCTGTCAGAGCATCACTTCTTGACCAACATTTTTGTTTGTCCGAATAGTTAGCTATCCGTCGGTCCGAATAGCCGGTCAATATATATATATATATATATAGAAAAATTAATATAAAAATTAAATTAAATTAAATTTATAAAATTAAAGTGAAGTGATTTTTTAAATATTTTATATATAATTAATGAATATTAAATAATTTTATTATGAATAATGATAATCTTTTAGATGAAAAATATATAATTAATTTATACCATTATTATATAAAATAATATTATATATACAAGTTCCATCGATCTTCGTTCGGTTCAGTAAAAAATAAATAGACCTCCAGGCCGACTAATAAATCAATAAGACCTAAGGTAAAAAAATAAAAAATAAAAAAATCAGTTAGCCTTAAGAGTATCTACATTAGTTTGGCCAAAATGAAAAAGTTAGATAAATTTATGATTATTGATGTTAAAAATATCTCATATTAGATTGACCAAATTTAAAATAAGACAGATTTTTGCTACAGTAGTTGGCCAAAAATAGAAAACTACTATTGATTCAGCAAATATTAAAATACTAATTTCTCACTCCAAGCAAACATTAAAATATTAGTTTATCACTCCAATAAAAATACTATTTAGTTTGTAATTAAGAAATATAGATAGAATTTTAGATGGATTTAATCAAATATTTTTTACTATTAGCATTAAATGACTTTTGAAAATATGATTTTTTTAATATTAATTTAATTAAAATATAATTTTTTTCTTAATAAGTATATAGTATAGAGATGTTGGGTAGAAGAACTAAATTAGTTTAGTAGGAATAAAATAAAATTAAAATTAAAATATGTGTGGTATACGGTGTAGGATAATCTGTAGCAAAACTCTTATAAGAAACCTCTCTTAAAACACTAGTAGTGAGATAAACATAGTTAAATTTTAGCCAAAATTTAACCAAATTGCTTAAAAACCACCTACATCAAACTGACCAAATGCACAGAAAATTTGACCAGACCCTTTTTTACTAGCCAAATAATTTTTTATCCATAAAAAATTGATTCCCACCTGTGACCTTTAAATTTATTACAGCTCACTTCCTTATATTAAACTTTTTAGTATGCCTTGATTTACAGTAATAAAACTTTGGTTTCTCATGCCAAGTGTTGATTTCAATGTGAAATACGTCAACATTGATTTCAAGATACGACCGTTGGAAAAATTATATCCGTTGGACTTATATGAACGTAAGAAAATTAATGTATACTTTTTTAATAATGAATAAATATTTCAATTACAATTAGAATTCAAATAAATAAAATTGTCAAAATTAATATTTTAATAGAATAATAATAGATTTAGAAAGTTGTTATTTGGTGTTGTTGATGTGACGCCTCGACTCTCACGTACAGAAACACGAGAATCATGACGTCGAGATGATGACAATACAGGTTACGTATTCCAATGATAAGTGTCAAGTGTGTGTACATACAGAAAATATATAACAAAAAATAGTAGCGGATAATTTAAAAGCTAGTCATCTAAATACCATAATTTTAAATACAAAAAAATAAAAATAGTACAGAAATGAGTTATACAGCTATCCCAAAAATATAATACAAAGAGCAAAATACATAATGAATAGGAAAATAAATCTCAATACACGAGAGCAACCCCAGATCATTCCTCTGGCGGAGCCAGAGCCTCAGGCTCGACGTTGTCATCTGCATCAAAGTGTACGGTTCTATAAAACGAAACCGCAAGGTGTCGAATACCGTGAGATTGTGAATCTCAGTAAGCAATCACCCAAACAAATCAAGAGATAAAAATACATTAATGCATCTAACAAATATTTGTACACATGATGAAACACAAATGTGACCCAAAACTCTCATTTTTTTCGAAAATGACTATTTTCCAATGCACGTCAAAAATTCCATTTGACCCAAAACACATCATGAATAATATCCGTCATTTTACCAGAAAATGGCCCAAGCATAAACCAACCATTTTTCTAGAAAATGGTGCTTGTAGCCATTAAATCATAAACTGTCATTTTTTCAGAAAATGTCCCAACATAATCATTTATTTGACACTATAAGCGGGAATCATAAGCGGGACTTTACCACCATCCCTACCTCATGCACTGTAGGCGAGAATTACAGGCAGAACTACCACTATCCCTACAGCTCGCGCTGTAGGCAAGAATCGCAGGCGAGACTACCACCCTCCCTACCGCATGGACCGTCAGTAGGACTCTACCACCATCCATGCTTACTACCATCCCTACAGTTCTTTTCCACACAAAGGGTACTATCAGAGTACTATAGGCGAGACTCTACCACCATCCCTACAGTTTGCACTGTAGACGGGAATCGCAGACATGACTCTACCATCGTCCCTACTTACTACAATTCCTACAATCTCTTTTTTCCTTTCTCTCAAACAGTTCAATCCATTCATTTCAAACATACCCAAAATCATCTCTCACATGAAAACCCAATTTTCATTCGCAACACATGAGCATGCATGAAATGATGCAATAAATGTCATGATGCCAAACACAACATAAATGCACGCAAGTATAATTCAATTAAATAAACAACTCATTCTCATATCCAACCAACCCCCATACTTCTCGGATTCAATGTCTGGCACAACCAACAAGACTGCAGAAGATTTGTTAGTACAAAAATATATTTAAATCTCAAGAAAATTTTTTGAAAAATTACTTACAATGCTAAAATATAATTTTCGAATAATCAAAGAGGTGCAAGAGGTGGCAGCACAACAATGTAACAGTGCCAAATGGACAAGGGCCATGGGTCTCAAAAATCCAACTTTTGAATGGAGACAAACGAAGACTTGAGATAACTAGGGAAGGGCCTATGGGTGTTGGTGAAGCTACTGGTGGTGGTGGTTGGTCGTGGGTGGCGGTTAGAGGCTAAAACACCCAAATAAAAAATGGGGATGAAGAGGCTTCAAGGGTGGCAGATTGGGGGTTGAGGAATGGTAAGTTAGGTAGTTGGGAGGCCACTGGTACTGTGGTGAAAAGATGGTAGCCAATGGTGGCGGCGCTAGAGCACAAAAACCCTGCGGCTTGCAGTCGTGCGTGGGGGCTAACGATGGCATGGGCTAGGCTGAAAATGGATGGGGATGGTTGCAGGCCGAAGGGGAAGAAAATGGGAGGAGCGGTGGAAGCCACGGAAGGCACACGGCGATGCATTGGGCGGATGAAAAAACGGACGAGGGAGAGAGGAGGGGGGTGTCGCGTGCAGGAGGAAAGAAGAAGAAAAAGAAAGAGAAGAAGGAAAAGAAAAAGAGGGAAAAAGAAAAAGAAAAAAAAAAGAAAAAGAAAAAGTGAAAGAAATAAATGAGGTCCAATTCTCACAACTTGGGTCACAAAATTGATCCAATGAAAAGAATTTCAAAATAGTAAGTTGAATAAAATAATTTAAATGCAGTGACTAGTTAAAATAAAATAATAATAAAAATCCAACAATATAATAATTTTAAAGTCCAACATTAAACTAATTTAAAGTAAAGAGCAATTTAAATGTAAAATAATAATTAATAGCAAGAAAGCACATCATAATAAATTTTATAACTTAAAAAATTATAAAATAAATCTAGCGAGAAATATGATAAATTTAAAATAAGAGAACTAATATTTAAAATAATTAAAATAATCATTCAATTAAAATACACTAACATACGATATATCATAGTTGAAAAGTATCTAACTAAATCTATAAAAGCAAATTGAGTTGGGTTAGGCTACCGCCCAGTTTTGGCTGCTGGGGCCGGGCGGCCTAGCACAAATGTGAGTTTTATTTTTTTTCTTATTTTTTTCATTATTTTTAACATATTTAAATATTTTAAAAAATAAAATAATACATCAATATATTAAAAATTACTTTTTTAATTATTAAATAAAAAAATTAAATCCATAAACAATTAAAATAAATAGATCAAATAAAAGGACAAACTCACATTTTCCAAACAAATTTTCTAATTAAAATTTAACTATTTCACTACCGGTGCTCTTTTATCATGATCTCATTCTCCAAGACGTACATTCTCTGCATCATGTTATGTGTGGTGCCCCCGACTTTCATGTACGGACCAGTACGGAAATTGAGACACCTGAGATGATAACAACCGGTCACGCATCCCAACGACAAGTGTTAGTGTGTGCAACAAATAAACAGTGCACAAATAAAAACACAGCGGAAGGTAATAAAGTCTACTAGTACCAGAATTTTAATTAATACAAAAATCCAAAATACCAAATACCTTAAAAACAAAGCCAAGTCCCAGAAAATAAAATACAAGTCTAAAATTAAAAGCTACAACTCGAGTGATCCCAGATCACTCCTCCGGCGGAGCCAGATCCTCAGGCTTGGCATCTGCATCATCAACAAAGTCTGCAGTACCATGAAATGGTACCGCAGGTAAGTTATAACCTAACCAAGTTCAGAGATATAACCATATCTAAACAACTAACCATGCATGCCCATGATGCAAATGAAATAGTGCAACGACGCCAAAAATCTCATTGGCTCAAAAATCATTTCCAGTAAAACAATTTCCACCATTTTTCCAGAAAATGGCACACAAAAATCATTATCCATCATTTTCCCAGAAAATGATACACAAAAACAACTCACGCTATTTTCCCAGAAAACAGCTCTTTTTCCATTTATCCAATTAACCATATGCACCATGGCCTCTCCTACGGACCATCCGCACGTTCTGACTACTTTACGAGCGATGCCCAGTTCCGCACCCAGTGCGTTCGTGGCCAGGTCATCCTCTAGCCCCCGCCAGCAGAAGGGCCACGGAGTCGGCACGTCCAACGTCCGATCCTGTTATCGCCCGGCGACAACCCAGGGGACGTCACTCAGTATCTCACGCTCCCGAGTGACCAGAGGAGCTCCACCGAGATAATGCCCCATCTCGGCTTAGGGTCATGATACACACACACCCATAAATCCAATTCTCATGAAAACCCAGTTTTCAAAATAATCACATGAACATGAATGCAATACACGAAAATCCAGTTTTCAATTTACAAACATGCCATGTGTGCAAAAATGTAATGAACTAGATCAATCCTCACAACCAATGATCAACTCCCAAAATCACAATATAACCAAAATATCCAATATCCAAAACCAAACCACAACATAACAAATCTCCAACAATAATCAAACCACAAATAATCCACTCTCCAACAATCAACCAGATCACAATAATCATACACAACAAATACTCCGATCAATCCATCCACCCCCGAACTCCTCGGACTCAGTCCGGAACCAACCAGGATACATATATATAAAATATAGCAGTTAATTGCAAAAATATAATTAAATCTCAAAGAATTGTTTAGGAAATACTTACAGCGCTTTAAAACAATTTTACGAAGGTTCCGAGGCACTGAAAATCGCCAGAACAGCAAATTCGCACAGTGTTAAAACACTGGCCGAAATGCAGTGAAATGAGAATTTTGCACGGTTTCAAACGGAGACTTGAAATTGATAGGGTAGGGCCTATGGAAGGTGGTGAATCTAATGGTGGTGGTAGTTGGCCGAGAATAGTGGCGGAAACAGGCGGTTTTAGGCCGGAATGTTCGAATCAGAAGTGGAGCTCGCACGGGCGGCTCTGGCGATGGATCAAGGCCGGGTTTGGGTGGAAAAGCTTGGTATTGGGCCGGTGAAGATGTGGCTAGGAGATGGTGCCAATGGCGGCCGGACGGCGGCGGAATGGGGAAAAACCTACCGCGGGTTCGATCGGTTCACGGCGGCTAACGGTGGCTCGGGGCGGTCTGAGATTTTAGGGGTGAGGTCGTCGGCGCACGGGGAAGGGAATGGTGCCGGCGATGTAGCACACGGCGGCCGGAAGGCGGCGCGGTGACAGTGAACCCGTTTCACACGGTGGAGAGAGGAGAGAGAAGAGAGAGAAGGGAGAGGGGTCGGGCACGCAGGGGAAGCAGGGGAAAAAAGAAAAAAAAGAAAGAAGAAAACGGAAAGAAAAGAAAAAGAAGAGGGAAAAAAAGAAGATCCAGTCTTTTAAGTTGGGTCTCGAAAAAATTCAATGGAGATGAAATTAAAACCAGAAGCTAATTAAAATATTCCAAATACAGTGAAATAATTTAAATACAACAATAAAAATTAAAAACTCAAAAATAAATCAATTAAAATTAAAATTCATTTTAAAAGCTAAAACAATAAATAAAATCTAAAAAATCACATAAAAATAATTTTCACCACTTAAAATATTAAAAAATAATATTTTAAAACTCTCAAAATTTAAAACAAGATAAATAATCATAAAATAAATTAAATAAAACCTCTATTAAAAATATACTAAAATTCAGAATATTACGTTATGTTTACTAAAAACTGCTACTCCCCAAAACCAATCTTCTAGAGCTGTCTGGTGAGTTTAATTACTCTTGTTTACATCCCATTTACTGGAGTAGATCATGAATACTAAATTCCTCGAGTATGGTTTGCGGCAATCCTGTTTTCTTTCTTTTTTTTAATCTTTCTTGTCCTTTATTTTCGTGCAGTAGGTTAATCAAAAATTTCAAACCCTATCAAATCGAGCCAGGTTTTTTTTTTAATCAAATCGAGCCAGATTACAATGACAGGTAATGGAATGTCACCGAACTGAGGGGACGTTTGGATAAAATTTATCTCATTTAATCTGATTTTATTTTAATTACTTTTTAAATATTATTTAAATATAAATATTTTTAAATTAATTATTAAAATTTTTTCAACTAATCAATAAAATTTTTCTAAATTTTTAAATAAAAAATAATTCAATTTTTTTAAATTTTAAATAAAAAATTATATTCTAATAATATTTTAACTTTATAATATTTTATTTAATTTTTTTTCTTTTTTTTTTCAAATACAATTAATATTTAATTCAAATTATTTCACTATTATTCACAAAATTTTTATTTTATCTTATTCTCTAAATATTTTCTAACTCTCTCCAAAAAAATAAAAAAAAATAAGAAGAATACAATACAATTATTTTTGTGGATGAGTCAAAGACAAATCATCTCATTTTATCTCATTTCATTATAACTTTTTTAAATTTTTATATAAAATATAATAAATAATTTAAATTTTTTAAATTTTTAAATAAAAATAATATTATAATAATATTTTATTTAATTTTTAATTTTATCTCTTCGCCCTCATTTGCATATGTATAATCAAATCGCGGATCCCGTTGAATGACAAGTACTGGAATGCGAATGAATTTAGGCACAGCCGAATTTCAGGGGAACTTGAGCCACTTTTCCACTTTAGAGAATGGTTGTAACTCTACATGGAAAGTGAAATTAGTTTGGTAGGAAATACATTCAAATAACGAAGAAGACAGTACTGTCATTCTTTGTCCGAATGTCTGCGCAAAAGTTTTTTTTTCATGAACGTTTGGTAGGGCGTGCATATTAATATGGACGGAGAATGTTTCGTTTTCTGGCAAAGTGAGGGCGAGAAAATAGTCTCATTCTAGTACAAGCGCTTCCATTTTTCACGATGTTTAACTCCAGAGCAGCGTTGTTGTATGGGGCGTGTCTGCACATTTCTTTGCTACTGATTTTCTCAGGCGTTTCTCTCTCACGCACAGTTGTCAAGACCCTACCTGGGTTTGATGGTGATCTACCATTTACGCTTGAAACTGGGTGAGTTTTTCCTCTTATCTGCCACACCCCATTCCGTTTAATTTCTTCTCTCTCTTTTTTTTCTCCAAGTTTGGGGTGATTGAGTTACTTGATTGCAGATATATTGGCGTAGGTAACACCGAAGATGTGCAGCTATTTTATTATTTCGTAGAGTCCCAGAGAAGCCCTGCACAGGACCCTGTTGTACTCTGGCTCACCGGTGGCCCTGGCTGTTCTACTCTCTTGGCATTCTTTTACGAGAGTGGTATTTTCTCCTTTTGTCCTTCAACTGTACTTTTCCCTTCCCCTTTTTGCCAAAACTTGCATTCTTTTAAACAGCCCGTACGTGTTATTCAATTATAGCACCCTTTGTTTTGTCTTAGGGAACTTGCATTGACTTGGTCAAAGTTAAAAATTGATTAAAATTTAGATAATATGTACTAGAAACACTCCACATTGAATTGACTAAGTCTAAAATAAAATAGACTTTTACTATAGTGATTGGCCAAAGATGGAGAATCACTCTTGATTCACCAAACATTAAAATATTAATTTCTCACTTCAATAAAACATTAAAATATTAATTTATCACTTCAATTAAAATACTATTTGATTTGTAATTAAGAAATTTAGATGAATTTAATTAATATTTTATATTATTAACATTAAATGAATTTTAAAAATATAATTTTTTTAATATAAATTTAATTAGAATATAATTATTATTAATATTCAATTAGTAGAATTATAAAATGTGATACAAATAAATTAAATAAAAAAATTATTAATTTAATAATATTTTATTATTATATAGAGGGTTAATGGCTAATCCAATGTGGGGATTGAATGTAAATAGAATAGGCAAATGTAAAAATGGGTGATATTGGCTAAAGTTTAGAGATGCATTTGGCCAAGCCAATACTAGTGCTCTTATGGAAAATAATTTGTCTTCTGACCGTTTATATATTTTATTTTTTAATATTTTTTTCCTTAATAGTTAATAAAATAACGTTTAATGTATTGTTTTTTTTTTAATATTGAAAAAATGTTTTAAATTAAAAAAATATATAATTTGCACTAAGAGCACGCCAAGCGGACAAACTTGAATAACATAGTAGCACTACCTAAGAGATTATCGGAATGACTATGATTATCTAATCAAATTTTACTTAAAAGAATAAAGAGAGATAGATACGTAAAGTAGATCTTATAATATTTATAAATATGCTCAAATAGTATTAAATGTTCAATAAATAAATATTATAAAATTTACTTTATATATCTATCTTCCTCATACTCAAAACCTTACCGTTCGATCAAGAAATATCTATACATCTTCTTAATTAGTTTAATTTTAGAGAGAATAAATATATGGCGTGGGTGGCGTGATATTATTGTACAAGTTCCAAGTACTAACTTACAAGTTCCCTAAGTTAAAAGCATGGAGATCTTTCAAATTTGGTACAGGACCTTTGGGTTTCACTTATTCCGAATACAATGGGAGCTTACCGTCACTACATTTGAACCCATACACATGGACCAAGGTATTAAATTAAATGCAGCTAGCAGATCATACTCTATTCTGATATTTCTATGTTCACTTGAAATTCTCATCCCAAAGCTTGAAAAAACAAAAACCAAATACTCAAAGGGTGGAAACAACTTTTGCAGGGCCTCAACATAATATACCTGGATGCACCCGTTGGCACCGGATTCTCTTACTCCACCACCTCAGAAGGCTACTACAGTAGTGACACAGCCGCAGCAGTACTCACCTATGAGTTTCTAAGGAAGGTGCATAAAACCTATTTATTTTGCATTTTTATGGGCTAACTCTCGAGTGAAAAACAGCACTAAATTTCAATTAATATCTTATATATCCGCACTGTAATTATCTATTTTTTTAATTTTTTTTTTCATTTGGTTAAAATTTCAAATTGTAATGCAGTGGATAATGGAGCACCCACAATTCAAGTCGAATCAACTTTACATAGGTGGTGATTCGTATTCAGGGATAACTGTGCCGTTGGTCGTTCAAGAAATAATAGGGGGTAAATTTCTCTGATGAAAACAAAACAATCAGTATATAAAGTGTCTTTGAGATCATCGCAATTCCTTTTTAGATTTGGAACATAAACTCATTAATCTCTGTTTTGGATATTGATTTTGGATCTCAGGCAATCAAATTCAAGAATATCCACGCATGAATCTGAAAGTATGTTACCTAGAACCTTAATTACTTCAGTTAGTTTGAACATACATGCTTTCCTCTCTGTTAATTAGGATTGCCAACCTATGCAACTATTTTTCAGTTCCTTGGGAACAAAAATTGTTGTAGGACATGATGTTCTTTTAATCGAATCAGGGTTATGTGCTTGGGAACCCAAAGACGGATACTCAAATTGATGATAATTCAAGATATTCTTATGCTTACCACCTAGCTCTTATTCCAAAGGAACTCTATGAGGTGAGATGATGACTGCTCTCTCTCTCTCTCTCTCTCTCTCTCTCTAAGTTTTTATGGGAATCCACCCAACATATCAACATCCGGATCTCTTAGATAGGAGTTTAGCTTTGGCAGATGAAGGAAGTGATATTGCATATACTCTGGATGACTCAAATTGGAACTGCTTTTGCCTCATAACTTCATAAGCTGCTTTAATTTGGTAAAAACCAGTGCACTTCCTTCTCAAACCGTTTAGCTAGGAAAGTTTTAGCTATCAATGGATAATCTCATTTTAAGTGATCATTTCATCAATGGGAAGCTTGTGTTTCCAAAATGTGATGCAAGAAACAGAGTTTGTGAGTAGATTTTAGCATCTACTTCCGAAAGAAAACCGTGAGTTGTAGAATCAGCTTGTCATTGTTTAATCCAGCTTGTTATGCTGCGTTATTTTACTGCCTTTGAATCATTAATATTTTATTATTGTGTCTTTACTCTCTCTATATATACCATTCTAGACCGCCTATATAAGCTGCAATGGAGACTTTGTGAATGTGGATTCAAGCAATGCACAATGTGAGTCGGTTCTTCAAACCATTGAAGAGGTTAGCAAACTGCCATAATTGCCTTGAGTTGACTCCCTTCTTCTTCTTATTCTCTCTTTTTGGTACAATCGCATTTTTATTCTCCTCATCGTGATCTTCATTGACCTGTGAGTAACGGCCATGCAGTTGATCCTTGAGATAAATCTTCAACATGTTCTTGAACCCTCATGCTCCATGACATCCCCAGAACCAAGTTCAGTGACTTCAGATCGGCGATCCCTAAGAGAGCAGTCCCAAGATCTTCTCCTTTCACATCCTAAAGGCCCTGCATTTTGGTGCCGGGTAACTCTCTCTCTCTCTCTCTCTATATATATATATATGTATATTATATATGTGCGTGTGTGGCTGTGTGAGCAACATTTGGATTACTATTTTCTCAGAATTATCGACACGTTCTGTGTGGCATCTGGGCAAATGATAAGAGCGTCCAAGAAGCTCTTAATATTCGAACGGTAAGTGAAAATTACAAGTGATACTACCCCTTCTACCCAAAAAATGGACTAAACAATAGCTCTGTAATGCTAATTAGGGAACGAAGGAGTCATGGAAGATGTGCAACAGCAGCTTATCTTACACACAGGAGTTCTCAAGTGTCGTTAGTTATCACAAGAATTTTACTCAAGCTGAACTAAGAGCTCTGATATACAGGTAAAATTTTGCTCCCAATCAACTGCGCAGATCTAGAGCCTCACCGGGTCACTGATTAATAACCATGCTCTTTCTATTAGAGATCTTATCATTCTTAATCATACTTCTTAATGTGTCACATTTTAAGTGACTTTCACTTAAATGGTTGAAATATGAAGTCATTTAAAATGTGTTATATAAACAAACGTGATTGAGGATTTCAAGATTTACGATAAAGAATTGCATTGCTCAAAGCATTTAGACTAGCAAGGGAAACTTGATTTTTAGGCTTAGAGGACCTTGACTGCATGATATTGGAGTCCACCGGTTAAAGTTCTTTGGAGCTAGCTAGTAAAGAGAGCTCATGAAACAGAGTCTTCAAAGTTACAAAGTTAATTTTAACACCTCTAATGTCGTTGTTGGATTCCAACAGTGGTGATCATGACATGTCTATTCCCCACATTGGCACACGACAATGGATAAGATCATTTAACATGACTCTAATGGATGCTTGGCGACCATGGTACCTCGATGCTCAAGTTGCCGGGTAGGTTTGGGATTTTGATTTCCTTTTCAAGTTCTCTCAAACTTTGGCATTTTGTTACTTACACAGTACATGTTTCTTTTAGATACACGGAGGAGTATACAGAAAATGACTATGTCCTGACATTTGTAACCGTGAAGGCAAGAAAACCCCTCAAACTCATGACTTCTCTTCAATGATAATGGTTACAAGAAAAAAAAAAAAAAAAAAACTAACGATGGTTTCTGTATTTTGATTCACTTTCTGGTCAGGGAGGGGGTCACATTGCTGCAGAGTACAAGCAGAAGGAGTGTGCTGCCATGCTTGACAGATGGTTTGCTTATTACCCTATGTAGTTTAGTTGTGCCTGAGAAGAATAAAAAGTTTGTTGGTGCTGCCCAAAACACATCAAAGCCATGATGACCTAATTTTTGGGCGTTGAGCCCAGAGGCAACTGGGCCGAGTTTTTTGGTCCATTCTTCTTACAGATAGCATTGTAATTTGTATCAACTATTATCATCTGCATTTATATCTTTCGAGTGTGAATTCGGAGCAAGTGTCCCGGTCAAGTGCTCAAAGGTTGTGGGTCCATCCACTTCACGACATAATGGTCGAGAATAAGAATAATTCTATGTAACAGTGAATAAACTCTAAAAGAAAAAAAAAAGTTAAAACAATTGAAAGTTGGAGTTTGAAAATGGAGTCCAGCGGTCTAACAGCATCTTCATTGATTTGATCAAATTTATTTTTAAAATTTAGTTAATATTATATTTTTTTATTTTATTTAAATTTAATCTTTATATTAAATTATTTATTCACTCTCTATATAATAATAAAATATTATTTATTTAATAATTATTTATTTAATTTATTTTTATCATATTTTATAACTTTAGCAATTAAATGTTAATAATAATTATATTTTAATTAAATTAATATTAAAAAAATCATATTTTCAAAAGTTATTTAAAGCTAATAACAAAAAATATTTAATTAAACTCGTTTAAATTCTATCTAAATTTCTGAATTACAAATCAAATAATATTTTTATTTAGAGTGAAAAATTAATATTTTAATATTTATTTAGAGTAAAAAATTAATATTTTAATATTTGATAAATCAATTATAATTCTCCATCTTCAATTAATAACCGTAACAAAAATCTAAATTATTTTAGATTTATCTAATTATATAATTAAACTTTTAATTAGTTATGTAAATTTTAATTAACCTTTTCATTTGGAAAGCTAAGGAAGATGCTCCAACGACTGTACTCCAAGTAAAAAAGGAACAACTTATTACAGTGACAGCTGTGCGCTTGGGTGGTGGCTTGAGATAGGGTGTATGTATCCTTATGGAATTTAGGACGACTTTTTGGTTTTTGGAATCAATACCCTTCCATGCTCGCGTCAGATTCCCAAGATTCAATCGCCGATTTCAAGCCCCACCACCTTCTGTCCTCTCCTCATACTGCCACCTGTTTACTCCCCTCTTCCACCACTATAGACTTAGGGTGAGTTTGAATGTTGAGTTGAGTTGAGTTGAGTTGAGTTGAGTTGAGATGATAAAATATTATTAGAATATTATTTTTTAATATTAAAGTTATTTTGGAATTTGAAAAAGTTGAATTGTTTATTATATTTTGTATTGAGATTTGAAAAAATTGTAATGATGAGTTGAGTTGAGTTGAGTTGGGTTGAGGATCCAAACGCAGCCTTAGCCTATTTTTCTTACCTTTCAACCTTTTTTAAAACAAAAATATTTAACTTCCTTAAACCTACTAAAAAAATATTAGCATATGCAAAAGGAAAAAAAAAAAAAATCATTTTTCACAAAAGGTATATGAAAGATAATCCTATATCGTTTTCATCTAGTAATTACAATAATTCCTATGTAAAATAAAAAAATAAAAAAAAAATAGATTAAGATCCCTTCTATCATGGACAATGGGGATGAAAAAGCCTAATCCCCCAAACTTTTAGCGTTCGTTTGAATAATGAGATGAGATAAAATTATTTTATATTAGTTGAATAAAATATTATTAAAATATTATTTTTTAATATTATTATTATTTAAAAATTTAAAAAGTCCTGAATGATAGTAAAAATAAGTTTTTTTGTTCTGATTTTTCATCCATTTCCCTCCAAATAAAACACCATTGGCCCCAAAATATTAAAGTGGTATTTTTGTGCTACACGAAGAACAAAAAGAAAATAACCCATTATGCATAATAATAACAACTCAATTCAAAAGGGAAAAAATATAATCCAACTCCATTAAACCCATCAACCAATTGATTACACTTAAAAAAAAAATCAACCAATTAATTACAAATAAAAATTATATTTTTAAGTTGATATGTAGAACACACTTATAATAAAATACTTATATGACATTATTTGATTTGGTACATAAATTTTGAATTTTACAAATCAAATATTACCATTTAAGTGATGTGTATGATATACTTTACACATCTGCTTGAGACAAAATAACTTGATTTCAATTACTTTTTCTATGGTCATTTCTTTAGTTACTATGGTCTGAGGTGTAATTTTTTTAACCTATTGTTTGCTTATTTTTATTTTATAACAGAATTGTTATTAGAATCTTCCACCCGAACTTATTGTATTTAGGAGATGTTTGAGTAATGAGATAATATTAGAACTCTGTAAATAGTAGCGAAATAGTTTATGAATAGTAGTTAATTATTTGGGTTAAAATGTTTTTATTGGATTTTGGAAAATAAAAGAGAAAAATTAATAAAATATTATAAAATTAAAGTATTATTATAAGATTATTTTTTAATATTATTTCTTTTTTAGACTTGTATTGATTTTTATGTTTTATTTAAAAGTTTGAAAAAGTTATAATGATTATATAAAAAATTAAAAATTAAAAAATATTTATTTTTAAGTGATATTTAATAATAAAATTTTTCGAAATTGAGAGTAAGATATTACCAAACAAGTAGTTAGTTTTAACGCAAGTTCATTAGAATTTAAGCCTCCCCTTCATTCCTTTCCATCCCTAGTGGTGGGCCCGATTGGAGACTTGAGGACCCATTTTTCAGGATTCCTATGAGGCAATATGTTTCTTCATTTGCCTTTGTTTCTCTTCCTCTATCAACTCAAAACATCACAACAATGGACAAAGGATGACTTTCGATCCATCCTTTCTCGGCCACGCACGGTCTTGATACATTTTCCTTGTTTTGTACAAGGATCAATAATACCATTACTTAACTTTTTTGACCCTGAGTTTCAAATTGGGCTAAAAATATCAGATTATATGCTTTTGTTGGGTCCTTTTAAAAAATCATAATTGCATTTGATCAAAGCCATTGCTACTGTTCCCTTGTCTATTTCACAAAACCAAAAGGAAAAAAAAGGAAAGATTGCTGTGCACCTTGTATTTGTTCTCCTTTCCCTCCTCGTTCTTGGGCCCGAAGGTATTGGAAAAGGAAGAAATGTAAGAACATAGAAGAGACAGACAATAGAAAATTCCCATCTGTCTTTCCTTCATCAAATCTCGGGTTCGGGGGACGATATCGGGAATCACACACAAATTTCGGGTTTTTTTTTTTTGTGCGGGGGACTTGCTTTACCGGGACAGAAAGGCCAAGTACAGTGTAAGCTTAATATTCAAGACCCCTTTCGTTTTCTTTGTCCGAATCTCTGCGCAAAGTTATTGGTACAGACTCCGGATCCCACACAGACACAGCACTCTTTTAATTAATAGGTCAAGTCCCCGTAGTTATTAGCTCCCACCAGAAACGGACAGACGCAAAACATTCCTTTTTTAGTAAGCCGGCTGGTTCTCTGCGACAACCGTACAAAAGCCGTTATGCCCACTCCTTAGGGTTTCCCTTTATAGTAGCCCTTAGAACTCACACACACGCACGGATGCAACGCACTCACCCTCTTTCTCTATGGTTCTTGGACTTTTGCTGAAAGCTGGGCAAGCTTTGGAAACTCCCAGACAAGAAATCGTCAAGTTTGAGATGCTTAGGTCGGCGCTTTCGTCGGATTTTTTATTTTTATTTTTTATCTAGGGAAATCTGAAGTTGGCCTTGAATTTCATGTTCCATTCATCTCTACCTGAGTTCCAGTCTGATTTTCGACAACTTTTTGTTAATTTTGTCATTTTCTGCTCACCCACAGACTTACATCTATGCACTAGGGGATGAATCTGAATTGGGTTTTGTGGATTACTGCTGATTGAGAACTGTGGCCTTTTACTGCACCAGTTTGTGGCGGTTGGTGGTAGAGGTGAATTCTATCAGAATCTTATTAAGGTCAGAGTCTCAGTTTTTTATATAGTATATTTATATTGCTTTTATAGAAAATTAAATATGCTCAACTTCACTAATTTAATGTTGCAGCAAATTTTGTAGTTATTTGCCGAGAAGGGCTTTTTTTTTTTTATTCGTGCGCTGTGCAGATTTTGTATGTTTGAACTGGGAAAAGTTTGTTTTTGACAGGAAAATTGAGCACTTGTTCGGATGGTTTCGAGTGTTTCACCGCGAAAGACAAATCCATGAGGAGCTTTGAGGGTCTTTGGCGTAGCGGCGAGGAAAGATAACTGGGAAATGAAGACTTTTCTAGCCACTGTCAATTTATAGGTCTCTAGGATCCTAACTTCAGTTTTAAATTTCGTTTTGAGCTGAAGATGGATTACCCCCTTTTTGCTAAAGAAAAAGGGACTGGATTTTGGGCATCTTCAAAAGTTCAGATGGAGAATTTGCTTTCATTTGACGGAACAAGGAACCTTAATTCGGAGGAAAACTTTACAGAACTCATGAATTTTGATACATACGCTGGGTGGTGCAACAGCCCTGCTGCAGCCGATCAGATTTTCACCCCTTATGGATTGTCATCGTCTGCGTCAATGCCTCATGGTGCATCGTTGGATGCTTTGAATTTCACAGAACAGAACACCAGTGCATTTCCGGTTCATGGAAATTTCAATCCTATGGAGAATTCTTTCAGAGATAAAATGATGTTTCAACAGATGGACACCCGGTACGGCTTCTCAATGGATTCCAACGACACAAATGACTTAGCAGCTGCACAAAATACCGGTTCTTTTCAACAAAATAATCTATTGAATATAGAAAATTATATTATTCCTAGGCCATTTAGTTTGTCAGTTGATGAGAAGATGCTCAGGGCGTTGTCTCTGTTCAAAGAGTCATCCGGTGGGGGCATTTTGGCACAAGTTTGGGTTCCCATGAGGCTCGGTGATCATTACGTCTTAAGCACCAGTGAGCAACCCTATTTGCTTGATCAAATGCTTGCAGGGTATCGTGAAGTTTCAAGGTTGTTTACGTTTTCAGCAGAAAGGGGATCTGATTCTTTCCTTGGGCTTCCTGGTCGTGTGTTTATCTCCAAGGTTCCAGAATGGACTTCGAACGTCAGGTATTACAATAAGATTGAGTACCTGAGAGTCGATCATGCAGCTACTCATGAAGTCCGTGGATCTATTGCCTTGCCAGTTTTTGATTCTCCTGCGATGTCCTGCTGTGCTGTGTTGGAACTTGTCACTACCAAAGAGAAGCCCAATTTTGACAAAGAGATGGAAATTGTTTGCAATGCGCTCAGGGTTGGCCTCCCTTTTCCATTTGTTGGGATTCCTTTATTTATTTATTTATTTCTAAAAATTTCCCTGTCCAATTATCCTTGAGTTGAATACATATAAAGGTAAGTAAGCACCTAACCACTTTTAATTTGTGAGAATCAAGATACGCTTGCTCTTGATTTAAATTCTTTTCTGCTATGATATAAATTAAAACAGCAGCAGAAAGGAAAAACCATATAGTATTTTCTGGATAGTATTTTCTGGATAAATATTAAGTAATCACTGCTTTAGAAAGGGTTTTGATTTATGGCTTTGGAAAATATCCATGAGTTGTACCGGTAGGTGTTGTGTTTGGGCAATGGAGTTGACCTCATTGTAACAGTTTTGGTTGTAAGTTGCGTGCTTCCCCATGACCTCATTGTTAAAGTTGTGTTCAGGTCTGCCTTCGAGATTATTCTTTAAGGCCTGAAGTGTTCAGAAGCTCACCATCAAAAAGGTGGAAAAGAAACTTGTAGGGTAGAAGATATATTATTTATCTAAAGGAGGGAAGATTACTCTTATTTTGTGCATGTTATGTAAGTTTATCCCCTATTATTTTTCTCTTCTTAATATGCCTCTGCAAATAGACTAGAAAAGTTAAATAGAGGTCTTCTTGTGGATGGGGATACATCTGAACATTTTTATTTGGGGGACTAAGGGTGATGTGTTCTCAATTGAAGGGAGGATTGGGCCTATTCACGGTGATTGTGGATATGTGCTATAGTTAGAGGTTCAAATAGGATGAGCTGGTGGATCAATGTTACGAGTGGTTGGGATGATGCAGCTCAATGTTACTTGAGGGTGCAGTTTTTTTGTTTTGCCTGAGTGGATGCAGTTCCAATAATGTACTACAAACTACATGATCTTGTATCTTTTGAATGAATTTTTTCTTCTTTAAGAAGTATCTTTTGTATGAATTTGCATTAGATTGAAAAGGTTTACCAATATTATTATTAAGATCTATTCTTACCATGGTCCCTTGCAGGCTGTGAATTTATCAACTGCTGCACCTCCTCGACTTCATCCTCAGGTACTGTTGATGACACTGGCTCCCTCCCCCTTTCCCCTGGTCAATTCTGCATCCTTATCAAGTTAATATGCTATTTGCAGTGTCTGTCGGTGAACCAAAGAGCTGCCTTAGCAGAGATAATTGATGTCTTACGTGCTGTATGTCATGCACATAGATTGCCACTAGCTCTGACATGGATTCCTTGCTGTTACACTGAGAGAGCTGGTAAAGAAATTACAGGAGTGCGGGTAAGAGAGGGTAAAACAAATTCTGACGAGAAATATATACTTTGCATTGAGGAGACAGCCTGCTATGTTAATGATCGAATGATGGAAGGCTTTGTACATGCATGTTTGGAACATCATCTTGATGAAGGGCAAGGTATAGCTGGGAAAGCACTTCAATCCAATCATCCCTTCTTCTTTCCTGATGTGAAGACTTATGACATAAGTGAGTATCCACTTGTCCATCACGCACGCAAGTTTGGGTTGAATGCAGCAGTCTCGACCAGGCTAAGGAGCACCTACACTGGTGATGCTGATTATATACTGGAGTTCTTTCTCCCCGTCAGTATGAAGGGTAGTTTGGAGCAGCAACTCTTGTTAAACAACCTCTCAGGTACCATGCAGAGAATATGTAAGAGTTTGAGGACAGTTTCTGATACGGAATTAGCTGGCGCAGAAGGCTCTAATGTTGCATTCCAGATGGGAGCAGTCCAGAAGTTTACACTCAGGACTATTTCTAAAAGAAACTCTCAAGCGACATCATCAGATAGTGATGTGAATTCAACCGAGAAATTACCTGAGAAGATACGTCAGAAAGTAGCTGATGCAAGAAATGATGGAATTGAGGCAGATAGTCCTCATGAACAAGTATTGTTCGTAAGATATCCTCCTCCTCTTCTGCTCTTCTGCTCTTCTTCTTCTTCTTCTTCTTCTTCTTCTTCTTCTTCTTTGTGTTACTCTGAAAAATGGAAGGGGCATGGTTTGGTTAATGGATAGTTTGGCGCATAACTTACAAGCATTAATTTGTCTAAGGAAGTATGGTTCCTACATCATTGCAATGATGTTAGATTATATCTTTCTGGTTGAAATTGCCTGGGGAATGTGGTTTCCCCTGGTTTACTTGGTTGATGAATGATAAAAAGTGGAGGGAGATTTGTTACGTGCTTGCTGCAGTCATTCTAGATAGTCAATTGAAAGCCAAACATATTCTACACTCACTAGGATCTACCTTATATGTAATATAGCTGTAGCACCGTTGCAATTAGGGTGTAAACATATCTGAAATGGGCTAAGCTTTGTACAGCTCAGTAGTTTCAGCTTTGTTTTGCAAAACTTTTGAAAAGCCCAGCACTGGATGGTTCTATATTTGTTTGATCCTTGGCTGGATGCTTGAATGATTTAGGTGCTCTCTTCATGTAAAAGGTTGATTTGGAAAACTCAAGAGATACTTTAGGGAAAGAAACTTAAAACAGTAGAGAACCGGGTAGGGGATTAAACTGCGGTGAGTACATGAATGGCTGATTTGCTTTTCATTGGGTGTAAATTGTCATGTTATGTGGAATATGATGAAAACAAAAGTATCTTGATTACTCTAGAATGCGGTAGGGGATGTAGTAAAACTGGATAATGTATTTTTCATCCTAACTCTAATCAAATTATTCTTAAAGACCACTCATGGCACATAATCTTCCACATTTATATCAGGGACCTGTGAGATGGTAATTAACTGCATTCGACCATGCCACTGAGTGTCTCCCGTCTCTATTGGTTCTTGTTTGGACGCTTTTATATGGAGAGCTGTCTCCTTGTCTTGCCTTGTGTTCCTTTCATCTTTTAAACTAATGTGGAAATATTGAGGAGAAAGTATTGCTTGACCAGGAACAAGAAATATTGAAGTAAGAATTGAGTGGTCTGGGGCTTTGATTTTATTATATCTGATATAGATGGAAACATGGGACACTTTGACATTCTATAACACATGAAAATTAAGGGAAAAAAATTAGTTTCTGTTTTTTCTTTTGAACAACTATGCACTTGAAGGTAAAAGTAGTTTAACAAACCCCTCCATCTTTTTGGGCCACTTATCACTGTTTTGTAGTTCTGTTCTTGGGAAAATATTAGCAGCTTGTTAAAACTCGGCTTTCTATGCTAATTTTCAATGATCTGGTCTTATGGGTTTGACTTCCTTTGATTCCTGCATCATGTTTTTCCTCCTCTTGACTTGCTTCATGGCATCTGTTGATATTGCTAGACATTAAAAAAAAGGGGAACAAAGCTCTTTTTTATTTCATTATAATTAATTTTGCACACAAATTTTTGAAACTGTGCTATAAAGCGGGTTAGGTGTCTGATTTATGTGACCGTTAGAACTGGGGATGAGTTTTTTTCTCATACATGAGTAATATATTAGACCTCACATATTTCGGATATAGGTTGAATACTATTAATTATGAGGGTGCTTCAGGGGTTATATATCAAATACACCATCTGTTACTATTGTACAAAAACCTGGCCTGAGCTCAAAGTGTATTTGATAAGGTGCCTTAGCTTTTTTCAAGAGCCTATGCTGGGTTGATATAGTTAATGTTTTTGTTGGTTTCTGTATTGCCTTTTTCATACTCAATGATGCATATCCATCAAGCATTTATTGTTAATAGAAAGAAAAGCAAAATGTAAGAATTGGAGTATAATAGCTATCTATGGCATGTTTGTCGTGGAGAGAATTTGATTCCTACTTCAAAGCATCTATTCTTACTTCTAGCAAGTATTCTGGGTTTTCTTTGTGCATGATTTTGAAGAGCTTGTGGGATCGGTCCTTTAACTGTTTCTTATACATCTTGCAGGCGAGAAGTGGATCAAGAAGGCAGGAGAAAAAGCGAAATACAGCAGAGAAAAATGTGAGCTTAAATGTTCTTCAGCAATACTTCTCTGGGAGTCTTAAGGATGCTGCAAGAAGCATAGGCGGTGAGATTTTTTATCCATGTGTGGACATTTCCTAAAGACTGATCCAGTTATCCTGAGTTATTAAGCTTTAGTAATCATCAAATTAAAGCGAGGATTTAAAATTTCAGAAAGACAGGCAATAAAATAGATATGGTTTTCTTTTTCAAAAGAAAAAAAAAACTTGTTGTCCATGTATGTAAATTTGTTGTATATTATTGAAAATTAGGGTAGATGGGGGGGGTGTCATGCATAAAGTTGTGACCTTTTAGGCTTTCTTGTATCATTTCCTAATGGCCACTAACATCTAGTTAGTCCCAGGCATTGGAGAAGTTTATTTAGTGCTCATTGTGTTGTTAGAACAATGCTATAGCAGTAGTCTCTATTGTTTAGAATTGTGTAGTTCACGTGGACAACTCTTATTAGGATTTGGTTAGTAATGTTAACTTCAGAGCTTGGGTAACAATCTGAAAGACCAAGAGTTGTAGTAATAACCTTTTATAGAACCCACTAACCCCCCCCCCCCCCCCCCCCCAAAAAAAAAAAGAAAAAACATTTGTAGAGTCCTACTGTTGCCATTTCATGAACAAACATTTTTTTATTGCTAAATATAACTATGTGTGCTTCATTTCTGTATGACTTTGATTTACATTGGTTCTTTGTATGTGTAGTTTGCCCCACTACTCTCAAAAGAATATGCAGACAACATGGAATTTCAAGATGGCCCTCCCGTAAGATAAATAAGGTGAACCGTTCGTTAAGGAAAATACAGACTGTGCTTGATTCTGTTCAGGGGGTGGAGGGAGGATTGAAGTTTGACCCAACCACTGGGGAATTTGTTGCATCAGGCTCTACAACCCTGGAATCTGATTCACAGAAAGGTCTCCTCTTCCATGACACAGATATGTGTGTAAAAAATGCCATGCCAGCTACCCAAAATGCAGTTTCAGTACCTTCAACACCTGGCGTGAGTTCTCTAATCAAGCCTGAAGTGGATGACTGTTCTATGGGAAACCAAGTAGGGCCCTCAAGTGAGCTCACTATAAATGCTTGTGAAGGTGAACTTGATAAACCCAGTGTCTCTTGGATTGATTGTAGTGAAGATTCACACATAGCTGCAATAGATGCTGTATCATGCCGGCTGGCTAGCCTTGAAACTGCTCCTCCGACTTCTTCAGAAAATGCCACCTTGGGCTCTTATCTTGTGGATAGAGGTGAAAAATGGGGTCTGAAAAGGGGTAGCTTGAAATTAGTAGATTCCGACTCCCACTTTGTGCCTCGAAGCTCCATCTCCTTGGCTGCTGCCAATGAAATGCATACTGGAGTTGGTGGGGATGCTGGGATTGTTGAACATAACCAGCCTACTTCTTCAAGTTTGACAGACTCATCAGACGGTTCTGGTTCAATCATGCATGGTAGTTCATCAAGCTCTCAGAGCTTTGAGGAGCAGAAGCATTCTAAAGTCAAAACAAGCTGTGTTGATGATGGATCCAAAATTACTGTGAAAGCTACTTATAGAGAAGATACAATCCGGTTCAAGTTTGAGCCTTCAGCTGGGTTTTTCCAACTGTATGAAGAAGTTGCAAAGAGGTTCAAGTTACAAAACGGGACATTCCAGCTAAAGTATTTTGATGATGAAGAGGAATGGGTGATGCTAGAGAGCGATTCAGATCTTCAAGAGTGTCTTGAGATTTTGGATGATATGGGCACACATAGTGTGAAGTTCCTAGTTCGTGATATGCCTTGTACTATAAGCAGCTCTGGCAGTAGCAACTGTTTCTTGAATGGAGGATCATAGTATGAGGATAATAGTCAACTCGGCGAGTGGTATTTGAGAAGTCTGGATTTTGTAGTATTTTGATCAATCTCTCCACGCTCTCAAGGGGTACGTTCTGTAGATATGAGCATGTCTCATAAAGTTAGTGTTTTTTTCCTTGCATCTTTTGCACTGCCAATCATGAGATGGGACATCACTGTGGGTTAAATTTGTTGCCATATTTCAAAGAAACTCCTCTGAAATGTACCGATAGAGCTCTTGCATATTGGGGGTTGCCCATGTATCTTCTTATATATAGGTCTGTATATTGTAGAATTTGCAATAAAGGTTGTAGCTTTAGAAGTGTCCAGGTATACTGCTCTGCAGAGATCTAATCCCAGTCTGTATATGTTTTACATGAGAATTAGATGGCTTGGAGCTGTTGACTTTGTGTTTTAGGACATGAGGAAGAAAAAACATTCGACTTGTTAGCAGTTCAGCAGGTATTTTGATCTCATGTGAATGAAATTAAAGTTATATGTGGATGTATTCTTTAGATGTGTGAGAGGACACGACCATTAGTGCGAGATATGTTAACACAACGACAAGGGATTTTAACTTTATTTATGTCCATCTCTTTTTTTGGTGATTTTTCTTTTGATGTTCTAAAGATATGATTGCTCAAGTGAAACGAATGTGTAGCACTAAAGGTCAATTAATTACATATAAAATATTTTCTTTGGATTAAGTATTTTTCCCTAAGAATCGCATGAAAAGGCTCTAATTTCTCGAAATTTCATATTCTTTCTTTCTCGCCCTTTCTTGAGGCATAACCTTCCTTTTCTGTTTTGGAGTAATACATTAAGTGATGCTAGGAAATAATATGAGATGAGAATTTTTTGAATAGTAGTAAGATGGTTTGTGAATAATAGTGAAATAACTTGAGTTTATGTTTTATAGAGTTTTGGCAAATCAATGAGAAAAAATTAAATTAAAATATTATCAAATTAAAATTTTGTTAGAATATAATTTTTATTATAAAATTTGAAAAAGTAGAATTATTTTTTATTTAAAAATTTAGAAAAAATTATAGTAATTAATTTAAAAGTGTTTGTATTTAAATAATATTTTAAAAAAATAAGAATATAATGAAATTGATTTCCAAACATCCATTCGGCCCAGAGAATGACGGACACGGATCCAATAGAGAGATCCTCCCTTTCACTAATTAAGAATATGGAATGTTTTGATATTTTTTAATATTACGCTTTTAAAAATATAGCGGCCTAAACATCCCATATTTTATATTAAATAGATATTATACATTTTAAGTAAAATAAAAATGATTTTATTTCAAATATACTAGGTATAGACACAATGATTGAGTTCTATAATATTCATTGAAAATTTACTTGTATTAAAAAAAAAAATCACATTTATGACAAAAGAATATTATAGGATCAATTTCTTGCATTTATTTTTTTTCTACTTTAAATCCTAAAACTCCAACAAGAATTCTGTCTAAAACTCCAAAAGAATATTATAAGAGTCTGTTTGGGATTGAGTTTGAAAGTTTAAAAAGTACTTTTAACTGTTTAAAAACTTTTTTAAAGAAAAAATGATATGTTTGATAAATTTATAAAAAATACTTTAATCACTTAAAAAAGTTGAAAATCTACTTTTTTAAAAACTACCAAATTGAAACTTTTATTAAAAAGCTCCTGCAGATAACTGTATATTTTTTAAAAATTAATATAATTAACTTTAAAAGTGCTTTATATACATATTTATCAAACAGTAAATAACTTTTGAAATATAGAGTTTATTATTTAAGTTATAAGTTATAAGCCTTGAAGTTATAAATTATATTTCCTACCACAATCCTAAGTGCATGTTTGGGATTGTGGTGAGAAATATAGCTTATAGTTTATAACTTAAATAATAAGCTCTATACTTCAAAAGCTGTTTACCGTTTGATAAACATGTATCTAAAGCACTTTTGAAGGTAGTTACATTAATTTTTTTAAAATATACAGTTATCTACAAGAGTTTTTGGATAAAAGTTTCAATTTGGTACTTTCTAAAAAAGTAGATTTTCAGTTTTTTTTGGTGATTAAAGTACTTTTTATAAATTTACCAAACATATTATTTTTTCTTTAAAAGAGCTTTTAAACAATTAAAAGTATTTTTTAAGATTTCAAACACAATCTCAAACAAGCTCTAAGTATCTAGATTAATCTTTCAACTTTGGACAAACTTCAAAGTGAGAGAAAAAAGAAAAAGGAAATGAAAAGAAGAACAAGTGGGGCAATTTATGTATGAGTTTTGCTATTCATCCTCTTCACACTCCACACTTTTTAATATTTTTTAATATTTTTTTAAATTTTTTTTTGAATTTATTTTTTTAAACTATTTATAATTTTTTATTCACTATTCATATAAAAATATATTTGATAAAAAAAAATTAAAAAAAATATGGAGTGTGGAGTGTGGTGTGAATAGTAGGAGGTTGAGTAGAATTTTTGTTTATGTATTTATATATTTATTTTGAGATAAAGTGGTGTAATTTATTTATGAATAATAATACAATATATACTGGCAGGCAGACTTTTGTAAAAAAAATGAACTTCATTATTAAAAAAAGTGAAAAATTCACCTTTTTTTTTTTTTTAACAGAATTCACTTTTTTACAAGAGAAATTTTAAATAGAAGCAAGTATTCACAGTTCCTTTATCTTATTTTTTAAAAATAAATATAATGTGTAGTATGTAAAAATAATGAGTAACAAAATTCTAATAGGGAGATAATTTGAATTAATATTTTATGTGGTTTTGATAAATGAGAGAGAAAAAATTAAATATTATTAGAATATAATTTTTAATATAATTTTTGTTTAAAAATTTAAAAAATTTAAAAAAATTAAATTATTTTTTATCTTTTGTATAAAAGTTTAAAATAATTATAATGATTAATTTAAAAATATTATAATAATTAATTTAAAAATATTTATATTTAAATAATATTTAAAAAATAGATAAGATGAAATGAAAAAACGCGTCTTGGGGAGCGCAATCTTTATATGAAATGAATGGGGTCCAAAAGATGGACGATCCGGATACAGCTTCGTCCGAAACAACAACCTACATGTATTGTCGTGTACCGCGAGAAGAAAGAGCTTTGGGTGAATAGAAGGAGCAAAAACCTACGTCCGTTATCTCTTTATGCCGCTTCTCTGCAATACCCATGGAGTCCAATCGCCCGCCGTCCGGTTCGTAAAGTCCTCTAATTCTTCTCTCTCATATTCAATTTGTTGGTTTTTGTATTCGTAACGTTTTTTTTTTTTTGGATTAGTGATTGATTACTTTGGGGGTTCCGATGAGTTACTCTGATATTGGATTTAACTTTCAATTAGCTGAATTTTAGTTATTTTTTTTCCAAAACTTTCGGTTTGAAGTCAGGCTGTGTCTGGTCGCCGAGAGAATTATGGAAAACGAAAGTAATCAGAGTTTTGAACAATCGGGTTTCGGCTTTCCGTATTCTCTAAAGAATAAATCTTCTGATTCGGTTGTTTTGTTCTTTCCAGAGCCAAAAGATTTGATTCAGTTTTTTTTCTTACTGATATAAAAAAAGATTTGATCCAGTTTGTTTGATTCGATTTGATATCGATGTGCGTACATCTGACTACGTGCTGCGAGTAGTTTTATTGCCCCGCTTGTTTCCAAGGTAAGTTTTTCTCTTAGAAAATCTTTCCCACGCGGAATGAAACCTTCCGAGTAGGAAAATAGACACTGCAAAAACTCTATATACCACACTTTGATCCGACTTCTTTTATTTTTTTTGTTCGACAAGTAAAAACTTTCATTCGACTTTTATCCTACTTTGATGATGTGGCATTGTCCATCAATCATTGAGTTTTTCTTGAAAGAAAATAGACGATCAAGGGTGATAAAAGTGTCACATTTCATTTAGTGGAATGAAAGTGGTTTGTAGCATTACACCATGCACATGCATAAATATAAGAACTTTGTTGGACATTTAGGTTGGCTGCTCTTTCGATTCATGCATCTGTGAATTCTGGTTTGGGCTTATACTGGAGTGAAACGATATAAGTTGTCTTGTAAGAGGTTTGGGTATAGTTTCACTTCAGGCTTCCTAGTTTCTAATAGTAGCTCAGCTGGTCCGGCCTTGGGTTTGCTCCCCAATGGTCACCAGTTCGAGTCCCTTTAGGGCCACTAGAGGTTTATCCGGTCGTTAACTTTAGGGCCTCATGGGATTAGTCGAGGTGCGCGCAAGCTGATCCAGACACCCACGATTATAAAAAAAAAAAAAAAAGTTTCTAATAGTTGCATGAGAGGTACTGTTAATAAGGTAGCGGTTTTCCTCCATTTTCTATTAGGCAGTAATATAAACTATATATTCTGTGATAAATGTTTGAATCGTATATTACTAAACCTGAGTTGACTGTCTATTTGAATATTTGTTGAAGATGCTTGGAAACATGATGCTTTACTGCCCTGAAAGTGTTTTCCCACTTATATCAATGCTCTGACGTTTAGGTTATTGTTGAATGCTAGTAACGTTCACACTATCAGATGGTACTTGGAAATATGTTGTGGTCATTTTTTTTGTTTGAACACTTTGCTTGGTTAAGATGAGGTCATCAGTCAACCCTTTCTTTCAAAAATAGCAACACTTTTGAAAAGTAAGTCATGTTATTACATTTTGCAGCTAATAGCCCTCCACCAAAACCCTGGGAGCGAGCAGGTGGCTCAACTGGCCCTGCACCTTTTAAACCCCCATCAGGGGGCAGCACGAGTGATGTAGTTGAGGCTTCAGGAACTGCAAAACCAGGAGAAATAGTTTCTACTTCTGGTCAGAATGCTGCTATTAACAGGAACACCCTTAGCAGGCCTGTTCCCATGAGGCCTTGGGAGCAGAGTTATGGAACTAGCAACTATGGAGGTTCAGGTGCTTACTGATCTCTAATGGAAATATTTTTCCTTTTCTTTTTCCCTCCCCTTTTTTATGGTTGTTTCTGGATCTTTTGAAAATTGCCCCCAAATCTACAGGTTATGGTTCTAATGTGGGCTACAACTCTAGCTATGGCTCTGGAATGTATGGCGGCTCAGGTTCATATGGTGGTGTAGGGGGATTGTATGGTGGGGGTATGTACGGTAACAACATGAATAGGGGAGGTTATGGGGGGCTTTATGGATCTTCCGGCATGTATGGAGGTGGGATGTATAATAGTGGTTTTGGAGGCTCCGTGGGTGGGTATGGAATGGGTATGGGTGGTTATGGAATGGGTATGGGTGGTCCTAATGGAGTTGAAGATCCAAATAATCCATATGGTGCTCCTCCATCTCCTCCAGGGTTTTGGATTTCAGCTCTTCGGGTGGTAAGACATATACTTGTTTAGTTTAATTCTTTCTATAGGTAGGATGACAAGCACATTGTGCACATAGTACCTATAGGTAGTTTTTTTCCTTATATATGAAGTCTGACAGACTTTCCCTTGGGTTTGGCCAATGGCCTAGGTATTTAGATAGAGTTATGATGAATCTTAAAATTCAAATCTTACCATCTTCAATCCTACCAAAAAAAAAAAAAAAAAGGGAATTTGTCAGATGACTATACCAGATAAAAGGTTTCTTAAAACCTCTCCAGATGATTAGTACTCAAAATCATTTCAAGTTGGTAACTCAATGTGTCAGACAAATATAAAATTGCCTCCATATGTTCACATTTTTCTATCCTGCCGTTTTACTTATTACTAGAAAAGGGCATTTAGTTCCGACCATGATGTTAATGGATTGCTTCAGATGTGTCTAGCGTCTTTGTTAATTGATTTCTTGTTTGTTTATGTCGTTGCTTTCGATGATTAATCAACCTTATATGAAGATCATTTTTGTGCTGAAAATTGTGAGGAGGAGTTATACTATAGCCCATGATTGTTGTAATATACTCTCTTTTCCCTTCATTTTTCATTTTTGGGTGAGAGTATTTCGGTTATGCTGTTACTTATTCTTGGATTTTCTTTTGTTGCAGATGCAGGGTGTGGTAAACTTTTTTGGTAGGATATCGATTCTCATAGACCAGAATACACAGGCCTTTCATATGTTTATGACTGCAATGCTTCAGGTGTTTTCTCCATCCTGTTTCCTTTCATTTGGCCATATACTGTGTTAATTCTGATAGACTCGGCATCCAATTTTTTCTTTTTCTTTATGGCATTTTTTTATGGAAATAAAGTAAAACCACCTCTCATCTTCTTCATATTAGTTACCACTGGGCAAATATGTGATAGCTTCTGCGCACTGACCCCTGATGTTTGTATCAATTTATTTTCATCATTAATATTTGAGTTGAAAAGGCCGAATTTTAGCACAGCTTCTGGGATGTTCTAAGCTTTTGTGTAATAGCTTTACTTAGCAGAATATAAGCCTTTAGTAAGCACCACTTGATATGACTTCAGGAGTAGACATTTCTTCAATTGCATTTATGATTCAAAAGACTGATCCAGAAGATAGAATCCATTTAAGCTACTGTAGCCTCTTTGACTGATATTTGTGACACTGCTTTTCAAACTAGAAAGTACTAGAAATTTTCATTATGTATCCTCGGAATGTAAGTTGTCTAAATGTAATTTGACAGCCGAGTATGATTAGCACCATCAAAGCATTAACATGGGCTTTTGTTGCAGCTTTTTGATCGCTCTGGTTTATTGTACGGAGAGCTAGCTAGATTTGTGTTGAGGATTCTGGGCATTAGAACCAAGCACAAGATGGTTCAGCCACCGGGCCCCAATGGACTTCCACTTCCTGGACCTCACAATCCCCACGCAAACCAGAACTACATTGAAGGAGCAAAGGCAGCCCCAAGTGGTGGTTGGGACAATGTTTGGGAGAATGACGCGCGTTAAGTGATGCAATTGCAATGTGGTGCTTGAGATGAAGCGCGCTCTCTCTCTCTCTCTCTCTCTCTCTCTCTCTCTCTACCGTGTGAAGCCATTTGTAAGTCCTTGCTGTTGTGGGTCATCGGGATAAATGGGCTGTCCAAACTAATGAGACTAAGATCTCAGCTATATATATCTTTTAGTGAAATAATGAAATGTTGGCCGCAAGTTATTTTTAGCTCGCGCTTCATTTCGGAGGTGGCTCCAGTTTGAATTTGCAGTCTTTTAACGTGTCAGGCTCTCTTCAATTTACTCATCTGTCTAGCCCACAAACCATGTGATCCGATCCAATTTTGCGATTCGAACTCGAGCCTCATTAGTTCCGCAATCCTATCTTCAGGCAACTGCCGAACTCTGAGCTTAAACTAACGGGGATCTAAAAATACCAGAAAAATTACTGTAATGGTCCCTAGAATTTGATCATTTTTTTTTCTCGGTCCCAATTCTGTTAATTCATTAAATAAAGTTATTTATTTGGCAATTGTCTAATAGCATACTGACACGTGTCATATATAAACATTCAGCTTTTTATGCACAATAACCAAACTTATGAAATTAAAAAGAAAAATAACATTAATGTTAGAAAAAGATTTTAAAAAAATTAAAAAACCTTTTTTTTAATAAAATCTAGTTCTTTTCATTTTTAAGCATTTGTAATTTGTTAATATATTTCACTGTCGAAATGTTGATTGGATCCTTTTTAGTTTTCTAAAACTTGTATGCACGACATGTGTGCCCATGATTGGTCAATTTTTTTTTTTATATAATTTACCTAGTTTGTAATACTCAACTATTTAAGTTATGGTAAAAATATTGCCGGAGTTGTAAACCAGCTCAATTCTCGTCTATTCTCCAAAAATATCTCGTCTCACTATATCTTTTATCACAGCTTTAAAATATATATATATATATATATATTTATATATATATATATAATTGATTTGATTTACCAAACGAGATACAGCTAATGCAAAACAGTTCTTGATATGAATTTATGAAACCAACAACACGAAAATCCCACATGCAAACACGGAATGAAAAACGTAAATTACTTCAATCTAAACACGAAGACTTAACCATCAATTTCTTCTTTAATTACTTCTTTAAGCATGATACTCAGTAAATTTTTTTAATCATCATCTAACAAATAGTTGTACGATCAAATAATGCTATACTAGGAAACGATGAAATGATGATTTTTTTTTTTTTTACAGGGTGGGGGGTTTCGAACTCAGATTTACCATTTGGAGAATTATGCCATCAGGCTTTAAAATGATGATAATTTTAAAAGACTTACCGACAACATCCTTAATTACCTACAGACGAAAAGCATATTCAAACTAAATCATCTACGCTATTGCGGTTACCCAATTATCAGACAGACTCCTACACCAGTTCTGGGCAACCGTAGGAACACTGCCATCTCAAATGTCCGCAATATTCAAATCTGGGTTTCTTCATTTGGATTTCCATTCAAGTGAGATAAAGCTCAAAACCCATGAGATGTAGAACGTGACCTGTATTAAGGGCAACAGTCATATGTCACACTGCCACAACTGAACTCTATTGATGTCAATGCTTCGAAGGATCACATACAGCACACTCACCTCTATGTCAGAACTTAGATGGGATGGGCAAGCTGGTAAAAGAATGCAAAGGAATTCCAGACAACCGTCAGGACCTCTGAAAATGACCACCAAAGCCTCAAAGAATGCTATCATAAGCCCAACAATTTCTTCACTTTCTCTATTCCACTGCACTCGTAGAACAAAAAGGTTACTCCTACTTATGAGAATGATTCCAATTGTATTTTTATTTTGCATAATTTTCTTTAAAGACTCCACAAAGTAATCTAACAAATCCTATCAATGTTTTAAGTTAGCTCAGCTAGAAATGTAGAATAAACAGTTTCACTCCATTAACAGAATGCTTGACTTGAATCAAGCCTAATTATCAGACTTACAGTTAGAAGAAATTTGATAGATATAAAGATAGGCATAGTCCAGGTACACTGGAGGTATACATGTGAGTGCACCAAATTAAGAACTAGAAACTGTTACAAGGAAATCATGGAAGCTGAGACCATTTAAATCTAAAGCAATGGCCCACATAAATTAAGTCTTCCAGAAAAAACTCATAAACTCCTCCAAGGAAAGTTCATGATCCTCAAAAAAATCTATCATTTCTTTCTCTCTAAATACACCAAAAAATACAAATAGGAGCCATCTTTTACACAAGCTGCAATCTATGGTGTCCCTATGATCCCTCTCCAGCTAGCTAGTAGTTCAACCACCCTTCTCGGCATTACCCATGCTAATCCCATTCTGTTGAAAAAATAATTCCATATGTCCCGTGCAAAGTCACAATGTAAGAGTAAACGATCCACCGTTTCTCCACTATTTCTGCACATACAATTATAAGTCCACGCCTTCTTAGATTATCAATGGTTAGAATCTTCCCTAAAACTATTGTCCAAACAAAGAACGCAGCCTTGGGAGGTGCTTTACTCTTCCATATGTTCTTCCAAGGAAAATTGGGCCAAGATTGAACTGTAAGTATGTCATAGAAAGAGCGTACCGAGAATTTCCTTTTCTTAGAAGGTCTACATTCCATCTTGTCTTTAGCTGGAACAACAACAATGGCGTTATATAGCAAGTTAAAGAAATCCACTAGAGCACTCACTTCCCAATCATGTGCCTCCCAAGTGAGGTTGATGTTCCACTTCTGTGAATCATGACTAATTGTCCTCACGTCAGCCACCATAGCTTCATTTTCTCGTGCAATTCTGAAGATAATAGGATAAGCAACCTTAAGAGTCGTATCTCCCACCCACACAGCATGCCAAAACTTGATTCTACTCTCATCCCCCAAACACAGCCTAGTATTACTCGAAAAAGCCCCTCAACCTTTCCGTATATACTTCCACAACCCCACACCATATGCGCCCCTACCCTCATTAGAACACCAGCCCCCCCTTGCACTCTCATACTTCACATCAATCACCCCTTTCCATAAGGCTTCCCTCTCATGATTATAACGCCACAACCATTTCCCTAATAGAGCCTTATTAAAGGCCCTAACATTATGGACCCCCAACCCACCATCTCTCATAGGAGAACACACTTTATCCCATCCAACTAGATGAAATTTAAACTCATCACCTAGTCCACTCCACAGAACAGAAAATCACGTTGGAGTTTCTCAATCCTAGATCCAATGCTCGCTAGAAGGGGAAATAAAGACAAGAAATATGTGGGAAGGTTGGATAAAGTGCTCTTAATAAGTATGGTCCACCCCCCTTTCGATAAGTATAACCTTTTCCACCCGGCCAGCCTACGCTCTAATTTCTCTAACACCTCCTTCCAAATTGTCTTAACTTTAAAAGTTGCTCCCAACGGGAGACCAAGATATTTTAACAGCAGCGAAGAGACCACACATCCTAATATGTTGGCCAACTCCCTAATATTTCTTACATCACCCACCGCAACCATCTCCATTTTAGCAAGACTTATCTTTAACCTGGATACCGCTTCAAAACAAAGTAAGATAGCCTTCAAAGATTGAATATGTCCTGCATTATCCTCACAAAATAGTAGCGTATCATTTGCAAACAAGAGATGATAAATAGTGATGGAGCCATGGTGGATAGCCCCCGCTGAAAATCCTGAAAAAACCCCCCTCTATGGCAGCCGACACCATTCTACTAAGAGCCTCCATCAGAAGGACAAATAAGAGTGGTGATAGTAGATCACCTTGTCGTAGGCCCCGCGAACTATTAAAGAAACCCACAGGATCACCATTAAACAAAATCGAGAAGCGAGCCGTTAACACACAGTGTCTCATCCACCCCCTCCATCTTTCCCCAAATCCACATCTACGTAACAAATAGAATAGAAAATTCCAGTTGACGCAGTCATTGGCCTTCTCCATGTCCAGTTTACATAAAATACCCGGTACTCCCGACTTGAGCCTGCTGTCTAAGCACTCATTAGCTATAAGAACCAAATCCAATATTTGTCTCTCTCATAAAGGCATTTTGAGACTTAGAAATAATCTTATCCATGATTGTGCTCATCCTATTGGCAAGTACTTTGGTGAGTATCTTGTACATGCTACCCACCAGACTAATAGCCTGAAATCTTGCATCTCTATTGCACCAACCTTTTTAGGAACAAGTGCAATAAAAGTAGCATTTTAACTTTTCTCAAATTTTCCAAAGGAGAGAAATTCTTAAAAAACCTGCATAACATCCTCTCTCACCACCTCCCAACAAGTCTGAAAAAATGCTATAGTAAAACCATCCGGGCCCAGAGCTTTATCTCTATTCATTTTTCTAATTACTAGTCATACATCTTCCTCTTCAAATGGTCTCTCCAACCAAGCCATACTATTTTGATCAATGGCCTCAAAAGCTAGACCATCTACTGTTGGCCTCCATGCATAAAGTTCTTACAACAATTGTTCGAAATGTCCAGCAGCATGATCTTTTATTATTGCTTGATCTGAAGATAAACCTCCATCTATGGTCATGTACTCAATGGCATTAAACCTCCTATGTGAGTTAGCGACTCGATGGAAAAACTTTGTACATTTATCCCCCTCCCTAAGCCACAATGCCCTTGACTTTTGCCTCCACGAGATCTCCTCTATTAAAATCAACCTTTCTAACTCTGAGACTACTTGACCTTTGCGATCGTTCTCATCTTCTACACCCTTCAGCTTTGTAATTCTTGTAGGAGATTCTTTTTCAGTAATGCTACATTACCAAATACCTGTTCATTCCATGTCTTCAAATCCATCTTCAAAGCTTTCAATTTTCCAGCCAATGCCTTGCTCGAAGTGCCCTGTAGTTGATATGAATTCCGCCATTGCCTAACCAATTCCACAAACCCCTCCATTTTTAACCACATATTCTCAAATTTGAACGGCCTTCTATCCCCTGGAATTTTTCCACAGTCTAACATTATGGGAAAGTGATCAAAGCATAACCGAGGAAATCTTTTCTGCCATAAATCTGGAAATTGCATTTCCCATGAAGAAGATATGAGGAATTTGTCCAATCTTGACCAGCCGTGGTTATTAGACCAAATATATTCACTTCCCATGAGAGGTAGGTCCATGAATTCCAGCTCGAATATTTTTTTTTTTTTTAAGTAAACGGTAGTATTAATAAGGATAGGCAAAGTCCAAGTACACAAGATGGTATACAAGATATAGAACATATCTAGTTCGTAACATTGGAAACAAGCAAGTCATGCAAATTTAGGCCATTAAAGTCTACAACTATAGCCCAAAGGAATAATGTATGGAAAAATAAAGATCGAAGCTCCTCTAAAGACCGTTCCTTATCTTCAAATGTCCTCTCATTACGTTCTCGTCATATGCACCACATAATGCAAATGGGGACCATCTTCCACACCGCTTTAATTTGTGGAGCACCACTCGGAATTGTCCAGCTGGCCAATAACTCAACCACTATAGCCGGCATCACCCAGTTTAATTCTATTCGGCTGAAGACTTCGCTCCACACGGCTCTAGCTATCTCACAATGTAGCAAGAGATGATCCACTGTTTCACCAGCTTTCTTGCACATGTAACACCAATTTGGAATAATTACCCGGCACTTTTGTTGATTATCGGTTGTTTCTTACCCAAGGCCGCTGTCCAAGTGAAGAAAAGTGCTTTGGGGGGCACCTTGTTCCTCCACAATCTTCTCCATGGGAAGTGAGAATCTGGTAGAAGTGTAAGAGACTTATAGAAAGAGCGAACTAAGAAGTTACCCTTACCTGCAGGTTTCCACCACAACTTATCGGCTCGCAAACCATTCAGGCTGGGTTTGGATACAAAGATTGTTTCAACTCATCTCATTTAATCATTACAATTTTTTCAAATTCTCCAACAAAATATAATAAACAATTCAACTTTTTCAAATTTCAAAACAATAATAATATTAAAAAATAATATTCTAATAATATTTTATTCAACTTTTAACTTTCATCTCAACTCATCTCATCTAAACTCACTATTCAAACCTCACCTCAGTCTCACGGAATAGACAAGGCTAAAAAAAGCCTCAAAACAGTCAACTTCCCAATCTTGGGCTGCTCTACTAAATGTGAGATTCCATTGAATTTGGTCCCCTGAACGAACCATGAGATCCGCCATTGAAGCTTCTTGGTTACATGCCACTCGAAAAACGGACACCAAATATCCCTCCAAAATTTTATACGAGTGTCCTCCCCCGCCATAAGTTTAGTATGGAGAGTGAACACTCCCCACCCTCGTCTTATGTGCTTGCATACCCCCACACCATAATTTTGTCACCCCTCCCCCGATCTTTTGCTAGGAAATCTTGTCACATTAAAATCTTCACCAATACACCAATGAACCTCCCACCAAGTACATAAGCCTGCAAGCTCATCCCAAAGCAACCGTCGTTTGCAATCCAAATTAGGGCCATAAACCTCAGCAAAGGCCCATATAAAACCATCTTCAGAATTTCTAAAAGAACACCCCCACCGAGTATTCTCCCACAAATTCATCAATGTTTTCCACCACCCTTTTATCCCACATAACCAAAACTCCACCCGGAGCCCCTTTTGAAGGTAAGTATGACCATCCTACATACTGGCAGCTCCATATACTCCGTATAGTTCTTCTTGTGATAAGCTTCAACTTAGTTTCCTGCAAACACATAATGTCCATCTTCTATTGTCTTAACAAAGATCTTATTCGGAGGCTTTTGTTGATCTCATTCAACCCCTTAACATTCCAAATCAAAATTTTGGGCTTCATTTTGGACGACTGTCGATAGACCTTGTTGTCAAATTTTAATTGTCTATAGACCTTCTCCTCACCCATTTTAGATGACTTTGTTGTTTGATTAATTTACCTTCTTCATATATTCCATATCTTCTTCTCCTCCCTATTCTCTCTTCGTACACTCTTTCATTTTTTTTCGTAAGTTGGCTAGAGATGTTGTCCATGGGCATTTTGATTGAGTGATTCTTGCACGAATGGGAAGGGAGATGGTTCTGTCGAATGCTGTTATTATTGAACTTAAGGCATTTGAGGTAGTAAGAGATGGACAATGGGAGCTCATCACTAAAAGGGGATGGAAGTTAGTGAAAAATCTTTGTTTGGAGTTAACCACAGCACGGTGGCTCACTAAAGCGTTGGAGAATTGATTGAAGATGGGGAGAAGAGAGTTTTATACAGCGCATCGTGAAGGAGACAGGGGCTTCATAGCTCAAAGGTGTTCCAACTCCCAATGGATGTTCATGGCTTTGGTGGAATACAAACAGGGGGGTCGGCAAAATTGTATTCTCATTCCTGAAGACAGAGATGGGAGGGGGTGGAGAAAACTGGTGGAGGTATTGAAGGAGGCTGGTAGAGAAGGACGTTCTACTAGGTCGGCACCACCAATGACGATGGCAGCGATGAAGGCAACGCAACCTTCTCCCCTGTTGTATATGGAGGTTTTACAGAAACCAAGGACAGCCTGTGCTCGAGGACCTGCAGCTAGCTGTGGCTTGCGAGGTGGTGTCATCGTTTCTGTAGGGGCTCAGCATAGTGGGGATGGTGGCAGGGGTGTTGTTGGCCCTAATAAGGAAAGCCTTCTGTTGAGTTGCAGAGTAATATAATTGGTTTGAAATGGTGCGTAGAGGAGGATAAAGGGGTGGAGACAAAACGGTGTTGAGATGGATATTGAGATGGTGTTGAAACGGTGTGTTGAGGGCATAAGGGGGTGGGATGGGCTTGGGTCAAGGGGATGGGCTTGTAGGAGGGTATCATAAGGGGATGGGCTTGCTGGAGGATCAGGGGAATGGGTCAGGCTTGGTGAAAGGCCCGAAACAGTATGGAAGGCTAAGGCCCGAAATGGGAATTTTGGCGAATCGGGTGGTTTGGGGGAGGCTAGCACGTCGGCACCACCCCTCGCATAGAAGTTGTCGCCAGTCCTCGGCGAGTCATATGGTGGTGCGTTGAAGCCAGCGCTATAGCCGGAGGAGGAAGAGGGAGAAATTCTGGTTTGCACTCCGCTGTCTGTGGTGGCTTCGCAGGCACCAGAAGGTGAAGAGGAGGAAACTACGGAGAAAAATGCAGGAGGTGATGGGCTGGAATACATCGGTGAAGAAAAACCTGTCGATGAGACATAGATCATGTAGGCGAGTCTTGGGCTGACACAAAACAGATCAATGAGTTTTGGGCTGCCATAGAACATGCCGATAGAGGGAGAAGAGTTGCTTGTAGCTGAGGATTTTGTAGTTCTGGGAAGTGGGACTGAGATGGAGAAAGGGGATGCGGAAAGGGAAGGATTGTTGATCCTTTTTAAGCCTTTTGGATCAGTGGGTGAGGAGCCTTCAGGGGAGGACCCTTCTCCGATAAGTATTATGCTTCCTCTACCTACTGACTGGGTAATGAAAAAGGTGGAGGAATTGCAGAGTTGTGTGGGGATTTCATGTAAGGGCCATGCAAATCAATTTATGGCACTGTTAATAGCCATTGAGGCAAGCCACTACCAACAAGGAGTAGGCCCAAAAAGAAATAGGGAGTTGAAGCGGCTAGATTGGACACGGGGTAGGATGTTTATTCTTTCACTCTCGAGTTAGTGTTAATGCGATTAATCATTAATATCAAATTTTAACTGCCTAATTAACTGCATTAACACTAACTCGAGTGAAAGAATAAACATCCTACCCAGTGTTGTTAAAAGCACAACTAGGCACTCTTAAAGAGCAAAACATAGAGTTCCAAGAGTAGAGTGGTTTTGATACCTTAAGTGAAAGTGCATTCACTGATGCATGCATGAGGCATGCTTTTCTTATGCTTTTCAGGAAAGCCCAAATCATGTTCTTTCAATCTTTTGAAAAATATACTGTTGAAAGTACTAATTTGTTATATGAAATTCTTACTTACTTATCAAAAAGAAATTTTTAAATTATATATTATTTATAAATAAAATTGGTAATAAAAGTTTAACTTCTTAAATTATATATTATGAATCTTTCCATTAGAACTATTTATATATTATAAAAAATGTATGTTTTACTTCTATTGGGCGCACAATTGCACTTATTCATCTAGGTCACACCAATCCTGCCTTAAGCAGATCTTAACGGATAAGTAACAATACCTCTTAGGAAAGGAAGGTATTTGCTCTTCAACTACTCGGACAACAATTGAACCTCCATCGTACGCCTCAGATAAATTCTGCTCTTCATTTCCCACTGCAAATGCAAATGGGAAACATCATCAAATATTTTCCTTTTAAGCATATTGGAATATGAAAAGGAAAGAGATAACAAACATTAGCTGGCAACTTGGAACCACACAAGATCAAGAGACCATTTCAGCCTTTCTTCTGATATAGCATGATATTATTGGTTTAAATCCATCTATTGAACACCTTCAACTTTTAAGCATGTACAAGAATGTACTTCTGATATACACATAACACCTTATTTTTTCTTACACATCCATTTTAATTTTTAATCTTTTTGGCTTTTCTAATGTTTGTTCAGATCCCTTGTCCATGAAATACTCCGCCACAGTAAGTTCTAAACTTGAATTGAAATCTAACAGGCCTGCAAGATCCACAACCTATATCATGCATACTGTCAACTTTTTTTTAGATATTTGTATTTCAATTCTTGGATCAACAATCACGGCAGGCTGGGTCACAATTTTATCCTTTAAAAAAAAAGGCAGATGACATACAGAGAAATAATCTCTTACGTGTAATTGCAATATGTTAATATAAATTATAATAGAAAAATAAATAAATGTCATGATGGACATTCATCCCCCCTTGAGGATTGTTCTTGTTAATCACAGAGCTCAATTGAAAAGAAGAGAAAAAGATATTTCCGATACCTAGAGAATCTTCTTCCATAGAATTATCACCTCGTAAATACAATTGGTCTCTCCAGTCCAAATCTAAGCCTTCTGTTTGTGCTAGCTTCTCCAGCAAACGACCAATGAGGTTGTAGGCAACCATACTAGTTTCGTCACAAACTTCTTGGATGGCAAGGTATTGGTTCTTACATTTACCTTGCTTGTCATTATTAGCTGTTTGTTCCCCACATGAAAAGTTCGAAGAAATGAAAGGTGGAGTGTTTGCTGGAGCTATTCCAGAATTGCATTCAGGTTTACATCTCTCGCAACTTTTGTATGCTGAAACAGGTGAGGGGATATAATTGCTATCTGTAGGCATGAAAGATCTGCCAATACCTTCAACCTTGTTATGGTTCATATCCACGTCAACCATCCTGCTATGAAATCTTGATTTCCAGGATAAAGAGGAAGGAATGATTCTATTAGGATTGATAGAATCTATTCTGCTAAAATCGTTAGGTTCAAGTCCCTCAACAGAACCACCATTTAAGTCTTTTTGGGGGGTAAATGGGGAGGAAGAGATGCTCTCGTTGGTCGTAGAGGTAGGTGGCTTGACATTGAATGGTATTGACTCTCCAGTACTTTCTACTTCATCAACTGAATCAGTATAGCGAGACCTACTACTCTGACAGCTTCTATCTTCCAGGAGCCAGCCATCATTGTCATCATTACCATCATCACTTTCTTCTAATTCCTCCATATATGCATCGGTAAATTCTTGATCAAAGTCATGGTCAGGCAGCAAATCCAACACAATCTGATTTGTCAGAGCACTCACACTCAATATACATTCTACTTCTTCTTCAACTTTCTCCTTACTAAAGCATCCAAGCAGTTTACTTCGAGAACTATTATTGATAATAGCAAGAGTTTCCAATATAGACTTTGGAATGGCATCCATTTCACTGCACTCAAAAAGATATTCAGTCAACATTTTCCTAATTGCTGTCCGTAAACGCCGATTTGATACTTTGGCATTCGGGTCTAATAAAAGTTGCAAGTTTTTCAGCACTGGTAACCTAACCTTTGTTTTTAGCAACAAAATAGCCTTTGCTATCTCATTCTGCAGGCTTTCTACTTCTGAAGAGAATGGGTAAAACTCTATCACAGAGGAATTTTGAAAACCTGGTGTTAGCTTTAGCAGCAAGCCAGGTACTGACATTGCTTTGGCTAGTGGCTCTTGTAACTCGTCCCCTTCACCAAGTTCTGAAAGCATCCTTTCGCTATATTTCCTCACTTGCTTAATTAAATAATCTCGACCCCATCCATGTCTGCGAGGCAATAATTGAGGAATGCCTGCTTGGGAACCTTTAAGCTTCCTGTACATCGCAATCAGGATATCACAAGGCAAGTTTTTTAGTCCAGATAGGACCTTTTTCACAGCAGCATGATGGGATTGGGATCTAGACATAAAAAATGTCACGCTTTTCTCTCGGAAATTTTTTGGGTCACTGAGAAGTTGAGATAGCTGTCTGCATATGCTAATTTGATGGCTGTGATTTCTGCTTCCCAAAACTTTTGGAAGAGTATCTTTAATTACCTTCTTCATCTTCCAACGAGTTTTCTCAAACTCACGAGAACCTCTTGTAAGAACCATGGCAACAAGATATAGCCCCTTATTGGTCAAATCATCAAGGTGTGACATAATTTTTCTCATTATACTGCACGTGCCAGACAATACGATATGATCTTCATTAACACTGTGCCATCCTTCAGCATTACATGCTCCAAAGGCCTCTTCTATATGCATTCTTATGGTCTCGTAGAATATCTGAAAATAAGATATTAAGGAAATCATCAGCCTACAGGAGGGAATATTGTGTATCCCAAAATGTAAAACGCAAAATTGGACAGATAGCAGGGACCCAACAATGGAGAATCATATTATTAAGCCTCCGAAACCTTACAAGCAAGATATCATAACGATCAACCACATTATTGAACTGACTCAATAATAAGATATGGCCGTTTGTAGTATTTATTTAACAACTGCCTCAAAACAAAGATCCAACAATGTATAAAGGCTATTTCTAAACGCACCATGCCATGATGCTCTACATGCATAGTTTATTTATCCATCAAGAACACCCATTAAGTATAAAAACGATTTCTACCACAGAAAACTTACATCATCTTCCCTAAGCAAAGACTCGGGTAAAGTCCTGTTGAGACAACATGAAAACCATTAGTCTAATGATGTAAAAAATGGGCTTCAGCCAATAATCAAAAGAAACAAACAGAGTTATAGGATACAAAATTGTCGCACTCACCTTTGTTTCAAAAACTCAGGTTCTTCAAAACGCTTTCTTACAGATTTGGATGTAGGAAGCCCCATCAACCATCTGCATCAATTTCATATGATAAATTTGGCTTGATAAGCTCATACATGAAATATCATGTCCCAACAAACAATGGCATATGCAAAATTTAAAGAGAAAGCAGCAGACTAATCAATTGTAGACAGTTAGAAAATGAAGATGAAGGAATAATCTGAATTCTCATTAATTATAATGGTTGTATACACTTCGTATGTGTATATATATATGTATATATATATATATGCAAAAAGGAATCCTAACTGATTCTGACATTTGTACAAATATGTGGTGTGCTCTGCAGTGCACTACCATTTACAGCAGAGTCTGTTACAACAAATGCCAGAGTATTACAAACAAACCAAGGTAATTACAAACGTGCCAATAGGTCACGTATTCAAGGCTATTCTAAGTTATTCTAGATGATTCCAAGGTAGTGGCAATCGTGGTGGAGTTGCTGTCCTTTGCAGGTGTTGTGGAGATGCCGTATGATGAGGAAACGTCTGGTGGAGCAGCTGGAATATTCTTCAATTTGGGAAGCAGAGTGGCTGGCTCAATACGCCCCCTCAAGCCTAAGGGGGTATCTACCACAGTAAGGCTCATCCGTAGGAAATGAAAACGAGTTGAGACTAGTGGCTTGGTTAGAATGTCAGCTAGTTGATCTTTTGATGGTAGAAAGGCTACTTGAAGAGCTTTGGCAGTGACTATCATGCACAAAATGGAAATCAATTTCTGTGTGTTTCGTGCGTGAGTGTAGAACATGATTCATGGAGAGGTAAGTAGCCCCAAGATTGTCGCACCAAAGGAGAGGTGGTTTGGGAAGGAAAACGCACAACTCTTTGAGAAGAGACTGAATCCACAGCAATTCAGCAGTGGTGTTCGTAAGGGCTTTGTATTCAGCCTCGGTACTCAAACGAGCAACGGTTTGTTGCTTGCGGGAGCTCCAAGAGACTAGATTTTTGCCAAGAAAAATGCAAAAACCACCGGTAGAGCAACGGTCATCGGGGCAACCTGCCCAATCAGCATCCAAAAAGGCTTGGAGTTGAAGAGAGGCTGACTTAGAGATAAAAAGACCAAAATTTAATGTTTGTTTGAGGTAGCGAAGAAGTAGCTTCACAGCTTGCCAGTGAGGATTTTTGGAGTTGTGCATAAATTGAGAAAGTTTATTTACAGCAAAAGCAATATCAGGACTTGTTAGAGACAAGTGCTGGAGGCTGCCGACACAACTCCGATAGAGAGTTGGATTAGAAAATGATGAAGTATCGGACAGAGAAAGTTTAATGGAGGCTACCATTGGAGAGGTGACTCCTTTGGCATACAACATGTTGGTTCGGGAGAGGATATCCCGAACATATTTTTGCTGGGAAATTAAGATGCCATCAGGAAGGTAAGAAATTTCTATGCCTAAGAAAAAAGACAGTTTTCCCAAATCTTTAATGGGAAACGTAGAACCAAGATAACTAACAAGATGATCAATTTGTGAGGCATGAGAACTTGTGACAATAATGTCATCCACATAAACAAGGACATAAATCAAAACAGAGTTAGAAGAATAAATAAGCAAGGACAGATCATATTTAGATGAGATAAAACATACTCACAGAGGTGGCAACTAAGTTGTGCAAACCACGCACAGGGAGCTGGCTTGAGGCCATAAATGGCCTTTTGCAAGCGACAGACATGATGGGGATGCTCAGGGTGCACAAAGCCAATCGGTTGGACCACATACACAGTTTCATGGAGGAAAGCGTTCATTTTGAGTTGACAGAATGGCTAGCCATGAGAGACAGCAAAGGACAGAACAAGTCGGATCGTAGTGGGCTTGACTACCGGACTAAAGGTCTCAGAGTAATCAAGTCCTTCTTGTTGATGAAAGCCCTTCGCTATGAGGCGAGCTTTCCTTTGTTCAAGAGTCCCATCTACACAGAGCTTGGTTCGGAAGACCCATCTGCAGCCAACGATGTTAGAAGAGGGAGGAGGGGGAACAAGGGTCCAAGTGTTATTTTTTAAGAGAGCATGGAACTCATTTTTCACGGCTTCACGCCATTCGGCGAATTGGGAAGCAGTGGTGTAGGAGGTTGGTTCGTCAGGTGTTTCAATGCCGGTGGTGAGACAGTGTCGTGGTTGAGGATAGGGGATGAGACCATCGGAAAGTTGTTTTGGACGAGAGGAGTTGGTTTTCGATCGGGTTATGATGGGAGATCTGGGAGGAAGGGAAGGATGATGAGTCAAAAGGGGGGGGATTCGAAGGAATTGATTGAGTCGAAGGGTTATCAAAGGGCAAGGGAGAAGAAGAAGAGAGTGGGCCATGCATATGGAGAGGGCTTAAAGAAGGAGATGGGCTGGTCGATGGGTTGGGAGATAGAGGGCCCATAGTTGTAGAGATGGAAATGGGTAGGACGGTGTGTGTGGAAGAAAATGTTTGGTTCGGAGCAGGAACAGATTTTGAAAAGGAAACGTAAGGAAAATAATTTTCATTGAAGATGACATTGAGAGAGATATACAGTCTATTGGATGGAAGATGAAGACACTTGTAACCTTTGTGTTTAGGACTGTATCCAAGGAAAAGATAGGATAAGGAGCAAAAATGAATTTTATGGTTGTTATAGGGCCGAAAGTTGGGCCAACATTTGGACCCAAAAACTTCGAGAAATGACTAATCAGGATCCTTGTTGTGAAGAATAAAATAAGGGGATTTGTTTTTAAGAGACGAAGATGGAATTAAATTAATGAGATATGATGCCGTTTGAAAAGCATCAGTCCAAAATTTGTAGAGAAGTGATGCAGTGGCTAGAAAGGCAAGACTCGTTTCAACAATGTGGCGGTGTTTTCGCTCAACCACACCATTTTGTTGGTGGGTATAAGGACAAGAGAGACGGTGTGAAATGCCTTGAGAGTTGAGAATGCGAGTTAGGGGTCGAAATTCACCGCCCCAATCACTTTGAACGTTTTTAATTTTAGTATTGAATAAGCGTTCAACATGGGATTGAAAAAGAAGAAAAGTAGAAGTAGCATCTCCTTTTGAAGCAAATGGATAAAACCAAGTATACTACTACAATCATCAACAAAGGAAATATAGTAACTGAAACCGTCCCTTGATAGATAAGGGGTTGGACCCCAAACATCAAAAAAATTAAATTCAAAGGTCTTGAAGACCGATTAATAGAATCTTTAAATGGGAGTTGCCGGCACTTGGCAAGTGGACAACTTGAACAAAAGAAATCTAGTTGAGACGGAAGAAAAGGCAGACACTTGGTGCACAATATTTGAGAGACAAGCCGAAGAGTAGGGGGCCTAGTCAATGATGCCATTGAGCTAAAGATGTCTGTTCACCAACAAGAGCAACATGGTTAGACGATGATGAAGCGGGTGGAGGAAAAAGATAAAGACCATTACGAGTTGGTCCTTGGAGAAGAGGACTGCCCGTCCGTTTGTCCTTCACAAAGAAAGTAGAGGCATGAAATTTGAAGAAAATAGAGTTATCATGACAAAATTGTTGAACCGAGACAAGATTTTTTGTTATATGAGGTACATGAAGCAATTTACGCCGTAAAAAATTAGAGGAAGAGGAGGAGAGTTGAGAGTCACCGATGTGTGTGATAGGAAGGGAAGTGTCGTCGCCAGCACGAATTTGTTCGGGGCCTGAATATGGCTCAACAGAGAGATTCAAATTCTGAAGGTTAGAGGTCAGATGATTTGTGGCTGCAGAATCTGGGTACCACAAAAAATCTGAAAGAGAAGGAGAGCTTGTGTAGTGCACAAAAAGGGAGCGAGGTGGATCAAACTGATAGGCTTGATCAAAACGATGGTAGCACTGAAGTGCTACATGGCCCACCTTGTTGCAAACTTGACAAGTTGGCTTGTTTGAAGACTGAGATGGATTTTGAGAAGTTGAGGAGGATCTGCCACCGTGAGAACGCCCACCACGTTGGTTTTGTCGACCACCACGATAGAAAGTGCAGCCTCCACGATGGAAATTTGAAGGAGTTGGGGTGGTGACAAGGGCAGAGGGGGTTGGGAGCAAGCCATGTTGTATAGAGTTAAGGGTGAGATGACTTTCAAAGGTGAGGAGATGATTAAATAATTCTGCAGAGTTGATGGGGGTACAACGAGTGGTGACAGAGACAACAAAGGATTCATATTCTGAGTTGAGACCATTTAAGAGGTAAGAGGCAACCTCAGAATCACGTAGAGGCTCTCCAGCCGAAGTCATTGTGTCGGAGAGAAGTCGCACTTTGCGATATTAATCTGTAACGGAGAGGGAACCTTTTTTGAGATTGGTGAGTTGATGACGGATTTGGAAAATCTTTGCTTGGGATTGAGAGGAGAACATGGTGTCAAGAGTGACCCATAGTTCACGGGAGGTTCGAGAGGCAATAGCCTGGGCAAGAATGGGTTCGGTTAAGGAGGAGAGAAGTGCACTGAGCAGGAGCTGGTCAGTACGACGCCATTGAAGGTAGCCTGGGTTGGGTTGAGGAATTGATGATCCAGATTGAGAAGGAGAATAAATTCGAAGCATGGGAGGTGGAGGAGGAGTTGAACCATCAACGAACTGGAAAAGTTCTTGGCCATGGAGATAAGGGATGATTTGGGCGCTACAAAGAAGGTAATTTTCTGAGCCCAACTTGACTGAAACGATATGGGAGAAGTTACTTGGGAGTTGGAAGGTGGTGGAGGAGGAAAAAAAAATTTCAGAGTGAGAAGAGTTTTCATTGGCCATGAGGACGAGACGTTGGTCGAATTCATGTCAGAGCCCCAAGAAAAATTGCCTCTAGAAGTGCCACATATGTCCTATCCATGTCGGGGACATGCCCCTTGATCAAGCCACAAGCATGCCTTGGCCCGTGCCTCGTCACGCACAGACAGGCCACACACATGCCTTAGCCCGTGCTTTGACAAGCACGGGGCACCCAACATGCAAGCCAGCCTGCGCATGCCAGGCCACAGGCCTAGCGAGGTTAGTGGCCAAGCGCAGCCCAGCGCATGGCCAGGAATGCGCACGCCCATGCGCATGCCCCTGCGCATCCACTTGCACCGCAGGGCCCTAAGCACGCCGCAGGCCCATGCACGCACAGCCCCACAGCCCTCATGCAGCACGCCAGCGAGGTTAGTGGCATGCCATCCAGCGCACGGCCCCAACCCGTGCCTTGCAGAGCAGGCTAGTGGCATGCCCACCAGGCATGCTATCCAGCGCATGGCCCCAGCCCATGCCTTACAACCTCAACACCCAGGCCACCAGCCTGGGCCATGCAGCAGCCATGCACGACACTGTGCCGTGCCACCCAGCAGACCTAGACATGGCTCCCAACAAGCCATGCACAGCACCCTGTTGTGCCATCCAGCCAGCCCATGCGTGCCCCCTGCCACGCCCATCAGCCAACCATGCACGGCCCCATGTCGTGCCAACCAACCAGCCATGCATGGCACCATGTTGTGCCAACCATGACTCACCATGGCTCATCCATGGGCTTTAGCATGCCACGGGCCATCTTGGACCGACCATAACTATCTTATTGCTTTATTTCTTATTTTAGTTATTTAATTATTTTCAAGAGACCTTTTGGGAGTTTTCAAGTTGTAACCATTATAAATAGGACCCTTAATCATTTCTTTCATCTTTTGACAATTTCCCTTTGTGGATGACTATTGTTCTTGAGATCATTTTTAGTGCTTAGCACTTGGGCTCTTTAGGATGCAATTCGTGAATCCCTAAGGAGAAAATCACACTTTGCAATTCGTGAATAAGTGTGGTTTCATGTTATCAATCTTATGAGTATTTTCCATTCATTCTCATCTTATATTTTCTTTCCATTGATGTTGTTAATTTAAGTGCATTGTTCTTGTTTGTTCTTGAAGAATTCCTTGTGTTGTTCGGCCAACAACACAACTCATTCACCACTTTGATCTTTTCCCACTCATTTCGGTCAACCCTTGTTTGCCCTACCTTCCATAAATAACCACTTACCATAATACCCTTCATCCATCCCATTCTTACCCTAGCCGAAACACACTTACCATATTTGGCCACTTACCAAGTTGGCCTTCTTCCATCATTCCTTCCATAGCCGAAAGTCTTACTTGCCATATAAGGATTCCTAAACTTTAGGAATCCTTATCACTTCCCATAACCGAATATCCCTATCTTGGAATATTGGTCTTACCTTCCATCTTGAGATCCCATAATTCTAGGAATGCTCCTAGAATCTCTCAAGTCCAAGTCAATCCTTTCCAAGTTGCCCTAGCCGAAATCTCCTAGGCCAAGATTGCCTCACACCATCTTGCAAACCCTAAACTTGGCAACCCTAGTGTTTCCTAGCCGAAAACCCTAGCCTCACTATCCTCCATCAACCCTAGCCTCCATCATCTCGGCACCAACTCAAAGAACAAGCCCTAGCCGTTCCACATTGTGTTGCTTTCACCAAACACTTAGAACACCCCAATTCCATCATCATCCGTCACTCAAACACTAAACCTTCATCACCCTAGAAACCCTCCATTGCCACAGAAGTTGAAGGCCAAGCAAGTTGGCAAGGTTCCACTCGGTCACCATCATCACCAAGGCGAGCTCGTGGACTTAGTGTTTAAGGACAAGACCGGGGTCCCTAACAATTCGGCTCTGGTACCAAGTTAGAAAATGAAGATGAAGGAATAATCTGAATTCTCATTAATTATAATGGTTGTATACACTTCGTATGTGTATATATATATATGCAAAAAGGAATCCTAACTGATTCTGACATTTGTACAAATATGTGGTGTGCTCTGCAGTGCACTACCATTTACAGCAGAGTCTATTACAAAAAATGCCAGAGTATTACAAACAAACCAAGATAATTACAAATGTGCCAGTAGGTCATGTATTCAAGGCTATTCGAAGTTATTCCAGATAATTCCAAGGTAGTGGCAGTCGTGGTGGAGTTGCTGTCCTTTGCAGGTGCTGTGGAGATGCCGTATGATGAGGAAACGTCTGGTGGAGCAGCTGGAATATTCTTCAATTTGGGAAGCAGAGTGGCTGGCTCAATATAGACGAGTATTCGCATAAGATACAATGAACCCACGTCCCTTACGCGTTCAAATTCACATTATCACTCAAAAGTCGTTAGAGTAATGCTGGAAAAGTAAACTTCAATCAGAAGAAGCGATACATTTGCAAAGGCCTTCGATTTATTTAATTTCTCGTTTATTTATTTTTTACTTTGAGGAGGAAAACATAACTTCTCATTTTTCACGAATACAAACATAATAAAAAGAGGAATTTTTGATCGCGGACAACCCGGAACAAGATTATAAAATAAACACATTCTTAACAAGCACAATCATTTATAGAAGGAAAATGAAATTTAAATGCCAGAAAGGATATTTAAAAGAAAAACAAAAAAAACTGACCTTCTTTTGAGTCTCATCTGCTTCTCTTGGTGCTTAATTTGTGACAAAATCGAGTCGCAATCCGTTTGGAAAAACTCTGCATTCGCCATATCGATCGATTCTGGGGGTTGCACACAGCCAGAGAGAAAGCGGGCTAGGGTTTTAGTTTGAAAGGAAACGAGGGGTTTTAGAAGCAGAACCGTACGTTCTTCATATTAACTAATTGTAATTTTATGAATAAAAACGTCAATGTATCCTAATCGAAACGTTTTTAAATACTACTTTTTTTTAGTATTTTTTTGTGTAGAAAGAAAATCCTGGATAAGGCTATCCTTGATAGGAGAGATAAGATAAAAAATTTTAAAAATTTTATGAATAACATTAAGATAAAAATTTAAAATATTAATTTAAAATATTAAAATTTGAAAAAGTTGAATTAAAATTTGAAAAATTTGAATTATTTATTATATTTTATATGAAATTTAAAAAAATTATAATGATAAAATGAGATAAAAATAAAAAATCTCATCTTACCTTTACCCCAAACCAAACCTAACCTAACATAAACTTGTTTTTCTTTTTTTTTGGACAATTATCTATATAAATTAATATACATTTTTAATAATTTAAGATCCACCTGGTTTTAAGGGCCAATGAATCCACGTGGTACTTTTAAAATATTTTTTCAAAATATATATAAAGTTTTCTAAGTTTTGATTGGATGAGGCCAACTTACTCGATTAAATTAGATATTTCAATACAAAAAATTTAGTAAACAAACATTTCGGGTATATATTATTTAAAAATCATATACCAACAATCGTCATATTTTGATCATAAAAGTGTTTTATTTCATCTTATCTTATCATGACAATTTTTTAAAATTTCTACTTAAAATATAATAAATAATTTAATTTTTTTAAATTTTAAAATAATAATAATATTAAAAAATAATATTATAATAATATTTTATTTAATTTTTAACTTTAATCTAAAAACATCTCATTTCATCTCGTTATCCAAACCACATCTAACTCTTTAGAACCCGCGCAATGTATCTATTTCTCTTCAAAACTATAATATTAAATTCAATTTGATAACGGAAGATCTCTCATCTCTATTTAGTAAGCACCCATGTGGATTTAATTCAATTCAAAAATTAATTTTTAGTTTATTCTTTATATGGGAGAATTTGTCCCCTATCCTTTGTTTTAATATCTTACATTTTTTTTAATCTAAGAAATTAGTCTTAAATTTAAATTTTCTTTTATATTTTGATTCAACGCGCATTTTCTATATAAAAAAAAAAAAAAAGCAGTTATCGGCCAGGCATATGGTAAAAGAAAGTGCTCTCTTAATAGGAATTTTTTTTTACGAAGTATAGAATTTTCCTCTAAAATAGAATAAACTTAATTGACATGCCTTCTTTAAAATGTACAGAAAGAGAGTTCTTGATACACAAAGTACACAGAGAAAATATATTAGAAAAAAAAAACGTTCAAAGAGCAAATACCGTTACAAGCTATCCAACAGACTTGTCTTTTTCCTATTTCTGAGTCCATGAATTTGGAATGATCGTCCCCCAACAGCAAACCCTTTCTCCTTCCCACTCCATAACATCCGATCCATGTTTGTTTGTCTTTTTTTGGTTTTTTTTTTTTTTTCTTAAGAAAGTGATTATTAATAAATTTGTATTTTTTTAAATATTTAAAATATATATAAAAAAATTACAATGATCAGTCCAAATTATATGTACCTTTCATCGGTACTTGTAGCTGGACAATTTTTTCTTTATCTTTACAAATAGTCTATTTTTATTCCTTTGTTTTTCCTTTGCGAGATTTATATATATTGTGTATAAGAAATACTACAACCATAAAGAGATCAAGTAAATCTACAAACTTACTTTCTTTTTCTTTTTCTTTTTTTTGAATCAAAACATCCTATCTTGTATTCATTCTTCTTCAATTGTTGCAATTTTATCCTTTAGAACATAATACTGAGACGTCTATCCAAATTCTTTCCTCATTTACAAGTAAAAAACTTTTGCAAGAAAATGAGTTACACAATTACCTTCTCTATATGTATGTATGACTTTCCAATTGGATCTATTCTTCAAAACTCCTTTAATATCTTTAACCAATTGACCATGTCATTCACAACTGGATTTAGTATCATTGAATGCCTTAACCACACTCTCAGGATCCCCTTCAAATACCAATTCTGTTAAGTTCAACTTTGCACACAACTGCATAGCATGCCAAAGAGCCTGTAATTCAGCTAATGGCGGACCACTTCCATTCCTCTTCTGGGTACACAATGAGACCAACACATCCCCCTGCTTATCCCTTATCACTACACCAATCCCCATCCTGCCTTCTTTAACCTTCTATAGGAGCCTTCCATCAACATAAATTTCTTGTCTATGTGCCATCAATCTAGTTCCTGGGTTCCTTCTGTAGAGCTTGCTAAAAACGAAGTAAAGTATCAGTAGCTTGTCTGAAAATCACATTAGGCCCTTCAAATTTGTTTTCAAACACAAAGCTATTTCGCCTCAACCAAATCATTCTTAATTCTATTGCCATTAACTCCATTTCTTCTCTTTTCAATTTGTTACACCGGTCTGCCCATAACTCCTACATATCCCTCTTAGTAGATACCCACTTCTGTACAGGACTGGATTTATCTGCCCATACATCCATAGCTTCACCACAACTCCATAGAGCATGAGAAACTATTTCCTCCTACATCTTGCATACTGGGCAATAGTAATCTTTAACAATCTTCCTGTAAGCTAAGTTAAACTTTATAGGTAGACAATTATTCATTACTTTCCATAGGAACATCTTAACTACACCAGGAATATTTAAATTCCACAACACCAAGACGTGCATTGTTGGATGGGCTGAGATTAGTGCAGCAGCTTGATGCTAGAAATTTAATAGTGGAATTGGATTCAAATGTAGCGGTGGAATGGATCACATTTGGTGTTTGTAAGCTCTGGTATATGTGAGATTTTTTGGAAGAAATTCAAGTTCTTTTCCGGTGCTCAATTGCCGCATTCAACACATTTATAGAGAAGCTAATATGGTGGCTGATTTTTTGGCAAAGGAATGTGCTAAGAGGAATATCATGGAAATTGTTGGAAATGATATTGGTATTGGAAGGTTGAGGGGGCTCTCGAGAACGAACTACTTGGAATTGTCGTATTTACGTAGATAAGTCCTAGTGTCTTGCTTGCTTGTTTATGGTTATTCATCCGCCTTAGTGAGAGTTTTTTAGTAAAGGTTCTATTTTATTTTAAAAAAAAAAATTGTATCTCATTTCGATACCTCCCCCTTTTCTCAATTTTTCCTACACATCTCTAGGTGATATGCACTTTTAACATCAAAATGTCCATTCTTTGTATGAGCCCAAATTAACTTATCTGGTAGATTTGATGAATTGATGGGTAAGTTGCAAACTAGTGTTGCCTCTTCTTCATTCAAAATGTCTTTTACCATCTCTATTTTCCATGTCTTAGTATCCACATCAATGAATTATTTAACCTTTGCTTCAACTGATAGTAAAATTCTTGGAGTTTGAATCCTGAATGTAGACAGTTTTGGTCTCCATTTATCTCCCCCAGATGTTGATACTCTCCCCATCACCTACTCTCCAAACCAACCCTTCCTTTAATAATTCCAAAGAACCCCATAAACTCCTCCAAATTACTGATGGCTTATGACCCAGCTTTGAAGCCAGGATCTTTGAATGCCTGAAGTATTTGTCCTTCAGGACCTTTGCAGCCATAGAATGAGGGTTAGTTAACACTCTCCAACATTGCTTTGCTAGTAAGGTCTTGTTGAAACTTTCAAGCTCTCTAAAACCCAAACCCCCACCAATTTTTGCAACCCCCATTTTTGCCCAGCTTCTTCGTTGAATTTTACTGTCTTCCTTCTTGAAGCCCCACCAGAACTTAGCCATTTGAGCTGCTATTTCCTTACATAATTTCTTTGGAAGTTTAAAGGCATTCATATGATAGGTTGGAATGGCTTGTATAACAGCACTTCCTTGCCTGAGGGTTACAAAAACTGATTCTTCCAATTACTAATCTTCTTCCACACTCTATCCTTAATAACTCTAAAAGAGTTGTATTTAGATCTACCAACCATAGTTGTATTTAGATCTACTAACCATAATTGGCAAACCTAAGTATTTTTCACAATTATTCTGTTGTCTTGTTCACATATCCTTCATTATTCCTTCTTTCATAGAAACATGGACTTTAGGATTGAAAAAAACTGTAGATTTTTGCTTGTTTAAGCTCTAACATGAGGCAGCTTCATAAAGCTCGAGTATGCCATTAATCTTCTTCCACTCCACCCAACTTGCCTTCCCAAATATTATGCAATCATCTGCAAAGAGTAAGTGAGTGACCCTTATACCTCCTTGAGCTACTAAAACCCAAAGAGTAAATGAGTGACCCTTATACCTTCTCGAGCTACTAACACCCCTTCCAATTCTGATCTTCTTTCAGTATTATTGAGCATTGCACTTAGTCCTTCAGCACACAAAAGGAAAAAATAAGGAGACAAGGGATCTCCCTGTCTTAGCCCCCTTGTAGGGACAATAGTCTCTCTTGGTCTGCCATTAATTAAGGCAGCATATGAAACTGAGGATATACACTTCATTATCAAACTAGTCTGCTTTTCCAAATCCTAGCTTCTTCATCATTGCCTCAAGGTAAGGCCATTCTACTCTATCATATGTCTTTGGTATATCCAGTTTTAAAGCCATGCTACCACCCTTACATCTTTGCCTCGTTTGCATGGAATGGAACACTTCATAGGCTGCAATTACGTTATCGGAAATTAACCTCCTTGGAATGAAAGCACTCTGATTCTTTGAAATGATTACATCCATAACTTTTTTTAATCTGTTAGCAAGAGTTTTGGCTATAAGCTTATACACAACATTGCATAAGCTTATTGGTCTAAACTCATTAACATTTTTGGGATCACTCACTTTGAGAATTAAAGTTATATAGGTGTGGTTTAGACAAGGATCCATCCTTCCACCATCAAGGAATTGAAGCACTGCACCACACACATCATCACCCACAATATGCCAAAAAGATTGAAAGAAACATGCCTCAAACCCGTCTAGTCCTAGTGATTTCAAAGGCCCCATCATCTTCAAAGTCTCCTCTACTTCCTCCCTCATAAAATTCTTCTCCAGGGATTCATTCATTTCGCCAGTTACCTTTCTCTCTACTTCTTCTAGGCACTTATTAATCACTTCATCTTTCAGGTTAGCACTTTTATACACATCATCAAAGTGATCTTTGAATGCCTTTGCAACTCCTTCTTGCTCTACTCTCAAGGTTCTCTTGCCATCTACAATTGAACGAATTGTATTTCTTGTCTTCCTCTGATTTGCACACTCATGAAAGAACCTTGTATTTATGTCCCTAAGACTGTACCAGTTCCTTTTTGCCCTTTGTTTCCACATGATATCCTCTTATTCCATCAAATCTCTCACCTGCTTCTGCAAGCTTTTCAGCTCCTCTACATTATGGGGCCCCAACTCTTCTTGCACTTCTTTAATTCTCTTTGTAATTTGTTCAATCTCTTTAGCTCTCCCTTTATCTTTGTTTCTAAAGCTTCTCATCAATGTCTTGCTGCAAGAGTTTAGTTGAGATTGCACCCTTGTCACATAGTCATTTGTCTGCTGCCCTTTAGCCCATTTTTGCTTTATCCTTTGCTCACAATTCTCCTCTTTAACCCAGCTTGCCTCAAACCTGAACAGAGCCTACCATCTCCTTTGCCTATTTACAACCCCTTCTATTAATACTAGTATAGGCAAATGATCTGAGCTTCTCACTGGCAAACCTTCCACTCTAACTCCCCTAAACATTTCCTTCCACTTATAATTTGCCACACATCTATCTAACCTCTCCTTTATAAATGACAGGTCAGCATGCCTATTGCTCCATGTAAAGAAACCATTGCAATAGCCCAAATCATATAGCAGATTGTCCTCTAACACTTCTTTGAATTGGCTTAGTTGTGTTTCAGCTCTTTGCCTACTTACCACACACCATGGTTCCTGCTCTCTTGGCCTCAAACTTTGTAGTAAGTCCCCAAACCACTTTCTTTTCCCTATCTCAAGATGTCCATAAAACCTAGTACATAACCATTTATTGCCCTTTCCTTCTATACTGATCTCAGCATTGATATGCCAAGTAGAGTAATTCTTAATTTCCACTTCCTCATTGCTCCTCCAGAACAATGTCAAACCCCCCTCTCTCCCAACAGAATCTAATACAAAACAGCCTTCCATTCCAAGTCTTCTCTTCAGAGTTTCTACTCTCCCAGCTGTAATCTTGGTTTCAATCAAGAACACCACGTTGGCCTTCTTTTCCTTTGCCATTAGGCAAATGTCTTGAATTGTCCGAGGGTTGCCAAGCCCTCGACAGTTCTAGTTACTAATGATATTCATGATACCAGGCAGGGCTACTCAGCAACCACCGCCCCTAACCTTCCATTCTCAAAGGCATGTGCCTCCTCCATTCTTGCTCTCTTCTTTACACCCTCCCCCACATTTTCCCCTTGCATACTATCAACACCTCTTTTATTCAAAGGATTAAGAATAGGCAGCTTACCAGCATTTGCTCTTCCTCTAACTCTTCTTTTTCAGCTATACTTTCTTCCACCACGATGACTTTCTTGATTCTGTATTTCCTCCATAGCCACCACCAAACTTGCATTTCTCTAAGTTGAATTAAGATCAAGGGCACACTCGACCTCTGCTGGTATCAATTGAGAATTCTCTTCTATTTTCTAACTGAGATGATATGACTCCATCCCTTCATCAATCCTACCTACTTGACACACCACATTATTCTCCCTTTCTACCTCAACTTCCACTCCTCCCTTAGCCCACTTCCCATCTTCAAATGATTCCTCCCTATCCTTTGAACTTGTAAATGAACCCTGTGAGTCTTCATTCCCAGATTCACTATTTTTGTGTTCTCCCTTCTCTCAAACCACCTTCGATTCCTTGATTGAGCTCTCAATCGAGCACCATATTGTAATTCCCCACCCTTTGTCCTCTGTTAACCCATCTTTCCATCCCCACATTCGTCCTTATCATGTACAATCCTACCACAATAATAACATAATTTTGGCAATTTTTTATATTGAAAGAGAACCCACATTCTCTTTCCCTCCACTTCTATAGTTCGCCCCCTAGCCAGAGGTTTCTTTAAGTCTCATGCAATCCGAACCCTTAAAACTCTACCCCAAGCCAACCCATCCTCATGTACATCAACACCTTTTACAATTCCAACAGAACCACCAATCTACTCTCCCATCCCTTGCGTCATACAGCTTAGTGGTAAATTTAACATCTGGATCCAGAAGCACTCCTAATCAAAGTCCATCAGATGCAGTTGTGTTTCACCATCGTAATCCTTAATCACAAACAAGAAGTTATCAAAAAACCATGGCCAACCACCCATGACTTTCTCCTTATCACGCTCCGATGCAAAAGTAATGATAAAACCCAAATTCATGAAATTCCATTAGTCTCCCCACCCTCCATATTTTCACCATTGTTGATCTCACTTCTTCCTTCTTGTCTTACTCTTCGGACAAATTTTTCCCACTACACTTCTCTTTTCTTTGTTTTTTATCTTCTCTGAATGCCTGCAATTGACTCCTATGAATATATTTACTTCCTCACTTAGTTTCAATTATTCCCAAATCTTCATTATTTCCTCCATACCTTCACCTCTACCCACCATGGCGGGCATAGACATGAGGCCTCCTTCAACAATAGCAAAAGCAAAAATGGACTACCAAACTTCCCTCAATTGTTTTAAGAGAAAACAATTAGAGGGAGACTTTTTTGTGATAGCTGATTATTGTTTAATTTGTTCAAAGATTATAAAGTTACAAACTTACCCAACTTCACATGATACGTTGAATCTATTTTACAATAAAATAACTTTACAATCTAACATATCACATCAAACCAAATTAATTTGTAGGTTTACTTTTATAGCATCTCTATGTGGCGTAATCATTTCTCGTTATGTATACTGGGCTTAGCTCGTGCAATTTGTATTTAATTGGAAAACAGGAAAAAAATATTTATTTTTATATTAAGTACAGAAAAAAATTGCGGGCTTACTCTGTTGTGCAGCATAAGCATATGCATACTCGATAGATTGGCAACCTAATGCATGGAGTAGAGAGTAACATCTTAAAAAGGAACCGGCAGATGCCAGAAGCGGAGAAAACAAAGAAAGGCTGCTATACATGGAAGCTATTCAAAATATACATGCAAAAATCCACAACCAATTTCCAACCTCAAGCCAGCTCAACCCAAGCAAAATCTCCTTCAGTACAACAATGTACTGAAAATAAACAATGAAAAAATGGGTACCAGCAGTTCTAACTCACCACCACCACAACCTGCATTATAGCATTGTTATCAAATGTCATTTCCTCTTGGACAATAAATAAGTTTCAGGAAAGAAAAAAAAACTAATCAAATTATCGGTTTTATGGTGCAATGGTCTTCTGCTATTCATCAAATGAAGCAACATCTTGGCAAACAATTCTGTAGGAGAGATCTTGGTCCTCTAAATGGGATTGAAGCTTTTCATCCATCTCACCATTCAAGTACGAAAATCTCAAATATGACATTTCCCCAGAATCCCAGAAAATATAAACGAAGTGAAATATCAACATTTTACAGATGAGAAAGTTCATAATCTTCAAGCATCTTCATATTTTGCAAGCATAAAAGGTAAAGTGAACTATGGGTATATCAAAATGCTCATCTGATTGAAACTTGTTTAACATGTTGGTGTGTAGGTTTCAATTAACATTTTGTATTTGCAATGGTACGTGGAAACTGAAAAAAACTAATAATGTAAATGTAAATGATGTTACTTTTTGTATATGTATAAAATCCTTTGCGATATATGAATTGGTGCCAAATCTGAATTCGCTAGACACCACCAATACTTCCATTTTCATAAATAATCAACATCACACATCCTTTTCTTTTAAGTACTAAATCTTTACTGATAAGTGCAGAAGTCGCAACTCAGACATCTGTCATACATGAGGCAAAATGCTTTTTTTATGAATCATTTTATTTTCATCACATTTTGTGCATGTGAAAACCAATGATATACTAAATTTAAGAGAGCTAGAAATTGCACAAAGCAATGGCACACACCAGAATTTTTTAAAGCCTCTGATGTCGGTAGTGTATGCAATGACATCTCTGCAAAATTCAATAACATCAATAAGGATATGGACACTAGAACAAACTCCAAATATGCTAATCTCAGAATTTTAAAATTGGTTATATTAATCTTCTAGAACTGCGAGTAGAAACATCAGGTAAAATTGATATTTTCATTAACTTACCAGGTGCACAAAGAGACACGGATGAAATTGAGGATGAAGAAGGCCATGGGGCGGCAATGTTATCACTCAAGTCACATGTAAAGCTGATGCCTGTTGCATTGTCAAATATGACATCTGCAGGCAAACTCCGAAGTAGACACCCTGCATTCCAATGAAAATCATAATTATCCTTTTTTACAGTTAAAAACAAAACAAAAAAACTTATAAAAAAAGTAAGTAAAAAACCTTTTCTTTTTTATAAGTGAAAAACCATAATCATCAATTATTGAACATTAAGGAATACTAACTCTATTTTTATCACCATCCATTTATTTTTATTTTTTTGATAAGTAATAAATTATTTCATTGATAAAGAAAATAGGCATAGCCCAGGTACACTGGAAGTATACATGTGAATACACCTATTTAAAAACTAGAAGCAGTTACAAGGAAATCATGGAAGCTGGGGCCATTCAAATCTAGAGCAATGGCCCACAAAAACAAAGTCTTCCAGAAAAAACTCCTAAACTCTTCCATGGAGCGCTCATGATCCTCAAAAAGCCTCTCGTTTCTTTCACACCAAAAAATACAAATGGGAGTAATCTTACACACAGCCGCGATCTGTGGTGTTCCAGTGATCCCTCTCCAGCTTTGCTAACAATTCCACCACCCTACCCGGCATTACCCAAGTTATTCCCATTCTGCTGAAGAAGTAATTCCAAATATCTCGAGTAAAATCACAATGTAAGAGAAGATGGTCCGTCGTTTCACCACTATTTCTGCACAAACAGCACCAATCTGTGATGATAAGGCCACGTCATCTAAGATTATCTATGGTCATAATATTTCCTAGAGCTTCTGTCCAAACAAAGAATGCGGCCTTGGTTGGTGCTTTACTCCTCCATATGGTCTTCCATGGAAAATTATGCTTTTGTTGCATGGTAATAGAGTCATAGAAGGAGCGTGCCAAGAACTTCCCTTTCCTAGAGGGTCTTCATTCCAACGAGTCTTCAATTGTGGCCACAATGGGAGTGCTGTACGGCAAGTTCAGAAACTCCACCAAACCAGTCACTTCCCAATCATGTGCTTCCCGAGTAAGGCTAATATTCCACTCCTGTGAACCTTGGTTTATAACCCGCAAATCAGCCACCATAGCTTCCTTCTCCCTTGCAATACTGAAAATCGTAGGATAAGCATCCTTCAAGGCCGTGTCTCCCACCCATACATCCTTCCAAAAGCTGATCCTACTCCCATCCCCCAAACACAACCGAGTATTACTAGCAAAGGAGCAGCACCCTTTCCGTGCATACTTCCATATCACCATCCATTTATTCATCAAACGAAACACAAAAACTTAGCCTACAACTTTAGAGTGTACCAGGAAATTTCCCTAACCCACCTCAGATGGTCAATATCATCCAACATACTTATTACCATTTTGACATCGCAACAATAAGTTTGACAAAGCAACCAGATAAATGTTATTTCATGAAAAGCCACGAAAATTGGAAGCTAGCATTTACCACATAACCCAATACCCAACCATGTGCTCTGAGCATCAGGCATTCAAATATATCTTGAAGGCTGACACAATGCCCATAATGCTAAAGCAAATGCTCCACATTAAGTACAAAGGAGCTTAATGCCCATAACTTTGAAGACTGTGAGATAATGCTGCCAGAGTTGAAAACAGCCATGCTTAAACCTTTCTAGGAATGGACTATGGTCCCCAGAACAATGCCCGATTTGCATCTTTTGCTGATTTTAGTAGTTCTTGCTACCCAAACTTTCCTTAAAATAGGCTTGCTTGGGTTGCACCCTAGTACTTTTAATTTTTGATAGATAATAAGAAAATTTTATTACCATGAATAGGCAAAACTCAAATACACAGGACGTAACCAAAGGAAATACCTAATTCACACTAGAAACGAAAAGAGCCTAAAGCAAATCCTGAAAATTATCATCATTCAGTACAAGAGCCTTAGCCCACAAACGCAGAGTACTTTTAATCAAATGTGTTACCTTTACTTATCAAAAAATATAAGTCTAAAGCAAATCTTTTCATATGAAACACTAAGAGAGAACAACAACAGCAATGATGAAGATTGAAAGAAGGAAGCCGAAACAGTAGCAAACCTTGTTGTCCATATACTGCTCCAGTGCACATGTAGATCCACAGACAGAGAGAGGTTCAGGGCCAGATAAAATAAAGCTATGACCAATGGCAGAAAACAAGAACAATAAAGCACGAAATGTACCTTGAATACTAAAATCTTTCAAGTCAACGTCACAAAGCTCATAAATATTTTCCATAATCCCACCTTTCCGTAACATGGATCCAAACACTGTTGCACAGATTATGGCTTGTCTATTTGTTATTAACATTTGCTTTTGTACTCCAGCAATGTAAGTATTTAATGAGCTACAGCAGGAAGGACTGGGAGCAGCTACATTACGACATGCTACAATAACCTCGGAAGGCTCCTTAAAACTTAAAGGACACACTGCACAAGTAATGTTTATTTCATTTAGGAGTTAAATAGCACCGGCAATTCATAAAACATATATATAGTGGGACAGCAAACCAACCGCAACAACAAATACTACACTTGAATTATATCAAACACACATAAATAGAGATGAAAAAATGAAAAGCTGGTCATATTCCTTTCTGAAAGCCAGGTAACGTTAATCTTGATACTATTTGCTTCTGCTCTACAACAACAATCTGAAGTTTTGAATCTCATACTTGCTAGTTCTTGATTGTGGTTAAAAGATACATATGCAAGTGTGGGTACCTCCCATTAGTGACCAGTCAACATTCAATAATAATAACAGTGATTAAAATAAAATGAAATACAAAATTCCAATATGCAACATTTGTTTAAGAGGAAAATGAATAAGATGCTAACTGCAAATGAATAAGATGTTTACTAGTTACATCTTTTGGCTGGCCATTATTCATTGTTTCCTTCTGGATATATTTGGAAAAAAAAATGATATAAAATAAATCAAACAAACAAATAAATTGAAACAAGAATCTTCAAGATGATGAAACCATGTGACAAGCAAGGAAAAAGGTGAACTGATACAATAAACTATCTAAGCTTATAACAGAATGCCTACATCTTCCCTCCCGTTACATTTATGAATAGTGTTATGCATTCACCTGAAGGATGCCTTACAATGTTAGAACCAGGTAACCGTATACATCTGCTATCTAATAACGTTCCTATACACTTACAGACAACCACTATAGACATTTATATATAACAAACATAGGAAATACTATAACTCACTACCTTTGTTGGCTTTGCAGGCAGATAATATTCGAAACACAGTATTTGCAGCATCTGAAGGAAGTTTCCTTGAAAGATAGGAATAAACCACTCCTTTGCAATCATTAAGAGAATCAATTGGATAAGGCTCGCCCACTATATTCTTATTCTCATTGAGTGTCAATTGCCTTCCTGATATCTGAAGAGCAGCATCCATAATTGCAGGTTGGCAAACTGGTCTACAACATTCTTTAAGAGGATCTATAGTGCCGCAGGCCTCCAGTAATTTGCTTGTGTTCACTCTTTTCTTAAAGGAAAAAAGATCCTTTACTGGACAAGACCCTCCTGTAAGACTCGATGATTTAACAGAGCAAAGTGTAGGTAACGTACTGCTTGCCCCTCTACTAGCTAAGATATTAATGATGTCTGTAAAACAATTATTAGCAACAGCATCTTGCAAAACCAACTTATCAGAGTTGATACTGTAGAAGCCCCGGAAGATGTGGAGTAAACTACTAAACTGTGGACAACATATTACATTTCCTACAAGTGCTGCCAATGGTTGAGAACAATCAGATGCTGTTTTTTCCATGAGACTTGATATAAGAGTGAAGTTGACAGGACATTTTCCTGTTAGAACTGGCTCGTATCTGGTAGGAAAGGTTGGGTACATAGGTGGCAAAGGTTCACTGGGATTTGGGTAATGGGGAATGACAGCGGGAGATATTTCTACGGGATCAAACAGTCCAGTAGTAGGGGGATTAGCTAGCTCTGACATGGAAGAAGTATGAGTAGGTGCAAGCAGCATCTGCAATGCCACTAATTCTTGAAAATTGTATAACCAAATGATGAATAATACTAACTGATTGCACAAAGAACCTGCAACCACATATAAGCCAGCCTTCAGCAATGAAACAATTAATTTCTTTTGTGAAAGAAAATAATACATGACAATGAACAAACACATGCTCAAACCTAATATTGCCATCTATTTCCAGTCCAACTTGTCCAAGCATGCCCTTCATCTACTTATAGGTTGAAACATGTCAAGAAGCTTCTTCATTGCTTTTTATGTTATTATTATTTCAAGATTCAAGGATAAAATACACCCCTTGGATTTAGGCAAAAATCCATTGATCTCCCTCACATTTTTAAAATACACTTTAGTCCATATCAAAGGATTCTGTCAATGAATATTTGTAAATTGGCAATTTTTTACTAACAAATTTGACAAATTAAGATTTTTTTTTTTTTATTGTCAAGAAAAGAAGGTAAGAATAAAAAAAATGGATGGAATTACTCCTCACATTTTTCCCCAAGCCACTCCTCCAACTCATTGTCAAACTGCCCATCCTACCTTGGTGAGGTTCCATGTAATATACAAATAAAAATAAAAAATAAAAAAAGCTATCCACTCCAGACCCAACTGAGTACAACCCATACTTTCAAGTTCATTCCACGATTCTCATGCCCTTCACCTTCAATATTTCTCCCTTAAAAAAGTTTTAAAAAATCCAGCGTGTCATACTCACAGCCATGTGTTCCACAACATACTCCCATAGTGACCTCACCACATCAAGATCTTCATAGACATCAAAGTCAAACTGGTCCAAGAGCCATACCTCTAGAACATAATTGTTGGAGGGGGGAAAAAGAGCATGAATAAAATGTGTGAATTTGGGTTGGGTGAACCGAAATCCCTCCCTCCGTAACTCAGACGCCCATTATCACTCTCTAAAATGGAATCATTCATGTGCATGGTGATTAGTACCTCCTCCACGTGTTTCTAATATGCATATCCTCCGCTCCCTACCTCACTCCCTCCACCCAAAAGAAAAGGCTTTTCAGATTGCCTAAACAACATTTGATCGCAACATATGAGAATTGTGCTACAAATTCCAGATTTGCAAGAAGATAAGAATTAGACCTTCGGTGTTGTTGTAATTTCAACATCTAACAATTACTTGCTTAAAAAATAGACCTTAGAAAGTTCACACTTATGTAAGGTCAGGTTCCAAATTCAAAATAGTTGAACAGCAATTGTGAGCAGCAAAGATAACATGAAAATAAAAGGAATAAGAAAAGAGGCATAAACTGCAAAGCCATAACTCTTTCAAAATAGTTAACATACTAGTAACAGACACTCTGCAGACTTAAGGATGGTCCTCATGAAAAAAGTGAAAGCAAGGAAATAATCTAAATAGATACCTAAGAGTCTCAGGGTCAAAACAGCATTGCACTAATGAAACACCAATGTCGCACCAAAGAGTAACTCTAGACAATCAAAAAAGGGAAATTAACGTCGAATAGTTCATCTTTTGTAGGGTCAAGACAACACCTTCAGTGACATCTTTTGCATCATCCCATCAAGGAAAGGCAAGGCTATTAAGACAGCACAAATCGAGGAATATAACTTACCCTTAAGATGACCAATAGTCTGGAAAAAGTCCATGGTTCCACTAGCCCTTTGCTATCATAGATATTTATGACAAAAACCTGAGTCAGCTGGTTAAAAGCCAGAGATAGCTCAGACAAATGCAGCAACACCTGCATTAGGCCCAATGTAAGAAAATTAGATTTCACACCATCAGGAATGCAATCAATATATTAAGGCAAATAATTAACAATGGCCACTAAGGAGTTGGGTTAAGAATTTTCAGAGAGGTCACATACATTTTACTTAAGAGATAGAGCTACAGAAACTACTCTAATATTTACAGCGTAACTATCTCAAAAATCATCACATTATCAAAGCTACAGCCGGAGTGTGCCAAACTTGGGAAATATTCCATGTAACTAGCTTTACCGCATGAGCAAATTCAGCCCAAAATGGGTTCCAAAGCCATCTTTGCTTACTTGGACCGGAAAACAAATGCATGTCACATTGAAGGTTTCCATTTGTTCCTTTTAATACTAAGCTTATTGAACGGTGAATATAAATACACATCCACAATCAAAAGTTCAAAACACATCAAAACAAGCACCCAATATTAAGGTCTAACAAGACGATTCTAGGTAAGCTTTTCTATTCAAACAAATCAGCATAGAATATGAGATATAAATTATATTTTCCAGGCAACGAATCAGAAAGCATGAGAAATATACTGAAAAAATAGAGTATCAGCTTAAAAAAAAAAAACTCCATGGCGAGGAAAACTAACACGGCTTAAATGGTCGTGTTCGGAAAGCATAACGCAAAGAGCACGGAAAAAGACGAAGCTGACCAGTGCATGTGCGGTTCATATTACATTCACTCTGCGTTTGGTAATCAATAAACCGAAGGAAAATAAAAGAAAACCCCAAGAAACTCAACAATTTCAGAACACCTCAAAAACAGAAAGAAAAAATACATATCAACAAACCCAAATAGTCGGATTGCGCTCCAATAAACGAGAAAAATATAAAGTCAGTTAAATAAAAAAAAAACCTGGCCTCTCCCGCAGTTTCTCAGATACCAACCAGAAAATCAAACATACATAAGCTAGTGAAAAAATAAGCTAATCAGACGGAGAAATAAAGGAACGAAGAAACATACCTGAAGATTTCGGAGCCATGAAGAAGCGCGGGGCTAAAATCGAAGGCTTTTTAAGGTTTGGGATTAAGAATCGGAGAAAACACATTTTTGCCCAATGTCGATCGGATTGTGAAGTCCAAGTTGGGAAATATTGGGAAACCCCAAAACTCAGAGCTGGCTCTCACTCAAGACAGCCTTGGTGGAACTGTCTCCCACTCTCTCGGTCGCTCTCTATCTCTCGCACTCACTTCTCTTTCGTTTTCTGTGTCGTTGCAATCCAAGGCGGTAGGTAGGCACTGGGGGGATCTTGCGTTTTTTACTGCAGCCGGTGGATAAAGTGAGACTAGAAAAACTTTACCTTTCAATTTGGAACGCGAAATGAAAGTGGCCTGAGATTATTCACCATCCGTAATATTTGTCCGCAGAGAAATGATACTTTTAATAAAAATATTATTTTCAAATTCGTTGTAGAGCGCATCTAGTTTGTTCATATAATATAATTTAATTTAAAAAATAAATTCTAAAATTAACATCTTCTTATTTAAGTAATATGAATGACATACTCTACACTTACAAATCAAATATTATCATTTAAGTGATATGAATGGTGTGCTCTACACATTAACTTGAAATATAATAGCTCTATTTTTTATGTTTGATTTGATAACATTGCTTGAGTATTGTATCATATAGGTGGTTTTATATATTAATCACTCAAATAAATGGTCCTTCAAAACCATATCTTAGTAAGTATGATTAAGGAAGACAAAATTAATGATGAGAGAGAGAAACGAGATCTACCAGGCGTCGTCAAACCTATAGCTCCACCACCGCCACAGACAAGATCGACAAGCTCAGGTGACGGGGATCCTCTCAAGAAGCCTTCCATTTGGCTTCGTCAACATAGATCTGGTGTGCGCTTATGCTTCCATCACAAACAAGGTCGATGGGCTCCAACGACTCCTTTAAGGACACTCCAGCAATGGTCCTCCTTCCGGCGAGAGGGATTTTATCAGAAAGCCTTCCATTTGGCTTCATCAGCGCATATTTGGTGGAGAAAAAGCTTAGATTTGGTGTTTCCTGCATCATTAGAGTATATCTACAGTCTCACTTAATCGAAGCTCTCTCATAGTCGTTGGAAGATGAATGTTGTTGGGAGCAGATCGCTGGGAATCTCAAACCTGCGAGGTTGTTCCACCAATTTGTTGCTCCAGCAGAATGAGTGCACAAATGGCTATATCCAGCGATGATTGCTGGAAATAGTTCTTTGTTTCACTTAGTGTTCACGTCATTATGGGTCAATTTGTGCGCTTTTGGGTAGAATCTAAGACTTTCGAATTTTCAACTAGAGAAATGGAGGTCCTTAGTAAAAATTGAGGGGAAGAGTATAAGAGTTTGAAGATCTCTAGTTATGGGATGTAGCAGTATAGGGTGGCTGGTGGATATGGTGGAAGTTGTGTTTCAAGTGGAAAGACAATCAGAATTCATCAAACACATGCATGAAGGAAATAAAACCTTTGTGGCTCAGTGATGCTCCAACGTACACGGTAGATTCTTATTTGTAACCGAATATGGTGAAGGAGGTTGACGGGGGATTCTAGTCACTCCAGAAGGATATGAAGGCATGGGTTGAGAGAAATTTGTTGTCGAGTTGCAGAAGTTTGCTTATCTCTTTCCTCGCAATCATGAAGATGGGTCATTAAGGAAAAGTAAACAGAATTGATCTGCTCATGAGAACAACAATATGGGCCTGAAACAAAAAGATTCGAGTGCAAGCATAGTGGTGAGGCGATCATATGCAGAAGCTTTGAATGTGGGTCCAACTTTGGTGTATTAGTTTGCTGATAAGTGCAAGAAGGGAAGCAGTGAAAGGGTTCTATAGCCTCTACAAACTGTATATGAAAATATTCCAAGTCAGAAGGGGTTCGAATTGGATGGTTTGGGTCTTCCCAATGGTATGCATTGTACATTAAAAGAGATGCAACTCTAGCTTGCTAAGTTGAAGGCAACGATTGCCATGTTAACAGCAAAAATTAAAGGGCTAGGTGAGCTAAGAGTTGGTAATGGTGCTGTTATAAGGCCCAATAAGGGCGAGCTTGGCGTGTAAAGTGATGGGTTGAATGCTAAAAAATTAGATAAAGGAAAGAAGGAAGTTGGGTTTGGCCCAATTTCAATATCTAAACCCAGGCAAGTGTGGAGGGTCAAAAGGAGAAACAAGTCATCTACTGAAGAGGGTTCTACGTCGGGTATTGGCGTGGAGACAACCAAAACGGACTGCTACTCACCAACGGTGACTCAAAAATCACTAACGAGTTGCATAGTCAATGCTCTTTTAGTTGAATCAACGGCACCTGTGATGGAATCTATGGTATTGCCGAGTTTTGGGAGAGTTTCTTCTAACCCCAAAATTCAAATGGAGACCATGGTTCCACCACCCATGTCGAAGGTAACTAGTGTACCTCTTCAGGCATCTTGTGGGTCGATACATAACTTCACCCAAGGTGGTGACAACATTAATAGCATTATGGAGGAGATGTGAGTTTTAGGAACTAGCGTGGAGGAAGGGATGGGCTGTCATTGGTGCCATGGGATGGAGAGCTTTCAAGGCTTAGTCCACAATTTAGAGTGAAGATTGTAGAAAATGCTGTCCCCCTGATATCTCTCCCACCGATTAACAATCTAGCTGATTCATCATCGGATTGGATTTTGGACAAGGTAAATGAGATACAACAATGTGTGGAGATTACTTGCAAATGATTCGAGGACCAAGTCACAACACTACTCACTACAATAGAGACTGTTTGGTGGGATAGGCTTGGTGCACTAGTGGTGGTTTGGGGCAGGCACATCTTTGGGCTTGGGCTAGGGCTAGGGCTTTGTTAGGTTCATTTTTTCATATGGGTTTATCCTTTTTTTTCTTTTGCATCCCAATAGGTGTTTTCTCTTATATACATATTGTGTACTTCGCTATGCCTATTAACATAAATCAGTAAATTAAATCTTACAAATATAAATAGAGGCATAGAGCTGAGCAGTTTCGTCTTTTCCACCCGGAATAAACCTGAAGACGACATCGTTTTGTGGTCATGCTCTTTCCTCTTCATTTTTTTGTTCCTCCTTTTCCCTTCTCTATTGGTCGACGCCTACACAGCAAAAATACACAAACAATCACAACCATAGCAGCATGCCCTTCGATCGCTAGCCACCATAACCGCCGTCGGCCACCTCAACTTTGACCTGGAGGAAAATTCCCGGAAAGCTAATCGGAGCTAGCACTCGTGGCAAGGTAATTTCATAGCAGTAGAGAATTAAAGTTTTTGATCTCCATTTGAAGGAGTGGACTTGCGACTTGCGAGCCGGGGGGGCGGGAATTGTAGGCCGAAACCCACTATTTTAAATATTCATGGAGGCTTCCTGTTTGTTCTTGAGCTATGATTTTTGAGTGTTTACATGTTCAAAAACTTTTCGGAGCATTCGAAGCGGTTCATGCCATTTTTGCCAGGATTTGGGCTTGGATGAGGCCGAAACCCCAGGGAAAAGCCTTCAAGTTTGCGATTTTTTTGTTCATCTTGGGATGCATTTGATGGTTTTTCTTTCAATGATATCATCTTCATTCGCTTACGTTTCTCAGCTAACATAGATACTTGCGCTACTAAATCATAGTTATCAGTATACTACACACATAGATTTTTCTTTATTTTGGGTGCGCGCGTATTTATTTGTATAATGAGTCTTAATTTTTTATGTGTGTATATGGCTGTTGACGTGCGTGCATGTGTATCTGTTATCCTGGTTGTATTGTAGCCTCTCTATTTTGCTAAGTACAGGTATATTTTGGTTTTTGTTTTTTTTTGTGGTTGCTTTTTAGTAGTGTAGACTGAAAACGATTCCAACTCCGTGGGGAAATTGCTTCAAGAATGCAAAATCTGCATCGTATTATATCCCGTTTTTCTTCCACTTCACTAGGCTCAAGCACGACTAAAGCCAGAGTTTTGACAGAGAGAACCAACACCAAGTTGAGAAAAGATGCAATCAGCTTGAGGGGATTCTCTGCAAAATCTGGTGAAAATGATGGTAAAGAGGAATGGGACAAGACTGTGGAGGGATCATTTGATGGTATGGTATCTGGTGATTTGGGATGGGATTCTGTGTCATCTTGGTCAACTGGACTGACCAAGGAGCATTTTGATGGTGAGGCCCCACCTAGCAGAGGGGACTCCTCACATTCTTCAGTGATATCTGGATTGCAAGAGATTGATGATAAGTTAAGGGAACTGGACTCAGAGAATCGCAAAAGTAAGGCTTTTGTAGATGGATGGGGTGAGAGGATGCAGGAGACAAGTGTGTTGTTGAAACAAGTGAGAGAGCCTGGTGCAAGAGGATCATATCTGAAGGACTCTGAGAAAGCTGAGATGTATCGCTTGCACAAGCAGAATCCTGAGGTTTACACTGTTGAGAGGCTAGCAACGGATTTTAGGATTATGAGGCAAAGAGTGCATGCCATTCTTTGGTTAAAGGAGCTTGAGGAGGAAGAGGAGAAAAGGCTTGGGCATCCTTTGGATGATTCCGTGGAGCTCTTGCTTGATACTTGTCCTGAGTAAGTTATCAGTTCTAAACATTACTTGGTTTATCTTAAGTGGCATTTATGTTTGTTATTATGCATATCTGAATGGTATGAGAAATGGTACTCACTGATTGTAGTTGTGCTTCTTCTGTGACTTACATTGGTTATGTGCTTGTTTATATGAAGCTTGGCGAGAAGAATTAGTTGCAATCACTGTGAGATATGGATCAAACCGTTTATTCTTGTATAAGCAAACTAATGTGCTTATTTACCGTTTTAATTTTTAATTTTAAAATACGGACCGTTGATACTGGTGGTGTTTTCTTGTTAATGGCCATATTTTGTGGAATCATGTCTAACCAGCCCATTGTTAGCCTAGCTACATTAAAACCCCAGTTGAGCCCTCTGAAGTCCATGTTATCTGGCTTGACCCATCATGAGCTATTCTAGTTGGTCATTAATCTGTCGATTCTAATTTAGATACATACTTCTCTGAAATGAAAAACAGTAACTTGTGCTGAAATAAGCAGGACTCTCTGAGAGAAAGCCACATCAAGTTTGAGAAATGTTTATTTACTTCCGTTCAGTAGTTATAGGCATTTTCTTGAGAATATACACGCGTTGCTTCCAGGTTTTTTATTTTTTTTTCAATTCTAATACACAACTTGATTTCTTATACTTCTCTGTCCTTTCATCCTGCAGATTTTTTAATTCTCACGACAGGGAATTCCATGTGGCTTCCCTTGCTTACAAACCTGATTTCAAAGTTATGCCGGAGGGTTGGGATGGTACAACCAAAGATCTGGATGAAGTCCATTATGAGATTTCCCAGAAAGAAGATGAAATGCTGTATCAAGAATTTGTTCAGAGGATGAACTTCAACAAAAAGAAAGTAAGTTATTTCTGCTCAACCTGTTTGCTTTCCCAGTCCTCCCCTCTTCCACTTTGTTTGGTCTCTGTGCGGTTCCCCCTCCCCCCTCTTCTCAGTTTTTGTCTTTTACAATGTACTGCAGATCCCAATTTGGACAATGCATGTCACATGTATTTCATTAATGCTGTTTGGAACCCTTTCAAATGATGTCTTTTGCTCATGTACAGATGGCAGGAGAGGTAAAATGCCACAAGTACAGCCGCCGGCGCCCATCGGAGGGGTGGAATTTCACGGTAGAGAAACTGGGACCGCGAGGGAAGCGTGGAGGTGGTGGTGGCTGGAAGTTTGTTAGCTTGCCTGATGGTTCCAGCCGACCTCTCAATGAAATGGAGAAAATGTACGTGCAGCGAGAGACTCCCCGCCGCCGACGCAAGATACTCCCCTGATGATGGTCTCTGTTTTCAAATGGATATTAGAATGAAGGATTTTTGTAGCTGAGTATGAGATGTTTGGGGTACTGAGGTAGTGTGTTCTTAACCTTATCCTAAACTTTTACTTCCCCCTCCGCACCCGCATCCGAACAACGGTCCTTTTTGTTTAGGAGTATGTATTTTCTTTTTGTTTAGGAGTATGTATTTGTTACACTGGTAAAACCTGTTTGGAGCTAACATTGAACAAATTGGAGTGCTGAGTGAGCAGCCCTTCTTCCTTGCCTCTCATCTCGAGGAAACTTGAAATTCAAGTGAATGTTAATGCGGCTTTAAGCAAATAAGAGATTTATTGATTGTATGGTTTGGCGTTCTCCTGGCGCTTCTAGAAACTTGGACTAACCCAGCAAAGTGATCGGAAGCAGATTTTGCCACGTATTAAGGATATACATTTTAAAAGAAAAATTCAAGACGAGAGGGGGAAGGTAGGCCATATAATATATTAGACATGAACACATCGCACTGGAAACAAAACAACATACAACATATACATGAGGAATGGCAAAAAACCTAAAACTGCAGGCACGGAGTCAAGCACGGACTGAGTACACTCGTCTAATTTTTATTTTTAATCCATATGTCAGCCTGGATTTTTCCAACCTCGCTAACTTCAGACATCATTTTTCATCTCAAACCCCTCTTATTTCAGATGAGACCCTCATGAGCAGAAGCAGTCTGTAATTCTGTGCATCCAAGCTGCCATCCTCTCCGTCACTCGCTGGGTCATACTCTATGTTTTGTAGGTTACACGCCCAATTTGAGGCTCTTTTTCACGTCGAGTTACCGTGCCGATCTATGTCATAAACTTAAAGAACAAGCCCTGGCGGCAGCAGCAATACTACCATCGGTGTCGATGCATTATCAAGGAGAACATGGTTTCAAGACTGATGATGTCGTGTTTCGCAGGCCTGGACAACTCTATGCCGACAATATCACGATATGAATTATTTGGAGTCTCCCGGCGGTGTTCCGGTACGACTGTATGGTGGCGTTTCGTTTATCCATGACGGTGAATAAAAAATAAGTACAGGAAATTAAAAAGATATGGACACTAAGATTTACGTGGTTCGGCAATATATCTACATCCACGGGAGTTTTGGAAGGGAAGTCTCCACTATATTTGTTTACAATCACTCATGGATCCTCATATCTCACTGTACAGAGGAAGTTGGAGCTCTTCTTTAATATCTTTCCATCGATTCTCCATTGATCCATGCTCATCCGTCCGTCCTCTATCCCCTCTTTATGTTGTCTGGGCCTCCCCTTTTATATGTTTGTCTGATCATTTACTGTACATGCCAGCCTGGCATGAGTTGGCAGGTTTGCCTTGCGTGAACACTTCTCCTTCTTCTTCTGACCCTCTGATATTTATAGCCTTCATATCTCTCTTATCTCTCTCTGATATTTGCAACCTTTATATCTCTCGTCTCCCTCTTTTATCTCTAGTGATGTCTTGGTAGGCTGGGCCTAATTTATAGATTATGGGCATTTTCCTCCCTCATAAAGACATAAAACAGGGAGGCTATGTGCTTGCATGTGTTCGTTCATATATCCTTTATATCTTGTCTCTGATTGCAACCATAAATAATACTACCATCAACCTTTTGTGCAACATCCTTTACCAAAAACATCACCACTACCAGTAGATGAACACTACTACTCCTATACAGAGGACTTCATCTTGACCAAATGCTCTCAGCCTCTAGTGAGATTAACATATATACGATGTGGATAGGTGAGCCTATTAACAACAAAAATACATGACTATGTCATCATGCAAATTAAGCTGGTTTGGTTATATAAAACTAAACTATTTTATCTCATTTCATCTCATATAGAATTACAACTTTTTCAAACTCTCACAAAATATTATAAATAATTAAATTTTTTCAAATTTCAAAATAAAAATTGTATTAAAAATTTATATTATAACAAAATTTTATTCAACTTTCAACTAAACATTTGATCTCATCTCATCTGAATTGCGTAACCAAATGAGATAATTTAAATTTCATCTCCCAAGATAATCATGTATAAAATATGAGATCTCCAATTTCGAATTAATTTTTTGTGACGCATGTTTTAAGATGGTATTTCTAATTAGTTCTAACTTCTTCCCATGGGATGCATAAACTCATCCTTACAACTCTTTTTTGTTTCCGCAGATCATAGATGTCTCATACACACCTGTCTATTAAGACGACAATTTGAGTCTGAATAAGTCCCAAAATAATTATATAAAAAAACCATTTTGAAATGTCTGTTTTATATTATTTTTTTAAAAAGCTGCTATTTTGAAGAGTCAAGTTATATCATATGCTTCAACCATTCACGAGAATCACAAAAATACATATGCTCTTTGAGTTTATGACTCTCACAAGAAATCAACACCTTAATGCACAAGATAAAAGGAGGAAATTACGAACATTAATTTTGTAAATCTGCTCAATTTTTATAATAATGTTCAAAAAGTTGTTCACAAGTCCTAGCTGAAGTGCGTAGAACTCTTATATAACTCACCAGAGAAACTTGTGCCACGGACAAAACTGATTGATAGTGTTAGGAATTAATACTCTACATTCTACAATGTCAACTTAGATGCTTGAAACACACTATTAACATCACGAATACTTAAAGAATGAAAGTGCAGGAGCTAAACCACCACCGCAGCAATAGAAAGTCCCGACCTGCTCGATATCATTGCATTTGGGCCGGCAAAATTGCTAATCAAGAGCATCACTTGTGTGGCACCAAGTTCCGTGTGTGACAGATGCCAAGGTTGGCTTGAGAAAAATTGTCACATCAGATGCAACATGCTCTAGTCCTTCGGGACAACATAAACCTGGTTTGCCTGCACCCCAACACAAACGTTTTATAAAACAATTCTACACTGGGAGCTTCGGGCCTATGCATTTCTCCGAATTTTCTTCTTCTTCAGTTTATCTTGCTCCCGATATCTCTCCCGTCTTTCTTCTCTCTGACGCTTTCTCGCCAACTGCTCATCTTTGGTTCTCTCTACCTCGAGTTCTCTCTTCCTCTTGTCTTCCTTAAGCTTTCGCTTCTTCATCTGCAAAAGGGAAAAGTTATGAGGTGAGCGAGGAAAGCTTTCAAATAGCAGCATCATTCACTGTCACAAGGAAAAACTATCAAGTTCTTAACAGTTGTCATTATTTCTTCAACAAACTTGTACACAAGAACATTTACCATTAAGGTGAATAGGTGGAAACATTCCCCAACAGTCTCTCTCTATCTGTCTCTCTCTCTCCAGACCCCCAAGTTTTCAACAGAGAACAGTTCTTAGAAAAACTCCCGTGTTCTCAAAGCACCTCAAATGATTTGTACATAGTCTTCACCATTACAGCAAAGAGGAAGAAATATTGAAAATAGGACCATATAATAGTGTAGAGAATTTGTCTGGAAGAGACAAAAAGTACCACTTTTTGATTGGCAGAAAAAGTACCACTTTTAAATCATGAATCAATAAGCAGTTCAGTTGCTTACAGTGAAAATGCTGAGAATCGACGAAGCAGTTTAATTTTGAAACCTAAAATTTAAACTCCCTCCTCCCACCCCCAATCTTTACTTCTCTCTTTACTTATTGGCTAAATGGTAGTTCTGATTCCCCTAAAAATTGAAAGACAAATTGGATTTCCAGCAGATTTCACCCTCAAATATAATGTATTAGACCAGGTTTAACATATATATTTTTAATAAGTAGGTTAAAATGTCATGAAATACAGTAATCAGTATAAGATTGCAAACCTTCTCATTTCTAATCAATTGAAGATGTTGAACAAGAGCATGAACTTTTCGTTCATGAGGCTCCATGACCACAGCCGGTCTTCTCTTTTCAAGAAGTGGTCGTTTCCGACTAGGAATATCCTTGGGCTTTGATGCAAACGGGAGAGCTGCCTGCAAGTTCTTGGGTATCACCAATGGGTTGAACTTCTTTGGCTTCCTTTCAATTGGCTGTTGATACAAAAAGATAATTAATAATAGCAAAAAGAGCAATACCAAAACAATGCTTTTGGTCCAGAATAATCGCCACCTTATGTCAGAACTTACCTTGTAGAGTGAATCCTTGTTAAGAGGATTGGGAATATTGTATTCTCTCCTCAATTCAGCTACAGTTTTCATTCCTTGCCAGGTCTGTTCGCGAGGTTGCAAGGCCGTTGACAATGGGTTGTAAAAGCAAGGAACTTCGACTTGAGTCCATGCACGCAAGAAAACAATGTCACTCATCTTGATCTTATCCTCAAAAGTACACCTTGCAATCCCTTCTCTAGGCTGTCCTCCCTTCTTTTTTGGTTCATTGCCCATCTCTTCTTTTGCAGCCTGCACATATTATAGTCATAAAATCAGGCTTTCAGGGTAGAGAAAAGACATGCTTATACTTTCTTGTTTCCACACGTTTCCATGCATGGTGTGTCAACTAGGAGGGTTCCATCCATACGATAATGTGCATACATTGCTGGCATAACATACTTCCCACTAGAAATTGAATAAAGCTTGGTAATGCTGAATTTGAAGTGTCTGATCTAAAACTAAAAGGCAAACACATAGTAACAAGCAGATGCAACCGGTAAGATCTAAGGGGAAAAAACTTTTTCCTTTTAGTAAGTAATCTAAGGAGACAAAGGCAGAATGAACAATACATATACAAGTTTCACATTACCTTCTTAACCTGGCCCCGAATCCCACTGACGGTTTGAATAGCTGCACCTTCAAACCGAGCAACTTCAAGATCTGAAGTAAACATATCCTTGATAAGTGCTGTCTTCTTGAAGATCTTGCAGGGGTAACCAACCATCTTGATTTTCTTCACTATTCGAGCCGCATGATTGAACTCAAGCACAACTGCAGTAGCAGTAATCCTAAATGCAGCCTGACAGATCAAACAGAAGCCACTTAGGGGCTAGGGAAAATATGAAAGTAAAAACCATAAAAAGTTTCATGTGCTAATATGAGAGAAAGACTCAGAACTGTAGTTTGGTGCATCTAACAGAAACCCGGTGCCAATAAAAAAAAAAAAAAAAGAGAGAAAGAAACAGCGAATCTGAGTTGACAATTATGCAACACTTACGAGCCAGATTGTTGACAATTATCACAAAGTACAGAATGGCACCCAAATTGAAAAGTTCTAAGCTGCTGTTTGTGTGAAAAGTGCTTTTTGACTTATTTTTGTAGGCTCTAACAGTAAATTACTTTTTAGTCACCTAATACTTCCAATAACTGCCTAAAACCGGGTACTACAGCAAGCAACAGAACAAATGAGGAATCAAAATCCAACCAAAGCAAGAGAAATGGTACAATCATAATGCACCAAAATCCTGGTCATTCTGACAAAGCACAAGAAAATACAGCTTTAAGTTTCACACAGGATAACCAATAGAATGGGATTAGAGCAAAGTGCCCCAAAGTGCCCCCTCTAGAAGTAAAAAGAAAAAAGACCTGATTGTTGGATACATTCTGAACAGCAACGACACCAGTATTGGGAGGGGCAAGAGGACCCCAGAATGTGGCAAGGCAATGCATGTGTTCGTGAGTATACTTAAGCATGCGATGCCTTCCATTTTGATCCTCAGTGGCGTAAACAGGTATAGTTTGGTAACGTCTCCATCCAATTGAAACAATTATGGGATCTCTATTCTTCAGTAACTTCTTGTGCCATCTGTGCCGCTTCAACCTGGCCTGGAAGAAAAGAAAGAAAACATCTTATGACATCAAGATTTGCCAAGTAAGAGGTTAAAATAAGAAAGCTAATCATCAATGATACAGAATGAGTGAGTGTAATAAATGAAATTTTTTAGCTAATGTTACAAAATTGTGCCAGGGGTTAAATATTTATTAAACTCAATAAGCACCAATACAAATCTTACTGGTATAAACCAACCAGATTTATTATAAAGAAAAAAACTATCTAATTGGTTGAGTTACAAGTGTAATAACGAATAACCCTTGTTTTCTATAGATTGTTTGATTATAATAATAATTATTATTTTATACTAAATTTGACTGGCTGAGTCCTGATATGTGATGTCAGCCTTGACAGGGAGGTAGATTCTTGTTGAATTCTTAATGACATTGGGAAGCTACAAGTAAATAACAAGTCACTTCCATTATAATCGAATACGCTTAGTTTGGATTAAGAGGGGCTCTCAACCCATCTCATCTCATTTCATCATTACAACTTACACAAATTCCCACACAAAATACAATAAACAATTCAACTTTTTCAAATCCCAAAACAATAATAATATTAAAAAATAATATTCTAACAATATTTTATTCAACTTTCAACTTTCATCTCAACTCATCTCATCTCAACTCACTATCCAAACCTAACCTAATTCAACAAAACAATTCCCCCCAGTCAATAGAGCCATTCTGCTGACCAGCAAAAAAGGTATTGGAAAAAGCTCTAGTTTCAGAGGACATAATATGGTTGCATTCATGAGTAACCACGTGGTATGCTAACTGAGTGGAAAGGAGTGACATAACAGCCCAGGAAATAACAGAAGGAAAAATGATACTATTTTTTTGGCATTGGAGCAAGAAAAAATTAAGTCATTAGTGTATTCTACCTGCATGTATCCGACATTTTCCTCCCCAAGACCAACTCCTCCAACCAAAATTGGATGGCATGGATCGAAATATTCAACCATCTCAAAAGGAACATCATGAACCTCCAATCTCAGGTAAGTCCCTGTCCGAAAGCCCTCTATCTCTATTCTGGTGGGCTCATCAAGATCATTGAGTTCAGATATATTCATCTGTTTACGAATTTCAATCTCCTCCTTCAACTGCACAAAACAAGCACGATTTACTTCTCAATAAATTTTAAGTGTAGCAAACTATGCCCACGAATAATCCAAAAGATCTACCTTGTCAAAATAACTACTTTCATTAGCTTGACCACGATGAAACTTGGCTCCATCCTTTTTATCAACTTCTTCGTCTGGTGATTCAGATCCTTCAAATGTGCATAATAATTAAGGTCACAGAGAAAATTCATAATGCTTTTCTACATATAAGACTGCATTCACGACAAAACAGAAGTAAGATTGTTCACCTACATCAATGATAGTAAAACATTGTAGTGTTTTACTAGTAAAACAATCTAGTAAAACAGAAGTAAAACATTGTAGTTAAACAATCTAGTGTAAGACATGAATATTTGTAGTGTTTTCTCTTTATTTGCTTTAGCTTGTATTTAGGTGTATTCTCTTGTATACTTCCTGTGCACTTGGGCTATGCCTATTTACTTGGAATAAAATCTCTTATTACCTATCAAAAAAAAAAAATGATAGTAAAAACACTTGTCTTCTGTGCCACATAAGGAATTTAAAAATGGAAAATAAAATAAAAATTATTATGACCCTTGGATTGGTATTTGGGTTGGGGGGAAAACAGTATGAAACGTATCAAGTTAAAAGGATATTGTGCATCAAACTTTGCTCGAAGAGCCAGCTTCTTAAGCCTTCGCTCCTCAGCTGCCGAGTTGTTTTCCTTTTGAATTGCACCATTGCCAATATCATTGGTCTGATGCCTATTGTACTCAGCTTCTAAATCTTCAAAATCGCCATAGACAGCATCGTCATCATCTTCTTCTTCAGAATTGGACCCCAGGACCTTATTTCTACTTTTAGCTTTTTGCCAATCACCAGTTACAAAACGGTCACGAATACTCTGAATAAGCTCTTCATCTTTCCAGTTTTTTAGATTTTCCAGATTTGTGAATTTGGAACAGTCCTCAGCATTGACATTTCCTTCATCAAATCCTTCTCCCAGATTCTGCAATGAACAGACCATCAAGAAATTGAGTGAACACAGCATATACTCCAGATATTAAGGGTTAGGCATTTATATCTATTTTAAAGGGCAATGGGAAACATCTAAGATATTAGAAGTAAATGGGTGTGTATCAAGGAAAAACCTTTTTCCCTTCTCCTTTTGGCTTAAAGAAGTCATCTCCATCACTTTCCTCATCGTCACTGCTATCCTGTGCTTCATTAAGAGTTGTAGTTGGTGTTGATGTAGCTTTCCCATATACAAGTTGCATAAGATTTGTATTTTGTCTCAAGACAGTCCTTTCCATCAAAGACTCTTTCCACTTTGAAATGTTTCCCATGTCATCTTCTTCAAGAACAGTTGAGAATACAAATTAGAAACAGAATTATGTTAAAAAGGACATTAGTTTGATTTACCACCTTGCCCAAGTCAACAATGAAGCAATTAATCGAGAAAACTACTCAATAAAATTCATTAACTTGAACTATATTCCACTACCATCTAAAATTGGTTTCGACATCTCATCCCTTTTTATAAAGACAAGCAGAGGACTTCCAAAAGGCCAAATAAGAACACTCAAAACAGGAAAAAAATTGAAAGAAAAAAGGAGGATAGACGGAATTCAAAGAAGAAGATGAAAAAGGCTACAAAATATAACATATTGACAATCATGTAAAAAAATGTACCATCTATTTCATGATCCTCTCCATCTTCCTCAGAAAAATCTGAACCAGAGGGTGTCTGGTTATCTGCACCATCATCACTGTTTTCATTCTCTTCTTCCGAATCCTATAATTAAGCAAGTGTTTAAAACATGAAGACAGCAAAAAGAATAGAAACTTTGTGATATTGTTAACGGTTTGTCATTTTCAACCACTATATTTCTCACATGCATCAATCAAGAAGAGGAACCGCACTAGTTTTTTTCGATAACTAAAGGGTGACCACAATATTTCTCATACGAGTTAATCAAGAAGAGAAAAAATGACATTATACCTCAGACAAACATGGAAATGGATAACATCTATATGTTATATATGCATCGATTAATTTCAAATAAAAATGCCACAAAAATATAAGTATCAGTTTATCATATCAAGAAAGAAATTGGGTTTAGAGTCTTTAAACAAAGACAATATAATTTCCATCATGACCTATGTACTCTAAATAAATTCAAGCACAATGCTGAAAAAGAGATATCAAGAAGGAATGAACATCACAAGGCCTGGATGAGCAAATACCATAACAGTTGGAAAGGTGTTGACATTATTTTTTTTTTTTTTTGATAATAATAGTGTTGACATTATTAAGCATACTGTTTTTTCCCAAACTTTTTTGAGAAGTGTTAGGTCTACACATTTTTTACAAAGAAGTTTTCACGCTGGCATGGCCTAATGTAATACTTCAGATCTACTTTACTATAAAAAAAAGGTTTACAATCTGATAGATCACATTAAACCATGTCAGCATGTAGACTTTCTTGTGAAAAATTTCTATGTAGACCTAATATTTCTCTACTTTTTTTTCCTTAAATGGCAATGGTGCACAGAATCCTAAACAGGTGCCCATAAGTGGTAACAGAATTCCAAACAATTTTTCTTTAAAGTTTTTTTACACACCCCCTGTTCAGCTCTTGGTTCTGTTTAATGCATAATGACTAACAGCAAGATCTACCTTCAAATCCTTGTGATCAGTGTCCTTTCCAAAGAGAGCTTTTCGCCTTAGCCTTCCACCATGGTACTCAACATGTTCCTGCAAGTGATCTTTAAGAGGAGATTGCTGCTCAAATGCATCAACAGTCTCCTCTTCAGAAACACCACCTTTACTTTTTATCATTGCATCTTTTTGAATGGCTTCATCTTGATCTGAAGATTCTGTACCATCCAAATCTCCACCATCACTTTCTTCATCAGATTCGTCTGCTTCAATTTCATCCCCAGAATTCTCTCTCTCTGAAGGTTCTATTTTGCGAGCCTGCTCTACAGTTTCATGATCATCTTTTCCATCATTTTGAGCCTCTAACGGCATATTAGGCTTCCGGCCAAAAAGGCTTATGAAGCTTTTTTCTAACTTTTCATCAACTGAGTACTTTGTGTTCTGAAGAGATTTCACCAAAACCTCACCCACATCTCGGTCCTTTCCTGCTACATCAAGAACAAACACACTTGAATATTGAAAATAATGGCTACAGCAACAAGAAGAGTGAGAAATTTACCTAGTGCCTAATACCCATTTTACCCAGGCAATATTGGTTTGTTTTTATTGGCACCAGGTTTCCAGAAACAACGTCCTGACTAATCCCAAGGTGCACAGGCCCTCAGCAAGAAATTTCCCTCAAGTGCACATTGGGTAATTCAAGGGAAACATCCCCCAGTCCGATGGCCCCTAGAGATTGTATGCAACCAGTGGGGTTCAAACCTTGAACGTTGAAGGGAGCATACCACCAAGACCAAGCCTATACCGCTTGAGCCAACCCCTAGGGGTTATTTTACCCAGACAATATAATTTTGTTTATAAGAACTAAAGCATACAAATGATGAAGGGGATTTCATAGAAAACATAGCAATGTTTGCTAATAACAAACAGGAGATAGACGGTCTCAAAAGCATAATGAAAAGGCAACACCAAATTGACATAAAATTAAACTTACTATTCACCCACAAAGCAAAAATGTAAGAATATAGAAACAAATAGAACCTTTGTGTGTCACTCCATTCTCATCACCAACATTAGAAAACTGAACGAAGTGGTCATTTATGTTTATATAGACAGCATCCTTGTCATAAAGAAGATCCCCAAGTCCAGACATAGGTGCATAAAACAATTTTTCTTTGTCACGAAGCCCTTTCTTTTTTGCAGCTGATGGTAAAGGACAGGGATCAGCTAACCCTGTAATGCCAGCTAAACCGTAATCACCCACACCAGCAATATGTACCTGATTCACAAAACATGTATTAGATTATCCAAGATAATTCAATTAGAATTGGCATTGACAGTATGTATCATTCATGTCGAAATATTCAGAATCGGAACATAGACCTAAGGGTAAAGCTGCTTGTTTTATTGAGAGGCAAGAAGCAAGGTTCAATGCATAATCATATTTCTCACTGCTTTTGTAATTTAAAACAAACATGAATTTTTTTGATAATCACAAATATGAAAAATAATTTTTTTTATAAGTACAAATTTGAAAAATAATAGAGTGAAACTATGTTGAATACATAAGATGAGGAACAAAAAGACGCAATATAACAGTGCAATTCACATAACTTGGGCATCGTATTATTACACAGATTCAGTTTTTTGTAAGAGCCAAAGGCTCCAACCTCTCTTTCCATATTATCAATTGCATGAAAAAAACAAGATAAAAACCTGTCATGCCCACGACATACTGGCCTACACTTCTGTAAGATGCATTCATACCGCTCTAGGTCAAAAAAGTCAACCACAGTTATATGACATTCCAAGATGTTAACTAACATCTAGAACTCCAGAAGATCATTACAGAACCTTTCAACCAAAGGAACATAGTCCTCTCGCCTTTTTCACAAGGAAAAGGAATCATTGACTATCAACTTAATGCAGATTTCAATTTTAGTTGCCCTTAGAAGGCATACCTTAGTCCCCTTCTTCATATTACAGCCTCGCAAATAACCATAAAGAGTGATGTTTCTATCACATTTTTTATTCATTCGCACTTGCTCAGGAGGAGTGACATCTTCAAGTCGATCTACTAAAATATAAGGATGAGAAGTTCGCCAAGACAGAGGATGAAATTTCATTACAGAGATAAACCGTGCAAGATTGTGAATTTCACGCTTAGCATACCTGTTCAATCAAGATGGAAATCAAGTAAGAATGAACCTCACACATGTGTAATGTATCTGTTAACAAAGCAGTGCTTCTATGATCCATAACAAAGGTTGCCAATAAGTCACTTACTTCCCATGAATTAAACCAGATAAATAAAACAATTTTGCTCCATCATATATTTCGGTCCAGAAACGATGCTTGAGACGCTGCTTTGTTTTCTTCAGTTTCTTTGCATCCTTGAACTTATCGAGGTGAGTAAGAACTCCCATAACCTTTGGGAACCCATGAACTTGCAATATATTCAGGAATTCAAACGTTTCCTGTAAGGGAAAAGAAATAGAACTGAGCACATGGTTCCTCGTCATTAAAAAAAAAAACATAGAGGAGATTGAAATAAAATAAAAATGGCATAAGAAGCAAAATCTAAACGCTATATGTTTTCATATTAAACCAATGGAAAATAGAAGCAGCCTAACATAAATCCTGCATAGCAAAAAAATTAGATAATTATCTAGATTCTTTTTATAAGTGAAAATTATCTAGCAAATATAAACTTGACTGGGCGCATCCTATACCAATTTTTTAGCACCAAAGCCAGTCCGACCAAAGCAAAAAACTTAATTAACTTAACAACTCAATTGAGATAAAATTGGTGCAAACCTTTCAATAAACTAGAGTAAAATCATCAAAATTCAAAACCTAGAAGTTTCTTATAGACTATCATAAAAATTGAATACAATTTTATGGTTAATCAATAGGCAGCTTAAACCTAGTATCTAATTATGAACCGAAATACAATCCTACATGGATTCAAGTGGGTGAGTCTTTATACAAAGAAGCAAAAGTCATGAAAGCATATCTCACCATTTCGAAACCATAACTTCCATCTATAAGAAGCAAAGCAAGATCAGCAAACTTTGCTGCATCAATCATGCCGTTGATATCGTTTGGGCACTCTACAAACTGTAGTCGCCTTTGCTTACCTGAGAAAATTGAATCAACCAGTCTATACCCATATGCTTGTTTTTCTTCTCTTTTTTCCTTACTGGATTAATTTAATAATTTAGGATAGGAGACATATATAAACCTGATACAATTGTGATTGGCCCTCGAACCTCAGACATGTTGTGTTTGGTATAATGCTTTACAAGAGACTTTATCAGGAGCGATTTCCCAACCTGCAATCACTCCAAAAATATCATCTCCCAAACCACCAAAAACAACGACTCAGAATAGCACAAAATACCTATAAGTTTAACAAAAAGACAACAAATTTATCAGATACCTGGGGTGGACCATGCACCACAACAACAAACGGTGCCGGTTCGCCATAAGACCGATCAATCAGCGGGACGTGAAGCCTTCTCTGTTCTTTCTCGACCGACCGCGACTGTAATCGCTTCGCCTTCACCGAAGAACTAAAAGCAAATGCCTATACATATCATACATAATATGTCCTCAAGTTTGATAAATTTACACATTCTAAAGAAGAAAAATAACATGCATGCAGAAAGATTAAGAAAAATGAAGCTAATGGAACCTTAGGGTTCTGTTTCCTGTCGTTCTCGGATATGTTTTTCTTCTTCTTGTCGGATTTCGCCTTCTTCTTGGGACCGGCTTGGCGAGTTCGATGCGCCTTGTGCGACTGATCAATGCCAGTACTGTCTAAAGCCATGGTCGGTTCGAAAATAATACCCGCAAACCAAAGTTTGTCACAAGCCAAGCTCAAGGCTATGAATTGGGGCGACGGCGGAGCTTCTGTGAAGTGGAGGGTTCGAGGTGATGGGGTCAGAGAGGACTTCAGTTCAGGAACTTGTTTAGTTTGTGTAACGAATTCCTTGATCAATAGCCGAACAAATGTTCTCGTGGGCCTAGGTTAAATAATAAGAAGCCCGGTATTGTGGGCTTATGGCCTTTACTGATTTAATTACTTCTGTTGTTTGAGTCGGCCCATGACCTTCTATTACCCTTGACTTTACTGCTTTTAGTTGTACTGGCCATAGAATGTAACAACATATAAAAAGTAATCAAAATCACTATTTTTCTTTTTCACCCTCATTTTTTTTCTATTTAATTTCATGATTATGTCTTCTTAAGCTTATCATTAGTACAATTATATATATATATATATATATTTATATTTTCTTTCAAACATTTTTTAAACATATTTAAATATTTTTTAAAAATAAAAAAAATACACCACTTCATTAAGGACAGGTTTGAGGGATGAGACAAGATCAACATTTCTCATCCCAAATCTTTAACTGAGATGAGGTACACTTCCCAAACAAACACTTTAAATAAAACTCATAAATGTCTCCCGTTTTCAAACGTTTTCAACACTGTTCACGGACATGACTATTCGACTAAACACGCAGGCCTCTATCCCCCTCCCACATTACTTCCCCAACATGACTCCACAATGCCCTACCCTTCCTCCACACAACACTTACGTCATCCCCCAGTCAAACCCCTCATCCTCCTCCGTTGCCAGTGCCTTCTTCCTCAATTGCTAACCCATTTAAAATTCAGAAATCTCCAAACCTAAATCGAGCTCCATTTTCAACATTGAGTTCCACAATACCTGTTTGTGATATAACCTAAGATTTCGAACAGCACTGCTCCAATACTGCGGTGTCCAGTGGCCTGACCCACGCAGATTTGTCATTGTTGAAAAACCAACGAGATTTAAGGACAAGTTTGATCATGGTATCGTTTGAGGTAAGCAACTTCACACCCGTATTTCCCTCTGCCCCATGCACTACATTACCGTGCGAATCTCTAAACAAAATTCATATCAATCAAGTAGGCTATTGTTGACTCTGACCTAGCCTAATCTGGAACCCTAAAGTAAAGGTTGCTATGTGCAATGAAGGGAAAGTGAGCTGACCTTTGTAGTGAACAACAGAGCTGGTGTGGGAAGCAATAGTTGCCTCGCAAATTTCTCGTGGAAAGAGTTCAGTTGTCTCTTATAGAGGAAAATAGTGTATAAAAGAGCAGTGGTTGATAGACAGAAAGACACCCCTATGAAGCAAATCAACCATCGCACCTCCATCCACACATTTGCCCGTCATTACCTCCATAACTTGATGACCACGAGTCCTAAGACTCGGTCATACCAGGTGAGTATCGGCAAGCCCCCCTATTTGAACTAATGATGTTGCATATCTAGAAAATATTTTCCTGTCGTTAATTCTTGTTCCCACTCATAACATCAAATGAAATCGTTGTATATGGTTTGTTGGTTCTGTTTTGTGCTTATGTAGTGATTGCTCATTGGCTACAATAACATGAAGTTGAGATTATGTTTTTTCCATTTTTAACTATTGTGAATCTGTGATTGTGATTCTGTGAAAGGAGTATAAAAATTCTAAACTTAGAAATTCACCAACAGAAATAGATTGGCAGCATAAATCTATGATTGTGATTCTGTTATTGAGGCATGTAATCCATTGAAGGCCAAAGATAGATTGGCAGTTGTAAAAAATTTCATGCTTAAAGACCATACAATGAAAACCATCTAAAATTCAAAAATCAAAGACAATGCCCCACCAGCCCTCTTATTCAGATCCAATCTCTGAATATTATCACAAACAAAATCCAATGCACACAACTTGACTTTGGAAGATCAGCTACGATCTGCCAATTCAAAAAGGCACATATGCATAACACTAAAATTTGTGATTTTGTTAAGTAATTTGTTCAGAAAAGGCACATATGCATAACACTAAAATATGTGAATACAAACATATGTGACTTTGTTTGTATTCACTGTAAAATGTATGAAAGGTAGCGGTGCATTAGGCACATATTCAAAAAATAATATTTCTGTTAAGCATTTTGTCGAGCATGTTCATTGCATCTTTCTTTTTGTGCTTATATGGTATCAAGACCCTTCTCAAGGTACCTTATACGGATCCTTTTTTATTTAGTTTGCTTATTTTGTTTATTGTTTTAATAAGGGCAAGTTCATGATTGTTTTATTGTTGTAGTGTTACTATTTACGGCGTTCTTCAAGTTCATCCTCTCGACAGGTATGACTGTTTTTTTCTATATACATAATAATTTTCAGCATTATAGAGTGTTGACATTATTTTTAGTTCATACATTCCGATCGTTTTATTTTAGGAAATATATTTTAGGGTTGAAATCAATTTTTGTGATTGAACTGGATTTTTATTTTATCCATTTTGTATTTTACAATCACTCGATCGATCAATATGACTTGTTGTAACAAAATCATGTTTTTAAAGTACTTTAGGTCTGATGATCATGATAGAAATCGTTTTTCAAAAGTACTGCTAATTCCCTTTATAATCGGCTTAATTAATACCAAAATTGCAATTATTATTTAATCATTACTTGAATTGCCCATCATCAAAATAAAGAAGGGAAATGATCATGTTTAACGTTTTTACAATGGCTATTTTTCAAAAGATCATCTTCACATGATTTATTTTCTCTTTTTTTCGGTAGTAGGTCTTCAAATTTCGTGGTCAATTACATGAAATATAATAAAACCATTCAATGCCCCAGAAGTACTATGCCAAAGCACATGGTCTGCTAGCTAGCTAGTTGCTTTTATGCATGCATGATTCATAATTTCATAGTAATTAAGCCATTGAAAAGTGGGGGGAAATTAAAAAGAGACAAAGAAACCATTGGAATCTATAGAAGATGCTTATATATGTCCAGATCATCATAAGCTAGCAATAAGACATGAAAGCCTTATTAATACAGATAAATCCAAAACAATTACTAGTTCAAAAATGAAAAAAAGAAAAAGAAAAGAATGGTGAACTCAAGTACTAGTCTTGCTGCTTGCTTTCAAAAGTAGATGATGATTTTATATCATCCACTTTTGAACTTTTTGTTCACATTTTATGAAAACTTAAGTGTTCTAGAGTAGAGAAATATAGCAATAGTTCACACAATATTTTCAAAGCATTTATAGACTGTTCATATTATTTTTAGTTGAATGGTTTCGGGTGTCAGTTTATTCTACCTTAAAACTGCATGGTATATAAAGGAAAACTAAAAGTTGAATGTGGTCCTAGCCATCTAAAACTATTACATTTGGTTTCAATAATCATCATTCTCGTTTGAGCATATATTAGAAGCATATGGACAATGATACGATCGAGTCGACCTATGATCAGGATTTATAGATTGATGGGTTCGAGGATGTCCTAATTGACCTCTTGTACCAAGACACCCTCATGGATAGATTGAGAGGAGGGAGGATCACAACCGCTGATCATGTCAAGCTTGCTGAACAATTGTCTGCTATTGGCCTAAAAAATTTCAATTATGATCAAATGAAAGGCTAAATTGCTCGTCTAAAGAAAAGACAACGAGAATTTACCGATTTGATGAAGCAAACTAGTTTGGGGTGGGACCTAGAGAGGAAGGCACCAGTTGCTAGCAAGGAACACTGGGCAAATACTATAAGTGTACGATATAAATTATTGCAAAATTTGGACTAAATTCTAATATAACCTGTTGTGATTGTATTCAACCATAATTGATTATGTTAGGTACGCTTAAGGGTGTAACCGGTCTGGTCTGGTCTGGTTTTGGACAAAATTTAGAATCGAATCGGTATGTACCAATTTTGCATTTTCAAAAACTGATTACGCACCGGTTACCCCTAAACTGGTACATCCGGTTTTTACCGATTTGGGTTCGGTTCGGTTCGGTTTTTCGGTTTTAAAGTATATATAGACTTAAAGTATATTACTAAATAGTAATATAGTATTAGACTATTAGTATTAGGCCATAAAATGTAAATTATAATTAATATATATTATATACTAATGTATATTAGTAATACTAATGTATATTAGTATTACTAATTTACTAATGTATTATGTACTTATAAAAAAGAATACATTGAGAATTTATTAGGCCATAAAAATTTGGTAATAATATTTTAGTGATTTTCTTTCTTTTTTGGTAAATAATATTTTAGTGATTTTATTTGCAACTTTGGTATATAAATTCAAATCTTTTGATATTTAGGATTTTTTTTCAATTAATATGATTTATCAATATAAGTTTAAAGTTTTACAATTTCAGTTTATTTTTAAATTAATTTATATTATTAAATAATTTAATATATATATTATATAGAACGGGTTCGAGCCGGGCCTAAAAAGCCTAGAACTTGAACTAGACTGGTTCCAACCAATTTTTCCTTTACAGAAATCGGTTCTGGTCCAAAATCAGACTAATTTGACCTGTTTAGGCCGGTCCGGTCCAGTTTTCCATTTTTTTACGCCCCTAAGTACGTTCATCATGAAAGCATTATATGACGCATGAATGCCCAAAGTATGAAGAATGTTGCACAATATTTGGTTGTTCAGTTGCCACTGGGACAATGCATCGGGCATCAACTGATCTCGCCCCAGATAGTGACGATGAGCGCTTGCTTGATGTGGATATGCAAACTCATGTCTATCCAGTGACTGATCATGAACCGCCGCCATCAGGGGTTTCCTGACATTCATCCAGACCCTTCTCCAACTCCTATGTCAATGGATCTCGCAAACAACAGAAGGGAAGGACGTCCCAAGATGCAGCCCTTCAAATGCAAATGAACAAGACCCTTGATGAAATTAAACGTAGTATTGAAATAAGATGGAAGGCGACTGAGGAGGTGAGGGAGTCGAGCAAGGCTAGAAAGCGCAGCAAAGATTTTGACACTAGCATGAAGTTCAATGGAGTGTTTGATCTCTAGATGCATTGTATGAGGTTGCTGGGAGAAGTACAACCTACCCTACCTCCTGATCAATTTAACAAAACTTTTGACCGATTATTGAGCACAAAAGTTCAGAGATCGTTCGTGTCGATCTCGGATGAGTGCAGGAGTCAGTAGGCTTGGAATTTGAAATGATGGTTCATTTCATGTGATTTTTTAATGGTGATTGCCAGATTGGTTTTCTATGGTAATCTTGTTTAGGGATTAACAATTATCTGACTTTACGTCTTATCAATTTATTTATGCATGTTTTAAACTTTCCACCGGTTATGTGCGATATTTCATAAACAACTATCAGTAATTTGTGCTTATGAACTTGTTGGATTGTTATAATTAATTAGTAGCTGCTACTTGGACTATGAGAAAATTCTATACCTCGCAAATTTCGAGTTTGTCATTACAATTATCATTATATAGTGCCTATATATTAATTATTTTCTTTGCTGGATATATTTCATACAACATTTAGAACTTTAATAATAAACGACACTTTATCGGGTCATCATAAGTGTTACATTTTTTTTTGTCTCCGGTTGACTATCTACATGTTTTCAACTGTTTTTTTTTTTTTTAAAGAAACGATTATGATTATTCAAATTTTTTTTTTACTACCATTGGTGCACACATTTAGCATGTCTCTAAGGGAACAAAATCCTTTATACTCTATGAACTGAATTACACATAACTCTGATTAGCATCTTTAACATTTTAGGAGTTAGGAAATCTAGTGGCATCTTTCAGTTGAGGAATCTCAGCAATTATTCTGAAGTAATATGATTGGCATGCAGTCAATTTGGCAAAAATGATGTTTCTCACAGTTTCTTTGTTTTGTTTTTATATTTATTTTTGTTTCTCAATCTCTTCAATATAACCTACATTTTATATAGTAGACATCTCTTTTTTTGTAATTTTTATAATATTCCACGTTTGCTGGCAATAAGATGGGCAAATAGAAATGACAAATATGGAATGAAAAGTATGTAAAGCCTGTGACCTGGATGCATATCGAATCATCACCAATTTATTTACCTAGGTTTGACTGAAAGCAGGTTCAATTGACCTACTAATAGCTAAGAGCGAAAGGTAACTACCTAGCTGAACTGCTTTGAGTGTCCCAATTAAAAATTGCAGGTTCGGTCTAGGTGGGGTTGTTGTCTCGTGGTAACTTATTTATTATCTTTTTTGGTTCTCGTCACTGAGAACAACCATGATTTTTTTTTTAGAAAATTCTCGATGCTTGTCCTTTTTCGGCTAATATTTGGGTTTTGACCGCATATTTTTTTACAGGACATTCACTTTCAGGGAAAGGAATTGAGAGAGGCACCAGCCCCTCTTGGTTATCATTAAGATGTATTTTCTTGAAAATTCAAGTAGATAATTTTGCAACATAATATATAATCAACTTATTTTATCCTGTTGTTAACATTAACATTTTTTTTTGCGCGGAAGCATTCCGTTATTCAGAATGGACAATGATAGTAGTTCCGCAAAAACCTCAATCAATGATAACTTATTTATATGATGCACAATACAATATAGGTCTACAGGGAGACCAATATATTCAAGAAGTGTTGAATGGAAACCCCTGGAATTGCCGAGAGATGTTTCGAATGGATGTGCCCGCATTCTGTTATGTATATAACCTGCTACCGGGGTCATTAATTATGGACCCTATAGAGAGGGTGTCAGTGGAGGAAACATTTGGCATGTTTTGCCTTCTTATTGGCCATGCACAAGGTCAACGCATCGTTGGGGACAATTTCTAACATTTTAGCGAAACTATTAACCGCTACGTAAAGACGGTGATGCAGTCGCTACATGAGCTAGGGAGGACTATGATTAGGCCAACACACACAACTGAGATCCATCCTTATATTGCAAGAAACCGTCACAATTATCTATGGTTTGAGGTAATGAATTTCATGCATTTTTTTTCATATTTGTTTTCCATGGGATTAATATATTTGTTCTTATTGAGGTGTGTTTTCTGATATATGTGATTGTAGAAATGTTGTAGTGCTACGGACGACACGATGATTTCAACTGTTGCACTAGCTTGTCTTGCAAATGCATATAGAAATCGTTATAATCGAATTGCACAAAATGTCTTATGCTTATGTGACTTCGATATGAAGCTCACGTATGTGTTTACTGGATGGGGAGGGCACAACCCATAATGCACAAGTTTCCCCGGATGCCTTGAGTCGAGGTCGGAAGAGATTTCCATGGCTAAAGTAAGGTATATTATATGTAAATTATAATTAAAAAAATATTATTTTTTTCTTGTGCCTAACATTTCGGGTATTTTTTTAAGAGCAGCTGGTACTCATATATTCCATGTGTTCAGGATATTATTATCTTGTCGATTCTGCGTTTTCCTGCATTGAGAAGTTTATGCCGCCTTATCCATGAGAGAGGTATCATCGATCTGATCATTATAATGAGCGTCATTTTCGAGGATATACAGATTATTTCAACTTTCGTCATTCGTCATTCGTCGCTGGGCAATGTTATCGAACACACATTCGTGTTGTTGAAAAATCGGTTTCAAATATTAGAAGCGATGCCTCGATATCACCCAACCAGGCAATGGATGATTGTTACTGCATGTTGTACACTACACAACCTGATTAAAATGGTGACGCTGAATGCTGAGTTCATTCAGCATGCATTGGGGCTTCAGTTCAATGGAGAAAATATGTCTGGGAAAAGAACGTGGACGAGACCTCTGAAGTGTAGACATGTTCCATGAGTCAGCCGGAACTATGACTACACAGAGGGATAGGATTGCGATTCTTATGTGGGCACACCGAAATGGGGAATGAATGTGTATCCAGAAAATAGTAATTCTTGCTTATTGTATTTTCATATTAATGTTTCGTATACATGTTTTCGATATTAAAACTGTAGCGAATTATGTATGGGTTAATGGACATAATATTGGTTTGTCTTTATTCCACGTCTATTATCTGAATATTTTAAAAAAAAAAAAAGACAAATAAACTACGACCACTATGTTATTGTCTATCAATTTTTTCAAGCATATTTGGTTGTTTGCTTCAGTTATTAACCTAATATAAAGGAAAATGGAGCACACCATGAGGCGAGTATCAAATATAGGAATTAAATAAGGCAAGAGTTTGGAACAAGTACACTACCAATAGACAACAAAATAAGTAATTTAAAAAATAAATACAACTTATCACCACAATTTGTGACATGAATGTAACATTAAATAGTTTACATTATCATTACCTTTGAAAATTTTAAAATAAACTAATAAGGCAATAAATAAAACCCAAGACCCAATCAAGGCACATTTGTACTTGTTATTCATTGCTTGGAATCTTTTATGTTCTATTCTTGCACGTTCATTCGCTATCCTTTCATTCTTTCGTTCTGCTAACTCAAAAGTGCGCTTACAACAATCCGGTTGTGACATTGCAAGATCAACCCATTCGAAAAATTCACACTGGTTTTAAGCCTTGTAATATCAACAATTAAAAAATCGTTGACCAAAACTGTTGGACTTGGCCGATGTTCGCAGTTCGGAAGGAATGCGACAATAACATAGTGGTCTTCGTCCCAACATCATTCAATCTTCTGCCCTCATAGGCTGAGTACTAGATATGGTCACTCCACTACTACTTTCCATATTTCTTGCAAAGAAAGTAAAAACAAGTAGTAAACAAATACTAGACTACTTCCCACAACAATTTCAAAGAACATAGGTAGCAACAGTAAAAATTAACATTAGTTGATTGACCACATTTCTTGCAAAGTTTATCAAAACAAGTACTTCAACAAGCTGTCCAACATTTCAACTTTCTTTCAGAAACTCAATGCATAAATTAACAGGTTGACATTATAAGTACTTTGTATGCAACTATTCATAAGAAAATGCATTGACAAATGAACTGTCAGTAAAGTCATTCGCATCATATATGGATGAATTACCAAGTTAGGAACAAGTACTCATTTTCACCATGAAAGTTGATGCATTCACAAAAGATGTCAATTTACTAGAGCCTTGCATTCAAAATCGATAAAGAGATCATGCTGATTCTTCATAAACCCCCAAAATCAATCAAGATTAGCAGCATAAAGATCTTCTTGAATTTTTAAGTGCCATTTAAAAGCATATTTTGGAAATAACAGTTGGGTAAGAAATTCGATAAACTATAATTATCGAAGGACGTTTCAATTTGGTTGGGCAGAATTGATCCTTCAGTGTAAAATCTATGATTGTTGCGTTTCGACGACTAAAAGTAGAAGCAGCACAAGAACAATAAACTATAAGTTTAAGCATAAGGAAAAATCTTCAAAATTCAACAGAAAATAAAATCCCCAAGAAAAAATGCTTAAATCGAATCCGAGAACCTCATGAAGACAGAGATACGAAACCAGAAAATGAAACCCATGCTGATTGAAGGGATTATTTTTAGTAGAGGACACAAATCTTCAAAATCAACAGAAGATAAGATCTCTTGCTAGAAAATGCATAAACTGAACTCGGGAACCCCTAGCATGCAGTGGTGGAAACTAGAAAATGAAACCCTAAAATCGAAGGGATTATTTTTAATGAGCCATTGGGGGGCAGAGACAAAACTTACCCACAGTTGAGATATCGCAGCTGTGTGATGTCGAGAAAATCCACTGGGAAGAGAAAGGGGTCCTTCGTGTTGGTGCTGCTGGACGAAGGTGCTGTTGAGGGAGGTGGTGGTTTTTACGTCTGAGGCAAAAATTGAACAATGAAGGTGACAGAGCTTTGCGCAATGAACATACAAGCATCGGGAGATGAAGACGGTGGGACCCACAAATATTATCACAAATGAAAAAGTTTAAAATTTTTATCTCACTTTACATCCAAACATATCTTACCATGGGACCCATAAACTTTTTCTAAAACCAATTAAAAAATCTCAACTTATTTCATCTTAACACTATTTACAAAAATCTCAAAAGTTTCATTTCATCGCAACCCCCAAACCTGCCCTAATAGTCATTTTTTAACTATTAAAAAAATAATATCCAAATAGTAATTTTAAGAGAACAAACTAATGATGCCAAGTATCATTTTCCTTCTTTTGGAGGTTTTCACTTCAAAATGAGTGTCATTAGTTCTTAACATGTAAAGGATGTGTTACAAAATTCTTGATGAAATTAACAGGGAGAGAAATCAAGATTCTCAAACAAATAGCAGCCAAAGAAAAATCAGGATTTCAGTGCTGCGAGCTACCGCTATGGCGGTAGCAGGCCAAGCCTTCAGTCGTGCATGCTATAAGATGATAGATTAATCTTCTTTGGCAACCAAAACATTGTTTAAAATTTTAAAATTTATTTTTTAAATCAAATTATACTATGTGAATGGTGTGTGATATAAAAGAGTATGAATAAAGTTATTCTAAAAATATTTATCTCTTTATCAACCTGCACCTGTGTTAAAAAAAATTATAAAAATCAAAAGAAAAAAAAAACACAAACTTCTTCAAACTACTATATAAATACAAGTCCTCAATCATTAATTTAGAAAATCACTTTCAAACTATCATAAATAAAAACCTGTCCTCAAAATTATCTCTAAGAATAAAAAAAAAACAATAAAATCTGCCAAATTTGAATTTTGATCATTTAAAAAAAATCTTAAAATGTATTTTATATTTCGTTTTGTAGAGATGAATGAGTAGAAAGTTATGTTAATTCTTAAGATTTTCTAGAGAAATTAGGCAAAATATCAGATAATCTTTCTTAAGAAATAGAAACTTATTTAATATTTAAAAGATTCTTGGATTGAGGTTGCAAATTTTTTTAAAAAAATTATATATAAACAAAAAATAAAATTCAAGTATTTTCTTACTTACTTAGCTTCACAAAAAAAAAAAAAAATTACATTTCAAAATAAAATTGGTACAAAAAAAATGCAAAAATATCGACCAAATACTAATTCCCAACGTCGGGAGGAAATAATATCAGAATGAAGTATATGATTGCCTTTAGGATTATTAACGAGAAACATCACGAATTATGTCATGTGGTGGGGCGTTTTTACTTTTTTATTTCTTTGAAAGGCGTCGCAAGTAACAAGACGATAAAAAGAGAGAGAGAGAGAGAGAGAGAGAAACGAACTTAGTACAAGCAGAGAAAAGCGGGGTTTTTCCATTGCCAACGACCATGATGAACAACACCAACCGTAGCGGCGAAGAAAATCAGCGGAAGAAAGAGAGCACTGTAACGAGCTTAGACTCGAGATTCAACCAGACCCTAAAAAATGTTCAAGGGTTCGAATCCTTAATTCCCAAGAATTCTCATTTCCCATTTCTCAGTTATATTTACTTGAATTTTCCTGAAATTGGGAGAAAAGCTCCTGATCTCTCGTGGAGATGCTTGCAACGTCATGAGTTTTCGAGGACTTCAGAATTTCACTAGTCAGTGAGTCTGTGGTATTAGATATTACAAAATCCACCGGATATTGTTTCTAATCTTAACCATGGCTTCTGATCTCTCAAACTCTATGATATGGTTGAGAAAATTTATAAGTCCTGGTTATTTTTATGTATTTGGTATAAATCAGCTAGGGAATTTGTGTAATTTATACGATCTGTGCATTTGGGTTGGGTGGGTTTGTTATGCTCTGTTCCGTTTAGATTCTGGGAAAATGTGGGTAAGCATCTGGACTGAGATGTAGACCATGGGATTCGAAGTTTCGTTTATTATATCCTAAGTTTGCTTGGCAATCGAATGGAGCTGAGAATTAGTAGTAGGAAGTTCATTTTCCAAGATTTGGTTACTTGCACTTGGTGTTGTGGATCTCTGATCTATTCGAACATGTGGCCACAGAGGTGGACTTTTCAGCCCTTCTGTCCCTGTCTCTATGTCTGTTCATGTTTCTGTCTCTAGTGATTTGCTATCTGCATGACAATGTCTCCCTTAGTTTTGAATGTTCGGTAGAAAATGTTATCACGATTCTTGATATATCCTTGTGCCATGTCTTATTTTCCTTAAAAATCACTTCCTTACATCCTTTTACCCCTTTGATCTGGTTTTTCCTGCTCGATTTTCTCAAATTGGTTTGATTCTGATTGCAAGAGGTCGTCTTAGACTTTTAACAATACAACTCCTTGTTTATATCATTTGATTATGTCATTATCTAAAAGTTTCCACTTTCAAGCATTTGGACTGATGCCTATTTATGAAGAAGGCTAAGTAGTTATCTATTTGCAGAATATCTTTATCTAATATTGAGATAGGCTACCTATATTATGGGTTCTATAGAGTTTCTTTAGCATATCACTTATTCTTATACATCAATTCCGCCATGTGCTTTTGTTGTAATACCTTCTTTTTTAGCGATCAATAGCATTGTGACTTTAGAATTTGTTTAATCATAATTGTTGGTCTATCTAGGTTGCTCAAAGGGCGCAGTATACCTGGTAAAATTTTGCTAACTAGAAGGTCAGATCCAAGCTTACAAGAACTGTCTCCAGAGTATGAAAGGAGCTCCTCATTCAAGGATGCTGGCTCAAGTGATCGTGTGACCAAGGAAGTAGAGGTAATATTAATATTGATGTCCATTTTCACTCATCATTATGTTTCATTATTAAAAAAATTTTTAATATGCTACTTATAAAAAAAAAAAAAATTTATGGTATGCGTATACTAATAAAAAAAGAAACAGTATACTTATAAAAAAATTATTTTAGACCTATGATGTGTGAAATTTTGATGATTGAGAGTTAAAAGGAGGTATTTTACTCTTAATGTAGGAAGAAGTCCAGAGTACAAGCAATGCAAATAAGAACACAAACAATAAGTTTCAACCTCAACTATTGAAAATACATCCAAAGAAGTTCAGAAGTCCGCTATGGGTGCTAGAGCTACAGATTCTGCGAGAGTTATGAAGTTCACAAAGGTGCTCTCAGGGACAACAGTTGTATTAGGTAATGTTTCTCCTCTCTGTCTTTGCATCCTTCACATGTCTAGTGATGGATGTGTTGTGGTGTATATTGTAGAGTATGATGGGACTGCCAGTAGATATCAAGATGCTGAAGCTTGGTGAAATTATACTCTATGCTTTAGTTATATTTTAATATATATATATCTGAATTTTTTATCTCTCCTCTTTTCCAAGTAAGCGTCTACTGGATCTTGTGTGGATTGCTTCTGAAAATGTGTTATAGGGCTATTTTTTATGCTTATTGGTTTTACAATTTTATACAACAGATTGTTTTTCTCTAGAATCATCTTAAGCTGAGGCAAACATGTGAAAAAGCTGCAGGATGATATTTTTTCCCGACAACTGTTACAACAATAGTAGTTGTGAATAATAACAATTTTGTTGCCATGTAACCTAGGTCTAATGGACAGCCCTTCAGCCCTTTGCACAATGTGATCTTCTATCAAATGATTTTTTTATGGACAAACCATTTTTCTAATAATATATTCATCAGGAACATAAACTTTTTTCCCCAAAAAAGGGCTATTGCATTACAGTGACATGTAGACCTCTATCCCAATGGATAATGGCATCCTCATTATCCGAATGTTTGGCATTCCCAACATCACACATTTTATTGTGACATGCCTGTTTTTTAGCTTAATTTTTATGGTTGGGCACATTATATAGGTGTTCGAACACTTGTCCCAACAGCAGCACATTGTCTTTTGTAGAGTTTATTAATTTCTAACATTACATTTTTACTTGTCAAAAAAAAAAAAAGCATTACATTTTTTATTTTTTGGGAAGTTTGTGTGTACTTTATCATGGTTTTCCTCCTAATCTTTTATTAGCATTCGTTATAACTACCTTTCAGAAAAAGGTTTTCATTTTGGTAGTTTGAGTGTATTTTGAATGAAAACTTACCTGAAGAAATGTAATTTTCATGCAAATAGGGGCCAGTACCTCTGCCTTCTTTTCTCCTAGGTCGCTCTTATGAGGTCTTACAATATTAATGTACATATGACTTGATGAGCTATAACATCTCTATTCTGAATTTCATATTGTAGAGAATTTGCGCGAGTTAGCTTGGAGTGGAGTACCAGATTATATGCGCCCAGATGTATGGAGGCTTCTCTTGGTAAGTTTGAGAGTTCTGACAGCTATCCAATTTAAAAATCATGTGACTGGAAATCTCTGGCTTGTGATCTGAAGTTGTCTTTATACGGAAGTTTTAGTCTTGTAATAAAATGTTTCTTGGCATATAATTAGAGATCTTGGATTGAATGGAAAGCTGTGAAATTGTCTTTCTTCTCCATTGGACTGATAAAGAGAACATAGAACCCCTAGGGGTTGGCTCAAGTGGTAAAGGCCTTGGTCTTGGTGGTATGCTCCCTCCAAGGTCTAAGGTTCGAATCCTCTTAGGTGCAAACAATCTCTAGGGGCCATCAGACAGAGAGAGAGAGAGAACATAGTTGCACAAGATGTTAATGGCTCACACTTGATGGTAGTGAATTGTTAGTCTCTCTTGATTTTAGATAAGACCTTTAGCATTTAATGCACCTATTTTTAGAAGTGAGCATCTGTTTCAGGATTCTAGATGTCACATTGATTTGGACCTTCTCATGTTTGCTGCCAAAGCTCGACTCATTTTAGTGAAATCTCTGCCACTACAAAAGAGTCTGGTTATAATCTTTCTTGTATGAGTGGGTCTCACAGTCAGCTAGATGGATCCTATTTTGCTGCAAGATCACCGTTACATGCGATCGCGAAAGAGATCGTTATTATCCATTTAAATTATTGCATTTGAGATTTCCCTGACATCAGTGATGTAAATTTGAGGATCTAATTCCCGTGGCGCATAATACTTGAGATTTTTTTTCCTCTTCCTATATCATCTACTAAAACAATCTGTTAGAAAGCCAAAATTCTACAGTTAGGACTTCGTATGCATGGAAGAACCTTTTATAGGAGTACCATTTTCTTTACAAATATGATTTTAAAGCTGAAATCAATTTATAATCCTTGCTAAGACCTCTTCAACAAGGTTTTTTTTTTTATTGGCACCGGGTGTCTAGGAACAGCATCCCGACTAATCCCGGGGGTGCATAGGCCCTCGGCAAGGTCTTATCAAGCATTGCTTAAGTTATGTCATCTTCCAGATATCTGAAGTGAAAATACTCATCTCCTCTGCTAATGTTAAAATTTTCCTTTGCTTTGCTGTTTGTTCAATCTAATTTTTCCATTAGCTATCTTGATTTAGCAGACTTTGAGTGCTGGCGAGGAACAGCGTTCAAGGAATCTCATAGTCTGCGATTCACCTTGCTATAGCTGATCTCTTCATTACCATTACTATTAATTCCCTACCCCTTCGTTAGAAAGTTTGCATTTCTCTTGGAACAAAGAAGGCTCATTGGCTCATTTTGTAGTGCTATGTATTGGAGGGACCATCATATCTAAGCTCGGGCTCACATAATCTGGCTTTTCTCCTGAGTTTTCTTATTAAATTAAAATTTGTTGTGTGCTTGAAATTTAAAATGAACTGACAACAGGGATATGCACCACCTAATTCAGATAGAAAGGAGGGAATTCTAAGAAGAAAGCGCCTTGAGTATCTCGACTGTGTTTCTCGGTATTATGATATTCCAGATACTGACAGATCAGATGATGAGATCAACATGCTTCGCCAGGTATTTTTAGTGTCTTGAATTTTCGTTGTGGTTTTTGTTGTTCTCTTGTGCCCAATTTTTGACAAATTGCCAATTTTATTCTCACCAGATTGCTGTTGATTGTCCACGAACCGTACCTGATGTTACTTTCTTCCACGAACCACAAGTTCAGAAATCCTTGGAGCGCATCCTTTATACATGGTCACAAGCACCCTATAATCTCTGTTATTTAGAATTAAGGCAGACACCAACACATACTGCATACTTCGTCTCTCCTGCTCTAGTTCATTACACAAATATGCATTGGCTTAATGAATTTTTGACGTAGGATCTTATAGCTCTGTAGTTTGTGACTTGGGAGTCGAATTTTGGTACTCATTTAGGGGAAACACAGGTCTGAAGCTGGTCTGTGCAGATTGGGTTTGTAAGTTTGTGGCTAGGGCTTGAATAATCAGAATAAATGTTCTGGAGCACAGCAACAAGTGAAAGAAAAGAAAAAGAAAAGGAGAGAGTAGAATAAAACTCAATCTGGCGTACTAAATTTCAAAAAAATAAAAAATAAACCTAGCATCATACTGTGCTTTAACTTCTACCCAAGAAAAAGATGCATCACACACCAGACAAACAACTGTGTTTTCCATTTTCTCTCTCCATTTATGGACATGAAACTAATGCCAACTCTCTTCTGGTACTTGTTTGGACAACTGCAAAAGAATTTGCCTTAGTATGCCCAGAGAAATGCAGAATCATATACCGATAAAAAAAAATAAAAAAAATGCAGAATCTTATGAGTATTGTGCATTCAAGAAACTTTTTAGTTGTTACTTTCATAACTTTCTTTTAGAGGTAAAGTAAGATTTTATTGATCAAGTAAATAAGATTTTTTTTCATAATTTGATACTTTCATAATTTTTTTACGATCTATTACCTATGGTATTTGGGACCAAATGACAACCCCCTCCCAATCAATTAGGGATGGAGGTAAGCTTAGGCTATGTTTGGGCACTCAGATGATATGAGATCAAAACATTTCATAATTTCCTTCCGAAATATCACTCAAATACAAAACACTTTTCAATTTCAAATATTCAATTTTTTCATCTAATCATTACAACTTTTCCAAACTTCCAAACAAAATACAAAAAACAATTCAACTTTTGAAATTCAACTTTTTCAAATTTCAAAACAAAAATAATATTACAAAATAATATTCAAACAATGTTTTAACTTTGTAATATTTTTATTCAACTTTTTCTCTCTCCTTTCCCAAAACCCAATAAAACATATTAACTCAAACCATTTCACTACTATTCACATAATTCTCATCTTATCTCATTATCCAAGCATGCCCTTAATCACATAGAGTGCATGAGTTGTGCCTATTGAAAAAAATTTCTACCCATGATTCTTATGCATAGGTGTAGATTGTCAAACCGAAATAATTATATATTAAGATATAAATTCACCAAAGCACAAATATATGGTTGTGGCCTTTGGTTCATTTCATGAGGTAGGAAAAACAACTGGTCAATTTGTAGTGTATGATTGTGAAAGTGTCCTCATTGGAGTATTTTCCTCATGTTGTCAATTTATTAATTGGTTTTTCTGATTTCTTTACAGGGCCATTCGACATCCTGCAAGTGGATATGTTCAGGGAATAAATGATCTAGCTACACCCTTTCTAGTTGTTTTCTTGTCAGAATACTTGGAAGGGGGGATGGATAACTGGTCAGTCTCTAATTTATCTCCAGAAAAAATCTCTAACATAGAGGCTGATTGCTATTGGTGTCTATCGAAATTGCTTGATGGGATGCAAGACCATTACACATTTGCTCAACCAGGAATTCAAAGGCTTGTGTTTAAACTGAAGGAGTTGGTTAGGCGGATTGATGGTAACACCTTTCTTTTAGCCTCTAGTTTCTTACTCTATAACGCTTCCTTTGCATGAACTAAACTGCTGTACACTGTCCACCGTCATACCTAAATCCTTGCTTGTTTTTGCTATTTGTGTAAGTAGGTTTTTGTGTTTTGGGTCGAGTTGGAAGTCCTGAACATTCCCATTTCTGTGCACAGCATATTCAAAGGATACCTACAAATCCTTTGGTGCTCTACTACACATTTTCTGATTTTGATTGCAGCAACTTGTTTAAATTACCAATAAGCCAAACTCTGGGAACACTCAATCTCCAGTTTTTAGACATTTTTTTAAATACTCCTCTAAGTCCTCTTATTACTATTATACAGTGCAATCATGTATCTCAAGAAAAAAAATGTGTAAGTTTGTTGTCACTGATATTGGATGGCATCGACAATATCTACCTTTTAAACTACCCAAACCACTTTCCCACTCCTCTCCCATCTTTTACTCAATGTTTTTCTTTTCTTTCTCTCTCATTCTCTCCTTCCCTGTCACTCCTCTTTCCCCAATTTTATTTAAGAAAAATTCCTTGCACACTTGTTGGCATTCGCCAAAATGCTAGTATTATTTAAAGTTCAAGTTTCTCTAAGCCTGTTTGTTTATGCTATCATTACCGAAGGGTTATGTCACACATTCTTGGATGGAGTGGTGCCATCCCTTTTCTTTGTCCCCTTGTTGTTCTGGTGTAAAGAGTTACCTCAAAATATCACTGAACCTGCTGCAGAATAATGGAAATAGGTTATTGTCTGAATAAATACAATGATAGTTGTATTCTGGATGATGCATTTTGCTGGTTTATCAAGAAGTTCAATTTTGTGCTTTAGTAAGGGGACGAATCTCCTGCTAGGATGTTGTGGGCCTAATGAGGTGTTATTAGAAAATAACAAACTGGTAGATTGGAGATTTGAGTTAATTAAACCGTGGTACTAATTAAATTGTAATGTTCTATAGAAATTCTTATGGGCTTCTGTAATTGTTCTCAACAGGGCTAGTTTCCAAGATTTTCTTATATCCATTGCAAGTCCCTAACTTGTAACTACACGTCTCTTTGTAAGCCTCCTGTGTACTTGGGCTACGCCTGTTAACTTCTATCAATATTTATTTTACCTATAATGTCCTAAGAAATATAATATTGGTTGTGATTTAAAATATCCTCTCTGAACATTTGAAAATTAAGGTAGCAATGCCTGGCCAGTATTTATATTAAATGAAAAAAAGACCCCCATTGTACCAACCTAACTCACTTTAGTTGCAGATTTCTATAAGTATCTTATTTTGAAAGAATATGTTGTTAATTAGGCTTTTTTAGGAACAGTGCCGTCTAGGAATTTTATTTTGAAGGAAAGCGAGCATATTCTTTGTAGTTACTCCAAGTGCCTCCATGGGAAAGGATTCAAAGGACTTTTTAAGCTTTTTCTGATAGGAAACTTTTGTAAGAAATAGCTTTCTTGAGTTCCTAGATCTTTTTGACGAAGCGGTTGGTGAACCATCTTCCATAGATTGCAGTTCCAAATCATATGTTTTATTATAATTATTATTATTATTACCCTTTTGTGTTGATGCATGAAATGTTTGAAACTTCCAATTACCATAGGCATATCCCAAGTACAGTGGACATAAACAAGGCCAACACCTAGGCATCATTGACTAAGGATACAAGTAATTCTTGAATATTCCTTATTTACTGATAACAAAATTTATATATAATCCTTCTTGTTTCTTCATTTTTTTTATAATCATATCTGTCCAAAATTATTCTTATAAAAAAATCTGTCCAAAGTTCTAATTACAATATGCTGGACCCAATTGACAAAATCTCTTTGTGCTAGAACCTGTTTCAAGACACGTGGAGGAGCAAGGGCTGGAATTTCTTCAATTTGCTTTCCGCTGGTTCAACTGTCTTCTAATACGTGAGGTTGGCAACTACAAATGCATTAGGTGTACTATTAATTACTGTAATCTCAAACAAATGAATTAAATATGTAATTTCTGGGTTTCTTAAGTTGCAGCTGAGAACATTTGCAGGGGATATTTGACCATGACCTTGTGCTTTAATAATTTGTGCAAAGCTAATGATGGCTTCTGTTTTGTTAGATACCTTTCCATCTTGTGACTCGCTTGTGGGACACATATCTTGCAGAAGGAGATGCACTGCCAGAGTTCCTTGTGTACATATTTGCCAGTTTTCTTTTAACGGTGAGATGGGCATTCTTGCCTTTTTGCTGACACGAGCTCTAATTTATGGTTGGAAATGTATTTGCTCTCAATTGTCATCATTGTGTCTTTTACTGCTGTTTGGTGGATAACGGGAAATTAAAGGCAAAATATGAAAGAGCTTGTGTTTTGCATTATCCTGCAGTTAAATCTAATGCACCATACAAGTTCCACTTTTGAACTTATCCCTATTGTGTTTTTGTGGGCTGCTCATTTGGACTCAGTACTGTCATTCCATGTTGGAATGTTATACTCAGAACACCACTGGCCTTAGTGCTAATCAATTAGTACATTTTCTTGCTAATCCATGGAAAGAATATTCCATGTTTCATAAAGCAAGTTCCTGTGCTATCACTCCGACCAAACATTGCAAGTTTCCGCAGCCTCAGGCTGGTTTTTTAGTAATTCCTCGTTTAGCATTGTTTTTCATTGGTTCATATGCTAAGTATTCTGGATTAGGCCGTTGTCTAGCTCATGATTGATCCAGTCTGTTGGTGCACTTTTATTCCTATTCCATGTACCTTATTTTTTTTCGATTTTTTTAAAGAAGAGAAACATCAAGCAATAGAAGCTTAGACTCAGAAACTTATCAAAAAAAAAAGAACCTTAGACTCAGAAGAATCACATCCGCTATCCTAAAGCTGATATCTGATTGCGGCATGTCGGACATACTAGCCATAGCATGAGCTGCTCAATTTCTTTCCTGCAAGATGTGATTTTCTGAAACTTTGCAAATGATCATGAATGTTTCGAACCAGAGTCCATATTGTTGAAGGTAATTTAGACCTTAACACTTGTGGCAACCACTTCACCTCTGGAGAAATATAAAAGGCTGTCTCTGTATGGTGTTGATAACATTTTACTGTTGACCATTTGGTTATGCCTTGTTCTCAAACTAAACTTCGGATAGAGGCTAGATGATGTTACTATCAGATTCTCCACTGCAATACTGACCTTTTTATTATACCTCCAATAATTGACAAGAGCTGTTACTTTTATCTTCAGTGGTCAGATAAGCTCCAGACGCTTGATTTCCAGGAATTGGTGATGTTCCTTCAACACCTTCCAACACAAAGATGGACTCACGCAGAGCTTGAGATGGTGCTTTCAAGAGCCTTCATGTGGCACAGTATGTTCAACAACTCTCCCAGCCACTTAGCTAGCTAGAAAGGAATTTGTGATATTCGCTTTTTATGGTCAGATTGGAATTTTGTTCTTTTCATGATTCCACCGCCTTTTCTTCATATCTACAAATGTTCTCTCCCCTCCCCCCAAAAAAACAAGTATATGTATTCCTAGGTTTTGTAGATTTGCTTTGATCAGAGAAAAAAAGGGAAAAAAGATAATTTCTTTGTTGTATGACACTACCATTTCGTGAATGAACTCGCATTCCTATCTATTCATTTTTTGTTTACATCTTCTTAACACATTCTTGGTAAATGGCGAACTCTCCCAGCTGTACCTCAAGATGGGTATTTTTCTTTTTATCATATTTGTCTTCGGAAAATTCTACAAACTACACCCTCGTCCTACTCTTATTGTAAGGGACTGTGATGAATGTATATAATGGAAAGGAAAATGGAATGATAATGGCGTGAGTAGTGAAAATTGGGAAAGCATCACAGTTGTTTGATAAAAAGCCACTGAATATTCAGATGGCCATTAGGGTTCTTCGAGGTAACCTCCAATTTAGAAAAGAGTTCTTCAAGTGTTTTTCCAGATGATTCTTCCTTCGCCATTTCTGGCTTACATACCGTGCATGCCTTGTACAGATCAAATGGTAGCGTTACACGTGGAAAGAAAATAACAGAAAACAAGCTTTAAACGACAATCATAACAAGTAAATGTGAAGTAAACGACAACACTTCCAAGATAAACGGTAGCTCCTTTATTGCATGAAACGGTGCGTAGCTTCCCCTTGAAACGGTGCACTTCCACCCTCCAAACGGTGCGTTGCGACTTAGGACTTAATCCCAACTGAGGCTTGTTCCTTCGACAGTTCACTTCTGAAGCCCAAGGTCTTGTCGTTGCCTCTTCACTGAGTTCCATCTCTTCCCCGAGCCTGTTACCATGGAACCGTAACACTTATCCCACTATGATGAGGTGGCATAGTCCATCAACCATTAAAATTTTCTTTTAAAATATAAAACAAATCAAAGTGGTGATAAAAGCGTTGCATTTGAAAGTTGGATGAAATAGCGATAAAATATAGTTCGTAGCATTACTTAATTTTCTTCCATTGGCTTCCTCATATCAAACGGGCTGCTTGGTGAGATCCCAGTCAAGGTTTAGATTTCTCTGGTGAATTGGTTTCCTTTCAATCTTGCCACCTTTTCTTGCTTTGGGTCAATGAAATCATACCAAACAAAAAAAAAAAAAACCGGCTCATCTTTGGTCAAAACGTCGTAGGTTTTGTGGTAAATTACTACAAACTATAGAGCAGTTTTAGGTTCACTCTTTGTTTGGCCAAAAATTTTCTTGGTTTCAGATGATCCTATCATTCGGGAAAGTATGAGAACATGCAGTGAAAAACCTAGATATCCTCGTATACCTCTAGACATGTTCTGAGCAACTACATTTGACAGAGTATAAGCGGACAAAAACTAACTTCCCATCTAACAATGTAGCCATTATAATCATAATACAGCATGAAAACATAATCCGGAGTTCCTTTAAATCAGAAGAGGCCTCAGAGATATCCAAAATGATCTATTGAATTACACTAAACTGTTATAACATGGCCAGCATATATCTAGAAACATTTACGGTATCCAGTTTTTCCCAATATGAAATGAAGAATCAAGAGAGCCACATAGAAACCTACAAAGGCAGGTCCTAAAAATGCTGTAACTATCACATACTAACAACAGTGCCAAACCATATTCTGTAGATCCTCATCATCTCATCTCTGTTGACAAATGCTTCAACAAGCGACAGTTGAGCCTGGCTAAGAATGTGCCTCATTCCAGTTATAACTACCAGAGTAAACCCGTCCAAGGTTTGCAGTCCAGGTACTGGCAGTTATCACACAAGATCAAGTGATTGCCTCCTTCGCTGAAACAATACGAGGATCCCAAGTCAGCAACTAGGATGAAACAAGCTTGATGAACATAAAAATTTGTAAACTTAGGGAGAAAGGTTGCCTCGTTCATGCATGGAACTTTAAAAGTGACACCATTCTACATCATTTGTTGTTCATTAGCATGGGAAATTTAACTATGTACGCAAGAGAATAGCCTTCAAAGTCGAAAGTATTATCAGAACAAAATTGAAAGTCCATGAAGAACTACTTCATTAAAGTCCACTATTGTATTACATGGGATAGTGTTCAGGATTTCTTGTCTTTAATTTATCGTTCTTAGAATGTAATTAGGAGTTCTTATGTATACTTCCTGTGTACAAAGGCTATGCCTATTTCATTCATATATATAATATCTATCTTTTACTGATAAAAAAAAAAAAACAAATTCATTAAAGTAATGGAGGTTTTTTTATGCACCTACTTAAAGGTAGTGAGATTAACAGAACACTGTCTAAGTCAGGAAACTGTTTATAAAATAATAAACTTGTTTTTTTTTTTTCCACCCTGCAAAGCTAAAGAATAGTTATTTTCATGAATTACACAAAAATCCTTATGCTTTCTGAAAATCTCAATGTCTTTATAAAATGACAAGCAGTGAGAAAGTTTCTTCCCATCATTTCCTGATAAAGATTTTTTTATATGTAACAGCAAGAAAACAGCTTGGTCTTCACCGTATTAATGAGGGCACATAGGAAATCACGCCAAAGATCGTACTCAGATAAAAAAAAATAACAAGCACAAGTGCACAATGACTATAAATCCTTACATATTTCTCTACTTCTTCAAGGAACTTCTCGGAATAATCAACAAATTCAGCACATTCCTTCTTTACCATTGCTGCAAGTTCTTGTTTTCCGGCCTTCTCAAGGTTCCTTATCAATATCATAAACGTTAGCCTATCTGGGGTACAACCTGATTCCTTCATTAATTCATACGTCTCCATGGCTTTTTCTATCATATCCACTCGTATGTATGCCCCAATCATCTCAGCAAAAGCCCTTGTGTTGGGTTGTAAGCCTTCTTTCTTCATTTCCGAAAAGAGCTCCTCAGCCATTTCAATCAATTTGTTCTTTCCCAGCAATAGAATCATATCACAATATAACACCAGATCGGGTTTATACCACTCTTCCTTGCGCACAAATTGGAAGACCTAAAGCCTGATAGATATTCAGAAGAAGATACAAAATTCAAAAGAATAATATTCAACTTTATACCAAAATAGCGCAATTGAAATGATACACTTAATAGTAGAGCAAAACTTCGTACGACTACTTTCTTGATTGGAGTCAGCATCTTGGAAACTGGTAAACTGACTGGTTGGACAGGAAGGATTAGAAACAGGCCAGCCAATTCCAAAAATCCCAATACATTTTCTTCATGGTGGGGTTAGTTCCAAATAATTAACAGTCTGAAATATCATCCCTAAACCTTAATTCTAGCATAATTGAACGCTCCTTGTATTTCCCAAAAGGAAAATGAACAATGAACGGAAGCAAATTTACGTTTGCGGGACATTTGAACAACCCCAGTTAATTTTTAATATTTCTCGTTCACACGGAAATTTTACCGCATCTCAAAACAGCCTATAAATCAGTCATTCGAATTTTAACCCTATGAATAAGGATCTGGCCCAACCTTTTTCCATCTGAAATTTTATTAGGGTTTCCGGCATCAATCCCAATCTTCCAAATATCGATATCTACAAGACAAATAACGCATATATACTCGTATGTATCCATGCACCGGAGTCTCCATAATACTCAGGGCCAAAACGAAGCGGCGAACTAGGAATTAGAAGGACGATAAAAGGCTAAAATTTCCTTCACACACACGTTTAATTTTGACTCCCATTCTTTCATTGCAAAATATTCTACAGTCACAAACTTTATGTATATAGCAGTACTCCAAGGGCTAATTCAAACGATGACACACTCAAAAACACAGGTATATTAAACAAGGAGTAATATATATACCTTAAGAGCCAAGTCCAATTCATTTTGTCTTTGCAGCTCACCCAAAGCGTCCAACAAGTCCGCCTTCAAGAGCCTACTAACTCTACTATTAAGAACCCCCTCTAATCTGCCTGTGGACGATTTGGATAGCTTTAGGGAGTGGACTGCTTGAATGGCTTCCGAGGAGAGCACACTTTTCCTCCACAGAGGCTTTCTGGGTCCGCCCCTGAGACCGCAGGTGACCACAGAAGAGCGTGGGTGGGGTTTGGGAAGGTTTTGGAGAAGACCCAGTTGAGGAAAGTGGAATTTGAGAGAGCCCATTATTAGACTGAATTCCATCAAGCGGAAGGGATGGAGAAGCGGGGAATGTGTATCCACACTCAGCTTTAAGATGTTCTCTTTTGTGATCAAAGAAAAGTATTGAAGAGGGGCAAATAAGTACTTTCATCGAACTTAAAACTACCTTATCAGCTGTGTATCAGACTAAAGGCGGAGAGAGAGAGAGAGATGGGCATATCAGCCTCCAAGCGAGTCATGGATTCACTCTCAAACTCGTCTGAGTTCGACTCAGCATGCGACTCAGGCTACTCGCACTGCCTCTCCCTGACCCAGCACGCTTTCCCTGGCGTCTTCCCCTACCAACTCGCCACTGCCTCCGAAGACCTCCACCGTACCCTATCCACCCTCCGGCCCCACCCTCTCATCATGAAGTGGGTCTCCTCTCCACCATCTCGAGCCCAGGTCGACTCCGCCCTCCGAGCAGTGACTCGCCGGCGGCCCAACAGAGAGGACTTAACGGCTCAGCACGAGTCCCTTCTCGGGCCCGCCCAGTTCAAGGAATGGGCCGTTGAGCTGTTCACGGATGCCGTGGTGTCGAACGCGGGGAAAGCAGTTCTCTGCAGAGTTCCGATTGGAATAGTCGGGATTGCTGGAATCGGGGCGGTTACTCGGTCTGGAAAGGACCTGATTGGGACGGCAATCGGCGTATACGCGCTTGGCATTGCGACTTCTGTTTATCTTAGTTTGTCAGGCTAGTGTAGGTTTTTTTTTTTTTTTTTTTTTCTATATTCGGGTTCGAGTAAATGTTATGTTGATGATACGTGGCATAATCCTAATCTCTCTGTAAGAACAGAATAATTATTAGCCGTCGGGTGGCAAGACTATACAGAAATTGTCACTACGCATATAATGAGATCATAGGCAATGTTTTCTATTTTTTACAAAGTGTTTTGCACAGTTTATAGCAAGCTATATTGAATTGAATAATCAAAACTGGTGGACTGAAAAACCAGTCTTACATTACATTTGTTTCTAAATTGTCTTTTAAGGTTCCGAGTTGATCCCGTTCATTTGTCTCCTTGCCTTGTTCTTGGGAGCGTATAGACAGAATCAGAACAGAGTTTCAACCAGTTATCAAACCAGTGGTTACGAGTAATTGTTACAAATTTGTTCACTTATTTGCTTGCTTATCATTATCATACCATTGTTTCTTTATCAGGGCCAGAGCAACAATTGCACACGGATGCTAATGCAATATGGAGTTTTTGGATGTTTGAGTCAACAAGCAGTCCCTTCTTAAAGCATCTCGATTCTCCACATGAAAATAGAGATTTTCAATGAATGGATGGCTTTTGGCATGATGCTCTCGGATCACAGACCAGACAGTATTACTTACATACTGACCATAACGATAAGCAAGCAAATAAATGAATAAATATGTACATAGCATATTGTTTCTTTATCAGGCCTGACATGAATTTGCATTTTTGCTGGGATTCAGATTTGATAGTATACGAAACTGGAAATCCATAGTGGAGAGAAATGGTTCAATAAAGCCCATGTTGTGTCTCAGTTAGGAGTTGTAGTGGGTATACCACCATCTGTAATAAGTTGGTGCCCATTGTTTAGGAGATGTAAGGCTTGAATGGAAGATAAGTTGGAGACTCTGGAAAGTGTGTTTTCGAGTAACTTAAAAAAAGAGTGTTTTCGAGTTAAAAGCTTACTTGCGGATCAAATGTTGAAGCTGTCGTCCTTCAAAAGAATAAGCAGTGCGGATATACACATATTACAGTAGTTTAGCATGGCTCCTATTCCCATTAAACCTCCTAATGTTATGGTTTTACAATGGTTAAGGCCAGCTTCAGGCCGTGTCAATTGTTTTTACACCTTGGTTTTGGATTTCTATGCTGTAACTCCAAGGTGTTGGAATGTAACCATTGGCTTTTAATAGAATGGAGCTCCATCCTCTTCTAAAAAAAAGAAGTAATACTGACTATAATGACATTAAACAGTGAAATAAAATAAACTTCTCATTTTTTGTATGAGTTGGGGAATCGTAGGACTTCTCTTTTTATGCCAATAATTCCTTCCATGTTCTGTTTCCTCGGCAGTTGGCTGCCAATGGAAGCAAAGAACTTGTATTTAAAGTTGGTTCATAATAAAAAGAAAAGAGTCGAGCCATGGTCAAATTTTTAGATTTGTTTCGACTGTTGCCACCATACCATGCATTTGAGGCTTGGAATGAAGAATAAATACTGCTTTTGTACAGTGTGAAAAAGAAATTAATGAATTAATGGAAGTTTTACAATGTTAGTACTGAAATCATGAACTTGTTTTGGATACCAATAAAGGTAAAAAAAAGGGACAAGAAAAAACAAGGGGACAAAGAATTCTGTTACTCTTCATCCACTTCAAGGCCTGGTATGTATTCCAAACTCACATCGAAGATGACTGGACTGTTTGGAGCCACTCTTGGCCTTCCTGGAGCTGAAGTGAGACCTTTTGGAAATGCCAACTAAATAAAGAGCAACAAACCCAATACATGTTAGAACCTTTCCACCAAAATTGTTCAGAACAGAAACTTGCAATTGGCTCTTTGGAAGACACATGGACAGAAAGTGAAAATTTTGAATCTGCATTGCTGGTTCAAGCCATAAAAAGAAAGGTAAACATGAATTCTAATGCCAATAGGCCTTGGCCTTCCATCCATCCCCCAGGGATGGTTTCGGATCTAGGGTTCAATCCCCACAGCTGGGACTACATGTCCCTAAATTTCCTAGAAAGCAATAAAAAGAACATGAATTCAAACACCCCTTTGTGAACATGTTATCTTGCATAGGAGCATCAAAAGAATCGAGGGAAAAGGAAATTATGAGCAAAAATATGTTGCAGCATCAAATATCAAGTGAAAAACATACTGATCCTGGGATGAAAATTCGACGCTTTCCTCCTGCTTTCATGCTCAGGATCCCTTCATCAAGTCCCTTGATCACCTGTTTTACCATTTAGATTATAATCAGCAAAGTTGTAGCAGAATTTACAGTGAGCACATGCATGAAACATTTGTCCATTTAAAGAGAGGTCTTCTTTCTAATTTTCTATAGCAATATGGACAAAGTAAGGATACCATTTAAGAGATACAGGCATGCAGCTGCTTCCAGTTTAAAATTTCTTCTATTTACCCAAGCTGGGTACAGCATGGCACATGATGGAACATGCTTATCACCATTACATGGATCTGTTTATTAATTTATTTATTTTGCTTCTTTTTTTCTTTCCTGTGAGATCATACAGGCATTACCCTCCTATGATTACTGACTGGAAAACCAGAAAGGTGGAGAACATTCTTTATTTATTTATTATAAAGTAAGGAGTAGAATCTTATTTAGATGTAACCAACTTAATGTTGCTATACAAAAGCTTATAAGCAAGTTAACCGTTCAAAATTAGGAGCGTGCACAGAAAAAATACCACGATTGCTTAGACTGAACCGAACAAAATGCAACAATTTTTTTTATAGGAACTCGAGAGAAATGGTTTGAAATAATAAAATGCAGTAAATTAACATAGATTCTTTTTCTTGGTGACCTGTAAATCAAAAAGGATTAGGAACCACTTCTAAAGCTCACCTGACCAGAGCCAACACGAAATATGTAAATCTGACCTTTCTCCAATGAACTGCAGAGTTTAAAGGAAGACGTCTCAGAGAAGAAAGAAATTATAAGTGTTTCTCAGACCTTGTGACATGCCAGTGCAGGACTTTACACAAAAGTGGGTTGTAACACCCCGTATTTTAGTGTATTTTTAATGAAGAATTATTTTAATTAATTTAAAAATTGATTCTCTTGTTTTAAAATTATGGAGGTTTTATTATATTATTTTATAATATTTTAAGTTGTGAAAATTATTTTTAATGTACTTTCTTATTATTATTTACTGTTTTACATTTGAAGTAATCTTTAATTTAAATTAGTTCGTTTTTGGGTTTTAAATTTATTATTGTTTTAATTAAGTCTTTTACTGCTTTGAATTATTTTATTTAACTTGCAGTTTTAAAATCTTTTTCGTTGGATCATTTTTGGGACCCCAGTTATGAGGATTGGACCTCATTTCTTTTCCCCCAACTTTTCTTTCCTCTTTCCTTTTTCTTTCTTTTCTTTTCTTTTCTTTCTCTCAGCTATCTCCCGTTCGATCTCTCTCTCTCTCTCTCCCGTTTCTCTTTCTCTCTCACCATGTGTTCGGCCTTTTCCTCCCAGCCGCCGCCACCCGCCGCCGTGAACCTCACTGCCCGGCCCATTCTGAACTCCCCACCGACCGGCGACCCTACCCCTCCAATCTCAGGCAGGCTAATACCGCCGTTTGCCCGCACGCACCGTTCGAAGCCGCGGCGTTCCTTGTGTCGCTACGCCGCCGTCCGGCCACCTCTAGCCACAATTTTTTCACCACATCTTCCTCTACCTCCTAGCAACCCAATGGACCTAATCCTGACCCCGATCCATCACCGGTGAAGCCGCATTAACCATATTTACGATTCACTCTTTTCGGACCTTAAACCGCCCCTTGCGCCGCCACCCACGGCCAAAGGCCACCACCATTAGCTTCACCGACCTCTCTAGGCCCTACCCTATCAATTTCAAGTCTTGGTTTGACTTCGTTCAAAAGTGAGATTTTGAGACCCACGGCCAGTGTATTTTTTACACTGTTCAGTTGCTGTTTTGTGACTTTTAGCGCATCCGTGATCCTCCGAAAATTACTATATAGCACTGTAAGTATTTTTCCAAACATTTTTTGAGATTTAAATATATTTTTGCACTAACTGATTTTACTGTGTTCTGGTTGGTTATTCTGGACTGAGTCCGAGGAGTACGAGGGTGGATGGATTTGAGGACGAAGTATTTGATTGTGTTGGTTATCTTGTGATTTGGAATTGGTTATTGGGTATTGTTGTTGTGTTGGTTCATTGCATATGCACGCATGTTCATGTTTGTAAATTGAAAACTGGATTTTCGTGTAATTGCATTCATGATCATGTAGATATTTGAAAACTGGATTTTCATGTGTGGAATGGATTTTTGGGTGCGTGTGTATCACGACCTCAAGCCGAGATGGGGCATTATCTTGGTGGAGTTCCTCTGGTCACTCAAGAGCGGAATATACTGAGTGACGGGCGACAACGGGATCGAACAAGTTACGTGCCGACTCCGTGGCCTTTCTGCTGGTGGGGGCTAGAGGATGCCTGGCCACGAATGCACTAGGTGCGGAACTGGGCATCGCTCGTTATAGACAGGACGTGCGGATGGTCCCTAGGGGAGACCATGGTGCATATGGATTAATGGAAAAATGGCAAATGGCTATTTTCTGAGAAAATAGCGTGTGTTGGATATGGATTTTGTGTGAATCATTTTCTGGAAAAATGATGGATATTTGTTTTGGGCCATTTTCTGAGAAAATGGTGGAAATGTTTTATTGGAAATGTTTTTGGGCCAAAATGGGATTTTGGCGTGTGTTGGAAAAATATCAATTTTTGGGGAAAATGATATTTTTTTGGATTTCATGCATAGTACATCATATGCATGCATTGTTGGTAGCATTAATGTGTTTTTATCTTAGGATTAGTTGGGTTATAACTTATCTGTGGTACCATTTAATGGTACTGCAGATTTTGTTGATGATGATGCAGATGTCGAGCCTAAGGATTTGGCTCCGCCGAAGGAGTGATCTGGGATCACTCGTGTTATGTTCTTTTTAGATCTTGTATTTATTTGGGACATTTGGTTTTGTTTTAAAACGCTTTGTATTTGGATATTTGTATTAAACTAAAATTCTGGTACTAGTTGACTTATTTATTATCCGCTGCGTATCTTTTTATTGTGCACTATTCATTTGTTGTACACACTTGGCACTTGTCGTTGGAATGCGTAACCGTATTGTCATCATCTTGACGTCACGATTCCGGGGCGTCACATGGGTCCTAGCATTAGGCTGTCTAAAACGAACTAAGATTTAATGTGGGCCAAATTAAGTTTTATATGTTGATTCATATAACTTTGATTGCATAACTATGTGTCAGATTTCAATTTTGTCCCTTGCTATTGATTGTATTAATTTAGCGCTTGATGTTTTGAAAATGGTTTGATTTGATCCTTGCCCTGTTTTGTCTTCACCATGCAAATAACGTGTATTGTTGATATGAAATGTGATGTAAGGTCACAAAATGGCTCACAAAATTAGAGAAGAATGGTAGGAACATTGGTGTGGCAACAGAAGGGTGTAATGTGGCACTATCTTCCCCGATCTTGTGAGCCTTATTGTGGCCTTATATGCCATGTCAACATTGACACAAACATCTAGGACAGAAACGTCTGTCAGGGTACAATAATTACGGTTACCATAGAGACAATAAGATGGGTATTAAAGTTTTTATCCAGCACTAAATTGGCAAGATCATTATTTCCTGGACAAAATTATAGCATAAAAAATTCTGAGGATTTTGAGAAAAAATCTTGAGGTATCTTTGTGTTTATGTTTGTGACTGGTGGAGTCCATTGAAGATATTTGGAAAGAAAATGATAAGAGATGTGTATCTTTGGTGTTTGTGAAAGTGGTGAGGTCCACTAGTGATTAGATGAATTTTCTGGGAGTTGAAAATATATAAGTGGGGGTTAAAACATGTTTGTGTTGAAATTTGAAGGAAAATGGAAATGTTTTGATTGGCAAACAGAGTCTTAGAATTTGTCACATAGGTCAGGGACCAATGCACATTTTGATCAAAAGTCTATATTTAAGCCCTACATAAGACAAATATGACATAGAGGCCTAAGAACACATTCAAAGTCTGAGCCTAATTTAGAGATATAGAGCTTAATTACATTTTCCATGTAATTAATGTTCTTACCTGTCGAATACTTGTCCAGATGGAACCATGGCAACATAATTAGCAGCCACCTAACAATGATATCAACCGAAGAAATGGTCATAAAATGAAGTAAGAACTGAGTCTCAATATATTAGTACGAGGAGGAAGATGAGGATATAGAACAATTTCAATGCTCATTTATATTAACATAAGCAACTGTATACTTCACTGGACAGTTTAAAGAAGGTCCTTTCTTAGAAAAGCTTAATTAAGTCAGTAAAGTTTTTTAGTCATGCATACCAGCTCAATATGTTGAGAGATAAAGTCTATGGAGTGAATGCTGATTCAATGAATAATGCAAAAATATGAAGCTATCTTTGACGGAGTAGGCAGGCAGACTTTGACGGGACATGAGAATCAAAAAAGGTTATTTGACTATAGAATTTTGGATGAGAAATAAGAAGGGGGGAAACTGAGAGAAGGATTGTACTGCCAAAGAAGCCTCATCACCTACTCCTGCAGAAGCAATGACTGCTACAGTTGTTTGCCAATTCCTAAGTTACAGTTTGATGAATATGCACCAAGTTTCCTAACCATATTGAAGGGATGGGATAGACCCATACTAAAGATGTCATTCACCAGTTGATTCTGAATATAGCTCAAATGCAACTTGAGAGAGTTAATCAGCAACGTAATTTGGAGAATCGTCCATAAATTAAATTTACTGGTACAAATTACTTTGCACAAGCTAGAAAGTCATCTATTGTTGACTCTTACTATTGCTGCTTATGGCATCATATCTAGGTTCATCATCACATGTTGCAGGAATAAACTAATATGCAAGAGCCAGACTAAATTTGCCCACCTGAAATCCAACTGGTGGACTAGGGCCTGCACCAACTTTTATGTCCTTATACTGCAAACCAGACTCTGTAGTTACCATAGGTACCTTCATTCAAGAGTGAATCCAACATTGAGCATAAAAACATCAACAATAGAAGTCAATAGTCTATATTAATTCAAAACTAATTACATGCAGACTCACAATCACAGATATTTTGTATATAATAGCAAATGTTTGAACCACAACGGTCTCACTGTAATAGTGGCCTTTGTAATGTTAATCTGGGGCCACCATTTGCGCATTGATCACAATAACTGCAATGAAGTTGATTAAATGTTTCTCACACTCAAGATCGATCTCTTGGTTCAATCAATTACAGTAGTGTGGATGGTTGTAAAACATTTAGGCTATAGACAAATAGAACAAGTTTACACCAAAATGATTGTGGTAGTGTAAGAAGGCTGGGGAGAACCTGCTGGAATTCATTTATTACTTAGGCATTATTCTTTCATACCATCTAGTAATTATTCCAATGTAATTCCTGTAATATTGACTGGGTTTCAGTACAAAAACAAAGTTTCAGGATTCAATCGATGATTTTTATCACATCATGGTGACAATATGGATTTCATTTATGTGAAGAGAATAGGTTGAATTGACATAATATGGCGCAAACATGGGGATCAGTACAAACAAAGAGTCCCATGCCATAATTACTTGACCAACTTGAATAGAGATCGATCATGTAATAAGTGAGGGCAAGATGTTGAAACAACATATAGTGTGAGAACTAAGCCCCAATGAGTAGAACTCTAGCCTCGGCATGCTTCAGAATGACTGATAAGTATAATGCTGGAAAGTTGCAAGAAGAAAAAATAGATACAAAAGTTTGAGTAATAAAATTTTTATTGAATGAGAGACAACCAATTGAAATGGTCCTAAAAGAGAGATATGCAATATTTAGTGTAAATGTATAGGAGAAATTTAGCTCTACATGAGAAGGCTCAAATGGACATAAGAGATTGAGCATGTTTTTAAGACTCCTCATTTACTGAAACCACACTTTGTTGCTGTACCTCAGGACATCAAGACATGTTATAAACATGTCTAGAATCAAGTTCTTAACAGGCATTCAGTGCTACAGGCAATGGCTATAAGCCCACATAAAGTTGGACACTCCCAGTGAAAGAAAAGCATATATAGCATATTACGAATTTATATAGTAGCATATGCAAGAGTTATAATCCTACAGCGGTGGCAGCTATGTTTTAACTTTCAACAGCTTAATTGTTATCTTCCTAAGTCATAGTACTGTCGGGGGCATGCTACAAAAAATAGTACAATGCAACCTGCTTCAGTGAGGAGGCATCTTTATACTGTACTAATTAGTAACAGTTGAAGTGCTGAAAAGATATTCTTGCAGGTAAAGGGTCAAGTAATCTCACCATACATTTTCAAGCTCTTTCTCACAAGTGTCATCGCAGAGTCTTGGCTTCTGCTCAGGGGGCAAGCCAGCACCCTTGGCTTCAAATGAGTCTATAAAGAGGCTTGACAATCCAAAAGCCAGCCCAATTATATCCCTACGTTTAATTACGTTGAACTCATCCCTCAATTCACTTGCCCTTGAAGCTTCAGCCTTAAGATCCAAAGTTGAGCATCTCACAACCAGACCACGAACTTTATCACTGGAAATGGCTTGATGATTGGCAAACAGACTGTTGCCAAAAGCAGAACCTAATACAATTGGAATGTCACGAAGATTTTAGGAGCAAGAGATCGCATTTGAAGTCATAGAAAAAGGAATGAATATTGAAACAAAAAAAGTGACAGGAAATGTTAAAAGAAGTTGGACCATACTTTTATTTTTAAATGCCATCACATTGACAGGAGCTGTTTCCGCAATTGTTATCAATATTAAAAATGAGTTTTGCATTACAAAAAAAAACGCATTTTATCAAATTTGACAGGAGCATATATCTGGGTCGCTACAGCAGCAAAACACACAGGAATAGAACAAGTTTTTGCAGGAAGTTCAAACGCGCAACATATGGGGGACCCGGGAATAACGAAGAGGAAATGTTATCATTCTTGAATATTTCACTTTTGGTTCATCAGCTACTACCGGCTGCAAAGTTCAGATGGTTATATGTCTAAACAGCACAGTTGAGCATAATCTGGTCAATATACCAAGTATCTGGGCCTTCTGAATTTTGAGAGAGAGAATTTTAGACATTAATTTAAGAGCACAAAGTTATTTGAACTCGCATAAAATCATGGCAGACATAATTGCCACTTAGAATTGCCGATTGCTTGGAAGAAGACTAGACACATTTACCTTGCAATCAGTACTTTCATCGACTGAAAAAAAAAAACATTCATTTTCTTTTCGCCAAAGTCCAAGCAGTAGAAGCTAAGCTTCATTACTAATCACATTTACAAACTATCTGGGTTTGCAATTTTTATAACAATTAACGGAAGAAACAAAAGAAAACAGAGTTTACCGTTTCTAAATCATGATCTGCACGTTGCTTTCAGAACTATGATTACGAGTAAGGGAACTTGGAAAATAAAATTAAAATGGAAAGAAACTAGAAGAGTGGATTACCAATTGGAAGCAACAGAGAAGCCATCCTCCTTGTGAAGCGAGGAGCTCGTAACGTTCGGAAACGGATAACGAAATCTTGGCGTGTCATATGTATATATATACTAGTAAGGGCAGACACGTGCATTGCACGTGTGCCCGATTGAAAAAATATGAAAATTTCATTATTTTGTAATTCACATTGAATAAGAAAATGACAATTTAAATTGATATAATTTTTTAACTTTATTTTTAAATAAAGAATGGAATGAACAAATTTATAAAATTACAACCAAACCAATATGTACGCATTTTTATTTTCTAAAAACGATTATGTATAGGTTAAGTTTCTAAACCAGTATCTCTGGTTTTAAAAAAAAAAAAATGTTGAACAAAATATGATTTATATTTTTAATTCAAAATTTGTTACCAATGATTTTAAAATATGTTTCAATAAAAATCAATTTTTGGAAACTTTCTACGACCTTCTAAATATAAACAACACAAAGGTTGGGAAAAAAGAAGATGTAATAAAAAAGAAATGTGTAAAAGTATAACATGTTATAAGTCAAAATTCGAAAAGCATAAATTAGAATTTCAATTGTACAAAAATTTACAACTTTAAATATGAAAGGTCTACCAAATTATAAGTTCAAATTACAATAACATAAAATAAAAAACCTTATAACTAAAATAAATACGAAGCATCAAACGCATATTCTTCAGGGTTAGGTGAAATTTCGTAATTTCCAAAAGAGGTATATAAAGCATTTTCCTCAAGGTTGAATAAGCTTTGATAATTCCCAAAATAGTTTTCCATCAACAGATTCTTATCGTACGTAATTGTTGAGGCATTGTTGGAGATATTGTTTGTATTGAATTGTGGCATCATGTAATTGCTAATTCTGATTGAGACCAACTTTCGGCATCTTTTGGGTGAGAAGGTCTTCCGTAACAGTTTTCATTAGGGTTTGTATTGATAGAACCATAAAAAAAGTTTTGGGTTGCCTGTGATTCCTTCAGAGATGCTAGTTGAGTTTGTAGATTTAGAACCTGTAAAAAATAAAGTAAAAAAATAATTTATTAATTAGGACTTAATTGAAATTAAGGTTGTAATCATTATAAATAAAATAGGAAGTGAAAGGGTGAATACCTGATGCTCGAGAGCAAAAATATGCGAAACAATACCATAAACAGGATTTTGAAACCTAACATGTGCTTCATACGAAATTGTGGCAACTGTTTCAGAACGATCACTCACAGCCAGATTAGAAAGGAGTTTCGATACATTACTTGCACCGAAAACTTTATGAATGGTGGAGAAATTGGTCACTCTATGTTTATGGCTGGAATAAGGAGCAAAAAGGTATTCCTTAACACATTTTCTTCTCAGAAATTTGCAAACTCTACAAGAAAAATCTAAAGCAGCCATTTTCATCATTTGTTTAACTCTGGGGGGATAAATAACTGCAATTGACAGACCCAGCCTGAGCAAATCACGGAAGTTGTCGCCTGAATTCGCGGAATGTGTCGCCTAAGTTTGGGTGAAAGAAGGAAGCAATGATATTCGTAAAATTTGTCGGCTGCGTGATTAATTAAAACAGTCTTCTTCTTTAAATGCATTCGCAAGTGTTAGACAAGTTTGGCTAAAAACGGCGTCGTTTTATATCTGAGATTGATGATTCACTTAGCCTTGGAAGGTGGTCCTTGCTGATTCAAACGTAATTCCATGTGTCCCATGCTACTCAGGTCAGAGCATAAGTTAGTGATGCTTTCGGCTATTGGATTATCACCATCCAGGGGGCTTAAATTTTTTTTTTTTCGTTTTGGCATTCAGACATAATTTTTTAAAGTATAATAGAAAATATATTAAAAGTTGTCAGTAAGAAATAGAAAGACAGAGAAGATGAATAAAATTGAGAAAATGGACAAATATGATTAGAAAAGGGTCACTCCGTAAGTACAACATAACAGTTTTTATAAGCGCACATACATAAACTCTGGAAGGGAATTCTTAAAATATCTATTTAGTTGTTTGAGTAACGTTATTAACAGATACAACATTAAGTTTATTTTGGTGCAATTTCTCAAATTCATTCATAGATGCGGCCAAAATGATCATCCACTCTTTTTGTTGCATTGTATTTGTAAGAATTTCCATATACGATAGGTCTTCCTGTAATGATAAAGAAATATATAAAAAAATTAATTCCATTCCTTAAATCTGGTTAAAAGTATAAATGTTACCTCATCTACATGTTGCACAAGTTTTGTTATTGTGCAATCAAATATTTGTTCTACTGTAGATCCAAATGCAACCACTGTGGTTGAGTCGCTATCATCAAAGGCCTCTAAATAGACTTGATATCTACGAATAATAATTAATTAATTAATTAATTAATGATATTACCAAATAATATACTGTAATTAGAATATAGAAATTATTTATTTGAAAATATGAACAAAAATATTTACCTAAGTTGTGCAGTTGTTAGTTCTTTGCAATTATAACATAAGAATTGTTCATCTTTTTCGTACTCGGTAGTTTTGCTGCAATTTCCACATTATAAATAATAAAATGGCTGATGTAGATCAGACATCATAAATCTCCCTCTAACCAAGAAGGTCGACCGCTGCATTAGAATAAGGGAATTAAATATGTCAATAAAAACTCAATATTACCATATCAACCAAACGCGGTAAACAATGGTCATTATACATTTAACCACCTGCAGTATTGGAAATCCATAACACAAAAATCACAAACTCTTGTATTTTATCTTAATTTTATCCCAAAAAAATCTTACTGTAACCAGGATTGACAATCAATGCATTAGAATTGAGAATTAAATGTATGAATAAAAGTTAGATGTTAGTACACTAACTGACCTTAACAAATAACAAACATTTTAGATGTAACTGCAGGCACTGTTCCAAATTCATAAGGCACAATTAACAAGTTATTATTTTCCATTTCCATTTCATCCCAACCAACCTCCAATCTCCATATTCGAGAAGTAAGATAAAAAAAATAAGAGTGCCAAAATTTCTTTTCAATCAAAAATATGCATCGCTGCACTAAAACTAAAGAATTAAATGAATTAATAAAAGTTCAGTATCACCACATTAATTGAACCGTAACAAACAATGAGAAGTCTAAATTTAATCACATGCAATGTTTTAAAACCACAAGACAGAATTAAGAAGTTCTCATCCTATATCTTCATTTCATCCAAATCAACCACCAATCTCCATATTTCAAAAGAAGATAGGAAAAAAAAATTTGAAAAGAATATTTATTTGCATTAAAATAAAGAAATTAAATATGTCAATAAAAGCTCAATATTACCATATCAACTGATTATGGTAAACAATGGATTTTATACATTTAATCAGCTGCAATGTTGTAAATCCATAACACAAAATTCATAAATTCTCATCTTTTATCTTTATTTTATTCCAAAAAACTTCGAATCTATATATTTGGAAACAATATAAAAAAATATGCATAAAAAAGTAGATTTGGCTCATGTAATAAAACTACTCATGTGCATATATATCATAAATTTTACTCTAAGCAGGATTGATAATCAATGCATTAGAATTGAGAATTAAATGTACCAATAAAAGTTAGATCTTAGTACACTAATTGAACCTAACAAACAACAAATGTTTTAGATGTAACTGCACGCACGGTTCCAAATTCACAACGCATAATTAAGAAGTTCTCATTCTTCATTTCCATTTCATCTCAACCAACCTCCAATCTCCATATTCGAAACGTAAATGACAAAAATAGGAGCATGAAAAAAAAAATTTCAATAAAAAATATGGATCACTGTACTAAAACTAAACAACTAAATGAATTGATAAAATATGCATTATTCATAAACCACAACGCACAGTTAAGAAGTTCTCATCCTCCATCTCCATTTCATCCCAACCAACCTCCAATCTCCATATTTCAAAAGAAGATAAGAAAGGAAAAATTTAATAAGAAAAATTATTTATAAGAGATAGGAAATATGATTTTAGGCAATAAAATTATATCGTCATTGATGACATAGATTTCAAGACTTCAGCAATTTCATAAATTTTTATTAATGGATCAGTAGAAATGGCTGAAGTTGACTCGCCTGGCCATTTAAAATTGTTCGCAATTATTTCTTCAACCAGTGTATTGTTTTCTGTTGCCCTGAAAATTTGAATTAATAATTAAACCAAAACATTGGAAGACGAGAAAATACATGTGATAATAAATCGACAGAAGAGAATATGAAATGTATATTGCATCTAAATAATAAATGTAATAGCTTATTTTAAGTATGCAATTTACCATGCACGTAATGGAACAGCAGATGCGAGAAAAGGCTCAACAGTAAAAATGCTTGTTGGTCTTGACGATAAGGATAAGCCTACATTCAAAATATATATGAATAAATATACAAATACATGATAAATAATAAAGAAAAGTGTTAATATTAATTAAGAACAAGTACCATTATAGGAAGAGACTCTGATTCTTGTTCCAAGAATAATTGGCTTGTTCATAAAAATGTTATATATTTGACGGCACTCGTCGTTGACAAAGCGATTCCACATTGACAAACGTAAAACTTTTTGACTACCAAAATGAGCAATAATGTTAAATTCACAAGACTAAAATTATCGTAGGATATTAAAGTGGAAAGTTGATAAATCTGAGATTATATATATTAATACCTTGGATCAAGCACATATATATCTTGCACCAGTGATTTCCTGTGACTCGTATTCATTTCTCTTACCATGTTCATATGAATTACTATGGCTAAAATATCTAATTTACAAAATTATTATTATTATTTTGTAATAAGAAAGAAGCATTTAAAGATAGAGACATATTTATATAGTAATTACCTATTTCTTCATTTGTGTCTTTGTACAGATAAAGTTTGTGAAAAAGAATGATATTGTAATCTGGTGCTCTAAGCGGTGCGTCGTCATCCTGAATGTCTTCAACAATAGTTCTGGAGTTAATTATCCATTGGAACTCATACGCTTCTCTTTTATGTCTCGGATCCAACGGCTTCACAAATGCATTGCCAATGTAATAAGACTGGTATATTTGAAGCGTGTCGTCATGTAAATCAATATCTCTTCAAAAAATAACTGCCTGCACGCTATTTCCTTGTAAAAAAATAAAGCTAATATTCATTTCTTTAATTATGAATGATAAATAAAATAATGATATGTAAGTAAAGAAATTTGTTCAATACGTCAACATCTAAGCAGCAAATTTTGATATTTTGTAGGAGAATACTGCGCTTGACGCTTTGGTGATTTTTCGGCAACAATCATCTTTATTTTTCAATTTTTTGTGGTTGAGCCAATATCCTTAACAGATGTGAAGATGGTCCGCATGTTTACTGCAAATAAAACTCAGAAAATAGAGAAATGTTAACATATAACAACAAATCAACAATATTAATGAAATAATTGAACAACTTTATCAGTACTAATAATGTTAAAAGAATTTAAATACTTACATTACATCACAATGAATCTACTAATCTCAAGAAATTTCTATATACAATATTTTTTGTATAATTCCTTTCGGAAACAGAAGTTGTTGTTGATCTTATAAGCAATTTAATTGATTCAGCAGTTTTAGCTCTTGACAGTGCGACATATAATTGCCTACAGGAGAAGACAGGTTCTGGTAAATATATTCCGACAGAATTTAATGTTTGTCCTTGCAATTTATTAATTGTCATTGCAAAACTAAGTCTAATAGGAAATTGTGTTCTTTTAAATGGGAAGCCATTAGTTTCATTTGTTTCTAGTAAAAATGGTATTCTAGGTATGAAAACCCTTTTACCACTATAATGGCCAGATGAAATTTGTGCGTCAATCATATTACGGCTAAAGTTACAACAAATCAACCGTGTTCCGTTGCATAAACCCTCTGAGAGATTAATATTTTTGATCAACATTATAGGACAATTTTTTTTTAGTAATAATTCATGAGGTGACAATCCATTTGGTGTTAATGTATTTAAAAAATCTTCCATAATGCCCTGTTCATATACGTCAATAGTTTCGTCCAAGCTATAATATCGCACTATATCGCCGGTAAATTTATCAATGAGAATAACATTTATTTCATCAACTGATTGATTTTTTGGAGTTAAAACAGCTCGATTTGCCATCTCAGTTAAGTTGTTGGAATAGTTGGAGATGTTCCCATAAACAGCAGCTAACAAAGAATTTAGAGATTCAACATCATTGTTATAAGGAACAAGCATTTCTCCTGGGATCTTGATATTTTCATCCAAGTTAGCGGAGGATTGCCATTGCCCACTTCAATCAGATAACGTGAGAAAGTTGGATCTAATCTGGCTCTCATGTTTTTTGTTAATTTAATTTTTTGTAGGAAATGCTATAAGTAAGAAGAAGCCAAGCTTCCATCAATTTATTGTTCTTTTGTACTATTACGAATTACAGGTAATACTTGGCAAAAGTTTCCACAAAAAATAATAACTTTACCACTAAAAGGGAGATCTATATCGTTAATGTCTCGCAACATTTTATCTAATGCTTCTATAGAATATTTTGTAGACATATGGGCTTCACCCCATATAATCAATTTTGCAAGACATAATAGTTTAGTAAGACTTCCTTACTTGGCAACGTTACAAGTGCTATTTTTATCTGTATTTAATGGAATCTTAAATCTTGAATGTGATGTTCGCCCTCCAGGTAAGATCGATGCAGCAACACCGGATGATGCAGTAGCAAGTGCTATTATATTTCTTGATCTAACTGTAGTTAGAAGTCCTTTATACAGAAAAGTTTTACCAGTACCAGCAGGACCTTTGACGAAAAATGCACCAGATTCATTTGACAGTAAGGTTTGTATTATCAAGTTGTATGCATTTTTTTGTTCAGAATTTAAGGAATTTGATGCAAGTAAATCTTCTTCTGGAATTATGATAGTTCGTTCATCCTCAATTTCTGTATTAAAAAATTCATCGTGATCATAAAATATATCAACAAGGACAAAATGATACATGTTTATATGTTTTCTCATAGATTCAAGTGTGGAAGTGACTCGTTCGAAAATGAGCAGCCAAAAGGCTATCCCAAGTGTAGGAGCGTGTCGCGTAGTAATTAGGAATAAATTCCTAGATCGTCTCCACAGGGAAAGTGCTTAAAAATCAAACTCGTGTAAAATGGTAGAAATAGTTACAATGAGAGAATAAAAATAAAAATGATGATATGTGCAATGAATGTGGGAATGCAATGGAAATGAAAATTTACTAGTCATGGACTAGATTCATGTTTGTTGATTTTGAGTGGATGATGAAAAGTGAAAAAATTAAAATACAAGACAGTAAATTAAAATTGCTGGAAATTAAATAACTGAAATGTAAATGGACAATAAAATTTAAATGACATAAAAGTAAATTGCAAAAAATTAAAGGTGCAGAAAAATTAAATGACAGTAATTAAAATTGCAGGAAATTAAAAGTGCGAGGAAATTAAATGACGGTAATTTAAATTTCAGGAAATTAAAAGTGCGAGAAAATTAAATGACAGTAATTTAAATTGCAAGAAATTAAAATTGCGAGAAAAGTAAATGACAGTAATTTAAATTGCAGGAAATTAAAAGTGCGAGAAAATTAAATGACAGTAATTTAAATTGCAAGAAATTAAAATTGCGAGAAAATTAAATGACAGTAATTTAAATTGCAGGAAATTAAAAGTGCGAGAAAATTAAATGACAGTAATTTAAAATTGCAGGAAATTAAAAGTGCGAGAAAATTAAATGACAGTAATTCGAAATTTAATAAAAACAAAAATTGTAAGGAAATAACTCGATATTTGGAAATAGAGACTGTGTTCTCCAACCCAAAAATCTGAACTTCCAATTAAAGTAAACTCTCAAAAATAAAATGGACTCTCAACATTTATTGAAAATTTACTCACTAAACAAACTCAAAACTGAAAATAAAGACTTACAAAAATAAAATTCACTGAGCCATACATTGAAACTGACTGATGAATAAATTACACGACATTAAAAATTGAACTCAGAAAAATAAAAATTGACTATAAAAATTCACTCACTATTTTTTTTCTGAATATTTTTTAACTCTCAAATCACACTAAAAATATTCTAACTCACTGACACTCTAACACCACGACTGACTAACACTGACTCTCACTCTAACTTCAGACTCACCTCTAACTCCCTACTCCAGACACACTCTGACTTCTAACACTGCTGGCTCCCTCACTTCGTCGACGTACAAGCCTTATATAGGCATAAAAAAGGATCACTGTATTAACTTAGCCCGTGACCTCGTCCCCACTAACAAAAATATTCTGTTTGTCGCTGGTATGTCTTGTTCTTCACATGCAGTGCGATTCTTTCTTTTCTTTTCTTTTTTTCTTTATTGCTTGCGCCGAACTCTGTGGAGCTGCACCAAGCGATTCTTTTTTTTCTTTTTTTTTCTTTTTTCTTCTTCCCTTTCCAGCCGAAGTGCACTGCCGTAGTCTCCTCTTTTCTTTTCTATTCTTTCTTTCTTTCTTTCTTTCTTTTTTTCTCTCTGTTTTTTTCTTCTTCCCGCATGCGTGCTGCGTTCCGTCTTCTCTCCGTGCGTATGGTCTTTTCTTTTTATTTTTGCTTTCCTGCATCTTGTACCTCTGGCATGCTGCAACGTTTACTGAGAGAGAGAGAAAACTGCAACCGAAACGTAGAGAGAGCAGCCGAGGTGTCTTCGGTCGTTCTCGGCAGTGTTGCACAGGAGGCGGTTTCGGTATGCATGGGGGCTTCCGTCGTGGCGGAGCCTTGGTCTCCGGCATGTTCTGGCGGTCAACGGAGATGCAGGGTGGCGTGGGAGAGTGCAGCGAGTCCGTCCGTGCTTCGGTAATGGAGGTTGGTGTTGCCGGTGCATGCGGTGGTGCTTCGTGGAGTTGGACGTGTATTTGGCCATGCATGGTGGTGGAGAACTGGTCGCCGGCGTCGTCTGGAGCTGCTGGTGGCCGGCGGAAGAGCTGCTGTGCACGACGGCACTGTAGCTCGAAGCGCAGTGCGAGAGGTAGACGACGAACCGAACGACGTGCCGTTCGTGTCTAAACGGCATGTCGTCGGCTGCAAACGGTAGGCAATTCTCTCGTGCAAAACGACATGTCGTTTTGACGACGGTCGTTTTGTGACCCTTCAGCAGACGACATGTCGTTTTTGCAAAACGACATGTCGTTTAGTACCTGTAAAAATAAAAATAAATAAAATAAATAAAAAATAAATAAAATAAATAAAATAAATAAATAAAAAATAAGTAATATATAATCAAAGAACAAACAACAAAAATAAATAAATAAAATAAAATTAGAAAAAATAATAAAATAAATAAAAACTAAAAAAATATGTTGTGCAATTTAAATAAATATTGCCCAATTAAATCACAAGCTATACAATTAAGCATAAATTATACTTTTAATCAATTCAATTCATAACTTGGATTTATTGCCTCTTGATCATTTTTTCATCTAAAATCAACGATAAAATAATAAAATAATTAAGAATACATTGATTTTAAATGTATAAAATATGCAATAATGCAGCTCAATCAGGAAGCAATACTTTGTAGGACCATTCTTCCAATAGTTGATAATGACACGTTTGTTGTAAGGAAATCTATAGACATTTCTTTTTCAAATCGTTCCCAAAGTTCATTCGGATTTGTAGGATTACAATACACTAAAATTGTTGAGAAAAGACGTTTTAAATTACTTGGTATTTGATATAGACAAGCCTCTTATGAACAATCTTCTAAACTACTATCTTTATCTAACAAGCCATGTGAAGTAGCTGCTTCACGATATGTTGGTAACACAACACCATTAATTGTCCTTAATTTTTCGAATGATGTTGGTCCTCTAATATGTTTAATAGTATTCGCAAGTAATAACTTTCCCCTTCAAATGGGTTAGCTGTAACAATTCGACCTATAACAGTTTTTTTCTTCCTTGGAGTCCAAATTTTGTATTCAGAATTCCAAACAAAATTTTCAGGAAACTCTTTATACAACAAATTTCGTGTAGTCTCATCAATTTGGTTCTTATAGAAAAACTCTGTTAACATTGATCTATTCGAGAAGCAAGAGTTTAAAACAGTATTTAGATTTTGATGTGCATGGAAAGATACTAAATGTTTATTCTCAAGATGTAGATGCAAACTATAGACTGATGGATACATTTCATTAAGTGTAAAACCATATATCCTCTACATTGCCTCAGGGGGAGTAATCCATCGGCCTGATTGAAATTGTTTGATTTCATCAATCTGTTCGTTATTTTCTTCATTGATAATATTAAAAACAATCCGATCATGTCCTTTATAAATATATTTATATAAGTATTTAACAGCTTTAATTGTAGAACAGATCTCAACGTTAATATGACAGTTATATTTAGAAAAAATGTATGGATTGTATGGAACAATCCAACGGTTGTCTAAATTTTGACCTCTAATTTTAGCAGTGATTCCATTGTCACAACGCTTATACAGTGGAAAATAATCTGTTCCAACAGTTGTTGTAGGTGCAAAATCTTTGGGGTATTGACTCTTACAAATACCAGTTTTTTTCATACATACATTGGCTGGATTCAAAATTCCACAAGGACCATGCATCATATGCCTAACGACGGCGCTATACAAGTGTAAATTTTTTGTCTTATCAGGTATTTCTGCCGAAACGATTTCGTCAAAAGTCTCAGGGGAATAAATTCTCCAATCTCTCTAAAGTATAATTAAGAAATGAACATGCGGCAGACCTCTTTTTTGATGTTCAATGGTATAAACTTATGTTGCAACTTTGCCAAAAATTTGTTGTTTGAATAAATCAACTTTTAGATCTTCTAATTTGACTCTAAAAATTTTTGCAACTAAATCAGGGCGATTTTGAACTTCTTTCTGTGGATGTAGATGTTCTAAGAATTCATTCCAGTTTGGGTTGCATGTCATAGTTAAGAAAATGTTAGGTTTGCCGAAACGTTGAACCAAAGCCATTGCTTCCATATATCTCTTGCGCATATCTCTTGGACCTCCAATAAAAGATGAAGATAGGATAATGCGTTTTTCAATTTTAGAAACGCTAGTTTCTCCAATTGAAATACTATCTACAATACCCTGATATACATATGATCTTATTTCATGTTATTTTAAACGGAAATAATCTAATTTTGATGTTTCAATTTTAATGTACATGTCAACAACAAATTGTTGTAGTAGACGGCCAGATAGTTACAAAATTGATCTGTGTGTATCTCTCATTTGTAATTTGAAACAGTCTCATTTACAGTAAGAAACTGCTGGCGCTTTCTTCTTTTTCTCCTGAACTAAAAATAATGTAAAATTAAATTTAGGAAAATTATATGATATTAGAATATACGATTAAATATATATGAACGTATCATTACCTTGTTGTTCATTCTGGAGAAATTCTTCTGCGTTATTTGAATATTGAATGTGACGTAATTCTAACGTTTGGTTGCTTACTGATATTGTGCCTTTTTCGATTTTTTTTACTCCTTGATGCCAACCAGGATCACTGAAAGGAAACAGTAGTGGATATTGTAGTAGATCGTAACAACCAAAATAGTATTGAACAATATGACTACCACTAGCTTTGTTGAAAACAATAATGTCACGGCCTTTTTGTTCAGTACTTGTGTCAGTTTCTATCCAAATAGCTGCAACTTGTGATACTGAGGGAGCATTGTAAACATGTTGATCTAAATCAACATCTGATCTTATACGAATTGTATGATGTTGAACATTCGGAATGTTGTTGAGAGTATGGAAAAAACGAGAGTATAGATTATCTTCAAGTATAATCATTAACTGAGCAATGATCGAAGCATCTAATCTTTCTGCATCGTCTATACGGTTTTGTAATTCATGTTCAGTATTGTAGAAATATAATTGTAAATATGAAGGGTGTCCATCTTCAGGTATTAAGTTGTTAATGTAATGATATATCTGTCCCTGAACTCTAATCGTGTAAATCCTTCTGTTTCTTCTACATAGATCCGTGTCAAATTTAACCACAAACGATGTGAAAGCGAATTTGTTATTGTACGTACGTGCATAAGTATGAAAATTTGCAGACACAGTTGAATCAGAAGTAAACAGTTGGTAAAGGTCGTCGGAAAGTTGGTTACAACTCAATGATATTGTGTTGTCGGCACAGCAGAAGCCGTTGGGTTCATGATAAATTCTTTTTACTCCACAATATCGACACGAAATAACTGATGGCAAGTGATCTGGCTCCAGAAATGTAGTTTTCAATATTTGTCTTAAAGAAGTTATAAATCTTGGAGTAGCTATAATATTGTCCAAGTCGGAAGTTAACAGCCTAGGTAGAATATGTGTGTTTCTATTCGCAGTATTGTCAAAGGCATGAGAATTTGAAGAAGATCCAATTTCTCTTATAGAAATAATTTCGTCATCTCTTCGAGTATAAGATAAACTATGCTGGAATCTTGTTTCTATTTGATTTTGCTTGTTTCTATATTCTTTTCGTTCTGCATACGATTTTCTTATCTTTCGACGTCTTTCTTCCTTTTTCTTCTCCGACTGACAAGCATACCAACTTTTTTTCCCAGCGTTATTTCTAGATTTTTCAAAATTTATTTTTAAAGCGTGTTAGATAAACGTTAATGACGATAACATGTATAAAGTTTCAGAATTTTTTGTTAATAGAAAATAACCTACTGGTGGGCATTGTAAAGAAGGGCTATAAATTTCGCAGCAATTTCAATGACTAATAAAAAGAAAGAAACCGATATATCAAATATCCAAACGTAGAAGACACACAAATATATAGGAAATGAAGAATAGTACAATTATCTATATTTAAGACAGATAGTTATAATAGTTAAACATACCCGAATGTAGAGGACAAATAAAGGATCAGTGGAGATAGAGCAGATCAACAACGATCAGAATGAAGAACATGAAGATATTTATAGAAGCAGGAATTCTGTTGGAAAACAATGTGGAAGAAAGTAATATTATAATTTCAGTCATCTACCAACGTTTGCTAAATAATTATGCATTATCATATTACAATTGAAGGTCTTGATATTTTTTTTATTAAAATTTTTCTAACAATTATAATATGATCGAAGAAAAAATAACTATGTGTAAAATAAAATCTTTCTTCCTAATTTTGCAACCAATTTTTTTTTTTTACTTGTTTTTGTTTTTTATATGGCATTGTTGAATAATTATTATTTTTATCTACCGATGTTTGTTAAACAGTTAAGAATTATCATATTACAATTAAAGGTGTTGATATTTTTTTTTATTAAAGTTCTTCTAGTAGTTATAATATTATCCGAGCGAAAATAACTATATGCAGAATAAAATCTTTTTTTCTAATTTTGCAACAAAAGGTTTTTTTTTTGTTTACTTCTTTTTGTTTTTGATATGGCATTGTTAAGTTTTTTTTTTCATTTGTAGAAATTATCAATAATTTTTTTGATTATTGTTATGGTCCATGAAATAACTATATGTAGAATAAAATCTTTCTTTCTAATCTTGCAAGAAATTTTTTTTCTCTTTACTTATTTTTCTTTTCTATACGGCATTGTTAAATAATCATGTTTCTTATTTACCAATGTTTGTTAAATAATTATGCTTATCATATTACAAATGAAGGTGTTGATTTTTTTTTTCATATGGAATTGTTAATTTTTTTTTTATTTGTAGAAATTATCAAGAATTTTTTTTTATTATTATCATGGTCCATGTAGATGTCATTTTACTTTATTTTACATAGTATTTTATTTTTGGTAGGATCTTTCTTCTGTAATGGTTTGTAGGGCTGTACGAGAAATCAAAAATTCGGTCGGGACCAACTCAGACCGGCCTGACGATCACGAAACCGGAGGAAACCGGAAGAGAACTGGCTGGAGAGAGGCCGAAGTCTATCAAAACCGGCGTCGGCTGTTGGTTTCGGTCCGAACCAGAAGGAAGCCGCTGAACCGGTCGACGGCTTAAGTTTTTTTTTTTTTCCGTTTTTAACATACACTCGATTCTAAAACGACGCCGTTTGATTTAAATGCTTGAAACGACATCGTTTTTCCGCCTAAAGTTGTGAGGAAATCACAATAACAGAACGGCGACGTTTGGGTTGTCCCAAACGGAGCCGTTTCTGCCTAGGGTTTAAACAACCCTTTCATCACTAACATCTCATTTTGATCCGGCCACATCTCTCCTCTCGGTTCTCAGCACCTCCAGCGTTCGCATCACCGCAGTCCTCCTGTCACCCTCCACTCTCCACCGATAGCGGTAGCAGCCGAGCTCTCCTTGTCTCCGATGCCGGATCTCACTACCTCCTCCTCGTTTTTTTCCTGTCCCTTTTCTTAGCATTTTATACCTACCAATCGCAGTTGTCATTTTTTTTTTTTTATCAACTTGTTGTATCTGTCGGTTTTTTTTCCTTTATCCTGTTATTTTTTTGTTTGGCCGTCAAATAGAACCCGGATCTATGAACTCGAAGTTCTATTCTTCCGTTGGGGTTTTTTTTTTCTCTATAGATCTTAAGATGTAGGGAGGAGTTTTTTTTTTTTTTTTTTTGTAGATTTGTGGATCTCTTGTTTACGTTTCACAGTTTTCTTTTCTGAAAATTTGAGCTGTTTATTATCTAAAATTTTTTAATTATTATTTTTTTTCGCCTCAATATATTATTCAGTTTGGGTTTGTAGTTCAATCCTTTTTTTGGGTAAATACTGAAATAAATAACATCATTTGCTTTTATTCCAGCTTTGAATATACTTAAAGATGCGATTATCAGTTGAATTTTGTTTTGTTTTTATAAATATTGAAATAACCATATATGAGATGTGATTATCTGATATGTGATTATTATTTTTGTTGCAGTTTTTTGGTTTTTTTAGTGGTTATAAATCTTTACATCTGTGTTTGTTGTGTTGTGATTTATTTATGTTTATAAACTTTTTTGTTGTTTGGGTATGATCTGAGGATGTGGAATTAGGGGGGATTGAATATTTTTTTCCCTGTATGTAAATTATATTTGACATTTTTTTGTTCTATTCTCAGCATACCGTAATTTATTTCTTATATATGTCTCTGTGCTCATTTTAGTATAGCTTAATATGTTTTCTATATTTGTTTAGAGACCTTCTGAATATGTGTACTTGAAGTCTTGCTAATTACTGGGTTGAATATTTTTTCGGTGCTATGTAAATTATGTCTGATATGTTTTTGTTTTATTTTCAGCATACTGGATATTTGTAGATGATACACATGCATCACATATTTTGAACTTTTTGTTTGTTTTCTTCAAATTTATTTCTTATATATGTCTCTGTGCTGTTTTTATTATAAGTTACTATGTTTTATATTTGTTTAGATACCTTCTGAATTTGTGTACTTCAAGCCTTAGTAAAAAATTTTCACATGCACGTATAGAGGAAAAGAACAAAGAGGAACATACCGTCTTGATTTTGAGGTACTGAAATCTGGAAGGATGAGCACTGCAATTTTTTCACTCACCTACACTGGAAAAGAGCAACAATACTGACATGTATAAAGACAAAAGAAGGAAGTTTGTTTAATTTTTTTTGTTCTTATTCGTAGTAGGATTTCTTAACTAATTTGTTTAACCAAAAAAAAAAATACCTGTAAAAGTTCAGAGCTGAGAGCCAAAGTCAGAACCAGATTTGAGAATGTTAAAAGAAGGAGATGCGATGGAAGCTGATGCGATGCAAACTGATTCGAGAGGTGATCATACACAAACTGATGAGATGCAAGCGGTGGAGAGAAAGCTTTAGAAATAAACAGTAAGGAGGGAGCCGCCATCTGGATGCCACCTGCTTGCCACCTTTACATTGTAATAAAATTTCTTTCAAACATAGTACCACATGTCAACTGAATCCTTAAGATGCTATGCACACATATCGCATGTTGCATGCAATGAGAATATCGAATTATGAGTAAATAGAAGCAGTGGATGTCACCTGGCAATTGTTTATTGCCATATACACATGGCTGCATGATTGGTGTGATTAAATAAGAATATGAGGGCTTATGATTAAATAAAAGCGGTGGATGTCACATGCTTGACACTTGTTTATTGGCATGCATGAGAATATCGAACTATGATTAAATAAAACCAGTGGATGTAACTTGTTTGGCACTTGTTTGTTGGCATAGACATGTTACTGTGATTAAATAAGAAGATGAGGGTTAAAAGTGAAAAAAAAAGTGTATGATACCTGTCTGCTTATTGACGCTTATTACATATAAGATATCTCTCTCTCAGCTATTCAACAAAATAAAAAAATAAAAAATAAATCTCTCTCTGTGCTGGTTTGGCACTTCTACTGGTTCCACGTGGCAAGTACCTTGCACTCTTGCCCACCTCCGTAATTTTTTATTTTTTTGAAGTGCACCTCCGCATTTTTAATGTGAAAGTGTCGTGTAACTGCGTTTACTTGTGTATGAATATCTCTTATATAAATGAATTTATAAATTAATGGGAGGAGACGTTAAGTGTAAATTGATATGTTACATTTATTATATATATATATATATATATTTATAATTTATGTCGTTTAATCTATTGATTTATAAAAATATATTATAAAAATAACAATAGTTCAGTCATTTTAAAATTTAAAATTTTAATAATAATTGATTTAGATTAAACATGATATGTCAAAAAAAGATAATGATAAGATTAATATGTTATAATGTCGTGATAACATGTTAAATATATACATTTATGATTTTTATTTTTATAAAAAGAGTAGAGGCTGTTTGGATAAGCATTTGTCTCATCCCATCCCATCTCATCTCAACATTCAAACATTACTCAAACACAAATACTTTTAATTTATCTTTCATATTTTTTTCATCTAATCGTTATTAATCATTACAATTTTCCAAACTTCTATATATACTTTAAAAAATAATTCAATTTTTTCAAATTTAAAACAAAAATTATATTTTAACAATATTTTAACTTTATAATATTTTTATTTAATTTTTTCTCTCTCTCCAAAATCTAATAAAAATTTAAACTCAAACTATTTTATTATTATTCACAAATCATCTAATTACTATTCATAAATTTCTCACCTGATCTCATTTGACTATCCAAACTAGAACTAAGTCTTTGTTGGAGTTAAAACCAACAAGCTCACTCTCATTTTATTTCCCACCACTTTATTACTACAAAAGAAAAACATACCAATTAAAGTTAAATGTAAAAGGCAAAGAATGATACTTTAGACAAAAACCTACCAATAAGTTTAGTTTTTCATAATTATATTTTAAAAAGAGGATGGCTATATAAAACTTAGTTATATGGCTATGTCTTGAGTATTTGGGATTGGTCTTTCTCCTTAATTCAACCAATGCATTCTCAAGCTTGGTATGCAAGGCATCCCTAAAGTAAGGTGCAAAAAATCTAGAGTGCATGGTTTTCCCTTTCCTCCAAACCAAGAAAAATGTATCAAAGCATGATTAGAAATGCTTAATATGGAGAGGCTTGTTTGTATTTTTAGAAAAAGGGTTGTAGATACGATGGGTTTTCAACATTGATCAGTAGATAATAATAATAATAATAAAATGAATGATTTTTTTAAATATATATATTATTTTTAGATCTTGGAAAGTTTAAAATTCCCAACCTTATTGTCTTTCATATGAAATATTGCAGCAACTTGATATGGGATGCACTCAAAAACGAAACAATCCTCCCCAAAAAATTAAATAAAAATAAAAATGAAAGAGATTGTACATTTTGTTATCCAATTTGGGATGGTAGAAGAAACCAACAGTTCCTCCAACTTGTAAATGACCCGGCCCGGACGCGGCCCGTTCAATACAGGTTTGGAAACCCCGAAAACTCAAAACCATTCATTGGAGAAAGCCGACCCCATTCAATATCTTCTTTCTTCTTCTTCTCTAAATTTTTGGAACCATTCCGTTCTTTCGCAACAATTTTATTGATTTCGCAAGTAAAAATGTCCGCGAAAGTGCATATATTTACGGGATTAACCCTGGCCTCAGCGCCTGCTTCTTCGTTCCAGCCCTCTTCTTCGAGCTCTCACAGTCTATGCATGGTCAGGAAGCCCCTCACCACGTCGTTTTTCGGTCGTGGAGGTATGCGTTTCCTGCTAACAACACTCCGTGGATTAGTGGGTATCGCTTAGATTTTTTTGAAAAAAATTTCTTTTGGGTTCTTATCTGTGTTTCAACTTACACTCCGTTTGGTTACTTAAAAGAGAAAATAAAAGACAATAACTTAATATTGAACTTATACAATCCAAACAATTTCACTAGACTTCGTAAGGTGGGATTTTTTTATTGGCTTCAAATTAAGGAAAATATGCCATAAAAAAATTTGAATTTACTTTTTCTTTCTCTATGCATTGCTGGGTAATGTGATAGTTCAGTAGTGGACTTTGGAAAAAAAAAATATCTGGAATGAACCCACTATCTTTCCTTTGACAAGTTCATTAATTTTTGTAATCGTCTTTTAATGGGTTTCCACGGCTAAATTCTGGTTTATATTGCTGGATTACATAATTTTGGTGGAGCATTAAAGAAATGAACTATCTTAAAAAAAGTATCAAATAAGAATATATGTGGGAAGCTTATTTGTGTGGAATTTATATTGATGAGGCAGTACGGAGCACAAGCAGAATAACTCTAGAACTTTTGAGATGTCATCATTCGAGGCAATAATGGATAATATAACTGTAAGCAAGTAACGACATTTCATGTTTTGACTTCGTTATTTTTTTTGGGGGATAAGTAAATTTATTATCTTTCAGAGTTATCAAGTATAGGAAATACTAGATTCAATGTATACTTTCTCCACGACCTAGATGGTACTGAAATGAGCTTGATCTCATTTGTTAGCACATGATTCAAACATGTTTCTGACCCTAATTTTATGGAAAGATGTAAAACTCAGTTGTCATGCACCTTCTCCCATGTGATGTTGTGTCTCTCATGCTAGTCCACGAACATAGGATGTTTTTCGAGCCATTTGGATTGTGGCATAAAAAACGAGATAACTAATTTGAATAGTTGCAACTTGCATGTGGTGAATACGTGTAAAGGAACTCTCCCAAGTAAAGTCGCCTATTGCATTTGATGAATAAAATTTTTACTTATAAAAAAGAGAGTAAAGTCACCTCTCAAACTAGTCCACAAAGATAAGAAGTTCCTCAAGCAAAGAGTGAGTTTGGATTGTGACATATACAAGGAGATGATTACATTTGAAGTCTGATATTCTAAATAAATTGGATTTTCTCTTTTTTTAAATGGATGCTATTAAGGAGTTTCTTTGATAGACTGCTAATACTTGAAGGAACTTGTTAAATTAATTAGCATATTCATTTCTGTGGGCAAGTGACTGATGAAGCCTAGAAAGAAAACAGAAAAAATCCCACAATCTCTTGCTCTTCTAATGAGTTGAAAGTTCTGAAGTGGAATGGAATTTCCCTTAGTGGTTAGTATGCTGGATTTCTATTGTTCGATATAATTTTATTTTCCATATCATGAGTTTGATTTCTTAATTGCAATACTTTGATTGAATCCCTGTCTGGAATTCCGAAATCTCTCTCTCTCTCTCTCTCTCCCTCCCCCCCCTCACTCCCTAGGCAATTTCACTTGTATTTCTTATTTAAACCCTCAGGAGCACGCTGTTACATGTAAAAAAATCTCATTTGAACCCATAATTTGGGAAATATTTCTTCACTCACAGGAAAAGTTACAGGGATAAGAATTACCACTTTTAACCAATCCCGTAGTAGTCAAAGGGGAGGTTCACTTGCTGCTGGTATGAACCTTTTTGACCGCTTTTCTAGGGTTGTCAAGGTGAGATTTCTGGAAGTGTTCGCATGCATTCACGTTAAATAAATTATGTATGCTTATCATGAGAGGCTACTGACTGCTATTGGTTATATAATCCGCACGATATAATTTAGTGCTTTCCTAACTGCAGTCATATGCAAATGCAATTATAAGTTCCTTTGAAGATCCGGAGAAAATTCTAGAGCAAACAGTGATTGAAATGAATGATGACTTGACAAAGATGCGTCAGGCCACAGCTCAAGTAAGTATCAATTGTTCTTCCTCTGACCTTTCTTTCACTATTTTTTCATTCTTCCGGTACTAAGCAAAGGGCAAACCAATTACGGTATTCAACCGCTTACTAAACATACTAAACATATCAGTGTCATGTTATCCTCTTGGTAGACTTACAAATCTTGTAATCCTGACCTGTATTCGTTGTTGTTGTGTGACATTTACCTTTAAGCACCCCCCCCCCCAAGTTATAAGTTTTAAAATTGATTTTTTTTTTGTGAGAAGGTATTGGCATCTCAAAAGCAGTTGGAAAACAAGTATAAGGCTGCACAAAAAGCTTCTGAAGATTGGTAATAGATGGTTGTATTATTATCTTGATTACCTAAGTATAGTAGTAATGCATAATACGTACGTGCCTTATGTTTAATACAGGTACCGCAAGGCTCAATTTGCTCTACAGAAAGGAGAAGAAGATCTTGCACGGGAAGCCCTAAAGAGGCGTAAATCTTATGCTGTAAATTATCATCTTAGTAAAAGATTTCATGCTAGGAGTTCAACTCTGTTTTTTTTTTTTTTGGATTTACTATGAACATTCTAGCTGAATTTGAATGTTTAACTTGTAGAAACTGATTAATGTTGAATTATTATTCATATTGTTTCTTACTCATCCCAACAAAAGTTTCATATTGTTTCTTTGTTCATTTATCTTACATTTCTGCTTTTGAAAAATAGTGCAATTTATTTTTACTGCGTTTACAGATTGCATAGATCCAGCCTATATCCATTATAAGGTCAAACTGGTGGCTGAAGTTCCTTTTCTTTGCAAAGAAATTATGAAAAATAAAATAGTTTTTTAGTTTTTTTTTTTTATAGAATGGTAAGATGCCAGGACATGGTTTACAATTGAAGATGATAACTGGGATCCGTTTAGGGAATGTGTGTCACCAAGTTAACTTGATTCTTGAGGGGTTAGGAAAATTAGAATACCAGATTTACATATTATACTGGAACAACAATTCGTGATGTCTCTTTAGTTTTCATGATTTTTATTTTCCATTGGATACTTCTACTATTTATATCAGGAAAAAAAAATTGTTACAGTAAGAGAATTACAGTTTGCAGAATTAACGGTTATTTGCTTTTGGTGTGCTAGTGCAAAAGGGTGCAACTGAATACTGAACTATCTAGGGATGCCTAGGAATCTGGACCATAAGTAATGCAACATTTTCTAAAGGATTTGGTCTACAAGATGATGACTATGCTTAAATTTTTATGCAGGATAATGCTAATGCTTTGAAAGCTCAACTTGATCAACAGAAAACTGTTGTTGAGAATCTTGTCTCTAATACACGGGTACGTCAATATCTAATTTTCATTTGCCATTCTTATCCTTATAGGGTTGTTTTGATAGACATGTTCGATTGTTGATTAACATCACTGTTGTTTTGGCATTGATGATGTTACATTATAATTCACGCGCATGTGAAGAAGCCATGTTTTGGTTTGTGTGGTAAAAAATTCAAGTAAAAAGGCATATCTTCATAATATAATTGCCAAGCAGATAGAAAGCATTTTTACTTGGATCTTCTTCTTCTTCTTTTTAATTTGATTTGAGAAGTTGGATCTTTTTTGTTGGTAGAATGCATTTAATTTGTTGTTATTTGTCAAAAAGGTGTTTCCATTATGGTACTATGAAATTTAATGTTGATGTTTGTTCTGATAAGTTGGACCTTTTTTTGTTTGTTAGGATGCATTATTTTGTCAAAAAATGGTATTGTTCCTTAGATGTACCATGGCATTTTACTTAAAGGAGGGGGGGGGGGGGGGGTTGGTGGAGGATCAGCTATCATCAAAACTTTCAATAACTGGGGAGAGGAGCTGTGATATATTTATCTTCAATCTTAGGCGACGGTCGTACTTTGCAACAAATTTGAACTTTAAATGTAAGCAAGAAATTGGGCAGAACCAAGGCAATTAATTCTGCTTACAGGTCAAAACGCTAATTTTGATAGAATCAATTTATTTTGTGTCCAGAGACTGGCAGATGAACTTTTCCATATGCTGGTTATATTTGCAATCTTTAGTTATTCTGACTCTTCCCATGCTATTAAACTATAACTAGTGTACATAAAGTATTTAATAAATTTGCATTCTATAAATTTTGTTTTATGTAGCTTTTGGAGAGTAAGATACAGGAAGCAAGATCAAAGAAAGATACTCTAAAAGCACGTGCTCAGTCCGCGAAGTTTGTCTTCCACCACCTGAATGCATCGCTATGTTCTTTTACCTATTTGTTGCCAACTTATTGATGTCAGTAATGGCTACTTTGGTGTTCAGGACTGCAAGCAAAGTGAGCGAGATGTTGGGGAACGTCAATACAAGCAATGCTCTTTCAGCTTTTGAAAAAATGGAAGAGAAAGGTGATGCATTTAGATGGTCGGAATTACTCTCACAATTCACCTATCATACATTGAATAAAAAGCTACAATCCTGAATTTTCTGCATTTCAACCCCCTCAACCCTCCCTCTACCCCAGGGTGCTGCAGAAAGAGTTGATTCTGCATTCAGTTGGCCATTATCCTTCAGACAGAAAAAATATGAAGTTAAGAAAACTTGAGAGAGAGAGAGAGAGAGAGAGTGCAATATAGGGTTGTTCTCGTGTGCATCACACAGAACATGCCACCTTTGGCTAAAATTTGAAATGCAAAGAATTAATATATGATCAGTTGAGTTCTTTAGGGCTGGTTTGGTTCCATAAAACCAAACTATCTCATCTCATATAATTATTACAACTTTTCTAAATTTTCATGCAAAATATAATAAAAAATTCAACATTTTCCAATTCCAAAACAAAATAATATTAACAAATAATATTATAACAATATTTTATTCAACTTTCAACAAAACGTCTCGTCTCATTTCATCTGAACTGCGTAACCAAATGAGGCAAGAATGCACCATAGAACACTTGTTCAAACCGTGCCACTTTAGGTACATCTTAAGCTTTAAAGTACAGTTCACAATATTTCTTTCTTTCTTCTTTCTTTTCTTTTCTTTTTTTGGGATAAGTAAACAGGTTACAATATGGTTTTAATAACCCAAATATGTAACCTGGTCAGCTGTCAGTATTTCCATATTATCTTAATTTTACTGGAATCTTGTTCCATAAAGAAGTAATCTTTGTATATCAATTTGATCCTATTTTTTTCCGATTTAAAATTTATTGATTCTTTTCATCTTGATAGTTTTGGCAATGGAATCCCAAGCGGAAGCTCTTGGTCAATTAACTACTGATGATCTTGAAGGGAAGGTAGTCTCCATTTCCCTTTCTCTTCGGTGCATTCCATATTTGTTAGATCAATGATTATCTGAGTGAAAAAACATCAGAGTAAGTTCCTGCATCTATTGTGAATTAGTTTTTAGGTTCTTTATCAAGTCTATGTAAAGCTCAGCACCCTATGTGGATATGCTTTAGAACATGTATATATACACTGTCTATTTACATGGATGTATCTTAAAATGCAAGTCTGAGTTTAAAGTGGATCTGTGAATATTAAACCACGCTTTAAAGGGTATTGGACGTGCATGCATCTGTAGATTCCTCTGAGCATCTGAAATCAATAATCTAACATTTTGTTTATTCTAAAGCATGATACACTGCTAAACATTCACCATCTGTTTCTCACACAGGATAATATTGTCTTCACCTGCATTTGATGGCTCCTTTAAAAAAATCATACTTAACCATGCTTGCATAATATTTATGTTGCAGTTTGCACTGCTAGAGGGCTCATCAGTTGATGACGATCTAGCAAACCTGAAGAAAGAACTGTCTGGTAGCTCAAAGGTATGCCTTATACTCCCCCTGTTATATGGGAGAAAGCACATGTTTTCAACTATTCAGCTAAGTTCCTGGTTGTCTCTTGCTTGAAATTAATCCATGAATTCATTTGATCTGTCATTTTTAGTAGAATTATTTGGATTGCAATTGTTTCCTTCATTTTTTGAGGCAATCAGACAAGGGCGGGTAGAAAGAAGGGAAAGAAAATCTCCTGTTGTAAAATGCCTGTGTTTCTTTTTAGTTTATGCCTTCTCAACAGCCCTGGACTTTGCCTTGATTTTCTTCTTTTCCCGACAGAAAGGAGAGCTTCCACCAGGAAGAACTGTGACTACCAGCACAAACAAGGCATATCCGTACCGAGATGCTGATATTGAAATGGAGCTTAATGAACTAAGGCAAAGGGCGAAGGATTTCTAGACTTTCAGATTTTGCCCATCTTAACTTTTCTCTTCCAAGCTCAGCATTGGCTTTTATTTTGCCAACAGATTTAACTTTGTACAGCTAAAGGCCATACATATTAACATTGTATAGCTAGAAGGCCAAGCTTAAATCACTTATAGTGATGTCTGGACGGCTATGCAAAGGAACAAAACAGAGCTGCACGTTTATATGCGATAAAACACCATTGTTGTGTTCTAGATGTAGGCTTATCATGAACATTATATGCAGCAGAACCCTTGTTTTCGGATAATGTGTGCCATTTCCTATTTAATGTACATTTAGAATCGTTCTGAAAGTTTCCTTTTTATCATTCCTTATATGTTGTCCAAACCAGGGTACAAACTATGAGACTGTCGGTATCTGCTGTGGCATCTATTGGATTAACTTTGTAACTGGGACCTGCAACCCACAGAGTCAATGGTTGTAACGGGTCGCAGTGAGAATGGCAGGCACGCGTCAGGGTGGCCGTGTAAAAGAATGACTCAATACTGAATCAGCTAATTTCTTGAGAAATATCTGTTCTGTTAAGATTTTACAAAAGTCAAACTTAAAAGACTTGATATGAGCTATTTTTATTATAAAGTAATAGATCTAACACTTAAATCAAACCATACAATAACATTAAAAAATGAAATTGACATAATCTATAATTTGAATAATCTATTAATTTAGTCATATAGTTGAACAGAGATTTTATTCACATTGAGAGCTAGCTTGAAGACGATAAACAAGTGCACAAGTCCGGTATCATCTGGGTTGCTTCCTTTTAAACAATTTTCTCAGTTTTCGGCAGTCCAATATTCAAAAGCAAGAACAAGAACAGGAACGAGTCAATTCAAAATTTCCAAGCTTTGGATTTGATTATTATACCACATTGAATCGAATTTTATTTTCACTCTTTGTGAGATCACATGACTTTTTTCTTTTCTTTTTTGCACGTAATTAAAATCTTTCCACTATATATAAATAAGAAATTTGGTTAGATTGTCGCGCAATGGTTATCAAGATCAACTCGTACTTCAAATTAAAAGGTGTTAGAAACATATTTTAAACACACGTGGAGATCAGACGCATTTGACTGTTTCCTACTCGGCTCCTCCCACCAACTTTGCTAGCTAGCTATATTATCGTATCGAGGACCTTGATAACAAACGTTGTAGACTCGACAAACCAAAACGTTTAAAAATCCGAAAGCCAAAGCGCATGCAATAAGATTATTATGGGGAAACGAAGGGACGTCGGTCATATTTGGTGGTTTTTCAAAACACATGCAATATTATTATCTACGTACGTACTATTTTTCTGGCGGACTCCATTCAAATACAAGAACAAGACCGACTATCTAGTCCATTCAAATTTTCCAAACATTGGACTGGATTAATTATGATGTCAACCAAAATCAAATTTCAGTTTAAGAAATGCATTTTTCATCCGCATTTTTCATCTTATAAGACTATGTGATCATCTCTAGTTGTACTTGATGTTCATGTAATACATTTTAATTGGAAAAAAGATATTTACAACTGTGAATTGTGCAACCGCTGCGTAATCGTTTTGAAAAAAGTGAATAAAATATAAGATCCATATGAAAAAAATTAATTTTTTTAATAGTAGACCCCACTTTTTTTCAAAGTGATTATGCGACGTTTACGCATTTCATAGTTGTATGTATAATTACTCTTTTAAGTGACTATCAATTTAAATGGTGAAAAATGATAAAACTTAAGAACAACAATTAATATTATTGATTATGCGGATATGTAAAAGAGAAATGATTTGTATAAAATCCAAATAGACAAACTCCGATCCGCACAAATCTTTGTAAAAAAGTGTAATTTTTTTTTTTAATGAGATTTTTTGTTTTAAAGAGTCTATTCGACATTTATGAGATTTGTATTAGGCATTACACTATATAAAAACCACCAATAGTGCTTTTTACGTATTTGACATGATCGAGTCAAGAACAAGGCCGAGCGAGTACGTTTCTTGACTCCTTCCTGCTTGGAGGCTTGGAGCCCAGGTATCCCCTTTACCCAGCAAAACTCAGGGTCCAAGCCCCTCCAATATTTTACAGCTCGCATGTGCACGACTCTTTCCACCCAAACTCCATAGTCAACACGTAAACCCTAAAAGCCCACCAAATTAAACTCCCAGCTCAGAACGACATACAAATCTCCAGCCCTATAAATACCGATAGTACCCACTCATACTTTGTCATACACATCCGATCCAAAAGTAGCAGCAAAAGCTTTATTTTGAGCTGAAAGCTAGCTTTTCATATATACCAGCAAAAACCAGCTTTTCATTTTAGCAGAAACTTCATACATTGCAGTAATTTATAACTTGGGCGCTCTGAAAATGAGTTTCAGAAGGACAAGCACCCTCTTGATTGTCATGATCTTTGTCATCACTGTGGCCATCATGAGCCATGCAAGGGTTGAAGCAACCAGAGTGTTATCCGAGGACTTTGCCAGTGTTAATCACCTCGAGACACAATTCTATGAGAAGGCAAAGAACACTATGGCGTCTTGGCTTGAACGGTTGCCCTCCGGACCCAGCGATAGAGGCGCTGGTCACTAGCAGCTAGTTCGTTGCAGGAATCGTACGTGAAAGTTTTTATACAAATACAGTACTGTTACGCAAAAGAAAATAAACATATATAGATTTGTCTTTTTTTCTACGTACGTACGTAGGTTTTTCTATATGTAAGTAGTACTATACCAAACAAAGGAAAATGAAAAATAAAATTCATTTATTTGATTAAGTTGAAAGGCGTAGTTGTTACTAGCTAGTACTACAGCTTATTAATTAATTCGATCTTTTTTAATTTATTATATATCCTTTGTTTTGTATGCATGCATGCTGCATGGACGTGCAAGATAATTTCAAATTCACATTAATCTTCGCGATATATATAGATTATCATGAACAATTAATCCCGCATTGATCGAGTTCTAAATTAAGAAACATGACAGATATATAAGAGATCGAAAACATGAACTAATCATATATATATATATATATATATGTATATGCAGGTTCATGGTCAGTAATCCTAGCTCGAAATTAAAAGAAAGAAAACAAATTTAATTATTCTTTAGCTAATTGATCTCTCTTTAATTTTGTTTTAAACAACGTATGATCCATCCTACTATACCTAGCTTTTCATATTCGCATATTATAAATACTTTTTTTTACTAGCTATTGGTACACATGAATTCAATAATATTCCAGTACGTACGGTTTGCACCTCGCGCGTATAGGCCAGATCCAGTAAACCAGTACATGATTAATTATAGCGGGAAAAGATTGAAGTGTGTACACAATAATATCACTATTGATTTCACATGATGATCATATCACGTTTGGCACTCTTTTCTCGAATTTTTGGTTATATAAGAGACCTACCTCCCAAGACTTTAACCTTTTAGAATGTGAACTAGATCAGTTAAAAGGCCTCATCAAAACCCATGATGATCTGGCCGGTGATCACCAGTACCCATGCACCGACGCATAATTTACTACCCAAGCCTATCAATTTCTCTCTTGGTACTGCATGTGTATGTGTCTGACATGCAGTACTACTGCCTGCGCATCTGTTTTCATATTGGTGATATATACGTATAATAATGAAGTACTCACACACACTTTTATATAAACATATATATAAGCATGAGCTTGGTTTAATGGCAACTTTTTTGATTATGGATTTTTCAAAGGCACATATATATATTTAATTGAAAATACAAATTATTAACCGAATCAATAAAAAATATTGATTTTATTAGATTTTCCAATTTTCATAAAAAAAGGTTAGTTAGATAAGTATTTTTTAGTTAAGAAAATACAGAAATTGAAAATAAAAAATAATTTTTATTCATAATTAATAATTGTCAATTAAATAGTATAGATGCTAACGGCCGGCCGGCTAACATTTCTCATCATACGAATAGAATGATCGGCTATGCAGTTCGGTCTCATCATGCGGATCCGCGAAACCGCATGCAAAATGATCAACAGGATCGAATTAACCGCGCGACTCCTTTGGTTTGGGAAGCTGGCCGGTTTGGTCGACAGATCGTCATGAATCATAATTGGAACCAAACACGATTTAGGATGATACAATATAAGTGTAATGTTACGTATAATTATTTTTGTGTATTTTTTATGTACTTTATTGATATGATGAAATTTAATATTTATTTTATATTAAAAAAAATAACACAATCAATTACGTCAGTAAAGTATTTAAAAAATACATAAAAAGAATAAAAATAAAAAAATTCAAAGCGAGCGCGCGCATGCAGTTGACAATTCAGACCAACATATACAGGAGTTACCCCATGCAAATTCAAACTCCTTGGTCAACACGTAAGTACTCCTCCTAAAAGTAAAAGCAAGCCCACCAATACCCCCTCCCCCACCAAAAAGTCCAAAAAGACGGGTTCAAAACTCTCATAGCTATGTATATAAATACCAGCACTCCCAAACGTAGTTCTTCACATCCACAGCCACAAGCACGCACACAAAAAATTAAGCTCTCTTCTATAGGGTATATATCACAAAACCTCTCGTCTCTTTCAAACCAAAAACTTCATAAATCCGGCCAGAACCTTAGGTCGATTCTGAAGATGAATTCCAGAAGCATTAGTACTACTCATGTTCTGATCATTTTTGTCATCTTTGTGGCCGTGATCTTGAGCCATGGCTCCGCCAGGGTAGAAGCAACCAGAGTCTTACCGGAGGATTTCGCCAGTGCTAATCACCTCGACATGACCTATTCGACTATCTACGAGAAGGCGAAGCACAGCATGGCGTACTGGCTCGAACGGCTGCCGTCCGGACCTAGCCCAAGCGGTCCTGGTCATTAGTCAAATATTCCAATTAATTCGTGAAAAAGGTCTTAATTTGTACCTACTTACACATGATATATTTATACACGCGGGTCATCAGACAGTACCCCATGCCATTAGTAGAAAACAAGCTAGCTAGCTAGCAAAAACGTCGTTCTTTTTATTTATTAAATCTTTTTTTGTTTGTTATCCTCGATGATTAAGGATCGATGGACTCTACCCTTTACCACAATTTTACGAAATAAATTACTAGGAAAATGAAAGCTGCTAAATATTATTGATCTATGTGGTCCAGTGAATGCTATTTCTAATCCATTATTTCCCATTCTTTGTTCTTTATGCATGCATGGACGTTTGCAATTTGCATTATTATCAAGCTAAAGATTAATCAGTATCATATTTTACGTGGCGCTCATGATCATGATCATCATCAATCTTGAACATCGAACTTGACGATCAAACGCTGAGATCGAACACTATAAATGCGTACTATTCGTCCAAATAATTAAAATGAAAAAAAACAACACAGATCAATATAGTTGATGATCATGAATACTATTCGATCTTCGTTTTATCGTTATATATATATTTTGTCAATTAAGCTTAGTTTGTATCGATTTCTATGCTCGCATAATCCGCGCCGATTCACATATATATATATATATATATATATATATATATATATATATATATGTTTTAGTCGTATAGATATATAAGTAATTTATTTTCAATAAGTCAAGACAATAATCATGGACGTCAATGACATCAAAGCTCATTACAATAGGGAAGAGATCATATTACTATATATTTACGACAAAAATCATTAAATATATATTCATATATAACCTCAGTATCTCGTTATGATTGGAAGCACGAGACATTAAGATCAGAGCACTCACTTTTACAACAACCATTTGGACGAGCAATTAATTATAAGCTAGATTTTTTTTTCCTCTCTATATGCATATACAAAATCCCATAAATTGATTTTATATATCACGAAAAACTTTCATATTAAATTATGCATCTTTGAACTAAATAATAAAAAAATATTATTATTATATTATTATTTTTTTTCCTAAGATTAATTTTTCTTGATATGCTTCAAATAAGCAATTATCAATCCCGTTTGGTCCTTTTTGGTTTATTTGTTTGCATTGCATTTAAGAGAGAGATCAAAGGGTAGAAGAGAGAAAAATAGTAAGATAATGTTTGGAGAGTAAATAATGTTTCTTCAAATTTGAAGAAATATTGTTCATAACTATGCAAAATTTTGAAAATGCATAATCTAATGCAAACCAATTTGAGAATATATTATGCAAATATGAAGATGCACAAGCAGTGCTCTTATGACTGCATATTAAATATTAATGTTATGCCTAATTTTTATAGGCCGTACGTAACAGCACAGAAATTAGTATAGATAGCCATGAAAGTTCTGCATGTCTCTTCCCCATGATAATGGTCATTATATGTTAACCTTGTCAGTACTATTGTTTCCTAGCTAGACCGTTTACCCATTAATGTACAACCTGAGCTAAATTAGGTCCAAGTACTCATCGTAAACACGTTTCTAATTAATCAACCCTATGCCCATAAAAGTAGTATATATATAATATAATATAATATAATATATAATTATCCACCCCCACCAACTCTAAATATATATATATATATATATATATATATATATATATATTTACAATATGCATGTTAAAATGTATTTCAAAATGTGTACGTCAAAGAGTAATTATAAGGTATTTGTAAAATAGAACGCGTGATATTTTATCTAATTATAAGAGAATGTTATTTTAATAAAGTAAGTAATTAGTTAGTTACCAAATAATTTTAATGAAAAGAATTGATCTTGTGATAAATATATAATTATGTGATACATGAGTGAAAGTACCACCTCATTTATATTGACAGTACTGTTTAATATATAATTACTCGTTATTGATGATAGAATAGTACTGATCGAAGGAGCATAAAAGGTCCCCCCAGCTTGTATGAAACATGTTACTAACTATTTTTCATTACATGAGAACTTACTCATGAATATTTCCTGGCCGGTAACTTAATTGGAGGCTTTCACAGTACTTACAGTAACTTACATGCATGTATGAAAGGGGTACTACTAAGATATCTTAAGGTAATTTGGATAGTGAGTTGAGATGAGATAGATGAAAGTTGAATAGAATAATATTATTAGAATATAATTTTTTTAATATAATTTTTGTTTTAAGATTTAAAAAAAGTTGAATTGTTTATTATATTTTATTTGAAAGTTTAAAAAATTTGTAAAAATATTAGATGAGATGAGATGAGATGAAATGACTTGAGAGGATTTTTGAATCCAAATAAGTCAAATCTTATAGGAGAGAGAGAGATTTTATTATTTTTTTCTGTCTCAGATGTAGACCGCAAGAAATATGTGCGCACACATATTGGGAACAAAAGTTGAAAATATGGCGTGAGTACTGAAGTCATAAACTCAAGTTCCACAAATTGAAACATATACTTTCACATTCACGAGTTGAGAGCATATATGTCATGAGCATGCATCATGATATGATCATGTGTTAGGAACTAATTAAAAAACTTAACTGATTTGATCATATAAATATATATATATATCCAAAAATCATCTGATCTTGATATTACTTATAAACCCAAGTATATATGGAGATATTATTGACTTAAAGTCTTAAACCTTGAATTAATAGCATCGGGCGCCTGACTGATGATCTCTAATAATTCGGTCCAGAAAATACAAGGCATGCATGAGATCAGCCAACTAGATATCTATGTAAAAATCCAGGAGTACTACTTCATATTAATCATGTTGTGAACATAAACTCCACTAGTTTTAGAATTACAAGTTTCAATCGGTGGTTTTGTCGGGAACAAGGCCCCGACAAAACCGATATTGCTGTCAAAATCATCTCATTTGGATCAGTTTGGAATTTAATTAGGTGGAGTTTATATTAAATTAATACGATAGAATTCTTGCTGGCCTTCAATATTCTTTATAATTATTATTTGTGTACCTAATTTTGGTAACATGAAGACGACACGCCAGTCAATTAAAATTTCTCAACGGTACCTCCGATGGACTAGCTAGCTTGCTGATAATCTCACATGACACCCGTAATCAAACTTGGGGTTTTGCACATGAGTACGTATGTACTATTCTTAATTCTTTCACGTCACACGTGGCTGACCACTTGCCAGCCTTTGACAAATCCAGTCGTTACGTGGAAACCCATGACATGTATCCGACACCCAGAAAATTAAGCCGAGTATGAAGTACTGGATCGTGTACACCGGCGCCCCCCTGATATTACAGCTCCATTAATGACTAATTCAAACTACTTGCATGGTCAAAACGTTACCTCCTAAGAGCTCCTTAATTAAAAAAAGAAAGAAGAGTCCTACAAATTACTCTTCTACTTGTATATATATAATATATACCTTACACGTTCATATTTTCTTACACATGTACATGACAAAACAAGCAACGTCTTAGTTATTTTCAAATCACACAGAGCTTTTTTCCTCGAGGGAAAAGAAATATATAGTCCATACGTACTCAGATATATCAGCGACGTAGTACTTAATTCGCAGCATTTTCAAATTAAGATCATGAGTTTCCGGAAGAGTAACGGCACCAATTTGATGATCGTTATCATGATCTTGGTGGACATTTTGTGCCACACTAATGGCCGGGTTGAAGCAACCAGAGTACTCATGTCAAATGCGGATGATAATATTATTATTGCCGGTAGTCACTACAAGAAATTTGATTTTTACGGACAAAATTAGTTAGAGTTGAACTAAATTTCATCTCTAAAAATCATTTTTGGAGACGAATTTTTCATTTTTTATCTCCAAAACTGCCTGAGCTACAAAGTTTATTCGAACGGACAAATATCCATTCAAACAATATATTTTGTGATGAAAAAAATCATCTCAGAAAAGAAAAAACGTTTGAATGGAAAAAAATATATTCGAACAACCAATTAATGTTTGTTTGAACAGTATATTATCTGTTCAAGCAGTAATATTGATGGGAAATTAATTTCTTTTTCCTTGAGAAAGTTAATAACCGTACGAACTTAAATTTATTTGTTCGAACGGACCTTTTTTCCATTAATTTGTTTATCATCATTAATTTGTACATATATTTTTTCCATTCAAGTAATAAATATTTTTTCCATTAATTTGTTATCATTTTCAAAATACATATATGTGTATATATTATATATTATGATTTGTGGTGAGTTCAAATATTTATAAATTCACAAATTAATTTTATGTAATTAATTTCAAAACTTTATAGTGATTTCTTTTATGTTAAATTATATAAATATAACTTTAAAGATAATATCATTTTTTATATTATCATGAACGGCAAGTAAAATGAAAAAAATAAACAAAGTAGCAAACACGAAAAATAAAAATCATACATTAATTACATCTCAACTATATAATGTTCAATACAACATAAAAAAGTAAAATAATAACTAAAACGACTATTTGCTACAAAGTAGATCAACATCCTCTTGTAACATTTTAATGCGTCCATCCAGATCTCTAAGTTTCTCCATGAAGGGCTCAACGAATTCAACAAACAAAGCTTGTACCTGATTTAAAGTAGCCCAGGAGGCTGTCTCTCAACAACGGCAGTAGTAGTAGTAGTAGAAGCTGGATCGGTGAGCGGGGCACTAGGCTGTTCTGGTGCAGTCTTCTGCAAGTGCCCCTTACTCTTACTGAATGTGATCTTGTTAAGGAGCCCCATCTGTGGTGACCTCCGCTTAGTCACAGACACAGTAATCCCGGATCGGAGTAGGAGGTTAGATATCAGCAGTACAAATGGTAGACTACCTCCACTTACATAGCGTGACTCCGATCGAATGCGGTAAAAGAAATACAAGGCCAGATCAATGGGGTCCCCCCGCGCTATCCGCAACAAAAATGGGGCTCGATCCATCCCGAAATCAATCTTATGTTTTTTTGGGTCAATGTTATAGCCAACAATCAAGTTAAGCATTCTGAAAAATGCTATACAGTTAGCCTGTCGAATCACCTTGCTCCCATTATATGGAAGAGCCAAAGGGTCTCGCACCAAATGACGCACCTGATCATCTGTGATACCATCATCAGGTAGATCCTCATCCTCACTATCATCGTTACTATCATTCAGCTCTACATTCGGGGCTAGTGTGGAGGATGTTGCCGGTGTATCAGAATTAGATGGTGCAGCCGCTAGTCCCGATGTAGTCACTGTAGAATATGCGCCGACCTCGCCGGATGTTAAGGAACTCAGCAATAATATGGGGAGATAAATTAATACTTACTCTCCGGACCGATAAAGTGTAGAAAAGAGTATCAGTACTCCCCTCTCTCATGGCATGGTAAAATTCACTGACCATCTCTGAGTATGCAGTCCCATCTGCTGATAGATCGGTACCCATCCCTGCTTGGTGAAGTTGGACTGTATGCTTCGTCCCTCCCATGAAAGATCAGAGAAGTCAGACAAAATGATTTGACGCTCGACGAGTATAGGCCTCGACTCCTGAGCATGAGTTGGTCCATTACTTTCACTAACCTGATCTCTTGCACGTTTTCTTCCGCTAGATGCCATTGGTATACTGTTTAACCACAAGGAAATTAAGAATATAATTAACCATAATGTATTTAAATATTATTATTGTAGAATTATATTATATTGAACTGAATTAATATAACTAGTTCGAATGAAACATAGTCTGTTCGAACTAGTAAAATTAATCGAATGGAAGATTCTGTTGAATCGAACTGGCAATTACTACTCTTTCGAACTAAATTTTTTTGTTTGAACGGAAGTAAATCTGTTTGGCAACTACGCGCTCTAACTAAATTTTTTTGTTCGAACAGAAATAAATCTGTTTGGAAACTTCGCGTTCGAATGGATATAGTGCGTTCGAACGAGAACGAAGCCAAACAGCCATAGCTGAGTCGACTCAGCCATATACGAAATTCAACAAATATATAATAAACATTTGTTTTAATTGGTAGAAATGATTAAGGAGTGAATTCCAATCATTTCTACCGATTACATAACACGAATATTGATCAACTACACCAATATAAATATATAGAGTTTGCCCATACCTCTTAAAAGGTTCAAATGCGGGGTTGCTATGGTGGTTGATTGGCAGTTGTAGCGGCGGAGATGAGGGGCGACTCTGAGGCTCTCGGTGGTGAGGGTTCGAATGCAAGAAATGAGTTTGATGCGAATCGAACTGGGTATATATTGACCGTGATATCTCGTTTGAACGGGATAAAATCCCATTCAAAAGGGATAAAAACCTGTTCGAACTAGATAAAAACTCATTCGAACGGTTATTATATAACTATACTAATATATAATAATACAAATATTACGATACTAATATTACAAAGTACAAAAGTATAAAATTATAAAAATAATACTAATAATAGTATTACTATACTAATATATGCCCAATACTATACTAATATTACTATACAAATATTAGCATACAAATATTACTATACTAACATTACAAAGTACAAAAGTACAAAAGTAATACTAATAATAGTATTATAGTACTTTAATTTATCATATTTAGTATATTATTTGTAAATATACTTATTTATAAGTTAATATAATTAATATATATATTTATATAGTACTTATTAGTTATATAGCTAGTACTATAGTGTAAGTATTATATCATAGTTAGTATATAGTTATAGCTATTGAATGAGTTATGATAACTATATAAATTAATATAATTAATATATATATAGTACTTATTAGTTATATAGCTAGTACAATAAGTACTATATTATATCCTAGTTAGTATATAGTTATAGCTATTGAATGCATTATGATAACTATACAAGTTAATATAATTATTATATATATAGTATTTATTAGTTATATAGCTAGTACAATAAGTACTATATTATTCGTTATTACTATATAGTTATAACTATTGAATGAGTTATGACTACTATTAGTGGTATAACTACTATAATGTAAGTATCATATCATAGTTACTATATAGTTATAACTATTATAAGTTATGATAACTATAATAGCTGTATATACTTAATATATAGTACTTATTAGTTACATACTAATAATTATAGCTCTACCATAAGTTCTATTCTATAAGTACGCTATAGCTATACTATATAGCTATACTTATTAATGGAAGGCTATACTATAAGTACTATATTATTCGTTATTGCTATATAGTTATAGTTATTATAAGTTATGATAACTATAATAGCTATATATACTTAATATATATATATATATATATATATAGTACTTATTAGTTATATACTAATAAGTATAGCTATACTATATAAGTACCATAGTGTAGTATTGTATAAGTACTATATATTAATGTAAATTTGCTAGGGAGCCTGTTTTGGGCTCTCATTTTTTTTGCCCGATTGAGGTTTTTTTTTCCTTTTGTTTAAAATATTTAAAAGTGTTAAATATTTGATGTCAAAAAAAAAAAAATCCAAAAAGTTTTAAATTTTTTTTAAATATAAAATTTTAGCTATAGAATATAATATAATACTATATACTATATAAGATCATTTATAAGCATAAATTATTTATTATTAGTTCGAACCCAATAAAGTACTGTTCGAACGAATTTAGATCGTGAAATGTGTTAGGTAGAAAATTTCGTGCCAAATACTTTGAATGACAGTTTATTCGAACATGAAAATTACTCATTTGAACGAAAATACCCTTTCTTCTTCTTGGCATTTGAAGAATATGCCAAGGAATATTCTATTTTTTAGTTCGAACTAGTAATTTTTGTGTTCGAACTTGAATTAATTCGCGGCAAAATTGGGCGTTATTTGAAATTTTCGTGTTCGAATGAGTAAAATTACCGTTCGAACATGACTTCACATATTGAAATACCAGAACCTCTAGTTGATTTCCACTTCGTGCGAAATTTTGAGGGAGACAAAGACATTTGTGTTGAGTGAGAGAGAGTTGTGGAGAGGGTTATAAGCAAGAGAATGGATTCTTGAGAGAGAGAAGAGGTTTATAAGAGGTAAGTAATACTATATATTGATTTTTTTTTTTTTTATGTATTTTGAATTTCATAGCAAGTTAGTTTATTGGACATAATTTAGGGTTACGGCATAATATGTTTTATGCTTATGTAGGTATTGTATATTGCTAATTGGTTTGGATTGCTTAAATTTGAGGTAATATTTCTAATTTTACATATTTTGATAATTAATAGTTTTTAATAACATATGTTAAGCTATTTTAGTATATTTGTGTTTGTACAATCCCATTTAAAATGTATTATATTCCAATATGCATCTTATGAGATTATTCTAGTGAAAATTGTGTTTTGTGGACAAGTAATTTGGTTTTAGTTTCGTGTTTGGAATCTGGCTTGTACCGTTCGAACGCTATAATATTAGTTCGAACAAAATCATGTCCCATAGGCTCTTGTTCGAACGCTATAATATTAGTTTGAACGCTATATTATATTTTATAATATAATTATAAAATATTTTACACTTACATTAAAACGGAAACTTATAATATAATATAACATAGGAATTATTAACACTTAAGCCCATAAATAATACCACATAAAATATTTAATTAAAAAACTATATACATAATATAATTATAAAATATTTAATTAAAAACTTCTCCACTATGACCTATGTGGGCGAGAATTTGAAAGAACTCAATGGTATGTCTTGAATAACTGTGCAGAGAATGACCACAACTTGAGGTTAGTGATGATCCTTTAAATCAATATTATCTTTACGTCCATGTATAATAATATAGCATTTTTCATTGATACAAATTAACCATTCACACAAACTTGCGTAGTGAACATATATAATTACTTCACTGCAGATGTTCATGTGAATGGTTAATTTGTATCAAGTTATATTATATTATTATACAATGACTTAAAGATAATATTGATTTAGAGGATCATCACTAACCTCAAGTAGTGGTCAATTTCTGCATAATTATTCAAGACATACCATCGAACTCTTTCAAACTTTTGCCCACATAGGTCTTAGCCCGCTTGTGCATTTATGAGACGTACTGTTTGGGAAAATACGATAAATGTTGATGAGACTTCCATCTCTCGTCCACCTTCATAATTTCGGTTTGGTCTTATAAATCTAGTATCAACTCCACGAAAATATATTGAACTAAAGGTATGCCATTCATTATCAATATATGACTCATCAATCGAACCTTACGGATGAGTTTTATTCCCACAAATCGCTTAAATTTTCTCAAAAACCGTTCAATATGATACATCTATCTATACTGAGCTGGGCCAGCAACTAAAACCTCACGAGGTAAGTGCACAGCAAAATGAACTATTAGATCAAAGAATGGAGGTGGGTACAAACTCTCCAATTTGTATAATATTACTGCAATGTCAGCTTCCATTTCAATGTTCTACTACAAATGTATCTGAAAAATCCCCCTAATTTTGTGAGAGCTGTACAAATATCTCAAGTAAGTTTTCCATGCACACCAACCGGCAACAGACGCTGTAGAAATACATGACAGTTATGACTTTTAAGATCAGTTATCTTCCAATCATGTGTTCGAACACATCTTGACATGTTTGAAGCATAGCTATCTTGAATTTTAAGACCAATTATTTTTCACTGCTTGTCGTTTTCTCTTTCTAATTCTTGTATCTTTCCCAAATCTGTTTTCTGAAACAACTTTGGAGGCGGTGACCTACGCTCAACCCTTCCATCAAACACAGCTCTATTTGAACGTCAAATATGATCATGTGGTAAATAACGACGATGTCCCATAAAACATAATTTCCTACCATGATTCAACTATTGAGATTGTGTATCTTTATTGCAAACAGGACAAGCCATTTTTCTTTTTGTGCTCCACCCAGACAAATTTTCATATGCTGGAAAATCATTTATTTTTCACATCACTATAGCAAGCATCTTGAACTCTTGCAATGAGGCCGCATCATATGTACTGACACCCTGATCCCACAACTCTTTCAACTCTACAATCAGTGGTTGCATATATACATTTAATTCGTTCCCTGGTGACCTTGACCTTGGTATCAGTATAGTTCTTAAAAAAATACAGACCCTTCATACACTTCTAATGTGGCAAGTTATAGGACATTAATATGATAGACCAAATACAATTAGAAGTGCTCATATTGTCGAATGGATTAAAACCATCCATTGCTAAACTAAGACGTACATTGCGAGGTTTTTCAGTAAACCATGGATACTCGACATTAAATTTCTTCCATTGTAAGGAATTTGTAGGACGAGAGAGAATGTTTTCATTTTAGACTTTTTTTGTGTGATGCCAAAACCTATCTTTCGCAGTTAACCCTGACATAAACAGTCTTTGAAGTCGAGGAATCAACAAAAAATGTCGTAAAATTTTGTAGAATACATTACGTTTATTGGATGTTCATCTTGACTCGTGACACACTGGGCATGAGTCAAATTCTGCATATTACTGCCAATAGAGGATACAATCATTTTTACAAGCGTGGATGATGTTATAATCAAATCCTAGCCCTCACTTCAATTGCTTCACTTCATAAAAATTATGAGGTACTACATTATTCTGAAGAAGAGCCTCTTTAAATAATTCAAGCAACATGTCAATGGTTTTGACAGAAATACGACAAATAGACTTAATATGGAGCAACCTCACCGTGAAAGACAACTTGCTATGACAGTACACCCCTCGTACAACTCTCTTTCTACATCCTCCCACAGTCTTCCAAAGTTTCCATTTCTCTCAAATGATTGTGCAGATGTTCATTCTCCATCTCTCATCCCAAATATTCTTCCACTCAGATCACTTAACATCTTAGTCATATCCTCTCCATTATCATTCTGTCATTAGGATTATCCACAATAATGTCCTCTATGTCGGGGTCGTTACCCTCATCTATTTGATTGGTCTGACTGCTAAATCTAACTCTTTTGAGAAATGGTTCGTCATGTAAGACCCAAAATGAGTATTTATGATCGATTTTATTTACAAATAAATGATCATCCACTACCACCAAATTATAAGAATTAAGATTTTTGCACGGACATCTTATATATCCTCGACTGTCAACACTCATGCAAGCAAATTTTAGAAAAAATTTCACCCTTTGTGCATACTTCTTATAGTCTCACCCAAGTCTATCTCCCAACAACATCCAACTTTTATCCATTGCTAAGATCCATTATTTGTAGGATGTCTATAAAAAAAAAATTCAATTCATGGAATAAACACTATCAAGAGTATATTCATACTTGTTTACCATTTCTTTTATAAGGTAGTTAATCCTATCCCATTTGAGAGACTATCATCTATATCGCATATATATTCAATCCAAAACTCTAATTCTAGTAAAAATTTCGGCAACATTTTCCTACAATTCTCCAAGTATGTTAGTCACGATAAGTTGTCAACCCTATTCATAGGCCGAAAAACTTACAATCCACATACCCGAAGAATGTAAGGAAACACTAAACCAACATTTTAATTGACGAACACAAGAGTTTAAACTGAATATATTTGCCATATAGATGATAGAATCTCAAATTGTCCACTTTGAACAATTCAAGAGTTGTATCCAAATATTCTTTAAGAGAATATTTGGCCACAACTCTTGAACGGGTCTTACATATAAAAATAACCCTAAAATCTAAAACTGTCCACCTCCTACAATTATACTATAAATTTAAAAGCAAATCACATTCCAAATCACAAATATATTGCAAAATTACATTACAAATCACCAATATTATAAATATTTTATAACTATTATTTATTAATTTAAGTGTTAATTATTCCTATGTTATATTATATTATAAGTCTCCATTTTAATTTAAGTGTAAAATATTTTATAATTATATTATGTATATAGTTTTTTAATTACAAAAAAAAGGGGAGCCCGTTTTCATTTTTCAATTATAATATAGTACTTATAATATATAGTACTTATACAATTCTTAGTGTTATATCTTAATTTTAAGTATAATATAATATATTAATTATATTAACTTGTATAATTATCATAACTTATAATAGCTATAATTATATAGTAACTAGGATATAATACTTACACTATAATAGCTATATAACTAATAAGTACTATATATATATATATTAATTATATTAACTTGTAAATAAGTATATTTACAAATAATATACTAAATATGTTAAATAAAAGTATTATAATACTATTATTAGTATTATTTTTATACTTTTATACTTTGTAATATTAGTATTATTATATATTACTATTAGTAATATAATTAGAAATATATTAGTATGACATCTCGTTCGAACGTATATTTATCCCGTTCGAACGAGATGCCACGATCATTATATACTCAGTTCGATTACAATCAAACCAATTTCTTGCATTCGAATCCTCAGCTGCCGAGAGCCTCCGAGTCACCCCTTATCTTTGCCGCAAAAACCGCCACTCAATTGCCGTATTAACCCCACATTTAAACTTCTAAAAGGTATGGGTCAACTCTCCACCTCTATTGTTTATATCCGAAATCCGTCCATTTTGGTGTATTTTGATCACTATACACGTTTTTAATCGATAGAAATGATTGGGTTTCACTTCTTAATCATTTCTACCATTAAAACAAAGCTTTTGGTCTAGACTAACTCTATTTCGTTAGGGGCTGAGTCGACTCAGCCATGGTTGTTTGCCTAGTTCTCGTTCGAACTAACTCTATTCCGTTCGAACGCTAAGTTGCCAAACAAATTTATTTCTGTTTGAACTAAATAATTTGGTTCGAATGAACAAAATCTTCATTCAAATAGATTTTACTAGTTCGAACAGAATATGTTTCGTTCAAACTAGTTATTTCAATTCAGTTCAATATAGTATAATTCTTCAATAATATAATTTAAATATTATAGTTAATTATATTCTTAATTTTCTTGTGATTAAACAGTATACTTATGATATCTAGCGGAAGAAAACGTGCAAGAGATCAGGCCAGCCAAAGTAGTAGAGCAGCTTATGCTTAGGAGATGAGGCCTATACTCATCGAGCATGAAATCATTTTGTTTGACTTCTTCGATCTTTCATGGGAGGGATGGAGCATACAGTTCATTTTCACCAAACAAGGATGGGCATCGATTTGTCAGTAGTGGGGGACTGCATATCCAGAGATGGCCGGTGAATTTTACCTTGCCACAGTAGAGGAGAGTGCTGATGTTCTTTTTTACACCTTATCAGTCCTGTGAGTGAGTATTAATTTCTCTTCCCGTATTATTGCTGAGTTCCTTGACATCCAGTGTGAAGCTGACACATATCCTGTAGTGGGTACACCGGGACCAACGACTGCACCATCTGATTCCGACACACTGGCTGCATCCTTCACGCTAGCCCCGAATGTAGAGCCGATTGCTAGTTTAGACGGTAGTGAGGATGATGATCTACCTGATGATGGTCTCACAGACGATTAGGTGCTTCATCTAGTGCGAGACCCTTAGCCTTCTCCATATGATGGGAGCAAAGTGATCCGATAGGCCGACTGTATAGCACTTTTCAGAATGCTTAATTTGATTGTTGGTTATAACATCGATCCGAAATAACACAAGACTGATTTCAGAATCATTCAAGCCAGAATTTTGTTGCGGATAGAGCGGGGGGACCCCATTGATCTCGCCTTGTATTTCTTCTACCGCATTCGATTGGAGTCAAGCTATTCCAGTGGAGGTAGTCTACCATTTGCACTACTGATATCTAACCTCCTACTCCCATCGGGAGTTACAGTGTCTGCGACTGAGCGGAGGTAGCCACAGATGGAGCACTTTAACAAGATCACATTCAGCAAGATCAAGGGCACTTGTGAAAGACTGCACCAGAACAGCCTAATGCCCCGCCTACCTATCCAGCTTCTACTACTATTGCCGCTGTTGAGAGACAGTCTCCTGGGGCTACTTTGGATAAGGTATGAGCTTTGTTTATTGAGCTCATCATGGAGAAACTTAGGGTTTTGGATGGATGCATTAAAATGTTACAAGAAGATGTTGATCTACTTAGCAAATAGTCGTTTTAGTTATTATTTTACTTTTTTCTATTGTATTGAACATTATATAGTTGAGATGTAATTAATGTATGGTTTTTATTTTTCATGTTTGCTACATTGTTTTTTTTTTTTTTTCATTTTACTTGCCGTTCATGATAATATAAAAAATGATACTATCTTTAAAGTTATATTTATATAAATTTAACATAAAAGAAATTATTATAAAGTTTTGAAATTAATTACATAAAATTAATTTATGAATTTATAAATATTTTAACTCAGCGCAAATCATAATATATAATATATACACATTTTTATATTTTGAAAATGATAACAAATTAATGATGATAAACAAATTAATGGAAAAGAAGTCTGTTCGAACAAATAAATTTAAGTTTGAACGGTTATTAACTTTTTTCGGAAAAAATAAATTAATCTCCTACCAATATTATTAGTTGAACAGATAATATACTGTTCGAACAGACATTAATTGATTGTTCGAATATATTTTGTTCTGTTCGAACAGTTTTTTTTTTAGACAATTTTGTTCGTTATAAAATATTTTGTTTGAATGGATATTTATTCATTTTAACGAATTTTGTAGCTTAGACATTTTTAGAGAGTAAATTTGGTCTCCAAAAATGACTTCTAGGGATAAAATTTAATTCGTCTCTAAATGTCAAATTTCTTGTAGTGTTAATAACAAACGTTGTAGACTCATGATCAACAAACCAAAACGTTCAAAAATCCGAAAGCCAAAGCGCATGCAATAAGATCATTATAGGGAAACGAAGGGACGTCGGTCATATTTGGTGGTTTTTCAAAACACATGCAATATTATTATCTACGTACGTACTATTTTTCTGGCGGACTTCATTCAAAAACAAGAACAAGACCGATCGAAACATTGGACTGAATTAATTACGATGTCAACCAAAATTAATCAAATTTCAGTTTAAGAAATTCGTTTTTCATCTTAGCCTATGTCATCTCTAGTTCATGTACTTGCTCATGTTCATGTAATACATTTTAAGAGGCTGTCGATTTAAATGGTAAAAAATGATAAAACTTAAGAACAATAATTAATATTATTGATTACCCTGATAGGTAAAAGATAAATGATTTGTACAAGATCCAAATAGACAAATTCCGCACTAAGTGATCTTTGTAAAAAATAGATCTCACCTTAAAAAAGTGTAAAAAAAATTCTTTTTTTTAATGAGATTCATTTTTTTTTTTTATAAAGAAATATCTATGCAGACATTTATCTATTTGAGATTTCCATCCGGTATTACTCTATCATGTAAGTAAAAACCACCAATAGTGCCTTTTACGTATGTGACATAATCGAGTCAAGAACAAGGCCGAGCGCGCGAGTACGTTTTTTGACTCCTTCCTGCTTGGAGGCTTGGAGCCCACGTAACCCCTTTACCCAGCAAAACTCAGGGTCCAAGCCCCTCCAATATTTTACACCTCGATCGCATGTGCACGACTCTTTCCACCCAAACTCCTTAGTCAACACGTAAACCCTAAAAGCCCACCAAATTAAACTCCCATTTCAGAACGACATACAAATCTCCAGACCTATAAATACCGATAGTACCCACTCATACTTTGTCATACACATCCACAAGTAGCAGCAAAAGCTTTATTTTGAGCTGATCAAAGCTAGCGCTGTTCATATATTCCAGCAAATTAAAAACCTTTTCATTTTAGCAGAAACTTGATACATTGCAGTAATTTATAACTTGGGCGCTCTGAAAATGAGTTTCAGAAGAACAAGCACCCTCTTGATCGTCATCTTTGTCATCACTGTGGCCATCATGAGCCATAATGCAAGCGTTGAAGCAACCAGAGTGTTATCCGAGGACTTTGCCAGTGTTAATCACCTCGAGACACAATTCTATGAGAAGGCAAAGAACACTATGGCGTCTTGGCTTGAACGGTTGCCCTCCGGACCCAGCGATAGAGGCGCTGGTCACTAGCAGCTAGTTCGTTGCAGGAATCGTACGTGAAAGTTTTTATACAAATACAGTACTGTTACGCAAAAGAAAATAAACATATATAGATTTGTCTTTTTTTCTGCGTACGTACGTAGGTTTTTCTATATCTAAGTAGTACTATACCAAACAAAAGGAAATGAAAAATAAAATTCATTTATTTGATTAAGTTGAAAGGCGTTCATGTTACTATTACAGCTTATTCATTAATTCTATCTTTTTTAATTTATTATATATCCTTTGTTTTGTATGCATGCATGCATGGACGTGCAAGATAATTTCAAATCCACAATTTTCGTGATATATATAGATTATTGAACAATTAATCCCGCATTGATCGAGTTCTAAATTAAGAAACATGACAGATCATATATAAGAGATCGAAAACATGAACTGATCATATATATATATATATATATGCAGGTTCATGATCATTAATATATACTAGCTCGAAATTAAAAAAAAAGAAAAACAAATTTAATCTATTATTTAGCTAATTGATCTCTCTTTAATTTTGTTTTAAACAGCGCATGATCCATCCTACTATACCTGTTCATATTCGCATATTATAAGTTCAATAATATTCCAGTACGTACGGTTTCCACCGCGCGCGTATAGGCCAGATCTAGTAAACCAGAATATGATTAATTATAGAGGGAAAAGATTGAAGTGTGTACACAATAACATTACTATTGATTTCACATGATGATCATATCACGTTTGGCACTCTTTTCTCGAATTTTTGGTTATATAAGAGACCTACCTCCCAAGACTTTAACCTTTGTGAACTAGATCAGTTAAAAGGCCTCATCAAAACCCATGATGATCTGGCCGGTGATCACCAGTACCCATGCACCGACGCAATATAATTTACTACCCAAGCCTATTAATTTCTCTCTTGGTGCAAGTCTATGTGTCTGACATGCAGTACTACTGCCTGTCTATGTGTCTGTTTTCATATTGTTAATATATATGTATAATGAAGTACTCATATATATAAATATAAATATATATATATATATATATTAAGAAGAAATTCTTTTTATCAATTCCTATTTAATTCTTATATGCATAACCTTGATTTAATGGTAACTTTTCTGATTATGGATTTTTCAAAGGCACATATATATACCATTAATTGAAAATTCAAATATTTAACCGAATCAATAAAAAATATTTATTTTATTAGATTTTCCAATTTTCATAAAAAAAAAAGGTTAGTTAGATAAGTATTTTTTAGTTAAGAAAATACAGAAATTGAAAATAAAAAATAAAAAATGAAAAATAATTTTTATTCATAATTATTAATAATTTTCAATTAAATAGTATATATGCTAACGGACGGCCGGCTAACATGTCTCATCATACGAATAGAATGATCGGCCATGCATATATGTACGCAGTTCGGTCTCATGCGGATCCGCGAAGCCGCATGCAAAATGATCATCAGGAACCAATTAACCGCGCGACTCCTTTGGTTTGGGAAGCTGGCCGGTTTGGTCGACAGATCATCATGAATCATAATTGGAACCAAACGATTTAGGATGATATAAGATATAAGAGAAATGTTACATATAATTATTTTTATGTGTTTTTTATGTACTCTACTGCTATGGCAGAATTCAACATTTATTTTAAATTAAAACAAGTGACGCAATCAATTACATCAACAAAATATATAAAAAATACATAAAAATAACTGCATATATTATTTTTATATCTTTTTTTATTTTTCACGAGTCATCTTGAAGAGGCTTCACATGCACTTCAAACTCCTTGGTCAACACGTAAGTTCTCCTCCTAAAAGTAAAAGCTAGCCCACCAATACCCCCTCACCCACCAAAAAGTCCAAAAAGACGGGTTCAAAACTCTAATAGCTCTGTATATAAATACCAGCACTCCCAAACGTAGTTCTTCACATCCACAGCCACAAGCACGCACACAAAAAAGCTCTCTTCTATAGGGTATATATCACAACACCTCTCGTCTCTTTCAAGCCAAAACTTCATAAATCCGGCCAGAACCTTAGGTCGATTCTGAAGATCATGAATTCCAGAAGCATTAGTACTACTCATGTTCTGATCATTTTTGTCATCTTTGTGGCCGTGATCTTGAGCCATGGCTCCGCCAGGGTAGAAGCAACCAGAGTCTTACCGGAGGATTTCGCCAGTGCTAATCACCTCGACATTACCTATTCGACTATCTACCAGAAGGCGAAGCACAGCATGGCGTACTGGCTCGAACGGCTGCCGTCCGGACCTAGCCCAAGTGGTCCTGGTCATTAGTCAAAGATTCCAATTAATTCGTGAAAAAGGTCTTAATTTGTATCTACTTACACTTGATATATTTATACACGCGGGTCATCAGACAGTACCCCATGCAATTAGTAGAAAACAAGCTAGCTAGCTAGCAAAAACGTCGTTCTTTTTATTTATTAAATCTTTTTTTGTTTGTTATCCTCGATGATTAAGGATCGATGGACTGTACCTTTTACCACATAATTTTACGAAATAAATTACTAGGAAAATGAAAGCTGCTAAATGTTATTGATCTATGTGGTCCAGTGAATGCTATTTCTAATCCATAATTTCCCATTCTTTGTTCTGTATGCATGCATGGACGTTTTCAATTTGCATTATTATAAAGATATAGATTAATCAGTATCATATTTTACGTGGCGCTCATGATCATGATCATCATCAATCTTGAACATCGAACTTGACGATCAAAAGCTGAGATCGAACACTATAAATGCGTACAATTCGTCCAAGTAATTAAAATGAAAAACAACTCACAGATCAATATAGTTGATCTTTAATACTAATCGATCCTTCTTTTATCGTTATATATATATATTGTCAATTAAGCTTAGTTTGTATCGATTTCTATGCTCGCATAATCCGCGCCGATTCACACACACACATACATATATATATATATATACACACGTTTTAGTCGTATAGATATATATGTAATTTATTTTCAATAAGTCAAGACAATAATCATGGACGTCAATGACATCAAAGCTCATTACAATAGGGAAGAGATCATATTACTATATATTTACGACAAAAACCATTAAATATATATTCATATATAACCTCAGTATCTCGTTATGATTGTAAGCACGAGACATTAAGATCAGAGCACTCACTTTTACAACAACCCTTTGGGCGAGCAATTAATTATAAACTTAGATTTTTTTTTCCTCTCTATATGCATATACAAAATCCCATAAATTGATTTTATATATAACGAAAATTTTTTATATTAGATTATGCATCTTTGAACTAAATAATAATAAAATAATATTTTTATTTTTTTATTTTTTTTCCTAAGATTAATTTTTCTTGATATGTTTTAAATAAGCAATTATCAATTCCGTTCGGTCCTCTTTGATTTATTTGTTTGCATTGCATTTAAGAGAGAGATCAAAGGGTAGAAGAGAGAAAAATAGTAAAATAATATTTGGAGAGTAAATAATGTTTCTTCAAATTTAAAGAAATACTGTTTATAGCTATGTAAAATTTTAAAAATGCATAATCTAATGCAAACTAATTTGAGAATATATTATGCAAATATGAAGATACATAAGCAGTGCTCTTATGACTGCATATTAAATATTAATGTTATGCCTAATTTTTATAGGCCGTACGTAACAGCACAGAAATTAGTATAGATAGCCATGAAAGTTCTGCATGTCTCTTCCCCATGATAATGGTCATTATATGTTAACCTTGTCAGTACTATTGTTTCCTAGCTAGACCGTTTACCCATTAATGTACAACCTGAGCTAAATTAGGTCCAAGTACTCATCGTGATCACGTTTCTAACTAATCAACCCTATGCCCATAATATTATATTATATTATAATATAATATAATATATAATTATGCACCCCCACCAACTCTAAATATATATATAAATATATTTACAATATGCATGTTAAAATGTATTTCAAAATGTGTACGTCAAAGAGTACACGTGATATTTTATCTAATTATAAGAGAATGTTATTTTAATAAAGTAATTAAGTAGTTAGTTACCAAATAATTTTAATGAAAATAATTGATCTTGTGATAAATATATAATTATGTGATACATGAGTACGTACTCATTTAAAGTACTTTAAATGAGGTCAGCCAACTAGATATATATGTAAAAATCCGGGAGTACTACTTCATATTAATCATGTTGTGAACATAAACTCCACTAGTTTTAGAATTACAAGTTTCAATCGGTGGTTTTGTCGGGAACAAGGCCCCGACAAAACCGATATTGCTGTCAAAGTCGTCTCATTTGGATCAGTTTGGAATTTAATTAGGTGGAGTTTATATTAAGTTAATACGATAGAATTCTTGCTGGCCTTCAATATTCTTTATAATTATTATTTGTGTACCTAATTTTGGTAACATGAAGACGACACGCCAGTCAATTAAAATTTCTCAACGGTACCTCCGATGGACTAGCTAGCTTGCTGATAATCTCAGATGACACCCGTAATCAAACTTGGGGTTTTGCACATGAGTACGTATGTACTATTCTTAATTCTTTCACGTCACACGTGGCTGACCACTTGCCAGCCTTTGACAAATCCAGTCGTTACGTGGAAACCCATGACATGTATCCGACACCCAGAAAATTAAGCCGAGTATGAAGTACTCGATCGTGTACACCGGCGCCCCCCTGATATTACAGCTCCATTAATGACTAATTCAAACTACTTGGTCAAAACGTTACCTCCTAAGAGCTCCTTAATTAAAAAAAGAAAGAAGAGTCCTACAAATTACTCTTCTACTTGTATATATATAATATATACCTTACACGTTCATATTTTCTTACACATGTACATGACAAAACAAGCAACGTCTTAGTTATTTTCAAATCACACAAAGCTTTTTTCCTCGAGGGAAAAGAAATATATAGTCCATACGTACTCAGATATATCAGCGACGTAGTACTTAATTCGCAGCATTTTCAAATTAAGATCATGAGTTTCCGGAAGAGTAACGGCACCAATTTGATGATCGTTATCATGATCTTGGTGGCCATTTTGTGCCACACTAATGGCCGGGTTGAAGCAACCAGAGTACTCATGTCAAATGCGGATGATAATATTATTATTGCCGGTAGTCACTACAAGAAATTTGATTGTTAGAGACAAAATTAGTTAGAAATTAACTAAATTTTGTCTCTAAAAATCATTTTTGGAGTCGAATTTTTCATTTTTTGTCTCAAAAACTGCCTGAGCTACAAAGTTCGTTCGAACGGACAAGTATCCATTCAAACAACATATTTTGTAACGAAAAAAATCATCTCAAAAAAGAAAAAACGTTCAAATGGAAAAAAATATATTTGAACAACCAATTAATGTTTGTTCGAACAGTATATTATCTGTTCAAGCAGTAATATTGATGGGAAATTAATTTCTTTTTCTTGGAGAAAGTTAATAACCGTACGAACTTAAATTTATTTGTTCGAACGGACCTTTTTTCCATTAATTTGTTTATCATCATTAATTTGTACATATATTTTTTCCATTCAAGTAATAAATATTTTTTCCATTAATTTGTTATCATTTTCAAAATACATATATGTGTATATATTATATATTATGATTTGTGGTGAGTTCAAATATTTATAAATTCACAAATTAATTTTATGTAATTAATTTCAAAACTTTATAGTGATTTCTTTTATGTTAAATTATATAAATATAACTTTAAAGATAATATCATTTTTTATATTATCATGAATGGCAAGTAAAATGAAAAAAATAAACAAAGTAGCAAACACGAAAAATAAAAATCATACATTAATTACATCTCAACTATATAATGTTCAATACAACATAAAAAAGTAAAATAATAACTAAAACGACTATTTGCTACAAAGTAGATCAACATCCTCTTGTAACATTTTAATGCGTCCATCCAGATCTCTAAGTTTCTCCATGAAGGGCTCAACGAATTCAACAAACAAAGCTTGTACCTGATTTAAAGTAGCCCAGGAGGCTGTCTCTCAACAACGGCAGTAGTAGTAGTAGTAGAAGCTGGATCGGTGAGCGGGGCACTAGGCTGTTCTGGTGCAGTCTTCTGCAAGTGCCCCTTACTCTTACTGAATGTGATCTTGTTAAGGAGCCTCATCTGTGGTGACCTCCGCTTAGTCACAGACACAGTAATCCCGGATCGGAGTAGGAGGTTAGATATCAGCAGTACAAATGGTAGACTACCTCCACTTACATAGCGTGACTCCGATCGAATGCGGTAAAAGAAATACAAGGCCAGATCAATGAGGTCCCTCCGCGCTATCCGCAACAAAAATCGGGCTCGATCCATCCCGAAATCAATCTTATGTTTTTTTGGGTCAATGTTATAGCCAACAATCAAGTTAAGCATTCTGAAAAATGCTATACAGTTGGCCTGTCGAATCACCTTGCTCCCATTATATGGAAGAGCCAAAGGGTCTCGCACCAAATGACGCACCTGATCATCTGTGATACCATCATCAGGTAGATCCTCATCCTCACTATCATCTTTACTATCATTCAGCTCTACATTCGGGGCTAGTGTGGAGGATGTTGCCGGTGTATCAGAATTAGATGGTGCAGCCGCTGGTCCCGATGTAGTCACTGTAGAATATGCGCCGACCTCGCCGGATGTTAAGGAACTCAACAATAATATGGGGAGATAAATTAATACTCACTCTCCGGACCGATAAAGTGTAGAAAAGAGTATCAGTACTCCCCTCTCTCATGGCATGGTAAAATTCACTGACCATCTCTGAGTATGCAGTCCCATCTGCTGATAGATCGGTACCCATCCCCGCTTGGTGAAGTTGGACTGTATGCTTCGTCCCTCCCATGAAAGATCGGAGAAGTCAGACAAAATGATTTGACGCTCGACGAGTATAGGCCTCGACTCCTGAGCATGAGCTGGTCCATTACTTTCACTAACCTGATCTCTTGCACGTTTTCTTCCGCTAGATGCCATTGGTATACTATTTAACCACAAGGAAATTAAGAATATAATTAACCATAATGTATTTAAATATTATTATTGTAGAATTATATTATATTGAACTGAATTAATATAACTAGTTCAAATGAAACATATTCTGTTCGAACTAGTAAAATTAATCAAATGGAAGATTCTGTTGAATCGAACTGGCAATTACTACTCTTTCGAACTAAATTTTTTTGTTTGAACGGAAGTAAATCTGTTTGGCAACTACGCGCTCTAACTAAATTTTTTTGTTCGAACAGAAATAAATCTGTTTGGAAACTTCGCGTTCGAATGGATATAGTGCGTTCGAACGAGAACGAAGCCAAACAGCCATAGCTGAGTCGACTCAGCCATATACGAAATTCAACAAATATATAATAAACATTTGTTTTAATTGGTAGAAATGATTAAGGAGTGAATTCCAATCATTTCTACCGATTACATAACACGAATATTGATCAACTACACCAATATAAATATATAGAGTTTGCCCATACCTCTTAAAAGGTTCAAATGCGGGGTTGCTATGGTGGTTGATTGGCAGTTGTAGCGGCGGAGATGAGGGGCAACTCTGAGGCTCTCGGTGGTGAGGGTTCGAATGCAAGAAATGAGTTTGATGCGAATCGAACTGGGTATATATTGACCGTGATGTCTCGTTTGAACGGGATAAAAACCCATTCGAAAGGGATAAAAACCTGTTCGAACTAGATAAAAACTCATTCGAACGGTTATTATATAACTATACTAATATATAATAATACAAATATTACGATACTAATATTACAAAGTACAAAAGTATAAAATTATAAAAATAATACTAATAATAGTATTACTATACTAATATATGCCCAATACTATACTAATATTACTATACAAATATTAGCATACAAATATTACTATACTAACATTACAAAGTACAAAAGTACAAAAGTAATACTAATAATAGTATTATAGTACTTTAATTTATCATATTTAGTATATTATTTGTAAATATACTTATTTATAAGTTAATATAATTAATATATATATTTATATAGTACTTATTAGTTATATAGCTAGTACTATAGTGTAAGTATTATATCATAGTTAGTATATAGTTATAGCTATTGAATGAGTTATGATAACTATATAAATTAATATAATTAATATATATATATATATATAGTACTTATTAGTTATATAGCTAGTACAATAAGTACTATATTATATCCTAGTTAGTATATAGTTATAGCTATTGAATGCATTATGATAACTATACAAGTTAATATAATTATTATATATATAGTATTTATTAGTTATATAGCTAGTACAATAAGTACTATATTATTCGTTATTACTATATAGTTATAACTATTTAATGAGTTATGACTACTATTAGTGGTATAACTACTATAATGTAAGTATCATATCATAGTTACTATATAGTTATAACTATTATAAGTTATGATAACTATAATAGCTGTATATACTTAATATATATAGTACTTATTAGTTACATACTAATAATTATAGCTCTACCATAAGTTCTATTCTATAAGTACGCTATAGCTATACTATATAGCTATACTTATTAATGGAAGGCTATACTATAAGTACTATATTATTCGTTATTGCTATATAGTTATAGTTATTATAAGTTATGATAACTATAATAGCTATATATACTTAATATATATATATATAGTACTTATTAGTTATATACTAATAAGTATAGCTATACTATAAGTACTATACTATAAGTACGCTATACTTATAGTATAGCTATACTATATAAGTACTTTACTATATAAGTACTATAGTGTAGTATTGTATAAGTACTATACATTAATAAGTACTATATATTAATGTAAATTTGCTAGGGAGCCTATTTTGGGCTCTCATTTTTTTTGCCCGATTGAGGTTTTTTTTTTTGAATAGTTTTTTTTCCTTTTGTTTAAAATATTTAAAAGCGTTAAATATTTGATGTCAAAAAAAAAAAAATCCAAAAAGTTTAAAATATTTTTTAAATATAAAATTTTAGCTATAGATTATAATAAAATACTATATACTATATAAGATCATTTATAAGCATAAATTATTTATTATTAGTTCGAACCCAATAAAGTACCATTCGAACGAATTTAGATCGTGAAATTTGTTAGGTGGAAAATTTTGTGCCAAATACTTTGAATGACAGTTTATTCGAACATGAAAATTACTCATTTGAACGAAAATACCCTTTCATCTTCTTGGCATTTGAAGAATATGCCAAGGAATATTCTATTTTTTTGTTCAAACTAGTAATTTTTGTGTTCGAACTTGAATTAATTCGCGGCAAAATTGGGCGTTATTTGAAATTTTCGTATTCGAATGAGTAAAATTACCGTTCAAACGTGACTTCACATATTGAAATACCAGAATCTCTAGTTCATTTTCACTTCGTGCGAAATTTTGAGGGAGACAGAGACATTTGTGTTGAGTGAGAGAGAGTTGTGGAGAGGGTTATAAGCAAGAGAATGGATTCTTAAGAGAGATGAGAGGTTTATAAGAGGTAAGTAATACTATATATTGAATTTTTTTTTTATGTATTTCGAATTTCATAGCAAGTTAGTTTATTGGACATAATTTAGGGTTATGGCATAATGTGTTTTATGCTTATGTAGGTATTGTATATTGCTAATTAGTTTGGATTGCTGAAATTTGAGGTAATATTTCTAATTTTACATATTTTGATAATTAATAGTTTTTAATTACATATGTTAAGCTATTTTAGTATATTTGTGTTTGTACAATCCCATTTAAAATGTATTCTATTCCAATATGCATCTTATGAGATTATTGTAGTGAAAATTGTGTTTTGTGGACAAGTAATTTGGTTTCAGTTTCGTGTTTGGAATCTGGCTTGTACCGTTCGAACGCTATAATATTAGTTCGAACAGAATCATGTCCCATAGGCTCTTGTTCGAACGCTATAATATTAGTTTGAACGCTATATTATATTTTATAATATAATTATAAAATATTTTACACTTACATTAAAACGGAAATTTATAATATAATATGACATAGGAATTATTAATACTTAAGCCCATAAATAATAGCACATAAAATATTTAATTAAAAAACTATATACATAATATAATTATAAAATATTTAATTAAAAAACTTCTCCACTATGACTTATGTGGGCAAGAATTTGAAAGAACTCAATGGTACGTTTTGAATAACTGTGTAGAGAATGACCACTACTTGAGGTTAGTGATGATCCTTTAAATTAATATTATCTTTACGTCCATGTATAATAATATAGCATTTTCCGTTGATACAAATTAACCATTCACACGAACTTGCGTAGTGAATATATACAACTACTTCACTGCAGATGTTCATGTGAATGGTTAATTTGTATCAAGTTATATTATATTATTATACAAGGATTTAAAGATAATATTGATTTAGAGGATCATCACTAACCTCAAGTAGTGGTCAATTTCTGCATAATTATTCAAGACATACCATCGAACTCTTTCAAACTCTTGCTCACATAGGTCTTAGCCCGCTTGTGCGCTTATGAGACGTACTGTTTGGGAAAATACGATAAATGTCAATGAGACTTCCATCTCTTGTCCACCTTCATAATTTCGGTTTGGTCTTGTAAATCTAGTATCAACCCCACGAAAATATATTGAACCAAAGGTATGCCACTCATTATCAATATATGACTCATCAATCGAACCTTCCGGACGAGTTTTATTCCCCACAAATCGCTTAAATTTTCTTAAAAATCGTTCAATATGATACATCTATCTATACTAAGCTGGGCGAGCAACTAAAGCCTCACGAGGTAGGTGCACAACAAAATGAACTATTATATCAAAGAATTGAGGTGGGTACAAACTCTCCAATTTGCACAATATTACTGTAATGTCAGCTTCCATTTCAATGTTCTACTACAAATGTCTCTGAAAAATCTCCCTAATTTTGTGAGAGCTGTACAAATATCTCAAGTAAGCTTTCCATGCACACCAACTGGCAACAGACGCTGTAGAAATACATGACAGTTATGACTTTTAAGATCAGTTATCTTCCAATCATGTGTTTGAACACATCTTGACATGTTTGCAGCATAGCTATCTTGAATTTTAAGACCAGCTATTTTTCACTGCTTGTTGTTTTCTCTTTCTAATTCTTGTATTTTTCCCAAATCTGTTTTCTGAAACAACTTTGAAGGCGGTGACCTGCGCTCAACTCTTCCATCAAACACGGCTCTATTTGAACATCATATATGATCATGTGGTAAATAACGACGATGTCCCATAAAACATAATTTTCTACCATGACTTAACCACTGAGATTGTGTATCTTTATTGCAAAGAGGACAAGCCATTTTTCTTTTTGTGCTCCACCCAGACAAATTTTCATATGCTGGAAAATCATTTATTTTCCACATCACTATAGCATGCATCTTGAACTCTTGCAATGAGGCCGCATCATATGTACTGACACCCTGATCCCACAACTCTTTCAACTCTGTAATCAGTGGTTGCATATATACATTTAATTTGTTCCTTGGTGACCTTGACCTTGGTATCAGTATAGTTCTTAAAAAAATACGGACCCTTCATACACTTCTAATGTGGCAAGTTATAGAGCATTAATATCATAGACCAAATACAATGAGAAGTGCTCATGTTGCCGAATGGATTAAAACCATCCGTTACTAAACTAAGACGTACATTGTGAGGTTCTTCAGTAAACCATGGATACTCGACATTAAATTTCTTCCACTGTAAGGAATTTGTAGGACGAGAGAGGAAGTTTTCATTTTGAATTTTTTTTATGTGATGCCAAGACCTATCTTTCGCAGTTAACCCTGACGTAAACAGTCTTTGAAGTCGAGGAATCAACGGAAAATGTCTTAAAATTTTGTAGAATACATTACATTTATCGAATGTTCATTTTGACACGTGACACACTGGGCATGAGTCAAATTCTGCATATTACTGCCAATAGAGGATACAATCATTTTTATAAGCGTGGATGATGTTATAATCAAATCCTAGCCCTCACTTCAATTGCTTCACTTCATAAAAATTACGAGGTACTACATTATTCTGAAGAAGAGCCTCTTTAAATAATTCAAGCAACATGTTAATGGTCGTGGTAGAAATACGACAAATAAACTTAATATAGAGCAACCTCACCGTGAAAGATAACTTGCTATGACAGTACACCCATCGTACAACTCTCTTTCTACATCCTCCCACAGTCTTCCAAAGTTTCAATTTCTCTCAAATGATTGTGCAGATGTTCCTTCTCCATCCCTCATCCCAAATATTCTTGCACTCAGATCACTTAATATCTCAGTCATATCCTCTTCATTATCATTACTGTCATTAGGATCATCCACAATAATGTCCTCCATGTCGGGGTCGTTACCCTCCTCTATTTGATTGGTCTGACTGCTAAATCTAACTCTTTTGAGAAATGGTTCGTCATGTAAGACCCAAGGTGAGTATTTATGATCGATTTTATTTTCAAATAAATGATCATCCACTACCACCAAATTATAAGAATTAAGATTTTTGCACGGACATCTTATATATCCTCGACTGTCAACACTCATGCAAGCAAATTCTAGAAAAAATTTCACCCTTTGTGCATACTCCTTATAGTCTCACCCAAATCTATCTCCCAACAATATCCAACTTTTATCCATTGCTAAGATCCATTATTTGTAGGATGTCTATAAAAAAAAATTCAATTCATGGGATAAACACTATCAAGAGTATGTTCATACTTGTTTACCATTTCTTTTATAAGATAGTTAATCCTATCCCATTCGAGAGACTATCATCTATATCGCATATATATTTAGTCCAAAACTCTAATGTTAGTAAAAATTTCGATAACATTTTTCTACAATTCTCCAAGTATGTTAGTCACGATAAGTTGTCAACCCTATTCATAGGCTGAAAAACTTACAGACCACATACCCGAAGAATGTAAGGAAACACTGAACTAGAATTTTAATTGACTAACACAAGAGTTTAAACTGAATATATTTGCCATATAGATGATAAAATCCCAAACTGTCCACTTTGAACAATTCAAGAGTTGTATCCAAATATTCTTTAAAAGAATATTTGGCCACAACTCTCGAACGGGTCTAAGGTTGAAGTACATATATAAATAATCCCAAAATCTAAAACTGTCCACCTCCTACAATTATACTATAAATTTAAAATCAAATCACATTCCAAATCACAAATATATTGCAAAATTAAATTACAAATCACCAATATTTTAAATATTTTATAACTATTATTTATTAATTTAAGTGTTAATTATTCCTATGTTATATTATATTATAAGTCTCCATTTTAATTTAAGTGTAAAATATTTTATAATTATATTATGTAAATAGTTTTTTAATTATATACTCCTTATGTTATATTATATTTTAAGTATTAATTTTAATTTAAGTGCAAAATTTAGACTAATAAAGCTTTGTTTTTATATTTTAAGTATAATTTCTATAAATCTTATAATTTTAAGTCAAATTTAGTAAGTAAGATCTTATTAATCTGTTCAAACAGGATTATGTTCGAATAAGATTCTGTTCGGACATGATTCTGTTCGAATGAATATTATAGCGTTCGAACGGAACAAGCCTAGATTCCAAACACTGAACAGAGACAAAATTTCTTGTCCACAAAACACAATTTTCACAAACATAATCTTATAAAATGCATATTGGAATATGATATATTTTAAATGAGATTTTACATACACAAATATACCAAAATAGCTTAACATATGTTATTAAAAACTTTAAATTATCAAAAATCTAAAAATTAGAAATATTACCTCAAATTTAAACAATCCAAACCAAATAGCAATATACAATACCTACATAAGCATAAAACACATAATGAGAAAACTCTAAATCATGTCCAATAAACCAACTTATTATGAAATTCGAAATACAAAAAAAAAAAAAATTCCAACAAAGTATTACTTACCTCTTATAAATCTCTTCTCTCTCTCAAGAATCTCTTCTCTCTCACTAAGTGCATATTTGGGATTGTGGTGAGAAATATAGCTTATAACTTTAGGGCTTATAGCTTATAACTTAAATAATAAACTCTATACTTCAAAAGCTATTTACCGTTTGATAAACATGTATTTAAAGCACTTTTGAAGTTAGTTATATTAATTTTTTAAAAATACACAGTTATCTACATGATCTTTTTGATAAAAGCTTCAATTTGGTGTTTTTTTAAAAAGTAGATTTTCAACTTTTTTAGGTGACTAAAACACTTTTTATAAATTTACCAAACATATCATTTTTCTTTAAAAGAGTTTTTAAACAGTTAAAAGTACTTTTTAAGCTTTCAAACGCAATCCCAAACAGGCTCTAAGTCTGTTCTCTCTCTCTCCACAACTCGAAACTCACACTCACAAATGTCTCTGCCTCCAAACAAATATTCGCATGGAGTGAAAATGAACTGGAGTTTGAGGTATTTGAATTTGTGAAGTCCTATTCGAACTGGACTTTTACTCATTCGAACACGAAAATTTCAAATAGTGCCAAATTTTGCCACGATTTAATTCAAGTTCGAACGCGAAAATTACTAGTTCGAACTAAAAAATCAGAATATTTCTTGGCATATTCTTTAGATGTAGAGAAGATGAAAGGGTATTTTCGTTCGAATGAGAAATTTTCACATTCGAATAAACTGACATTCAGAGTATTTGGCGTGAAATTTTCCTCCAAACACTTTTCATGAGATAAATTCGTTCGAATGATATGTTATTGGGTTCGAACTAATAATAGTATTATTATGCTTATAAATAATATTATATAGTATATAGTATTATATTATAATCTATAGCAACTATTTTATATTTTTTAAAAAAAAATTAAAGATTTTTTGGTTTTTTTTTACATCAAATATTTAACACTTTTAAATATTTTAAACAAAAGAAAAAAAAAATTCACAATATTATTAAACAATATTTTCTTAATCACCACTACAACAAATTATATTTTTTGGAACGAAAAATTTCATCCCAAAATATTCTCATTTCGTCCCAAAATATTTTTTGGAACGAAAAAAAATTGTCGCAAGGTCGTCCCTATAAAACTGTCCCAAAAGATATTTTGGGACGAAAATCACAAATTCGTCCCAAAAAATATCTTTTGGGATGAAATTAATTGTGACCGTTCGAAATCGTTCGAACGGATGTTTTTTTGGGACGAATTAAAATTCGTCTTGGAATACCGTTCGAACATATAAAATAACGTTCGAACATATGTGACTGTTCGAACGGTCGGAGTAAATAACGTTCGAATGGGTAATTCATGAAGAAACGTTCGAACGGAGAAATTGAAGATCGAACGCAGATAGTGAATTTTCTGTTCGAACGGCAAGCAACTTTTTCAGTTCGAACGATAATGTATTATGTTCGAACGGTTATGTCCGATTTGAATACGTTCGAACGGTTTATGAGTGTTCGAACGGTTATTATTTTTATGGACAATCAATACTAATTTAGAACTAAATAGATATTTATAATTTAAAAATACAATACAAATTGTTCAATAAAATACTAATAATACTAATAAAATTCTCAGTACATGATATATAATTGTTCAATATGCAAACCACTTCTAATGAAAATTAATTGCTTGGAGACCTGAATTGTTGCATAAGTATCTGCATTTGAAGCTTCATCTCTCTTTGTTCATCTTCTTGTTGTTTCATGCGCATCTCCATCTCTGCTTGCTTTGTCAATTGAGCCTCTAACTCATGTTGTTTTGTAATTTCCATCTCTGCTTGTTTTGTCAATTGAGTCTCTAACTCATGCTGTTTTGTAAGCAATTCTTGAATCGTAGAATTTGCATTTTCTAACGCAATAGCAGTAGTGCTTGACATTGATGAAGAGCTTGAAGGTTTTATACAGCGACCCAAACCCCTCAAATATCCTGAACGTTGCCCTAGAACTTGTGTAAAAATTTCAACATCATTTGTTGATGAATTATGATCTGAAGCAGCTTCAGCACGTATGGCAAGCATTTTATCCTTCACAAAACACATACGTTTAATATTGACACAATAATTTAAATATGTTTAATTAAAAAAAATTATAATACTTACATAATTTTCACGAGCATCGGGATGAGTCCACTCTCCATTACTATTAGTATGTGATGCAGCATATAATTTTGTTAGATCATAATTGGTGTCTGACGCTTCCTACAAGAGAAATTGTTAAGATATAAAGTTAATATTAAAAACAAACTATATAGAATAAAAAAAGAAAAAAAATACATTACCAATTTCTTAGAGAGGCGATGGAAAGATCTTGAGCCTGCGCGATGATGAATCTTCAACTTTGATCTATTCATTTTGTTTATAGAACTTCGTTCCTGCATAGAAATTGTAAAAGTTAGTAAGTGAAAATTATAAATATGATACATAAATAATTAATTTATTTTACCTTATATGATGGATCATCAAACATGTCACAAAGTTTTTTCCATTCTTCAGGTCGGACATCCTGAAAAGGATGCTCACGTGCTTCTTCCTTGTTCTCGTACTTCTTGTAATGCTCATGACACCTCGCCTTATACTTGCGGAATGCATTACACATCAACTCTTCAACAGTCTTAAGCTCCTCTCTCCGACCATAATTTAGTTCAAAGTCATCCTTAAAAGAGTATATATACAAAGACATTATCATTTAGAATATTAAATAATATCCATATAAATTTATTATTTAAATATTACGTACCAAACAACGCTTTTTTATAACCTCTTTCGCCTCTTTGGGGACTTTATGCCATGAACTCGTAGCCAAAGGTGCATAAGTCCGTGTAAGAGCACCCACATGTGATGCAAGCCAAGCTGCCTGCTGTCCCTGGCCTCCGGTATGTTCATCAAGAATGTTAACCTTAATCTTACCTACTTTACGATATTTCTCCAATGTCACACCTCTAGTAATGCCTCGTCCACGACGAGATTGTACTGTTATCTCTATAAAATAATATTAGTTATTTACCCCGTATCAATTAGCATATATCTTAATTGAAAAAATGAGTAGTAGCTATTTACCTTGTTCCGTAGAGTTAGTCTCTAATGGCAAGTCAGACGGAGAGCTAGAAACAGGTGGAGATGGGATGGGAACTTCCTTCCTCTTTGGTGGCATAATTGCGAGATACTGTATAATGTGAACACAAACTGGTCAATCATCTGTATCAGTTTCATCTATAGATTCAGTCTCATCATCTATAGATACTTCAGATGACTCAACACTTTGATCAACTGTCGTCTCAACTATATCAGCCTCAATATCTTCCCTATGTAATGGGATCATCTCATACTGGCTCAAATCTACAAATAAGTTAAAGGCAGGTTGACTCTCTTGGTATGCTTCTTGAGTAGAGGTATCATCGTCTTCTTCATCTTGTCCCTTCGCCTCAGGGATAACGTCATAAATATTTCTAGGAGAAAATTTTTGTACTACTTGCCATTGATTTCCTAACTGTGGATCGTCTAAATAGAATACTTGAGATGCTTGGGAAGCCAAAATAAAAGGATCATCTTCATACCATTTCTTTGATGTATTAATACTCAGAAAATATTCATCCTGGCATTTTCCTCTTCGAGAATTGCTTAAATCCCACCAATCACACTTAAACATATAAACCACAAGCTCCCCCACATATCTCAATCCGATTATATCTACGATAACTCCATAGAAATCAATATTGTCTCCATCATGACTCCCTTCGACAAGGACACCACTATTTTGTGTTTTCCTATAAAGTTCTCGATCAATTGTGTGATACCTACTTCCTCGAGAAATACATGCAGAATATCGAGCAGCACGTCTTGAGGGACCACACGCCAGTGCATATAGTTCGTCTGATATATTGTTCTGATTACTTGCATGCATTTGTACAACCTACATATTAAATAAAGTATAAACATTCAACCGTTAACAATAGTAATATTTTAATAACTAATAAATTTACAATAAGATATTAATGTCATTACCCGTTGTTCGAACCATTTCGGGAACTCCTGTTCATGTCTCAGGTCTATAGCATTTACTCCCAATTCTTTGAGCATGTTAATATGATCACTAAAATTAAAAATTACCAATAATAAGTATGTTTATATAAATGTTTAATAAGTAAATTCAATGATTAATTAACAATTAATTTAAACTTACTTCAAGTGGCTCTCTATCTCTGGGCAATTATTTAGCACGTACCATTGAGCTTTCTCAAATTCTCGTTCACACAAATCATAACCACCCTGAGCACCAAGTGGACGTACCTGTTGGGAAAATACAGAAAATTCATTCCGTTGTCTTGCTTGGTCAACATCAAAATTTCTTTCTGGCCGATCAAATCTTGTGTCAACCCCATGGAAGTATTTGGAACAGAATGTATGCCACTCATCATCAATATATGTTTCTGCAATTGATCCTTCTGGACGGGCCTTATTACCCACTGTGCGTTTCAACTTTCCAAGAAATCGTTCAATAGGATACATCCACCTATATTGGACTGGTCCTGCAAGTCGAGCTTCACGTGGCAAATGAATGGCTAAGTGAACCATGATGTCAAAAAATGAAGGTGGGTAAATACTCTCCAACTTACACAATATTAGTGCGATTTCTCGTTCCATACGATCCAAAACTTCCAAGTTCAACGTTCTCGCACATAAAATTTTTAAAAAGGCACCCAACTCAATTAATGCAACCCGCACATCTCTAGTAAAAAATCCACGGATTCCAACAGGCAATATACGTTGTAAAAATACATGACAATCATGACTTTTTAGTCCAGTAATTTTCCAATCATTCGTTCGCACACACCTTGTTAGATTCGAGGCATATCCATCTGGTAATTTAATTTTCTGCAACCACTCACAAAATGTAGCCCTTTCATTCCTTGACAATGTATACCATCCAATTGGCATGTAAACAGACAAGCCATTTTGTTGCAAGTGCATTTGCGGTCTAATTCCCAACCGTTTTAGATCTTTCCGTGAGTTTATATTATCTTTCGTTTTACCTTCAATTGACATCAACGTTCCTAACACGGACTCGCATATATTTTTTTCAATATGCATAACATCGAGACTATGCCGCAATTTTAACGTTGACCAGTAGGGTAGTTCAAAAAATATACTCTTCTTTGTCCAATTCAACTCTAATGCACTTCGTTTTCTCTTCCGTTGTTTTTTACCAAAATCATTACTTCCGACATTCGCAAACTGTGCAATAATATCGTCGCCAGACAAGAATGGTGGAGGGTGCCCCCATTCAACAGAACCATTAAACATCCTACCATTTCTACGCCATTTATGGTCACCAGGTAAAAATCGACGATGACCCATGAAGCATAATTTCTTCCCATACGTAAGCCATTCAGATTGGGTATATTTGTTACAAGTCGGACATGCCAATTTCCCCTTAGTGCTCCAACCTGATAAGTTTCCATAAGCAGGAAAATCATTTATTGTCCATAAGACCGCAGCATGCATCTTAAATGACTTGCCTGTTGATGAATCAAATGTTAATACTCCATTCTCCCACAAATCTTTCAATTCTGCTATCAGTGGCTGCAGGTGTATGTCTATGTCATTTCCAGGTGATCTTGGACCTGGAATGAGTAAACTCATCATGAAATATGGATCTTTCATACACTTCCACGGTGGTAGATTATACGGCATAAGTACAACTGGCCAAGTACTATGACTAGTACTCATGTTTCCAAATGGATTAAATCCATCTGTTGCTAACCCAAGTCGAACATTACGAGGTTCTTCAGCAAACCATGGGTGTTCCAAGTCAAATTCCTTCCAAACTTGAGAGTCTGCAGGATGTGACATGACATTATCATTCTTGACTCTAGATGATGAGTGCCATGTCATATCCACAGCCGTTGAACGTGACATAAATAATCGTTGTAATCTAGGTATCAATGGAAAGTGACGTACAACCTTCCGCGGCACATTCTGCTTCTCAGTTGTCCATCTTGATTCATGGCAAATAGGACATGAGTTCAACTGCTCATTCTCTCGCCAAAATAATACACAATCATTATTACATGCATGTATTAGATTGTAATCAAATCCGAGTCCTTTTTTCAACTGTTTTGCTTCGTAGAAGTTGCGAGGTAAAATATTGTCTGATGGAAGTGCCTCTCCAAACAGCTCCAGCAACATATTGACAGCCTTAATGGATATTCGGCACATGGATTTTATATGAAGTAGTCTAACTGTAAAAGATAATTTACTGTGTCTTCTACACCCTGGATATAACTCACGTTGTGAATCATTCCATAAGCGGGTAAATTTGCTATGGCACAGATCATTTGAATTATATGGATCTGTTCCACTTTCATCCATACACACTCCCATACTAATGTCGCCCAACATTTGCTCCATGTCTTCTGATGGATCGTCACCAACATCCTCTACATGTACATCTTCATCGATGTTTTCGAATGATGTTGGAAACGGTTCTCCATGTAAGACCCAATCAGTATAACCTTGGTCAATACCTTTAACAAACAAATGCTCTTTCACCAACTCTATCTTATGAGAACGTAAATTCTTGCAATTTCGGCATGGACATCTAATACGACCATCACTCCCAATTGTACATGATGCAAACTCCAAAAATTTCTTAACTCCTTGGGCGTATACATTATAATCCTCACCCAACCGATCTCTAACTCGCATCCAACTCTTATCCATGGCTAATATCCTATTGCATCATATATCAAAACATAAAATAAAATAAATATTGGAAATCTAGGGTGGTCCATACATAAAATAAACATACAGTCCATACATATATCAAAACGTAAATCAAGCAAATCCAGGGTGGTCCATACATAAAATAAACATACAATCCATACATATATCAAAACGTAAATCAAGCAAATTCAGGGTGGTCCATACATATATCAAAACATAAATCAAGCAAATCCAGGGTGGTCCATACATAAAATAAACATACAGTCCATACATATATCAAAACGTAAATCAAGCAAATTCAGGGTGGTCCAAGCAAATTTTGAGGAGGGCTGATCGCAATGTCCTCAGGGTTGAGGACATTCCCTGCATATTCCTTCTCCAGCTCTGCTACTTTTGAACCATCTATTTGTTTTCGCATACTCTCCAGCTCTGCTACTGATGGCATCTCTATTTGTTTTCACATACTCTCCAGCTCTGCTACTGATGGCATCTCTATTTGTTTTCGCATACTCTCCAGCTCTGCTACTGATGGTTCATCTATTTGTTTTCGCATACTCTCCAGCACTGCTACTTTTGGTTCCAAACAATTCGCATACAAATTCATGGATATCTTTAACCTCTTATTTTCTCTTTTTAATATTTATTTTTTTTTCATTTTTTTGCAAGCTTACTCTCCAATTCACTTACTTGTTTTTTAAGCATCTCTATCTCACTTACCCTGAGGAGTAACCTTCGGCTCATGGTAGTTACAATAGCTGCATATTGAGATGTCATTACTTTCGCTCCATCCACGACCTCAGCATCGCTCTTGTGTAAGAAATAGTTATCTGTCGCTATCATGGCATTGATAGCGTCCGGAGTGAAGATTAATGTTTGTGGAAAATATGGTGCTCGATTCAAATCAGGTAAAATATTAGAAGGACGATGGCTAGCCATTTCAATTGAAGAGAAATGTGAGTTGAGAGAAATGTGAGTTGAGAGCAATCGGTGGTGAGTTGAGAGAAATGTGAGTTGAGAGCAATCGGTGTTGTTTGTGAGAAATGTGAGTTGAGAGAAATGTCCGTTGAAGAGAAATGTTGGTAGGCTCGAGGCAGAATTTACGGATGTCTTCATCAATTCTTTTGGTGGGCTCGAGGCAAAATTTATGCCTCAAATTTATGCCCGGGTTTTATGGTGTGTTTTCCACCAATCAGTCTCATCATCCGTCTTCATCGATACCATCCGTTCAACAAACATTTGTCTCGAACGGATGGTATCTTTTATCCATCAATACTTTTGGTGGGCTCGAGGCAAATGCTATCTGAGGCATCAATACTTTTATCCATCAATGTTTTCCACCAATAATTCGAGGCAAATGCTATCTGAGGCATCCGTTTATATACATTAAACCCAAATGCTATCTGAGCACCAATCACTCCCAATTGTACATCATGCCCAGGGTTTCTCAATCTCCTTGTGAAGCATGCAAATTTCTTAGAAGGAAATGTACACGTGATTTATGTATTTTTTTCCTTATTTCAGTGGTCCACTCGGATATATCCAATTTGGTGCTGTTCATAAGATTTTCGGAGCAGGTAATGCAGCGAGGATTCTTACTCGCATCCCGGTCAATAAGCGTTATGAAGCGTCTACCACACTTATATATGAAGCGCAAGCTAGACTTGAAGATCCTATCAATGGCATTTTCTCAGTTATTTTTGCTCTTCAACAGCAGGTTCTCTTATGACATTCTACTTTGTTTTCTACTTTGTTTGCTCTGTCTCTTAATACGACAAATGGCATTCTACTTTGTTTTCTACAGGTTGTAAATCTACAAACTCAACTAGCAACTTCAATGAAGGAGACAGAACCAAGTTGTCTATCATATCCTTCTGTCAATACAAATCCAACTCATGATGTCCAAAGTCAGTTTCCTGCAAGGGATATCAATGAGATGACGAAAAGTTCACTACCAAATTCTGGAAGTTCACTACTCAAGCCTGAGGAAAATGCAAGAATTAATGCTTTATTTGAAGAGTTAGTTGCGGTTGGATTTATTTCTAAATAAATCCTATGACTTTATATATTTCTATGCATTCCTATGGTTTCTATGGTTTGTATTATATTCCTATGACTTTTGAACCATTTCTATGCATTCCTATGGTTTTTATGCATTCCTATGATTTGTTAGTTGCTGTTGGTTTGTGTATTAATTATGTACCATGCCGTTCGAACGTAAAACATAACCCGTTCGAACGTAAGGTTTAAAATCCCTACTACGAAGCAACTCCACAAAAAGTAATAGAAATAATAGTTTTAGTTTGAGTATAGTTGGGATTGGATTGAGTTACTTGCATGGAATGAGGGTCTTCAATTTCAATGATAAGTTTCAAATCGGAAAAAGGAAATAAAAGAGAGCTCCATGTGATTTTGATTATAAGAATATCAACAAGAAGTCATTAACCTCTTGACTCTTCACCGAACACTCCAAAATCTAACCAAAATATGACCTTAGCCGACCAAGCGTCTCAAATTTTTCTCAGATTACTAGGGTGGACGGCCTATCTTTTGCAGTTAATATTTTTCTCAGTTTGATTGTATTTTGGTTTGTTTGTGTATTGTGTTTTGGTTTGGGTTGTTTGTGTATTAAAAACTGTATTATTACGTTCGAACGTAAAATAAAACCGTTCGAACGTAATATGCGTTCGAACGGAACGTCTGAAACGTTCGAACGTGTTCCTTCCAGATTTCCAATCTCCTTCAACTACGGAGAACAGATGAACTATGAAAAATAGATGAATAATTTTTCAAAAGAATTCCAATATAGTAGTAACAATACAACAATATCAAAGAATTCTAATATAGTAGTAACAACACAGTAACAACATAATAATATCAAAGAATTCCAATAACAATATCAAAGAATTTTAACAAATTTTCAACAAAGTAAGGATGTATGAGAAAGTAAAAATATTAAAAAAAACATACCTATAATGTGTTGAGACTAGATTAAGAGAGAATGACGCAACTTTATTTGTGAGAGAATGAGAGTGGGAGAAGGGGAGAGATTCTAATTTCTGAGATCTGTAATCAACATTTGAATAAAGTTTCCCGTTCGAATGGTTACTTACAAACTGTTCGAACTGGAAACCATGAAGCGGGAAAAATTCCCTCTAAAGTTTCCCGTTCGAACTCGGTTTAATAACCGTTCGAACTTAATATACGTTCGAACGAAACGTCTGAAACGTTCGAACGTGTTCGTTCCAGATTTCCAATCTCCTTCAACTACGGAGAACAGATGAACTACGAAAAATAGATGAACAATTTTTCAAAAGAATTCCAATATAGTAGTAACAACATAGTAACAATACAACAATATCAAAGAATTCTAATATAGTAGTAACAACACAGTAACAACATAATAATATCAAAGAATTCCAATAACAATATCAAAGAATTTTAACAAATTTTCAACAAAGTAAGGATGTATGAGAAAGTAAAAATATTAAAAAAAACATACCTATAATGTGTTGAGACTAGATTGAGAGAGAATGACGCAACTTTATTTGTGAGAGAATGAGAGTGGGAGAAGGGGGAGATTCTAATTTCTGAGATCTGTAATCAACATTTGAATAAAGTTTCCCGTTCGAACGGTTACTTACAAACCGTTCGAACTGGAAACCATGAAGCGGGAAAAATTCCCTCCTAAAGTTTACCGTTCGAACTTTACTTACAAACCGTTCGAACGTATAACCAATTAGCGGGAAATTTCCCTCCTAAAGTTTCCGTTCGAACGTAATAGACATAACGTTCGAACGTGGAATGATTCATATCAAACCGTTCGAACCCTAATTATTTACAGTTCGAACCATTGCTAAATTTTTATGAATATTAATCATCAACATTATACTATTACATAAAATAATAGTTCTAATATATATAGACATATTAGAATATAATATAGTTTACGAACACAGTAATATCATATTCAATCATATTCAATAATTACTATATTCAGCAATCACTAGTGTCATTTAATTAGATTACTAACATACTAATATAGTTACTTATATGAATATATAGTACTAATTAAATTTATTAATTATAGTATATATATTACAATATATATATGACACATATTAGTATATATATTATAATATATATGATACATATTAGTAATACATTAAAGTAATACTATATTAGTACTTTATTATAATGTTAGTACTATTTATAGTAATACATGAATATATAGTACTATTTATATTTATTAATTATGGACATCATATATATATATATATAAATATATATACAGCAATCACTAGTGTTATATATAATAATATATATTACAATAAATCTATAATAAGATAAATTCTAAAATATAAAAATATATATAATATATGACGAACAACGTTCGAACGCTTAAACATAAACGTTCGAACCCATAAACAATAAGTTCGAACGGATAAACTAACCGTTCGAATGATACTGTATATTTAACTCCTCCCCGTCGGTCATTTCAACCGAAACAATTGAATCAAAAATTAAAACCGTCCCTAAAAACCTCCATCTCCGCCGTTTAACGACGTCGTTGCCGTCGTGAATAGTGCCCACTTGAAGCCTCCAACCCCCGTTCACCGGTATGTTGATTTTCTAACTATTTTACCGTTTAAATTTAAGTTTTTATGGATTATTTGTTTAAATTAGGATAAATCAATTTATCCATCAATACTCACTGTAGATTTGTTTAAATCTATACTAGGAAGGTTTATTTTGTTTAGTTTAGTTTTGTTTGTTGAGAAATCCAAAGAATCGAAGGATTCCATGGATTTCAATGGCTGAGTCGACTCAGTACCGTTCGAACGACTTGTATGGTCATTCGAACGGTACTAGCCAAACAACAATTCCATTTAACTCGTTCGAACGTTTTTTATTTAGTTCGAACGGTTATATCCAAACAGGCTAATCCGTTCGAACGTTTATTAAGAGTTCGAACGGTTTTAGCCAAACGTGAATTACATTTAGCCCGTTCGAACTTTTTTGGTAGTTCGAACGGTACTAGCAAAAAAGGTTAATCCGTTCGAACGTAGTTAAAGAGTTCGAACGGTTTCTGCCAAACAGGAATTACATTTATCACGTTCGAACGTATTTTTCCACGTTCGAACGGTAATGGTCTATACCGTTCGAACGTGGTTTTGTTCGTTCGAACTGTACTTGCCAAACAAATTAATTACACTTAATTTGGCCAAACATGCTAAGGTATTAGCCAAACATGCATTTCACACGTTCACACGGTATAAATTATGTGTATTTTTATTCACTATTGTTGTTCCATTATTTCTTAGCAAGAATATGTCTTATTTTATAATTAAATTAATATAGCATTTAATCACATTTTATTAAATATTTTTATTATTAATATTGTATTGATGAGTTAATAATTAATTGTAAATTTCAGGTTCATTATTATGTCTTCTTCTAGGACGGGACGTAAGCGACGTAGTCAGGCAGAGACTAGCAGTACTCCTGCTAGGGAGAGGATTGTTTCACTTGAGCGACAGGTGAAGCTTTCTGACTTTGAGAGTCTTGTCTGAGAGGGTCATTCCCTGCCGTCAGTTTTCAGAGATCGTGGTTGGGGACCTATCTTAGATAGTCCAGATGACTCATTTGAGACTATTGCTTATATCGACATTGTTTCTGAGTTCTATAGAGAGCTCGGTAGTGCCAGCCCAGATGATGGAGGGGCATATAGCATGTTTGTCCGAGGAGTTCCGATTGTATTTTCACGGGATCGACTATCTGAGCATCTTCATATTCCTAGGCTGCCAGATGCATATCCGAACATGGTGCCTAGAGAGTCTGATCCTTCAGTAGAGGATGAGACAGCTGAGGAGGATGCATCGTTCCATTATACAGATGAGGTCGATATCATTGCTGATCATGAGGTGAGGGATTTGGTTGTTGGTCCAGATGCTCCCCTGTATGACGGGACGAAGAGCATCAAGCAGGCAGATCTATCCTCATTCTTCAAGATCCTGAATTTGATAATCGCCAACAATATCGACCCTCGGCAGCACAAAACAGAGGTTGGCATTGAGCGGACAAAATTTATGATACGGGTTGCTCGTGGCATTCCTATTGATTTGGTGGGATATATATTTGATAGGATTCGATCAGAGTCCCGGTACATTTCTACAGATATACTACCATTCAGGATCCTGATCACCCGATATCTATTATTTCCTGGTGTTGTGCTTGATATTGCCGAGCGTAAACGGCAGCCGATGGGACCGATCAACAGCACTACCCTCTCACGCAGTACAGGACACTCGAGACTGCGTCTTCGTGGGCAGCATCTAGACCCAGTTGATCCTCAGAGAGATGCACAGCCAGGAGATCATGGACCACAGGTCGAGGCATCAGTACATAGCGCTACACGTGAGGACATGGCTGAGATCGTGCGTGCAGCGATCAGCGGACAGACATCAGCGCTGATTGATGCAGTGCGTACTGAGGTCCGTTCTGCTATGTCTGATTTTCGTACTGAGATTATTGGTAGCATCTCTGAGTTACATACGAGGGTTGATGCCATGTCTGCGACTCAGATCACCATTAGTACTCGACTGACACAGATAGAGGAACGTTTAGATGCAGTCGAGGATCTGTGCAAAGAGTTGGGATCTTAGTATTTTCTATATTTTATTTATTTTTTCTTTTATTTTTAGAATGGACAATATTTAATATTTTGTAAATTCACTATTTATTTATGAAATAGTCTTATTTTATATTTCCTGAACTAATCATTGATTTATATTATTCATATTATTTAATCAATATATTTATTATAATTACTAGTTAATATAAATATAATTCTCTTTTAAAAAAAAAAATGCTCACCGTTCGAACGGTCAAAAGTTACGTTCGATCGATAATATATACGTTCGAACGCTGAATCGTCACTGTTCGAACGTTTCCATTTTTAGGGACGCAATTTTTCGTTCCTAAATATAACGTTCGAACGATTTTATTATGCGTTCGAACGGAAAACTATTTTTGGGATGAAAATTAAAATTCGTCCCTAAATCTCACTTTTTGGGACGATTTTTATTCCGTCCCAAAATAAAATCGTCCCAAAATGTTATTTTTGTTGTAGTGCACTAAGTAAAAAAAAAACTAAAAAAAAAGCTTAATCAATATTTTCAGACGGTAGTGAGGATGAGGATCTACCTGATGATGGTCTCACAGACGATTAGGTGCGTCATCTAGTGCGAGACCCTTAGCCTCCTCCATATGATGGGAGCAAAGTGATTCGATAAGCCGACTTTATAGCACTTTTCAGAATGCTTAATTTGATTGTTGGCTATAACATTGATCCGAAATAACACAAGATTGATTTCGGAATCGTTCAAGCCAGATTTTTGTTGCGGGTAGAGCGGGGGGACCCCATTGATCTTGCCTTGTATTTCTTCTACCGCATTCGATCGGAGTCAAGCTATTCCAGTGGAGGTAGTCTACCATTTGCACTACTGATATCTAACCTCTTACTCCGATCGAGGGTTACAGTGTCTGCGACTGAGCGGAGGTAGCCACAGATGGGGCACTTTAACAAGATCACATTTAGCAAGATCAAGGGGCACTTGTGGAAGACTGCACCAGAACAGCCTAGTGCCCCGCCTACCTATCCAACTTCTACTACTATTGCCGCTGTTGAGAGACAGTCTCCTGGGGCTACTTTGGATAAGGTATGAGCTCTGTTTATTGAGTTCATTGAGCCCATTATGGAGAAACTTAGAGATTTGGATGGATGCATTAAAATGTTATAAGAGGATGTTGATCTACTTAGCAAATAGTTGTTTTAGTTATTATTTTACTTTTTTCTATTGTATTGAACATTATATAGTTGAGATGTAATTAATGTATGGTTTTTATTTTTCATGTTTGCTACATTGTTTTTTTTTTTTTTTTTTCATTTTACTTGCCGTTCATGATAATATAAAAAATGATACTATCTTTAAAGTTATATTTATATAAATTTAACATAAAAGAAATTACTATAAAGTTTTGAAATTAATTACATAAAATTAATTTATGAATTTATAAATATTTTAACTCAGCGCAAATCATAATATATAATATATACACATTTTTATATTTGAAAATGATAACAAATTAATGATGATAAACAAATTAATGGAAAAGAAGTCCGTTCGAACAAATAAATTTAAGTTCGAATGGTTATTAACTTTTTTTGGGAAAAATAAATTAATCTCCTACCAATATTATTAGTTGAACAGATAATATACTGTTTGAATAGACATTAATTGGTTGTTCGAATATATTTTGTTCCGTTCGAATGGTTTTTTTTTTAGACAATTTTGTTCGTTACAAAATATTTTGTTCAAATGGATATTTATTCGTTTTAACGAATTTTGTAGCTTAGACATTTTTAGAGAGTAAATTTGGTCTCCAAAAATGACTTTTAGGGACAAAATTTAATTCGTCTCTAAATGTCAAATTTCTTGTAGTGTTAATAACAAACGTTGTAGACTCATGATCAACAAACCAAAACGTTCAAAAATCCGATAGCCAAAGCGCATGCAATAAGATCATTATAGGGAAACGAAGGGACGTCGGTCATATTTGGTGGTTTTTCAAAAGACATGCAATATTATTATCTACGTACGTACTATTTTTCTGGCGGACTCCATTCAAATACAAGAACAAGCACTACAACAAATATCAGTTTTTGCTAAGAGTGGCTGTCGTGGGAAAAAGTATATCATTGGTGGGAAAAAAAATTTTCTCGACCAATTTGTTCCGTGGGAGGCTCGTGACATATAATTGATGAAGAATGAGTCTTTTTCCACCAAAATCAGAAGTTCATGGAAAAAAGTTTCTTTTTCCACCGTTATTTGTGGCGGTTAAAATATTCTTTTTTCGTGGCAAATACGATTTCAGATGGGAAATATCATCATTTTCCATGGGAAAAACTTGTGGCAAAAAGTTTTTACCCATGACATATTTTCATGGAAAAAGTTGTCTTTGGTATTTCTGATAAAATACTTTCGTGGAAAATATATATTTTCCATGAAGTATTCCATCGAAAATACTTATTTAGGAAGAAATGTTATCGTGGGAAATAATTACTTCTGGCGAAAAAAACGTATTTGCCACGAGTTGTATTTGCGGCAAATGCTAAGAGATTTTAGAAAAAAAAATGTTTTTACAAGTTTCAATTATCTATTCAAGCTTTATAAGATCAACCTACAATCCATTCAAAGCACTCATTTGTTTTTACAAGCTTCATCCATACCCAAGACATTTAATATACACAAATTTATCTATTAAACCAACATCATCATCATTCTTTACAAACTAGTTGGTCTACACATTATGAACCAAAACCTAAGTCAAGCTGTAAACTCTTACAAGTGCATGTAGTAAACACATATTCATGGCTTCTACCCTTTCCTGCAACCAAATAAGAAGGCACCAAAATAAAACCACATCAATCAACACTTAAAAAGAAAAATTCAAAACCCTTAAAGGCTAACCCAATTAAAATGGCACAAATAAATGCAATAGTAGTTAGTTAGTTAAAAAACCTGTAACAAACCAACTAAGATTCAAGCATAACTCCAAAAATTGGTAATTTCTCACTAGTATAAATCAACTAAAAAGCAGCTATTTCGTTTGTCCCACAAAATAATTAAACCAAACATCAAAGACAACTGTGGCTTGATAGAGACGTAGGAAGAGAAAGATGGATCGGCTTATTACCATAGATGGATGGTTGGTTTGGTGGCAGACAGTGCAATGGGCCATAAGGCAAGTCCTTTTGCAGCTCCTTTTCCATTCTAGTGGACCAAGACAAAGGAAGCAAAACTCCTACAAAAACGAAAGACAAATTACATTGTCACTATTGAAACTAAACTATAGCCATGCCCAACTGCCAAAAACAAGAGATTCACTAAATACAAAATCTGTCTAAAAACAACTTCCTAATCAATGTTTTTCTCCAACACTAAGTAAGATGAATAAGAAGACATGGGTCTTTAAACACCTTAGAGAAAGTTAAACAACAGGCTTGCCACACTAATGAGAAAATCTTAAGACAAGTTAGTTATATATCTAATAACAAGTTTAGGCCCCAAGAGAGGAAATTTTTTTTGTTAAGAACTCCTGTAATTGTTATCTACTCTTTAATTCTAAAATCAACATAAAAATATAACTTGCGCATATAACTTGCCACATTTTGATTCAAATGTGCGCATACTGAAAACTAAAGCTAGCATAGCTCATGAAATTAAGCATGCATTCATGCATGCGCTATCACAATGTAACCACAAAAAGGATAACAAGATAATCAAAATAAAAATAATGCTAATAATATTGGTATATAATTTTGATAATTAAGATTAATTCAACTTGGCGTAAGATTTCTTCATGATATTCTTGACCAAAAAAAATGCTATTTCTTAATTGAAGCATCTAAAAAAAATAAAGTTTAAATGCACATGATATATACCTTTGATAGAAAGAGGCCCTTCGATTTCGTTGGTAGTTAGGTTCAAAGACTTGAGAGCTGGGAGCTGGGTGCCCAAAACTCTTAAAATTTGCTTTCCGAAGGAATTGAAACTTAAATCTAAGTGCTTTAGCTTGCTCAGTTTATACAAACCATGGAATTCTGAAGAAAAAAATATATCAATTGTTAAATTCAATAATACAATAATATCCTGCTATACAGAATTAGCACAATAAAAACAAAACGTCTATTAAGTAGCTAACAATAATAGCACACCCTTGTCCTTTTGTGAAGTTTTGGAATTACCTTTGGGTGTTAAGCCGTCCGTGAGACTATTGCCTCTTAAATCCAACCTCTCCAAGTTTTCGAACGTCGACAATTCTGCACAAAATAAAACATAGAAATAAAACAGTAATGCAGGGGAGGGGGTGGAGCATGGGGGTGGCCTCGCGGTGGTGTGGAGGGTAGACTAGCGGTGGTGCAGCGCCGTGGAGGGAGGGGCGCGCGGTGGAGGCACACGGATCCAACGAGATCCGAAGGGAGAGAGAGAGAGATCTTCGACGGCAGGGTGAGAGGGCTGACGGAAAGGCTGGGGGAGGAGGGTCTGGTTGGCCGGCGAGGCTTGACGGCATGCCTGTGGGCTGCTCACGCTGGCGCACGGAGTCGTGCCGTGGAGGGAAGCCGAGGGACGCGGCTAGGTTGGCTTGAGGAGAAACGTGGCGTCGGGCGAAAATGGTGTGGGAGGATCGGAGGAGGAGTGGCCGGTGACGTCGGGAGGGTGATGCCGGTAGGTAGCGGTGGTGACGGCTTGCTGCGGTGGAGACGTGCGAGAGAAGGGAGGGTTTCACGAGGGAGGGGGTGTCGTCTGGAGGGCAGGAGAGAGAGAGAGAGAGAGAGAGAGAGAGAAGAAGGGGAATAAGGGGAAAGAAGGGGAAAAGAAGTGTTTTAATTTCGCTAGATAATTTTCGACGATAAAACGTCGCCGGAAAAACTAATATTCCACCAAAGGAATAACAATTATAGTAAAAATATTTGCGGCGATAAAAATTCGCCGCAAAAAGTCAATCAGTTCGTTGCAAAAGTCGAATTTCCCACGAAAGGAAAGGTGTTACGGTAAGATTATTTTCGGCGAAGATAATTCGCCGCAAAAAGATCTTTATCGCCGCAAAAAAGCCTTTTTTCCACGAAATTTTACTTACCGACAACATCTCATGGTAAAAGGCTAGTTTTTTTTCCACGAATAATTTTCGTGTAATTAGCTAATTATTTGCCACGAATATATATCTTGGAAAAAAATTTCGTGGAAAAATGTCATATTTGTTGTAGTGAAGACCGACTATCTAGTCCATTCAAATTTTCCAAACATTGGACTGAATTAATTATGATGTCAACCAAAATCAAATTTCTGTTTAAGAAATGCATTTTTCTTCTTATAAGAGTATGTGATCATCTCTAGTTGTGCTTTCTGTTCATGTAATACATTTTAATTGGAGAAAAGATATTTGCAACTGTGAATTGTGCAACCGCTGCGTAATCGCTTTGAAAAAAGTGAATAAAATATGAGATCCACATGAAAAAAAATTAATTTTTTAATAATAGACTCCACTCTTTTTCAAAGTGATTGCGCGACATTTACGCACTTCATAGTTGTACGTATAATTACTCTTTTAAGTGACTATCGATTTAAATGGTGAAAAATGATAAAACTTAAGAACAACAATTAATATTATTGATTACGCATATATGTAAAAGAGAAATGATTTGTATAAAATCCAAATAGACAAACTCCGATCTGCACAAATCTTTGTAAAAAAGTGTAATTTTTATTTTTAATGAGATTATTTATTTTTAAAGAGTCTATACAACATTTATCTATTTAAGATTTGTATCGGGCATTACACTATGTAAAAACCACCAATAGTGCTTTTTACGTATTTGACATGATCGACTCAAGAACAAGGCCGAGCGAGTACGTTTCTTGACTCCTTCCTGCTTGGAGGCTTGGAGCCCAGGGATCCCCTTTACCCAGCAAAACTCAGGGTCCAAGCCCCTCCAATATTTTACAGCTCGCATGTGCACGACTCTTTCCACCCAAACTCCTTAGTCAACACGTAAACCCTAAAAGCCCACCAAATTAAACTCCCAGCTCGGAACGACATACAAATCTCCAGCCCTATAAATACCGATAGTACCCACTCATACTTTGTCATACACATCCACAAGTAGCAGCAAAAGCTTTATTTTGAGCTGATCAAAGCTAGCGCTGTTCATATATTCCAGCAAATTAAAAACCTTTTCATTTTAGCAGAAACTTGATACATTGCAGTAATTTATAACTTGGGCGCTCTGAAAATGAGTTTCAGAAGGACAAGCACCCTCTTGATCGTCATCCTTGTCATCACTGTGGCCATCATGAGCCATAATGCAAGGGTTGAAGCAACCAGAGTGTTATCCGAGGACTTTGCCAGTGTTAATCACCTCGAGACACAATTCTATGAGAAGGCAAAGAACACTATGGCGTCTTGGCTTGAACGGTTGCCCTCCGGACCCAGCGACAGAGGCGCTGGTCACTAGCTAGTTCGTTGCAGGAATCGTACGTGGAAGTTTTTATACAAATACAGTACTGTTACGCAAAAGAAAATAAACATATATAGATTGTCTTTTTTTCTACGTACGTACGTAGGTTTTTCTATATGTAAGTAGTACCATACCAAACAAAAGAAAATGAAAAATAAAATTCATTTATTTGATTAAGTTGAAAGGCGTTCATGTTACTAGTACAGCTTATTCACTAATTTTATCTTTTTTAATTTATTATATATCCTTTGTTTTGTATGCATGCATGCATGGACGTGCAAGATAATTTCAAATCCACAATTTTCGTGATATATATAGATTATTGAACAATTAATCCTAGCTCGAAATTAAAAGAAAGAAAACAAATTTAATCTATTCTTTAGCCAATTGATCTCTCTTTAATTTTGTTTTAAACAACGTATGATCCATCCTACTATACCTAGCTGTTCATATTCATAAGTACTTCTTTTTACTAGCTATTGGTACACATGAATTCAACAGTATTCCAGTACGTACGGTTTCCACCGCGCGCGTATAGGCCAGATCTAGTAAACCAGTACATGATTAATTATAGAGGGAAAAGATTGAAGTGTGTACACAATAATATTACTATTGATTTCACATGATGATCATATCACGTTTGGCACTCTTTTCTCGAATTTTTTGTTATATAAGAGACCTACCTCCCAAGACTTTAACCTATTAGAATGTGAACTAGATCAGTTAAAAGGCATCATCAAAACCCATGATGATCTGGCCGGTGATCACCAATTCCCATGCACCGACGCGTAATTTACTACCCAAGCGGCCTGTTTCTCTCTTGGTGCATGTGTATGTGTCTGACATGCAGTACTACTGTCTGTGCATCTGTTTTTATATTGGTGATATATATGTATAATAAATTACTCACAAATATAATCATTTATGTGTCTATATATATATTATAAAAAAAAATTATTCTTATCGGTCATTATTTAATTTTAAGATGCATGAATAGTACAGTTTAATGGAAACTTTTATGATTATGAATTTTTTAAAGACACACATATATATATATATATATATATATATATATATACATTAATTGAAAATTCAAATTAACATTTCTCATCATACGAAAAGAATGATCGGCCATGCATATATGTACGCAGTTCGGTCTCATCACGCGGATCCTCGAAACCGCATGCAAAATGATCGTCAGGACCGAATTAACCGCGCGACTCCTTTGGTTTGGGAAGCTGGCCGGTTTGGTCGACAGATCATCTTAATCATAATTGGAACCAAACGATTTAGGATGATATAAGATATAAGAGTTACATATAATTATTTTTATATATTTTTTTATGTATTCTACTGATATTACAGAATTTAATATTTATTTTAAATTAAAAAAAATGACGCAATCAATTACATCAATAAAGTATATAAAAAATACATAAAAATAACTGCATATATTATTTTTATATTTTTTTTTATTTTTCACGAGTCATCTTGAAGAGGCTTTACATACACTTCAAAGACAATTCATCACATAAAAAGAACAAAAATAAAAAAATTCAAAGCGAGCGCGCGCATGCAGTTGACAATTCAGACCAACATATACAGGAGTTACCCAAGCAAATTCAAACTCCTTGGTCAACACGTAAGTACTCCTCCTAAAAGTAAAAGCTAGCCCACCAATACCCCCTCCCCCACCAAAAAGTCCAAAAAGACGGGTTCAAAACTCTAATAGCTCTGTATATAAATACCAGCACTCCCAGAGGTAGTTCTTCACATCCACAGCCACAAGCACGCACACAAAAAAGCTGTCTTCTATAGGGTATATATCACAAAACCTCTCGTCTCTTTCAAGCCAAAAACTTCATAAATCCGGCCAGAACCTTAGGTCGATTCTGAAGATCATGAATTCCAGAAGCATTAGTACTACTCATGTTCTGATCATTTTTGTCATCTTTGTGGCCGTGATCTTGAGCCATGGCTCCGCCAGGGTAGAAGCAACCAGAGTCTTACCGGAGGATTTCGCCAGTGCTAATCACCTCGACATTACCTATTCGACTATCTACCAGAAGGCGAAGCACAGCATGGCGTACTGGCTCGAACGGCTGCCGTCCGGACCTAGCCCAAGTGGTCCTGGTCATTAGTCAAAGATTCCAATTAATTCGTGAAAAAGGTCTTAATTTGTATCTACTTACACTTGATATATTTATACACGCGGGTCATCAGACAGTACCCCATGCAATTAGTAGAAAACAAGCTAGCTAGCTAGCAAAAACGTCGTTCTTTTTATTTATTAAATCTTTTTTTGTTTGTTATCCTCGATGATTAAGGATCGATGGACTGTACCTTTTACCACATAATTTTACGAAATAAATTACTAGGAAAATGAAAGCTGCTAAATGTTATTGATCTATGTGGTCCAGTGAATGCTATTTCTAATCCATTATTTCCCATTCTTTGTTCTGTATGCATGCATGGACGTTTTCAATTTGCATTATTATAAAGATATAGATTAATCAGTATCATATTTTACGTGGCGCTCATGATCATGATCATCATCAATCTTGAACATCGAACTTGACGATCAAAAGCTGAGATCGAACACTATAAATGCGTACAATTCGTCCAAGTAATTAAAATGAAAAACAACACACAGATCAATATAGTTGATCTTTAATACTAATCGATCCTTCTTTTATCGTTATATATATATATATTGTCAATTAAGCTTAGTTTGTATCGATTTCTATGCTCGCATAATCCGCGCCGATTCACACACACACACACACATATATATATATATATACACGTTTTAGTCGTATAGATATATATGTAATTTATTTTCAATAAGTCAAGACAATAATCATGGCGTCAATGACATCAAAGCTCATTTTAATAGGGAAGAGATCATATTACTATATATTTACGACAAAAACCATTAAATATATATTCATATATAACCTCAGTATCTCGTCATGATTGTAAGCAGGAGACATTGAGATCAGAGCACTCACTTTTACAACAACCCGTTGAACGAGCAATTAATTATAAGCTAGATTTTTTTTTCCTCCTATATGCATATACAAAATCATATTTTTTAGAGATTGATTTTATATATTACAAAAAATTTTCATATTAAATTATGCATCTTTGAACTAAATAATAATAAAATATTATTATTATTTTATTTTTTTTCCTAAAATTATTTTTTCTTGATATGCTTTAAATAAGCAATTATAAATCCCGTTCGGTCTTCTTTGATTTATTTGTTTATGTTACTGTTGAGAGAGATCAAAGGGTAGAAGAGAAAAAAAATAGTAAAATAATATTTAGAGAGTGAACAATGTTTCATCAAATTTAAAAAAATACTGTTCATAACTATACAAAATTTTGAAGATGCTGAATCTAATGCAGACTAATTTGAGAAGATATTAGGCAAATATGAAGATGTATAAGCAGTGCTCTTATGACAGCATATTAAATATTAATGTTATGCCTAATTTTTATAGGCCGTACGTAACACCACAGAAATTAGTATAGATAGCCATGAAAGTTCTGCATGTCTCTTCCCCATGATAATGGTCATTATATGTTAACCTTGTCAGTACTATAGTTTCCTAGCTAGACCGTTTACCCATTAGTGTACAACCTGAGCTAAATTAGGTCCAAGTACTCATCGTGATCACGTTTCTAACTAATCAACCCTATGCCCATAATATTATATTATATTATAATATAATATAATATATAATTATCCACCCCCACCAACTCTAAATATATATATAAATATATTTACAATGTGCATGTTAAAATGTATTTCAAAATGTGTACGTCAAAGAGTACACGTGATATTTTATCTAATTATAAGAGAATGTTATTTTAATAAAGTAATTAAGTAGTTAGTTACCAAATAATTTTAATGAAAAGAATTGATCTTGTGATAAATATATAATTATGTGATACATGAGTGAAAGTACCACCTCATTTATATTGAGAGTACTGCTTAATATATAATTACTCGTTATTGATGATAGAATAGTGATCGAAGGAGCATAAAAGGTGCACCCAGCTAGTATGAAACATGTTACTAACTATTTTTCATTACATGAGAACTTACTCATGAATATTTCCTGCCGGTAACTTGGAGGCTTTCACACTTACAGTAACTTACATGGTATGAAAGGGGTACTACTAAGATATCGATAAGAGGTTTGAATAGTGAGTTGAGATGAGATCGAGATGAAAGTTGAATATAATAATATTGTTAGAATATAATTTTTGTTTTGAGATTTAAAAAAGTTAAATTTTTTAGTATATTTTGTTTTAAAGTTTAGAAAAATTGTAAAGATTAGATGAGATTACTTGAAAATATTTTTGAATTCAAACAAGGCCTTCAGTCAAATCTTAGGGAGAGAGAGAGAGAGAGATTTTATTATTATTTTTCTCTGTCTCAGATGTAGACCGTCGCTAGTAATCTTTCTAGTTTATACGAAATATGTGTGGGAAAAATACTCGCAAGAAATATTGGGAACCAATGTTGAAAATATGGCGTGTATCGCGAGTACTTGAAGTCATAAATTACGTCCCAAGTTCCACAAATTGAAACATATACTTTCTGTTTCACGAGTTGAGATCATATTATACGTCATGAGCATCATGATATCATGTCATGTTAGGATCTATAATTAAAAACTTAACTGATTTGATAATATATATATATATATATTCAAAAACCATCTGATCTTGATATTACTTGTAAACCCAAGTATGGAGATATTATATATTGAGAAAAGTCTTAAACCTGGAATAGTGGCATCGGCCTGATGATCTCTATTAATTCGGTCCAGAAAATACAAAGCATGCATGAGATCAACCAACTAGATATATATGTAAAAATCTAGGAGTTCATATTAATGTTGTGAACATAAACTCCACTAGTTTCAGAATTACAAGTTTCAATCGGGAACAATTGCTGGTTTTAGACGATCTTCCTTATGTTTTGACCAGCAGCTAGCTGGCTGGTACTACAAGCCCCCGACAAAACCGATGCTGTCAAAGTCGGGATCTCATTTGGATCAGTTTGGAATATAATTAGGTGGAGTTTATATTAAATTAATACGATGGAATTCTTGCTGGCCTTCAATATTCTTTATAATTATTATTTCAGTACCTAACTTTGGTAACATGAAGACGACAAGCCAGTCAATTAAAATTTCTCAACGGTACCTTTGATGGACTAGCTAGCTTGCTGATGATCTCACATGACACCCATAATCAACCTTAGGGTTTTGCACGGGTATGTAGTACTATTCTTAATTCTTTCACGTCACACGTGGCTGACAAAAATCAGTATTTACCCTCCGCCCACTTGCCAGCCTTTGACAAATTCAGTCGTTACGTGGAAATTAACCCATGACGTCTATCCGACACCCAGAAAATTAAGCCGAGTATGAATACTCGTGTACACCGGCTCCCTGATATTACAGCTCCATTAGACTAATTCAAACTACTTGGTCAAAACGTTACCTCCTAAATGCCCCTTAATTAAAAAAAGAAAACCTCGACTATCCCAAGAAGAGTCCTACAAATTACTCTTCTACTTATATATATATATATATATATATATATATACCTTACACTTTCATATTTTCTTACACACGTAAACAAAACAAGCAACGTCTTCGTTCTTTTCAAATCACACACAGCTTTTTTCCTCGAGGGAAAGGAAAAATATAGTCCATATATATGCGTACTCAGATATATCAGCAACGTACTTAATTGGCAGCATTTTCAAATTAAGATGAGTTTCCGGAAGAGTACCGGCACCATTTTGATGATCGTTATCATGATCTTGGTGGCCATTTTGTGCCACATGACTAATGGCCGGGTTGAAGCAACCAGAGTACTCATGTTGAATGAGGATCAGGATGATAATATTATTATTGCCAGTAGTAGTACTACTGCAAATGATCACTTGCTGAAATACTCGACTGTTTACGAGAAGGCAAAGCATAGAATGGGTTATTGGCTTCAACGGTTGCCATCAGGACCTAGTCCTAGCGGCCCGGGTCACTAGCTTGTTGATCGACTCACTCATGAAATCATGCATTCTACAACTATATATGCATTAATATTGCTTGGCCGGCCAAGAATTAAGCACAAGCAATATTAATATCTATAGTAATTAAGTTATAGACCAGCCGGCCGGAGACAAATATTGTAAATGAAAATAGATTTTTTTGGTTAATTTAATGGAATTTCCTCAATATTATATGTACTCCTTTTATACTTTCTCCTACTGGTTGAACATGAATTATATATATATATATATATGATCATATTGGATTGGAATGATTTGTTGTTTATGATCGATATTCCGTCTTCTTTCTAGCTAGCTTATTTTGGCAACCATATTTTGCGCACCATGTTGTTAATTATAATCCATGGTGTACGTTTGGGCTTAAACTCTCGCGTAAAAAAATTGTAAAACATTTAATTAGTCATTGAGAGGGTTATGATTTACATGACCGATTAATTATTATTATTATTATTTTTGCTAGAGTACAAAAATTTTAGGAGGTAGCAACTAGAGGTGGGGTTTCTGACCATACATAATATATAGCACCTTACCCATTGCCTGGAATTAGCCTAATAGACGGAGCTTAGACTACGGGTGCAACCCGCTAGATCTACACAGTCGGGTAGCCACCCTTCTCGCATTCACCCCGCTTGGATGCAGGGGAGTCATTTTGCCCCCCGCACCTCGTTGATCCCCGCCTTTGTATATTCTCTAGCCCTGTTTGCTCGACAGGTGGATGCGTGGCTCAGTCCACCGGCTGTATCCCCGCTCCTATACGTACGCCACCATTAATCTAAATCACGCATAGTCGATCTAGAGCCACAACGTATGCTGGGGAAACTCTATAAATTGAAGCCTAAGATAAAAGTTTATTTATTTTTGGATTTTAATATAATAATAAGATGCATATTGTATTAAATATATAGTTTTGAAGCTTCTTCAAAAATCATTATTCTGATTTTTGAGATGCAAAAAGGTTGTAACAGAAATAAAAATCTGCTAAAGAATGAAAAATTAAAAAATGAGATAAATTAATTGTATAAAGTGAGAGAATGGGGATGGAGATATATGAAAAGAATAATGGTAAACATACATAACTTTTCATAATATTTTACATAATTATATTTAAAAATAATGGCATTTTTGTAAAATATTTTATAAAAGTAACATTATTTTATAAAAATACTCTCATTTTAAAATGCGATGTAAAATATATTATCAAATGTATTGTATATGTATCGTTACTCATGAAAAAATAAAAATAAAAATAAAAAAGAGGCTACTATAATTAAAAAAGTAAAAAGGTTATAAGAAATGAAAAAAAAAAAAAAGAAGAAAAGAAAGAAAATGAAAGAAACAAATGAAGATGATTGAGCCAAGGACGAAATTATAAGTTGAATAATGCTTGAGCTGTTGACAGTGAGAGAGACAAAATTAAATGGCTTGAGAGTTGTGATAATTTTTGTTATTGTTTTCACAGTTCTTTCTTTTTTTTATTTTGTTGCCTCCAATGTCACCTCTTTTTTGAGAAAAACAGTTTTGGTCATTTATTTTTTCTTTTCTTTTTATATACAGTTTGCACGGTTTTTTTTTAGTGTCAGATGTAGGTTTTACTATTTTATTGTTATGTTGCCATTTTTTTCTCTAAAGCAAAATATATATAAGAGAATCGATTTGGGGGGGCCTTGATTAGGGGTGGGGCCGTAGGTAATTGTTGAAGTCGCCTACCCTTGAGCCGTCCCTGCACGCATGGCTCTCCATGTGCGGAAACCACCATATTCGTGGGTTGGTCGCTCCCAATTTCGAACGAATCAAAATCCAACCAAATCAAAATCAACCAACGAATCAGCCACCAACCAAAATTCATATCAATTAGCCAACGGAGATCAAACCAAACCTACCCAATTGTATAGTCATGGTTCTCTGAACAAATCTACGACTGCGTTGTGACCTGTGGTTCAAAGCAGAGAACCACGACTAGTCGTGACCGTGGGTTCATGCAGAGACCTATGGCCTGAAGGAGAAGAATAAGAAGAGGGGAGGAGGAGATGACATGCTGCATTGATGCAGGGTTGGGGCCAGCGACAAAGGAGGAGATTCAGAAGAGAGAAGATATTGAGAGATGGTGTTGAACGGAGGGAAGGATTGAGAGAGAAGAGAGTTGAGGAAATAAATTAGGATTTTTTCTCTTTTACACCAAGGTATATGGGGCGGGCAGGTGGTCCTTTGCACTCGGCTTCTTATCTGCTTAAAAAGCTTGCCCGCCCGCTTGGGTCGGGCGAATGCAATGAGTGGGTCAAATGCGGGGGCTCGCCCAACAGACCTAGCCTAGATAGTGGGAAACCGTAGGTGCTCCCCAAGTCAGGTTTGAGCCAGGATTTGGACCCCATCTCCACTAGGGGTGTAACGGGTCCGGTCCGATTCGGTTTTAGATAAAATTTTAGATTGAATCGGTATGATCAGTTTTGTATTTTTCAAAATTGATTATGCACCGGTTATCTTCCTAAACCAGTACTTTCGGTTTTATCGGTTTCCAGTCCGGTCCTTTTTTCAATTTTTTTTTATATGTAAATTTGACATTTTGTCATTAAAAATATGTTTAAAAAAAAACTACTTAAAAAAAATCTATTATACTTTTATTAATCTATATTAGACTATTAATATAACTATAACTATAGACTATATTAGATTATTAGTACAAGTTATAAACTTATATATTAGTATAGCTATATAAATTATTAGACTATATAATAGTATTAATATTAGACTATTAGTATAGTTATATAATACATGATCAATTACACTTTCATTTTTAAGATTAAACTTTTATTTTATAATAACATTATCTTATATATAATTATATTAATAGTTTATGATCAAAAAAATTACAAATGTTCATATTTAAAATTTACATTTTATGTTATATTTTATAAATTATAATATGAAATTATTTCATATATGATATATAATTATATATAAAAATTTAACATATAATTATACATTATATATAAAAATTATATATTAATATATAAAAAATATTTTGTATAATTTTAATTTTGTATAAAACTTATATATAAAATATTATTTTTTATATATTTTTTATCAACCGGTTCGGTCTGGTCCGAAAAATCTTAAAATCGGAACTAGACTGGTTCCAACCGGTTTATGAATTATAAGAACTGGTTTCGGACCGGACCGGTTCAAAATCGGTAAAATTGATCCCATCCGGTCCGGTTCGGATCGGTTTACCGGTTTAAATTTACACCCCTAATTTCTACTATAGAACTCAACGAATCCTTATGCCGTTCGACATTCGGATTCAAACCCAATATCTATTGCCAAACCGCTTAGAGTAATCCAAGGACTATCAAGCCACTACCCTTAAGTGGCTCCATATACGTGTATCAAAAGTTTGCTGTAGAAACCCTCTAGGTGTTCATTCATACATATACATATACACAGGGAGCTATGACTTATATATTAAATCAAATTGATACATGCGATATATAAAATAGAGCAGTGATCGATGATATATACGGACACATACCGGTCCATGCAGGGATAGTGTGCACATCACCCAATCAAAAGTGGAATTTTAAGCTTATGGCATGCCACATGATCAATGTTGATATGGCAGTACCACCTACGTCAGCTAGCTATATACTTGTTCGATCGCGCATGCATGCCGTGTCGTGGTTGTATGGTCTTTAACACGAGGGCGCGCATAATTAATTACTTACGCGTAGCACTAAATCGTTCATTACATAGATCAAATATATAGACATGATATTGATATTCCGGGGCAAAACTTAAATAAATTATTAAACATAAAATTACCTACTCTCTGTTTTCGTTCGACCAAGCTGATCACATTAAAAAGATCATACTTATGTGCATGATTACATATATAGCCCGTCCACCATATTGACATTCATGTGATCCCAATTACAAGATCACTATATAGTCATTCGATCAATCATGCAAACTTTGAGATAATTAACGTGTCACACGGCCATTGACATAATTAACGATTGACACCCAGAGTCAAAATTATATATATTGGACTTGCCCCATTTAACTACTCTGTTTGAGTCTTGAGACGAGTAACATGCAAAGATATATGTATTTCCCTTTGACATGAACTTGAAACTTTAAATTATTGCGGTAAACACGGACATTCATCAATTCAAACGTGGAACACCATGTATACATCCCCGGCTCTTTGCTCGGAAAAAACACTTTAGTCAACACGTAAGCCTCTAAAGCCCACAAAACAGGATGTGCACAAGGAGACTACCATTACAACTCTATCACTATATAAGAATAATATCATATATACCTCCTACTTTCACAATTCTCATACACATCCATCCTCAAGCAGCCAAAAGCTAGCTATTCTGTTAATGTACTAAGATCAAGTACTATTCATAAATTAACCACCAAATCTTTCTTCGGGATTACTAAAGTTCATAAACTTTCACGCTCTCAATCGAAGATGAACTTCCGCACCACTGTTTTGATCATTTTTGTCATCTTCGCAGTCATCTTGATGTGCAACGTGGAGGCAACCAGGATGCTATGTGAGGATTTGGGTAGCTCTAATTATCAAGCTGCAGAGACATACGAGGAGGAAAAGTACACCATGTCACGTTGGCTGCAACGATTGCCAACTGGATCTAGTGGTAAAGGCGTTGGTCACTAGTAAGTTTCATTAGTGGATCAAGTTCTTATTTGAACTTAAAGAGTCTCAAGTTCGAACAACAATATGAGAGAATCTTCTTCCGTTCCATTCTGTTTAGACGTACGTACGAGCTTATAATACTATTGTCAAGTACTACAAGCTTTAGTTACACCAATAAAAGATTAAGGAATGATATTATACATATATATATATATATACACACACTCTCGTTTGGACTTTTAAATCTTTTTTGGATTTGCAATATTTTTTATTGTACGTAGGTTTAGTCCTTGATCAATTGGCTTGTAATTTTCAATATAAAGATAATAGACATATTCAAGTTTATCATTGAAGATTTGTTATCTCCTTACCTATATTAGCTTGTAATTCTCTTATGCAATTTGTTATCTCCTTGTGCAATTTTTTTTATGCACATATTTGTATGGACATTTGACTCACACACGCATGTCACATCTACGCAATCAGACATTCTCATCCCACTTTCACTTCACTATATAAAATGTGATACTTTTATTATTATTGGATAATCTTTTATTTTTTTTAAATAAAAAATATAAAAATTGATGGACAATACCATCTCATTATAGTGGAATGTGAGTGTAGTGTATAGAATTTTCCTACATTTTATATCACTTTTTCTTTTTGACAAGAGATTATCATAATAAAATCGTGCAACAATGGGCCGACTAACCCAATAACGTGCCAGCTAGCTGAACCCAATATTTAGAGGATGGGCTGAGGGTTTTAGCTAACATAATTATTGGGCTCGGCTACAGTGAAATTTAAGGGCCTTGGTGACCTGATCATATTTAATTTCAAACGGGACCTTTAATTTTTTTTTTTTTATAAGGAAACGGGACCTTTAATTAGGTTCATTGAAATACAAATACACGAACGTGCAGTATTGTTTCTCAAGAACTTGCTATTTACAATTTGGTACGTAAATCATTTATTTAAATATCGTACAGTAGGTATGGTTGGTATTTTTTGTACCGGCCATTGATCTGGCATAGATATTATATATATAGAACTACTACCTACAGTTGTTTTATGTAAACGGCGTGCAAATGATTTTAAATAATAATAATAATAATAATAATAAATATATAAAAAAAAAGACAAAAATAAAAATAGAAGAGAAACGAGGGAGTGAGAAGAAAGGCATCAGCTCTTCGTGTGGGTCTTGGTCGTCGTTTGGATCTGTCAAATCTCTCAGAGTTCGTGTCATTTGGGTCTTCTTGTAGATGAAAAAGGTAGCTCGTTTGGGTCTTCTTCGTACCTGTGCATGATGGAAATTAGAACCCAACCCGTATGGGTCTTCTTCGTGCCTGTGCATGATGAAAAAGGCAGTTCGTCTCATCTGGGTATGGTAAAGTTGTTTGATTGACTAAGGGGAGATGGAAATTAGAACCCAACCCGTGAGAGAGAGATTGCATTTGTAGTACTCTGTTTCTCTTGCACACTTCCCATTTGTCTTTTTCCTGCTTTATCTTCTTGTTTTCAATGATAAAATAGTGTGAAGTTGCAGAGTATAATGTTAGAACTGACTGCGAAATGGAGAGAGAGGTCTTAGGTTACGAAATGAAGAGGGAAAGGGAGAGGACCTTAGGGTTACGAAAACTAAATGGAGAGGAATTTCATGAAACACACTGTGTTATTCTTCAAAAAAATACAAATGAAACCCGGTCGTTTTATTAAATGACATGGCCACCGTGTCAGTGTTTGTACGCCGGTTGTGCTTTGGCCGCTTGTATTTAGCGTTTTTTTTATATATGTTTTGTATCGACCGAAATATCGATCTATATTGACTTTATTTTGGTCCGTACTGGCCAATATTTAGACTTTTAGATTTTTATTTTATTTTTTCAAACTATAAATTTATTTTTTTAACCCCCAATTTAAATTAGATTATTTATAATTTATATATTTATATATAATTTATTCATATATAAATTATTATTTTAGAATAGAATTTATATATATTTATATATATAATTTATTCATATATTGACTATCCTGAAACGGCATACGAAACGGTATCGATATCGAAATATTTCGTTCTAGTATCTTGACCGGTACGGTATTCAAAACATTGACGTAAACACCACTATTTTGTGAGAATTATAATAATTATTACAACTACATATGCATTTCAATTCGACTCACCGAAATGCATTCTACAACTATATATGCATTGCTTGGCCAAGAATTAAGCACAAGCAATATATATATATATATATATAGTAATTAAGTTATAGGCCAGCCGGAGACATATATTGTAAACGAAAATAGATTTATTTGGTTTAATCGAATTTTCATCAGTGATAATTATTGTATGTACTCTACTTTCTAGTATTGGTTGGACAATTATACGATCATGCATATTGGTTAATTGGAATGATTTGTTGTTTATTAATCCGTCTTCTTTCTAGCTAGCTTATTTTTGCAACTACCATATTTGCACCATGTTGTTATGATCCTTGGTGTACGTTTGGGCATAAATTCTCGCGTAAAAAAATTGTAATATATTTAATTAGTAATTAAGAGGGTTATCATTATTTACATGACCTATTAACATTTTTTTTTTGTCTATTATAAAAAGGTCAGAGGGGTAACACTAGAGGTGGTTTTCCTATCTGGACATGATCATAATAGCATCGTGAATTGATTTGATAGAAAGGGTATAGAAAGCAAATAGTCATAAAAGCTCTCTCAAGTCGAGTTTGAGCCATAACTTGACCCCAGTCCCATTACCAAACTCAATAAATTATCCTTAGATGGTTCTGTATTTGGATTAGAACTAAGGAGCTATTGCCAAACTACTTGGGAGTGACCCAATAATGAACATTGAGTCAGTAACCTTGATGGTATGACTAGTTAAAGTTCTAATGCCTCATACTTTCTTATTAGTTCGGTGGTAGCTAATATACCTGTATCAAAAGCTTGTACGAGAAATCCTCAAGTTTAGGTGTTCGTTTAAGAGATGTAGATAGTGTTCATTTAAGTAATGTAGATAATTAACATATTATTTACATTGTTTAAATAATAATATTTAATTTATAAAATTTAAATTTTAAAATTTATCATCTAAATTAAATTATGCCACATAAACGATTTGTAATTATATAAAGATTTTAGAATCGCAATTATATATTAAATGAAATTGGTACATATTGGTACATATATATTAGAGAGTGGGACCGTGCACAGACAATATGCACGTCATGCAATCAAAAGTGAGGCTTCAACGTTGAATAGTCAATGCCATCGTGGCATACCACATCAGTTATGATTTAGATATTTATATGTGATTTATTATTTTTATTTAAATACATATATTTATATATTAATATATATTTTTAATAATAAGAATGATACAAATGATAAATCATATAATAGTGTGCGGTGTAAATTAGGATAATAAGTAGAATTATATATATTATTGGATTTACCAACACGTACATATATTTGTTAGCTCATGTCGTACGTGTCATGGTTGTATGGCCTTTAATTAACACGAGGGCATAATTACTTATAACGCGTACGTAGCATTAATAAATCGTGTATTACGTAGATCAAATATATATTCCGGGCCAAACTTTGAGATAATTATAATTAACGTGTTACACGGCCAAAACCAAATTATATATGGGACTGGCCCTAACATTAATAGTACTATATAATATAATATAGCTAGCCCAGTCAATGCAACCATTGACATAATTAACGATCGAGTGACACCCAAAAATCAAAATTATATATATTGATACTGTGTTGAGTCTTGAGACGAGTAACAAAGATATATGCATGTATTTCCCTTTGATATGAACTTGAAACTCTAAATTATTGCGGTAAACACGGACATATATACATCAATTATTCAAACGTGGAAAACCATGTATACATCCCGGCCACGGCCCGTTGCTGGGAAAAAAACTTGGGACACTTTTCTTCCAGTATCTGCCATGATCACTAAAAAACACCTTAGTCAACACGTAAGCCTCAAAAGCCCACGAAACATCATGTCCACAAGGAGACTACTAGTACTACAACTCTATTACTATATAATAATATCAAACCTCCTAGCTTTCACCATGCTCATACACATCCATCCTCAAGCACCCAAAACCTGTCCTGTTCATTTACTAAGATTAAGTATTCATACATTAATTACCTCGAAATCTTTCTTTCGGAACTACTAAAGTTCAAAAACTTTCGCTCTCTCGATCGAAGATGAACTTCCGCACTACTGTTTTGATCATTTTTGTCATCTCCGCAGCCATCTCGATGTGCAACGTGGAGGCAACCAGGATACTATGTGAGGATTCGGGTAGCTCTAATTATCAAGCTGCAGAGACATACGAGAAGGCAAAGTACATCATGTCATGTTGGCTGCAACGATTGCCAACTGGGTCTAGTGATAAAGGCGAAGGTCACTAGTAAGATCTTATCAAGTTCTTATATGAACTTAAGGGCTTCAAGTTCGGACAACAATACGAGATAATATTCTTCCGTTCCATTCTGTTTAGACATATGTACGGGCTTATACTATTGTTTAGTTACACCAATAAAAGATGGACTGATATATATATATATATATATATATATATATTTGTTTGTACCAACGTTTAGTCCTTAATTAATTAATTGGCTTGTAATTTTCAGTATAAAGATAATAGATTTATTCAAGTTTATCATTGAAGATTTGTTATGTCCTCAACTATATTAGCTTGTAATTCTCTTGTGCAATGTTTTTTTGCACATACTTGTATGGACATGTGCGTTGTATATGAAAAAGTCTTAATACAAGCGTTTGCACGCACCCCTTGTGCACAAAACGTGACCGGGCAAAACAAAAAAAATTAAACGCTGTGTTTTGCATTTTGGTGTGGGACTGATCTCTGAACCACGCCTTCTCCACTCCGAGAACCACGTCCATTTCCCCGTAGCCGAACCTTCCCTTGTCTTCCTACGACTTTGAGGTCACAAAGTCTTTATATGAATACAACAATATTTCTTGAATCGAAAATAACATTTTGTAGTTCTGCGGTTCTAGCAAAGCAAAACAGTGACTCCAATGAACGAGCAAATCCTACAAGGCTAACTCCCAGTTCAGTGAACGATCGGCCTGAGTTCGAGCAAATCCTTCTTTTGCTCCCTCACAAATTCTTTCATAGTGTTTCACTTTCCCCACAAAATCTCTGTGTCGCGCGCGCGCGTTTTCAAAGAATAGCCTTTCAAAGACGATCTTTTTTTATTCTCACTCTTATCTTCGCTTTTCCAATTTGATTCTCTAGACTAAGTTTCCCCTCCTCTCTATAACTTGTTTTCTTGATTTGCTCTGTTTCTCAGACACAGATACACACACAGATTCATATTTCTTTTTCTTCACTCTGTTCTAATCCAATTCTCCAACCATACCGTTCTCTTGGTTTTGTTTGTTGTTATTCGCGGATCACGACTCCTAGGCACGAAGCCCAGAGGAAAAGCGAGTACTTTTTTCTTTTGTTAGTTTTTTTTTTAATAAAATAAGCTGCCATGTCAGTTAGGGTGCGCCAATTCGTGCGCCAATTCGTCTGTATATAATGGAATTGGTTATATATACACACATGCACGTTATATCTACGCGTTCACACATGCACACACAAACACTGATACATGTACGACAGTTTCGGCAAAGTATTGCTTGCAGCTTCATCGAGACCCCCATCCCTTTAATCGAAACAAAATAAAAATCAAGCCTTTGAAGTTTGAACTGAAACCGAAGCAAGCCCCAGAAAGGAAACCCAGAACGAAGCAAGCATAAAGCAAATAAGAGAACGATGGAGTCGTCGATATACATGTTTATCTTTTTCTTTTTGACGAGATTATTATCCTAATAAAATCGTGCTACAATGGGCCAAGAAACCCAATAACGTGCCAGCTAGCTAAACCCAAAATTTAGAGGTTGGGCTGAGGGCTTTATCTTACATAATTATTGGGCTCGGTCATAGTTACATAATACCATGCCACGGTGCCCTGATGTTTAATTTCAAATGGGACTTTTAGTTTCTCAAAAACTTGCTATTTATAATTTGGTATGTAAACACCACTTTTTGTGAGACTAGTAATAATTATTAAAAAAAAATTAAAAGAGTATCAGTATATTTAGTTTGTTAATAAATAAATTCATAAATAGATATTTTCAAAAGTGGATCATGACTATTCCACGCAGAGCTAAAAAGGAGATAATTCAATTCTATCATGGCGAGAAATGAGAAGTCCAGACAAAAAGCATAGTATAATTAATAATACTCTATTTCTTTTATTTATCAAGCCATTGAATGCCCAATATTAAAGCTACAGGCCATACAACAAGAGATCATATTAATTCTCTTTCACCCTTAATTAATTTTTAAGACTATAGGATGCGACTTGATTAATCCCGCGAACTCTGCCAACGTATTAATTTGTTGGCATTAATATCTTTATTTATTGTTTTAATAAGCTCATGATCATGCACCTAACAACTCTGATTATCACCAGGAGCAACACCGAGTTGGCTGCAATATTGAGTGTAGTACTTGATACGAGATTGGACTGCACCGGAGTTTCCACCGTTGCATTCAATTGCACCGTTGATGGCTCGAATTGTTGCACCAAAACCTTGGCCTATAACTTGGTGAACATTGGTCATCCAAAACCATAAGGCCGTCTTGAATGAAATAGTGGGATCTGTGGCCACAGTTTCAGGAGAGTTTAATCCGTCGAATTTAATGCTATTTCCGGCTGCTCCGTAGTTGTAATTCCAAGTTAATTGAAGTGGTCCACGGCCGAAGTATTTTTTGTTTGGATTGCATGGATATTGTGTGTTGCTTTCATCACAGTAGTCCTTCGAGGCACCGTCTATCTCTTCTATGTAGCACAAAGCTGCCCACAAATACATAAACTTGCTTCAATATAATTTATAAGGTAATTAACTTGAGTTTTTTGGTGCATAAGGTTGTATTGTGTGTGTATGTATAGGTTAAGAGTGGAATTATATATAAGATCTTACATCCTGTCTCATGCGCGACATTGGCGAAGAAAGCTGCAATCTCACGCTTGGAATCATCAGCAGAACCAGTTTTACCGAATTGATTAAACGAATTAACAGCATCAAGAAATGCAGCTCTTGTGTAGAAGCTCTTTCCTGGGCAATTTCCACTTGCCTGATTAAGTATCCCATTGAAGAAAGCATCTGTCACAATATCGGCCACTGAAGCACCGTTAGTACTAGGGGTCGTAGGCGATGAAGTACAAGGGCCTTCTTTGCACCCGGGGCCGCAGTATTCATTGCCAGTGCCACAATAGCCGAACTGGCTGCAGCATAGATTTGCTGCACAACCACAGTTTTGACCCTTCACATTGCCGGGCACAACTCCTGCTAAGAGTATTCCGACTAGAATAATCTGGGTTACAAGGTTTTTTGTGATGCCAAGTGAAACCATCTTGGGAATTAGATCTTGTATAGGAAGAAGGTGGAAACCAGAAGAGATGGTGTCTGATGAAAAGCAAAGCCAAGCATGCATCCGATATTTATAGTGCAACATATCTAAGGTGGGAGATTTCTGGAGCTAGCAGCTTGCTTAATTTTCAATTTCAATTTCATAATTCCTGGAAGGCGTGTGTGACACGGATGTTGTTGTTGGAATTTTTGACTTGTTAGTAGAAAAACTAGTTATCGTTACGTTCTTGATCGAACTAAGTCCGAGACAGCAACCTCAATGGTTAATTTGGTCTGTCTATCGCGCGCTTGTCGTGGGTGCATGCTGTTGTGTAGCAATATATGTCCCAATACTTTCCAATTACTTATAATCATGTGGGAGGTATCGATCATGGATCGAGGCATTTACACGATGATGATGATACTCGTAATGGAATTTGTGTTTTGAACGGCCCGCATGCAACCAAGAAAAACAGAGAGTTTTAAACTGGCACGGTAGTCACCCCTATCCAGGAAGGCTCAAGGGTAAGGCCACCATTGCCTAATTAGGCCCCACCAGCAAGGCCTTTAATATTCTTAGACAAAAATATAAGAAACATATCATTAAATAAAAAATTAGATAATTTATATATTTTTTAATGTATACAAGATCCATGAAACTAAATTAAATATTTAATACAATGAATCAGTTATGTTTTTAAATCATTTTTCTTTTACAACAATGCGTCATTTTATAAAATTGTTGTATTAAATATAAACTCAAAAACTTCTATTTAAATATTTTAAATAAAGTTTCGTTTATTAAAAAATTTTAATATAATAATTTATAATTTATTATATTATAATTAATGGTGACTCGCTTGACTACTCAATTTATATTGAGCCCATGCCCTATCAACGCCTGAATCGGCTGGTTGTCTCGAGCTTGGAAACTTGGATAATGTATATCTGTAGTTGGCCGCCATGCACATCAGATGCATTTAATCTAGCACTGGCAGCCACATATATAATCAAACCCCCGTAAATGGCGCGGGAAGAACTCCTTTGTCAACAATGTAAGCCCCCAAAAAACCACAAAAAAATAAAATCCTAAAAACACAATTACAAAGTCGAATTCAAGTCATGGTCTTTTGCCTATGGACTGCATGCGGCTAAATAAATGCCGTCACAAGTGGTCGAAATTTGCGATGAACTTGGATAATTGTAAGTCCTAATTCCCAGGTGAGACCACATGCATATGGTATATTGGAACCTATAATATCTTTGTTGTTATTATGTAGATCATCCATCTCTTTGAATTTTGCAGTTGAATTTGAATGGAGAATTCTAGAAGGATCTTGATCCAAAGTTTTAATATTTGGACAGCTTCAAGCTAATTACAAGAGTTTAAATTCTTGTTTGAACTTGAGGACCTAGTTAATTATGTGGAAGAGAAATATAGATATATAAAATATATTTTACAACATTTATTGGTATCTGTGTTTGAGTAATGAGGTATTTTCAGATTCAATAAAATAAGATTTCATTTAAAATTTTTATTTGAATTTATATTTAATACAACAATGTAAAATGTGGTCTCAATGTAAATTTTGTGCCTCAATTTAATAAGATTTTATAAAAAAATATTTAAAATATAAATAATTCATTGTATTAAATACTAAATTTACTATTCTGGAGTGTTGAACACATTAAAATTTTATTTAATAAAATAATTTTTATTTTTTTCAAAAGAAATTAAAAATAAAAAACTTCATTTTTGTTTTTAGGGGCCTTCTCTAGAGTGAGGACTTTAGGTAATGAGCTTACCATTGAGCGGCCCTGGTTGTTTCGCAGGGTCAAAGCTCAAGCACAAATGATTTGACTCTCAAACATCAAGCTATGGACCAAATGGATAATAGTTAACACTTTGGTTGCGTTTGGATGTTGAACTGAGTTCAATTTAATTGAGTTTTTTATGAATAGTAGTGAGTTGAGATGGTTGAATGGGTTTTGTAGGGTCCATTTAAAATGAGTTTATGTTTGTTTGGATGTTAAAATAAGTTTAGATATATTTATAGAAAGTTGTGAAATAATCGAGACCCACCATTGTTTGATCTCATATTTTTATTGCCCACGCGCTGCTCACAAAGATTTGATCTCATATTTTTATTGCATAATGCTAGATGCATGTTAGGATTGTATCTTATATTTCATGAAAATGGGCAGGTAATCTTGTATTGCATGTCCCGACGCTTCAAATGTTTGTCCGATCTCAAGGCTCAAGGAAGTAAGATCATTGTCACCACAAGGAATGAAAGCATTGCATTGGCCATGCATGCTACTTCAACTTATCATCTAAAGCAATTATCAAATGAAGATTCCTGGTCCCTTTTTGAAAAGCATGCATTTCGTGACAGTTGCTCCAATGCAGATCCAAAGATAAAAGAAATAGGTACACAAATTGTGAAAAGGTGTAAAGGTCTACCTTTAGCAATCAAAGCCATTAGCGATCTATTGTGGTCTGAATCAGAGGTTGAGAGATGGACAAATATATTGAAAAGCGATTTATGGGATCTAGACAAACATTCTTCCGGCTTTGAGATTAAGCTATAAGTATCTCCCGTCATATTTAAAATGATGCTTTGCTTATTATTCGATATTCCCAAAAGATTATATTGAAAGATCAATTAGTCTTACTATGGATGGTGGAAGGTTTCTTGCAACGATCCGAAAAAGAAACTATGGAAGAAGTTGGCAATAGTTACTTCTATACTCTTGTATCAAGATTATTATTTCAACAATCAAGTGAAACTAAGTTGGGTTTTGTAATGCATAATCTTGTTAACGACTTTGCAAAATTTGTGTCAGGGCAATTTGCCTTGAAGGGTGATGGTTCGAAAGAGATTGTGGAGATGACTCACTATTTATCATATTTCGGTGGAAGTTTTGATAACTTCAAGAAGATTGACAAGGATCTATACAATGCCAAGCGGTTATGCACTAATTTCCTGACATTAGATTCGCCAGGATGGGGAAGGGAAATCAAAATGCCAAGAGCATGGTGCTTAAGAACTATCTCTCTATCTGGCAGACCTGGGAAAACTAACTGCTTGATTCAATTAGCAAATTGAAACATCGACATTATTTGGATTGTTCTTCCACAAATATTAAAAGGTTACCCGATTCTATGTGTAATTTGTACAATTTTAAAACGTTGAACTTATCAAAATGTCGGTATTTGGATAGATTGCCAAGAGATACGAGGAAACTCATTAATTTACATCATCTTGAAATTGATGAAACTAACCAACTAAAGGAGAAGCCGTTACAAATGGGAAGACTAAAATGTCTTCAGACATTGACCAAATTCATCGTCAACAAATACAATGGGTCTCACATTAGAGAATTGGGAAAACTAATAAAGCTTCGGGGAAAACTTTTAATTTGGGAGCTCCAAAATGTTAGATCAGCCGAGGATGCAATCTTTAAGGATAAGGGTTACCTCAAGGAGTTAGCATTACAATGGAATCCTCCAAACGAATTTGGTATTTTGCAAAGTCAAAGATGTGTACTCAAAAACCTGTAGCCCCATGAAAATTTGAAAAGTCTCACCATCAACAACTACAGTGGGAAAGGTTTTCCAGATTGGATAGGAGGGCTTCCTTCAACATCTAAGATATCACACGTGGGATTAAGAAGTTGCAAGTATTATAGTGCCTTGCCACCACTTGGGCAGCTACCTTCTCTTAGTGAACTTTATATTGATGGGTTCGATAGAGTTGTTACTGTGGATCCGCAGTTTTATGGAAATAGTTGTTCTTTAATGAAGCCATTTGGAAGCTTGAAATTTCTAAGGTTGGAAAATATGCTGAATTGGGAAAATTGGTTTCATTTGGGTGCCGAATGATGGTTCGTTTCAATTTGAAGACTTTTATATTAAGAACTTCCCCAAGCTGAGAGGATGGTTGCCTATACATCTTCCTTTGTTAGCCAAGCTTGAGATTAGCAAATGTCAACATCTTGAGGCTTCGCTCCCAGTAGACTTGTTTCCAAAACTTACCAGCCTGAGAATAATAGGATGTGACAATTTGGAATCTCTTGCACTTCCTAAACAACATGATCATGATGGAATAACAGACTTCAATAACTGTCTTCAAGAGCTATGAATCCGTAAGTGTTCCTCCCTCGTGTCCCTTCCCAAGGGCGGTTTGCTCTTAGCATTAAAAATACTTCGTATCAATGATTGTAAAAAGTTGGAGCTCCCCATGCACCGACAATATTCATCCCTTGAAAAATTGATCTTGGGAGATTGTTGTGATTCTCTGACGTCCTTTCCTTTGACCTATTTCCAAATTTGAAGAGTATTCTAATCAGTGGGTGCACGAATTTGCAATCTCTAGAACAACATTGAGGTGATTTCGATATCAAATATTGGAATATGGGGAAGTCCTAGTTTTGTATCTTTTCCAAAAGGAGGATTGTGTGCCCCTAATCTTGCAACCTTTTTGCTCGAGGATTGTGAGAGTCTGAGGTCAATGCTTGATAAGATGCACATATTCATTCCGTCTCTTCATTATTTGGAGATAAAAGATTGTTTAGAAGTTGAGTCGTTTCCAGAAGGGAGATTGCCTACCAATCTGAAGGAAATTGAGATCCATGGTTGTAGGAAACTCAATGAAAACTGGATGGGATGGGGTTTGCAAATGCTCCACTCTCAAAACTTGTTGAGAATAGGTGGCGAATCAGAAAATGTGGAGTCCTTTCCTGGCGAGTTGTTGCTGCCCACCACTCTTACCTATCTTTATATATATTCATTTAAAAATTTGAAATTCTTGGACAAGGAAGGGCTTCAACATCTCACCTCCCTTGTACAATTGCTGATCAAAGACTGCCCCAAGCTTAAGTACATGTCAAAAGAGGGCTTCTTTGCCTCCCTTCATTTTTTATAGATGAGAAATGTCTTGTGTTGGAGAAACATTTGAAAAGAAGAAATGGAAAAGAATGGCTCGTGGTGGCCCGTGTCTGCAACATATTTATTGATGACAGACAAATTCAAGGAATTGAAAGGACATGTGAGAGCCCCAACAATAATTACCATTATATGCTCATCATGTGAGCATTGCGAATTGTTTTGCTCACTTTGTTAACTCTTTTTGTAGTACCTTACAAATCAATTCAGAACGAAATATCCAAAATCGATGCCTTTTTTTATTGTCGAATGTTGTTCAGTAATTAAACCTATCGACCATTTGGAAAACAATGGCAAGCCTAGAAATTAAATTTCATATATGCTTTCCTTCCAATATTTTTTCGTTTAATCGGTTTCTCTTTCTTTGTTTTCTAATTGACCCATTTTTTTTTCTTTTCTGTTTGATTAATTGTATTGAGAATTAATTTTCTATAATAGCTCCCCAAATGTCGTGGATGAATTCTAGCCTTTGAGCTCCAGATGGTTAGCACCAATAACCTGATGGATTTTCTCCGTGTAGTTAGTTTCTCTTTGTTTGTACCTAATTTGGTCGGTCCATCGATCTTGCCCAACATTTACAACTAATTCTGGCTTGCTACACAAAAGGGAATGATCAAGACAAGGTAGAATGTGAGATTGCCATCTACTTTTTGATTTGTAAAAAATTGCATGGCAATGTTCCTTACTCCTTTCATCAATGTACAAAAGAATGGCACGCCACCTAGAGTTTAACTCTTAAGATAACTTTGGCTTGATTGCTAGCTTTCAAATTGTTGTTGTTTTTGCAATCTATCACGGTGTAGGGTTTTGTTTTCAATCTATTTTTTCCTCGTGAGTGATAGAATAAGGATTGTCTCAAGGCTTATGAGATATATACATGGGTATGATAGAAGATGACATAGAAGCTTTGTATCGAAAGTTGTCCCTATCAGAACAAGAGATCAAAGAAGCTATCCATGTCGAAACCAGTTTGTTAAAGGAATCAAAAGTCGGGGAGGAAGATGCTAGATCATCAAATTGTTAATAGATCGTCATTATAATAGGGAGGCCTTCAAGTGTTATTTGGAGGAAAGGTGTTGTTTGTGGTACTTGGAGGATTATTGGGAGGAATTGCTTCAGCTGTTAGATGAGATCAGTTACCGTCTCAAACATATTTAAAGGGAATGGAATTTTCTAGCGGACGGTTTTGCTCAGTTGGGGGCTGCTGGTGTTTGCAAGACTTGGAATGCTAGTCACTACAACAAATTTCACTTTTTATGGACGAAAATGTTTAGGGGCGAGCTTAATTTCATCCCTAAAAGTGATTTTCTGTGACAAATTTTAAATTTTGTCCCAAAAAATGGATGAATTTACAAAACCATTGGACCGGATAAATTTCCAGTGGAACAGGATCTTCTGTGACGAATTAGATCGTCTCGAAAAATTTTTTCCGTTTGAACGGAAAAAAATCTAGTCGAACTTACAAATCTTGGCGGGGAAGTAATTTATTTTCCCGGGGAATATTTAAAACTATTCGAACGTAAATTTTTTTGTTCAAATGTGAAAGATTTGGTGGCAAAATATGGCGGAAAGGTTTCTAGATAGTTTGAATGGAACATATTTAGCTCGAACATATTCAAACATCACATTTATATATTTGAACGTATAATATTAATATCTATATGTAACTTAAAATATAAAAAATATATATCATATATACGAATTCATAAATTAATTTTATGTAATTAATTTAAAAATATTTTAATTATTTCTTTTATGTTAAATAGATTTTTAGTTAAATAAATATTATCAGCCATACACCATATAATATAAATCAATAATTAATCTAGAAAAGACCAAAAATATTTAATTCATAACTAAAGCAAATTATCAGAATACCATATATTGTCGATAACTATAACAAAAATATATATATATAAATAAAAGATAGAAACTATTGTGATGCGAGGTCTCTGCACACATCATCGTCTGCAACTAGTCGTCTCTCTACATATTTCAGCTGAGTACTTAGCGTGACCTGAGTTGCATTACTGACATGAATCTCTGTACGTAATTCAGAGATGCTAGCATTAATCTTTGTACGTAACTCAGATATGCTAGCAGTAATCTCTGTACGCAACTCAGGCATGGCAGTATGCACTACATCGATCACTGCTGATGTGTGTTTGCCGATCTCAGAATGTAATATGTCGGCCATCTCCTCGCGAGTAGATGTGCGTGATGCCTTGGCCTGTGTAGATGCCTTACTAGCCGATGCTACATGATCTCCCGACTGTGCATCTCTTTGAATATCAGCTCGGTCAAGAACAAGTCCACGGAAATGAAGTCTCAAGTGTCCCGTGTTTCGTGACAGGGTGGTGCTATTGATTGGTCCCATCGGTTCCCATTCACGCTTGGCAACTTCTAACATGACCTTTGAATGTAGCAAGAATCGAGTGATCAGGATCCCAAATGGCAGTGTATCTGTCGTAATATACCGATCCTTTGATTAGATCCTCTCAAATATATACCCCACGAGGTTGATCAGAATGCCATAAGTGACCCGTATCATAAATTTTGCTCAATCCATGCCAACCTCGGTCTTGTGCTGCCGAGGGTCAATATTGTTGGCGATGATCAGATTCATGATCTTGAAGAAAGAAGGTAAATCTACTTGCCTAATGCTCGTTGTCCCATCGTACACTAGAGCATTTGGACCAACAATCAGGTCTCTAACCTCATGTTTAGCAAGTGTATTGATCTCATTTGTATTTGGTCCCTCGTCCTGAGCCATCTCTGCATCACCTGAAGGATCAGACTCTCTAGGTGGCAAATTCAGATAGGCATCGACCGACCTAAGAATACCGAGATATGCAGCGAGTGCATCTGCTAAAAATATAACAGGAGCTCCTTGGACACAGATCTTGTATGCCCTTCCATTGTCTGGGCTAGCACCACCGAGCTCTTGATAGAACTAAGCGACGATGTCAATATAGGTAATCAGCTCCATTGCTTCTTCTCGTTGATCTAGGATTGGTGCCCAACCACGATCGTTGAATACTGATCGGAGGGAATGACCTACCTATATAAGAGTCACAAAATTAGACAATTTTACCTGTAGCTCCAATAAAACAGTCCGCTCTCAAACTGTTGACATGGAAGGTTCTCCTAATCTGCAATGTTTACGGCCCCTATAAGACATTATTTTGAATCTGAAATTTAAAAATAAAATATATATTCAACATTAGTGATAAAATCTAATACGAGAAAATATTCACAAAATTATATAGGAATAGAAATTTAATAAATTAATTTATAGAACAATTTAATAAAACCATGAAAATAAATTAATAAGTTTATATAAAATTATTCGTTCGAACGGTCTATTTAATGGTTGAACGGATACTAGAATGTTCGACCGGAAAAAAGTGGTCCAACAGACAACATCTTGTTTGCCTCAAACCGTTCAAACGTCCAAAAAGTGTTCAATTGCACATGTTAAATCCGTTCGAACTGGTTTGAATGGAAAACAGATCGAGCTCATTCATGGCTGACTCGTTCGAAAATGAGCAGCCCAAAGGCTATCCCAAGTGCAGGAGCGTGTTGCGTAGTAATTAGGAATAAATTCCTAGATCGTCTCCACAGGGAAAGTGCTTAAAAATCAAACTCGTGTAAAATGGTGGAAATAGTTACAATGAGAGAATAAAAATAAAAGTGATGATATGTGCAATGAATGTGGGAGTGCAATGGAAATGACAATTTACTAGTCATGGACTAGATTCATATTTGTTGGTTTTGAGTGGATGATGAAAAGTAAAAAAAATTAAAATACAAGACAATAAATTAAAATTGCTGAAAATTAAATAACTGAAATGTAAAGGGACAATAAAATTTAAATGACATAAAAGTAAATTGCAAAAATTAAAGGTGCAGAAAAATTAAATGACAGTAATTTAAATTGCAGGAAATTAAAAGAAATTGCAAGAAATTAAAATTGCGAGAAAATTAAATGGCAGTAATTTAAATTACAGGAAATTAAAAGTGCGAGAAAATTAAATGACATAAATTTAAATTGCAAGAAATTTAAATTGCGAGAAAATTAAATGACAGTAATTTAAATTGCAGGAAATTAAAAGTGCGAGAAAATTAAATGGCAGTAATTTAAATTGCAAGAAATTGAAAGTGCGAGTAAATTAAATAGCAGTAATTTGAAATTAAATAAAAACAGAAATTGTAAGGAATAAACTTGATATTTGGAAATGGAGACTGCGTTCTCCAACCCAAAAATCTAAACTTTCAATTAAAGTAAACTCTCAAAAATAAAATGGACTCTCAACATTTATCAAAGAGGACTGAAAATTTACTCACTAAATAAACTCAAAACTGAAAATAAAGACTTACAAAAATAAAATTTACTGAGCCATACATTGAAACTGACTGATGAATAAATTACACGAAATTAAAAATTGAACTCAGAAAAAAAATAAAAACTGACTACAAAAATTCACTCACTATTTTTTTCTGAATTTTAACTCTAATTTCCCACTAAAAATCACTCTAACTCCTGACTGACTCTCACTCTAATCACTGACTACTGACTCTAACACTGACTCTAACATCTGCTGGCTTCTAACACTCACTCCAGACTTCCAACACTGACACTCTCCAAGTCCTTATATAGGCTCCCAAGTAACATGTTGCTCACAAATTCCTTTTGTCCGTGAGTTCGGTAGTGTTTTTTTTTTTCTTTTTATTTCCCTTCCAGATGCGTCTTGTCTCCCATTAGCTTTTGCCGTGCACTTTTATTTGTTTTTTTCTTCATTTGTTTTCAGCCGGCCACTGATCCATCATCTATTCCTTCTCTTTCTTTCTTTTGTGTCTCGTATCTGTCCAAATGAAAAGGACCCAGTTGTTCGCGTGAGTGTAGCCTTTCTTCTTTCGGTGTTACTGTGTTGCGCTTGCCCCGCGTGCGTCCGCACTCATGTATTTTTTTCTTCTTCTTTTCTTTTCTTGCTTTCCTTCATCTTCTACCTCTAGCATGCTACGTTTTCGTTCTCTTTCCAGTTGCCTTTCTTTTCTTTTTCTTTTCTGTTGCAGCATGCGTGCATGAGTTCGAACAGAGGCTTCGGTGATGGAGGAAGAGAGCTTCGGTCATGGCGTTGGGCTTCACTGGGTGGCGAAGACTTGGTCTCTGGCATTTTCTGTTGACTACTGGCGGTCATTGGAGATGCATGGCGGCGTGGAGGAGTGCAGAGGTGGCGGAAGCGGGTGGTTGGACGCTGCTGTGCATGGTGTGGCTGGCCGTGGTGTCGGACGGTTCTTGGCCATGCATGGAGTGGAGGAGTGATCTCTGGCGTCTTCTATTTTTGCTGGCGGCTGCAGGTGGGCGGAGGAGCAATTGCAGAACGTATGCGTGGCGTGGAGAAGTGCAGAGATGGCGGATGATGTGAGGTTGAAGATGAGGTGAACGACATGTCGTTCTTGCCAAACGACATGTTGTTTGCCTCAGACGACAGAAGCAACCCACGTGCAAAACGACATGTCGTCGACCTCAGACGGCAGAAACAATTCCACTGAAAAATGACATGTCGTTTGGTTTGCAGACCAAATGACATGTCGTTTAGCCTGCGCAAAAAATAAAAAATAAAGAAAAAAAAATAAAAAAAAAAATAATAAAATAAGACAGACAAAATAAATAATAATTACATAAAACTAGAAAAAGAAAATAAATAATTAAATAAAAATTAAACAAAAAACTAAACTAAAATATTAAAAGTGTGTTATGGATGGGAGGAAATAAAATCAAACAAAATCACAAGTTATAAAACTAAGCATAAACTATGCTTTTAATCAATTTAAATCACCACTTGGATTTATTGCCTCTTGATCATTTGTCCATCTAAAATCAATGATAAAATAATAAAATAATTAAAAATATATTGATTTTAAATGTATAAAATATGCAATAATGCAGCTCAATCACACCCCCCAACTAACCTTTTGCTAGTCTCTGAGCAAAATAGTGAAAATTAATTGAGATGAATATTGCATAAAGCTCGAAATTCAAACAAAAGCAATCAAACATAACAATGAATTCTCACAAAATGCGACACTTGACTATCAACCCCCAGGAGCTATATTCACCAAGACTGTCTCAACAATCTTTCATTAAGAATTGGGGAAAAAATTTCAGAATTCAGATGTGTGTGTAGCTAAATTGTTCTTCATTACTAGCCATGATTCGTCATAGGATTTTTCAACCTTAAGATTAATTATTTCTGATTCTAACTACCTCAAAGCCTAAGGGATTAGCAGTTTTCACGCAAACTCTATTTAAAGGCTGAACACTCAATCCCCAAAGTTTGGGTAACTGTTTCTAGCCCTTTTCTTAGGAAAGCTCACTGCTTCATCCTTTAATTTTTTTTATTTTATTGTTATTATTATTATTTTTCAAACGGATTCGATCAGTGGGGAATCGAACCCAGGACCGTGCGCCTAATCCACACATTCCCAAGTTCGCCCTTACCACTGAGATAAATCCATGCTTCTTCTTCTTCTTTTTTTTTTTTTCGAAAGGCTCGGTAGTCTTGTAGTTTACTTCTCCAGTGTTAAATCAATGAACAGTAATGAAGAACACTACAAGTGTAAGCATGTGCAGAATGTCATTCAAGATTTTTCCTTCATTATATATAAATCATGCCAAGTCTATCTCAATAAATATAGCATCCTGGTGTTTCAAGTCATACATCAAGCAAAATATGATGCATCAGGGATTATGTTCTATGCTCAAGTTTGAAAATAAATTTTCACAAAATTAATTCTGCTCAACTACTCCACCAAGATGCTAAATTTTTTTTTTTTTTTGATAGAATAAAAGTGCATATCACATTAAGGCAAAAATTGTGTAATCCAATGCACACATACTAACAAAGAAAAGATGAGCAATAAAAGAAAAATTAACACAGAAAATAAAGAAAGAGAAACAATCAACAAACAACAACTTAGAAAATAAACAATTATGTAATCCATCATACACACGTAAAAAAAATACGAACAACAACATAAAAACTAAACAAAGAGAGGCAATAAAGGAAATAACACAAAATAAACAACAAGACGCAATAATAGAAACAGTATTTAAGCAAGTATGAGAGTAGAGAAAACTTCCTGGATCAGTGGGAAATGCTTTGGGGTGAAAACTTTTCTTGCAAGAAATTTTTTATGCACTTCATTCCAGCCAAGTGTTTAAGTGTTCTCAGCAATGGAACACTCAAGTTGGATCAAGTTTAAAACAGAGATGATCTGCCAACTGAGCGAGAGTCAAATGAGCGTTCATCTCATCACAGTAAAACTTGGAATTTAACAAGTGTCATAAATCCCGGGGTTCGACAGCTGCCGTAAGTCACGGAGCCCTAGATCTCGTGCAATGGAACCGTTACGACAAACACTTTAAGCCTCGAGCTCCGTCCTGGGTCCAGATCATGCTGTAAATTGCAAATGGACAATTGCTTTATGGCCTCGAGCTTCGCTCCGGGTCCTGCCTGAATCAATCTTTGCTGAGCTTTTGAATGCTTCGGGCCTCTATATAAGGGACCGTCTCCACCCTCTCGAAACACATAACAATCTCTGCATCCCTCGTATATTTTTTTTTCTTTCTTTTCTTTTCTCATACCTCTCACAGCTTCTCTCATTTTCTTCAAATGGCTGAGCAGCATTCTGTCAATAATATCCCCGATTTGAATCAGGTACCAATTACGCCTCAACAATTAAACTTCTGTCCTGATGCCGTCAACACCATGGTTGGGGCAGAGATATATTTCTCTACCCGGTCCGATGCCGAAGTTGTTTCAGGATCGAGAATGCTCGGTGCCCAATATGCTGCATCTATTACAACCATATCCAGGAGGTTACTGTTACGAGTGAGTGAAACTGATCAACTTAAATATCAAATTTCTAAATTGTAGCAAAAACTTGTTAATAAATGCAGAAAAAATAAAATATTAAGACAAGAAAATAAGCACTTAAAAAAATGTGCGGACTGGTATGCTCAAAATCTGCAACCACGAATAACAGAGCTGGAACAAGAGAAGGAACAAATACTCAGCCAACATCAGCAATTAACAGCAGAGGTCCAGCGTTTACAAGAAACAGGGAGTCAGTCTGCTGTTTAATCTTTGCTTGCTTATTATAAAGCTTGTTTTGTTCTTTATTTCCAACTCTATAAAATTAGTCTTGAGCATTAAATTTTTTTTTTTTTTTTTTTTATGAAACAAAATCAGAAAAAGAAAAGACTCATTCAAAAAACGGGTTTTCTAAGACTCAATATCCCTAAAGAAATACCGTCAAACAAATGGGATAACTGGCAAGATAACTACTCTGCCAAAGCGGACACTTGAGATCATTGTGCTATCGCGTGTCGGTATCACTTCATCGTGCCAGGAAATCCTGAACGCTGACATGGTATTTTTTTATTTTTTATTTTTTTAACCGCAAAGTGGGGAGACAAATGCAAGTCCATTTTTTTTTTTTTTTTACAGAATGCAATTTCCTCCCCCCAACTGAACAATGCAGTGTCCTCACTGTTTAACGAAGAAGAAAATCAATGCAAAGAGAAAATAATGCAAAACGGAAGAAAGAAAAATGAATAAATAAACAACCATACAACACAAGAAATAAATATAAATAAATAAATAAACAAATAAACAGCACTAAAAAATCACAAGGTGTTTGGACAAGAAGAGTTTCACCTGGATCATACATTGGAATAAAAGGTTTAAGGCGCTGACCATTCACAGTGAAAGGGGTACCTTCATTATTAGGATTTTGGATGTCCACCGCCCCATGAGAATGAATTTTTGTTACCACATAGGGACCATTCCAGCGAGATTTCAATTTACCAGGAAAAATATGTAAACGAGAGTTGTAAAGAAGTACTTCCTGGCCGGTTGTGAATTGCTTGGAATGAATTTTCTTATCATGCACATTTTTCATTCTTTCTTTTGCTAGTTGGGCATTATCATAAGCATCTCGACGAGCTTCATCCAATTCGCTGATCTGCAATTTTCTCAACCCTGAAGTTTCATCAAGTGACATGTTAACATGTTTTATTGCCCAAAGGGCTCGATGCTGAATATCAACAGGTAAATGACAAGCTTTACCATAGACTAATCGATAAGGGGACATCCCTAGATTAGTTTTAAAAGCTGTCCTATAAGCCCACAAAGCATCAAGAAGTTTAACTGTCCAGTCTTTCCTGTTAGGATTGACAGTTTTCTCTAAAATTATTTTGATTTCTCTGTTTGCCAATTCAGCTTGCCAATTTGTTTGGGGGTGATAAGGGGTAGAAACTCGGTGTGTGATACCATATTTCTTCATGAGTGTAGAAAATGGTTTGTTGCAAAAATGAGAACCCCCATCACTAATGATAACTTTGGGCATGCCAAAGCGAGCAAATAGAGATTGCAAAAATTTTAGGACAACACGATGGTCATTAGTTTTGCAAGCGACGGCCTCTACCCATTTTGAAACATAATCCACAGCCAGTAAAATATATGTGTTTCCAAAGGAAACTGGGAAAGGTCCCATGAAGTCTATTCCCCAACAATCAAAAATTTCTAAAGTGAGAATAGGGGAAAGAGGCATCATATTTCTTTTACTAATGGATCCCAATTTTTGACAAGGCTCACAAGCTTTACAAAAATTGTAAGCATCTTTAAACATGGACGGCCAGTAGAAACCACTTTGCAAAATTTTAGCAACAGTTTTCTTTGCTGAAAAATGACCACCACATGCGCCCATATGACAAAATCTCAGTACAGAAGAAAACTCATTATCAGGAACGCATCTTCGAATCAGTTGGTCTGAACAATATTTAAAAAGGTATGGGTCATCAAAGTAAAAATGTCTTACCTCTGAGAGGAATCGGCGCTTATCTTGGATGGACCATTCAAAAGGCATTTGTTCAGTCACCAAATAGTTGACTATGCCAGCAAACCAGGGAGCTTTTTGAATTGCAAATAACTACTCATCCTGAAAACTATCATCAAGAGGAATGATGACTTTTGACGTGGAGGATGGTGGTAATCTGGAAAAGTGGTCAGCCACCACATTTTCGACTCCTTTCTTTTCTTTTATGGTGATGTTGAACTCTTGGAGCAAAAGAATCCAACGAATTAACCTGGGCTTGGCATCCTTCTTTGCCAACAAATACTTGAGGGTAGAATGGTCAATAAAAATGATAACAGGAGATCCAATAATGTAAGAACGGAATTTATCTAAGGCAAACATAACAGCTAGCAACTCCTTCTCTGTGGTGGTATAAGTTTTTTGTGCATCATTTAAAGTCCGACTTGCATAATATATGACCGAAGGCTTGTTGTCTACTCTTTGGCGAAGAACGGCACCAAAAGCAAAGTCACTAGCGTCGGTCATAATTTCAAATGGCAAGTCCCACCGAGGAGATTGCATGATTGGGGCAACTGTTAAGTGTTCCTTCAAAGTCTCAAAGGCTTGTTGGCACTCATTAGTCCAAACAAAAGCAGTATCATTTTGCAATAAGGTACATAGTGGTTTTGCAATGGTACTAAAGCCCTGAATGAAACGCCGATAGAAGCTAGCATGGCCAAGAAAAGAACGAATGTCCTTCACTGTCTTAGGAATAGGCAGTTGAGATATCAATTATATCTTGGCTTTGTTGACTTCTATGCCGTGTTTAGCAACCAAATGTCCGAGTACCAAACCACTAGTTACCATAAACTGGCATTTTCCCCAATTTAACAACAGATTTTTCTCCTCACATCTTTTTAAAACAACAGCAATATTTTTAAAACAGACATCAAAAGATTTTCCAAACACAGAAAAATCATCCATGAAAACTTCACACATGTCATCAAGCATGTCATAAAAAATGCTCATCATACAGCGTTGAAAAGTAGCACGTGCATTGCATAAACCAAATGGCATTCTTCTAAAAGCAAAAGTACCAAAGGGGCAAGTGAAGGTTGTCTTCTCTTGATTCTCTGGTGCTATGGCAATTTGATAATAGCCAGAAAATCCATCCAGAAAGCAATAAAAAGAATTACCAGCCACTTTTTCTAAAATTTGATCTAGGAAGGGTAATGGAAAATGATCTTTTCGACTAACCAAATTCAATTTTCGGTAGTCGATACATATTCTCTATCCCGTTACCTTCCTAGTTGGAATCAATTCACCATTGGCATTTTCAATAACAGTTAAACCAGATTTTTTTTGGACTACCTGTGTTGGACTTACCCACTTGCTATCGGAGATAGGATAGATAATGCCCACAACTAGCAATTTTAGTACCTCTTGCTTCACCACCTTCTTCATGGTGGGATTCAACCTCCGTTGCACATCACGAGTTGGTCTCGCATCTTCTTCCAGAAAAATGTTATGGGTGCATATTGAAGGATCAATGCCCTTGATGTCTGCGATAGTCCACCCTATCGCTCCTTGATGTTGTCTCAGCACTACCAGTAACTCCTTTTCCTGCTTTGAAGTGAGTTGAGAATAAATGACTACAGGAAACGTGCCCTCAGCTGGGCCCAAAAAAATGTATTTCAAGTCCTTGGGTAGTGGTTTCAACTCCAATGTGGGGACTTCTTCTTTTGATGTCTTCATGACTTCTGGTAGATTAAGAGCCTCAAAGACTGGCCTATGCCAACTGCTCATGTAACTCATATTTGATATCTGAGAAGGCCTGTCTGCTTCTGTTAACCGTTCCTCTGAATTTGCCAACTCTAATGACAAAGGAATTGTCTCAAGAGTCTCAGATTGCTCTTGTGGGTCATCTCCAAATATATTCTCAGAATCAAATGCTGATAATAGTTTTGAAATATCGAAATCATATACCATATTAACTGCATGTACTTCTGAATCATCGCACCCACTAGGCATTTTGCAGGCGTTGAACACATTCATTTCCAATGGCATATTGCCGAATGTGAGCTTCAGTACTCCACTTTGACAATTAATCAATGCATTGGAGGTAGCAAGAAATGGACGCCCAAGGATGACAGGTGCATGGTAAATGGTGGAGGTTGGTTGTTGCATATGAAGTACTACAAAATCTACTGGGTAGTAAAATTTGTCTACCTGAACCAACTCATCTTCCACAATACCCTTTGGCACCTTGACTAATCTATCAGCCAACTGTAGCATGATGGAGGTCTTTTTCATCTCTCTCAATCCCAGCTGCTCATATAACGAGAATGACAGCAAATTCACACTGCTCCCTAAGTCAAGTAGAGCTCTCCCAATGCGTGACTCGCCAATCATAATGGAAATGTTGGGAGAGCCCGGATCACCGTACTTTTGCGGAGTCTCGTTCATTATCAATGCGCTGACTTGCTCCGTTAGGAAAGCTTTCTTCTTTATATTCAGCTTCCTCTTTGATGTGCACAAGTCTTTCAGGAATTTTGAATATGAAGGAACTTGTTGTATGGCATCCAAGAGTGGAATATTAATCTTCACTTGCTTGAAGATTTCATGGATCTCAGTGTGGTATTTATTTTTTTGGCTAGCTGCTAATCTCTGAGGGTAGGGAACCACAGGTTGGTACCCCTTACTTGATTCAGCCTCTGCAATTATAGGCTCTTTAGATTCTGGTCTCACCATCTTTGGTTCTTTTTCAGCTTCTTCAGGCTTTGTTACATTTTTAGGAGTAGGAGCAGCTTCTTGTTGATCCTTGGTCATCTCCGATTGGGGAATCTCTTTTCCACTTCTCAGAGTAAGAACGGCCTTTGCTGTCTCAATAGCATCTTCTGAGACATTATGTACCTGATGTGATTGTTGCCGGTACACTTGAGGATTGGGTTGAGGCTGTGCTAGGAATTTCCCTTTCTCCAGAGTGCTCAGTGCTATGTTCATCTTATTCATGGTGCATCGCAATTCATTTATGGCCTGAGTGTTTTGATTGTTTGTGGTGGCCTGGATCTGCATGAATTGCTGAAGTGTATTGGCCATCTGTGCCATACTTTCATCTAAAGATTTTTTTGCAGGTGGTTGTGGCTGAGAACTTTGTGCAGCTACATGAGGCTGAGATCCTGGAAGTGCTGCAAAAGGATAGCTCTGAGGATTCTGATATGGCTGCTGCTGGGACTGGGGTACAATCTGATGAAATGATTGCTAGGGTTGAGGAACAATCTGATGAAATGGTTGCTGAGGCTAAGGAACAGCTTGATGAAATGGTTGGTGGGAAGAGGAAGGGGATCGGCCAGGCTGATCATTTTTCCATGAGAAATTTTGATGATTCCTCCACCCAGGATTATATGTATTTGAGAAATGTTGATTTTGTGTTCTGTTGACCCAGTTAGTTGATTGCATCTGTTCTGGTTCATTCTCCTGAATTACGGGCATGATTGGGCAGTCTTGAGTCTTGTGATTTGAATCAGCGCATAAAGAGCACGCCTCTACAGCTTTTACGGCCTTCACTTTTTCCGTCTCCATGACCTCCAACCTTCTGGTTAATGCAGCTATAGGGCTTGAACATCAACGTCCTCTTTTATCTCATATTTGCCTCCACCAGTAATGGTTCTTAGTGGTTGTGGTGTCAATGAAACTCGATCAGTCCGAGTGTTCCATTGTAGGGCACTCTCAGCAAGATAGTCAAAAAATGATAGTGCTTCGTCAGGTTCTTTGCTAAAGAATTCTCCGTTGCACATGATTTGGACAAATTGCTTGCATTCTGGAGAGAGACCAGTGTAAAAATAATTCACCAGTCTCCAGGATTCAAAACCGTGATGTGGGCAGATGTTCATCAAATCCTTAAACCTTTCCAAGCTGATATGGAAAGTTTTGTCAGGCTTTTGGTTGAATTGACTGATTTTTTCTTGTAATGATTGAGTTCTTTGAAAAGGAAAAAATTTCTTTAAAAATTCACGTTGCATATCAGACCAGCTAGAAATAGAATTAGACCTCAAAGAGTTAAACCAAATTTTTGCTTTGTCCTTTAGAGAGAAAGGAAATAATCGAAGTCTAATGTATTCATCAGTATTGGTCCTGTTGATGAACGTAGTGCAAGCCAACTCAAAATCTGTCAGATGTTGGTATGGACTTTCAGAATCCATCTCGTGGAACTGAGGTATTACTGACATCATGCCATGTTTTATGAAAAAATTAGGTGCATCATTAGGTAACAAAATGCATGAAGGTGTAGTGGTGTGAGTGGGTTGCAAATACTCTTTAAGAGTGCGTGGTACAGGCGCAGCCATGGCTTGTTCGGTTTCAGAGTTGTCGCTTGTAGAGGAGACAAGAAGGATGTCTGTCTCTAAGCAGTGTAAACTACTATTGGTGCTTGATGCAACTCTACACAATCTATTTGAACTGTCTCTTTCCCAATACATGAAACATCAGTCTAAAATAGAAAAGAGAAGATCCAAGCAACTTTATAGTAGGTGAGAATGCTTTTTTTTTTTTTTTTAAATTTTTTTTTAAATAAAATAAATAAAGATAAAGATGAAAATCACGAGTTAAAATTTACGACAAGCATTTCTCCCCGGCAACGGTGCCAAAAACTTGACTCGTTCGAAAATGAGCAGCCCAAAGGCTATCCCAAGTGCAAGAGCGTGTCGCGTAATAATTAGGAATAAATTCCTAAATCGTCTCCACAGGGAAATTGCTTAAAAATCAAACTCGTATAAAATGGTGGAAATAGTTACAATGAGAGAACAAAAATAAAAGTGATGATATGTGCAATGAATGTGGGAGTGCAATGGAAATGAAAATTTACTAGTCATGGACTAGATTCATGTTTGTTGGTTTTGAGTGGATGATGAAAAGTAAAAAAAATTAAAATACAAGACAGTAAATTAAAATTGCTGGAAATTAAATAACTGATATGTAAAGGGACAATAAAATTTAAATGACATAAAAGTAAATTGCAAAAATTAAAGGTGCAGAAAAATTAAATGACAGTAATTTAAATTGCAGGAAATTAAAAGTGCGAGTAAATTAAATGACAGTAATTAAAATTGCAAGAAATTAAAATTGCGAGAAAATTAAATAACAGTAATTTAAATTGCAATTAAAGTAAACTCAAAAATCTGAACTTCCAATTAAAGTAAACTCTCAAAAATAAAATAGACTCTCAACATTTATCAAAGAGGACTGAAAATTTACTCACTAAACAAACTCAAAACTGAAAATAAAGACTTACAAAAATAAAATTTACTGAGCCATACATTGAAACTGACTGATGAATAAATTACACGAAATTAAAAATTGAACTCAGAAAAAAAAAAAAACTGACTACAAAAATTCACTCACTATTTTTTTCTGAATTTTAACTCTAATTTCACACTAAAAATCACTCTAACTCCTGACTGACTCTCACTCTAATTACTGACTACTGACTCTAACACTGACTCTAACATCTGCTGGCTTCTAACACTCACTCTAGACTTCCAACACTGACACTCTCCAAGTCCTTATATAGGCTCCCAAATAACATGTTGCTCGCAAATTCCTTTTGTCCGTGAGTTCGGCAGTGTTTTTTTTTTTTTCCTTTTTCTTTTTATTTCCCTTCCAGTTGCGTCTTGTCTCCCATTAGCTTTTGCCGTGCACTTTTATTTATTTTTTTCTTCATTTGTTTTCAGCCGGCCACTGATCCATCGTCTATTCCTTCTCTTTCTTTCTTTTGTGTCTCGTGTCTGTCCAAATGAAAAGGACCCAGTTGTTCGCGTGAGTGTAGCCTTTCTTCTTTCGGTGTTACTGTGTTGCGTTTGCCCCGCTTGCGTCCGCACTCACGTATTTTTTTCTTCTTATTTTCTTTTCTTGCTTTCCTTCATCTTCTACCTCTGGCATGCTGCGTTTTCGTTCTCTTTCCAGTTGCCTTTCTTTTCTTTTTCTTTTCTGTTGCAGCATGCGTGCATGAGTTCAAACAGAGGCTTCGGTGATGGAGGAAGAGAGCTTCAGTCATGGCGCTGGGCTTCACTGGGTGGCGGAGACTTGGTCTCTGGCATTTTCTGTTGACTACTGGCGGTCATTGGAGATGCATGGTGGCGTGGAGGAGTGCAGAGGTGGCGGAAGCGGGTGGTTGGACGCTGTTGTGCATGGTGTGGGCTGGCCGTGGAGTCGGACGGTTCTTGGTCGTGCATGGAGTGGAGGAGTGATCTCCGGCGTCTTCTGTTTTTGCTGGCGACTGCAGGTGGGCGGAGGAGCAGTTGCCGAACGTATGCGTGGCGTGGAGGAGTGCAGAGATGGCGGACATAGTGAGGTTGAAGATGAGGCAAACGACATGTCGTTCTTGCCAAATGACATGTCGTTTGCCTCAGACGACAGAAGCAACCCACGTGCAAAACGACATGTCGTTTTTGCCAAACGGCATGTCGCCGACCTCAGATGGCAGAAACAATTCCACTGAAAAATGGCATGTCGTTTGGTTTGCAGACCAAACGACATGTCGTTTAGCCTGCACAGAAAATCAAAAATAAAGAAAAATAAAATAAAATAAAATAAGACAGACAAAATAAATAATAATTACATAAAACTAGAAAAAGAAAATAAATAATTAAATAAAAATTAAACAAAATACTAAACTAAAATATTAAAAGTGTGTTGTGCATGGGAGGAAATAAAATCAAATAAAATCAGAAGTTATAAAACTAAGCATAAACTCTGCTTTTAATCAATTTAGATCACAACTTGGATTTATTGCCTCTTGATCATTTTTCCATCTAAAATCAATGATAAAATAATTAAATAATTAAAATATATTGATTTTAAATGTATAAAATATGCAATAATGCAGCTCAATCAATGGCTGAGTCAACTCAACAGCCATGAAAACACATTAAATACAATGTTTTCTCTCGGTTTCTTCGACAAAACACATACTACTCTTCATTTCTAAACATCTTACGGTGGATCTATGGTGTTCTATGGTGCCTATTAATGGAAAAATATAATTTTTCTAGAGAACGAATAAAACAATAATACCAAAAAAATAGATGGTAAAATAACTTATAAATAGCATACCTTCACTTAGGAGGTGAGTGTTCAACGTGGGCGGTGATTACAACAGCATGGAGGCGATTAATGGGCGTTCAGACATTTTCTTTTGGTTTTCAACAGTTGGGGAGGGTGGCATTGAAATGAAGAAGCCCTCGATGAACTTTTTTTGTTTTTTTGTTTTTAAAGAGACGAGATCACATGTCCAAGAGTGATCCCTTTCCAGTTTTATTTAATAACCCTCACTTATGGTGGATGAATACTGTGTAAAAAATAAAATAAAAGAGCACCTAAGTATATACAATAAAAATAAAAGAGCCAAAAAAACTTAAGTGCCAAAAATCCCAACCAAACCCAACACTTAACAAAAGTCCCCAAAACCATTAACGTCTAATATAAGGAATGCCAAGTTTGTCAAGACGAATAAATCCCTAAAAATGTCCTTGTACCGAATTCTCGCCACAAAAATCCTTGTTATGCCCTTGAGTCTCTTGTTTAGCTAGAAAATCGACGACCATATTAGCTTTTCTAAAAATATGACAAAACCTGACATTAAGCTCAGAAACAAGATCTGTAATTTCCTCCGAAAAATACCATAGAAACCAATACTTACAAACCCCCGAAGCCAACCACCCAACTATCACCTGTGAATCTGACTCCACTACTAAATCCCGCAATCCCATTTGCTTACACATATGAAGACCATCGAGAAGACCACGACTTTCAGCAATGGTATTAATAGCATGCCCATATGAATGAGCAAAGCCCACCAAAACCTCACCTTTATGATTTCGAATAATATCACCTCCCCTTAACTCTCCTGAGTTCCAACAAGATCCTCCGTTGACATTTAATTTCACATGACCTCTTTCCAGCGGTCTCCAAGCAATTAAATTAATTGCCTTTGTAACCACAGGAATAATCGGGCATGATAATCAATGAACTTATATGTATAGAACTGTTTGAACGCTATATTTAACAGGTCAAACGATTTTAAGTAAGTGTTTGATCGGTGGTTTTTACCGATCGAACGGTTTTTTTCAAATTTAGTAAATATTTATATTATAGTATATTATAATTAGTGTCTATCATAAATGAAATTTATAATGTTATAATTTAGTATAATATATATACTATTATAGTAGATTATATATATTGTAATATATATAATATTATACTATATTATATATATATATATATATTGTGATTGTATAATACTTTACTATCCAAGTAATATATATGATAATATATATATACACGATACTATATAGTACGATATATGAGTTTATACTTAACTAATATATATCTAACTATATATTCCATTATACTTTACTATGTGGTGTGTTGTCGCAGGTAACGAAAAATAAAACCTATACTCCTAAAAAATACATGTAGTAGTGTGAGTAAGGATCATTCCCATGAAGAGTGTTTAGCCTAGTTTTATGCTATGTGAAAAATGATGGGGGGTTTGAGTATAACGAAAACAATTTCAAGAAAAACAACTTAGGAACAATTCAAATTAAATTATCGAAAGCAATCACAAGAACAAACATTGGTCTAAGTCAACATTCACCTTCGGAATTTTACAACTGATCATCGATGCAAGTATATATTAATTCATACATTGAATATTCACTATTGGAATTATTTTCCTATCTCTCCTTAGTCCTAGTTAATTAGAAAACAAGCGATTTAATTAACCTTAACTACTAAACAACCCAAGACAAGAGCTAAATGTTTAATCTAGTAGAAACCTTAAGAATAAGAGAGATCGATGAAGCTAAACAACACAAGCACAAGCGGTTGCATTTAATTTAGTTGAGCATTCTTCTTAAGATTTAATAATTTCTGATGCAGCAAATCATTAAATCTTAATTATTTCACAAATTAGAGGGATCAAACAATTACGAATTTGATATCTAATCTAGCAGTAGATTGAACGAATAATAAACTAGTACGCTCCTAGTAATTAAACGAGACAATCATGAAAATAGACAAAGAAGAACATCCAATACTCAAAGCGTAAACTGAACACTAAAAATAAATTAGATCTCATAGTTTTATTAATTCCGAGACTTCCGTTTCCTTCGACCAATTATGAAAATTTAGCTACACAAGGCCATCATGAAAACTGGAATGAGAGTTTGGAGAAGAGGGAAGGGAGAGCTAGCTTCAAATCTAATGATTTGCCTCCCCGTATTAGAGTCCTACTAAATTTCCACCAAATATTCTAAGTATTATCACCCACTAACAATATCCCAAAATCTGACTTAATTAAGGAAAATATGAAAAATAAAATAAAGTCCTAATATAACTAGGAAAGTGGTGTTTTCCAGTTGTAAATTTCGTGCACCAGATCTCAAAACGTCCAAAGATAAGTTGTGTATTTAAATTGCATGATAAGGCCGAACATTTCGGAACATCAGCAATGCAGGCGTGTCAACTTCAAGCCCAATTTCGACCTTGATTCGTCTAGTATCTCTCAAAACTCAAAACATGAAAGTTGTATATATTTTTCTTGGTGTTCTACCGAATTTTGAATCATATCAATTGGAGCTCGGATGAGAGAGTTATGCTCAGATTACGAAGAGATTTTGAAACTGTCCAAAATCGCCCAATTAACTTTGTTTTGCGTTTCACGCCTCCATTTGCATCCTAAATCAAAATAAAATAATAATGAGTACATTTACGCACCAAATAAGTATAAAAAACTAGACATTAAGGAAGAAAAATATGACATTTTGCATTTTTATCAAAATCCCGCACACTTAACGTTTGCTCGTCCTCGGGCAAAACTCAAATTCACTTTCCCAAAAACACCAAGGTTGCAATGCCATCAATAAAGTTCAACCAAGCTCCTCAAAAGTCAAAACATATCATGAACATATATTCTTAAACAATTTCCAAGTACTTAGTAAGCATTTTCACTGGAAGATGGAGTAAACTAAATATGCAGACCCTCACAGAAATAAACACTCGACTCTCATGTGTTTGAAGAGTATCTGTTTCTATCAAATTCATTTCAATGGAAACGATCTACCATAGGCTTGCATATCTTCTCATTCTCCACCACAGTGACCACATGCATAACATGAATCATAAGGACTTTTCAAGGGTTGCAACGGGGTTTAGGATCAAGGTGGGAAATATTTGGGAGTGTAGCTCAAAAGCCATCGAAACTAGTGGAGCAAAAATGAATCAACTCAAGCTCGAATATATAAGACATGTAAAACCAATCACTCCATTCAGCAGTTTCTTCAATTTGGTTTTGAAGCATTTAAACCATGTAAAACTCCTGCATAGAAAAAGAGATCGTTCAAAAGGGTAAGGAACGATCCTTCACAATAGCTTCCACCTTGTATACATCATGTATAAACAACCCCTTTTTTAAAATTTTTAGGAGGAATTATGAACACGGATAGTTTATAATATCAAAAGCAATTTCCTCCATGACTTCCTTTCTTCTTCTTCTTTTTTTTTTTTTTCTATTTTTGTTTCACCAAAATTACATCAACAATGGAACTCAAGAATTGAGAATGAGAACATGTTCCATTTCACCAGTCATAGCTATACCACAAATCCAGACACCCCCACACTTATTTCTTGCACACCCATACATATCATAATGATGAACAATGCTCCACTAGCTTTATGGCTTGGGTAAAGGCATTGTTTTTCAGGTTTAAAGCCTGTAACATGGGTTCACAATAAACGAAAAAAAAAACCAATAAAGCTCAAGGGGGTTCAACAAAGGGAAAAATTAATTACAAGGTAGGTTATTTGGCTTATGTGGCTTATAACAAAGAGGGCCTTAATCATGTTCATGCATGCATGTGTCAGTATGACCTCGAAGAGAATCAAGGCAAGTTCAAGAAAAATAAATTCATGGAAGAATATCTCACATGAAAGAAAATAGTGAGACTAATATGGATGTGTCAATCTAAAGGCTCAAAATCTCACCCGCTTTTGTCTACCAAATTTAGTCACTACCATTCTCAAGGAAAATAACTAGACTAATTAAGTCTAAGTTGGAAGATTATTTATTCAATCATGTTATGAATTTTTCAAACTTAATTGAATCTTGCTCATGACATACACAACCAAAAATCGTTGAAAACCATAAAAACAAAAAGCAATTTTTTTAAAAAAAAAAAAAAAATTAAAACACAACCTAAATCCCCTCCCCCACACTTAAAACTTACATTTCCCCAATGTAAGGTGAATGCAAAGAAAAGGCAAAAATAACCAAAATATAAATGCGAGAATAAGAAAACAAACTCCCCTTGGGTTGCCTCCCAAGCAGTGCCTTTGTTTATTGTCGTTGGCTCAACTCAATACTTCATTCTTCAATCAGTATAAATTGGATCCTCAAGGTCCAATTCTGCCACATTCTCTGCTTGAAAACCTTCATAGAAAAGCTTAAGTTTATGATCATTCACCTTGAACACTTTGGAAGTTGCTAAACTTTGAATTTCAACTACACTATGAGGAAAAACATTAGTAACAACGAAAGGTCCAATCCAACGAGAACACAATTTACTTGGAAACAAACGAAGCCGTGAATGGTATAAAAGGACTTTTTGACCAACTTTAAACTCCTTCCTAGAGATCATCTTGTCGTGAAAAGCCTTTATCTTTTCCTTGTAAATCCTTGCACTCTCATAGGCATCATTGCGAATTTTCTCTAACTCTTGTAGTTGCAACTTCCTGTGTTCTCCACTTTCATATATCATGGGCGGGTTCAATCTTCTTTGCGGTGCACTAATTTTATTTGATATGATCACTGGTAACATTCTTCTGTCTCTAAGGAACACGTACTTGAGGTATCTAGGGAGAGTCTTCAAATTTGGAATGGGGGTGCTTAGGTACGTCATCGTCATTGGGAACGTTCCTGTCTACAACGTCGTTTTTCTTCTTTTCTTGCTTTGAGGATGCAGGTGCTGCCTTTACTGGAATCTCAACCTCTCAAGGAGTTGGCGTTACAATGGAATCCTTCAAATGAATTTGGTATTTTGCAAAGTTAAAGAGGTGTACTCGAAAATCTGCAGCCCTATGAAAATTTGAAAAGTCTCACCATCAACAACTACAGTGGGAAGGGTGTTCCAGATTGGATAGGAGGGCTTCCTTCAATGTCTAAGATATCACATGTGGAATTAAGAAATTGCAGGTATTGTAGTGCCTTACCACCACTTGGGCAGCTACCTTCTCTTAGTGAACTCTATATTGATGGGTTTGATGGAGTTGTTACTGTGGATCCATAGGTTTATGGAAATAGTTGTTCTTTAATGAAGCCATTTGGAAGCTTGAAATTTCTAAGGTTAGAAAATATGTTGAATTGGGAAAACTAGTTTCATTTGGGTGCCGAAGATGAGGTTGAAACTTTTTCTCAACTTGAAGAGTTGTATATTAAGAATGGCCCCAAGCTGAGAGGATCGTTGCCTGTACATCTTCCTTTATTAGCCCAGCTTGAGATTAGCAAATGTCAACATCTCGAGGCTTCGCTCCCCATAGACTTGTTTGCAAAACTTACCCATATGGATATAACCGGGTGGGATAATTTGGAATCTCGTGCACTTCCAGAACAACATAAACATGATGAAATAATGGACTTCAATAATTGTCTTCAGGAGTGTTGAGTCTAAAGTTTCACTCAAAATAATGAGTAAAAATCCAGATCAGTTTTACCTGCAAGTATACAGGTGTTGTAGTATCTTTACAGGATCGAATCCACAGGGATTGACTAATGTGATAAAGTGAATAAAGTAAAAATAAATTAATAAAAAGAACGAGCAATCAAAAAGAGAAGATTACTGGGATGAGGATTTTAAAATAACAAAATATGAACTGAACAATAAAACACTGTAAATAAATGAGCTGAATAATAAAAATGCATAAAATAAGAGAGTTGCCGAAAATGGTATAAATGAATTGTCAAGAAAATAAAACACAAGAAATAAACAAGCTGCCAAAAATAAAAATAAAACACTATAAACTCAAGTTACCGAAAATAAAATGAAATGAGTCCCGAACTGATCACAATAAAAAGCTGCTGAAAACACTGGTGAAATAAATGAGAGTTGCTAAAAACAGTAAATAAACTTAAACTGCCGAATATGAAATGAGAGCTGAACTGAGAACTGGTTGCCGAAAATAAACTATAAAAATAAACTTGAAGTGCCGAAGATTGAATGAGCTGCCAAATGAGTAAACAAAAGAAGTGAAATTACAGTTGCCGAATACAATATACAATGATTGAATGAGCTGCCGAATAAAACAACAGTGAAATAAATGGAAGTTGCCGAATGAAACAACAAATAAACTGAGAATAACAAGCTGCCGAAAACACAATAGAAAGTAAGACAAGAGAGCCAAATGATGATGCTGTAAACTGAACTTCAAGTTGCCGAACGAAAACACAAATAAAACACTGTAAAATTAAACACGAGCTGCTGAAAGTAATAACAAAAAGATGCTGAAAATAGAATAAATAAACACTGAAGTGCCGAATGAAGCTGCTGTAAACCGAGGCTAGTTTTCGAAAACAGAAAGAGAGCCGAACTCCCTCATCGTCGATGATTTTGAACTCCTGGTTTCGTCCGTTTATATAGGCTCCAAAATAATTCATCCCTCTTTATTTTATTCTCCCACTGCCGTGCTTTATATTTTCTTTCTTTTCTTTTTGCTTTCCAGTCGACCGGATGCACATGCATGTTTACTGCTTTCTGTTTTCTTTTGCTTGAGCCGAAACCGACTGCACCTCACTTTCTTCTTCTTCTTATTTTTCTTTGCTGCACCGAGTGACACGCACTGCACCGAACTTTATTCTCTTTCTATTTCCAGCTTGCACCGAAACACATGCATGCACCGAATGGTTCTGCTTTCATCTTTTTATTTTCTTTCGGTTTCTTTTTATTTTTCTGTTTTCCTTTCGGCATGTGCATTGTTTGTTCTTTGTTCCCCACCAAACTCCAGCCGAAGCTGCACTGAATGGTTCACTTATTTCAAACTCGGGTGTTCTGTTTCGGAGGTATGAAAACAGAGGAAACCGTGCGGTTGTTTCGTGGTGGTGAAGAGGCTGTGCTGCTGCCGGAGGTGGAGAGAAGGTGTATTGGCGTCGGAGAGTTTCTCATGGTGGCTTAGGCACGGCTGCGTAAAGCTTGGAACGGCATGCATGGCGTTGCATGCAGTCGGTCGAGAGGTTGAAGATGAATCAAAACGGTGTCGTTTGGTTTTCGATGGAAACCGCACGTCGTCGACCTCAAACGGCAGATTCAAGTTCCGTGTAAAACGACATGTCGTTTAGGACCTGTGCAGAAAAATAAAATAAAATAAAATAAAATAAAATAAACTAAAATAAGATATAATAAAAATAAAATGAAATAAAATAAAATAATATAGAATAAAAATAAAATAAAATAAAATTAGAAAAAGAAAATAATTAATTAAATAAAAATTAAATAAAAACTAAACTAGAATATTAAAAATGTATTATTGCATGTGAGATAATAAAATCAAATTAAATCACAAGTTATATAAAAATAAGCATAAATTATGCTTTTAAACAATTTAAATCACAACTTGGATTTATTGCCTCTTGATCATTTTTCTATTTAAAATCAATGATAATATGATAAAACAATTAAAAATACATTGATTTTAACTATATAAATTATGCAATAATGCAGCTCAATCACACCCCCAACTAACCTTTTGCTAGTCTCTGAGCAAAAGAGTGAAAATTCATTGAGATGAATATTGCATAAAGCTCAAAATTTAAACAAAAACAATCAAACATAATAATGAATTCTCACAAATGCAACACATGACTATCAACCCCCAGGAGCTATATTCACCAAGACTGTCTCAACAATCTTTCACAAAGAATTTGGAGAAAATATCTTTGAACACAAATGTGTGTATATAGACTGTGTTCTTCATTACTAGCCATGATTTGTCTCAGGATTTTTTCAACTTTAAGATTAATCATTGATGATTCTAACTACCTCAAAGCCCAAGGGACTAGCAGTTTTCACGCCAACTCTGTTTAAAGATTGAATACTCAACCCCCAAAGTTTGGGTAACTGTTTCTAGCCCTTTTTTTAGGAAAACTCCATATGCTTCATCCTTTATTACGTATTCTTTTTTTCTTCTTTTTTTTTTTTTTTTGGGATAGATTTAAAACAGTGGGGAATCGAACCTAGGATCGTGCGCCTAACCCACACATTCCCAAGTTCGCCCTTACCACTGAGGCAAATCCGTGATGATTTTTCTTTTTTCTTTTTTTTTTTTTTTTTTTATTTATAAAAGGCTCGGTAGTCCTGCAGTTTACTTCTCCTGTGTTAAATCAGTGAACAGTAATAAAGAACACTGTGAGTATGTGCAAAATGTCCTTCAAGATTTTCCCTTCATTATATAAGTCATGCCAAGTCTATCTCAATAAATATAGCATCCCGGTGTTTCAAGTCACACATCAAACAAAATATGATTCATCAGGAATTATGTTCTATGCTCAAGGTTGAAAATAAATCTTCATAAAAATAATTCCGTTCATCTACACCACCAAGATGCTCAAATTTCACAAAATGAAAGAATAGAGTGTGTGTCAATTATGTATATATACCAGTGCATATTGCATTAAGACAAAATATCACATGCACACACGCTAAATTTTTTTTTTTTTTTAAAGAAACAAAAACAGAAAAGAAAAGACTCATTCAAAAACGGGTTTTCTTAGACTCAATATCCCTAAAGAAATACCGTCAAACAAATGGGATAACAGGCAAGATAACTACTTTGCCAAAGCGGACACTTGCGATCACTGTGCTATCGCGTGTCGGTATCACATCATTTTGTCAGGAAATCATTTGGAGGAAAAATAAATACTAGCATATTTTCAATAGAAACTCACCCCCCAACTATATGTGACATTGTCCTCAATGTTAACCAAATGTGATGAGATTTTACAAAAGGGCATGAATTACAGCATGATTAACATCGCAGAGTAAAAGGAAAGAAATCACCTTTGATAAGTAGGATCCTCTAGAGTAGTGGATTCAATCTCTGGAGTAAAATGACCCAAAAATGGTTTCAACCTCTGACCATTGACTTTAAAAGTATTACCATCCTCCGGATTTTCTATCTCAATAGTCCCATAAGGATAAACAGTTTTTACCACAAATGGACCACTCCATCGGGATCGAAGCTTGCCAGGAAACAAATGGAGCCTAGAGTTATACAACAAAACCTTTTGGGATGGTTCAAAGGATTTCCGAAAGATATTTTTATCATGAAAAATCTTCATTTTTTCCTTGTAAACCCGAGAGTTGTCGTAAGCTTCATTCCTGATTTCTTCTAACTCATTAAGTTGAAACTTACGAAGAGAGCTAGCTTTGTCCATATCAAAATTGAACCGTTTAATAGCCCAATAGGCTTTGTGTTCCAATTCCACAGGCAAGTGACAAGCCTTTCCAAAAATAATTCTATATGGGGACATACCAATTGGGGTTTTGAAAGCAGTACGGTATGCCCAAAGAGCATCAGTTAGTCGTAAAGACCAATCTTTGCGATTTGGGTTAACTGTCTTTTCTAAAATCTTTTTAATTTCCCGATTGGATATTTCTACTTGGCCACTTGTTTGTGGGTGATAAGGGGTAGAAACCTTATGAGTAATACCATATTTTCGCATTAAGGTTTCGAAAGGCTTATTACAAAAATGTTTACCCCCATCACTGATAATGGCTCGAGGTGTTCCAAATCTAGACAAAATATTTTCTTTTAAAAAATTCAGCACAACCTTATGATCATTTTGTCTACATGGAATAGCCTCAATCCATTTGGACACATAGTCAACAGCTACCAAAATGTAGAGGTTGCCAAAAGAGATTGGAAAGGGTCCCATAAAATCGATGCCCCAACAATCAAATATTTCAATAATCAAAATTGGATTTAATGGCATCATATTTCGGTGGGTAATTCCTCCCAATTTTTGACAACGTTCACACATTTTACAAAATTCATGGGTGTCTTTAAAAAGAGTGGGCCAATAAAAACCACATTGTAGAATTTTGAAGGCTGTTTTCTTACCAGAGAAATGTCCACCACATGCTCCAGAGTGACAGAAAGATATTACACCTTGGAATTCATTGTCCGGCACGCATCTTCTAATTATTTGATCTGGGCAATATTTAAACAGATACGGATCATCCCAGAAGAATTTTCGTACCTCTACAAAAAGTCTCTTCTTGTCTTGTTGAGTCCAAGAGTGAGGAATTTCCCCTGTAACAAGAAAATTCGCAATATCAGCATACCAAGGCACTTGGGACATGGCAAAAAGTTGCTCATCTGGAAATGTGTCTTTAATTGGAACTGTCTCTATGGGATCTGAAAAAACAAGTCTAGACAAGTGATTAGCAACAACATTCTCAACTCCTTTTTTGTCTTTAATTGTTAAATCAAATTCCTGCAGCAAGAGGATCCATCTAAGTAGTCTGGGCTTTGTATCTTTTTTAGCCAAAAGGTATTTTAAAGCTGCATGATCAGTAAAAATGATAATTTGAGATCCAATCAAGTAAGAACGAAATTTGTCAAGTGCAAAAATGACTGCAAGTAGCTCTTTTTCAGTTGTTGAATAATTCATTTGAGCACTATTTAAAGTTCTACTTGCATAATGAATAACACAAGGCTTTTTGTCCCTACGTTGGCCCAACACAGCTCCAACTGCATAATCACTAGCATCACACATAATTTTGAATGGTAAGTTCCAATCAGGTGACTGCATAATTGGGGCTGAAATTAACATACCTTTTAGCTTTGTAAAAGCTATTGTACAGTCCTCAGTCCATACAAAAGAATTTTCCTTTGACAATAAATTGCACAAAGGTTTGGAAATTGTACTGAAGTCTTTGATGAATCTTCTGTAAAATCCTGCATGTCCTAGAAAAGATCTGATATCCCTGATATTCTTTGGGATGGGCAAATTAGCAATTAATTCAACTTTTGCTTTGTCATCTTTGATACCTTGAGAGGAAACAATATGACCAAGCACAATCCCATGAGTAACCATAAAATGGCACTTTTCCCAGTTTAAAATCAAATTCTTTTCTTTGCATCTAATCAGCACTTTTTCTAGATGAGTTAAACATTCATCAAATGAATCACCAAAAATAGAAAAATCATCCATGAATATTTCAACAAAACGCTCTACCATGTCGCTGAATATACTCATCATGCATCTTTGGAATGTAGCAGGGGCATTACAAAGTCCGAATGGCATCCTTCGATATGCAAAGGTACCAAATGGACATGTAAAAGTTGTCTTCTCTTGATCTTCAAGAGCAATCTCAATTTGGTTATATCCAGAATAACCATCTAGGAAGCAATAAAAATTATGGCCAGCTACTCGTTCAAGGATTTGATCCATGAATGGTAGAGGAAAGTGATCCTTCCTAGTAACCAAATTTAGCTTTCTGTAGTCAATGCACACACGCCAACCAGTAGTAACTCTAGTTGGGATTAACTCATTTTCTGCATTCCTAACCACAGTTGTACCAGATTTCTTAGGTACCACCTGTGTAGGACTAACCCATTTGCTGTCAGAAATAGGGTAGATGATCCCTACATCCAGAAGTTTTAACACCTCTGCTCTAACAACCTCTCTCATGTTGGGGTTGAGTCTACGCTGCATCTCTCTAGAGGGTTTAACATTGTCCTCTAAATATATCCTGTGAGTACAAATCAAAGGACTGATTCCTTTTATATCAGCTATGGTCCATCCGATTGCATCTTTGTGTTCAATGAGAACATCAATTAATTTCTTCTCCTGAATTTTATCGAGTTTTGAGGAGATGACAACTGGTAATGTCTCTGCTTCACCTAAAAATGCATATTTGAGTTCAGCAGGTAGAGGTTTCAAGTCGAGTTTTGGTGTTTGGACATTTGAAGGGAGGGGCACAACATCACGAGGTGGTAACTCCTCAAAATGTGTCCTCCATTTATTAGTGTCCATTACAGGAGTGGATCTTAAAAAGTTCATAGAAGAAAGCATAGAATTATCATCAACATTTTCACAATGAACCAAACAAACCTCTAGAGGGTCAGAAAAATATGACAAATCAAATTGATCCTGAACAAGAGTTTGAATCAAATTTACTTCATGCACGTCATCATCATCGCCAGGTTGTTTACAAATGTTGAAAATATTCAACTCCAAAGTCATGTTGCCAAAAGAAATTATCATCACACCACTCCGACAATTTATTAAAGCATTCGAGGTTGCAAGGAATGGTCTTCCTAAAATTATAGGAATTTGTGTGCAAATATCAAAGACAGGTTCTGTGTCCAAAACAATAAAGTCCACCGGGAAGTAAAATTTGCCTACTTGCACTAATACATCCTCAACTATTCCTCTCGGTATTTTTATTGAACGGTCTGCAAGTTGGAGTGTTACCTTGGTAGGCTTAAGCTCACCAAGACCCAATTGCTCATATACCGAGAAGGGTAGGAGGTTGACACTAGCACCAAGGTCAAGTAAAGCTTTCTCGATTTTAAAGTTCCCAATGACACAAGAAATTGTTGGACAACCTGGATCCTTATATTTTGGGGGAGAATTATTTTGGAGGATGGCACTTACCTGTTCTGTGAGGAAAGCCTTCTTTTGTACCTTCAGTGTACGCTTCACTGTACACAGCTCTTTCAAAAACTTCGCATAAGATGGAATCTGTTTAATGGCATCCAACAAAGGAATATTAATTTTCACCTGTTTGAAAATTTCAAGAATGTCAGCATTTTGAACCAATTTGTGAGAAAGTTGCAACTTCTGGGGAAAAGGGGCAGGTATTGGGGATTTGAGAGGGATATCTAACTCAATTTTGTCAGGTTCACCATCACTCTTGGAATTTGAAAATTGTTGATCTTATCTTCTTTCATTGAAATATTTTTATCAATTATTTTTCCATTGCGTAGAGTGATGATGGACTTGGCATGTTTAGTTTTTGAATCATAAGAATTTGGATTACTTACCACTAATTGTCCTTTGGGATTTGGTTGAGTTTGAGCAGGAAACTTACCCTTTTCTTGAATGCGCAATGCGGAGGTCAATTCACCAATAGAGCCTTTCAAGTCATTAACAGCCTGCATTAGCTTGCTATTAATATTAACTTGACCCTGCATGAAAGTTTGTAATGTCTCCTCAAGGGTTTTCTTATGTGGGGGCACATAAGAGGTAGAAACAGAAGGCCCTTGAGGATTTTGATGTGAATTGGGGTCATTCCTCCAACTAAAGTTGGGATGATTCCTCCATCCAGGGTTGTATGTCTCCGAATAAGGTGAAAAGGGTTTTTTATACATACCAAGCGAATTGCAGTGTTCCTTATATACTCCTCTCATTTCTGTAAGGGTTGGGCAATCCTGCGCGAGGTGACCTACTTCCTGACAAACGACACACGGTTTAGGTACATCAGCTTGGTGAATACTGTGAGCTGTCGCAGTTCCCTTTGTCTTTAGTGCCTCCAACTCTCTTGTTAGACCTTCCATCCTTGCTTTCAAGTTATCTTCTTCTCTGAGATGGTAGATACCTCCACTAGACTGAGTTTGATTTGTGCGTGCTCGACTGGTATTGTCGAAAGCATTTGGTCCTGTCCACGTGTGCGCCTTTTCTGCAAGTTCATTTAAATACTCTATTGCCTCATCTGGATCCTTCTGCAGAAATTCACCATTACACATCATTTCAATGAATTGACACTCTCTAGGAGTAAGACCTTCATAAAAATAGCTAACTAGACGCCAGCTTTCATAACCATGATGGGGACACAAGTTAAGTGTTTCTTTAAAACGTTCCCATGTTTGGTACAAAGTCTCACTATCCTTCTGTGTAAATGTTGAGATTTGTCTTTTCAAAGCGTTAGTCTTGTGATGAGGAAAGTATTTATTGAAAAAGATTTGAGTCATCTCAGCCCATGACCCAATTGACCGTGGTCTCAATGAATACATCCAACTTTTTGCCTTCTCCTTTAGTGAAAAAGAAAAGAACTTAAGTCGAAAAGTATCCATAGTGGCAGGTTGACTATTAAAAGTAGCAACGACCTCTTCAAACTCTCTTACATGCACATATGGATTTTCACTATCCAAACCATGAAAAGTGGGAAGAAGTTGTATCATACCAGGTTTGAAATCCACTGGAGGAATATTAGGAGGAAATAAAATGCATGATGGTGTTGCTGTGCGTGTAGGGTGAAGGTAGTCTTGAAGAGTCCTAGGCTGATCTTCATGCACACTCATGTTTGATGAAGAAATTGATGAAATAGAATGTGTATCAGAATCAGAAGACGTGTCAAATAAATTTTCAAAGAGAGTATCAGTGTCTACTTCAGCTCTCCTTGCAAATCTACCCAACTCATCTCTATATCTATGCATGCAAAAATTGACAGAGAAAAGAACGAGATTACAAAATGATATGAATTATGAAAGCAAAGCCACACAATTTTTTTTTTTTTAAAAAACAAAATTAGTATTAAACAAAATAATAATAATAATAATAATAAGAGAAAGAAAAATATTTATACATATATATTTTACCACATGTTGCAATCCCCGGCAACGGCGCCAAAGAATCATCAATGATTAATCTTAAAGTTGAAAAAATCCTGAGACAAATCATGGCTAGTAATGAAGAACACACAGTCTATATACACACATTTGTGTTCAAAGATATTTTCTCCAAATTCTTTGTGAAAGATTGTTGAGACAGTCTTGGTGAATATAGCTCCCGGGGGTTGATAGTCATGTGTTGCATTTGTGAGAATTCATTATTATGTTTGATTGTTTTTGTTTGAATTTCGAGCTTTATGCAATATTCATCTCAATGAATTTTCACTCTTTTGCTCAGAGACTAGCAAAAGGTTAGTTGGGGGGTGTGATTGAGCTGCATTATTGCATAATTTATATAGTTTAAATCAATGTATTTTTAATTGTTTTATCATATTATCATTGATTTTAAATAGAAAAATGATCAAGAGGCAATAAATCCAAGTTGTGATTTAAATTGTTTAAAAGCATAATTTATGCTTATTTTTATATAACTTGTGATTTAATTTGATTTTATTATCTCACATGCAATAATACATTTTTAATATTCTAGTTTAGTTTTTATCTAATTTAATTAAATAAAAACTAAATAAAAACTAAACTAGAATATTAAAAATGTATTATTGCATGTGAGATAATAAAATCAAATTAAATCACAAGTTATATAAAAATAAGCATAAATTATGCTTTTAAACAATTTAAATCACAACTTGGATTTATTGCCTCTTGATCATTTTTCTATTTAAAATCAATGATAATATGATAAAACAATTAAAAATACATTGATTTTAACTATATAAATTATGCAATAATGCAGCTCAATCACACCCCCCAACTAACCTTTTGCTAGTCTCTGAGCAAAAGAGTGAAAATTCATTGAGATGAATATTGCATAAAGCTCGAAATTCAAACAAAAACAATCAAACATAATAATGAATTCTCACAAATGCAACACATGACTATCAACCCCCGGGAGCTATATTCACAAAGACTGTCTCAACAATCTTTCATTAAGAATTGGGAGAAAATATCTTTGAACACAAATGTGTGTATATAGACTGTGTGTTCTTCATTACTAGCCATGATTTGTCTCAGAGCAAGTTTCCAGCTCTTCCACCCGCTGCCTCCTCAGCCACGCACGTCGCCAACCTCACCCGAAGCCACCACACTGCCCAGCCATGCCAGACGCACGAAAGAGAAAGAAAAAAAAAAGATGAAAGGCTTCTGTTTTCATCGGACGCTGCACAGGAACGACGCACGGAAAAAGAAAAAAAAAATAAATAGACAAGTCGGCTGGAGTTCGGTGCAGCAAGAACAAGAGTTGGAAGAGATAGAATGAAAGAAAGAAAAAGAAACCGAAACAAAGAAGAATAGGTTCGGTGCAGTGCATATGTTCGGTGATAGCAGTTCGATGCAAAAGAAAATAATGCACATGCATTTCGGTGCATGCAGCAGTGAAAGAAAGAAATATGTGGTTTCGGTGCATGCAGCAGGATCCACGGGCAGCAGTTCATACAGAGCAGAAAAAAGAAAGAAAAGAAAAGATATATATGCATGTGATAAGCTGGAAAGCAGTGGAAGCAAAGGAAGAATAAAAGAAAAGATCATTCGGCAGTGGAGTTCGGCTGTAAAGCAGGTGCAAGGAAAGCCAAGGAAGAAAGAAAAAAATAAACAAGTCTACTCAGTTCGGTGCAAGGCTGGGAAAGCAAAAAGAAAGAAAAAAAAAAGCAAGGAAATAAAACCACTCGGTCACGGGATGGAAAAGCAGCATGTGGGGAACAACACATGAGCTAAACATAGAGCAATTTCAAGTGGGAGACAAGGAAGCACGGACGCACGCAACACAGTGCAGTTTGAAGCCTATATAAAGGCTTGTAAGCAGACGAAGAACGGGGGCAGATGTTAGACGCCCAGTAGAGTCTGGGTCGATGTTAGACACCCAGTAGCTGTAGAATAGAGTAGTTGTAGTTTTTCAGTTTAGGAGACAACGCAGATGAAGTGAGGGAGTTCGGTGATACAGTTGAGAGCCTAATGGACCAACTGTGTTATCGAGCTGTCCTCTCCTTTATCTGTAGTCTCTATTTTTTTTTTATTTTTTTATTTCAATTTATGTCATTTAATTTTATGCACTTTAAATTATTGTCATTTATTTTTCTGCACTTTTAATTTATGTCATTTATTTTTCTGCACTTTACTTTACTGCAATTTAAATTACTGTCATTTAATTTTTATGTCATTTAATTTTCTTGCTCATTTAAATTTCAGTTATTTAATTTTCAACAATTTAAATTCACTGTCTTGCGCTTTAATTTCTTTACTTTTCATCACTGCTTCTCAACTCTCAAAGCCAACCAAAAATGAATCTGGTTCACGACCAGTAAATTTTCTTTTTCATTGCACTCTTTCATCCATTGTATATATCATCACTTTTTATTTTTATTTTCTCATTGTAAATAATTCCACCATTTTACACGAGTTTATTTTTAGCAATTTCCCTGTGGAGACGATCTAGGAATTTATTCCTAATTACTACGCGACACGCTCCTGCACTTGGGATAGCCTTTTGGCTGCTCATTTTCGAACGATAAAAATTAAATAAAAACTAAACTAGAATATTAAAAATGTATTATTGCATGTGAGATAATAAAATCAAATTAAATCACAAGTTATATAAAAATAAGCATAAATTATGCTTTTAAACAATTTAAATCACAACTTGGATTTATTGCCTCTTGATCATTTTTCTATTTAAAATCAATGATAATATGATAAAACAATTAAAAATACATTGATTTTAACTATATAAATTATGCAATAATGCAGCTCAATCAAGGAGCTATGAATCCGTAAGTGTTTCTCACTCGTGTCCCTTCTGAAGGGCGGTTTGCTCTCAAAATTGAAAATACTTCTAATCGATGATTGTAAGAAGTGTGAGCTACCCATGCACCAACAATTTTCATCCCTTGAAGCATTTTTCTTGAAGAATTTTTGTGATTTTCTGACATCCTTTCCATTAGACCTACTTCCAAATCTGAAGTGTATTTGAATCGAAGGGTGTAGGAATTTGCAATCTCTAGAACAACATGAAGTTGATTTAGTGATATCAAATATAGGAATACAGAGATGTCCTAGTTTTGTGAGATTGTGAGAGTCTGAGGTCAATGCCTGATAAGTTGCACCTATTCATTCCATCTATTCATTATTTGGAGATAAAAGATTGTCCAGAAGTTAAGTCATTTCCAAAAGGAAGATTGCCTTCCGATCTAAAGGAAATTGAGATCCATGGTTGTAAGAAACTCATTGAAAACTGGACAGGATGGGGTTTGCAAATGCTCCACTCTCTACAATTATTGAGAATAGGTGGAAAATCAGAAAAAATGGAGTGTTTTCTTGGGGTGTTGTTGTTGCCCAGCACTCTTACCTATCTTTACATATATTCATTTAAAAATTTGAAATCTTTGGACAAAGAGGGGTTTCAACACCTCACCTCCCTTGTACAATTGCTGATCAAAGACTGCCCCAAGCTCAAGTACATGCCAAAAAAGGGATTCCCTGCCTCCCTTTGTTTTTCTATAGATGAGAAAGTGTCCTGTGTTGGAGAAGCAGTTGAAAAGGAAAGATGGAAAAGAATGGCTCAAGGTGGCTGACGTCCACAACATAGTTATTGATGATGAACAAATTCAAGGAATTGAAAGGATAAGTGAGATCCCTAACATCATTTACCATTATATGCTCGTCATGTGAGCATTGCGAATTGTTTTGCTCATTGTGTTAACTCTTTTTGTGTACCTTACATATCGATTTGGCATGAAATATCCAAAATCGATGCCTTTTTTGATTGGTGAATGTTTTTCAGTAATTAAACCTATCAACCATTTGGAAAACAATGGAAAGCCCAGAAATTAAATTTCATATATGCTTTCCTACCATTTTTTCGTGTAATCGTTTTCTCTTTCTTTGTTTTCTAACTGTCCCATTTTTTTCTTTTCTGTTTGATTAATCGTATTGAGAATTAATTTTCTATAACAGCTCCCCAAATGTCGTGGATGACTTCTAGCCTTTGAGCTCCAGATGGTTAGCACCAATAACCCGATGGATTTTCTCCGTGTAGTGAGATTCTCTTTGTTTGTACATAATTTGGTCAGTCCATCGATCTTCCCCAACATTTGCAACTAATTCTGGCTTGCTACACAAAAGGGAATGATCAAGACAAGGTATGTAGAATGTGAGATTGCCATCTACTTTCTGATTCGTAAAAAATTGCATGGGAATGTCTAATTGATGACCATCTCTTTTAAGAAATGTTCCTTATTTCTTTCTTCAATGTACAAAAGAATGGCATGCCTCCTAAATTTTAACTCTTAAGATAACTTCGGCTTGATTGCCAACTTTCAAATTGTTGCTGTTTTCGCAATCTATCACCATGTAGGGTTTTGTTTTCAATTTGTTTTTTCCTTGGGAGTGATAGAATAGGGACTGTCTCATGGCCTACGAAATATATACGTGGGAATGATCGAAGATGACATAGAAGCTTTGTATAGGAAGTTGTCCCTATCAGAACAAGAGATCAATGAAACTATCCTTGTCGAAACCAGCTTGTTAGAGGAATCAAAAGTCAAGGGAGCAAAATACTTGATCATCAAATTGTTAGTAGATCATCATTATAACAAGGAAGCCTTCAAGGGTTCGATGCGGAAAGTTTGGGGAATTGGCAAGAAAATAACTTTTAAAGATCTGGGGGTGTAACACCCTCTTCCCTATGGTTAGAGATGTCATGTGTTTTTCATAAAATATTGCCCAACAAGAGATCTCGTATTTAATAAAATAAACCTTTATTTCATAAAAGAATATTTTTAATAAAAACATGTCTCCAAATAAAATTAAAAGAAAAATAACATTTATGTCATAAAACTAATATTTTATTCTAAGAAGTCAAAAATTTATTAACTGCTTCATCTAATCCTAGCGTGCCTGCTCCTGCTCATCATCCTTACCTGGGTGGTCAAAAACATGAAATTAGACTAAAATGAATCAAAAACTCAGTAAAAAATGCATCACAACGTAAACATAGTAAACCTATAATTTTTCATAAAATATTTCATGCTGAGAATTTAAATTCATGATCATTCATACATTTGCTCATATCATGCATGATTTATCTTAAATTACATGACTTATCATATTTATCTTACTGGCCAACACACTTAATCATGTGTGCAAGGTTGTGCACCGACCCCACATTGTGTGGCTCAAGGGGACCGCTAATAGTATTCTGGCATATTATAATGAACCACATTTAGGTCCGTGGCTTACACATCCACCCATAAAATCACATTTGTACCATGCATCTAAATGGTTATCTTATAAAACTTATCTTATTTTACACTTAATCATAGGAAAACTTATGTAACTATCATAAAAAGTTTATGTGTCTTATCCAACGTGAGGTGCATGACATATATAATACATACATAGTTATAAAACACTAAATTAAACATGTTCATAGACTATGATAAATGGTATGCTTGCATAAATCATGGCATATGTGGAATATTAAAATAGGCTTTCAAAAATAGGCTTTAGTAATTATAATCTAACTATGTGCTAATCCTAATTTATGATCAAACTACTTACTTCGTTGCACTGTTCCTTGATTTCACTTTATAGCTCAACATTTATACGAAGTACAGATCGTCACTAACGTTTCTAAAAACATGTGGTAACGTTCTACGTAATTAACTACGTATTAGGAACGTAATCTAATAAAATATTAAGTTATATACGATTACTAATAATACTGAATCATACAATTATTTAAATACTAATATCACCTTTAATCTTAGAAATATACTAAGTAGCATAATTTAGGCTTAATACAAATCTTTAGATAAGTCATTGAACTCAATTTCTAAAATAGATCTAGCCATAATTTTTTACTTAGTAATATATATTAAATCCCTTAAATATTAAATACTTAATAGTGATAGGAAATAATGGGAATTGGTATTCTGTTAAGAAATAACAGAGGTGAGGTTGAGGTTGTTTTGTCTACTTCAAAAGCTCATGTATGTGCTACATTTTCTGCAGAATGCCATGCTCTAATTAGAAGTCTAAAGCTATGTCACGAGTTGGGACTTAACCAAGTGATTTTTTAGGGAGATGCTAAAGTAGTAATTGATTGTGTTAATGCTCCCAAAGCTGATTGTTCTTGAAAAGGGCAGTTGATTGAGGACATTCAGTTCTTCCTATCCAGGCATGCAAGTTGGAAACTGGTCTTTGTCAAAAGAAATGGTAACAAGGCAGCACATGTTGCTGCAAAAATAGGCATGTATGCAGAAAATGAGTATGTTTGGACTGAAGAAGGTCCCTGTGAAGTTATATTTGTTATTTTATTAGATAAGTCATGTATTGATTGATATTAGAGCAATGAAATTTCTTTCATTCCAAAAAAATAAAAAAACAGTGATAGGGAACAAAGGGGGGTCCGTTGGGGTTGTTGATAATGTTTAATGTTGTGAAATAATGGGTTGAGATAAAACTTTTGTGGAAGAGATTCATCTAAGTGAGACACTTTTGACTAAGAGTGTGCATTCAACTGGTTTTTTTTTTCGGTATGTACGGAACTTGAAAATCCAGGTTAATTCGGATGATTATCCATCCGAATTGGACCCGGGTGGGTAGAATATTAATCTACCCATCTGGATCTGGTTTTAGATACCGGGTAAAGACCTGGATATCCGTACCTGAGTTTATTTTAAAAAAAAAATCCATCAATTTTAATATGAGCAAACAAATAGAGGGACTCTTCAAGAACAGCCTTCCCGAATCCCAATTTTATTTTTCCATCTCTTTCTCTCTCTCTCTTTCAAACCCTAACTCAAATCCTGAGCCGACATTGTCGCTACTCTTCCCAGAGAAAATCGCGCCTTCCCAATTTTATTTTCCCATCTGATACGATTATCTTGTATGGAATGGATGTAATAACTAATAAGAAAACACAATGGATGTAAGAAGCTGCTTTGTTGAATGAATGTAATAAGGGGGGATGTAAAGGAAGCTATTGTGAGGAATGTAAAGTGTAGGCCCGCAAGGTGTTTGAAAAAATCTCAAGTGAGCCACAGGTATATTGATACGGGATACGGGTTCTTCAAGGGACCCAACTTCCTTACTGAATTCAACTTAAGCAATTTCTAGATGCCCCTATGTTCTTCCCCTTTTCTGCTATAAATTCGATACCTTCCCAAAAGAAATTCTAAGGCTGTTGCGTTTGGATGTTGAGCCGAACTTAACTGAGTTCAGTTCTTTATGAATAATAGTGAGTTGAGTAATGTAATGAGTTATGTAGGGCCCATCTAAATTGAGTTTAAAGTGTGTTTGGATGTTAAGATGAGTTTAGTACTTTTTATAGGAAATTGAAAAAGGTTGTAGGTCCCACGTAAAAAGATGTTTTATGTTGAAAAATATTGTGGGTCCTATTTGTAAGAAGGTTTTGAGTTGAGATAAGTTTAATAATTTGAAAGTTAAGTATTTGGATGTTAGATTTAGCTTAAAATTAAATTGAACTCAACTGAGCTTAACTAAGTTTGAGAACCAAACGCAGCCAACAAACTTTCAGGTTTGATAATTCGACGGATGCAAAATAAAAGCTACCTCACTGCCCACTAACGTAAAACCTCAGAGACACTAAATGCACAGTTTTGGTGTTTTTAAGTCTAAAACGTTGTGCTTTACAAACACTACTAATTATTTCTATAATTGAAAAACGTTGCATACTGAATGACAATGTTATGAACCCAATTAAATTGGGTTGGACTTGATGGGCCTCTATGTAGTTGTTATCTTTTATTTTGATTGAGTTGTTAAGTTGTTGTTTAGTGGCCCATGGGCCTAGTTAAGTTCTCGATTTTGGGATGTCTTCCAGTATATGTAGGGGAGGGGAGCCCTTGTGAGTGGAGGCTGGAATATTTGCTGAACGGTTGTTAGTTTCATTTTGGAGGAATTGGGACCTTGAATACCCAAGGCGTGTAGCCATTTTTATCATCATCTTCTTTGTGACTCTCTAGTTCATTTTTATCAAGTAGCAGCCATTAATCCATTCCCATACCATTTCTCATTACAATACAGTACAGATTCTGGGTTCATTACAATTGGTATTAGAGCCACCGATTCGTCATGGGTGCAGTATGATTCAATAAACAACAATTGTTGTTGCTGGAAAAGATTTTGGAGAAATTAGATCATATGAGTGAAATACTCGACAGGATGCAACAAAATTTCAAGAGGACGCAAGAATCCTTGGTGCAATGGCAAGACGAGGAAGATGAAGAAGAAAGTGCAGTAGAGGTGGAAGAGGCAACTGCGGTGCCCACGGAATACTGCTTGGTCTGGGAAGACCAAGCTACGGATGAGGGTGTAAAAAGGGCAACGGAGGTGGAAGAAATCATCCCAGCTTCTTCTAATATTCAGAATCCAACTATGAAATTAATTCGTAACCCTAGACTTGTTCGTCACCACCATATACCTCCCTCGATATCCGAACCAACCCAAATAGTAGCCCATCGACATCGTCTTTCTGCCCTTAACCTCCAAAAGGAAAACACTACAATATTCTCATTCTTCGATTTTGACGGACGCAAAAAATTATTGGTGCAAAAGTTAGAGTTAGAAAACCTCTTCAACCTCAGCGTACCGGTTCACTAGGATCCCGAGAAAGAACTTCTTGGCGTCTCAAATGGGCTGCTTGAAGCGACTGCAACCATGCTCAAGCTTCAGTTGGCATCGGTGCTACCAATGGATACCAAGAAATCCCAACAACCCATAGTCGATGAGCAGTCCCTGATTCCATCTTGGCTTTGCAAGCTCTCAAGGGTGGGAGTGGTAATAGAGCATTTCCTCTCATACCACTTCACCATATCAAAAGGGGCAACAAGTGCGCCTCAACTGGTTGTGAATACATCAATTAGAAGTGGTGTCAAAGGTATATTTAAGGGTTTAGGATTTTGCATGATATGTGACTTGGTGTTGAGTGTGTGGGGTTTTGTTGGAGAATAGGTGATAAAGCAAAGAAGTTTGAGGGAATTGGACGAACCTGCTGTTGAGATAGCAGAGGAGGGTAAAAATATGCTCATCGAGGGTGTAGATTCGGATAGCAAGTCTACTGTGATGCGTGCTTCACAGTTGAAGAGAAGAGAATTGGATTGGGATGACAACTTCGATTATTACATTAAAAAGAAACCATTGGCTCCTCCATTGTTTGATGTATTGCCACTTAAAGTAGTTTTTAAGCCTTTTGATAGAGGAAGGGAAAGAACCCTTGTGGGAATAAATTCTAATGACCAAGATCTTATGGAGAAACTTGGCCTGGGTTCCAATGGAGGCAATATCTTGAAGATGGATCGGCATAAGCATGTGAAGGTGGCCTACCATGGGTTCAGGGAGCTGTCGAAGGAAGAAAAAGTTGAAGCCTACTTGTTTGCTCGGAATGAAGATATTGAAGACAAACCAAAGGATAATTCAGATCCATCCATTGTTGCGGTTGTGCAAGGGCTTGAAATCAATGAAAGGCTGTTGAAGCATTCGTTATTGGATTTTGAGAATCTATTAATCTCTGATTTATCTGGGAAAGAGGAATTAAAGACTCAAAAGGATCTGCTACAACATGTGGGGACAATAAGCAGCTCTGAGGTGATCATTGATGGTGCCCAGTCATTTGTGGAGCCTAGTTCTGCTAAGGCATCCGTAGATAACACAATGGGTGAGCAAGGACGACACACGTTTAAAAAGGAACTTGAAAGACAAGACCGGTTGTTGTCTAAAGCCAGACATGAACAGGAGGTCTTAGCAAAAAATGCTCGCCTTGAACAAGTATGGAGAAGCAAAAGAGGAAACAAAGAGACAATGCAGGATAAAGCATTAGATGGAATGTGTCGGTTTTATGATGTTGTCCGTGTTGATGGTGAGGAAAGATCCAATAAGGTGGAACTGGAGGGGGATATGTCTTTGGAGGATCTTGTTCTGTTATCAGATAAGGCATATACAAGGGAAGAAGTTATCAATATGGAGAGATTAATGGGTAAGAAGCTCTTTGCTTCCCAGTTGTTTGATGTTTTACCCCTTAAAATTGTTTTTAGTCCTTTTGATAGAGGAAGATGACGAAATCATGTGGGGTCTTGGACTCTTTATATTTTTAATGGACGAACAAGGCCCTCAATGTAAAGAAAAGGGAGTTGTGATTGGGTTGCCACAGCTCACGATTTTAGTAATATTCTCCCAGTGTATACCTCACTTGATGCGTGGTGAGATGCATGTCTTTGACGACTTTGTCGTTACATTCTTGGTGGTGATTGTTTGGATTTATGGTCACCTGCTCACCTTTGGTGGGGCTTACAAGAAGACAGGGCCTAAAACCCAAATAAGTTGTAGAATAGATATTTCCAGAAGCATTGGTGATGCCCCATGGGTAAGAGTTCCATATCCCTTTCCATGGGGAGCTACAACTATTGATGCGGGAGAAGCTTTTGCATTGATGGCTGCTTCTTGTGTTGCTCTTGTGGAGCCACTGGTGCATTTTTTGCAATAGGCATTCTGTTCTCAGGGATATTTGGAGCTGGTAATGGGTCATTAGTTTCTTTTGAAAATGCAGGACTGTTAGCATTGACTCCTATTGGTAACCGAATGATTGTGACAAGAAGATCATCACCAACAATTTGCACTTGTTCGCCAATACTATAGGGTTGCATCAATATCTCAACCTTGAGGACAAGGTTATTTAAAGGAGGATAATTTGTTATGAACCCAATTAAATTGGGCTGGACTTGATGGGCCTCTATGTAGTTGTTATCTTTTATTTTGATTGAGTTGTTAAGTTGTTGTTTAGTGGCCCATGGGCCTAGTTAAGTTGTCAATTTAGGGATGTCTTCCAGTATATGTAGTGTAACACCCCGTATTTTAGTATATTTTTATTGAAGGATTATTTTAATTAATTTAAAAATTGATTCTCTTGTTTTAAAATTATGGAGGTTTTATTATATTATTTTATAATATTTTAAGTTGTGAAAATTATTTATTTTATGTGTTTCTTGATATTAATTATTATTTTGCATCTAAATTGATGTTTAATTTAAATTAGTTGTTTATGGGCTTTAAAATTATTGTTGGTTTGTTTAAGCCTTTCACTACGTTTAAGTTATTTTAATTAAATTATCAGTTTTGAAATAATTTTCGTTGGGTCATTTTCGTGACCCAAGATGTGAGGATTGGACTTCATTTCTTTCCCTTCCTTTTTCTTTTCCCTCTTTCCTTTTTCTCTTTTTCTTTTCTCCTTGTTTTTCTTTTTTCCTTCAGTCTTCTCACCCGTGCGCAGCCCATTTCCCTCCCTCTTCCTATTCGAATCATCGTCCCCCACCCAGCGCCGCCGTGCGCCACCATGGCCGACACCGCCCACCCCAGCCTCTTCCCCTCCGGCCGGCGACCACCCCACTCCAATTTCATCCCCTCCCTCACCGGCATTTGTCCCCACGCGCCACTCTATGCCGCGGCCTTCTCTTCGTTCCAGTGCCGCCGTCCGGCCACCACCTCTTCACCACTTCATTCTCGGCATCCTAGCAACCCAAAGCACCCAACCCCAGCCCCGATCCATCACCGGTGAAACCCAACCAAACTCATCTCGTGATTTGCCCCTTTTTGGCCTTAAACCACCCATTCCGCCGCCACCCACAGCCAAAGGCCACCAGCATTAGCTTCACCGACCTCCCTAGGCCCTACCCTATCAATTTCGAGTCTTAGTTTGACCTCGTTCAAAAGTGGGTTTTTGAGACCCACAACCAGTGTATTTTTACACTGTGGAGTTGCTGTTCTGGCACTTCTAACTCATCCGTGATTCTCCAAAAATTATATTATAGCGCTGTAAGTATTTTTTCAAACAAATTTTGAGATTTAAATATATTTTTTTTGCACTAACTGATTTCATTGTGTTCTGGTTGGTTATTCCCGACTGAGTCCGAGGAGTACGGGGGTCGGATGGATTTGAGGATGGAGTATTTGTGTGTTGGTTATATTGTGATTGGGTTGGTTGTTGGAAATTGTTGTCGGGTTGGTACATTGCATATTGCACGCATGTTCATGTTTGTAAATTGAAAACTGGGTTTTCGTGTAATTGCATTCATCATCATGTGTTTATTGAAAATTGGGTTTTCATGTGAGAAAAAGGAAAAGAGACTGTAGGGATGATAATAAGCAAGGATGGTGGTATAGTCCCGCCTGGGATTCCTGCCTAGGGTGTACGCGTAGGGATGGTGGTAAGTAGGGATAGTGGTGTTGTCCCGCATGTGATTCCCACCTACGGTGCACGCGGTAGGGATGGTGGTAAGCAGGGATGGTGGTAGAGTCCAGCCTGTGATTCCCGTTTATAGTGTCCGAAAAATATTTTTGTGTAAATTATCTTTCTGGAAAAATGACGAATTATGTTTTTGGGCCAAAAATAGAATTTTGGCGTGTGTTGGAAAAATATCCATTTTCAGGGAAAATGATATTTTTGGATCTGGTGCATAGTACCTCATATGCATGCATGGTTGGTTGCATTAAATGTATTTTTATCTCGGGGATTGTTTGGATTATTACTTACCTGCGATACCACTTTATGGTACCGTAGATTTTGTTGCAGATGAGGATGTAGAGCTTGTGGGATCGGCTCCGTGGAGATTGTGGCATGTGGTTGCTGCTGTTTTGGATTATGAGATTTGTTTCCCATGTGTATATTTGGCTTTTGCTGTATTTCTTGAATAACTGTTTAACTTTCAGTATATTTGTATTTTGGTAAAAATTTTGTATTAAACAAAATTCTGGTACTTAGTGACTTCTTTATTATTAACCGCTGCGTTTTTATTGTGCACTGTTCGTTTGTTGCACACATTTGGCACTTGTCGTTAGGATGCGTGACCCGCGTTATCATCATCCTGAAGTCACGATTCCTTTGTTGTTTTGTACGTGGGAGTCAGGGTGTCACATGTAGGGGAGGGGAGTCCCTGTGAATGGAGGCAGGAATATTTGCTGAACGGTTGTTAGTTTCATTTTGGAGGAATTGGGACCTCGAATACCCAAGGCATGTAGCCATTTTTATCTTCATCTTCTTTGTGACTCTCTAGTTCGTTGTTATCAAGTAGCAGCCATTAATCCATTCCCATACCATTTCTCATTACAATATAGTACAGATTCTGGGTTCATTACAGACAACAGTCTTCTTAATTCAACTAAACTCCCCATTTCACATGTCTTCTCATACGGTGTGCTTCATGATGACCCTCCGCGGCGTCGTTTCTTATTCAAGCCCTTCAACTACTTCACTTCTTTGAACTCAACTCAGATCACTTCCATTCTTCTACGTCTCCACTGCCTTGTTCTTCTAGTGTTTCCCTTGCCGTCGTTGGATCTCTATCACCATCTCTCTCTCTCTCACACACACTCAATCCCTAACTCAAATTCTGAGCCGACATCTCCGTTGTTCGTCACAGAGAAAATCACCGGTATGGTTCTCTCTCTCTCTGTTATTTTGAATCGGGACTGAAAGTGGCATGAGCTTTGGATGGTTTATCTTTAATGCAGTAAAATTCTTGCATTTCTTCCTTAGTTTTTCTATTCATTTTGAGGATTGAAAGATATTTAATTTCTGCTCACAGTTCCACATTGGCTTCAAAGGAAAATCTTTCTCACGAATGTTGTTTTCAAAGGGATTAGTCATAACCAAGGGAGGCATCACAGCAACAAAATATCTTTGGTGGAGAAAATATTAAATATATGCCATTGGCTTGTATTTTGTTCTTGCATTTCTTTTCTCTACATTATTTATATTTTTTTCTTGTAAAAATTTGAATTGGCGATAAATTTTTTTTAAAAAAGAAAATCTAAAAGAAAAATTACACAAAAGAACCATACAGAAAGATATTTAAAAAAGGCTATGTAAAAAATTTTAAAACATCTTTACATGAAAGGCCGAGAGAAACCCACAATCATGAATTTTTCACTTGTTTTTTAAAAAATAAACATAAAGACCATAAAAAAAGTCTTTTTAACATAGTTAAAAGTATTTTTTTTAAAAAAAAAATTAGGTATAAAACCTGCTAGATATAAATTTGGTTATAACTTGGCCCAAATCCAGATATCCGCCTGTTTTTGGACCGGATTAAACCGGGCGGATACCTGCCCACTTTTTAAAATCTGGATTTGGATGCACAGCCCTAATCTCAACGTCCAAGTTATTCTTCTCCTAATATTTATTTATGCATTATGGAAGCACGAGTATATATGCTCTCCCCTAAATCAGATATTGAAAAAAGTGAAGGAAAAAAAAAAAACTCTCCCAAATGATCACGTCTGCTGCTAGATTTGGTGGTGAGTCTTCACTTCCAGGCCAATAACCAATAAGGCATCTTTCTACATTTCTCTTCTACTTCATTCCATGTGATTTACCATTTTGTCTAAAACATTATGCTTTTTTCTAGGTACAATTGATTTTCAACTCCATGTTATCTCTTATTTTGTTCAATTTCTAATTGAAACTTTTGGCTTTACTGTCAAACCGAATGTTGTTTCATCGCTGTTTGTACTTTTAGATCTTGATTTTTACTTGATTGAATGGCGGAATACTATTTTTCGAAGTTCTTCCGTTTTTTTGTAATATGAGAATTAAATCTCCATTTTGATTTCATATTGGGCTCTACGATTTTTTTTTTTAGTTTGTAAATTGAAGAGCGATCATGTCAAATGATGAACAATTCTCTCTCTCTCTCTTACTCTCTCTCGACCTCTCTCCTTTTTCGTCTTCCAAATGCTTGAGGTTGGGCAAAATTAAGAGTAGTCAATATACTTAATTTTGTAGCTGAATGTTTTGCGGTTGGAATAAATCTAGATTCTTATGACTTTGTATGGGCGTATGTATATTCTTTAAATTTGCACATGTTTTACAGTGGTTGATGTTTTGGTGTGAACTATTGTTTTATATTACCTCTACTTGTTAACTGGTAGTGAGAAAGGGAATTGCTTCCAAATTCTTTGACAGCATATTTGTTCAATTGTATTCAACAATTCCCTTTGCGTCTAATTCTGAAAGATCTTCGACAAGTAGTCATCAGTTATAATACCAACTACCAAGGCCTTGTTACAAACATAACTTTTAGTATTTGATTTCTCCAACTGAATGATATCCTAAATATGAAAGATCTACCCATCTCAGAAAACCAATTTCCTTATGAAAAGCAACACTTGTTTTCTGAAATCAAGTGAGTGAAGTAAATTCTCAAAAAAAAATTGTCTTATTTCAATAATAATGTTTTTGTTTTTCACTTTACGAGGGGTGAGAGGATCTTGAGTCTTAACTTAGATTTTAAGTTCCATCAATGGTCTAAATAGTTAATCTCTTAATAGATTCTAATATATTGCATTAGATTCCTTGTAGAATATAATATGTTCATTGTGTTTTCTCCCTCAGATTATTGGGGAAAGTGGCATTGATCACAGGAGAAGCCATTGGTATTGGAGAGAGCATTGCGCGCCTATTCCAGAAAAATGGTGCAAAAGTTTGTATAGTTGACTTACAGGACAACCTTGGCCAACATGTCTATGATACTCTTGGTGGTGAACCAAACTCTTGTTATTTCCATTGTGATGTCACCAAAGAAGATGATGTTTGCCGTGCAGTTGACTTCAATGTCAGTAAATTTGGTACACTTGACATCATGGTCAATAATGCTAGTTTGTCAAGTTCACCGTGTCCCAATATCCGTAGTGCAGACATTTTGGAATTTGAGAAGTTATTTGATGTAAACGTGAAGGGAGTCTTCCTTGAAATGAAACCACCCGACACAGAGCATCCTCCTCAATAATATCATTAACTGCAAAAAAATCTTCTATTCCCAACCCACCTAACTCAAACTCCAAGGCCTCATCAACCACCCTCAGCAAGCTCCTAGGGACAAAATTAGCCATTTTTTGCAATGCCTCTTCCTCTGGAACTTCTTGAGCCATATCGCACCATTTTTCTAAATTCACTACAGGCTTCTGGGTATGTGAGAAATCATCTATCACGCCTCCTTTTGTTGATTCATAGATGTGCTCGAGCTACACACATCAGATATATGCATCTCAGGGCTAGCCATTGCCACAGCCAGATCAGCTTCTTTAATGACAGCCTCACAATTCTCATGTACTACTCCCAACTGTGAGATAAATAAAATTGTATCTGATCTCCCCGATTGTGCATTTTTTCGAGCCTGGATACTCTCCAAAATTGCCTGACGTCGAGACCTTGATGCCTCCCCAATCTCTACCTGCGCAATAGGCCTCTGTTCCTTTTTATCCTTATGATCGACCTCCTTCCACATTAGTTTTCCCGATTTCTTATTACCACCTCCTGGCGCTACATTCATTTGCTACTTAATATCCAGACCTCGTTTGCATCTGAGTTCCATGTGACCCTATTTGCGACAAAAGCCGCAATAACTCGGCATCACCTTATAAAAGACTTCCTGAAAAATACTAGAACTCCCATGTGGAGGACCTAGCCAAAAAGAATGCCTTGAAGGAGCAGAAATATTTACCTCCACAAAAATTCGAGTCGCCTCCGGATGAGAAACACGAGCTGTAGCGTTATCCCTCTTTAGATATTTACCAAAGCCATCGCCAATACTACGCAATATTGATTCCTAAAAATAATTCTGAGGTAGTCCTGGCAAATTCATCCACACCGGAACCCATGGTGAATCCTCATCTTCCTCATACTCTAGAGTCCAGTGAAAAACTCGAAAAGGCACGCCAAGGATTTTAGAATTTCCCCTCACCATCACAGAGATAAAATCATCTTCCTTAACCATCCGCACCAACACATTACGTGGATTTCTCAATTGACCAAAAACTGGTATTGCTTTCAACCCCCATCGATTATTTATAAAGCCCCGAATATGATCAAGCAAAGGTCTCCAACGTAAGAATTTTAGAACTACCGAGAAACGAAACGGCTCCGACGATAACTGCACTTCTGCTTTTGACAATACAAAAAACATTTCATCATCTTGAAACTTTGGATCACGATGTGGTATGTTAACGTTCGGCAGCAGCTGAGGATTTGAACCCACCACATCGGCAAAACGCCTCCCTGAGGCTTCCTTTAAATCCTTCCCCTCCGTATTAGTCTCCCGTTGTTCTGTAGAACAAATCTGAACCTCCCCTTCTCTCCTAAAACCATCTGTCGGAGGCATAGGGTCGGCTCCCAGCACCATGCATGAAAGCCTTAGGATGCCTCAAAGTCGAGAGAAAAAATTCGCCCTAGCCACGTCAGCTTTTTCAAAATTTTTAATCCAATAATTCTTTGAATCCCAATATGAAAACATGTATAAAAGGTAAGTATACTTATACAAATTAGACAAATTCCTAAAATTAAGGTGACTGATTTTCTGAAGATGGAGAATTTGAAAAATATGGCAACTGTAAATATATGGCAATTGTCAATAATTGCCGGCAAAACACTACTTAGTGGTAGGGAATTTATTATGGAAGCTTATGACTATGGGGTCGATCGAATCGAATAATAAGAAAGTATCGATCAGAATGAAAGAAAAGCCATCCAAACAGTTATTTTTCCAACTTCACTTCAACCAAAAAGAAAATGAAACACAAAAACTTAATTACTTGCTCATCCTACGTACCAAATTAAAATAAAGGAATTTTAAGATTAATTTTTTTTTTCCAAATAAGTTGGACACGACATACACAAATGAAATAAAGTTTTTCAAACAATCATTGAAGTGTTCACTACTCTTTCAAATAAATTTTGAGGATATATTCTAAAATCTTTCCGATATTGGGGATATTCACAACTTAATTATAGTACCCTTTATTTCCTTTCAGACCATATATTATAAGGGTAGGCTAGGTAGCAAGGTCGATGTGCGTAAAGCTAGCTCGCTAGCAAGTGAGATAATCGCCAGGATTAACACCTAATTGTTTACAATATTCTGTATAATACTCGTCTGAATTGCTTCAGGGTTTTCACCATAGCATTCAAGCTCACCATCAATGGCTTCAATTGTTAGCCCAAATCCTACGTCCATAACTGGGTGACCGTAGTTCATCTAATACCACAAGGTGGTCTTAATTAAACTAAATAACTGGATCATTTACCACAGTTTCAGGAAAGTTTAATCTGTTGGATCCAATATCATTTCCTGATGCTCCGTAGTTGAAATTCCAAGATAATTGAAACATTGGTCCACGTCCATGGTAACTTTTATTTGGATTGCATGGATATTCTTCAAAATTGTATGTAAGTGGGTTTTTCCTCCTATCGGCCCGTATAGCAAACTCACGAGGGACCATTGAAGAAGTAAATTAGAGAGCCCAACCAAGCCCAGCCAAACACAACGACCCTCCTCTAAAAGGAGTTAGTGGGCCTCTGTAGAGTACTCAACCCATGAGCAAAACTCACCCACGAAGAAATCCACTCATGGGGAAAGTGGACGGTAGGGGCATATGAGACTCGCTGTCCTGACATCTTTTCAATGATGCCCTACCCTCGAAAACCTATGCAGGTAGGTGGACGGGAAATATGAGGAACCCTTGATCTCCTTATAGCAGGCATAGAAGGGCTTAACAGGGAACGTCTGTAGGGTAAAGTGAGTCAGGGAGCAATGCCGCATTAATGGCGCCACTCTCTAGACACTATGCCTCATTAATGACGTCGCCCTAGAAGCCACGCCACATTAAAGGATTTTGACTAAGCGAATAGTTGAAGTGGCATGGATTCCCCGAAGCCAGGCATGAGCTGTCCCCACCCGAAAACCTAACATAAAAACCGACTCTCAGGTATGAAGAACTCTCTCTGATTCCTCTAAGCTCACACACAAACTACTAAGGAAATATACTGACTTTAGAATTGGAGACTCTCCAGCCTCCACCAAGGCCCCCTACTTTCCGTGTTTTCTTAAGTGTGCAGGTGAAAGATTCAAGACCCGAATTGTTGGAACCTGGTCCAAAGGTGTACGAAACATGACGTTAACACCATCGTCGTAGTAGTTCTTCGAGGGACCATCTATCTCCTTTATATAGCAAAAATCTGGAAACAAAAAGATATTTCAATTCTTATATAGTTTTGAAGATGCTCAAGAATGGATTATATTTACAAGCTAATCTTGATGTATGCATGCACGAAAAATCTATGGATGTTTGTATATATGTCCACAAGATTATATGATTCAAAGAGGGTAAGATCTTATGCCCAGTCTCATGAGTTACATGGCCAAAGAAAGTAGCAATCGCATGCTTAGAGTCATTGGTGGAACCAATCCTTCTAAATTGACTTTATGAACTGAGAGCTTCAAGAAAGGCTGCTCATGAGTAGAAGCTCTTTCCAAAATAGCTTGCATCAGCTTGGCTAATTATCCCATTGAAGAACTCCGATGTCACAATATCAGACACTTAAACATTGTTGAGTTTAGGGGAGTGATAACAAGGGCCCTTGCGAGGGGAGAAATCCACAATGGGCCGACTTGGCCCAGGGAGCTTAGGATGAGGAGCATCGGATTAGGTGTTCTAACAAGATGGCAGGGGAAACAACATAACCTGACACAGGATCAAGGCCATTAATAGTGGTGCCCCCAACCCTAACAGGGCAATCTGACGACTAGGACTGGTCGACCATCAAGGACATCCTCATCCCTAACATAGCAGCCCAAGGCCACGCCGCATTTAATGAAGCGGAGGCAAGCATGCCATGGGAGAGCCACGCAGCATTCAATGCTCCCAGGGGTCAGCACGTAACGGTGCGCCCACCTGGGTGTCAGAAACGATCTAGGCCAGGACTGACAAGTTTTTCATGGAGCAGGATTTGGCATGAACATGCGACCCAGTACGGGGCAGCCTGCTGATTGCTATCACCTTGGGGTCCACCTCGACCAGGTATAAAGACCCATTTCTCTGTAGAGGGAAGGGTTACATTCACATTCTTAAACACTGTTTTACTACCTCATCCCAGCTTTCACTCTCTTCCTCTTCCTCAACCTTGAATTGACTTGAGCGTCGAAGGTACCACATTCCCCAAGCTCACCCACTTTCCTCCTTGTAGGATCATTTTTTCCTACAAGTAGAGTGTCCTTCATATGCTAGTAATGACACGCTCTCAAGCCTCACAGTGAGAGAAAGAACAGTCTGATGCAATGGAAGGGAGAGCCAATGAGCCAGTTGTAATAACACAAACTCGAGGGAACGCAAAAAGAGGGGTCTAGCTCCAGCCTTATCCCTGACGAAATAGGACGGAGAAGTCAAAAAAGAGGAAGCTCTGCAGCAGGCAGAGCCCAATGAACCACTAGACCTGGTGCCGGTGGATCCACATAGAGCTGAGCACCATCCGGGTAGGAACCAAGATGACTCCCGAATTAAGCCAATCCTTGAAATAGCTCATCACCGAACACCAGGATGTGTTTGCCTAGAGCCACGAAGAGATGCCCAGAATCGACACTTCTGTTATTGAGCATCGCCTCAGCATGGACCCTAAGGCGAAGAGAGTAAAGCAGAAACGTCGAAGTTTCAGTGCAGAGAAGTATGCAGTGATCGCCGATGAGGTGGATTGACTCCTAGTCGCAGGGTTCATCCGAGAAGTACACTATCCTGAATGGCTATCCAATGTAATGTTGGTGAAGAAGTGGAGTGGAAAGTGGAGGATGTGTATCGACTTCACTGACCTGAACAATGCATGCCTAAAAGAAAGCTTCCCTCTCTCGCGCATTGACCTGATAGTAAATTCAATGGCAGGACACCCCTTACTCAGCTTCATAGATGCATATTCCGGGTGTAACCATATTAGGATGAGCACAGAGGACAAGGAGAAAACAACCTTCATCACCAATCGTGGTCTCTACTGTTACAAGGCCATGCCGTTTAGCCTCAAGAATGTAGGGGCAACCTATCAGTAGTTAGTCAACTGGATGTTCAAGGAGCAGATCGGCTGAAATATGGAAGTTTATGTGGATGACCTTTTGGTCAAGAGCAAAAAGCCTGAACATCACCTCAACGATCTTTGGGAGGCCTTTTTAGTGATGAGAAAATACAATATGAAGCTCAACCCGTTGAAATGTGCATTTGGTGTTGAGTCGGGTAAGTTTCTGGGGTTCATGGTCTCAAAATGTGGCATCGAGGCCAACCCTGAGAAAGTCAAGGTAGTTGTCAATATGCACCCACCACGGACGATCAATGAGGTGCAAAGGTTTGTAGGAAGATTCGCTGCGCTGAGCCGCTTTATTGCAAGGTCGACTGACCGCTACCTCCCTTTCTTCAAAGTCCTCAGAAAGGTACAAGAATGGGTTGATGAGTGCAACTAGGCCTTTGTTGAGCTCAAGAAATATTTGGCTCACCCACAGCTCTTTAGCCAGACCAGCCCGAGGGAAAACCTGACAGTTAATCTTGCGGTGACCCCAAATGAGGTATCCGCAGTGCTGGTCTGCACCGAGTCAGGCAAACAACGGCCTGCTTACTATGTGAGCTGCGCTTTTCGAGGAGCCGAGGCGAGGTATCCTTGAACGAAAATGCTGGCCTTTGCATTGGTCATCGCTGCAAGGCGGCTGAGACCCTGCTTCCAGGCACACCCGATGAAGGTACTCATTGACGTACCCTTCAGGAAGATACTACAAAAGCCCGATGTGTCAGGTTGCAAGACAAACTGGGCAATCTAGTTGAGCGACGAACAAAGGACAAGTCTTGGCCGATTTCATGGCGGAGTTCTCTGATTTCCCAGAAGAAATAATTGTCACATCCCAAGGCAAACCCTAGCAGGTCTACATCGATGGCTCTTCCTACCGGGCTAGGGGGTGTTGGGTGCACATAGTCACGGAAGCCGGAGAAAAGCTCAACTATGTGATCAAACTTGGTTTCAAAATCACCAATAATGAGACTGAGTATAAGGCGCTCTTGGCAGGAATGACAATAGTCAAGTCACTGGGGGAAACTGAGGTCGATGTAAGGGCTGACTCACAGGTAGTGGTTGGTCAGGTCATGGGACAGTTCGCCACCAAAGATGAAAAACTAAAAAAGTACCTCCAGCAAGTAAGGGAGAAGCATGATTTTTTCAGGTCTTTCACATCCAGTAGATCCCGAGGGGAGAGAACCACAAAGCATACTGCTTGGCAAAGGGCACCTCGGGCTAGGAATAAGCCCCTCTCCTGGATAACACCATAGTTTGAACTGCAGAGACACCAGAATGGGTGGGACACATCGAAAGGTTCCTTGAGGGAGGTCAAGTCCCGGGCAATAGAGAGGAGGCCAGGAAAGTCAGAAACAGGGTGGCGTGCTTCACGTTAATGGAAGTAGTCCTACACATGAGAGGTTTTTTTGAGCCCCTCTTAAGATGCATCTCTCTTGAGGAAGCTCAGTACATGCTGGCCAAGGTACACAAGGAAATATGAGGGAACCACTTAGGAGAAAGAGCATTGGCCGTACGAGTAACATGAGTCAAGTACTATTGGCCCAATTCTCTCCGGGATACGGAGGACTTCACGAAGAAATGCTCTAAGTGCCAAGAGCATGCACCGATCCCCCACTGCTGGTTGGAGGAGTTGACCTCCATTGTCTCCCCCTAGCCCTTTGCACAATGGGGACTTGACCTTATCAGGCCGTTTCCTAGGGGCAAAGGGGGAGTGAAGTTCATGGTAATGGTGGTCGATTACTTCACAAAATGGGTGGAGGCGGAAGCACTAGAATGATCACGGCCCGGGCTATCACGAGGTTCCTGTGGAAGTCCATAATCTGTTGATTCAAAATCCCTTAGAACTTCATATCGGATAACGGCAGGCAGTTCAATTGCACTCATTATCGGGAGTGGGGCACAGAGCTCAGAATTAAGACCAAGTACTCATCTCCGGGACACCCTCAAGCGAACAGACAACTAAAAGCCACTAACAATACACTGTTGAATATCCTAAAGAAGAGGCTGGGAGACCAAAATGGGAGATGGGCCAAAGAGCTCCCCAACATACTATGAGCCTACCAAACGTCTATCAGGACTCCCACGGGAGAAACTCCCTTCGCCCTCGTATATGGGACCGAAGCTGTGATCCTTACAGAGATGGGGCTACCCACTTATTGGATACAACACTTCAACCTGACCGCAACAACGAAGGACTAAAAGAAAACCTGGATCTCCAGGAAGAAAGATGAGAAGAGGCAGCAAGTTGGACAGTGAGCAACAAGTGAAAAGTCGAGCAGTACTTCAACAAGCGGGTTTGACCCTGGGGATTCGAGGTGGGAGATATGGTCCTAAAGTAGACAGGCGTCACCACCCAAGAGGAAAAAAAGCTCAGGCCCCGGTGGGAAGGACCCTATGTGGTAATAGCTAATGGAAGGCCCGGCTCATACAAGCAAAAGGACCTCGAAGGACGCGAGCTTCCTCACCCATGGAATGCTAAGCACTTGTAGAAATACTTTGTTTGAGGAACCTCGGGTCCACCTGACTGCGTAATCTTCAAGAACATAAATTAAAATATGATTTCACCTCTATAGGCTTTGTGTATGGAAATACCGCTTCCATAAGCCCAGCCCTTTGACTGGCTGTGATGCATTAGTTAAGGACTATAGCCTCCCGAGCTCTACCCCTTCGGAGCTGGTCAAGCATGAGTTGCTCAACCCATCAACCTTCGAGCATTGCATGATTGTGATGCATTGGCTGAGGGTTAAAGCCTCATGAGCTTTCCCTTTCATAGCCAGTCAGATGCAAGCGTCTTGACTTGCCAACCTTCATGCACCACAAGCCTAGTCCCTTGACTGGCCGTGATGCATTGGCTAAGGACTAGAACCTTCCAAGCTTTGCCCCTTCACAGCCAGTTGGGCACGAGTTGCTCAACTTGCCGACCTACGCGCACTGCATGGTCGCGATGCATTAGCTAAGGGCCAAAGCCTCCCAAGCTTTTCCCCATCATAGCCAATCGAATGCAAGCCTCTCTACTTGCCAACCTTTGTGCACCACAAGCGCAAGCCCAGTCCCTTGACTGGCTGTGATGCGATGCATTGCCTATGGGCCAAAGCCTCCCGAGCTTTCTCCTTCACAACCAGTCGGTCATGAGTCACTTAACTTGCCGACCTTCATGCACCACACGCGGGGTCAGGATTGACACGCAAAGATAGAAACCCTAAGTGAAGCGAGAAAGAGAGAAAATACTAAGAAAAGACACAAGGATAGAAAGAACCCAGCTGTCTATGTATAAAGAGTTCAAATTACATCAAAAGCCCAGTCGAGCGTGGGGTTACAAAACAAGAACAAAAAAAATACTCTCATTGGCTCCCCAGGTGGTTGTCGGTAGCAGAATAACGGGCCGCAAAGGTGGGGTGTCGGCGAGTCGCGGAGCCGAGATCGATTGGTAGGAGTTGGGACGATCTTGTCGGGAAGAGCTAGCAGGGGTTGGAGAAGAGGTACTGCCAAAGGTGTGGCGTGCAGGCTCCGATAGGGGCGGGCAAGGGAAACTGCTAAAGCCCTTGCGAGGAGGGCCTAAAGGAACTAAACAGGAGGTAGTGCCGAACTCACTAAATGGAGACCTAGGTGGGGGTCACTAGGAAAGACTCGGTGGGACTTGACGGGAAGGGCTGGGGTGAGGGCACCCTAAGTTCCTCACCAGAGGAGAACTCCAGCACGACTCTCCTCAACACGATGACGTTTAGCACTATCGTTCCCCACAGGAGGAGATCGTCAACGCTTCTTGGTAGGAGGAGAGGGAGGGACCGCCAAAACATCTTAACCAAGAACGGCTGATCAATCAGGAAGCTGCAGGTGACACCTGATGTTCACATCAGTGATTAGCACATTGGTCTCACTCATTTCGAGGTTGGCGGCCACCTAGGACAAAACGATCACCACCCGAAATTCCTCCCTCTCGTACAACTTGATCGAAAGGGACTGACTCATCAGCACATTGGCCAGATGGCCTGAATGAGAAATTCTCGATGAACTTCCCCACCTTAGGGAAACTCCCATCCCGAACCAGAAATGAAGAAGAAGCGTCTTTGCCACTCTTTGATAGACTAGTAGCATTTCTCCATAGTCACGAAGCGCCTCTCGGAAGATTGAGACTGGAAGCTGCACAGGCTCCCCTTAAGACGAGTGATTTGGTAAACCAAGAAGAACTCTCGAGCTGTCAGATCAGGGTAGTCCTCAAACCACCGTCCAGAACCCGATGGAAGATTATGCAACTCGCCACCATGATTCGCCAAGCATTGGGATGGAGTTGCGCGGGGGCCAACTTCAGGAAGTTGAGGATGTCTCGAATCGAATGATAAAACGACAACCGCAGCCCGTTGGAGAACATCAATGGAAACAAAGTGACCCGTGTGGCCATCCCCTCTGCATCCACTGTAGAGACATGACAACCAAGAATCTCCATAACTGCCCTCGAAGGAATGTTGTAAGATCGCCTCTATGCTCGAAGGTTGTCACCTGTGACAGACGACACCCAGTTCTTCCCAGCGAAAGACAAAAGTAGACCTTTGTGGTCACTCGAAGCAACCATGGGAAGGTTAGTGAGAAGTTGAAGGAGGACAAAAGGGCAGAGGAATCCAAGGGAGACTAGGAAGAAAAGAGGGTAAGAGGATTTTGGGGGAAGAAGCAACAAAATGGGAAGAACAAAGCAAAATGAGAAGAAATGAAGGATTTAAATAAGGAATAGCCGATGGTTGGTCTTGACGAGAAGTGAAACGACAGCGTCTCAGAAGACGAGGAGGTGCAACAGTAAAGAGAGGCAAACAAATGGATAGGATGACATCAGCAGCCGCCAAATGGATGCATCGGCGCTGGAAAAGGTGTCGCGAGAACATTCAAAGCATGCCTCCAGGAAGTCACGCTGACCAAGCAATAATGACATGGGAACGTGTTGAGACCCCAATAGGTCGACACGCAACAACCGGTGGCTTCGGGATCCAACGTTCAGGAAGATGAGGAGATGGTAGGTGTAGGAACTCATGCCCATTTATGGCAATAGAAGCAGGATCTCTTAAAATTCCCACCGCACAAGTGCACAAGGGATTTGCAGGGTACTGCGAGAGAGAAATCTCCAAGGACTGGGCCAGGACAGACACCAAGCCTAGGCCCATGCTCGATGGGCCTGCCCGACCCAGGGAGCTCAGGACAAGGAGCGTGGGATCAGGTGTTCTGACAAGATGGAAGGGGGAATGGCATAACCTTATACAGGATCAGGGGTGCCCCAACCCTGACAGGGCAATCTGACAACCAGGATTGGCTGACCTTCAGGGACATCCTCGTCCCTAACATAGTAGCCCAAGGCCATGCCACATTTAATGGAGCTGATGTAAGCACACCACAAGAGAGCCACACCGCGTGTAATGAGCCCAAGGTTCAGCACACAATAGCGCACCCACTTGGGTGTTAGCATTGGTCTAGGCCAGAACTGACAGGTTTGGCGTGGAGCAAGATTCAGTAGGAACATGCAATCACAGTATGAGGCAGCCTACCGGTCGCTATCACCTCGAGGTCCACCCCTAGCAGGTATAAATACCCCTCTCTCTATAGAGGGAGGGGTTACATTTACATTCTTAAACACTGTTTTACTATCTCATCCTAACTTTCACTCTCTTCTTCTTCCTTAACCTTGAACTGACTTGAGCGTCGAAGGTACCAAAGCCCTTGAGCTCACCTACTCTCCTCCTTGCAGGGAAGAGCCCGAGTGTTGCTAGCTTAGAGTTGCCTAGGCCCATGAAACATGACATCAATAGCCCTGTTGACATCTGTTGCCACAATACTTGTCGGTAGTGCCATAGTAGCCCCATTGGTGGCAACATTCATCTGTGGGACAACCACAAATTAATTAAGCCTCAATACTGTATCTTGGAAAGACCCCAGCTTTAATTCCTATTAGAATAAGGTTTAGCAAATGCTTCTTCATGCTAAGGGTGACTAGCATTTTGAGCTAGAGAGTTTGTGGGTGATCGAAAGTGGGAAGAGATTAATTTGTGTGCTTAAGAAAACTGAAGGCGTGAGGTTGGACTCATGGAATCACCACCACCACAAACAATACTCAAAATCAAAGTGCACTACTATGACCACACCACCATCACAACAAATAATATTCATCGTTTCAAAAGAAAAAACAACATCACAATTAATATTTAAAGCTACAAATCTATTTAAAACTCTACAATTGAAATACAACAAATCCAACAATACCTGTCCAACAAAAAGGTATAATTCCACTAGGCGCCATTTAGATACAGAAACAGTTTCATCTCCTCTCAATATTACAACTTTCCTAAATTCTCGCATAAAATATAATAAACAATTTAACTTTTTCAAATCTCAAAACAATAATAATATTAAAAAATAATATTCTAATAATATTTTATTCAACTTTCAACTTTCATCTAAAACTATCTCATCTCATTTCACAATCCAAATGGGACCTAAAGCTTTCTTCTCTTGATATGTATTTAACATCACTTGCCTAACAATCGGATTGACCTGATGTTGATTCCACTTGGAATGATACAACTGAGGATTATCATGGTGATTGAGCTGCATTATTGCATAGTTTATATAGTTAAAATCAATATATTTTTAATTGTTCTACTATTTTATTATTGATTTTAGATGAAAAAATGGTTAAAAGGAATAAATCCAAGTTGTGATTTAAATTGATTAAAAGCATAGTTTATGCTTATTTTTATAACTTGTGATTTAATTGTACAATATTTATTCACATGCACAACACACTTTTAATATTTTAGTCTAGTTTTATTTTATCTTTATTTAATTATTTATTTTCTTTTTCTAGTTTTATTTTTGTTTATTTAATTATTATTATTTATTCTGCTTGTTTTATTTTATTTTATTTTATTTTATTTTTGTTTTTGTTTTTTCAGCGCAGGCTAAACGACATGTCGTTTGGTCAACAAACCAAAACGACATGTCGTTTCGAGTTATAAATAAATTCAGCCATCTGCTAAACGATGTGTCGTTTAGTCCACGGACAAAAACGACGTGTCGTTTTGTCTGTCAAATTAAAAGCTTCCTTGTTCTAAACGACTTGTCGTTTAGTCAATAGACGAAAACGACAAGTCATTTTCGTCATCTTCAACCTCCGTCCAGCCTCTACAGTGCACGCAAACTCCATGCATGCATTCAGGCTCCTCCACAGAACCACCATTCCAGCATGACCACCTCCATATGCGGCCAAGAATCGTTACCTGGATTGATCAGTCTCCTCCGAAGCCACCACGCTGCACCTGGACAAACATCACGCCATGCATGTTCGGACCAGCAGTTCAACCCAGTTGCACCCTCACTGCCCAGTCTCCTCCAGCAGCAACAGAGGACGCCGGAGATCAAGCCTCCACCGCCTAGTGAAGCCCAGTACGCACGACCCGATCGACCTCCATGGCAGTTCACGTAACCTCCACCTTCGGCAACTTCCTACACAACACTGCACCATGCACGCGATGCTCTCCATTCACACGAGACCAGCTGTAGCAATAATGCATGCAGTTTTCGTTTGATAGAAAGCTCAGTAGAAATATAAAATAAAGCAAGAGGCATGGAAGTGGAGCAGCAGATTCTTTCAGTTGGCAAAGCAACACACAGCAGCAGATCCACGTGGAAGAAGCCTCGGTTTCACTGGGTTGGTTGGCATTTACGTGGTCAGCAGCTGGCCTCAAGAAGTAGAAGGAATAAAAAGAAAAGGAAGTGAAGAAATAAAGAAAGAAGTGAGCGGAAGTTTTCAGAAAGAGGCATATTTAATTGAAACACTTCACGCCGCATAGCAGATGAAATAAACAAATGAGACTGAGACTTTCGGCTAGAAGCAAGAGAACAAAGGGAATAAAGAATAGAGCTTTCGGCGTGAATGAGTGGGGGACATGGGCCAGAAGACGCAGAAGAAAAGCTTTTCGGTGGTGGATGAAAACAACTCATTCAGTCTGTAAAGAAACAATTCAAACATGCACTGCAAGTGGACGATTACACAGCATGTTCTTGTTGGCTTTTGAAGCCTATAAAAGGGCTTGAAACGAACGAAACAGATAATCAGATTTTAGGAGAGAAATAAAACAGTTATAGTTTTTGTAATTAGGAGTAGAGTAGAGTAGAGTAGAAATATTATTTTAAGTGTGATTTTATTTTTTTATTTTTATTATTTTTATTATTATTTCAGTTTGGAGTTATAAATTACATGTCTACATTTTCGTACTAAGGTTAGAGGTGAAGTCTAATGATTTAAATATTATTTTGGATCAACAATAGAGTTTCTATTGTGAGTTTGATCAATTGAATGGTGTTATTATTAGAAACTTTGATTATCTATATACTTTTCTTGATCCATTGTGATTTCCTAATACATTGGATGCTTGAAGAATCATTGTGGTGATCAATTGGACTTGTGAATGTTTCTACCATAAATTGTTCAAACTTAATCTTTAGTGATCGAAAGAATTTTTGGTGTTATTATTAGAAACTTTGATTATCAATATACTTTTCTTGATCCATTGTGATTTCCGAATACATTGGATGCTTGAAGAATCCCTGTGATAATCAAATGGACTTTTAAATATTTATATCATCAATTATTCAAACTTAATCTTTGGTGATTAGTTTTCTTGGGCTTAATTGTTAAATCTTCCAGTTAGACAGAATCATTATTCTAGTCTAACTGAGCTAAATTGATTGGAAATAATATTCTAAATTATTAAACGAATCCTCGAAACCTTAGTCATTTTTCATATTGATTTATTTTATTAGTTCAGTTATATTTTGTTACTTTAAAAATCTTCATCTCAATAGTCTCTTTTCTTTTTTATTGCACGTTCCTTTTAATAATCTATTTTTATTTTATTCTCTTTATCACATTAGTCAATCTCTGTGGATTCGATCCTGTAAGGTACTACAACACCTGTATACTTGCAGGTAAAACTGTTCTGAATTTTTTATTTATTATTTTGAGTGAAAGTTCAGACTCAACACATGGTCTAGCAGAGTTAGTTTTTTTAATTCTCATACAATATGAGTGTACAATAAATTAAAGGCTTTAATGTAATACTTATGAAATAACCTGTAGATTTAGTGGGTTTACAATTGTAAAAAAAGAATACTTAGAATAGAGATTGTCAAAAGTGTATAAAAATGAGCTCTTAGCCTAAACCCAAATTTACTCATTAAAACTCAAGTGAACTTTTCATCTATATAAAAAAAAAATTCAAACGCGAGTTTCGTTTTGGGCCTGAGCGTTATAGTTCTTCTGTATTATTTAACTCGGATCGTTCAAATTCTACAACCACTGGAATATATATTGCTCGGCTAGCATTTCTTACACACCGGCCTTATGGTGCCTTGACAACTATGTGCATGCAGTAGTTAATGAACAAACATCATACGCTGAACATTAACCATTAACTTGGGTTACCCCTTGATTCTTGGAGAAAAAGGCTACAACTCTGTAGCCAACATAATTGGAGCATTGATAGCAATGCTCTTCTTTTCTGTCTGTATTAATCATTATATCGATTAAAAATTGAACTAAACATGATCAGGATGATTAGACGATGAAGGTCATATATATATATATATTTATATTTATATGAGACTAGTTAAGTTATTTTAGACCTTTCATCAACCACTCAGAAACAATTGATGACTAGAGAAATTTTGAAGGGGAAAAACACTAGGAACCGGACGTGTTGAAAATGTTCAATTTTTACCCTCCAATAAACGCGTGACACGTCCAGTTTCTAGCAATGCTAGCAAATGGTGAACAGAAATGCTTGTACTCAATTCATCCGTATACCTCTTCTCCGTATCTGTGTTTCTCCCGTCTCTCTCTCCTCCCCCGTCAATCTCTCGTTCTCCTCTCTCTCTCTCTCTAACTAATACACTTGCCTGCATTATTTTTATTTTTGTATGATGATAGCCACTAACATTATTTTTGAGTGTGGACCAAGTTGGGGTTGATGCAAAAGAGTTATACGTACAGTGATAATATATATAGACCTCAGGACTCATGCCAATCGTGTCACTTATATAGACCTAAGAGTAGATTTTTTTTTTTTTTTTGAAATCAGAAAGATTGCATTTATCATAAAGCAACAGCTTACAATAACTCAACATGCCTCATAAGACATCGAGCTTAGACAATTACAACATTTCTTTTGCTACAATGGAAAAAATACATGCAGGACACATTCCTATGTCATACATATCTTCTCCATATTCAAAAGCATTCTTGGCTAGTTGATGAGCAGCCATGTTTGCTTCTCTATAGGCATGACTCACTGTCCAGGTAGTTATTGTTCCCAATACCTTCCGGGAATCATTTATAAGGCAGCCTCCCAAACTCCAGTTTGAGTCTGTGCTTTGTATGAGGTCCACAACTTGCTTCAAATCACCCTCTAGGCAGATCTGGTTCAGCCCGAGTTCTTTGCAAAAAACAGTTGCCAATAGCAGGCCATACGCTTCAGCATCAAAAGAGCTCCCCCTGAGGAACCTGGTAGCACGAAGAGCACCCTTAACTTGCCCCATATGATCTCTAATAATAACACCAACCCCAATTTTTCCTTCCTCTGGTTTTACAGTTGCATCCCAATTTACCTTGAGCCAACTCTCAGCAAGTTTGGTCCAAGGGTGTTTGACAATTGGGACTTTAGCCTTGGTTGCCTGTGTGTCCCTTAGTGCCTCTTGATAAGAAGCCATCTCTGCTTGTGCCAATTGTAGAACTATGGTGGGATGTTTGAACACCTTTTTGTGTAGAAAGTCATTTCTCCTCGTCCAAATACCTCTTAGAATGCTTGCCACCTCTGTTAGGACTTTTGGGTCGAGTTGATCAGTAAGGACTATCCAAATGTCGATGAACATGTCACTATGGATGGACATCTTTTGAATTTTTTTAACACTTTGGCTCCAGACATCTTGTGCAGCAGGGTATCCCCATAATACATGACCTGAGGTTTTGGGGCATTGCTTACAAATGAAGCATGTGCAGTCCTCAATTATCTTCCTTCTTCTGAGGTTTGCAAGAGTAGGTAGAGCCTCATTACAAGCTCTCCATATGAACATTTTGATGGCAGGTGTAACATCTAGTTTCCATAGGTTCTTCCACACCTTGTTGTTCCTGGATCTGTTTGAGGTCTCCCCTTCCGATTCCTTATCCAGTTCTCTGCTTAGATGGTATCCACTTTTCACTGAATACAAACCATTTTGTGTGAATTTCCAAATCAATCTGTCTTCTCGGCCCCCCAGGCTAATTGGGATTTCCTTTCTTGCTTGTCATTCTTGCTGGGAGAACAACTCCTGGATTAGTGACACTTTCCACGTTTTTAGATGAGGATCTATGAGTTCACTTACTTTTTCACACCAGAAGTCAGGTTCGCAAGGTGATAGAATTTTATGTGATGGAATGGAGGGGAGCCATCAATCTGTCCAGATGTTCACTTGATGCCCATTCCCTACCCTCCACAGTAGCCCTTTTTTAAGCAGAGTAATCCTTGCATGAATGCCTCTCCACGCTAGAGATGGTCTTGACCCTAAGTTAGCTTGTAGCAAGTCAATCTTACTAAAATATTTTTGTTTAAAGATCATTGCCACTGGGGAGGGACTGTGGATTCTGTTGCATTCTCCATCCTTGATTTGTGAGCAGAGCCACATTAAAACTTTTGAAATCTCTGAAGCCTAAGCCTCCTGCCTCTTTGCTGTAACTAAGTTGTTTCCAGTTGACCCAATGTATCTTTGAGGTATTTTCATTGTATCCCCACCAGAACTTCCTTAGCATTTGATTTAGTCTTTTAGTAATAGAAGTAGGCAGCAGAAACATGCCCATGGTGTAGACAGGTATAGCTTGTAAGACTATTTTGAGGAGGATTTCCTTACCTACAAATGATAGATATCTTGTCTTCCAGTTGGCCACTCAAACCCAAGTCCTATCAAGGAGTGAGTGGAAAGCAGATATTTTGGTTCTTCCTACCAAGACCGGAAGTCCCAAGTACTTCTCGAAGGACCCAGATGGTGGCACTCCTGCAAGCTCTATGAGTTGTTGTTTAGTCGCCTGCTGGGTATTTTTGCTAAAGAAAACTGAGGATTTTGCTTTGTTCAGAGCTTGACCCGAGGCCTTCCCATATAGAGCAAGGATATTAAACACACAGGAGAGTTGCTCAGAATTAGCCTGACAGAAAAGGAGGCTATCATCTGTGAAAAATAGATGGTTCACAGATATTGGGCCCCTTCCTATAGGTACAGGTGTTAAATAACCACCTCTCTCCGCCTGGTTTAGTAGAGATGTAAGTGCTTCAACACAAAGGATAAAAAGATAGGGGGAGATGGGGTCTTAATCCTCTAGAAGGCAAAAACTTTTTGTGGGGCTCTCCATTGATCATGATAGAATAGGAAACTGAGGTGAGGCATGTTTGAATCAGTCTGTTCCAATGAGGTGGGAACTCCATTTTTGCCATAACTGCTTCCATGAAACTCCACTCAACCCTATCATAAGCCTTACTCATGTCAATCTTCAAGGCCATAAATCCTTTCTTTCCTTTCAACCGTGAGTGCATGGAATGAAATACCTTGTATGCAACTAGAGTATTATCTGTAATGAGCCTACCAGGTACAAAGGCACTCTGATTCAACGAAATAATGTTGGGAAGGATGACTTTCAGCCTGTTAGCAATAGTTTTGGAGATAATTTTATACACTACATTGCATAGACTAATGGGTCTATAATCAGCAACTTTTTTAGGACTTTTGATTTTGGAAATAAGGGATATGTAAGTGTCATTGACCTCCTCTAAAGAACCACCTTGGTTGAGAACTTTGAGTGCATAATTGCTTACTCCCTCACCTACCACCTCCCAATGATGTTGAAAGAATTGCGCTGGAAATCCATCAGGGCCAGGAGCCCCTAAAGGATTCATTTGGAAAATGGCCGTTTTAACTTCCTCACAGGTGAATGGGAGTTCAAGCCAGTCTTTCATGTCCACTGTCAGTGTAGTGGTCATTGCTGATAAACATTCTTCAGTGTTGGTAGGCATAGAAGTGGTGAAAAGGGAGGAGAAGAAATCAGTGAAAACTTCACCAATCATAACCTGTGCAGTGACCTCCCTTCCTTGTTGGTCCTCTACACTCTTTATGGTGTTGTTTTTCCTTCTTTGACTAGTTTTCATATGGAAAAACTTGGTGTTTTTATCCCCTTGTTTAAGCCAATGTTGTTTGGCCCTCTGGCGCCATTTCAGATCAGTAGCTGCTATGAGGTTTCCACTTATTTCTGTAACTGCTCCACAGTTATATGCTCACCAAAACCTGTATTTTGTAGATGACTAATGCTGGCCATTCTCTGAGTTAAAGCCACGTGATTAATCTGTTTGTGCTTTTGTTTCCGGACCATCAAACTCTTTTGACAACCTTCAAGCACTTTCCTCAGTCCCTTTGCCTCACTGCCTGACATACAGTCTGTTCTCCATGCCTCAGTAACCACTGACTTGCAATCTTCTCTGGTTTCCCAAGCAGCCTCATATATGAAGTTTATCCCTCTACGCTTCTTCCAACAGTTGAATGTTGGTAGGTGATGTGAATGGGGGAGTGATCAGACTTGATGGCTGCAAGGACATTGCACGTGGCAGAGTTAAACAAAAGTTCCCATTCCTTATTTGCAAGTGCACGATCAATTCTTTCTTTTGTGAAGTGCCTTCCCCTTCTGTTGTTGGCCCATGTGAATCTCTAACCCTGTGAGTGTATGTCATGGAGCCCACAGAACTCAATTGTTTGCCTGAAAGCCTCGATCTGTTTATAAGGCCTGACTGCTGTACCTACTTTTTCCTTTTGGTGGAGTATTTCATTGAAATCGCCTGCGCATAGCCATGCCATGGGATTGGAGGGTTTCAGGTGCCTAAGTAATTGCCAACTACTTTCTCTCTTTGCAGTGCCCGGATGCCCATAGAAACCTGTAAATTGCCATGTAACTCCTTGGTCTTCTTCCTGTATCAAGGCACAAATATGCCATCGGGTGTAATTGAGGACCCTTACCTTCCAGTCCTCTTTCCACAGCAAAGCAATGCCCCCACTCAATCCCACGTTGTCAACTGAAAAACAACCATCTAGCTTCAAACTTCTCCTAACCACCTCCATTCTTTTGGTGTTGCATTTAGTTTCCACAAGGAAAACTAAATTGGGAAACTTTTCCTTAGTTAATTTCCTAAGGACTCTAACTATCCGAGGGTTCCCAAGGCCTCGACAGTTCCAAACTAGGATGCTCATTGTTGTTGGCAGGGCTGGAAACCAGCCTCTGCCGTGGGATGGATATTCTCCTTATTCTCATTGTGACACCTGGTTCTTTTGGAGTTAAGCGTCTCCTCATTACAGGTTCTTTTGGATCTCCTCACCCCTCTGGATTTCAGAGAGTTACTAGAAATAACATTAAGGACTTCAGTTCCCTTGCCTTCTTCCTTGGTGAGTATTGCTCTAGCATGTCTTTTCCACTTTCTGTTATTGGATACCGGTTCAACATTGCCAGTTATGTTACAATTTCCCTGATCTACGTTCAAGTTGGCATCATTCGTTTGTTGGGGCAGTTGAAAACAGAGAGTTCCTCCTCAATAAAATGCAAGACTCCATGGGTTCCATTATACAGACTCCCAAGAAACTGGTCTGTGACATGATTCAGGTTTTTGTGAGTGGGATCCAATTCCATATTCACATTAGCCTCCACGAGGCTCTGGGTTCCAATGGTGTCATCTGAGGTGGGGACATCTACCATGTGTGTGGACTTCTTTTTGTCAGGTGGTGGGTGCACCACTTTTAAACTAGTGGAAGTTCCTAGGGAAAAACCCTTAGTGCGATCTCTTTCCAATGTTTCTTTTGATACAACATGTTCTGCATTACTATTAAAAAATGGTACCTTTTTTCCTTTCCCAGATTCTTGCTGAATTTCTACTGAGTTTTCCTGAGAGTCTGTATGGTTTCCTTGCCTGAACTCCTCCCTTACACCACCGCCCCGGGCTCCTTTCTGGTTGCTGTGTTGCTGGCCACCATTCATGGATCCACCATATTTCTTTTTATTGAAAATATTGGAATGACTTGGTTGAGCTCGAAGCTAAGCACCAAATGGTGGTGGTGCCGGATCTTCATCCTGTTGGTCAAAGCGTTGCTTCTGGCAGTTCTTTCTTTTATGATACAACACTCCACACTGGAAACAGAAGTTCTGCAGTCTTTCATACTGGAAAGATATCCAATACTGCTTTTCCTCGTACATTAGCCATTTCCCTCTCAAGAGGGGCTTGTGTATGTCAACCGCGATTCTCACCCTTAGGCATCTCCCCCACGCACGCCCATCGGATTCTGCTTCTACCTGTATCACATGCCCAATGGATGCACCAAATTGTTCGCCTACTTCTTCTGTCATGGCAGCCAAAGGAATGTTATGAAGTTGAACCCAGAAGGGTTCAAAACTGAAGTGGAGAGCATTAATGGACACTGTCTCGTCTACTTCTAGTAAAGTGAGGAGGCTTCTATAAAAAAACCAAGGGCGTCCACTTAGGACCTTGTCTTTGTCTACTATATTTTGGAATTCAATCAGGAAACATTGATCACCTAATTCCTTGAAACAGACCCAACCTTCCAAACGCCATTGGGACATAGTGATACGGAAACCTTCACTGTTAACATTCTTTTCAGACAAAACTCTTCCAACTATGCATTGTTTTCCTTGTCTAACTTCAGGCTTGAGGCCATCTTGTTTGACATAAAAGAAAGAGTTCTCTTCTACAGATAGATGTATCATCTCCCAACGTCTAGCTAGTTCCTCAGCCTCCATAAGCAATCCGTAATAATAGAAAAAAGACGTTAAAAACAAGAAGATAAAAGGTCTCAATCACCGCTCATGACTGATTCCACATAAACACTCTCTCAACAATGCGAGACCTAAACCTTTGAGAGATCGAGAGCACTCAAAGGCACTGCAACCTCACTCTTCTCACAAAGGAAGGGAGGCACTCCTGCGTCTACTCAGTGCAGCTGTTGGAACACCTACCTAAGGGAAAAGACAAAGACACAAATTTTCGAGGAGCAAGATAAGAATTTTTAATTTTTAATGAAAGTTTAAAATATTTTTTTTTTTAACGTTATTATTGTTTTGAAATTAATTTGTTTTGAGTGGCGCAAATTATAGGAGGTATTGGTTTCAGGCAACATAGCCTTGTGACAGGTTCTGGGCTCCATATTGCTCAGCTTAGAATTACTATCATATTAACGCCAAGAAAATCATAAAATTAAACGAATACGTGTACGCATTTCTCTTTCTATTACTAATATTGCTTAATGCTAACGGCTACAAAATTTAAACTTAACTACAAAGAACTGACTAAATACGGTCCTCCAAATTTCAAAATCCCGTCTCTGTAGAGAGAGAGAAACAGCGACTCGGAAGCATCGAGATGACGATGCACGATGGGAATAACGGCTACGGAAACGGGGTGTTGATGTCGGGATCGATGACGGAGATGTCTATCTTCATGACTTCATTCGCGACGAATGCGCAATCTCAGCGGCTGAAGACGTACTTCAAGAACCCAGAGGGACGGTACAAGCTGCTCCATTACCAGAATACTCACTCCCCTGTTCTTCTCCTCCCTTATTCCCAAGGCAAATCCGTTTCACAGGTCGGGCATTCATTTTATTTTTCTTCTCTTCTTGATGTTTCTGTTTTGGTCTTTAATAGGCGATCTCCTGTTATGGTTGCCACGTTACTTGGTTTTAAAATAAAGGGCTGAGATTAAAATCCATGGCTTCCTCCCAAATTTGAACACAAAGCAAGTCATTTTTTTCACCGATAGCAGCAAGGAAATGGGTTCAGAACTAGTTATTCCTTTTAGTATTTCGTTTGAACAATACTTGTGAAAAAAGTATTTCGTTCAAAGAAAATATAGAGGAAGCTATGGGTTCGGAACATTAGAGATTTATTTTAAATAATTTTGCTGGTGGGATCTTTGCGCTTTGTGATGGACTCGAATTTATGTGCAATTAGTACTGTTTTGCTTGTAATGTAACAGTGTGCTTTTAATGACTTCCATTATAATTGTGCTTCTAGTAGTGAAGAAAGACAGGTTTTTGTAAAATGTTCTGTAAGACCAAAGCAGACTTGCAGATTAGTTCTGCAGTTTTTCTTTCCATTCCTTCGCTGCTATCCGTAAAAAAACTGACTTGCTTTGTGTTTAAATTTGAGAGTAACCTATGGATTTTTAATCTCAGCCCTTTATTTTAAAAGCAAGTAACGTGGCAACCATAACAGGAGATCACCTATTAATATGCCACTGCCGAATCCATTTGTAGCATCTGCATTTTGATTTTCTTGATCGAACGTGCTATTAAAGAAAGCATACAAAAGCTGTATAATTAACTGGGATTATTGCTTAGCAGTATGTATGTTTTTATAGGCTTGTTTGTAAATTTTGCAATTTCTGTGCGGCTTTCGCTTACCATCGCCCTTTCATGCTTTTGATCAAGTTGGAGTTTTTGGCTTTAGACTATTTTACAGATAAAATGGTTTCTAATAAAAAGTAGGGTTTCGCCGAGGTTTATTTAGCCCGGCCCACTTGGTTATCTGCAGTATGAAAGAAACGATATTCCTAGAGATTCATTTAGCCACGAGCTATTCTGCATTTGACACTGCTAGTAGCTATACTATCATCGCCATAAAAGCCATCCCGTCCACGGCCACCGCCACCGCCACCGCCACTGCTATTAGCCTACACATTCTGTAACCAGCAAGCAAAACCCAGGTATGTTTTACCATTATTTGGTATTACGGCAGACTTGCAATTCACCAAAATTAGAGTATAAACAAGAACATAAAAGACAACATTTTAGACCCAAAGGTACCCAAATATAAAGCTGCTTTCATCCACACACATACTATCATTATCTTTAACTTGGTCATTTGATTATCTAAACTGCATCTTACCCATCATGTCCCGTTTACCCACTTCAGTCCCCATAATGGCAACAATGACAGCAACAACGTGCTAAACAGAAAACATGATCCTATGTTCCTTGGTGTCGTAAGATACTTTGGTCCCAATCACTAACAGGCAAGCAATGCTTAAAAACTACTAGTGGTTAATATTCTTCTGTAGGTTCTTGGTATTTTTCTCTTCTGGTAAAGACTCTTGTATTTTGGGATGGATCAAGTAGTTTTCACATGCTAGACCTTACTTGCCGCATATGAGTGTAGGCTACATATTTAGGTGAAGTTGAATCTATGGGCCAAAGTGTTGCAGTTTGTATAAGTCCGAGCTAAGTCAAGTTTGTCATAACTATAAACATCATTTACTTGCATAATATGAGTATTGTAGATGTACTTATAGAGAATAAAATGAGCATTTTAGATGCTGAGAACCTTCCTAACTGGTTCAAACTTATGAGTTCCTTTCTTCACTCCAATCTTGCTATTAATTAGTTGCTGTTCAGTTACCCATATCCTTTCTATCGTATAATGTGTGCTTCATATTGGAACAGAGTTGTATTATTTAACTTTCTTGCTTTCTCAGCTCTTCTGAAAATGCAAAGTATAAGATATTCCATCTTGAGGGATGTGAGGGTGGAGGGTATCTGCTGAAAGTTGGTTATTAGCTGATAATTGGTATTGTGTTCAAGCAATTGAGTGGCAAGATGTGCTCATAAACTACAACCAGCCCTGATCAACTAATGGACCGAGTGCTTGAACTGGTTAAGAAATTTGATAAAATCAATGCCTCTAAAGTAATTTATAGTTGTCCTCCAAAGTTATTGTAGACTGTGTTATGTTTCTTCCCTCCTAAATTTTTGCGGAAAGAACAAATCACAAATTCTACTGTAATGCTATTGTCTTTTGTATATTGAACAATCCTGCTTGTTACATAATAAATGTTTTCACAAAACTTAGCCCATGATCAAAGAAAATTAATGCTTTTTTCCAGTCAAATACTTTAATAGGTTACTGATACAGCTGATTTTCAAAAAGAGAGCCTGTACAGCTTGGACATGGTAGAGCTTGCTATGGCTTTTGAGCAAGAATTCTCCATTGAGATCCCTGATGAGAAAGCAGATAAGCTTACTTGCTGTGCTGATGTTGCAAAGTACATAGTTTCTGGAGTTGAGCAAAAAGTTGTGGAGAATTCCTGATTTGGTTTCCAATTTTATCGTCCCTTCAAGTTTTTACTCGGGGATTTTTGTCTTCTATGGTTTCTTGACGTTAGTTGGGTGCAAATTTTTGTGGGGTCAATCTCTCTGTTCTTATGTAATTCTCTCATTGAAACTGCAATTCAATAATTCTCTTATTGACTTATCTGTTTACCAACTAAATGCCTACCATAGCATCGCTTTGTGACCGCTCCCCTTCACGCATGTTTGCAGTGGTCTAGATGTCAAATGCAGGAACCTAATGCTTCCTGCACTGTAAGAACAGATGCTGTTCCCAACGGATGGTAGCATTATTATTTTTTGTTTCCCGACAGAAGCTGATCTCAGGGTGAGTTCTTTGATAATTTAAATACTTTAATTGAACATGTTTTTTCCAAGCTCTCTCTTTGTGGCAAAGTCACCTGCTTGTCTAACAATATTCTTGCCTCGCAAGAAACTGGCTCATGCACAAGCAACAAGATAAAAGAGGGTGGTATCTCAAAACTAATCTCTTTTGAACGATTTTGGTTTTGCTTAATTCTTGAGTTGCAGTCTCGTGGATTCTGTACCGAAGAAAAAGGTCGTGCCTTTGATTTTGTTTTATAGTAACCCTTCTGCTTGATGATTTTCAATATCATTCCTTTTCTTTATTTGGTGTAAATTAAACTCACACTGCTTGTGGATGCAAAAATAATTCTCAACTATTCAACAGAACATCAACGAGGCTGACGTTCGAATTAGGAGTAGTTGAGAGGGGCAAGCTCGACTCGCTCTCTCTCTACTGTTTATGCAGCCAGACATTAATGTTAAGATGAGGTAAAATCTTATAATCTTGTTGAAGTTCACTCTAATTTGAAATTATGCTAGAGACCCTCTCCTGTATAACAAATATTGTATAATGACTTTTAACCAAAAAAAAAATTGTCTAGTAGTTTTTGTCTATGAAAGCTTTATTTAGGAGAGAAACTCCATTTAGTAGAATTTACTTGATGATGCTTTGAGTTCCTTCTAGTTTTTTTAAAAAAGAAACTCCTTCCCTTATTTGTGTTTAAAATAGCTGGTAAGTGACATTTGTTTTCTAAAAGGGCGTCTCCATCGAAGATCTTCTATTGCTACAATAGAGGTACGTAAATTTTATTCCTTTTGTTATCAAATAAGGTATCTTTTTGTCAAATCTTATGATGACACAAATTGACAATGTACACCAATCAAAATAAGATACATAAAATAGAAAACAAACGTAAACAAAACAAACACCATAAATCCACAACCATGAACAATATTCAAAACAACAAACTCCATCACATGGACTCTTGGAATCACCACCAACACAAACAATACTCAAAATCAAAGTACGCCACTATGACCACACCACTAACGCAACAAATAATATTCATAACTTGAAAACAAAAATCAACATCACAAATAATATTTAAAGCTACAAATCTATTTAAAACTCCATTATTGAAATACAAAGAATCCAACAGCACCTGTCCAATATAAAGGTACAATTCTACTAAAGCTTTATTATCTGAATATGTATTTAACTTCACTTTAACACCACTAGTCTAATAATTGGATTAGTATGGTCTTACTAAACTTAATTTTTTAGTCCTATTACAATATATGTCTACAATTGATTAGTGGGTCATTATAATGTAATACTTATGGAGCGGGATATGGATTTAGTGGGTTCTTTATTGTTAGAAAAAAATACTTAAGAGTGGAGATTGCCAAAAGTTTGAAACTCTCATGTTGAAGATCTAATAGCGCAATCAAGGTACGATATGCTTTTATCACATTATATCTAAATAATATTCTTATATTGATGTCATATAGACTATATTAGTTGTTTTAGGGGTCTTCACCGTCAGAAATGAGTACTAAGAGGGAAGATTGCCAAAAGTCAAACTCTCTCTGGTTGATTATATTTTGGTTTAATTAAGGTAATGGTTCTTTATTACTTTATTTAGGAGAGAACTCCATTTAGTAGAATTTATTTGATGCTTTGAGTTTGTACAATACATTCTAGTTTTTTGAAAAAAGAAATTTCTTCCCTTATTTTGTGTTTAAAATAGCTGGTAAGTGACTTTTGTTTTCTAAAAAGGCATCTCCATTGAAGATCTTCTGTTGCTACAATAGAGGTACGTATTTATTTATTCCTTTGTTATCAAATAAGGTATCTTTTTGTCAAATCTTATGATGACACAAATTTGCAACGTACACCAATCAAAATAAGATACATAAAATTGGAAACAAACGTAAACAAAACAAACACCATAAAATCCACAACCATGAACAATATCAAAACAACAAACTTCATCACATGGACTCTTGGAATCACCACCAACACAAACAATACTCAAAACCAAAGTACGCTACTATGGCCACACCATCATCGCAACAAATAATATTCATAACTTGAAAACAAAAATCAACATCACAAATAATATTTAAAACTACAAATCTATTTAAATCTCCACTACTGAAATACAACAAATCCAATAGCACCTGTCCAACATAAATGTACAATTCTACTAAAGCTTTATTCTCTGAATATGTATTTAACATCACTTTAACAACTCTAGTCTTATAATTGGATTAGTATGGTCTTACTAAACTTAATTTTTTAGTCCTATTACAATATACGTCTATAATTGATTAGTGGGTCATTACAATGTAATACTTATGAAGCGGGATATGGATTTGGTGGGTTCTTTATTGTTAGAAAAAAATACTTAAGAATGGAGATTGCAAAAAGTTTGAAACTCTCACGTTGAAGATCTGATAGCGCGATCAAGGTACGATATGCTTTTATTACGCTATATCTAAATAATATTCTTATATTGATGTCATATAGACTATATTAGTTGTTTTAGGGGTCTTCACCGTCAGAAATGAGTACTAAGAGGGAAGGTTGCCAAAAGTCAAACTCTCTCATTGATTATATTTTGGTTTAATTAAGGTATGAGATTCTTTATTACTTTATTTTGGAGAGAACTCTATTTAGTAGAATTTATTTGATGCTCTGAATTCGTACTGTGCATTCTAGTTTTTTGAAAAAAGAAATTTCTTCCCTTTTTTGTGTTTAAAATAGCTGGTAAGTGACTTTTGTTTTCTAAAAGGGCGTCTCCATTGAAGATCTTCTGTTGCTACAATAGAGGTACGTATTTATTTATTCCTTTTGTTATCAAATAACGTATCTTTTTGTCAAATCTTATGATGACACAAATTGGCAATGTACACCAATCAAAATAAGATACATAAAATAGAAAACAAACGTAAACAAAACAAACACCATAAATCCACAACCATGAACAATATTCAAAACAACAAACTCCATCACATGGACTCTTGGAATCAACCACCAACACAAACAAGACTCAAAATCAAAGTACGCTACTATGGCCGACACCACACGCAACAAACAATATTCATAACTTGAAAACAAAAATCAACATCACAAATAATATTTAAAACTATAAATCTATTTAAAACTCCATTAGTGAAATACAACGAATCCAATAACACCTGTCCAACATAAAGTACAATTCTACTAAAGCTTTATATCTGAATATGTATTTAACTTCACTTTAACAACTCTAGTCTAATAATTGGATTAGTATGGTTTTACTAGACTTAATTTTTTAGTCCTATTACAATATACGTCTACAATTGATTAGTGGGTTGTTACAATGTAATACTTATGAAGCGGGATATGGATTTGGTGGGTTCTTTATTATTAGAAAAAAATACTTAAGAGTGGAGATTGCAAAAAGTTTGAAACTCTCACGTTGAAGATCTGATAGCGCGATCAAGGTACGATATGCTTTTATTACGCTATATCTAAATAATATTCTTATATTGATGTCATATAGACTATATTAGTTGTTTTAGGGGTCTTCACCGTCAGAAATGAGTACTAAGAGGGAAGGTTGCCAAAAGTCAAACTCTCTCATTGATTATATTTTGGTTTAATTAAGGTATGAGATTCTTTATTACTTTATTTCAGAGAGAACTCCATTTAGTAGAATTTATTTGATGCTCTGAATTCGTACTATGCATTCTAGTTTTTTGAAAGAAGAAATTTCTTCCCTTTTTTGTGTTTAAAATAGCTGGTAAGTGACTTTTGTTTTCTAAAAGGGCGTCTCCATCGAAGATCTTCTGTTGCTATAATAGAGGTACGTATTTATTTATTCCTTTTGTTATCAAATAACGTATCTTTTTGTCAAATCTTATGATGACACAAATTGGCAATGTACACCAATCAAAATAAGATACATAAAATATAAAACAAACGTAAACAAAACAAACACCATAAATCCACAACCATGAACAGTATTCAAAACAACAAACTCCATCTCATGGACTCTTGGAATCAACACCAACACAAACAATACTCAAAATCAAAGTACGCTACTATGACGACACCACTAACGCAACAAATAATATTCGTAACTTGAAAGCAAAAATCAACATCACAAATAATATTTAAAGCTACAAATCTATTTAAAACTCCATTATTGAAATACAATCAATCCAATAGCACCTGTCCAACATAACAGTACAATTCTACTAAAGCTTTATTATCTGAATATGTATTTAACATCACTTTAACAACTCTAGTCTAATAATTGGATTAGTATGGTTTTACTAGACTTAATTTTTTAGTCCTATTACAATATACGTCTACAATTGATTAGTGGGTTGTTACAATGTAATACTTATGAAGCGGGATATGGATTTGGTGGGTTCTTTATTATTGGAAAAAAATACTTAAGAGTGGAGATTGCAAAATTTGAAACTCTCTCGTTGAAGATCTGATAGCGCAATCAAGGTATGATATGCTTTTATTACGTTATATCTAAATAATATTCTTATATTGATGTCATATTGACTATATTAGTTGTTATAGGGGTCTTCACCGTTGGAAATGAGTGCTAAGAGGGAAGATTCCCGAAAGTCAAATTCTCTCGTTGATTATATTTTGGTTTAATTAAAGTATGAGTTCTTTATTACTTTATTTATGAGAGAACTCCATTTAGTAAAATTTATTTGATGCTCTGAATTCGTAGTATGCATTCTAGTTTGTTTAAAAAATGAAATTTATTATCTTATTTGTGTTTAAAAAATAGCTGATAAGTGACTTTTGTTTTCTAAAAGGGTATCTCCATCGAAGATCTTTTGTTGCTACAATAGAGGTACATATTTATTTATTCCGTTTGCTATCACATAACGTATCTTTTTGTCAAATCTTATGATGAGACAAATTGCCAATGTACACCAATCAAAATATGATATATAAAATAGGAAAAAAATGTAGAGAAAATAAACACCATAAATCCCCACAGCCGCGAACAATATTCAAAACAACAAACTGCACTACATGGACTCATGGAATCACCACTGCCAAAAACAATACTGAACATAAAGCACACTACTATAGCCACACCATCCTCACAACAAATAATATTTATAGCTTCAAAACAAAATTCGGCATCACAAATAATATTTAAATCTACCAATCTATTTAAAACTGGACTGTTGAAATCCAACGAATCCAACCACACCTGTCCATCATAAAGGTACAATTCTACTAAAGCTTTATTCTCTCGATATGTATTTAACATCACATTAACACCACTTGCCTAATAATCGGATTCACATAATGTTGTCTCCACTTGGATGATAAAACTGAGGATTATCATGGTCTATATAGTAGAGTTAGTTTGTAACAACCCGACCCTAAGTTTAGGTTATAAGATTAGTTTTATGTATTTTTCATATAACTATATAAACATTCTATTGTTACTATTATTATTATTATTATTATTATTATTATTATTATTATTATTATTATTACTATTAACCGATTCTGAGATTGCAATATACAATTCTTCTCCTCGTTTCATTCTACCTTCACTCAAGTATTTATCTCCTAGTCGAATAGGTTTCCTAATGGGAAACCAAACTCTCAACTCTGAATCCTATTCCAACCAAAACCCCTTATGACTCACGATTTTTTTTCCCTTCCCATTGCCTATAAAAGCCACCGAGACCTCCTGTAACACCTACACACTTGCACATCCAGGAAAAAGAAAAGAAAAGAGGGCAGCCGAGAGCCACCTACACTGGAGAGTCCACCAGCCGAAGCAACAACACGCAAACCAAACCCACGACCCCTTCCTCTCGCACGGACGCAGCCATGTTTGCACCATTGAGCAGAGCACTTCTCCCTCACGCCGCAGACCGAGATCCATTTCGAGCCCACACTCAGCCCCTCTACCCAGAGCACGCCGACGCCACTGTTGAACACCTCAAGGAACGACCAACCGACTCCTCGGACAGCACAATAAACCCCTCCGTGCGCCGCTGTCATGCACGAGATATACCCCTGTTTTTGCACCCTTAAAATAGAGTATCAACCGAACTAGCTGAGAACCCTCCTCCCCCAACCAAGTCGGCCACCCCACCGGAAACAGCCACATAAACTGCCGGCCATCTCTGCCCCGTCGAGCCCATCTCGTTCTGATAAGCTCATCGCCGTCCAACCTCCTCTCTCTAAACCCCCTCCCTCTCTCGGCTTCGCACCACCGCAGAGAAGCCTCCAGCTGCACCGACTCCACTCCCGGCCACCCAGAGCCGCCATCCAGCCCAGCCCCGTCGCGTGGCCCCTCCTTCAGTGAGCCTCTGTTCTCTCGCACAGCACTCGGTTTCTCTTCACAATATCAGTACGTAGGCTTGGTTTTAGAATAATGCATGCAGAGGTGTGTGTTTACAATAATACCCTTGGCTGCCTCTAACACTTGCCGTGTAACCTGCTCTTGTATTTTCACTGAATATCACTTGGTATAATATGTCTGGGTCGGTTTCGATACACTGCATGTGATAGCTATGTTTTATTGACACTTGACCGAGCCCTCTATATTTTATGAACCTCTCATAAGTTTTTAAATGGGCTTAAATTTAAATGATGATGGGTTAAACTTAGTACTTTAAGTTGTGTTTAATTTTAGTAAATAAGTATAGATTTTTTCTCTATAATAAAGTGTTGAAGGAAACTGAAAATATTTTAATATACTATCAAGCCCAATATTTTGTTAATATTCTTTTATATATTTAATAAAAGCTTAATAATAATTTATTTTGTTATATCTTAAATAAAATACAGAAATATGTTAAGAGTATTTAAATAATACTAATATTTATTAGATTTCTTATAAGATGGAATAATTATGTTAAGAAAATAAATCTATTTTTAAGAATTTAAGTTTATGACTTATTTAAAATAGCCCAAGTATTTTACTAAATTATAATATATTATTAATATTTTAAGTAATTTAAAAATATCAGGATTTATTATTTATAGTGTTAAGCAAAATATTTATTTGAATATCTCTTTAGGATATGGTTCCTAGACAGATTTAGTGACATTTAATACTTTATATAGGTGATGAGTTACGAAGTAAGATTCAGGAAGTAGCGCTACAAGGTAAGTTATTTGATCACAAAATTAGGATAATCACAGTTTAGTTTATATATAAGTATTATTCAAGCTAGTTATTTGACAGCCATTTTTATGTACCACTCATGTCATATGCAAACATGTCATTCAACATAGCATACGATCATGTCATTCAGCATCATGTTCAGATTCAGAAATTATAATTATGTATGTATTATGTCATGCATCTCATGGTCATAAGACACGTAAGCTATCTTAAGTTCAAGTGCAAGATAAGATCAGATCAGTTAATCAGATGATCATTCAGATGCATGGTACCAATGCAGTTCAGTTTCAGGGTGGATGTGCAAGCCACGGACTCAAGCGTGGTTCACCATAGTATGCTAGAATACTATCAGCGGTTCCCCTCGTGGCCACGGGACTTGGGGCCGGTGCACAACCTCGCACACAGGGTTAAGTGTGTTGGTCAGTCAGTTAAATCAAAACAGTCAGTTAAAACAGATCAGTCAGTTAATTCAGATAAATCAGTCATGCATAGCATAAACATCAGTATGAACAGTCATGAATTTTAAGTTCTCAACATAAAAACTTTTATGAAAACCTTATGTTTAGTATGTTAACGTTGTGATGGATTTCTTACTGAGTATTCGACTCATTTTAGTTCATTTTCATATTTTTAACCACCCAGGTGATAATGATGATTACGAGCAGACAGGCCAGGATTAGAAGGAGCAGTTAATTTAGTTTCAGACCTTTTAGAATTAAATTTATTTTATTGCTTTTATGACATGACTTTTATTCAGTTTATTTAAATTTTGAAGACATTTTTATCAAATAAAGTTTTATGAAATAAATTCTAAATTGTTTTTATTTTAATATGAGATCTCTTGCCGAGTTTATTTTATGAAAAACACGTGACACTCCTAGCCTACGGGAAGGGGATGTTACATAGTTTTTTTATTCTCATACAATATGAGTGTACAATAAATTAGAGGTTGTAATGTATAATACCACCCTCGGAAAAGAATACTAAGAGTGGAGATTCTCAAAAGTGTGAAAGTCTCTCATTGAAGATCTTTCAGTGCAATCAAGGTATGAGATTCTTTATTTCGCTCATTTATTTTAATAATACATTGATGTCATATAGATTATGCTAGTAGTTGTTTTAGTAAGTTCTTCACCATCGAAAACTAGTACTTAGAGTAGAGATGGTCAAAAGTCTAAACTCTATCGATGCAATCAATGTATTAGATTCTTTATTACACTATATTTTAATATTTTTTTTACAGTTTTTTTCTATATTTTTATATTGGTGTCATATAGACTATACTAGTTTTCATATTATTTAATTTTCCACTCAACTATTATGATAACACTCACTAGTGCTTAGGTATTTATTTTGGAGTAAGCAATTTACATTATCGACATGAAGAATATAATACTATGATTAAAGTGAGTTATTTTATAAAATTTTATACAAATATGGTATATATATTTTAATAGACATGACTTAGAGCAGGTCATGCATATGCATATGCAAAATTGCCTCTTTTGCATAACCACTTTACCATTCAAGCAAAACTCCCATATTGACTTATACATATTTAAGACATTTTATTATTATTAATTTTTTTCTAAAATCAAGATTTATATATATATTTTGTAATAAGCATCCACTACATACATTTGATATTAATAATATAAATGCAATAATAAAAAATATAATTTTTTTATATATTATATTAAAAATATAATAAAATAATAAAATATATATAATATATTATAATAATAAAATGAATGTGTATGTGAAGGTTTGTTGTGTTGTTGAGGGAGAGAGAAGAGGAAAAGATTGAGAAAGAAAGAGTGGAAGGAGAGAGAAATAATGATTAAAATATGTTTTGGAGAGTGAATAGTTATCCAAATTTGGATAACTGTTTATAACTAGCTATATTTATGCATATGCATAAACCAATGTAGATGATTTTAGGGTCATATTATGCAAATATGACTTTGCATATATACATATGCATAGACCAATGTGGATGCTCTTAGGAGGTTAAATGGTCCGCAATGTGCAACTTTGAGCATTTAATACTTTTGATTCACTTGCCAATCCTTCCTAACTTTTTATAGAACATATTTATTGTTAATATTTTTTCTACTTTCTTTTTTTCTCATTCTCTTCATGACTTGCTTCTTCATCTCCCTTTCTCTTCGTCCATTTCTCACCATTTCCTCTTCTTCCCGTTTCTCCCTTTCTCCTCCACTTCTTCTTCTTCTCCTTATCTTTTCCCTCGTCTTCTTCCTCTTCTACCTCTTAGTCTTCTTCTTTGAATCAAATCATCTTATGACTCAAATTACCAATGTACTCAAAAGTATAAAGTCAAATTATCAATGTATCAAGTCAAAATATGATACAAAAGTTATAAAAAAAAAAAATTAATAAAAACCATCACCACAATTCCAAAATCATGAATAATTTTTAAAATAACAAAGTCCACCATCATGGATCCATGACACCACCACAAACAATTTTCAATATCAAAGTACACTACTATAGACACATCACCACCACAACAATTAATATTCATCGTTGCAAAATCAATACCAACACTAAATAATATTTCAAGCTACAGATCTACTTAAAACTTTACTATTGAAGTACGATGAATCCAACACCACCAATCCAGAATATTGAATTTATATACGTTGACTCCTCTTTGATGATAGAATTGAGGATTAGCATGGTCTTACTAGAGTTAATATTTTAATCCTCATACAATATACGTGTACAATTGATTAGAGTTTTTTACAATATAATACTTATGGAGCGGGCTATAGATTTAGTGTGTCAAAAAAGAATACTTAAAGTAGAAATTACCAAAAGTATGAAACTCTCTCGTTGAAGATCTGACAGTGTAATCAAGGTATGATAATGCTTTTATTATGTTATATTTTAATAATAATATTCTTATATTGATGTCATATAGACTATATTAGTTGTTTTAGGGCGTCTTCACCGTCAGAAATGAGTGCTTAGAGTGGAGATTGCAAAAAGTCTAAAACTCTCTCATTGATTATATTTTGGTTCAATCAAGGTATGAGATTCTTTATTACTCTGTTTTTATAATATTCTTTTGATAGGTTTTTTTTATTCCATATTCTTATATTGGTGTCACATAAACTATGCAATTTGTTTTTGTTTTCAATCAAGGTATAAGATTCTTTTTTCTCTTCCTCATCCTCATCCTTTTCTTCTTCCTCTTCCTCTTCTTTGTACTACTCATTTCTTTGTTGAAAGGGTGGAACAATCCCGTTTAAGATTTTCTTTCGGTGAAATAGATGTATGAATTTATTTATTCCATTATGTTTCTCTTTTAATGTTGGTATCAAACAATGCATTCTTATTTTTAGTCAAATTTTTTCATAGCTGAAATTATCTCTATGTACACCAAACAACCTATGATACAAGATGTAGAAAAGAATCAAACCAACACTACAAATCCACAATCATAAACAATATTAAAAACAACAAGTCTACCACCATGGGTCCATTTCATCACTACCACCAGAACAATACCCAAAATCAAAGTATACCACTATGGTCACACCACCAGCACAACAAATAATATTCATAACTTTAAAATCAACACTAACATCATAAATAATATTTAAAACTATAAACCACCACTATTAAAGTATAACGAATCCAACACCACCTACACAAAGAAATCTACAAAAGCATATTCTCTCGATGAGGATTCAAGGTTTAAGATTCTTTATTAAGCTATATTTTAATAATATTCTTATATTGATGTCAACTATAGTAGTTGTTTTATTGGGTTCTTCACTATCAGAAATGAATTCTTAAAGTGGAGATTGCTAAAAGTCTAAAACTCTCATAAAAGATCTTCGATGCAAACAAGATATGAAATTCTTTATTACACAATATTTTAATAATATTTTTTTGATAGGTTTTTTTTCTCTATATTCTTATATTGGTGTCATATAGATTATGATAGTTGTTTTCGTGTTCTTTCCTTTTTCACTCAATTCTTATGATGGCTCTAATTGGTGTTTAGATATTTATTTTGGAGTAAGCAATTTGCATTATCATTCATGTTGAATATTAATATTATGATTTAGGTGAGTTTATTTATAAATGTTTAATAAATATGACACAAATTTTTGAATAGAAATATAGCTTCGGAAGTCAAATTACTATAGCCTTTTATTGCCCCACAATGACTTACTTCTTTACCTCTTCCTTTTTTCTTCTCTTTGCCCTTTTTCCTTCTTCCTTTTCTTCGTTTTCTCCTCATCTTCCTCTGCTTCCTTGTCTTATTCCTCTTTCTCATCCTCCTCCTTCCTTCTCCTTTTCTTATACTTCATCTTTCTCTTTTTATACTTCATTTTTTTGTTGAAAGGGTAGAACAATCTCGTTTAACATCTTCTTTCGGTGCAATACAAGTATGGGTTTATTATTTCCATTATGCATTAATGATCTTTTAATGTCGATATCCAACAATGCATTCTTATTTTTTAGTCAAATCTTTTGATGGCTCATATTAGCAATGTACACTAAACAAACGATGATACATATATATATATATATGGACAAAATGAATACCACAAATCTTTGACCATGAACAATCTTCAAAACTACAAGTAACCACCAACCACCATGGTTCAACAACATCACCACCACAACAAACAATACCCAATATCAAAGTACACACTATACACTATGGTCACACCACACCAATATTAATAGCTTCAAAATCAACGCCAGCACTATAAATAATATTTAAAGTTAGAAATCTTTTTAAAGCTACTATTGAAGTACGATGAATCCAACACCAATTGCCCAACATAGCCAGTAAATCTACTAAAACTTATTCTCTTTATATGTATTTAAGGTGGCTTCAACACCACCTGCTTAACTTATCAAATTTATGTAATGTTTACTCAACTTGGATGATAAAATTGTGAATTAGCATGGTCTAGTAGAGTTTTAGTTTCTTAATTGTCATACAATATGAGTGTATAATAAATTAGAGATAGTAATGTAATACTTTACGGAGCGGGTTGTGGGTTTAAAGGGTTCTCCATTGTTAGAAACGAGCACTTAGAGTGGAGATTGCTAGAAGTGTGAAACTCTCTCATTAAAGATCTTTTAGTGCTATTAAGGTATGATATTCTTTATTATGCTATATTTTTATAATATTCTTATATTAATGTCATATATGCTAGTTGTTTTATGGGGTTCATTACCCTTGGAAAAAAATACTTAGAGTGGCAAGCTTTTTTGCTAGGTTTGGGTACTAAAAGTACCTCAAGTACTTTCAAACACTCTCACTACTATTTTTTATTTTATTATTACTTTTCACCTACTTTTTACTACTATTCAATATTCTATTATTACTTTTTCATTACTTTTTTACTACTATTCACAAATATTCTCAAACACTTTCACTACCCAAACCAAGGTACGAGTTTCTTTATTACCCTAGGTTTTAATAATATTCTTTTGATAGGTTTTCTTTCTATATTCTTATTTTGGTGTGATGTAGACTATGATAGTTGTTTTCGTGTTCATTATTTTGTACTCAACTCTTATGATGGCTCTCACTGGTATATATTTATTTTGGAGTATGCAATTTGGATTATCGCTCATGCAAAATATAATACTTATGATTGAGGTGAATTTATCTATAAATATTTATATAAATATTGCACATATCTTTGAATAGAAATAACTTAGGTGGTCAATGGTTATAGCCTTCTCCTCCCCCACAATTGCTCGCTTCTTCACATCCTCCTCCTCTTCACCCTTTTCCGTTTTCTTCCTTTTCTTCCTCTTTCTCTTATTATTATTATTCTTCTTCCTCGTCCTCTTCTTCTACTTCTTCTTTCTACTTGTACTTCTCATTTCTTTGTTGAAAAGGTGGAACAATCCCGTTCAAGATCTTCTTTCAGTGCAATACATGTATATAGATTTATTTATTCCATTATGCTTTAATGATCATTTAATGTTGATTTCAAACAACGCGTTCTTATTTTTTAGTCAAATCTTTTGATGGCTCAAATTAGCAATGTACACCAAACAAACTATGATACAAAAAATAGAAAAAGAAAACATAGACAAAACAAATACCAGCAATTCTCAATCATGAACAGTATTCAAAACATGGTTTCACAGCATCATTACCACCACAAACAATACCTAATATCAAAGTACACCACTATGGTCACCCCACTACCACAACAAATACCAACGCCAACACCATAATATTTAAAGCTAGAAATATATTTAAACTCTACTATTGAAGTATGACAAATCTAACACCACGTGCAAATCTACTAAAGCATATTCTCTCGATATGTATTTAAGGTGACTTCAACACCACCTGCCCACAATATTAAAATCACATAATGTTTACTCCACTTGGATGTACAACTATTGATTAGCATAGTAAGTTTTAGTTTTTTAATCGTCATAGAATATGAGTATACAATGAATTAATGGTTGTAATGTAATATTTACGGAGTGGGCTATGGATTTATTGGGTTCCCATTGTTCGAAAAGAACACTTAGCATAGAGAATTCCAAAATTGTAAAACTCTCACGTTGAAGATCTTTAAGTGTAATCAGGGTATGATATTCCTTATTACACTATATTTTAAAAAGATTCTTATACTGATGTCATATAGATTATACTAGTTGTTTTATGGGATTGTTTACCATCGGAAAAGAATACTTAGTCTGGAGATTGCCAAAAATTTAAAACTTTCTCGTTTAAGATCTTTTGTGCAATCAAGTTATAAGTTTTTTTATTACGCAATATTTTAATAATGTTTTTTGGATAGGTTCTTTTTCTCTATATTCTTTTATTGTGGTGTGATACATAGACTATATTAGCTATTTTCGTGTTCTTTATTTTTTCACTCAACTCTTATGATGTCTCTCTCGTTGAAGATTTTTAGTGCGATCAAGGTATGATATTCTTTATTATGCTATATTTTAATATTTATACTATATAGACTATACTAGTTGTTTTACAGGATGCCTTACCATTGGAAAAAAATACTTAGAGTAGAGATTGTCAGAAGTCTAAAACTCTCTCGTCTAAGATCCTCCAGTGCTATCAAGGTACGAGGCTCTTTATTACACTAGGTTTTAATAATATTCTTTTGATAGGTTTTTTTCTATATTATTATTATATTGGTATCATATATATATTATGCTAGTTGTTTTCGTGCTTTCACTTTTCACTCAACTCTTATGATGGCTTTGACTAGTGCTTAGGTTTTATTTTGGAGTATGCAATTTGCATTAATCCTCATGCATATTAATACTATGATTGAGGTGAGTTTATTTATAAACATTTATATATAAATATGACGCATATTTTTATGAATAGAAATAGCTTATGAGGTCAATGGCTATAAAACCTTTATTGACCCCACAACGACACACTTTGTCACCTCCTCCTCCTTCTCCTCACTCTTTTCCCTTTGTTCCTTTTTGTATTCATTTTCTTCTTATTCTTCCTCTTCCTCTTTTTCTAGTTCTTCTTTGGGTGCAATACATGCATATTCCTTTATGCTTTTAATGATTATTTATTCTTGATATCAAACATCGTTCTTATTTTTTAGTCAAATCTTTTTGATGACTTAAATTAGCAACGTATACCAAACAAACTATGGTATAAAAGTAGAAAAAAAAACATAAACAAAACAAATAACACAAATCAACAATATTCGAAACAACAATTGTACTCACCGCCATGGTTCCATAGCATCACCACCAACACAAACAATATTGAATATCAAAGTACATCACTATGATTTGTGTTCATCAAATCTGGATTTCTATTTTATATTTTTGCATAGATATATTTAAGATCTCGTGTGATTGGGTTTTGATTTTCATATTGTTGTTTAGACGTGCATTGACTTTTCATCTTGGCGTTCAAATTTCTTGGTTGAAACTCATGTACAAGGGGGATATTTTTCATACCTTTGTTTGGGAATGATTTAGTGGTTCTCATAATTATTAAAAGAGCACATGAAATTGAGCTCTTAGCGTTTGATTGGATAGTGTCAAACTAAATTTTACAACAAATAATATTAATAACTTCAAATTCAACGCTAACACCATAAATAATATTTAAAGTTAGAAATCTATTTAAAACTCTACTATTGACTTACGATAAATCCAACACCACCTGTCCAACATAACCTGCAAATCTACTAAAGTTTTTTTTTATATGTATTTAAGGCGACTTCAACACCTCCAGTGTTTACTCCACTTGGATGATACAACTATGGATTATCATGGTATAGTAGAGTTTTAGTTTCTGAGTGTACAACGAATTAGAAGTTGTAATGTAATACTTACAAAGTGGGCTATGGATTTCGAGGGTTCTTTATTATTAGAAACGAACACTTAGAGTGGAGATTTACAAAAGTGTGGAACTCTCTTCTTAAAGATCTTTCAGTGCGATCAAGATATGATATTCTTTATAAGTAGGCGAAATATGCTTACGTTTTAATAATATTCTTATATAATATACTAGTTATTTTACAGTTTTCTTTACAGTTGAAATAGAATACTAGTAGAGATTGCCAAAAGGTCTAAGGGCAGGTTTGGCAAGTGGGATAAGACCCAAAATTCTCATCTCATCTCATCTCATCATTACAATTTTTTCGAATTCCTATACAAAATATAATAAATAATTCAACAATTCAATTCCCACACAAAATTCTCATCTCACTATCAAACCTACCCCTAAAACTCTCTCATCCAAGATCTTCCAGTGCAATCAGGGTATGAGGTTCTTTATTACAATATATTTTAATAATATTGTTTTGATAAGATTTTTTTTCTATATTCATATATTGGGGTGATAACTATGCTAGTTGTTTTCTTGTTCTTTACTTGTTGTAACACCCCGCTCCCCAATAAAGACATTTTAAAATTTTTCGGAGAGTCAGTGTGCTACTACTGAACTTGACTAAAACTTTTTCTTTTAAATAACAAGCCAGATGCAAAAGATTTCATAAATAAAATATAATTTAATTAATACTTAAAATCTAACATAGAGTCTGCGGAAGCACTTATTTAAAAAAAATATGGAAGTCTCGTGTGCTTATCAAAATAATTTACTTAAATCTTAAACCATAAAAGCTAATCATATCATAATCTGTCTAGGCCTCTATCTCGCCTCCCGGGATCAAGTCCTGTCCTGCAGTCTCATCTTCATAAATTTCATCACCTGGGGTGGTTTAAAAATATGAAAATAAACTAAAATGAGTCGAATACTCAATAAGCATATATCATACAGTAAACATAATAAACATAAGGTTTCTTGAAAAACATGCTTACTTATAAATATATACGTAGATAATATGAACATGAACATGAGCTTATCTTTCACTTGTCATAGGCCGTTACCCACTGTTGACCCCCGTGAGTTAGGGTTAACGAATCTAAATAGATTCCGATTCCGCCCGTGGCCACGGGTTGTGGAATCCATACATAAGGAAGACATACTAGGTGCACTACCAGCATATACGACCTAGCAATGCAATATGCCCATATCATAGGTACCGTCTTCATATCATAACATAGGCCGTTTACGTATCTTATTATTCATATTTCATCATAATCATACTTGCATACTTGTCATATCATAGATTTCAAAAGAAATCACATACATACTTGTCATATCTTGTCATCGATTTCAAATGAAATCATATTCTTTCATAACATGTCGTGATGCATGACTTCTCACATAAAATCATGATTTCTCATAAATACTTTAATGCATAAATCTTCACATAAAATCATGCATGGCTTTTCATAAATTATTTTAATGCATAACTCTCACATAACATCATAAATCTTTTGATGCATAATTTCTTTCATAAAATCATGAATTTTCATAAATAACTTGATGCATAATTATTTACATAAAATCATGGATTTTCATATTTTTATCATGTCTTGGGTACGTAAAAAGGGGCTTCCAATAAAGGGTATACATGCATAATATTTTTATAAAAGACATAATCGTTTACCGTACATACGTGTAAAGGTATGATCATGCTACTTACCTTGCAGCGCTAATCCACTATTTTCGATGCGTAATCCACTATTTTCGACGCCTATAAAAATAAATACGAATTTGCATAAATTTCTAATTAATCATATGAATTTATTTAAACCTAAACTAATAAAATAGTCTATATTTCCTAAACCTAATTTCTAACTAAATCATTGACTTTAATTAAAACCTACAATACTAAAATAGCCTATATTTTCTGTAAGCTTCTTCACACTAAAATATTATCACTTGGAAATCTTTAAAAGGCAGGGTTATTTTTGTAATTTCTATTAAACAACCTAAGAGCTTAGTCTACGGCTTGCATGAATTCGGACTGCACTTACGTGAGGGGCGACGTGAGGGGCGAAGTGCAGTGTTTATCCGAGAACAACTAGTGGGGCTGAGCAGCAATTGGAAATGGGAGGGGCGTGGTGGTGCTTCACGGTGAGCTGGGCGATCACTGTGCAACTGAGAGTGATGAGAGAGAGACAACGTGATGAGAGAGAGAGATTACGGGAGGGTGATGAGCACTGCATGAGGGAGTGCGACGGAAAGAAACAGTGGGGGAGTTCGGCGTGGCTTACCCAGGTGAGGACGACGAACTTGGAGTGGCGTTCCATGTCTGGTTTCGCTCTCTGTGCAGGCGACGATGACGTGGAAGAGGCTGTTGACTGTTGTGAGGGCTGGTTCGTGTAGTTCACGGTGGAGATCACACTCTGTTTTTGGTGTGAAAAACAGGGGATGGTTAGTTCCTTATATATTGCTTGTTTTCGGTTTGGCTGGGCAGCGAGGTGATCAGAGGAAGGAGATTCGACGTGGTTTGCTTGGTTTTGGCAAGGTGGTGCTGTGGGTTCCTAGTGGCATGCAGTGGTTGCTTCCTGGACGCGTGCACTTGGGCTGTGACATGGTTGTACTCGGATTGAGCAAGGTAGTTGTTTCCTGGACGTGCACGTTGGGCAGAGTGGTTCCGTGATGGAGAGGACGCACAGGAGTTGGTTTTTTTTTCTGATGTAGCAACGCCATGGAAAGTGACGCCAAGTTGCATCTCGGTTTGGCTTGTTTGTGGCAGTGGAGTGGTGGTTGAAGAGGGTAGCAGCGGCTATAACTTGGTGGAGGGTTTGATAGAGGCTGAGCCGCAGTGTAAGCATGCTGCGAACGTATGTGCGTGGGTGGAGGCGTTGGGCTGATTTTTGGACGGTGTGAAGAACTGAGTTACGGTGCTACGGCTTGATATTTTGCAGGAAGTATGTATATATATATATATATAATAAGTGATAAACGTGCTATGTGCAGGAGAGGAAAACATGTGTGTATATATATAGAGGTGGTAAACGTGCTTGCGGAGGCAACGGCCGCGATAACGCCAAGCATGAAGAGGTAGACGGGCAAGGTATGTGTTTAATAGCCGGAAAGAGACGTGCATGGCTTGGAATTTATGGAAGTAAATCCGGTAGTTAGGAGTTTTATTAGGTTTTGTATTATGAAAAGGAATTAAGAAGGGTAAAAGCATTTGGAGTCTTAACAAAAATTAAAATAATACTAATGGAGTTTAGAGATAATAATAATAATAATAATAATAACAATAATAATAATGATAATAATAATAATGGAGGCTTAACTCTAAGTTCAAATTGAAATAATCTATTCGATAAATTCTTTTATGGACTTTAACTTATTTATCGAGCCTAATAAAATTATTATCCGTAATTTATTTTTAAAAAAATATAGGATCGAATCGTCACACTTGTTCACTCAACTCTTATGATGGCTCTCTCTAATACTTAGATTTATTTTGGAGTACGCAATTTGCCCTCATGCATAAGTTGAGTTTATTCATAAAAATTTGTATAAATATGGCACATATTTATTATGATTACAGCCTTTTATTGGACCCACAACGGCTTGCTTCTTCACCTCCTCCTCCCTCTTTGTCCTCACCCTTTTCCATTTTTTTTCCTTTTCTTCCTTTTCTTCTTCTTCTCCTCATCTTTCTCTACTTTCTCGCCTTCTCCCTCTTTTTCATCCTCCTCTTCCTCGTGGCCCATTTGAATTCAGAGATGAGCTGAGATGAGTTGATATGATTTTTGAATAGTAGTGAAATTTGTGAGTTGAAATTTGTAAATAGTAGTGAGATGAGTTGAAATGGTTTTTGAATTCAAACATATTCCTTCTTCTTCCTCTTCTTTTAATTCTTTCTTCTATCTTTACTTTTTTCTTTGTTGAAAGGGTGGAACAATCCTATTTAAGATCCTATTTTGGTGCAATACATTGTGTATAGGTTTATTTATTCAATTATGCTTTAATGATCCTTTAATCTTGATATCAAACAACGTGTATGTTCTTATTTTTAAATCAAATCTTTTGAGGGCTCAAACTAACAATGCACACCAAACAAGCTATAATACAAAAAATAGAAAAAAAATATATAGACAAAACGAATAACACAAATCCACAACCATGAAATATATGCAAAACAACAAACTCGCCATGGTTCCACAACATCACCACAGCACAAACAATACCCAATATCAAAGTACACCATGGTCACACCACCATCACAACAAATAATATTAACAGCTTCAAAACCAATGCCCCACAAATAATATTTAAAGTTAGAAAACTATTTAAACTTTTACTATTGAATTACGTTGAATCCAACCAGCAAATCTTCTAAAGCTTATTCTTTTGTATTTAAGCTGACTTCAATATCACCTACCCAACTAGTAGAGTTTTAGTTTCTTAATATACAATATGAGTCTACAATGAATTAGAGGTTGTAATTTTAATACTTACAAAGCGGACCATGGATTTGGAGGGTTCTCCATTATTGGAAACGAACACCTATAGTGGAGATTGTCAAAAGTGTGGAACTGTCTCGTTGAAGATCTTTTAGTGAGATAAAAGTATTCTTATATTGATGTCATATAGGCTATGCTAGTTGTTTAACGAGGTTCTTTATAGTTGAAAAAGAAAACTTAGAGTGGAGATTGCCAGAAGTCTAAAATTCTCTCATTGAAGATCTTCCGATGCAACCAAGGTATGAGGTTCTTTATTACGCTACATTTTAATAATATTCTTTTGATAGTTTTTATTCTATGTTCATTTATTGGTAAACAATCTCGTAAAACAACTAGCATATATCTCTATATGACATATAAGAAATATTTTTAAAATATAGTACAATAAGGAATATCATACCCTGATTGCATTTAAAGATCTTCAACGAGAGAGTTTTACAATTTGAAATTCTCCACGCTAAGTGTTCTTTTCGAACAGTGGAAAACCTAATAAATCCATAGCCCGCTCCGCAAATATTACATTACAACCGTTTATTCATTGTATATTCATATTCTATGACGATTAAAAAACTAAAACTCTACTAGACCATACTAATCCACGTACATCCAAGTGGAGTAAACATTTATGAGATTTTAATATTGTGGGTAGATGGTGTTGAAGTCACCTTAAATACATATTGAGAAAATAAGCTTTAGTAGATTTTGCACGTGGTGTTTGCTTTGTCATACTTCAATAGTAGAGGTTAAATATATTTCTAACTTTAAATATTATTTATGGTGCTGGTGTTGATTTTAATATTATTTATTGTGGTAATGGTGTAACCATAGTGGTGTACTTTGATATTAGGTATTATTTGTGGTGGTGATGATGCTGTGAAACCATAATTGTGAATTGCTAGTATTCATTTTGTCTATGTTTTATTTTTCTATTTTTTTGAATCATAGTTTATTTGGTGTACATTACTAAAAATAAATCTATTTTTCTATTGTTTGACTAAAAATAAGAATGCGTTGTATTGCACCGAAAGAAAGAAATCTATACATTATTGCACCGAAAGAAAATCTTGAAAGGGATTGTTCCACCCTTTCAACAAAGAAATGAAAAGTACAAGCAGAAAGAAGAAGTAGTAGAAGAAGAGGAAGAAGAAGAATAATAAAAGAAAGAGGAAAAGGAAGAGGAGGGCGATACATAGGAAGAAGGCCCTTTCAAGCAGGAAGAAAAGGGAAAAGGGTGAGCAGGAGAATGTGAAGAGAAGGCTATATAACCATTGACCTCCTAAGTTATTTCTATTCAAAGGATATGTGCAATATTTATAGATAAATTTACCTCAATCATAGTATTATATTCTGCATGAACGATAATGCAAATTGCGTACTCCAAAATAAATATTTAAGTACCAGTGAAAGCCATCATAAGAGTTGAATATAAAATAATGAACGAAAGTGATTATCATAGTCTTTTGGCAAAATAAGACTTGATTGCATCGGAAGATCTTGGACGAGAGAGTTTTAGACTTTTGGCAATCTCCACTCTAAGTATTTTTTTCCAAGGGTAAAGAATCCCGTAAAATATATGGCATTAATATAAGAATATTATAAAAACATAGTATAATAAAGAATATCATACCTTATTAGCACTAAAAGATTTTTAACAAGAGAGTTTCACACTTCTGATAATCTCCACTCTAAGTGCTCGTTTCTAACAATGAAGAACCCTCTAAACCCACAACCCGCTCCGTAAAATATTACATTATAATCTCTAATTCATTGTACACTCATATTGTATGACAATTAAGAAACTAAAACTCTACTAGACCTTAATCCACAGTTGTATCATACAAGTGGAGTAAACATTATTATATGAATTCGATATGTTGGTGTTGGATTCGTCGTACTTCAAAAGTAGCTTTAAATAGATTTTTAGCTTTAAATATTATTTATGGTGTTGGCATTGATTTTGAAGCTATTAATATTAGTTATAGTGGTGGTGTGACCTTAGTGGTGTACTTTGATATTGGGTATTGTTTGTTGTGGAATCTTGGCGGTGACTTGTACTTTTGAAGATTGTTCATGGTAAAATATTTGTGGAAATTTTGTCTATGTTATTCTCTTTTTTTGTATCATCGTTTGTTTAGTGTACATTATTAATATGAGCCGTCAAAAGATTTGATTAAAAAATAAGAATGTGTAGTTTGACGCCGACATTAAAGATCCATTCAAGCATAATGGAAATAATAAATTCATACCTATTTTATAGTGGTGTACTTTTGATATTGGGTATTGTTGTGGTGGTGATGTTGTGGAACCTTGGTGGTGACTTGTAGTTTTGAAGATTGTTCATGGTCAAATATTTGTGGTATTTGTTTTGTCTTTTTTTTTTGTATCATCCTTTGTTTGGTGTACATTACTGATATGAGCCATCAAAAGATTTGTTGACTAAATAATAAGAATGTGTGTAGTTTGATGCCAGTATTAAAAGATCATTAAAGCATAATGGAAATAATAAATCCATACCTATATTGCATCGAAAGAGGATCTTAAACAGGTTGTTCCGCCCTTTCAACAACAAAAAAGAAGTACAAAAAGAGAAAGATGGTATACAAGAAAAGGAGGAGGGATGAGGAGGATGAGAAAGAGGAATAAGACAAAGAATCAGAGGAAGATGAGGAGACGAAAAGGAAAAGGGCAAAGAGAGGGAAAAGGAAGAGGCAAAGAAGCAAGTCATTGTGGGGCAATATAAGGCTATAATCATTTGACTTCCTAAGCAATTTCTATTTAAAAATTTCTGTCATATTTATATAAACATTTATAGATAAACTCAACTAAATCATAATATTAATATTCAACGTGAGTGATAATAATACAAATTGCAAACTCCAAAATAAATATCTAAACACCAGTGAGAGTTATCATAAGAATTGAGTGAAACATGAAAGAACACAAAAGCAACTATTACAGTCTATATGACACCAATATAAGAATATAGAGAAAAAAAACCTATCAAAAGAATATTATTAATGCATTGCGTAATAAAGAATTTCATACATTGATTGTGTCGAAAGATCTTCGATGAGAGTTTTGGACTTTTAGCAATCTCCACTCTAAGTATTCATTTCTGACTAACCCAATAAAACAACTACTATAGTTGACATCACTATAAGAATTTTTAAAGAATCTTATACTTTTTTTTTTGAAATAAGGCTTTCTCATTACTTAAGATAGAAGCTGGATACAAGGAGGAACATCCTCCATGTAGATACATTCTTCCTTACAAGAAAGAGCAAATTTTGCCAACTGATGGGCAGTAACATTAGAGTCCCTGCTAACATGAGCTATAGACCAGCTGAGGTTCTTTGAGAGAATAATCTTGATGTCTTTAATGACCAGCCCGAAAGAGCTCCAGCTTTCCTCTCTGTGTTGCACTGCCTTTACCACTGATAAGGCATCACCTTCCAAGACCAAGTGTTGTAAACCCAACTCAACACCAAATAAAGAAGCTCTCCAAGCTGCTATTGCTTCACCAAGCTGAGGATCCGGTTTCAAGACCAATGGAGAGCATAAAGAGGCCATAACCTTTCCTTCTGAGTTCCTCACAATCACACCAATTCCCAGTTTTGAGTTGCCTGTATCAACAGCTGCATCCCAGTTGGCCTTGAAAACATTTGGTGGGGGAGGAGCCCAATGAGCATTAGGTAATTTATGGGGCTTAGCTTGCTTTATGCTAACTTCTGATCTTAGTTGATTAGCAGCCAATTCTGATTGGATCAGACTTGAGACTTGGGATGGGGATTGGAATTTTTGTTCAAAGACCCAGGTGTTTCTCCTATGCCAGATGGCTTTAGCAGTGACTGCAAATTCAATGAGTTCTTGAGGAGATAGCTGAGTCATCATAGCTATCATGATATCTTTGAATGGGCCTTCAGTGATGCATAATTTTTGTAATCTTCTTGAGCTCGTGGACCAGATATCCTGTGCTGCTCTACAAGACCAGAGGGTATGTGTAACTGACTCAGGTTCCAGGGTGCAGATTGGACAAAGAGGCTTCTCACTCATTTTCCTTCTATGCAGATTCAGACTAGTAGCAAGAGATTCTTTCACTGCTCTCCAAAGAAATGACTTGGTTGCTTGAGAAAGTTGAAGACCCCATAACTTGTTCCAGAAGCTCGGATTGGATCTCTCTGTTGAGGACTGTCCCATATTAACTTCCTTCAAAGAGGCTTGGAGATGGTAAGCACTCCTTACAGAAAATTTACCATTGTTGGAACATCTCCAGGTCAGGGTATCCTGGCTTCTACATAGGCTTATCGGGATTTGTTTAATCAGGTTTGCCTCAGCTGCTATGAAGATTGCATGGAGGAGGGAAAGATCCCATTGCAGTGTCTCAGGGTTTATAAGTTCAGACACTCGGGCTTCAGCATCTAGAATTGAGATTTGGGACTGCACTTTGAAGGTTGAAGGACTAGGGAGCCACTGATCTTTCCATATTTTAATGTTATTGCCATCCCCTACTTTCCATAGTAAACCTGCCTTAAGAACAGGCCTTGCTTGGAGGAAGCTTTTCCAAACATAAGAATCAGTTTGCTTTGACTTAACAGATAGGAATTCCCCCTTGGGGAAGTATTTAGCTCTAAGCACCTGAGCAGCAAGGGATAGAGGGTTTTGGATGATCCTCCATCCTTGTTTAGCCAGGAGGGCTAGGTTGAAAGCTTCAAAATCCCTAAACCCCAATCCTCCTTCCTGTTTTGATTTCCTTAGAGTTTGCCAGTTCAGCCAATGGATCTTGGATCTGCTGTTACTCTGCCCCCACCAGAAGGATTGCAGCAGTTGGTTGAGCTTTTTAAAAATGGATTTTGGAAGTTTAAAGATCCCCATGTTGTAAGTAGGGATTGATTGCAGCACTGATTTTAGAAGAACTTCCTTCCCTGCTTGAGACAGGAAGTTGGTTTTCCAATTAGCCATCTTAGCTTTAACCCTATCCAGAATTGAGCTGAAGGCCTTGGTTTTGTTTCTGCCTACATAAGAGGGTAGGCCCAAGTACTTGTCAAAGGCTCCTGATGCTTTAATACCCGACTGCTGGAGTATAGCTTTCTGCACATTAGGCTTGGTGTTGCTACTGAAGAAGATTGAGGTTTTCTCTAGGTTCAATCTCTGACCTGAGGCTACTTCATAGGTGCTTATGATCTGCTGCAATCTGCTCCACTCCTCTGGATTGGATCTACAGAATACCAAGCTGTCATCTGTAAAAAATAAATGGTTGATATGTATGGAGCCTCGGACAGCTGGAATTCCTGATATCAGCCCTTGCTTTTCAGCTTGGTTCAGACTATAGCTAAGGAATTCTGAACAGATGATGAACAGGTAAGGAGATAAAGGATTTCCCTGTCTAATTCCTCGGGTTGGGGTGAAAAAATCTTGAGGGACCCCATTGACTATAATAGAATAAGTGACAGTGGTAACACACTGCATCACAAGCTCGACCCAATCTCTTCTGAACCCCATTCTCAGCATCAGTTTGCTTAGAAAGTTCCACTCTACCCGGTCATATGCTTTGCTCATATCAAGTTTGAGAGCCATGAATCCCTTTCCCTTCCCTTTAATCCTTGTTTGCATTGAATGCAGTAGCTCATATGCAACTATTACATTGTCTGTGATCAATCTTCCTGGCACAAATGCGCTTTGGGTGGGAGAGATAAGCTGAGGCAGAATGATCTTGAGCCTGTTTGCTATAACTTTGGATATAACCTTGTAGAATACGTTGCATAAGCTGATAGGCCTGTAGTCTGCAACATTTAAGGGAGCTTTCTTTTTTGGGATCAAAGCAATAAAGGTTTGGTTGATTTCTTTTAAGCCCTTTCTGGTGTTAAGGACTTCCAAGGCTGCTGCTGTTACCTCACTACCAATGGTGGTCCAATGTTGCTGGTAAAAGGCTGCTGAGAATCCATCTGGGCCAGGGAACCTAGAGAATTCATATCTTTAATGGCCAATTCCACTTCCTGCTCTGAGTAAGGGCCTGCTAGGGTGTAGTTCATTTCAGAGCTGACTACAGATTAGAGGTAGCAAACACCTCGTTAAAGTGATCATGAAATACCCTAACAATTTCCTGTTTGCATGTGCTCAAACTACCATCTGCCTTTCTAATATGTTTAATAGAGTTCACCAGTTTCCTTTGGGAAGCACATTTGTGGAAGAAGTTAGTATTTCTATCCCCCTCCTTTAGCCATTTTTGTTTAGCTCTTTGTCTCCATTTCAACTCTTCCTCTTCCAAAAAACCATCCACCTCTCTTTGAAGCATTTTAATCTGATTACCAGAATGACCTGTATTAGCTTCCTGCAACTTTCTTATCTGTTCTCTCTTTAGGAGAAGAACTCTTCTATGGTTTCTAGCTACCTCCTTATTCCATGCCTCAAGCTTGACTCTGCATCTTATCAGACCTTCTTTGACGTGCTCAAGCTTAGATGATTGCATATGTTTCTGTACCCAGATTGCTTTGATAATCTCAGTACATTCCTCTCTTCTACCCCATGCTGCCTCATACCTGAAGATCCTGTGTTTTGTGGCTTCAGTTTGGATATCAGTTGAGCAGTTAATGATTAATGGGTTGTGATCTGAGCATTGTCCTGCTAACACCTCCACTTGATTGAATTTAAAGAGATCAAGCCACCCTCCATTGAATAATGCTCTATCCAGTCGGCATTTAGTGAAATCTGATCCCTCTCTTCCATTGCACCATGTGAACTTAGGGCCTTTAAAGCCAATATCCACAAGCCCACATTCAATCAGAACCAGTCCGAACTCCTCCATTTGCTTAAAGGATCGAGTACTAGAGTCATAATGTTCATCTTGGAGCATAACCTCATTAAAGTCACCCATACATAACCATGGATTATTTATTTTTGAGTGGATCAACAACCTAAGAAGGTCCCAGCTCTCCTTTCTCTTTGCAGTCACAGGATGTCCATAAAAGCCAGTAATGATCAACTTTTTGCTAGGGAAATCAGCAGCCACTGAGATGGATATATGATGGTTTGAGTAGGAGTCCAATTCAGCTTCCACTCCTTTCTTCCAGAATATTGCTAATCCTCCACTTCTGCCCACACTGTCTACTGAGAAACTGTTTTCAAACTGCAACTTGTTATGGATTAATTCAATCTTGTTCCTTCCACATTTAGTTTCACTAAGAAAAACCACATCTAAGCCCTTTTCCTTCACCCTTGAGTGAAGTTCTCGAACTATCCGAGGGTTCCCAAGCCCTCGGCAGTTCCATGCAAAGTGTTTCATGGTGACTGGCAGGGCTGGAATCCAGCCACTGCCATCTGAGCTTGTTTAGCTCTCTTCCTGGTCATGATGTATCCTTGTATTTCTGTTGCAGGCCTTTTCCTTGGTCTTGGATCACTCGGTTCACACATAAGCACATCAGATGGGCTTCTATTATCCATAGGCCCCAACCCTCTGGCCCTTCTTTTCCAAGTAGGTTTAAAAACCTTATTAGAATTAAAGGTTTTAATAGGAGAGTTCTGGGAAGGTAAACTTACTTGGGTCATGTCTCGAGTTGGGCTTACGGAGCCTTGTTCTAATTGAATCAAGTGAAGATCATGGGTTGACAGGGACCCCTTTGAGAACAGCGTGTCCTTAGGAGCTGCTTCAGCTGGACAGTTGTTATCAGTGCTTTCTGAGCCTACTGACGCAAGAGATGCTAGTTGACTTTAGATCTGTTGCTACTAACTTTCCCGTGAACAGGACCTCTTAGTTGGTAATTGTCAGTGCTCCCAAGATCCGCATGTTCGAAATCTGCATTAGGTATACCAGAGCCTTTCTATCCCATCCTATCTTCCTCGAATCTGATTTCCTCGTTTGTGTTTTGGCGCCAACTTCCCGAAGTCTCAGGCTCACCTCCCTTCTTGCTGAAGTTTGGAAAGCTCCTCGACTGTGAGTTGGCCCTCAGCCAGGTACCATACTAAGGCACCGTGTCATTCTTTGTGCTTCCTGCATGGATAGCCTGGCAAACCGAGCCTCCATGCTTGATAACTCCACAATGAAAACAGAACATAGGGAGTCTCTCATATTTGAATGGTATCCAGTAACGTTTACCTCCCATGTTAATAAATCTTCCCCTGGTGAGAGGCTTACTAATGTCCACCAATACCCTTACTCTGAGCAGATTACCCCATGCCATACCATTTGTTCCAGCATCAACCGATAATACTTTCCTGCTGCTGCTCCCATACTCTCCCCCGTGCCTTTATACTTTGATTGAACCAAAATATAATTAACGAGAGAGTTTTAGACTTTTGACAATTTTCACTTTAAATACTCATTTTTACGGTGAAGACCCTCCTAAAACAACTATATAGTCTATATGTCATCAATATAAGAATATAGTATTATTAAAATATAACGTAATAAAAGCATATGATACCTTGATTGCAGTGTCAGATCTTCAATGAAAGAATTTCATACTTCTGGCAATCTCCACTCTAAGTACTTCTTTTTTGTGACAATAAGGAACCCACTAAATCCATGGCCCGCTCCAAGAGTATATTATATTGTAACAAAATCTAATCAAATTGTACACGTATACCAACATTATGTAAATTCAATAATCTGGACTGGTGGTGTTGGATTCAGAATACTTCAATAGTAAAGTTTTAAGTAGATTTGTAGCTTGAAATATTGTTTAGTGTTGGTATTGATTTTGCAGCGATGAATATTACTTGTTGCAGTGGTGATGTGTCTATAGTAGTATACTTAAATATTGAGAATTGTTTGTGACGGTGGACTTTTTTTATTTTGAATATTATTCAAGATTGTGGAATTGTGATGATGGTTTTTTTATACTTTTTGTATATCATATTTGACTTGATACATTGGAAATTTGAGTCATGAGATGATTTGATTAAAAGAAGAAGACTAAGAGGAAGAGGAAGAATACGAAGAGGAAGTGGAAACCAGAAAAGAAGAGAAAAAGAGGAAGAAGATGAGGGACAAAGAGCTTTGAAGAAGAAGAAGAAGAAGTGGAGGAGGAAATGAGAAGAATATAGAAAAAAAATATAAAAAGTATCAAAAAAATATAAAAATATAGCATAATAAAGAATCTCATACCTTGATTGCACTGATTTTTAATATGAGAGTTTTAGACTTTTGACAATTTACACTTTAAATACTATTTTCTGATGGTGAAGAACTCACTAAAACAACTAACATAGTTTATATGACAACAATATATCATTAAAATAAAGAAGAAAAATAAAAAAATCTCATACCTTGATTGCACCGAAAGATCTTCAATGAGAGACTTTTCACACTTTTGAAAATCTTAACTCAGTATTCTTTTCCGATGGTGGTAAACCCACTAAATCTATAGGTCATTCCATAAGTATTACATTACAACCTCTAATTTATTGTACACTCATACTGTATGAGAATTAACAAAACTAACTCTACTAGACCACGATAATCCTCAGTTGTATCATCCCACCATTATGTGGATCCAATTATTAGACTAGTGTTGTTAAAGTGATGTTAAATACATATTCAAAGAATAAAGTTTTAGTAAAATTGTACCTTTATGTTGGACAGGTGCTATTGGATTCGTTGTATTTTACTAATGGACTTTTAACTAGATTTGTAGTTTTAAATATTATTTGTGATGTTGATTTTTGTTTTCAAGTCATGAATATTATTTGTTGCGGTGGTGTGGTTATAGTAGCGCACTTTGATTTAGTATTGTTTGTGTTGGTGGTGATTCCAAGAGTCCATGTGATGATGGAGTTTGTTGTTTTGAATATTGTTTGTTGTGGATTTATGGTGTTTGTTTTGTTTACATTTATTTCCTATTTTATGTATCTTATTTTGATTTGTGTACGTTGCCAATTTTGTCATCATAAAATTAGACAAAAAGATACGTTATCTGATAACAAAAGGAATAAATAAATACGTACCTCTATTGTAGCAACAGAAGATCTTCGATGGAGACGCCCTTTTAGAAAAAAAAAGTCACTTACTAGCTATTTTAAACACAAATAAGAAAAGAATTTTTTTTTTTTCAAAAAACTAGAATGCATGGTACGAATTCAGAGCATAAAATAAATTCTACTAAATGGAGCTCCCTCTTAAATAAAGTAATAAAGAATCTCATACCTTAATTAAACCAAAATATAATCAACGAGAGAGTTTGACTTTTGCAATCTTCCCTCTTAGTACTCATTTCCGATGGTGAAGACCCCTAAAACAACTAAGATAGTCTATATAACATCAATATAAGAATATTATTTAGATATAACGTAATAAAAGCATATCATACCTTGATTGCGCTATCAGATCTTCAATGAGAGAGTTTCAAACTTTTTGCAATCTCCATTCTTAAGTATTTTTTTCTAACAATAAAGAACCTACCAAATCTATATCTCGCTTCATAAGTATTACATTGTAACGACCCACTAATCAATTGTAGACGTATATTGTAATAGGACTAAAAAATTAAGTTTAGTAAGACCATACCAATCCAATTATTAGACTAGTGTTGTTAAAGTGATGTTAAAAACATATTCAGAGAATAAAGCTTTAGTAGAATTGTACCTTTATGTTGGACAGGTGCTATTGGATTCGTTGTAATTCACTAATAGAGTTTTAAATAGATTTGTAGTTTTAAATATTTGTGATGTTGATTTTTGTTTTCAAGTTATGAATATTATTTGTTGCGGTGGTGGTGATTCCAAGAGTCCATGTGATGGAGTTTGTTGTTTTGAATATATTTTCATGGTTGTGGATTTATGGTGTTTGTTTTGTTTACGTTTGTTTCCTATTTTATGTATCTTATTTTGATTGGTGTACGTTGTCAATTTGCGTCATAAGATTTGACAAAAAGATACGTTATTTGATAACAAAAGGAATAAATAAATGGAAAAATCTAGTTGCAAGCGATTCTGCGCACTAATACGCACACCCATTCAATATGATTGGTTAGAAAGTACACTTTATTGAAACAATGCTAATTTGAATTTAGAATATGAAGGCAACAACATTGGTACGTAGATTAGTACGCAAAGTTGCTTGTACCTAGCAAAACTCTAAATAATTACGTACCTCTATTGTAGCAACAAAAGATCTTCGATGGAGACATCCTTTCAGAAAACAAAAGTCACTTACCAGCTATTTTAAACACAAATAAGGGAAGAAATTTCTTTTTTCAAAAAACTAGAACGCATAGTATGAATTCAGAGCATCAAACAAATTCTACTAAATGGAGTTCCATCCTAAATAAAGTAATAAAGAATCTCATACCTTAATTAAACCAAAATATAATCAACGAGAGAGTTTGACTTTTGGCAATCTTCCCTCTTAGTACTCATTTCCGATGGTGAAGACCCCTAAACACCTAATATAGTCTATATGACATCAATATAAGAATATTATTTAGATATAGCGTAATAAAAGCATATCATACCTTGATTGCGCTATCAGATCTTCAACGAGAGAGTTTCAAACTTTTTGCAATCTCCACTCTTAAGTATTTTTTTTCTAACAATAAAGAACCCACCAAATCCATATCCCGCTTCATAAGTATTACATTGTCACGACCCACTAATCAATTGTAGACGTATATTGTAATAGGACTAAAATTAAGTTTAGTAAGACCATACTAATCCAACTATTAGACTAGAGCTGTTAAAGTGATGTTAAATACATATTCAAAGAATAAAGTTTTAGTAGAATTGTACCTTTATGTTGGACAGGTACTATTGGATTCGTTGTATTTCAGTAATAGAGTTTTATATAGATTTGTAGTTTTAAATATTATTTGTGATGTTGATTTTCGTTTTCAAGTTATGAATATTATTTGTTGCGGTGGTGGTGTGGCCATAGTAGCGTACTTTGGTTTTGAGTATTGTTTGTCTTGGTGGTGATTCCAAGAGTCCATGTGATGGAGTTTGTTATTTTGATATTGTTCATGGTTGTGGATTTATGCTGTTTGTTTTGTTTACGTTTGTTTCCTATTTTATATATCTTATTTTTGATTGGTGTACATTACCAATTTGTTTTATCATAAGATTTGACAAAAAGATACGTTATTTGATAACAAAAGGAATAAATAAATGCGTACCTCTATTGTAGCAACAGAAGATCTTCGATGGAGACGCCCTTTTAGAAAACAAAATTCACTTACCAGCTATTTTAAACACATAATAAGGGAAGAAATTTCATTTTTCAAAAAACTAGAATGCATAGTACGAATTCAAAGCATCAAATAAATTCTACTAAATAGAGTTCTCTCCTAAATAAAGTAATAAAGAATCTCATACCTTAATTAAACCAAAATATAATCAACGAGAGAGTTTGACTTTTGGCAATCTTCCCTCTTAGTACTCATTTCCGACGGTGAAGACCCCTAAAACAACTAATATAGTCTATATGACATCAATATAAGAATATTATTTAGATATAGCGTAATAAAAGCATATCATACCTTGATTGCGCTATCAGATCTTCAACGAGAGAGTTTCAAATTTTTTGCAATCTCCATTCTTAAGTATTTTTTTTCTAACAATAAAGAACCCACCAAATCCATATCCCGCTTCATAAGTATTACATTGTCACGACCCACTAATCAATTGTAGACGTATATTGTAATAGGACTAAAAAATTAAGTTTAGTAAGACCATACTAATCCAATTATTAGACTAGAGCTGTTAAAGTGATGTTAAATACATATTCAGAGAATAAAGTTTTAGTAGAATTGTACCTTTATGTTGGACAGGTACTATTGGATTCGTTGTATTTCAGTAGTGGAGTTTTAAATAGATTTGTAGTTTTAAATATTATTTGTGATGTTGATTTTTGTTTTCAAGTTATGAATATTATTTGTTGTGGTGCTGGTGTGGCCATAGTAGCGTACTTTGGTTTTGAGTATTGTTTGTGTTGGTGGTGATTCCAAGAGTCCATGTGATGGAGTTTGTTGTTTTGATATTGTTCATGGTTGTGGATTTATGGTGTTTGTTTTGTTTACGTTTGTTTTCTATTTTATGTATCTTATTTTGATTGGTGTACGTTGCAAATTTGTATCATCATAAGATTTGACAAAAAGATACGTTGATGGAGACGCCATTTTAGAAAACAAAAGTCACTTACCAGCTATTTTAAACACATAATAAGGGAAGAAATTTCATTTTTCAAAAAACTAGAATGCATAGTTCGAATTCAAAGCATCAAATAAATTCTACTAAATAGAGTTCTCTCCTAAATAAAGTAATAAAGAATCTCATACCTTAATTAAACCAAAATATAATCAACGAGAGAGTTTGACTTTTGGCAATCTTCCCTCTTAGTACTCATTTCCGACGGTGAAGACCCCTAAAACACCTAATATAGTCTATATGACATCAATATAAGAATATTATTTAGATATAGCGTAATAAAAGCATATCATACCTTGATTGCGCTATCAGATCTTCAACGAGAGAGTTTCAAACTTTTTGCAATCTCCACTCTTAAGTATTTTTTTTCTAACAATAAAGAACCCACCAAATCCATATCCCGCTTCATAAGTATTACATTGTCACGACCCACTAATCAATTGTAGACGTATATTGTAATAGGACTAAAAAATTAAGTTTAGTAAGACCATACTAATCCAATTATTAGACTAGAGCTGTTAAAGTGATGTTAAATACATATTCAGAGAATAAAGTTTTAGTAGAATTGTACCTTTATGTTGGACAGGTACTATTGGATTCGTTGTATTTCAGTAATGGAGTTTTAAATAGATTTGTAGTTTTAAATATTATTTGTGATGTTGATTTTTGTTTTCAAGTTATGAATATTATTTGTTGTGGTGCTGGTGTGGCCATAGTAGCGTACTTTGGTTTTGAGTATTGTTTGTGTTGGTGGTGATTCCAAGAGTCCATGTGATGGAGTTTGTTGTTTTGATATTGTTCATGGTTGTGGATTTATGGTGTTTGTTTTGTTTACGTTTGTTTTCTATTTTATGTATCTTATTTTGATTGGTGTACGTTGCCAATTTGTATCATCATAAGATTTGACAAAAAGATACGTTATTTGATAACAAAAGGAATAAATAAATACGTACCTCTATTGTAGCAACAGAAGATCTTTGATGGAGACGCCCTTTTAGAAAACAAAAGTCACTTACCAGCTATTTTAAACACATAATAAGGGAAGAAATTTCATTTTTCAAAAAACTAGAATGCATAGTTCGAACTCAGAGCATCAAATAAATTCTACTAAATAGAGTTCTCTCCTAAATAAAGTAATAAAGAATCTCATACCTTAATTAAACCAAAATATAATCAACGAGAGAGTTTGACTTTTGGCAATCTTCCCTCTTAGTACTCATTTCCGACAGTGAATACCCCTAAAACAACTAATATAGTCTATATGACATCAATATAAGAATATTATTTAGATATAGCGTAATAAAAGCATATCATACCTTGATTGCACTATCAGATCTTCAACGAGAGAGTTTCAAACTTTTTGCAATCTCCACTCTTAAGTATTTTTTTTCTAACAATAAAGAACCCACCAAATCCATATCCCGCTTCATAAGCATTACATTGTCACGACCCACTAATCAATTGTAGACGTATATTGTAATAGGACTAAAAAATTAAGTTTAGTAAGACCATACTAATCCAATTATTAGACTAGAGCTGTTAAAGTGATGTTAAATACATATTCAAAGAATAAAGTTTTAGTAGAATTGTACCTTTATGTTGGACAGGTACTATTGGATTCGTTGTATTTCAGTAATGGAGTTTTATATAGATTTGTAGTTTTAAATATTATTTGTGATGTTGATTTTCGTTTTCAAGTTATGAATATTATTTGTTGCGGTGGTGGTGTGGCCATAGTAGCGTACTTTGGTTTTGAGTATTGTTTGTGTTGGTAGTGATTCCAAGAGTCCATGTGATGGAGTTTGTTGTTTTGACATTGTTCATGGTTGTGGATTTATGGTGTTTGTTTTGTTTATGTTTGTTTCCTATTTTATGTATCTTATTTTGATTGGTGTACGTTGCAAATTTGTATCATCATAAGATTTGACAAAAAGATACGTTATTTGATAACAAAAGGAATAAATAAATACGTACCTCTATTGTAGCAACAGAAGATCTTTGATGGAGACGCCCTTTTAGACAACAAAAGTCACTTACCAGCTATTTTAAACACATAATAAGGGAAGAAATTTCATTTTTCAAAAAACTAGAATGCATAGTTCGAATTCAGAGCATCAAATAAATTCTACTAAATAGAGTTCTCTCCTAAATAAAGTAATAAAGAATCTCATACCTTAATTAAACCAAAATATAATCAACGAGAGAGTTTGACTTTTGGCAATCTTCCCTCTTAGTACTCATTTCCAACAGTGAAGACCCCTAAAACAACTAATATAGTCTATATGACGTCAATATAAGAATATTATTTAGATATAGCGTAATAAAAGCATATCATACCTTGATTTAGTTATCAAATCTTCAACGAGAGAGTTTCAAACTTTTTGCAATCTCCACTCTTAAGTATTTTTTTTCTAACAATAAAGAATCCACTAAATCCATATCCCACTCCATAAGTATTACATTGTAATGACCCACTAATTAATTGTAGACGTATATTGTAATAGGACTAAAAAATTAAGTTTAGTAAGACCATACTAATCCAATTATTAGACTAGTGGTGTTAAAGTGAAGTTAAATACATATTCAGAGAATAAAGCTTTAGTAGAATTGTACCTTTATGTTTGACAGGTGCTGTTGGATTTTTTGTATTTCAATAATGGAGTTTTAAATAGATTTGTAGATTTAAATATTATTTGTGATGTTGATTTTTGTTTTCAAGTTATGAATATTATTTGTTGTGGTGGTGGTGTGGCCATAGTGGCGTACTTTGATTTTGAGTATTGTTTGTGTTGGTAATTCCAAAAGTCCATGTGATAGAGTTTGTTGTTTTGAATATTGTTCGTGGTTGTGGATTTATGGTGTTTGTTTTGTTTACGTTTGTTTTCTATTTTATGTATCTTATTTTGATTGGTGTACATTGCCAATTTGTGTCATCATAAGATTTGACAAAAAGATACCTTATTTGATAACAAAAGGAATAAAATTTACGTACCTCTATTGTAGCAATAGAAGATCTTCGATGGAGACGCCCTTTTAGAAAACAAAAGTCACTTACCAGCTATTTTAAACACAAATAAGGGAAGGAGTTTCTTTTTTAAAAAAACTAGAAGGAACTCAAAGCATCATCAAGTAAATTCTCCTAAATGGAGTTTCTCTCCTAAATAAAGCTTTCATAGACAAAAACTACTAGACAATTTTATTTATTTTTGGTTAAAAGTCATTATACAATATTTATTATACAGGAGAGGGTCTCTAGCATAATTTCAAATTAGAGTGAACTTCAACAAGATTATAACATTTTACCTCATCTTAACATTAATGTCTGGCTGCATAAACAGTAGAGAGAAAGAGCGAGTCGAGCTCGCCCCTCTCAACTACTCCTAATTCGAACATCAGCCTCGTTGATGTTCTGTTGAATAGTTGAGAATTATTTTTGCATCCACAAGCAGTGTGAGTTTAATTTACACCAAATAAAGAAAAGGAATGATATTGAAAATCATCAAGCAGAAGGGTTACTATAAAACAAAATCAAAGGCACGACCTTTTTCTTCGGTACAGAATCCACGAGACTGCAACTCAAGAATTAAGCAAAACCAAAATCGTTCAAAAGAGATTAGTTTTGAGATACCACCCTCTTTTATCTTGTTGCTTGTGCATGAGCCAGTTTCTTGCGAGGCAAGAATATTGTTACACAAGCAGGTGACTTTGCCACAAAGAGAGAGCTTGGAAAAAACATGTTCAATTAAAGTATTTAAATTATCAAAGAACTCACCCTGAGATCAGCTTCTGTCGGGAAACAAAAAATAATAATGCTACCATCCGTTGGGAACAGCATCCGTTCTTACAGTGCAGGAAGCATTAGGTTCCTGCATTTGACATCTAGACCACTGCAAACATGCGTGAAGGGGAGCGGTCACAAAGCGATGTTATGGTAGGCATAAATAGTTGGTAAACAGATAAGTAAATAAGAGAATTATTGAATTGCAGTTTCAATGAGAGAATTACTAAGAACAGAGAGATTGACCCCACAAAAATTTGCACCCAACTAACGTCAAGAAACCATAGAAGACAAAAATCCCCGAGTAAAAACTTGAAGGGACGATAAAATTGGAAACCAAATCAGGAATTATGCACCTTGCAACATCAGCACAGCAAGTAAGCTTATCTGCTTTCTCATCAAGGATCTCAATGGAGAATTCTTGCTCAAAAGCCATAGCAAGCTCTACCCTGTCCAAGCTGTACAGGCTCTCTTTTTGACAATCAGCTGTATCAGTAACCTATTAAAGTATTTGACTGGAAAAAAGCATTAATTTTCTATGATCATGGGCTAAGTTTTGTGAAAACATTTATTATCCAACAAGCAGGATTGTTCAATATACAAAAGACAGTAGCATTACAGTAGAATTTGTGATTTGTTCTTTCCGCAAAAATTTAGGAGGGAAGAAACATAACACAGTCTACAATAGCTTTGGAGGACAACTATAAATTACTTTAGAGGCATCGATTTTATCAAATTTCTTAACCAGTTCAAGCACTCGGTCCATTATTTGATCAGGGCTGGTTGTAGTTTATGAGCACATCTTGCCACTCAATTGCTTGAACACAATACCAATTATCAGCTAATAACCAACTTTCAGCAGATACCCTCCACCCTCACATCCCTCAAGATGGAATATCTTATACTTTGCATTTTCAGAAGAGCTGAGAAAGCAAGAAAGTTAAATAATACAACTCTGTTCCAATATGAAGCACACACATTATACGATAGAAAGGATATGGGTAACTGAACAGCAACTAATTAATAGCAAGATTGGAGTGAAGAAAGGAACTCATAAGTTTGAACCAGTTAGGAAGGTTCTCAGCATCTAAAATGCTCATTTTATTCTCTATAAGTACCATCTACAATACTCATATTATGCAAGTAAATGATGTTTATAGTTATGACAAACTTGACTTAGCTCGGACTTATACAAACTGCAACACTTTGGCCCAGAGATTCAACTTCACCTAAATATGTAGCCTACACTCATATGCGGCAAGTAAGGTCTAGCATGTGAAAACTACTTGATCCATCCCAAAATACAAGAGTCTTTACCAGAAGAGAAAAATGCCAAGAACCTACAGAAGAATATTAACCACTAGTAGTTTTTAAGCATTGCTTGCCTGTTAGTGATTGGGACCAAAGTATCTTACGACACCAAGGAACATAGGATCATGTCTTCTGTTTAGCACGTTGTTGCTGTCATTGTTGCCATTATGGGGACTGAAGTGGGTAAACGGGACATGATGGGTAAGATGCAGTTTAGATAATCAAATGACCAAGTTAAAGATAATGATAGTATGTGTGTGGATGAAAGCAGCTTTATATTTGGGTACCTTTGGGTCTAAAATGTTGTCTTTTATGTTCTTGTTTATACTCTAATTTTGGTGAATTGCAAGTCTGCCGTAATACCAAATAATGGTAAAACATACCTGGGTTTTGCTTGCTGGTTACAGAATGTGTAGGCTAATAGCAGTGGCGGTGGCGGTGGCCGTGGACGGGATGGCTTTTATGGCGATGATAGTATAGCTACTAGCAGTGTCAAATGCAGAATAGCTCGTGGCTAAATGAATCTCTAGGAATATCGTTTCTTTCATACTGCAGATAACCAAGTGGGCCGGGCTAAATAAACCTCGGCGAAACCCTGCTTTTTATTAGAAACCATTTTATCTGTAAAATAGTCTAAAGCCAAAAACTCCAACTTGATCAAAAGCATGAAAGGGCGATGGTAAGCGAAAGCCGCACAGAAATTGCAAAATTTACAAACAAGCCTATAAAAACATACATACTGCTAAGCAATAATCCCAGTTAATTATACAGCTTTTGTATGCTTTCTTTAATAGCACGTTCGATCAAGAAAATCAAAATGCAGATGCTACAAATGGATTCGGCAGTGGCATATTAATAGGTGATCTCCTGTTATGGTTGCCACGTTACTTGCTTTTAAAATAAAGGGCTGAGATTAAAAATCCATAGGTTACTCTCAAATTTAAACACAAAGCAAGTCAGTTTTTTTACGGATAGCAGCGAAGGAATGGAAAGAAAAACTGCAGAACTAATCTGCAAGTCTGCTTTGGTCTTACAGAACATTTTACAAAAACCTGTCTTTCTTCACTACTAGAAGCACAATTATAATGGAAGTCATTAAAAGCACACTGTTACATTACAAGCAAAACAGTACTAATTGCACATAAATTCGAGTCCATCACAAAGCGCAAAGATCCCACCAGCAAAATTATTTAAAATAAATCTCTAATGTTCCGAACCCATAGCTTCCTCTATATTTTCTTTGAACGAAATACTTTTTTCACAAGTATTGTTCAAACGAAATACTAAAAGGAATAACTAGTTCTGAACCCATTTCCTTGCTGCTATCGGTGAAAAAAATGACTTGCTTTGTGTTCAAATTTGGGAGGAAGCCATGGATTTTAATCTCAGCCCTTTATTTTAAAACCAAGTAACGTGGCAACCATAACAGGAGATCGCCTATTAAAGACCAAAACAGAAACATCAAGAAGAGAAGAAAAATAAAATGAATGCCCGACCTGTGAAACGGATTTGCCTTGGGAATTAGGGAGGAGAAGAACAGGGGAGTGAGTATTCTGGTAATGGAGCAGCTTGTACCGTCCCTCTGGTTTCTTGAAGTACGTCTTCAGCCGCTGAGATTGCGCATTCGTCGCGAATGAAGTCATGAAGATAGACGTCTCCGTCATCGATCCCGACATCAACACCCCGTTTCCGTAGCCGCTATTCCCATCGTGCATCGTCATCTCGATGCTTCCGAGTCGCTGTTTCTCTCTCTCTACAGAGACGGGATTTTGAAATTTGGAGGACCGTATTTAGTCAGTTCTTTGTAGTTAAGTTCAAATTTTGTAGCCGTTAGCATTAAGCAATATTAGTAATAGAAAGAGAAATGCGTACACGTATTCGTTTAATTTTATGATTTTCTTGGCTTTAATACGATAGTAATTCTAAGCTGAGCAATATGGAACCCAGAACCTGTCACAAGACTATGTTGCCTAAAACCAATACCTCCTATAATTTGCACCACTCAAGGCAAATTAAGTGACACGATTGGCATGAATCCAGAGGTTTATATATATAATCATTGTACGTACAGCTCTTTTGCATCAACCCCAACTTGGACCACACTCAAAAATAAAAATAAAAATTATATTCATCGTGTTCATACTACACACTACATATAATTTTCTTATATTTTTCTCTTACCAAATGTGTGGTGTTGGATAATGAATAAAATAACTCCATTAATTTCGGAAGAATAAAAGAAAAAAATAGAAAAAGAAATAAAAATAAGTATGGTATATAGTGTATGGGATGATAAATAACAAAACTTAACAAATAATGTTACTGGTTAGAGATCATCATACACAAATAAAAATAATGAGGGCTAAGTGTAAAGCCATTGAAGATCATAAAAGATGAAAGCTCGGTATAATAGGAAGAAATAGAGAACGAGATGGTTTGTTTGATATGACATACAAAGCTTGATCAGATTAGAAAAAGAAGAGTATTCTTATTTTTAAGTTGGTGTATAGAACATATCATCCACATCACTTAAATAGTAAGATTTGATTTGTAATATTCAAATTTTAAAATTTTCTTCCATATCAAATTTTGTCAACTAAGCTCTTTATAATGTATGTTATCTACACTTGTTTAGAAATAGAATATTGCAAAAAAGAATATGGGACATAAAACTTGAAGACAAGACATAAAGTACGGGAAATAGAATTTGAGATTAGTGAGGTGATATGAGGTCATCTCAAAGTACTATCTCAGTATTATTTACTATTTTTTTACTATTATTCATTATTTTTTTACTACTTTTTTATTACTATTCACGCATCATTTGTGATCACTTCAACATACAAACATAACCTTAAAGAGGGAGGAGAGGCCATAGAGCATTAGAGAGAGGGATCTACTTCCTCTTAGGTTTGGTGGGGTTGTTGGACAGAAAGGTAGAACCAGAGAGTTTCGAGTTTACTTTTTGAGAGTTGAGTGATTGTAGATAGCTTAATGAAAATTAAGAGCTTGTATTCAATTATGTTTATAACGAGTTTTACACCAAAAACCCTTGGACCATTTTTGTAAGATCTTTTGAGTAGTTGCTAATAAAGTAAAAGGGCACCAAAATATATATATGATCTTACCACCAGCTGACCCTTTTCGAATATCGGGTTAGGAGAGAAAAGGGGGAAAATTCCCACTATCCTATCGGTAGAAGTGAGCATGATATATACTACTTGTACGTGGTTGTGAATCACGGGATACTATCAATTGACAAGCTGCTATGTATCTCTTATACGTGATGTGCATGCAGCAGAGTATTTTTCACTGTAAATATATTGATATGATGCGAAATTGGCTGTCGTGCTTAAATGGATGGATACAATATGCATGCTTGGTCATGATGAATACATGCATGTTTATATGATTTTCTGGTCTCTACCAACGGCTCCTAGCATACATTTTGGATTGGATGCTCTGATATTATGATATCAGAGTCTGATCATTGTTTGTTTGCTCACACTCACGATCATGTGTGTCGAGCCCATTTGCCTATCTAAAGAGATCCAAATGGTACATAAATTTCATGGCTAGCTTACTCATCGAACATAAAGAAGTTAACAAAACAATTAAAGCTTCTCGAATTGGACAGAATCTGTTTGAGTAGTCTTTTTTTGTTTATACGTTAGTATAGAACAACAAACATTTCAACTTTCTGATCATTTTCCAGAAAAAAAGACTATCATAAATAGTAGGTTTACTACTTGTTTAGCTGGTAGTACTCTTTACAGTAGCACTAATCTTCAAAATTATGATAAAAAAATGCTTATATCTATAAAATTGTAAAAATCAATATGCGAGTAAAAGTACTGAAAAATAACACAAGTTAAACAACAACTGAAGCATTTCCTTCCGTATAAGAATAGATGTTTCCACATGATGCAGGTCAAGTACTGAAAAATAGATTAATATCTTTTTGATACTCAAAAAAATAATTACCTCAGCCAGCATGTATCTCTGATTCCTGTTTTTGGATGTCAAAGGAAAGGGGTCTCATCATGCAAACAAAGAATAAATCCGACTTCTCAAAGAACTTGTGGCTTTGCCTGTAAATTCTTTCAAGGAAAGTACTACTCAGTATTCTAGTTAATTCCAGAAAGCTGCAATTACAAAAATTATATACATGGTAGCAACACGTATTTTTTCAAATTATCTGATTTGAAGCAAATTTGATACCTGAATGCTAGTACTTCAACAAATTCTAAGTCGATATGAAGTCGAGAGTAGAAGTCCCACAAATTTTGGAAATAAAATCACATCAATAAAATAAATGGATAAAACAACTGGTATTAGTAATAACTCAAATTTAATCAAAATATATAAGCCCACAACAAATTCACGATCACTTACTCCCGTCTCTTCTTTAACTTCTCTCACTGCGGTTGTAAAGATATCTTCCCCCTTCGACGATGATAAAGTTGAATAAGGAGACTATACACAATGCATAGCTTTCAATTTACATGTAAGATGAAGAGCTTAGCCTGATGCCTGAGTGAGTAGTCACCTCATCGATAGCTCCGGTGGGGAACTTCCAGACTTCTGTCCCCGGGAAAGTCCCATTATTTTCTTGGACCACTAGCACCTACAGGCCATACCAGTTGAAAACCAGAAATTTGAGACATGACCAGACTCGCTTCCAATGTAATTTTCTCTAATGAAGTATGTAAGAGATTTATATACAGGGGTCTCAAATCTGGTCATGAGAAGCCATAGTATAGCCTATAGGTGGTTGCTAAAATTTGTGAAATTACCCAAGTATCCTTGTATTGTAACGTAGCAGAAATATCTACCAATTTACTCAACAAATTGGTTCATTGTTAATCATGAGTTTATTTAATAATTAAGTAATAATGTAAAGTAAATAAATTGCACAACACCAAGATTGGTATCAAAAGTAAACTCTTTAAAGAACTCTTTAAAGATAAAACCCTACAGGGCAGTTTAACACAGGAAAGTCAATCTTATTATTTGAAAATCAATTACAAGTAATTCTCAATTACAAAAATTTTGTAACTTGACTCTCTTACTTAGTCCAGACAATGACTCTTTTGTCTTCTACTACAGTAGCAACCAGAACTTTGGCAATCTTCAAAATGTTGAATTCTCTCATGGAACTCCAGTGGCTGAATCACGATCACTCAATCTCCGATATAGAGCACGATCACACTTTTTGAGAGAAACAATAAGAAAATTCTCACCAAAATATACACTGGAAAATGCTCTAGAAATATCCAGATCTGAAACTTTACTTATCCTAACCAATAGGATCTTTTAAATAAACAATGTGAGAGAAATTTTGGTTTCAATAGGACTCTGCTGACGGAGCGAATCTGTCGTAAAGAATTCTCTTGAGGAATGCTGACACCCACAGTAAATTCTCTCTACAGAAACTGAACCTAGTTCAACTTCTTTTCTGGATAAGAGCATATTCCTTATGACTGGATTTTCACACTTATGACTTATCTAAACAACCTTTAATACTACCTAGATAAACTCAATATTGTTATAGATAAAGTCAAGATAATTTACATTCATACAAATATAAAATTAATTATGGGATAAACTCTATCATCTTAGTTACTTAGTCCTATCCAAACTTATCAACTTAGTCACCTAGTTCTAGCCAAAATTTTACATCTACAATCTTTCCTTTGATGGATTGTTGACAAAGCCAACTTGATGAATGTTTTGCATCTAAAATCTGATGAAAATCACCATTTGTCACTAATTTGATGAAAATCACCATATTTCCAATGATAATAAATAACACCTACTATATTTCTTCAACTTTTCCCTTTCTTTGGAAATGTGGCGGGACATATAATGACGACATAATCTACAGGGAGACATGGATCACACTCGAATAAGTTAACCACGCTCGGATGCCAATTGAAATTACCCAAGTACTCTTGTATTGTAACGCTGCATAAATATCTACCAATTCATTCAACAAATTAGTTAGTCGTTAATCATGAAATTATTTAATAATTAAACAATAACATAAAGTAAATAAATTGCATAACACCAAAATTGATATTGAAGGAAAACCCTTTAAAGAACTATTTAAAGGTAAAACCCTATGAGACAGCCAAACCCAGGAAAGGCAAGTAGTACATGGTGTCTTTGGCTTTGAGTTATTGAATCTAAACTTGATCATGATGGTTTCTAGAGGGCTTGTTGTTAGGTTTGAGGAGCCTAGATTATTGTTGTGGTGGCCCGATTTGATGGGCCAACTTAACAAGAGTTTGTTATGGTTTTTAATTGAATTTTCATTGAGGTTTTTGGCACTGACACTGTTTTTTACTCGGGAGGCGCCCAGTAGAAAGTTCGCTCAACATTCACCCGACAGGTAGTTCAAGTGAAGTTCAGCAAGAGATTTTGCACAAGGCATGCTGGACATGTCGCTTAAGCGAATATCAAACAAAAAGTTTGTTCGACACCCCACTCAAGAGAATATCGCATAAAAGTGAACATTAGGGTTTTTGCCATGTAACCCTATAAATATACTTATTATGAACAATGTAGCCGATTGAATGGTAAAATTTCACCCCAAAGTGTATTTTGTGATTACTTAGCATAATAAAGCCCTCTGTAGCTCCGTGGACGTAAACACGTTGCCGAACCACATAAATTTGTGTCATGTGATTGATTTTTTGTTTATTTTCTTGTTTCCTTTTGCTTTCTTGTCATTGTTTTACAATAGTACTTGTTGTTGAGGACGTGTTTCACTAATGCTCACTCTCAATCTCCTGCAACCAAATAGCAAGAGGACTGGGGGGGGTAAAAGGGACCCTCCGATGCCTAAGTCAGTAACGATATTAGTAATCTCAAAGCCAAAGATATTCCAAAGTTTTGTTAGCGTACCTGACCTTTTTAAATAGAGATTTTTCCTTTTTCGAATCCTTTAGGTTAACTATCTCACTTGTTATTTGAAATGTGAATCCCTATTCCTCACAGCTATCTATTTGTTTTGAATGGATAAGCATCTTAACAATGTTGGGATAATTGGCGGGCTTTCTCTTTACCGATTCAACCTGAACCCTGCTGGGTTAGGGGTTTGTTTAGGCCTCAAGTGTCTGGCTAGGTGTGGAGGTCCAGGCCCAGGGAAACACCCCACGAGCCTTTATGGGTATTAAAGCCCTTCCAATTACCCCGCGAAGTCTCATTGCATATTGTGTGATGGGACTTTTATGTTAGGCATCTTGAGGTTCCCTTGGTTGAATTACTTTGTTCCCTTCTTCTTATTGCCCTGTGAATTACTGTGTCATACGATGAGGTTTTTAAATCCATGAGGTGTTGGGCCTTGTGATTATTGTTGTTCATGAGCCTATGGGCCTTGTGATTTGGGCTCAATGCCCCATGCTCCTTTTGGCTACCCCGCGAGTCCTTGCCACGAGCAAAGGATCTTTAAGGTGACGTTTTGGATTCTGCATCGTGGCTCCCCATGATGCTTGTCAGAAATCGATATGCCTTTCCTCTTATCAACTGTCTTCAGTATTTATTGTGAGGCATTGCTCACTTTTCTTTTCTTCCTATCTTCTTGCACAAGTTTCTTGATTTGCTCCTTGGCTTCCCTTGTTGTGCTTCCCAATTTTCTTCTTCCTCTCCTTCCATTGCATTTTCCCACATTCGCATTTCCATGGCTTCTAGTAAGAACCCAGTCGCAGGCTCTTCTTGAGGCGGCGATACTTCACAACCCCACAAGCCTTCTACCCCAGGTGACGACGCCACTGCTAGCCCTAACATTGATGGAGGTGTCTCCCGCTCCATCTTCGAAGGTCACCGTTGAGTTTCCTCTCTCTCCCGTCACGAACTGGATGGTGTGAGAGACCATTTCAACATCCCTGACTCAGTGGGGTTGTCTCTTCTTGGCCAATGGGAAGGAGTGGTGGATATTAGAGGTATGGCTATTTCCATCACCCTTTACTTGGCTATGTTTTCAATGGGACTTCGCCTGCCCTTCGTGCGGCTTGTTTGCGACGTCTTGGGTCTTGCTCCTGCCCAACTGGTGCCTAATGCATGGCGTATTTTGATGGCTTGCTGCGTTTAGTGGCGGCGACTGATGACAATTATCTTGATCTCACTGCTCGAAAATTCCTTTCTCTTTATGGGTTTAGGCGTTTAGATGGGAATCTTTGTAGTTTTAGATCCCATAGCAAACTGGTTCAACTTGAGCGTAAATATTCCCACACTAAGTATTGGTTTAAGATTTTTTTTTATTTATTTTTTTTTTGGAAGGAGGTGGAAATTTCCAATGGACAAGGTTTAACACCGGGAGTTCCCAATTCGAGAGGATTGGTCTCCCATCCTCGACGAATGTGACCTTGAGGTCTTACTGTCTCCCCGAGAAGAAGCTCATGTTCACTTGGTTCAATCTTGGGCAATTGCAAATCTTAAGGTCTGATGAACGTGACCTTGAGTTCTGACGCCCACTAATATTGATAGATTTTTTATGGTTCTCAGTTGGGCCCATGTGCTTGGCCGTGAGATCTTGGGTTCCCCTTCACCGGTGGGGAATTTGAAATGGGGGCCACCTCCAGAGGCGGTAGGAAAGAAAAAGAAAGCTCTCCACACAACGAACCCGACAGACGCGTCCAGTTCCTCCAAGGGCGCTCCACTTCCCCCCTCCAAATATAGGAGAGGGGTAGAGGAATCCTCCATTAACTCGATCTAATTCACTAGATGCTATTATGGCCCAAGCGGATGTTGAGTTCAACTTTATTCTTGAAGCCGAGAAGGCGTTGATGTTAGAGACTCCTATTGGGCTAGCAACTACTCCCAAGGATGCCTTTCCATAGGAGGGGGAGGGTTTTATCTCTATTATGGATCCAGATCGCCTCAACGCACCTCCTATTGGCGACCTTCCTCCTTTCTTGGCTACAGATGTAGATTTGTTTCAATTAGTGGATGCTGGTGAGCTATCATCTGCTACCTTGACGGCGCCAAGTGGGGAGACTCCTGAACTACCCTTTGTCTTCCCGAATTTATTTATGGCTAGTGGGAGCAGTGTGTCGATTCATTTGCCCCCTTTTAGCACCTCTCCGAGGGGGGGCAAGGAACCTTCTCCCATTCTTCCCGTTGGCGATTGTCAGGCTAGGGCGTTATTGCGGGAGGATATTTCCATTCTCCCCACCTTCAACATTTCACCGAGAGGGGGTGAGGAAACTTCCCCAACGTTTTCCATTGGCGATTTTGAAACTAACCATTCTGACGGGACTCTGTTCTAGGAGAGTGCTGCCATTCCCCTAGCCGACCAAAAAACTGAGACTTCAGATCAAGCAAACACCAACCCTTCGCTTCTTCCTACTCGGGAGCTGTTGACTCCAGAAGGCGTGGCTGGGGTTTCCTTCCAGATCCCTGCTACTCAGGGTGGTGCTTCTTCTTCTCGGCCAAAGGACTCCTATCAGGCCTTCAAATCACGCCACGATGAAGCATCTCATTCCACTGTTTTCAACTTGCGGAACATTCTCTCACCAGTGAGTTTTATTTTATTTGTTTTAACTTTGCTTGGGTCGATGTTATTTTTGTTGGACCATGATTTTCCTTGTCTTTATTGATTTTTTGCAAGGAGTTGATAAGTTGGCTGAAATGCTTGTGGAAGATCGTATAGAACTCGAAAAGGAAAACAACTCCATGGGTTCATTCATCAGTAAGGCCCACGAGGCTGTTCTTTCTACTCGGGAGGAGAATGAGAACAGGTCACCTCCTCCCTCCAATCCCAGCTGGTGAGCGCATTAGGCGAAAACACACTGTATAAGGCTAGTGCCGCCGAGATGGAGGCTGAACGAAGCAACCTTGCTATTCGCCTGATCGAGATGGAGAAAGAAGTGAAAGACTTGAGGAAGGTGAAGACTGATTACCTCACCCGCCTAGCTGCTTTTGAGGAAGAACGGCTAGAAACCATTCTCCAACTGAGTGTTGCTCAGGGCGAGAAAGTTAAAATAGAGCAGGACTTGGCCATAGCCAAGAATGCCCTTAAAGAACATGACTGCCATTTTTTTACACTGAGTCAGAGCTGGAGAGCAACAAGAAAGCCTTAGTTGCTTCTAATCAGAAGGTGTCCGAGCTGAATCAGGAACTGGGCCATTTGGAAGAGCAAATGGATCACCCAAAACCACGTAAATTTGTATCGTGTGATTGATTTGTTTATTTTCTTGTTTCCTTTTGCTTTCTTTTCATTGTTTTACAACAATACTTGTTGTTGAGGATGTGTTTCACCGATGCTCACTCTCAATCTCCTACAACCAAAGAGTAAAAGGACTTGGGGGGGGGGGGTAAAGGGGACCCTCCGATGCTTAAGTCAGTAACGATATGAGTAATCCCAAAGCCAAAGATATTCCAGAGCTTCGTTAGCATACTTGACCACTTTAAATAGAGATTTTCCCTTCTTCGGATCCTTTAGGTTAATTGTCTCACCTGTTATTTGAAACTTAAATCCCTATTCCTCAAAGTTATCTATTTGTTTTGAATGGATAAACATCTTAACAATGCTGAGATAATTGGTAGGAATTCTCTTTATCGATTCAACCTGAACCCTGCTGGGGGTCAGGGTGGTGTTTAGGCCTCAAGTGTCTGGCTGAGCTGTGGAGGTCCAAGCCAGGAAAACAGCCCGCAGGCCTCTATGGGTATTAAAGTCCTTCCACTTGTATTATTGCTCATAAAAAAATTGAGGATTTATGTAATAATAATAATCCGTTGGAAGCTTCTGATTATAGGAGTTAATTAAATAATGATACTCAGAGGCATCCGTACTAGATCAGAAAGCTGCCTTTGAACATATGTTTGTTCTGCTTCACTTCAAGCAAAAAGAAAATGGAACACAAAAACGTACTTGATGATCCTATATATATCAAAATAAAGGGATGTTGTACTAAAATTTGGATATTATTCTTTTTTCAAGTAAGTTGGACACCTCACTAAGTTGGAAACCTCAGGCGAATGAAATCACGACTAGCTTAAGGGTTGAGATGAGTTATGTTTTTTAAATAACTCCTTAATTTCCACGCCATGAATGACGACGACATGAGAATGATAAATTAGCCGAAACACAATCACTCATGAAGTGCTCACTACTCTTTTCCCCGTATATATCTGATCTCTCAAATTAATCTCAGCTTGTTGATCAGGATATATTATAGTCTAAAATAAATATTTTGCGATGGTGAATTAACTTCATTTATCTTGATTCATTTTGGGGTGAGTTGGGGGCTTCAAATTGATCACTTATCTATCTGAAAATATATAGCATTTTTAATATGGCTTACACAAAATATATATAGCCACAAATGGATTATACAAAAGTAATCCCACAAATTGATGTGGCTTCATCATCTAATCCGTTAGATCTACTTTATAATAAAAATAACTTTATAATCTGACAAGTCACATTAAGCCATGTCAGTACTTTGTGAGATTACTTTGTGTAATCCCTTTGTGACTATAGTATTTTTCTAGGGAGCCACACATGGATTATACAAAAATAATCTAGTGCATGCACTGATACAATCCTATGTGCCACCTAGGAGCTACCAGCAGATAATTGACCTTACTATAGATATCTAATCATTATGTTCTGATTTTCCCTAAATGAAGACATGCATGGAGATAATGGAATTAAATGAGAATCTCCAATAAAAAGGTCAAATTGGTTCCTTGCAATGACCCGGTCGAGGCCAAAAGCCTTCAGTCTACCCATTGGACAATAGAAAATTGCTTCAAGCAATCCCCTTCTTGACTTTAAACAAAGCAAGCTATAGTAGGTTCCAGCATACTTGCTACCATAACAATGTCACCCCTCTCATCTCAAAGCACCACCCCAACACCTGCCTTGTGTGGATCACTAAACATAGCACCATCCACATTTAATGTCAAAGATCCAACAGGTAGAGGTGGCCATCTAAAATAGTCCCTAGTCTTCATAATAGGTAGGTCCTTACAAACTACAAAGCTCCTCTGTAATGACAATGCATGCTCGATGACTTGTCTAGGCTCCATATTCTCTTTGTCACGAACCATCTTATTTCTCCTAGACCAAACACCACAAGCCACTAAGTAAAATACTGCCAAATCTTCCGTACTTCCTCTTGTTTTCAATTTCATTATAGCCTTCATCATGGATGGTTGTGATTCCATATTTCCCATCATGGGAACAAATTCTTTCCAATACTTCTTAATAGACTGACAATGCAATATGGCATGTGGCAAGTCTTCCAATACACTTTTGTAGAAACAATAGACCCCCCCTGTACTGACATTCTTCTTGCTCAGATTATGTTGAGTTGGAAGACTCTCCTTACATAATCTCCATGCAAAGACTTTAATCTTGTTTGGCACATTCATCTTCCAGATAGACTTCCACAAAGCCTGTTGCTGCTTAGTATCATAACACTCCCCTTCTTGACTATGTAATCTATCTTTGATCAGTCTATACATACTTCTCACAGCAAATTTTTCACTTTTTTCATAACCCCATATCCACTTATCAAAATGGTTGCCAGGATAGATGATAAGCTTCAAGACTTCAGCTGCAACATTTGGATTGAATAGAGCTCTGACTGTATCTACTTTCCACCAATTTGTATCTTTATCAATCAGGCTATCCATTGTTTCCTCCCATTGTTCTTCACTACTCATAGACATTTTTGTACAAAGACCTTGATGCCCAGGGATCCAGCAGTCCTTCCATATTTTTCCCTCTGTCCATCCCCTATCCTCCATCTATAACCTTGAATCAACCATTTCTTTATTTCCCATAAACCTCTCCAAGCATAGGAGGGGTTATACCCTAGCCTTGGGGAAATATCGACCCTTATAAATTTTATGAAGTAGAGAACCCTCCTCATGCAAGATTCTCCAACCTTGTTTTGCTAGTAAGGCAAGATTAAAACTTCTCAAATCTTTAAAACCAAGTCCACCCTTATGCTTTGGCTCACAACATACTCTCCAAACTCAGCCAATGGATCTTTCTTTCATTCTTCTTTTGACCCCACCAAAACCTAGCCATCATAGACTCCATCTCTGAGCATAACACCCTTGGCAGCAAAAAAGAGCTCATTGCATAGGTTGGTATAGAAAGTGTCACTGCTTTAATTAGCACTTCCCTACCCCCTGTGATAACAGCTGCTTTTTCCAACTTTGAAGCTTTTGCCACACTTTGTTTTTAATCTCAACAAAGGCCTGAGGTTTGGATCTTCCAACCTTTGGTGGCAACCCTAAATATTTTTCGTATTGATGTACCCTCTCAACTCCCCACATATGAAGGATCTGACTCTGCACCTCTAAATTCACATTTGAGCTAAACACCATAGAGGTTTTACTCATTTATCTTCTGGCTCAAGACCTTCTCATAATTATTGAGCAAAGTCTGTAAATTGTTGCTAGTATGTATATCATCTACTTTACAAAACACTACACTATCATCAACAAACAACATGTGGTTCACTCGAGGGGCCCCTCTACAAATTCTTATACCCGGCACAGTGTTATCCAACTTAGAAGCTTTTTAACAAGGAAATCAAACCTTTAATACAAAGCATAAATAGATAAGGGGATAGAGGCTTCCCTTGTCTAAGCCTCCTACTAGGAATAATTGGACCAACATGATCACCATTAACCAATACTGAGAAAGATACAGTAGACACACAAAGCATGATCATGTCAACTAGTTTCTATTCAAATCCCATTAACATCATCACATCTTTCAAGAATTTCCACTCAATACAATCGTATGCCTTACTCATGTCCATTTTGATGGACATATAACCCTTTTTCCCCCATTCTTCTATTTTAAATAGTGTATAATTTCTTATGCAACCAAAATATTATCACTAATTAATCAACCAGGGACAAAAACACTCTGTGTATCTGAAATAATTTCAGGCAGAACCTTTTTAATCGATTTGCAATGACTTTTGAAATCAATTTATACATAACATTACACAAACTTATAGGTCGATGCTCAACCATGTGAGCAAGATCTTTTCTTTCTGGAATCAGAGTGATGAATGTATGGTTTAAAGCAGTTGGAAACTCATCTGTGATGAGGGCCTTGAGAATTGCTTTTTTAATTGAACTTCCCTCGATATTCCAATATTTCTAAAAGAATAAGGATGCCATACCATCTGGACCTGGTGCCTTTGAGGGATGCATTTCCTTTAGAGCAGCACTAACCTCCTATTCAGTATAAGCCATTGCAAGAGTTTCATTCATAGCAAGGGACAAGGGTGACTTTGCCATTTAAATTATTCAAAAAAATCCATATTGTCCCTCTCACTGGAAGCAGTAAAAAGATTATTGAAATACTCCTTAATCAAAAAATCACAAGCATTCCCCTCTTGCCAGCTACATGACTCATCTTTTAACCTTATAATTGTATTCTTCTTTCTTCTGTGTGAGGCTTTCTTGTGAAATTTTTTTTGTATTTTGGTCCCCCCTCTTTGAGCCAAAGGACCTTTGCTCTCTGTCTCCACATCACCTCTTCCTTCTCTAACCACTTACATACTTCTTCTCTAGCTTTTTTATGACTTTCTTTAATATTATACACAGGATCCGTGTCTTGTACATGCTTCAAATTCTGTCTTGCCCTTTGTAATTGCTCATACACATTCCCAAACTTCACACGGTTTCATACTGTTAATTTTTTACTACACTCAGAAATCAAATCCATCACTTTATGAAACTATAGGTCTCAATTCCCCTCTTCCAAGTATCTGCAACAATATCATCACAACCCTTCTCACCAATCCACATTGCGTCGAATCTAAATAGTTTTTCTTTCCTCTTCTCCACCAATCTTACTTCTGTTTCAACCCAAATTAGTAACTAGTCTGAGTAAACCACTACCCCATGAGTTACTCTAGCATGTGGAAATAGATCTTCCCATGGAGAATTCGCCAAAAATCTGTCAAGCCTTCACTAATACTACAACCTTCCCCCCTTTTGTTACACCAAGTAAATTGTGGTCCACTAAAGCCCATATCCTTCAAAGCATGGTCAATAAGTACATTTTTAAAATCAGCTATCTGCCTTTCGGGCCTCAGTCTCCCTCTTTTTTTTTTCATCTTGATCTAATATCTCATTAAAATCCCCAAACACTAACCATGCTTCCCCTCCCTCCTAGAACAAGATCTCATCACCTCCTAAGTTTCATGTCTAAGACTTGTTTCTGGATGCACATACACCCTCATAACATACCATGTACCATCAACTCCCTTAATACAAGCATCGATATAAATTTGGAATATTTCAAAACAGTCAAATTTACTTCTTTTGACCATAACATTGCAATACCTCTGCTCCTACCCACACAATCAACAGCAAGACAATTTGTAAAACCCAACAAATACTTACATTTCTTAAAGTCACGAACATGCAATCTAGTCTCCTGTAGAAACAGGATACTGGGCTCTCCTTTCTTCACTAAATTGCGAAGAATTCGAATGCCCCATGGGTTCCAAGCCTATGGGCATTCCAACTAAGGAGTTTCATGGCTCCTGATGGGGCTAAGAGTCAGCCACAACCGTTACCAAATCATTGGACAAAATTTCATCCTCCTCCTAATGCCGCTGCCGCTACCTTGAAACAACCCTTTGATGCTCTCCTTCCTCCCTCAGCTCCCTTCGTCTCTTTAGAACTAGTTTTAGCTGAGCTTTCAATGGCCTTTTTTCAGAGTCGTTGCTTACTTGCGAAATCCTCTTCCATTTTCTACCTATGGAGACGACGGGCTTTAATAGCCTCTCGGGCCTGTTACTCACCTACTCTAACTCTATCATTTCCAGCCCAAAAATATTAGAGCCTTCAGCCCATTCACCTGAGACACCCATGTCAGAGTCCATTTGTAAAGCCCTTTGTTCAAGCCCACATGAATCATCCTCCCCAATCCCCTTATTCCTCCTCATAATAGTTACATCCTTAACTGAAGTTTGAAAACCCTTTTATTCTGTTTCCCCACCATCTCTTCCTTTCAACGTACACATCTCCTTCGTGTTTTCCTCCCCTTCTTTAGGCAGTTTTGTACCCGCTTGGATAAACTCTGAAGATCTCGCCTCCTCTAAATTTGCTTTTTGAGAATCTTTTGCGGATTTCTCGCCAATCACTACCGAACTAAACGACTGTCTATTTTCCTTCACTGGAGCAACCATCGGATCAGAAAACTCTGGTCCCATCTTCTAATCACACCAAAAACCTCCCCGACCACTGAAAGTGATACGAACCCACAGGAATGGAATCCCTTGAGCCTACAATCAATTTGAAAACTCTCCCAAGAAAGCCAAAAACAAGTCAATGGATGAAGAATCTAGATCCGCTGAAAACTCGTTTCAAGAACCTAGATTATATTAAAATTTAGACCAGTTGAAGAACCTGTCTCAAGAACCCGGATAACAAGAAGAAACACCACAAAAGTTGTGATTTACCTTTGATAAATTCAAAAGTTCATTTAAGAACAAGAGCAGATAAACTCAACTCACAATGAATAAATTCATCAAATTTCATAAACTTCTTAACATGAGGCTACAAAGAGTATTTAAACCAAAACTTCCAAAAATACCCCTGGATAAACAGTGCCGAGGTTACAGTACCTCGCTATGGTAACTCGGCTACAGTACTTCTTTAAACCCTAGTTCCTAAAAAGTAACTTTCCAAATAAGCCCTTGGCCAAAATCCAAGGCCTTCCCAAAAATCCTAATTCATAAGAAATAAGACATATGTAGGCCAAGCATCTTCAAGCCCACTTATTTTAAACTAATAAAATAAATCCTTTAACAAATTGAAGGCCTTTAATAACAATAGGCCCAAACAATAACTCTTAAGTCTTGTCTTCCACAACTTGTATCAAGTGGATCAAAACCGGTTCTCCTTCTTTCAAGCCCATCTTGAGTACTGAACTCTTGCTAACTTCATTCCAAGTGGATTGCACCAATCCTTACATTGCTTCCTTGATCTTGTAATTGACCCATCTGGAACTTGCAAAGGATCTTTAAGACTAAGTTCACCTAGGCTCCCATCAGAAAGGAGCAGCTCTCATCCACTGACCATACTGTAATCATCTTTGAATTTGCTTGGACTCATTTTCCAAAGAACACAATCTTTGTGGCTATGGCCTAGTTGTCCACAGCAATAACACAAGTTTGGTAAGCGTTCGTAAAAGAATCGTACCCATACAGGCTCTTCCTTTCCCAGATTGATCTTCTTTCCTTGAAGAAGAGGTTTCGTGATATCTTGCTTTATCCTCACTTGCATGAGTTCCCCCCATTCCATCTCCCCCTCGTCTAAATCGACCTCTACCACTTCACCCATCGCTTTCCTGATCAAATTTCCCACATATTCATTACGAGCAATAAGAGGTAAATCTTGAAGCCGGATCCAGAACAATGCCTTAGTGATTTGAATTTGGTGAACCTGTTGACAACCCTCCACTTCTGTCATCAACACCAAGTGTTTGTTGAAAGATCATGGTCTATCTCGAATCACTCTTATCTTTGTCCCAAATATCATCAAATTCTATCAATATGAAAATAGAATTGAGATCTTTGAATCTTATACTTTTTGCAGGTCACCACACTTTCCTTATCGTTGCTTTAAAGGCTTCTATGTTATAATGTCGATCTGTCAACAATTTTGCAATCAAACATTTACCCCCTCGAATAACCGCATCATCCAACTTTCCTACATTCACCAGTATTTCCTCCTCCTCTTGTTTCGTTAAAGATAACTTCTTGTAAAAACTGTCCTCCATCGTACCTACAGATATTCCCTCACTAAGCCTGCAGATAATACTGCATATGTAGTTCCTGTACCAGGACAGGTTGTAGGCCTCTACGCAGGAGCAAAACCTGGAGAGGATACCACAGAATGATCTAGGAAAAAGTCATATCTAGGAAAAAGTCATACCTCTATTTTTAATTTAATGCAACGGGGTTATATCTAGGAAAAAGTCATATCTAACATGATGATCACTAAGTGGTGAAGAAAATGAGAAACGAAGCGCGAGCATACTCGGCCAGGGGATAGAGCCCTGCTATGCTGTCCAATGAACTTTTCTATCCAATTGATGATGATACCAATTAATTAGGAACTCTATTAATTTAAACTTAAAATTATTAATCTATTTGATCATGCATAAAAATAGCTATAATATTATTAAATGAAAAGAGCTTATGTAACAAATTAGTTAGCATATGATCATGCCACTATAAGAAAAACAAGCATTTGTGACGGATTATTTACGAAGATAATGATTATTTGCGATAAAAATAGACTCATTTTAATAAGAAATAATAATTTTTGCTAGAAATAAGTACTGGTCACAAACAAACAATTTTCTTGAAGTGTGTGGTACTATTATAACTCAATAGATCAATCTTTAAAAAGAGTACACAAATTGTTAGTATTTTGATTTCCAAAATATTGCTTAACTTCTATATGTAAATATATATATATATATATATAAATACACATACATAAAAATTAGATCTCATCATTCAATATATATATATATATATATATATATTATTTGAAGTGTAACTCAATTATATATATTATATAATAACACAAATATAATTAGGGAGTGGATCGATGGTATATACATATAATAGATCATAGCCTTTTATTACTATTTAGCATTCATTAATAATAGTAGTATAGTTGATGAGATACATGGCTTGAAAATTATACAATATACAAATATAAATAGATGATCATGAGATCGAAAAATGGATCAGGGAGACGAGATTGATGACCGTAAAGGAAGGCAAGCATGCACTATATATAATAGCTTTCAAGCTGATTTGGGATATTCATATAATATACTTAATTTTAGTACCTTAATTTATTTCCTTTCGTACCATACATAAGGGGTAGCTAGGCGATCGAGGACTATTAATTAAGCTAGCAACTGAGATTTTCGCCAGGATCAACTCCTAATTGGTTACAATATTCAGTGTAATACTCGATACGTCTTTGAACTGTTGCAGGGTTTCCGCCATCACATTCAAGGGCACCATTAATGGCTCGAATTGTTGCCCCAAATCCTTGGTCTATGACTGAGTGAACAAAGTTCATCCAATACCACAAGGCGGTCTTAAACGAAATGACTGCGTCATTTGCCACTGTTTCAGGAGAGTTCAACCCGTCGAATCCAATGTCTTTTCCTGCTGGTCCATAGTTAAAATTCCAAGATAGTTGAATTGGTCCACGGCCATAGTAACCTTTATCTGGATTGCATGGATACTCTGTATTATTCTCGTCACAGTAGTCCTTGGAGGGACCATCTATCTCCTCTATGTAGCAAAAGTCTGCATGCACCCAAAAAAAGAAAAATAAAACATCGATCTTGCTTCAATGATCTTAGTTTTGAAGATGATATTCTAGAATGCTTGGATTCTGTCATGTATAAGCTTCTGGGTGTTTGCATGCATATATATGCATGAACATTAATCTATATATGGATGTAAATATGTATGCGCAAGATTATATGATTCAAAGAGATCAAGGAATTGGAATATCTTACGTCCAGTCTCATGAGTTACATGGCCAAAGAAGGCGGCAATCTCGCGCTTAGAATCATCAATAGAACCAACCCTCCCAAATCGATCATATGAACCGAGAGCTTCAAGAAAGGCTGCTCGTGAGTAGAAGCTCTTTCCAGCACAACTCGCATCAGCCTGGCTAATTATCCCATCGAAGAACTCCGATGTTACAATATCAGACACCGAAACATTATTAGTTTCAGGAGAGGGAGTACAAGGGCCCTGTTGGCACCCGTCGCCACAGTAATCGTCAGTAGTGCCACAGTAGCCCCACTTGCTGCAGCATTCATCTGCGGCACAACCACAATCTTGAGCCTTAGTGTATCTTGGAAAGGCCCCAGCTATAATTCCTATCAGGACAAGGGTACTTAGAAAATTCTTCTTCATGCTAAGGATCACTAGCAATATTCTGAGAGAGTTTGTGGGTGGCCGATCGATCGAAGGTGGGGAAGAGGTTGTGTTTGCTTATGAAAACTGAAGTCATGAGGTCGGATTTATATATAGTGCAAGCAGTTGAAGTGAGCGGTGCATGGCTTCTTGACTTTGAATCTGAACTGGATGGTTTCTAGAGGGCGCCGTGTAATTTACGTGTCCGTGAGTGGACTTTTGCTCGTCAAAAATGACGATTAATGGTGCATCTGTACGTGCAGAAATCAACGTCGGGGCATAAATAATTTTAAATATCAATTTTCCATTTCTCTCCCAAGCATATATAACTCTACTACGGTCAACTTTAAATTTAAAAAAAAAAAAATGTAATAACCAATCGTTTTTTAATTTTTTTTCTTATTGAGATATACTACTAATCGGTCGCGCCAATGATATTACGTAGATGTTGCGCTCGAGATGGCGCATCAACATGATTAACTAATCATTTTTTATATAACTATTAATTAGCTATAAAAATATTTTATTGATATTAATTAAATAATCCTTGTAATTTTTTTCCGTCCACTAAATTAAGTTCGTACCAATTAGTCTTAATACTGGACCAAAATGAATCAATTAAATACTTAATTATTATCATGAGTTGATCAGCCACTTGACATCCACAATCAATATTTATAAATGAAATTAATTCTACCAGTCAAAAGTATTGGTATATGCAAATCACAATTCAGTTCTTTTTAGGCGGCCATATGGATTATATATATTCCAACCCTAAAGCTGGATTAATATTATTAAGTTTTGTTTGGATAGTGAGATAAGATGAGATGATTTTAAAAAAGTTGAATAAAATATTATCATAAAATTATTTTTTAATATTATTATTATTATTTTAAGATTTAAAAAAGTTGAATTGTATATTATATTTTATATGAAAATTTGAAAAAGTTGTAATGATGAGATGATATAGGATGAGAGTGTTTCTATATCTAAATGAGACCAATTAAAATTAGATGAAATGAGATAAAATGATTTTATCTCACATATGTATCCAAACAGCCCAGAAGTAGCTAGTGGATTATAATCACTTTTAGAGTCTGCTAGTGAAAGCATTGGTATATATGTTAAGGATAATGATCATCACCTCACGTGGGATAAAATTCAAGTCTCTCCAGAACTTTAGTGCATCACGGCTTCTCTATATTTGAATCTATATTTGAATCTGTAACAACTTTATCTATTCATTAGTTCTCATCCATACGTTAGTTTCTGATATAGTTTATCCGATGTAACAAACATGTAAATCCTATCATACGTCTATAACTGATTCATTTATAAATACAAAGATGAATACATGGTTCCTGGTAAGTAAAACCAGAACCTTTTCCCATTCTTTCATGGTATCAGATTTTTTTTAAAAGCTCACGCTTTATTCGATCCTATGGCTATTTCTACTTCATCTTCCGCTGCTTTTCATCTTCCAGCTCAAGTTATTTGCATCAAACTTGATGGAACTAACTTCCTTGCCTGGAGTGCTCAGTTGATTCCTCTTTTTCGGAGCTATGGTTTAATGGGGATCGTTGATGGTTCAGACCCCTGTCCAGCTCAATTTACTAGCGATGATTCCACAGCCCCAGTTGTTCTTAATCCTGCTTATGCTGTTTGGCAGTATAAGGACCAGACGGTGCTTGGCTGGATCATTTCATCTTTATCTCCTTCAGTGGTCTCTACCATTTATGGGCTTGAGTCTTCACGGCTTGCTTGGCAGGCGCTTCGTTCTCGATTTGCTGCACCCTCTACCTCTCGGATTTCTTTGATAAAAAGGAAGCTTCAGTCCATTCAACAGGGCTCTATGTCTTGTCAGAATTTTTTGGATGAGGTCAAGTCTCTTTCGGATGAACTGTCAGCAGTGGGTAAGCCTGTAGAAGATTCAGATTTAATTCTTTCTGTGCTTAACGGACTTAATTCCTCCTTTCATTCGTTTGTCACGACTTACATGCTTCTTGCTAAGGAAAAGTCGATGTCCTTTTCTGATTTCCACGCTGAGCTGCTAAATTTTGATCTCATGCAAAAATTCCACAACCAGTCCATTCAATCCGAGGTGGGCTCTTATGCGCTTTATTCAAACAAACCTGCTTCTAAGCCAGGATTTCGCAACACCAATAGGTCTCGGTCTTCAGGGTCAGCCAAGCAGAGTGGACCTGGTTCTTCCAATACATCTCAGTTTCGACATTCGTTGCCTCACTTGCCCCCTTCGACCCCTGTTTCAAAGCCTTCTGAATCTCGTTCTCGGTCTCCTTGTCAAATTTGCAGGAGGGAGAATCACCAGGCTCTTGATTGCTTCAACCGCATGAATTATGCTTATCAAGGGCGTCACCCTCCTACGGAATTAGCTGCTATGGTTGCCGATGCGAATACCACCTATCTTAGTCAACACCAATGGTATGCTGATAGTGGGGCAAATGTTCATGTCACTTCCGATATTGCCAATCTTGCAACCTCTCAACCGTATGAAGGCACGGACTCCGTGGGTGTAGGTAATGGGGCAGGTTTGATCATCTCACGCACTGGCAATGCCTCCATAAAAACTCCCTTTTCTACTCTTTCTTTAAAAGATGTCGCTTACTGTCCTCAAGCTTCTGCACATCTCCTTTCCATTAATAAATTCTGTAAAGACAATAATGTTGTCTTTGAGCTCACTGGTTCTAATTTTTCTGTAAAGGACAACCAGACGGGGGACACACTCCTGACGGGGCCAAGTGATAATGGATTGTATCCGATCAACCTTCGGCAATTGTCTTCTTCAAAGTTCCATGCTCTCACCATGACCGTTGGTGTCAAAGCTTCTACCTCCACTTGGCATTGTCGTTTGGGACATCCATCTACTGCAATTCTTCGTCGTGTTCTTACTAGTTTTTCTCTTCCTGTTAGTGATTCTTTTAATAAACAGTCTGTTTGCGAGTCTTGTCAATTAGGAAAGTCTAAGCAGTTACCATTCTCTGATTCCTCACGAGAATCAAATGCTCCTTTGGAGTTAATTCATTCAGATGTTTGGTCTACTTCTATTTCTTCATTGAGTGGTTGTCGATACTATGTAATTTTTATTGACGACTTTACTCGGTTTTGCTGGTTATTTCCCATTGCTAATAAATCCGATGTTTATTCAATATTTGTGAAATTCAAAATCTTAGTAGAAAAACAATTTTCTTATCCCATTAAGCAATTACAAAGTGACAATGGTGGTGAATATTGTTCTACTAATTTTAAGCAATTTCTTAGCTCAAATGGAATTTTCCATCGTCTATCATGTCCTCATACCTCTCAGCAAAATGGACTTGCTGAAAGGAAACACCGACATATTGTTGAAATGGGATTAACTCTTCTTGCCCAATCTGGTTTACCAAAGAAATTCTGGGTCGATGCGTTTCTAACTGCTATATTTATTATTAATCGGCTACCGACACCGATTCTTAATTTTTCTTCTCCATTTCAACGCCTATTTCATCATCCTCCCGATTTTAGTTATTTTCGGTCCTTTGGCTGTCAGTGTTTTCCTCATCTTCGTCCATACATGTCTGATAAACTTTCCTATCGTAGCAAACCCTGCATCTTTATTGGCTACTGTTCTCATCATCGTGGCTTTCGCTGTTTTGATCCTTCTTCCAGGCGTGTCTATATTTCACGGAATGTTATATTTGATGAAGCCGTGTTTCCAGCTCGTGTACAATCCTTTATCACTGATCCTGACAGTAACGTGACTCTCTCAGGTAATTCTCCATCTTTGCTTATATCTCATCCATCACATATTTTTTCTTCTACTTCCGAAGCCTCCCCTGTTCTCGACCCATCCCCTAAGTCTCCACTAGCCTTCTCTTCTCCTACTTCTCAGCCCGTGATTATCCCCACACCTTCACATACTGGGTCTTCTACCTCTGAATCTACTCCCGTTTCCAATCAAGCTTCCGCGTCTCTCCCAGTCAATTCCTCTCCCCTTACACCTTCTCTTCTCAACGCCCTTGAATCCCAGCAACATGCCTCTCCTTTGCCAGCATCCCCCTATCATATTATCACTAGGTCCCAGACTGGTAACCTTCGGCCCCGATCCTTTCCTGACTATCTGTTATATTATTCTACACGCCATCCTCTTCGAGCCTTACATGCAGGTGCTATCATCCCCAAGCCTCGTACCTATGCTCAAGCGGTGTCCTTACCTGCGTGGCGTGAAGCCATGGAGAGTGAGTTTCAGGCGTTGCTGAATAATGAAATATGGACCTTGGTTTCCCGTCCCATAGGCAAGAATGTGGTTCCAAACAAATGGGTCTTTAAGACTAAATATAGACCTGATGGGAGTGTCGAACGTCTTAAGGCAAGGCTGGTTGCCGTTGGTTATCTTCAGCGCAGTGGAATTGACTTCCATGAAACATTTAGCCCAGTAATTAAACCATCTACTGTCCGCATGATTCTGGCTCTTGCTGTCTCTCTCAACTGGGATATTCGTCAACTGGATGTCTCTAATGCGTTTCTTCATGGTATTTTGGAAGATGAAGTTTATATGGCTCAACCAAGAGGCTTCGAGGACCCTGCACATCCGAACTTTGTATGTAAACTTCATAAGTCGATCTATGGGTTAAAACAAGCCCCTCGGGCTTGGTTCAACAAATTGTCCACTACTCTACTATTTCTTGGCTTCCTCAGTTCTCAACGGGATCCATCATTGTTCACTTATCACCTTGATAACGTGCATGTCTTCTTACTGGTGTACGTAGATGACATCCTTGTGACTTCCAATGATCGGACCTTTATTACGTCTTTCATCTCCAAGCTGCAGCTCGACTTCGCACTTAAGGATCTCGGTCAACTTTCGTATTTTCTGGGTATAGAAGCTACTCGTGCCTCTTCAGGTCTTCATCTTCGGCAGACAAAATATATCATTGACCTTTTGGATCGGGTCAAGCTTCTTGGCATCCGTCCTTATCGTGCTCCTTGTGTTTCTGGCACAAAACTATCTAAGTTTGATGGTGAACTACTTCCGGATGCTTCAGAGTATCGGCATACGGTGGGTGCTTTACAATATGTCACTCTAACCCGTCCAGATATAGCTTACTCAGTGAATCAATTGTGCCAACACATGCAAGCACCAACTACTGCTCACTGGACAGCAGCCAAACGGGTGTTGAGGTACTTAAAGCATACTCTTGATTATGGTCCCTTCTACTGACCTGGTTCCTTCTCAATCAATGCCTACTATGACTCTGACTGGGCAGGTGATCCAGATGACAGAAGATCGACGAGTGGTTATGGTGTTTATGTTGGTCCCAACCTCATTTCTTGGTCCGCAAAGAAGCAGCCTGTGGTCTCTAAATCTAGCACAGAGGCTGAGTACCGATGTTTAGCCTTGGTTACAGCAGAGGTTTACTGGTTGCGGATGCTCCTATGTGAGTTGAAGATCTCTCTTATCTCTCCACCCGTTGTCTGGTGTGATAATATTAGTACCCTTGCTCTTGCCTCAAATCCCATATTCCATGCTCGGTCCAAACATATTGAGGTAGATTACCATTTTATACGGGAGAAAGTGACTAACCGAGATATACTACTGGAACACATCTCTACTGCTCTACAACCTGCAGACATTTTCACTAAAGGGCATACTGCTGATCGGTTTTGCTTCCTTCGTGACAAACTGTCTGTCACTGACCTGCCTGTCAGTTTGCGGGAGAATGTTAAGGATAATGATCATCACCTCACGTGGGATAAAATTCAAGTCTCTCCAGAACTTTAGTGCATCACGGCTTCTCTATATTTGAATCTATATTTGAATCTGTAACAACTTTATCTATTCATTAGTTCTCATCCATACGTTAGTTTCTGATATAGTTTATCCGATGTAACAAACATGTAAATCCTATCATACGTCTATAACTGATTCATTTATAAATACAAAGATGAATACATGGTTCCTGGTAAGTAAAACCAGAACCTTTTTCCCATTCTTTCAATATACACGTAAATCATTTGCTAATTTAGACCTGTATTGCCTGACCACTTTAAAAGCTGGATTTAATATTTTTTGAGCTAAAGGATTAAGGTACGTATATAGTGGAGTGGCCACTTTTCTTTAAATATAGCCAATAACAAATCTTAATTAATTATATAAAAATAATATTTACAGCTTTAGGGTGCACAAGTTTAGCATACATCTTTTAAAAAAAATAAATAAATCTAAACTCATATGAAAAAAATTAATGATATATCTCACTTTTTTTTTTTTTTTAAATGGAAGCTTGCACAGCCTAATACTATATCTAGCGTTACTCTAACTAATATATAAATGTTAGTAGTATTATGCGATTACCGGAATTAAATACACTAAGATACTCTTTAACGATTCAAGAACATGGGTAGTCTGGGAAATTCACAGGAGTGTAAATTACTATGTTGCGCACAATATCATAAATATGCGCTGTGGCCTAATTAGGTCCAATATCCATCACATATTCCATGATCCGTTCTCATAATTAATAGAATCAAAGCACATGGCCATCTCTGCTATAATATTTGTGGAAACTTTCAATTTCTGTTAATTAAAAAATTAAAATGAAAGTCGTAGAAAATAATAATTAATATTCAACGTAGAATTTAATCATAGGAACCTCATCCTAAATAACTCTTAGGATGTTTGACCAAAATGTTCATCCTAATTACAATTAGTCCATGGATTTGACCAAAAGAAAATAGACGACAATTAACAGATATATGAGGTAAAAGGGTGGATCACGAGTCAAAACAATCTTATTTGAAAAAGGCCAGGTGCATGTTTCTAGAATGAGGCAGCTCTGAATGTCAAACATAACGGGCCGTCTCATTATTACTATGTCACGATCTTGTAATCAATTTGAAAGCAGCTGAATTAACGTTTTTAGTCATGACCCTCGTTATTACATAATGATATTTTAAAATGAGAGATATTTATGTAAAATATCTTATAAAAGTAATATTATTTTATAAAAATATCTTTGTTTTAAAATATGTATTATAAAATATATTGTGTAGATATCATTACTCAATGCCAAATTTTGGATTGCATGTTGTGTATGTAGAAGGTGGATTTTCTGGTCTATGCCAAGTTGGGTATACTGATCAATTGATTATGGACCACTAGGCAACTCACATCCAAGTCATATATATATATATATATATATATATTTATTTATTTATTTATAAGTCAATTGATTAGAAGGTCAAACATGCCAACTTTTTTAAGCCATAGACTAATAACTAAATGGAATATCGATATTAAATGGCTTTACAAGAACATGATTTCTAGTCTTTGAAATTCATAATCTAGCAGCTTATTCAATCTATTGATGGTATTTACAAAAATAACATTACTTTAAAACATAATTATAAAAGTTACGTCTCAATCAATACTCATTAGAAGGCCATTGAAACAAGCCATCCCCAATAACACACGTACGCAAGATATATACGCAAATCAAATTGAAGCACGTAAACATGGGGGTGGCCGAGTGATTGCTTTGATTGGGCTTCTCTTTCTAGGCCCGATATTGTTTCGGAATGAAAAATAAAAAGATCGGACGCCCATAATGGTCCAACCCAGACCAAATAGACACAACACATAAAACCTCACCGGCCCGCCCAAACCAAAAACTCCTAATTAGACTCAGTCTCCTCTTCTTCTTATTTACTCATCATCCTTACACACCACAAACCACACTTTTTTTTTTTTTTTTTGAAATTATTATTCTTAAACTTATTAAACTTTTTTACTCATTATCTATATACCACACATTTGGTAAGAGAAATAAAAAAATAAAAAGTGGTGCGTGGTATATGGAGATGATGAATAGAATTTTTCTTGAAATTAATGATCAACTAGAGAGATTAAAGAAATGAGTAATAATATATTCATAATTTATTTTACAACCTTTTTACAATCTTGTATAATATTCAATGTAATTCTCTAAAATTTGAAATTCAAATCAGATAGAAAACTTAAAATTAAAAAATAAATAAATGAAATGGTTAATGAAGTGATGATACCATCTCATTGATCAGCTATAAAATAGTTGCGTCCATATCATTATTAATTTATTCTAAACAAAGCTGGATGGTCATTGTGAACCATCAACACCACAAGCTTATTCCACTATTGCATGATCTGACAAAGCAACATAATCTTTATCTAAACAGCAATCAAAGTTAAGGCGAAAATAAAAGGCTTGTACTTCACGAAGAAGTTATTTGTAAGGACATTATTCTGCATTTGCATTTGGCAAGACTATACTCAAATCGGAAAACAACAAACTGTTCTCTTCTTTACCTGTTAGAAGTAGAAGAGGCATGTCCACACATTCTGTCCAAGCGCATTATGCAAATCAATCGACCCTGTTGTAAATTGCATGTTTTGATGTTGATCCCAGGAAATTTCTAAGCAAAGTTCATTCTATCAGTCAACAAGCTGAAGCCAAACATACTATAGTTCTTTCATATTCATTTAATCAAATGTCATTAAGACTCCGGGCAAAGTCTCTGTTTCTCTATTCAACCAGATCATGAAAACATCATCAATTATAGGGTAACATCCAACAAAAGGGCAATCAAACAAATGACCCGTATGCTTCAGTCCCCGTGCTTGCTCAACATTGAAAATTTTTTGGTTCATGTTAGTCTCTTTCTTTCTTTCTATTTGAAAAAAAAAAATCAAAAATGAAGAAGAGAAGAGAGAGAGTACTAGTAAGAAAGGGACTCATTTACGCCCTCTTGGGCTTCTTGGCAACCCCTTCTTTCTTATCATTCTCTGCAGCCTTTTTCTTATCCTTTCTCTCCCTCTTCTTTAGAGCTGTCATGTGGGCCTTGAGGATAGTTGCATAAGAAGCTTGAAAGCGCTGATGATCCTTTGCTCCAACCTTTCCAATAAAAGCCAGTAAAAATGGTTTAGACAGGCACTAACCTCTACAATCACGAAAGTTCCATTGAAAGTTGAGAGAATACAAACAGAGCATGTCCATCAACTTAGACCAATATGGCGAATGGTCAATACTGATCCCTATTTTGGCACCATTTCCAACTACATAAGAACTGCGCCTTCTACTAGATATAAAAGATTGAAAATTCTTATTCAAAAGACAACACGATCCATCAGCTCTGATATATATCCTTTTTTATAAGATCATCAGCTCTGATATTAATCTCTCCATGTTCTCCTAGCCTAAAGAACCACTAACCAACGATTCTTTACCATCAAATAGAATAGAAGGAAGCTCTAACCACAACCACGTAGCAGCAACTACATACTTGTCCCACTCTAAGAGGTAATACCTAAAAGCATCAGTATCATGAATTCATTTTTCCCAAGAACATTTGATTTTTTCCCATAAACATGGCTACATGAAAAATAAGTAGCAAGGAATTGCTAGGGGAACTCAAAAAGTTTTGAGGGCGGTTGGATCTTGGAAGAAAGGTATTTTGCACAGAAACCAACCAGTTTTATCTCAAAGTTCCCCCTTCTCCAAGATTAGGGGGGAAAAAAAAGTAGCACAGTTACCAGAATTGACCAATCACCCATGATAGAGTCCTCTCATTTAAATTAATTGTCAGAAACCATCCTCAATACACCAAGATCCCTTGCAGATTGCAGCTTGGGGACAATCAAATTAAATGGACCAACACCTTCATATTCTAACCATCTTGAAATCAAGGTTTCCACAGGCTCCCTACTCCAGCAAAATTTATAAGAGAAACTACCCAAAACTGCTCATTGACAAAGTATCTAAATGCGCAACTCAAATTCCAACAGAACTCAGGAAACCACTAAAGAAAAAAATATATATAAAACACTTGGAACCACATAACAAGTGCATAATTTTCTATGGTGTTAAACAAGCAAACAGGCAATTCCGGAAAATGCATAGAATCTCAAGTATGAATGATAAAGCTTAATAAATGAAGAGCAAGCGATGAATACAAAGGGACGAAGAGTACATACTGAAGTAGAAATCGTCTTTTTCCCATCAGTAGCACGGATGAGGCATCTATACTCAGTTTCGCCACCATTTGCCATTTTATTCCTCTGCACCTTAGACTTTAAGGATGCTAAAGGACCACAATAATGAAAAGCATTGATTAGAATGCCAAACAGAACATCCAAAAACTCATCCCAATTATAAAGAAATGGAATGCAGAGGAAAAATCAACACATACATCGTTTAAGAGTAACCCAAACAGAACCCTTCTCGGTGGTGTGCTCAAACATGCTAGTGAGTTCATTAAGAAACGGGTCTAGCTGTAAAAGAACCTGAAAAAAATATTTTGTGGGGGACGGGAAAGGAACAGAAACTCAGTTTAGAATCACGCCCAATCACCAAAGAAATCAGAAGCATGCACAAAAGCAACCGCAAACAGAGGCACCCAAAAGAGGGCTATATTCACCATATAAACAAGAAATTATACTTTGACACATGGAACTCGTTTATAATGAACCAAAAAGCAATAACATTACAATTTTCCAATTGAGACAGTATGGAATTGAAAACCACGAACATATGAAAATTAAGAAAAATGAAACTGGCAGCGACAAATGGCTAAGTAACGAGTTCAAGCATTGCCCATAAATACAAACACAAATGCATATATATACATGGGCAACATACAAACGAGAGTATCGCCCAGAGAACTCACAGTAAAGTGAGCAACGAAACCTATTACTCGCAGTAATGTATTGGACAACAGGATCAGCAATAAGAGGTAGTAAAAAAATATGAAAAAATAAAAGAAAATAATAATTGGATTTTAAAAATGAACAAGTGCCGTATGCTGCAACCCAATATATATATACATAAATAGGAATTTAAGTCAAAGGAACAGAGAAAATGGAATAACCATGATGAAGGCAGCGGTTGAGCTCTAATCGCCGACGCAAAACCCTAATGAAGGTCTCTTTCTCTGCTCTGTCTCTCTCAGTAGCGAATTCTCTTTTCTCTTCTTCTCCTCTTCTTCTTCTTCTTCTTTTTATTTATTTATTTAATTTTTTTTTCTTGATGTCAGGTATTGTTTTTATTTTTGTTTTCTTTCGGCCCCGGAGCAGTACGTTTTGGTGTATGACAGCCCGGTCAAATAAACGACAAGTCGTTTCATAAAAATGCAGGTTATTTGACCATTGATTACCAAACAGCAAGTCGTTGATTCTGGGGAATAGACTTGGATAAGGCTTTTTCTGAGAACGCGAATTATTGCTGAAGAACAAGCATGGCTTCAATCACAGCCACGATGAAAACTGTTCCCTCAGAATTTCAACTGCAACTCCGAACTTCCAGAGTATGAAAACCAAAAATGGATTCTTTTCTTTTTCCCGCAGTTTCACCTGCTCTTTAAGGAGTTTCATGAACTGCAGTTGTCGTTATGTCTTCTGGTGTGTGTTTGTGTGTATCAAAAAAACAATGGAATGCAAGTTTTAATGGTTATGGGCTAATGGGTTAGTGGGGTGATGAAATAATGGATGCTTTTTCTAAGGAATTTATGTAATATATTTGATAAGATCCCGACTTTTGATCCGTCATAAAACAAAAAACAAAAAATATCCCGACTTTTGAAGCCGTACGGTTGCTTCTATTTTCATGCACGCTTCGAGTGAGGCCAGTGGTATCTTCGCTAATTAGCCATTTGAAGTTGGAAGAACAGTTCAAGTTCTGGGTATTTTGATTGATTTTATGATTATTCAAGTTCTAGTTGGGCTTTGATTGATGTTCATTCAAGTTCTTGTTATTTTCTACAGCAATTTTCTGTGACAAGCTGCCGCAGTTATATTCTCACAGGTCGAAACTCCACATGCATCAATTTCTGTAATGTGCAGAAATATCTGTGCAGGAGGTAAATCACTAATTTATGTAAATTGTTTTTTCCATGTTTTAATCCTTATATAACAAACCAACAAATCCTATTTACGTGAAATTATTAGTCTCTCTTTAATGTCCTAGTTTTTTTGCTTTCCAAACTAACCAGCATTTTGAAGAGCCAAGTCTATTGTAAAAGACTGACAAAGAGTTATAAAAACCGATATGCACATGCAAAACAGTTCTAGAAATCTTTTACTTTATTGATTGATTCACATCACCTCTTATAATATACTAAATATACCAAAAGATTTCTTTTTCTATGAGTATGTATGTGTATCTGCATGTTTGTATAAACTTTTTATAAGGTTGCTTCAGTTTCCTAACTTTAATCCCCCTGCTTCTTACAGGATTTACTTCTTGTACATTGAAACTTTTGAATTCCATACCTTTGAAGCTTTACATCTAATTTCATCAAGCTTTAACATCACCATGTGCCGTTTGATTTAATTTGCTACCATTTTCGACATTTATAAATTTGACTTATAGAAGTATTTAAGCTATATATTTTTGTTGTTTTCAGGTTATTAATTCATCATAGTCCCCATAGGAGAGATCCCACACATTTGCCCAGACAGATATCTGCATCTAGTTCAGGTGAAGTTAATTTCAAACTGAATTGTAAATATGTGCAGTTTTTTGTGCCCCTTCATTTTTTACTTTATTGAAATCTGACTTCTACATGTGTCTTGGTCAATAATCGAGTGACTTGGTGTTGTAGGGTTGGAGGCATATATTACAGATCAGAAGGACAATGCAGTAACATTGAAAAATGCTGAGATAGTTATTGAATCTCAGGATGAAAATAAGATACAAGTGAGCCTACAAGATAAAATTTGTGCTACTCATGTGTTTTCGATTGTTCATCCCTGATAGCACATGTTTTGGCTTTTATGCAGAGTGATGATATGAGTTCTCTAATCATTAGTGGGAGTTGTGACTATAAATTTTGATGTTTGTTTCCATTTCTTTTCTTCTTACCTACGCATTTCTTCTTGCATAGTATGCCAGTTAAAACCTTTGCTTTCTTTTCCTGACCAAGTCTTTCCTAGGAGTCTAACTGTTAGATTTTGTTCAAACTCTGAGATGCTACAGAAATGAGCTTTGTCAAGACTCTGTTTGAGGCCTGAACTTTGGACCTGCCTTTGCTCATCATTGATCTTTCAAGCGCAGGCCTCTATTATCGAAGACACCTTATATGCCTTAAAATTTATTTGTGTTTAGTTTGTCGTCTGATAATCTGTCAATGAAGATCACATCTCATAATTTAATCCCCTTTGCTCATCAATGAAACTAGGGAATTACCACTATCAACGTGAAAGTACCAATTGTCACTTTTTAATTTTTTTTTTTAAAACTACATTTTTACCTCTGTATAATGAATGTGAATGAATTAATTTATAAATTACCAAAGTTGAACTGATCAAGTTCTCCTTGGTTTGGCTGGATTTGGTTGGCTTGTCAACTTTTCTATTCTGCCTATGGTTTTGAAGGTTGGTATTTTAGTTCATGAAGATGGGAGAAGAGAGGATATAAACTGTTGATTGGTTCGTCTATGTCTGTTGGTAAATTCTATTTATTATCTAGTTAGCCAAGTTCATATCTCTGGAAGTTGTTGCTAAACTGAATCCTACAACCTGCTAAAAAAATGCTAGCTCTGGGGCAACAAATTACTTGTACCATTGGGGAAATCATAGCCCAGATTTCTCCATGTTTCTGGATTTCCCAGTATTCAGGATTGGAACTTCTTTTCTAATGCCATCATGATGTTCAATTGGTAGCTAAGAGTGCAGTTGCCTGGGGATGAGACACAAAAAGTATTTGATAAGGTTTTGGCAAATTTAGCTAGCACAGCACCACCAGTTCCTGGATTTCGCAGGCAAAAAGGAGGTATTACATGATTTCCACTTGCTTAGGTTGTTCAAGTGGTAACCTTGCTTTATGTCTATTATCCCCGTAAAGAATATGAATATTGTCATGGAAATGAAGTTTCTCAAGATAGGGTTCCTATGGGCACCGGTACAAAAAAAAAACACCCCAGTTTTATTGAAAAACCCTCACTTATGGCAAATGAATAATGTGGTTACATTCCAATAAAGCCAAAACCAAGGTGTTAAAAACCAAAGCTATAAGCAAATAAAACTTTGAACAACCGTCTAACCATATATGTATATATGTGTGTGACTTATAAAAAAACATATATTATATGTCCATCATTGTTTTGTCCTATTTCCCCAAAATATTTAGATTTAAGATCAACCAACAAATGATGTATTCATTTTGCTGCATCTAATTAATTCTTATCTAGTATATAACTTATAACGTGAAGGGGTTGTAAAAAAGAATTGAGATGATTGTTTTAGCCTTTTAGCTATATTTTTTATGGGCCAACTGGTGGCTCCAGCCTTTCATCTGATATTAAATGGTTGAAAGAACATGTTCAAAGGCTTGAGTATCATAAATTGGAAAAGTTGTCCAATGTTAATGAATGTTTTGAACTCCTGTTTGTGAGTGCATAGATATAGATGGTTTATAATGATGTATCTTTATTATCGTTTTATGAATGAATTTGCATTTCTGCAGCTTATTAGTTTGTCGCATTATGAATTCTAACAATATTTGGTTTTGCTTGTGGGCTGGTGCTACTCAAGGAAAAACATCACAGGCAAGTGGCTTCTGACCTTAGGCTTTTTTTTTTTTAAAAAAAAAAAAAATCAAAAGTACTATTTGATATTGCATAAATTTTGGTTGTGGTTAAATCTGCCTGTATGCTTATAACTAGTACACCTGTTGTTTTATCCTTGACTCACTGTTCCAAATTTCCAATTCTTAATTTGGTCTAAATGTTGATTACTTGAAACTCCGTTGATTTTTCTCGAAATGAAATGACCACCACAGTATTCTTCATACCATCAAGCTTTGCTACCCATGCTTTCTTTCTATGAAGCCTTGGATCCCTGACCTCTGCCCTATACTGATTTTCTGCAAGTATGCTAGATGGGCAAAGGAGCCTGAGTTAGGGGCTGCTGTGTTTCTAAGAATCAATGAATCATAGTCATCTGTTCATCACATCTTGCGATGTGGGGGCTCTGGCATGTCTACATGAAGGCGTTTTTCAGTAACTGAAAAATTAGACATCGAGTTATAATTCTCTTGTAGCAAAGCATGCAATTTTTCCTTCCAATGGTTTATCACTGGAAAATATTAAATGTATGTTGCACCAAATTTGAACAACTGTGTTGAATATCACATCACATATCATGTTTGTATAAACATTTAAGAAAGAGCCAGTTTAAACTGTTTCAATGAACTCCATATGCTGGATGTTTGTGAATTTCTGGAATGTAAATAATTAGATTCAGATCCTCCGGAATTCCTACTCAAACTTTTAGGCCTAGAGTTAAAAAAGATAGTCATATAAAGTAAACCCTAAAGTGTAACATGTAGAAGTTCCACAAACATAAATACACCCAGTGTTTCTTACTGAAACTGAGTAATGCTACTCATCATCTATTTTTTCATCATCCTCTCATCATCCCATGATGTGGCATTAGATGATTGGAGACTCATCTAATGCCACATCATGGGATGATGAGAAAATGGATGATGAATAGATTTTTTCTTCCTAGTATCATAACAATGTCACTGAAGTGGGAGAAATTATGAGGCTTTTATGTGTTTAAAATACCCTAGTCTTAGCTGGTGCTGCCATTCTTGTAGGTCTTTACGAAGAATCTATTTATTTTTGGAAATATGTTCCATGGAATTCTCTGTTGTGCATCATGCATTTGGTGACGCAAACTTATGGCTTATCTCAGGTCCCGAAGAGCTTCCTCTTACAGATAATTGGTGAGGAGCGGGTCACCAAGTTTGTCATACAAGAGATAGTTAATTCATCCCTGGCTGATTATGTAAAGAAGGTATTTTCATTGTCACAACTCCCTACATGCGTCTATTTTAGAAGACTCAATTAATCATTTTCTTTTTCAATTTTTTCCTTAACTTCCTAATACCAGGAAAATCTCAAGGTAAAGGATAACAAAATTAACACGACCCAGACGGCAGCGGAACTGAAGTCACTGTTTACTCCTGGGAAGGAATTTGGATTTAATGCTATAGTTGAACTTGAAAATTCAGAAACCGAGACATTGAGCTGAATCTACTAATTGTAAATTGGTGATTTTGGAAGAACATTCAATTCTTTCTTCATTCTCCCTACTCTTTCGGGGTTTTCTGCATCCTCTAATTATTTGGAGCGACCTTGAAGAACTCATGTTAGTTTGTTCATTGTTATCCCAGATGGGCTCTATCTGTTGATAATGAAATCGTCATTTCTATATTAACATTTGAGGGTTTGATGTTAGGGCTGAAGCCGAAGATGTTAAGGAATAAATAAAAATCCAATAAGATACAAAACTGTGGCTTTCTTGAGTGCAAAGTAATGTTCATGTCCATTCTTGATGAAAACATTGGACCGTATTTTTGTTTGAAATACACACTCCTTGAGCACTGGGATTAGATTAGTCAAATGTCAGCAAGTCTAAATTTTGACTAAATTTTTTCAAAATAACTGCATTGAACTAATCAAATCACTTAAGTCAAGTTACGAGCTACCGTAACTAAAAAACCAAAACCATATTTGGTGAATTTCTGTACACCAACCAAAAGAATATTTATGAAAAAGTATTCTCACTTTTCTCACTCTCCCACGTCTCCTCTCTCCCTTCCCTCCCATTCTCTTTCTTTCTTCTTCCTTTCTCTTAATTTCTTCTTCATTCTCTTCTCTTTTGAGCCCGAAAGTCTTCTTTTTATCCTATTACCTCCACTCCAATAATTTGTTTGGATAGTAAAAATTAAATTATTAATTAATATATGAAATGCATTTGTAAAATATAAAAAAAATTATTAAAATATATAATATTATATTATTATTTTGATTTTAGAATGGCTAGTCCAATGTGAATTAATCTATTCAAAGTTTTGGCTTTAGCTAACCATTGCACCATGTCTGTGGTGAGAAAAAGGAACTAACACAACCGTCGTACATCTCCATAGAATATTGGGAACAAACGAAGGCCTGTTTTTGTTTTGCTTCTGGTTCTGGTGGCAATAGCAGTTACGCAGATGGCTGCCATGCCAATAGTCACGACTTAATACTAAACAGTGCAGCATAGTGGGTATCTTTGTGCTATTGTAAGACAACTCCAAGCAACTGATTTTGTTTCATTTCTTGAATGGAAGACAATTCCTCGATACTGCTGGGATTATTGCAGAGAGCTGTGTGTTCTGCGAAGCCAGCTACCTACAAAGATAAGAAAGATTCTGCTTTTATGCTGATAGGAGATTCCTCAGGAGTTTGCTCTCCAATCTATCAGCAACCAAAGAAAGCAATGGGGTAAGAGTAGTGCTACTCTTCAACCTGCATTTGTCATCTCTGGACCAGAATACCAGAATAAAGATATACCAGAATAACAGGAGAATGTAGAACCAGGAGTTTTTGGAATATATGCACGAGAAACATTGTAGAGACAATTTGAGAATACAGCAAAAGAATAGTCAGTATTCCGCTCATGCACTTTCAAAATTAGCGAATAGCAAATCTAGCCCGTTTACATAACTCAACGTTGCCTTTCAAGCTTCTTCCACAAGTAGAATGCTCTTCGAATGAGTGAATCAGCTGAAAATCCTTCTGCATAAGCACTGATGGCATTTAAGAGGCTTGTGAATTTCTCCCCATCATCCTGTAAAAATTTAGAATTAGCTACTGAAACTCATCCACCTACAGCCATGCATAAAAGGTACACTGATGAAGGTTTTCATCAGTTTGCAAAAGAATACTCGTCTAAAGTAGACCGCATGTTAAAATGTATTTTAATGGAGCAAATCTACAGACTACCACTAAGAGACTAACAGAAATCAAACACCTAGTACAATGCAGGATTCAGGCACTTATGCTTGCAAATGATTTAAAGTAGCAAAACCAATAGTTTAATTAACCAACAAATATTCCTGAGATAATAATTGAATAAAGAAGAGATATTTGCCTAGCGATAGTTGCACAAACCTCTGGTTTGTTAAATGTGAGATCACTGGTAGCAAATGGTACCATGTAGAATGGAAGATCAGATCGCAGCAGGGCCTATCATAACATAAAGCCTTCACATATTAAAACATATTCCACTAACTATTTATTCAAGCACATCACTACTGATCAATGAAAATGAAGACAATGACATTGGTTACTTCCTGTTAGAAAAGTTGGCTGAATCACACAATCATTTCCCAAATGATTGGATATATGTATTAGGCCTATTCACAATGGAAAATTGAGAGGAAATAAAGGGTCCAACTGATGCATATGAGCAGCAAAGTCCAGTTGACTAAATACAATCATTTCTCCACCTTTTTGTTTGTAGAGGAAACATTGAAATTTGGCCTTCAAAATAGCTAGAATAAAGCAGTCGCAGGGGAAAGGGGGGAGGGAAGAATTCCATTGTCACGTCTAAATACAAAATGGAGGACACAACGAGGGGCAAGACCAATAATGTTGGTGTTTCTTAAGCTCCTACGAAGGCATAAACTAAACGTATAGGAAAAAGGCTATGGTGAATTTTGGGAGTAGATTGTGGTATCTTGTTTTCTTTAAAAGAAAAGGAAACCACTAGGATTAAAAAACTCAGTATTGTAAATAGCAATCAGAAATTTCGGTAATAGATAAAGAGGCTTCCTCATGACGAGGCATTGACTATTGAAATGTGCTAGAAATCATCTCAGGAGGAGTTGTACATTTAAGTAGGTGCCACGCTTGATAAGGATTGATGTACTAAATGCCTCTCCCCACCTAATTTAGCCTGAACAAAGGCTTTCTCAATTGGATTTACTTTTCAATTTGTCAATCAATTCTAGACCACATGGGCATCCTGTATGAATTGGACGGAGTCTTCATTGGAACCAGATTGGATTTAATTGCACGAAGTAACCAATTCAATGGAGGTTTTCTCCCCCTAGCAGGTGCATGAAAATGAGAAGGAACGGGGTCATGTCTAGTCTCAGCTTTCTCATTGATCACGGACTTGAATAAGTCTCTCTCTCTTTCTTTTTTTTCCCCCCAAATGGGAGCATTGGCTTTATTTAATAATTTTGGCTTCCTTGTCAGAGGCCCCTTAGGAGCAGTGCTTATTTATTCTAACAGACACACGTGCATACAAGCGAGTGGGTAGGTTTTCTCTCTGTTTCAGGTAAGCTAGGTGAGGGACAACATTCAGTCTGTACAGCAATGTATAGGACATGAGTTTAGCCTATTTCTAATTTCTTTAGGGAAAATCTCATTTTTATTTAGGGAAATTATGATTTACCTCCCTAAGATATATTCTATTTACAGTTAACCTCCGTCGCTTTCAAAAACCGACATTAAGCATTCCTATGGTAGTGTATTAAAATGAAGTGTCAAATATTCTAAGAAAAATTACTAAAAAGCTTTCATGTGCCTCCTTAAACTGATTACATAATGCCACATTGCTGTGTCATATGTAAACTTTAAGTACAGTATCTTTTTTCCTTTTCAATATATATGTAAATAAATAAAATATTTTTTTTTTTTTATCAGTAAAAGATAGATATTATATATATGAATGAAATAGGCAGAACTCTTGTACACAGGAAGTATACCTAAGCACACCTAATTACATTCTAAAAGCGATAAATTAAAGACAGAAATTCCTAAACATTATCCCCGTTTAATACAATAGTGGAAAACCAACACATTAGAGTGTGGAGAAAAAAATTCTTCAACTCGGTCAATGTGCGTTCCTTATCTTCAAAACAGCGAGCATTCCTTTCAGTCCAAATGCACCACATAATACCCAACGGGATCATCTTCCACACTGCTGCCACTTGATGACATCCTTGCATCTTTGACCAACAACCCAACAATTCCACCACCTTCCTAGGCATAACCCAAGCAACGTCAACCCTTCGAAAGATTTCATCCCACAACACCCTTGTTACCTCACAGTGTAATAAGAGATGGTCCACAGATTCTCCGCTCTTCTTGCACATGTAACACCAATCCATTACTACACATCCTCTCTTCCTCAAATTATCCGTGGTCAATATCTTCCCATGAGCAGCGCTCCAAACAAAGAAAGCTACTTTAGAAGGCACACAAGATCTCCATATATTCTTCCAGGAGAACGGCGTAGTATTACTCTGTGTAGCCAAGATGCTATAATACGCCTTAACTGTACATTTCTTGTGGTCATTGGACCTCCACTTCAAACTATCTTGCCGTGCCATAGCAACCTCCGTAGAATATAGTAAGGTGAAAAATTCTGAAACAATAGGTAATTCCCAATCATGAAAGTCCCTATTAAAAAGAATGTTCCACTGTTGGACACCATGAGAAAATAGACGTACATCCGCAACTGAAGTCTCCTTATTCACTGCAATACGGTATAAGGCCGGAAATGTTCTTTCTAATGCATGCTCTCCACACCACAAGTCCCTCCAAAAACTGATTCGAGTACCCTCACCAACTACAAAACGAATTCGATTTGCAAAGCATGGCCAACCCTTCCTTATGTACTTCCATAAACCTACCCCATACCCCCCTCTCACTTCCTTAGAGCGCCAACCCCCCCAAGCAGTACCATATCTAGCGTTGATAATATCCTTCCACAATGATCCCTCCTCCGAATGATATCTCCAGAGCCATTTTCCCAGTAGCGCTTTATTAAAAGTTCTCAAGTTACACACTCCCAATCCCCCATTCACTATTGAGGCACATACAGACTTCCATCTAACCAAGTGGAATTTCTTCTCCTCCCCCATACCTCCCCATAAGAATGCTCTAAAAAGTTTCTCCATTCTGTTCACAACCCCCACAGGCATAGGAAACAAGGATAAAAAGTAAGTGGGAAGGTTAGTGAGAGTACTCTTGATAAGAGTGAGGCGACCTCCTTTCGATAAATATATCCGTTTCTAGCCAGCTAATCTCTTCTCTATATTCTCCACTACCCCATCCTATATAGCTCTATTCTTGAAAGTTGCTCCCAATGGAAGACCAAGATATTTCATTGGAAAAGAGGACACCTTACAATCCAGAAGGCTAGCTAGGCTGAGTATATTAGAAACCGCACCCACGGGAACAATTTCAGACTTACCCAGATTCACCTTTAGCCCTGACACTGCTTCAATGCAAAGTAACAGTGCTCGTAAAGTTTGGATCTGGCTACTATTCGCTTCACAAAAAACTAGCGTATCATTTGCAAAAAGAAGATGTGAGATGGTAATAGTGCCACCCAAACGATCACCCACTTGAAAGCCCGATAAGAAACCTCCCCCAACAGTAGCCTGCACCATCCTACTTAAAGCCTCCATAACTATCACAAATAGGAGAGGGGATAAAGGATCTCCCTGTCGCAATCCCCGCGAACTATCAAAGAAACCAACAGGTGTGCCATTAACCAAAACTGAGTACCGGGCGGTCGAGATACAATGGCGCACCCATGCAATCCACCTAACCCCGAAACCACATCTCTCAAGCAAGTATAAGAGAAAATCCCAATTCACATGATCATACGCCTTCTCCATATCAAGCTTGCACAGAACACCTGAACCTTCCTCCCGTAATCTATAGTCCAAGCACTCGTTTGCAATGAGTACTGAATCAAGGATTTGTCTTCCACGAATAAAAGCATTTTGAGACTTGGAAATAATATGTTCCAACACCGGACTAAGTCTGTTAGCAAGAACCTTCGAGATAATCTTATACACGCTACTAACCAGACTTATAGGCCTAAAGTCTTCAACAGTCAAAACCCCGTGTTTCTTGGGAATGAGAGCAATAAAAGTCGCATTAAGAGATTTTTCAAACTTTTGAAAAGAGTGAAATTCACTGAACACTTGCATAACTTCATCTTTCACAATTTCCCAGCAAGTTTGAAAGAAATCCATTGAAAATCCATCCGGCCCCGGCGCTTTATCCTTAACCATGTCAGATATCACCTTGTATACCTCTTCTTCAAGGGAAGGTCTCTCCAAGTCACTCACACTCTGTGGGTTAATTGCCTCAAAATGCAAGGCATCGAGCTTGGGCCTCCAAAGAACTGGTTCTGAGGTGAGAGATTTGTAGTACTTTACTATATGGTTTTCTAGTTCAGAAGGAGAGGATAGCACCTGAGAATCTGAATGAAGAGACTCTATCACATTGTTACGTCGATGTGAATTAGCCACTTTGTGAAAGAACTTCGTACACCTATCACCTTCTTTCAACCAAAGGGCCCTAGATTTTTGACGCCATGAAGTCTCTTCTGCCAACAAAACTCTCTCCAAGTTTGCCATAACCGTGCCCTTCCTCAATAACACCTCCTCCGAGTTATCTCCCAGTGACTCTTTAACCTCTAAATCTTGCAATTCCTCCAATAATGTAGTCTTCTGATTCTCAATGTGACCAAAAACCTCCAAATTCCACTTCTTCAAATCTTGTTTTAGTGCCTTCAACTTGTTTGCAAGAATGAAACTTGGAGTACCACTAAACTGATATGCCGACCACCACATACGCACCATCTCTACAAACCCATCTGCTTTGAGCCACATGTTTTCAAACTTGAAATACCGGCGTCCCCTCTGGATACCCCCACAATCCAAAAGGATAGGGAAGTGATCTGAACTGACTCGGGCTAGCCGTTTCTGACTTACTTCCGGATATTTAGCTTCCCAAGACGGAGATACAAGGAATCTATCTAGTCTCGACCAAACCCGCCCATTTGACCAAGTATACTCGCCTCCTACCAAAGGGAGATCCATGAGATCCAGATCAAAGATGAACTCATTGAATTCTTCCATGGCTAAAGAATGTCGACACTGCCTTAATCTTTCACTAGGAAAGCGAATAGTGTTAAAATCACCCCCCATACACCACGACACATCCCACAAGGAATATAGGCCTGCCAACTCCTCCCACAACCTTCTTCTATCCCTATCCACATTCGGACCATAAGAACCTGCAAATGCCCATTCCCATCCATCGACCACATTTTTGAATAGGGTCGCCACCGAGAACTCTCCAATGCACTCCTCGGTCAACTCAACCACTCTCTTATCCCACATAAGTAGCACACCACCTGAGGCTCCCAGAGAGGCCAAATAAGTCCAACCCACATATGAACACCCCCATATACTTCGCACCATTTTTCTATCAATGTAACTCAACTTTGTTTCTTGTAAACACATCACCTCCCCCTTCCACAACCTCAATAAAGCTTTAATACGGAGGCGTTTATTGCGGTCATTGAGCCCCCGTACATTCCACGACAAGATCTTAGGCTTCATAAAGAACTATATTGCCCCTCCCTCTCGATCTATCCCTTCCTCCACTCCCTTCTTTTGCTTCATAATTGATGGAGCAAGTTAATTTTCTAAGTTCCCTTTCCCGCTTTGAAGCTGACTTTGAATGACTCTCCTCAAGTGCTACGAGAAGAGCCTTAAATTGTTCTTCAAATCCTCCAAACGAAATCCCAATTACCGCTTGAATTTCTTCTACTTTCTTGAAAACCCACTTTGATGGGCAACCCCCACAATTTTTGGGAGGGAGTATACACAAGGGAGTTAGAATGGCTCCCTCCTCCCCCGTATTTGCAAAAGTACAGAAATCCGATTCCGAGCCACAGACTGACACTGGTTCCTCACTTGCAGTAGCCAAAACAGTCCCTTTTCCACTCTTATTCTGCTCAAAGGCAACCATTTCCAGTTTTGATTCCAGCTCAAGCTCCGACCCCTTTGACTGTACCGGGATAACCCATGGACCTCTATCCACCACCCCCAGCAGTGTCTGTGCATTCTCCGAAAACAAACCCCAAGCTGGCGACGGTAAGTCAACCAGATATTCAACCTCCACCTGCGGGACAACAGCAAGTACCTTATCTCTAGCTTCGACCGCCACGCACGACTGCGTCTGTGCACTCTCCACCATCGCCGACGACGGAATATCAACCCACGCACCAACCCGATCCTCAACCATCTCTCCTTCCTCCAACTCTTCCCGTCGGAGTGACCCAAACGGGTTGCTAAGGTGTTCGACCGCAGCTGGCAGTTCTTTCTGTGCCGTCGCGGGAGCCGGCGAAGCAAATATCGGGGCCGACGGAAGGTGTCTCGGGGCCGAAATTTCGGTCGCAAGCTTCGGGGCTGATATCTCGGTCACGGGCCTGGGGGCCGAGCTGACGTTCACGGGCTTTGCCTTCCAGCTCATTTTAGGGCCTACGGCCCGGCCCAGATCCAAGTCCCGACCCACCCTCTGGCCCAAGTCCATACCCTCTTTACCCTTAACGCACCGTTTCAGCCAGCCTATTTCATCTAATAAGGTGCCGAGTTTTTCCTCCATACTACCCAGAACACTTAGCATGTTTTCTTCTTTACCTCCATCACGCCCGACAACTCTTATCTCTGAAATTCCTCCTGGCACCACAGCACTCACTGAGCTGTCCATCCCTGGCACCACAGCACTCAAACTCAACTCTGGAACCACAGCACTCACACGAGCTTGTAGCACCTCCTTGAAGGACTGTGAACTTGTTGCCAGCGGTGGAGGTCCCTCTGCCTGAAATGCTCTGTTTCTCACACTCGAAACAGGGGACGTGGGACTGAGCTCCTTTAGTGCAGCTCCGAAATTCCTCCACCCCACCCCCATCCTTCCTTCCGGCACCACTAACAGCCCTCTCCTCTTTTCAAGCCCATACTCCGAAAGTACCATAAAACTTCCATTTTTATTGCATCCCCTCCTCACCATTAACACATTGTTACCTTTCCTGAGCGTTCTCTGGAAATCTGAAGAACCCAGTGAATCTATACATTCCTTCACCATAGAACCCAACCACCCAAAGGCTTCATGATCCAAAGAAATGAATTTCACCAGACGGCGGCTTCTCTCTGTGATTCTCCACCACCTTACATTCTCCTTTCTAAACTCAAAAACCTTCTGATCAATGACAACCTCACTGCACAACCTCATCTAACCCGTAGCTCAAACACTGGACTAAAACTCTAGTCTCCACTAGGAGAAGTTGCCATTAACGCTCCACCATCAACAGCAAAGAGAAAAAAAAAACGAGGAAAGAAAAAATGAAGAAGAGTACAGAGAGAGAGTTTTTAGAGAGATAAAGTTTTTAGAGAGAGAAGCTTAACCACACATAGGTTTATAATCCAAAAGAGCTAATGAATGTAATAAATAAAAATATCAAATCCAAAAACTGAGACACAGAGAACGGGTAGCTCAGCCACTACACCAGTAGCACCACCCACAGCCACAACCAAGTAGCTTGAGAGGGCACCCATGTCATCCACAGCCATGTGTTCTTATGACAAACCTATCAAGCCTCCAAATCATGAATAGAGTGTGAAAGATATCTCTCAATGTAGCATTCTAGGATTCCTATAGTTTCTCCTGATTCACCGTGAAAAATGAAGAAAGTATCTTCTAAAATTTGATTATTAAGATAATAAGTTCCTCAGGCACTCAAAATCATCATTTTTGGTAAGAATAAATCACAAGAACACTTTCCCATAATCAGCCATGTGAAATAAAGTTAAAGAAAAGTTATAACAGCAAACACTAGCAAAGATTGACAAAATTACCAAGTTCTTGCTTAATACTGCCTGCTCAGCATTCGTAATTAAGGCCTACAAGGACAAAAGCAAATTTGAGTATATCAAGTTACTAGATGAATACAGACTAATTATGCAAGAATACAATCACATGCAATATAGTGTTCAAAGGAAAAAATGAAAAATTACAATAAAGAAATCATTCTAAAGGTCTCATTATGTCATGTCATCCAATGGAAGATTATAAGGATTAACCATGTTCATTTAATACCAAACAGGATCTGGAATTAAGGAAATGGCTTCCCAGAAGATAATATGGTTCTTGGAAGGTGCTTGGTCTAGACTAAAAAGGAACAAAATCAGAGTAATCCCTATTAGTGGCCAACTCTCTTTCCTGATAAGAAATGTTTCTTTTTTCTTGGCACCGGGTGTCTGGAAACAGCATCCTGACTAATCCCGGGAGTGCACAGGCCCTCGGCAAGGAGTTTTCCACAAGTGCACCTTGGGTAATTAAATAAATGTAAAACCTTTGATGAAAGAGGGTAGGATCTACATAATCCTTATTTCATTGCTACATGTCCTTCATAAAGAATGGATAATTTCTCTTCTGCACAAGAATAAGGCCTCCCTTCTCCCTCGTTGCCAATATTATCAACACTGATTCTAACATCCCTTCTCTATTCCCTGCAGCCCCCTCCCTTTCTTGTCCTAGGTGGATGATAAGCTCCTGTCCCCCATTCAACCAAAATTTTAAAAGAAATCAGCTATTTTCTCTTATTATCCTTGACCCATCATCAGTAGCAAATTGTGTCTCAGACTATTGAAAATAAAAGTTTAAGATATAATGAAGTAAAAGTTGGATCAGGGTGTAGTTACCTATCTGATGTGTAACTTTTGACTACATCCGAGTCAGATCTAGCACTCTCCTGAACATGTTATAATATTCTGGATCTTGTTCACAGTATATAGAAGACTTTTGTGTCAAAACTCATATACACTCAGGTTTTAAGATTTTCCGTAAGGGTTGGTTATGAAATTTCAAGAGACCAATCTTTAACGTTGACACACCGACTAGAGAAAATATACTATTTTGTTCCATAGGTAGGATTTAAATTTGCTCAAAATATTAACAATGTCTTAAAGTCATTAATCATGATTATCCATCTTGAGCCTGGATCAAAATGGATCCCATTACAAGAGATTGTTAAATTATAAATTAAATGATTAAATTCACCTCTTCCTATAAATTAATTTTTTTTTGAACAAATGGTGATTTTCAAGGGGAAATCTAGCGCATGAGGTGGAGGGTTAACCTTAAACTTGGGTTCTCTGGGTCCAAAACGAATTAGATCAATCAAGTTTTTTTTTTTTATATAAGTTTGATCAATCAAGCTATGCATGCCAATATCCATACATCTCACCTCCCAAAATTTACATATGAATTATATACAAAAGAAGCATGGCATCCATGTCAAAGTCATTAATTATTACTACCTTTCTGATACGCCCCTCTTCAACTTGATTGACGCATTTTAACAAATTTTCTAATGTGCCTGCCATTAAGAACCGAGGATATCTTACCAATCAGCATCAAGAAAGTAACTTAAAAGGGAACAAGTAAGAACATACTGAAAAATCAAACAACATGGACTATATTGCTCAATGAGCTTGAACATGGATGTAAATTATACAATTTAGAGGATGACTCCTATTTCTGACAAAAGCTTACTTGAATTCAACAACCCATCATTTAGGTTGGAAAATTATATGAAAGGTTGATATCATTTGAAAGGCAAGGAAAAAGCCTCCAAGCATAAGTGTACTACTTTATGCTCGCATACATTTCACCGGATAGTGTTCTCATGATGCCATTGACACATCCTTCATTTCCTAGAATCTCATGTAGAAGAGCCTCTGCTTTTCCTTGATTTGACATCTATTTTCTTTGCTAATAGTTTTTTGCATCGTAGTTGAGGGGAATTGAGACCCTGGGGGCCTGGTCTCTAAGGACCAGGGGTGGTTGAGGAAGGAGGTATACATTTTGTTCATGCAGGAACCATGCATTGGATAATTCATCAATGCTTATCATCAGTCCATCTTTCAAGGCTTTAAAATAATAATCTAAAAAAAACTAAAAACATGCTAAGTCAGCATCAACTTTTGCAAATTATAAAGCAGACAATAATTCAACTATTTCATCCCATCATGATATAAAGCATACAACTAGGCACACTGTTTTACATTTTCTAAACTAAATATAAGAATGAGATATCACCACACCGTATTTAGTTATCAGTTGCACTGCATGAACATTTCCAATTCCTTCAACTCCTGCATTTATAAGATAAACATGCATGAAGCACCAAATTTTCACTCTCATCTAACATCAGAAAGAAGACAATATATAAAAGAATATTTTTTACAATTTATAAAATGCTTTCTTACCAAGGATTCTAGTAATCTCCTTTCTCTCAGCTCATTTAGTTTTTTTTTTTAAGTAAAAGTAAAACTTTATTGATAGTAAAAGGCATAGCCCATGTACACAGGAGTTCTCTCAGCTCATTTAGTTAAGGTGCCAGATGGAGAAACGTTTGGATAATTGTTTCTTAAAAAATAAAACAAAATGTTTCAAATTTAGAAAAAGTATAACCTTCAAAGATAAAGTTGAGAAGTACATCAAGATTAAATACAGGAAAAAGGAAGCATGATTGCATGAGCCCTTTCAAAACCACCACTTACAAGGAATACAAAAGCAAATGTTGTTAGACACAGAAATTGACAATCTATTTGAATAACCTGGTATCAAAGTTATATCTTGTTTTATTTCTCCTCCAGATAACAGTGGTGAAAATGGTCCTATTTTTTCCCATATTTTCTAATAAGTATCTGATGCAATTCCTTCAACAAAGGTTTTACACTCTCCAACAGCAAGGAAAAAAGGTTCCTTCAATATAATATCATTATGGAATATACTTATAAAAAAAAAAATCATTATAGAACATGAAATTTTACTTGATCAAGACAAAGTCAAATCAGATACAATATTTCAACCAATTTCACAGTACCAGGATTTAAAACCACTTTCATGGGTTCTTTATTCAACGCTATGGTGGGTTTAATATAAAGAAAATCGGTGGAACCCACACCAATGAGCACTAGCTTAGAAGGCAATTCCTTTCCCTACAGGTACACAGTGGAGGGTAAGGTTAACAGTACAAAACCCACTAGGCTCATGTAACTTACCAATCAGAAAAATTCTACATGCTCTCTAGACTTATTTAATGCCAAAATAAATAAATAGATCTTAACTATTAAGCATGCCAACAGAAATAATATGATATGGCTAAAATTTTATTTTGGTAAATGAATTAACTAGTTTTAAGAAATATACACAAATCTACATTATTTGCAATATATAGTAGTGGCAAGATAGCAGAATTTAATATTTAAACTTTTATCTTTCTATGCATCTCCCCCTGCCTCCTCTCTCCCACGTGTGTTTCTTGCTAAAGAATCTCTGAGAATTTGAATTTTTTTTTTTTACTTCCTTTCTTAATTTTACTTTTTTTTGTATTTAGGTACTAAAAATCCTTCTTTACATCTCATTTTAAAAAATATGTTGTTTAAAATGTGAGCATGTCCAAAACACAAAATGTGAGCATGGTATAAGGCAGCAGAAAGCACGATTGAACCCACAAAAAACATCACATAAAAAACTCCAAGGCATGTCATAGGTGTATCCTAACAAAGTCACAACACGTTCAGTTTCCAAATATAGTGTATCTCTATCTGTTTGTGCATGGTTATGCATGCCAACATATTTAGTCACCAACTATATTTTTTTCTTGTACTATGCACAGAATATGCATCTGCCGCATCCCAGCTGCATACCAATACCTATTGGAAAGTGGTGCATATCATAGACTAGGTTCGCAAGAAATTGCTAAGTTACCAAGTAGACGAGCTGCTCTGATATTAATTTTACAAAGAGAATCACAAAGTAACCTGGAATGTTATCAGACTTGTCGCCCATAAGTGAAATCACATCAACAAATTGAGAAGGCTTCAAAGCTCCATATTTTTCAGCAAAGTCCTCCATTCCAAACGAAACCATCCTGAGAAAGCAAACCATGCAGGTAATGCCCCAAATTTGAGTAATATAATTAGGAGAATTAAATTGTATTGGGCAGCAGAAGACACAATGAAACCCACAGAAAAATGAAGTCTCACACTTGTCAGTAACTTCCATTCTCTGTGGTTATTCTTCGGTTCTTTTTTGTCCATATTTATGTATTCAATGTGATTTAAAAAAAAACTTAAAGAACTTACATTTTAAATTTCTATGAATTTGAAAAAGCAAGCTAATTATAAAATAGATAATTAGATTTTAAAACCGTTTAGATGGTCTAAACTTAATATTAAGTTCGAGATTTTGTTCTAAACAACAAAGAGTGCCAAAATTCAGTGCATATCCTCAGTCTTTACATCTAGCTTACATTACCAAGTATGCATATGATTATTGTTGCCAGCTTCTAAACAACATAGCTCATACCTTTTTTTTATAAGTCATACCAATTATAGAACTTCAAGATCATAAAACAACATCAACATCAAATGCCACGTATCTTAAAGGAGCATAAGAAGAAAAAAAAGTATCGATTAGAATAGCGCTGCAAAGATGTGGAAATACAAATACGAAACTTACTCAACGCCACGAGGAGCAATCCGTAGTAGACGTAGCGAAGGAGAAAGGATCTGAAAGAAGTCTTTGTCCGGGGACACAACTCGTACCTGTCATAAAATGTGATTAAGAGCAACTAGACATGAGATTTAAATGAATTTAATACACCATATTTTTGTTTATTAGTTCCAAATGTTACATTCCCCATCACAACCTTATCATTCAAGAATAATGGTTACCTTTGCAAAACACTTTTAGCTAATAGGATGTAATGTCGCATGGCTAAAATGTCAAATACTTTTTTTTATTTTTATGAAGGCAATTACATTGCCAACTTGCATAGGACATGGCTCCAATGAAGTAAAATTTCGAAAGGATAAAAAAAATCACTACATACATGATGTTTGTGTGTGTGTATTTATGTCAATTTTGGGGCAACCAATCCACACAAGTATACAAGAGACCACACCTACTAACTTATCAATGTCGTAAATTCTCCATTGATCCACCTTTTACTGTTATCAGGGCTACCTTCTACATTACATTTTTAATGGTCGTATCCATTTTCAGTAGTTTACTGTCATTTTAGCTTCCCTCTGAGCTTTCTGCCCCAAGTTGAAACAACACTTATTTTCACCTGTGTATTGATAGGTTTTCATTGCACGTCTGGAACATCTCAGCAATTTCTCAGCACCAAAACCTCAATTAATATCACCACCAACTTTTAATAGAAAGCTCCTTTCCCTATTATATTTTTCTGGTGTTCCCACTATCATAGAAAGAATAAATTAAGGGATATGATATCGGCAGAATGCTATTAGTAGATCTCCATGTATTATACACTATCATAGTAGTTGACCAATAACTAAAGCTCAAATTTACCCTAATTGAATAATAATTCATTTTGCCTAATTGAAGTATCCAAATTAACACACAGGATGCTCACATGTGACAACCATGCAGGCAATCCAAGCAATGCAAACTTTGCTTCAACAAAAGACGCGCTTCTGGATTAAAAGTAAAGTGAAGAAACCACTTCCCAACAAGCAATGGCCAACCATGCTAGCACGAAAGTTGTCACGTGTTAGTAGGCTAACGCGCAGCCGTTTAGGAGATAGATATAAACATTAATAATTATTGATAAGTTCCAATAAAAAGTAAGCAAAAGGAAAACACAAAAATCTGTACTGGAATTTTTAGGTTGTAATACAGGATTTTAACTTCCAAAGCTTTGAACTTGCAAGTTGCAACAAGGTTACCATCAAAGTATCTGATTTGGCTTCTTGCAGGTGGATACCCAAACGAAAATCAAACTGGTAATTTGAATTTTGGTCCAAGGAAATTTCTCTCAATAAATTATAAATCCCAACGCATCAAACCAATCACAACTGTAAAAATATCGGTCATGAATCAAGGACATTATTCCATGTTTCTCAAATATAGCCTCAGAATATCACCTTGTACCCGGCATCAACACTCCTTGCTGCCAACGTTCCAATCACATCGTCAGCTTCTACACCTGGTACCTGCCTTCGAGTAAACTCATGGTCAATAACCACGTCTTACCAGGGTTAAGTAGCCATATATATCTGCAAGACACAGTTAATACCTCAATGACCTTTATGGACATAGCCTTGATGGATGCTTTCAAGTATTGAAGTCCCTGAACAATAGTATCAGGGGTAGGAGGGCGATTGCTCTTGTAGGCAGGATATAAAGTGTGACGAAAATTCAGACCTTAAAAAAATGAAAAGAAAAGTGAACAGTAAGCACATTAAATATGAAAAGTTAGTTCTAGAGGAGCTAAGGTATATAGATGTATTGTCTAGGCAATACATGGTTAGAAGTAATTGAAAATCTATCGCTGGATAAACAATTTTTTTTTTTTTGACAAGTCTATCACTGGATAAACATGAAAGCAATAGGAAGAAAAATGAAGGGAGCAATATATACAAACAGATAAACAAGGGTCATATCAATTTAACCAAAATCTTGTTCCCTCAAAAGAGCAGGACGGGAGAGAAAAAGGACGCTTGAAGCCAATCCCATGAGTTGGGATATAGTGCCTCATTTTCAGCACAGAAACTTAATAGAACAATGGGTATAAAAAACCACCAACACATTATATTTTTCAAGAAATATACCAAAATGAAAGTGTTGTCTTGAAACTCAATATAGTAACAAGAAGGTTTTAAGTATCAGAGTTTGCAGACACCACAAATACATAAGAATTTATCATCGGCAGTTGGACACGTGGGCACATGGCGCACGTGCAAATCTTTGTCTAGGTGTCAGGCCAATCCCATTCCAAGATTTAAAGGTATATGGAGTCATGGACCCTAATCACTAATTAACTAGTGACAGACACGTATTTTAGTATTTAGATTTAGAAATGTTAAAGATGCCAGAAAAACTGAAAATCATCTGGTTAACTACAAAATATGTGAACATTATAGATTGTTTAAGAGTTACTGAAGGTTGAAGGGGCCATGTACAACAGTGCACAAACGAATTTCACCCTATCAGGTTGGCTGAGGGCTCAATGGCAGACTTTAATCAATGTAAAATAAGTCAAACTTCTGATCACATACTCGCGACACCACTTGAAACTGAAGCGCTGATAGAAGGTTTCACCTAGAAACCAGTTTCAAAGTTTAAAATAAAATTCTTATACTGTAATCCACAATTATTGCATGATGGTCACCCAAATTTTCAACTCAATTCTGTTCTTTTTTTCTCATTACTGATAAGTAACACCTATTTTATTAAAAGCGTAGCAGGGCGCAACTCAAGTATACAAAAAGTATACAGAAGGATCACCCAACTAATGCGAAAAAATAAAAAATAAAAAGGAAAAGTACTTGAACTCTAATAGGTTGGAGAATTGGAAGCTGTTATGAGCACTGAGCAGCCATCCAAGCATAGAGAATGTCGAAGACTTTGGCTTTTAACTCTGTTCCTGTCATCTCATGTTGTTCAAAAGTTTGAGCATTGCGTTTTTGCCAAATGAAGGACATTGGGACAGTTCTCCAAATGTCCAAATTTTTGCGACTCCAACAAGGGTTCCACCAACAATCCAACAGCTCCACTGTCCTATGGGGCATAACCAACTCAATCTCAAAAGTGCTGAATATCACTACCCATAAGTCCCTAGCCAACTCACAATCTAGAAGAACGTGATCAATGTTTTTCACATCTTGCTTGCACATAAAACGCCACTTGACTACTACAATATGACTCTCATTTCCCAACACAAACATCTAAACAATAAAAAAGCTACCCTCAAAGGCGCCCTGTTTCTCCAAAATACTTCCAGGAAAATGAATAGCCAGCTTGAGAAATAAACACATTGAAATGGGACTTGACTTCAGGAGTTCATTCTCCAACGTATTTGATCATAACTGCCTCTTCTCTACCTAAAAGAATACAACCGGAGTAGGAAAAAGAGGATGACTCCATCTCCCAATCATGAGCTGAGCCAATAAACATGACACTCTATTGAGGCACATTATCATAGATCTACAAGGGTTCTACACATAATTTTAAATATCGTACCGTACCGGCCACCGGTCCGGTACAGGTATGGTATGCGTTTTGTACCGGCCGAAATACCGACCGATATTTCGGCCTGTACCGGCCGATATTTCGGCCTTCAATTTTTTCATTTTTTCAAACTATAAGCTTATTTTTTGACTCCCAATTCAGACTAGACTATTTATAATTTATATATCTATGTATTTATACATAAATTATTCATATATAGACTATTATTTTGAAGTATAATTTATATATATACATTTATATATATAATTTATTTATATATCGACTATCCCGAAACGGTACACGAAACGGTATCAGTACCGAAATATTTCGTTCCAGTGCCTTGACCGGTACGGCATCCAGTACGGTATTCAAAACATTGGTTCTATAACCAAAGCCTCCTTATGACAGAATAATTGAAAAAACTCAGGTAGCTTGTCCACACATCATACAAAATCTTATTCTACCTGTCCCCCCCCCCCCCACCTTGTATCTAATAAAATAAGAGAAGTGCCCTCACCGTCTCCTGATTTGTTTTTCACAGCCCGACCCCAAAAGGCGCATTGGCCTCATTTGAACACCATCCTTTTTCAATTCAATCATGCAAGTAATAATTTTATAGAAATAAAAAATAATAAAAAAACATACCTTTCCCCTTAATACTTTCTTTGGAAGATTTATAATAATGACCAAATGGAATTCCTGAAAAGAAAACGTTTGTTTTATCAAAATTTTGATTGAACAAACTGCTTAAGATACTAAAGTTCCCGACAACCCAAATTATTGCCACTGCTTGGGGAAAAGGTGCAGAAGACTAAACAGCCAATGTTCAAAATCTTAACCTGAGATACGACCTGGATATAAACAACTTTTTTATTTTTTTTGTAAGTAAACAATTATATTGATATGAATAGGCATAGCCCAAGTACACAAGATGGTATACAAAAAGTCACACCTATTTAGAGAGAAGCAATAGAAACAAGAAAATCATGAAAATCGAAGCCACAAAAATCTACAGCTGTGGCCCAAAGAAAAAGAGTGCTAACAACTAGCAGGACAAACACCCATGTGATGCTTCATTCGCATTTAGAAGATTAAGTCCATTCATTGGTGGTATTGAAAGAGATCATATTCACAAGAATGTACTTATCCGGCACATCTGAACATAAGATTACGTTTACCATCCTAGCTTTTTATCGATCTCAAGCATAAAAAGCTAATAACAATTACAAAGAATGTTTTATTTCCCATTAGTTACTGGGTTTTAATGGAAAAGTAGATTTCTATAGTTCTAAAGAGCAAAAACAGAAGAAGAGTCAACAAAAGACAGAAGAAGCAAGAGTAGTCCTATTCAATAATTATGAATTCTTTTCATCATTTGAATACTGAATAACACATCAGCTTTAGTAGAAGTGTTAATGCCATGATACCCTATGCAACACTATCAAATTTTGAAAATATAATTCTTATCCCAAAATAGTTTCCAGCCAACTCCAAGCAGAATTTTCTGAAGTTCTAAAACCTTCAGATGACACTGAAAAGGAAATGCTGAAACACACACCTACAAAATTTGCATGTTTAAAAAAGGAAAAAAATGTGCAGATACAATTTGGCAATTAAAATGATTATCCACGCATCAAAGATGAAAAGCCACAAATTATGCACCTATGATGACTTTCATTCTCTCTTCAGTTATCACATTACTCATCTCAATGTGCTAAATAGAACTTTCTTAAAATCTAAGAATTATATCATATGCAACATAAGAAAGAAAGGAGCAAACACGTGAAAACAAAAGAAAAATATCACCACTGCATTTGAGCCATGCAAAAAAATGGGTGCAAGTTAGATGATATATTGGTCCAGCCAACTGGCGAATAACAATAATATCAACTCCCCGATATCATAAAAAATATAAAAGACCTTGAATTCAGATTAAAAAGAAAAAAGAAAATGATTTTTTCATTCCAAAGAAATCCATTCATCCTCTTCTTCATATCCTCCCAACCAGAATTAACGAGACAACAGAAAGAAAGGAAAGAAAAAAAAAAAACACTAATTAATCATCCTAATCATGTCATTTCAACCAGAACTAGACGGTCAAAAAAGCCCCATTCCAGACACTAACCTTTGACTGCAACCAAACTAAGAACATATCATACAAGGTTCAACATCATTAAGGCGAGTACAACTAATGTCATTCCAAAAGGAGACCTCCAGTAGTAGATGCCAAAGGAATAAAAGTATTGGCTTTTGTACTTTGCACAGGACCAAAATTAGGATTAGTCGGGACGCTGTTCCGGACACCCGGTGCCAATAAAAAAAAAAAAATGTTCAAGAGGTTGACCATTTCGGTAAAGACATGTCAAGAAAGTGCCTCTTCCCAAAGGAACTTGAACTCCAATCAAGTGTGTGACATATTGCTACATATAAAAAAAAAATGTGTGTGAAATATTGCTATGAACTCAGATTCAGTAAACCTGAACAAGAACATAATGGTTGTTTTTCTTGGCTTATCAAACCTAAACGTTTGAGTCTGTATTTGTGCCAAATGCACAGGAGAGAAAATGGAGACACAAACTTGATCTCTATATCCATAATTCAATCCAAAATTACTGATTTATTCTTTTTCCAAATCCAATTTATAATAAAAAAAAAAAAAAATCATCAGATCAGGGATATCAAAAGAAAAACAGGGGGTTGTCTAGCGTATCCAAAAAATGGGGGAATGCACAGGGAGTGAGCAAGATGACTACATATTGGTAGGAATTAGACAGTTAAAAGTTCAAGGAAGAATAAAAAGGGTAAAATAAGCAGGATTAAGCAGAATGATAATCTAGAAAGAATGATGCTTTCTTTTAGCAGGAGAGATTCCTAGGGGTCCTAGAATGATGCTCGTAGTTGATATCTGTTTTCACAGCTGTCTAGTTTTCTTCATAGTTTCCATTGGGTACAAACAGATTTTATTAAAGTCTTAAGCTGTGAACCCCAATTTCAATTAATTCCAATATGTAACAAAACCTAATTCAAATTTACCTCAACCCTATTTTTCTCTGTACATCATAAACCGCATGTCCTTTGATGATATTAAGATGGGTGCAATCATGCCAGCACTAATGCACCGAACCCCATCAGAACTCAGTAGTTAAGTTGTTCTTAATGGGGTTAGTTTTCATGATTTTCTTGTATCCTTTTCTAGCTCCTAACTTGTAATTAGGTATTCTCTCTTGTATACTCCCTGTGTACCTTGGGCTACACCTTATCACTCGATTCAATAAAAAATTATTTGCATACAAAAAAGAGAAGGGAAGAGTTCCACCATTTTCCAACTTAAAATTTTCAATTATCAACTTAAAACAAAAGAAGAAATGTCTGGAACAAGGACTAGAAGAAATAACAGGGGATGGATTCCAAAGGATATCAAATTATTTTTCTTCCTTTTTGAGAATCCTACAGGCCCTATACTATTGAGTAGCTTCGATTATCTGTCCAACCACAACCATCCCAGAAGTTAATGAGAGACCCAGAACCGAAGGCACACATAATTGTTAGGGTGGAAGGAAAAGAATTAGTTGAGAAACCCCAAGGGCATATTTTTCCTATGGGCAACTGAAGTCACACCACTGGCCAAAATTATTCCAGGTAGATGCACTCCAGAAGAACTCAAGCCACTTCTGAAGTTTAAAACAAGCAGAATGAGATCTTGTATGGCATGCAAAACAATTATAACATTTACCGAATATAGAAATAGGTCTTGAGCATACTTTTAACTTTTAAGGGGATAATAATATAAAATGAAAAATGTGACTGAATATCTCACCATCATGGTCAAATACCACCTGCATGGGAAAAGGAAAATGATGAGCACAAGCTTCCAAACAAATTAAAGAGAGAAACTAAAAGGAACAAGATAAAAAATAGAAAAACCATTAAGAAAACATATAATTCAAACACGACAACAACAACAATAACAAAGCAAAATCTGTGAAAGGGAAAAAAAGACAGTTATATCCTAATATAAAATAAGTAGTAGCAAGGGAGTAAATAGCACCTAACAAAGAAAAACTATTGAAGCATAAACATTATGCTTCCAAAGACTGTACAATATATTTTATCATACAGTTCTGATGACTGATATACGTATTGAAATCAAGTAAATGATATAAGATTTGTATACTACTCCACCTAGCGTTGTGTGAGACTATTTTTTTCTGATAAGTTGTTATGTGAGACTACTTATTACAAGTCAAAGAGAAGAAGAAAAAGACTTGTAACAGATAAAAAGTACAAAGAAAAGAATGCAATTCTGACTTGCCCCACACACACTTCATAGAAAGGAAACATACCGCCACATGGGAGGGGATGAATTCCAGAACATCAATTATCTGCACAAAGAGCAAAAAGATTAGAAATGCCGTAGACCTAATAGACTCAAATAAAAACTGAAAGATAAGATTATATATATAAACACACAAATATATGTATATATGTATGTATAGATGTATGTATGAATAAAAATTGAAACTTGTCCATATAAAAATAAAAAGCAACTGAATGTTAGACTGAAAGAAAAACTAAAATTGGAATGAGCAAGACTATCAAAATTTAAAAAAAAATCAAATGATGTTCTGCTTTGATATATATCTAGTTACAGTACTGATACAACATAAATCCATCAGTTGAAATTGTTTTGCTGAGATTCTGGTGGGGTAGTCCATTAAACCACCCTCAAAGCCATTCAGTCAGTTTCTGAAAAGGCAGTGATTCAGTATGGTTCAATATTTGTACCACCTAATGAATAGGTGTTTGTTCAAGATTCTACTACTTTGTTCAAGGACGAAATTACCATTTAAACCAAAGGCCATAGGCTTTATCTCTATGATCAAACAGAGGTGTTTCCCAAGCATACCCAAATAAGAAAAAAGAGCAAAAAACTTCCAGAAAACTAAAAAATAGGAAAACTGAAATGAGATGATACAAGGTTTTTAAAAAATCTGAGTTCTTCCACAGTCTTCTTGCTATTCTCAAAACTCTGGTAGTTGTTTTCCCTCTAAATGCACCTAAAAATAAAAGCCAAAACCATCTTCCACAGTGCTTTGCTTTGGGAACAGTAAAACTTCCTGTAGCATTCCGTAAAACACTAGCCTCCTCACTCCACACTACAATGGATTTGAGTATATCATGATATTATTGTTTTATTACACTGAGGGACTATTTTAAATACCCAAATATTAATGAACCACAAAATGTCACAAACCAGAACACATCGTGTAGGTGAAAAGAAAAAAATCCATAGGGAGTACCAATTGTAGAGGTAGTTTGTCTTTTCAATAACATAAAGCTATATTTAATGATTTAAATTATGTAAATTTCATATATTATTGTAGTCTATATTTATGATATGAAGTTCCAACAACAAAACATAGATGCCATTGTCATTGCAAGTACAGCAGAAGAAAAAGTTCGAAAGAACATCCACAAACCTAATATAATTATTACTTACGAGAGATAGAGCTGTAAATATAGTTAAAACCCAATCTCCATTTCCATCAGCATGTGATAGATGGCCATGGTGCAATTTTGCTATTCTCAATCAAAAGATAACAAAATAATGATTAGTAGAAACATATTATTAGTCAATAACTGAAAAAAAAAATTGTCTAATAAAAATATGCTACATTAGGTTGCACCCTGAAGCTAAAGGCCGTTGAAATCATATAAGGATCTGATAAACAGTAAAAAGGGATATCCCGATATTTCAGAAAAAAAGAATAACGCCAGTGGAGGAGTTTCACCCTTAAATGCAGTGCCAGTATTAGAAATCCAAATATTGGGTAACTGGTGTAAACATTTGCCTCTAATCTAAGACTGTCTGAGGCATGGCTAACAAGGAAAGCCAGGTAACAGGTTATAGAAAACCTTTCAAAAAACTCTGGCACCTACTGTCTTAATTGAATGCACTTAGGCCTTAGCATGCGATCCATTAACAGCCTGTACGAAAAACCATAACATACCTAGAAGTTTGTAGTAAGCTCTATAGATGATTGATGTGCCATCAATAAGCATTACTCTACCATCGGAAGGATTAGTATTCGGTGCTCTTTCTTCACACTTGGCTGGACTAAGAAATGCATCTTGATGCTGTGTTTGTTCACTTTCAGAAGAAATTACAACATTACTCGGAGATGTTTCATAAATAGCACCAGGTAAAGATGACTTCACATTATTGGATAAATAACAATAGCCCTGAGAAAAAAAGAATCAGATTACAATGAATGGATTACGTAGTATTAACCTAAGTTACTCTGCATTGTATTCTGGAAGCACAAAATTTGCCCAAAAACCAATCAAGAGCTTTAAAGAAAAGATGACTGTTGGAATTTCTTAAAAGCAAGATCTTCACTTGTTATGCAATGTTTTTTATTTTCACATTACATTTTCTATTTTTGCTGTGCATGCCTGTCACCATTGTTTACTCCTTGTTTTATTTGATGGTCTTGCACATAACCCAACCTATAATTGAAGGAGGATTTATGCACATAAACATCTTGAAGTCACCAAAATATAACTTAATGTTAATACTTATCAAAAGAATGTTGATAAATTCTATAGCGAATGTTATAAAAAGCTTTTGAATCTTCGTGAGGGAGCCAGGAGGGTTTCCACGATCATTTTTTAGTTAGATTATTCTCACTCCCAAAGAAACTCCATTTTTGTTTTCATATAAGTAAGATAAATGAGCAAAAAGTGATACCCAAGTACAAAGGGAGGATTCTTTAGAACACCGAAGTGGAAGAGTAATAAGGTCAAAAAAATATTTGCTTATATTACTCTTGAGTTTATTGAAGTGAGGTATCAAAGGGAGTAATAAGGTCAAAAAACTAAAGTTGAGAAAACTTGAGTTTACTACCATCCAATAATAAAGAGATATAAAGAACAAATCCTTTAGCTCCTTCATATTCTTCTCACATAGCTCGAAACTTTGATCATTCCTCTCCCTCCCAACACACCACATTAGGCAAATCGGGATCATTTTCCACATTTTTTTTTTATCGGTAAACAATTTTTTATTGATCAAAAGAGTAGGCATTAGCCCAAGTATACGAGACATATACAAGAGCAATGCCTAGGTGTGCTAGTTTAGTGATACAAGGAAATCATGGAAGGTCATGCCATGAAAATCAATTATAATCGATCAATGGAGTAAAGTATTGAAAAAAAAAAGTTCTAAGCTCTTCCATTGACCGCTCTTGGTATTTTCCACAAAGTTCCACAGCGTAGCTGCCAAAAAAACCTTTAAAACAAAGAAAAGATCCACCATCCTTCAAGGCATGGTCTAACACAACTTGAAATGGCTAAAAATAATTTGCTAAATAGCACCAGCCACAAAACTGTGTAGTAACAAGTGAACCCAAATCCCACCTCATATCTGATAAGTCTAGAAAAAAATATTTACTATCAGAAGCATGCAAGGATAATTACAAAGCAACATAGAAGCAAAGTGAGGTATACTAAATTAGTCCATATTTGTTTTATTCTATGTTTATGGTAGGGCACTAAAAATGGAAGTTAACTGACAAGGCTCTTAGTGGTAATAACGTTACGAGTTTAGACGCCCAAAGAAATGTCAGGTACATGTAATATACCTTTCTGGGTAGTTTGTAGGAAGGAAGAATCAGATATGGTTTTTTTAGATTGGACAGATAATTTCCAATGCTTGGAGTCCTTGACGAGTTTCTCCCTAAGCACGCAAACCTCCTCCAAAAGGAATGAATGTGGACAAGCGAAGACTGATAGTACGCCATGAATTCATAGCAGTAAATACCAATATCACACGTACAGCACTGGTAAGTTTTGCAATAACCTGAAATTCCGATAATGTCACCCTATCAGAATGAAACGCAAATGAAAACTAACTGTTTTCAATTAAGAGAATCATGAATACGTCCAAACGATCAAGTTATCTTTTTTAAAGGTAATGATGTATACTCTTGAAGCCCGCATCTGGAACATAGAGCAGACATCACAAAAAGAAAAGGCAGGCAATCTTCTTCTACCATCAAAATACGAGCTTAACTCGGTAACTGAAGTACGACCCCTCATCCAGAACCAAAACAACAAAAATATGAGGTCTCAATGCACAGTTTCTTTTATTTGCCCCTGGATTTTATAGGTAATGAACACATCATATAGAATGAAAGTAGAGCTGATAAACTCCTCTCCAACGATATCAGCAAACAATTTCTACTATATATACCGAAAATTCTTGAAATCCACTGGTAAAACTAAAAACCCTACATCACAATGTTCGGTTGTTGCAAAATTTTCCTAAATTCTTGTGCAATTATTTTTCTATTCAAATTAGAATCTTATTTTCATGAAAATACACAACGAAATATTCAGTTTTCTCGGCAACAAAACATAATGGCATAATTAAGCCCGAACCTCACATGCCGAGAATTCGCACAATATATTCAGAACCAAGCAATCCTCTTCAAAAAACTCTCACCATTCATTCAACTATCGGACACATTAAACCCTGGTACGCTATTAAGACAACCCTCTTTCGCGGCTCGAACGAAAGGCACTGTTTGGTTGCCGGATAACGGAAATAAAATATAATCCTGTGTTCAATGCCGACGAAAATTCAAACGAAAAGCAAGCCCAATGGTTGAACCCGGCTCCACTTGAGCGAAACTAGCGCCACGAGAAGGTTCTTGCTTCGTGCTCTCCCGTTTTAGCCCAACTTTAGAATTGATCTGTGAACTGGACTTGTTGGGCTTACTCAAATCGAGCAGAGCAGTTAACAAAAGACGGGCCGGTCACCTGGTGAAGTTGGGTGGGCAGCAGTCTGCACTGCAGAGAGATCGACGGAAGAAGTCCAACGAGAGAACAAAAAAATGTCGTTTTGTTTTTTCTTTTTGGGAAAAAAATTAGGGATTCTATAGATAGAATACAGAGAAGTTATCAGGTACTATAGTTTTGATAAAATCAAAGATGAGCTTACGTGGCATCTCTCCATTGAATATTGTAAATAATACTTTTATGCAACTCAAGCGCAGGCTATTCTCTAACACCACACACCGGTGATGTGGTATTTGTTTTTTTTTTTCCTTTTAAAAGTAAAACGCACGTTTTATCCTGACTCTATCCAAATCATCTCTCATTTAAAATGTTTCCCCTCCCCTACGTTCTCCCTCTGCCCACACTCACCCCTCTGCCCGCCTTCCCCCGTAACGTTCAGGTCACATTTTTCTAGTTTACATTTTTCCAACTCACACCCAAGTTTTCTCTCTCTCGTTGTACATGGCTGGGTTATTTTTACAATTATTTTACAGATCTTCTCTTGTTTCTTCGATATGTTTGTGTTTGTTTGTACATGGCTAAGTTCTTATCGTGAACATGGCATATTTTATATGGCCCAACTCTATCCTCTTTGTTTGGGCTTTCCTCAAATACAAAGTAATGTATTTCTTTCATAGCTCTATATAGAATGATTTTATTTCTCTGCAATTTGGAAGCTGGAGGTGACTGACCGATTTGGATTAGCAACAAAGATGATCCTAGGGTTTTTATTATTACTAGATTTTGTTGGTGGGTGGGGGTTGTTTTTCGTGGTTAAGTGACATATACTATAGGCTCAATTGTTTGAATTGGATTGGGGACTATTTGATTCATCACCTACAATGCGATAGTTTTAGTCTTGACATAGGGTTGAAGGTTATTGCTATAATGTAGTCTTATATGGATCTTGAAGGTGACCCATTTGAATCCATTAAAGGCAATTAAACAAAGGTTGGTACAATTTAAACATGGCACTAATAATGTATGTTCAGGACTCAACAACTAGTAATTGTGCCATATAGAGTCATTAGATGTTTTCTTCTATTTTTTACAATCTTCATTTGATTCTCTAATTGAGCTCTCACATGTAAATTCTGCTTATGGCGGATTTTATAGAAAGGAGTTGAATGTATATTAAATCATCGTCCCCAAATAACACCCCTCATATGAGAGAAACTAAAAAAAAAATACTTGATGTATTGGCCCCGTTTGGATTTAGAGATTAGATGAGATGAATTGAAATAGTTTGTAAATAGTAGTGAAATTTATGAGTTAATATTTGTGAATAGTACTGAATAGTAGTAAGATGATCAATCAATCCAAATCGGCTTATGTATGTTCAATTTTTAAACATGGTTAAAGTCTCATCTAGATCATGTTTGCAGCTATTATTGAAAGCATTAAAACCTATGTTTTTTACTAATTGCAGTGTACTCAACACATAAGATATCCAGCTTCATGCTAGTCATCGTACTCTGCATCAGTTAGATTTGTGAATGTGTCATGTACAATCAAAGAAAAAAATCCCCCACCCCTCCTCCCCCTTTTGTTCTTTCCTTCTTTTGATTCTAGGAAAGTGTTATAATTATGGATAATAATGTATGATGATCTTGTTAAAACTCAGTAAATTCATAAAGCAAGTTTAAAGTAGAGAACCTATCTAGTCTGTCTGTTCCTGCTAACAGCAAGAGCTTTGGAACAAGACATGTACTTATTTGAAAGACCTTCATACGTGTATTAACTGGTTTCAGTAGTCGAATTAATAAAAATGAATTGTGTCACAATATGTAGCATGAAAGTGCTATGGTACTTCACTAGCCAATCCAATGAGTAGTTTTTTCTATTAACACACTACCAGTGGAAAACAGTTCAACCACAATATCCAAGCCGAGATAATATCCCATGTGTGCACATAAGAGATAGGTCCAAGTATAATACCCGCTAGTGAGCAAAATAAGCATTATCCCAAGGAAACAAAATGAACTTTCATCCTAATAATAAATATTTATTCATACCAGCCTCTCCAATAAAACTTACTATTAGTATTATTCCAATAAAACTTATGGGACTTTGTCCTCTTAAAAAAAGTGTTAGTATTGATTTACACGCTTCGATGGGATTCAGTCCTTGATAAGAGGTAGAAGCTTGAAATTATCTCAACCAAATCATTTTTTTGTTTTTTTAATAAATTAAGATTTTATGAGAAAAATTGTGGACAACTTGCCTTAGGGACATAGTTTTCCTCCATATTTAATTCTTTATTTAACTGTTTAACTGTCAACCTTTTTTAAGTGTAAATATTTTAAATGTACTGGTGGTGAGATAATCAGTTTTAATATTTCCTATTTGATGAGTTTCTAAGGAAGAACTTGCATCGAAGATGTGATTAAAATAGGTATAACAATCTAGAAAAACCTTTCTACGATGGAGCCTATATGTTTCATGTGTGAAATGATTTATGCATTTCTATTTAGTAACTTCATTCTCAAAACTCAGTTGAAATAGTATGATGGACAAAGAGGAAGATGAAAGGCCACCCAGGCCTTCTACATTGATTTCACCGACTCAAGTATGATATGCGTTGGTCATTTAGAAATGTCGTTGTATCTGATATTTCCATTTAGTTAATGTATTTTTATTTGTGTATTATAGGGATATTATGGTCCAGAAAATTCTTACTACCCGCCATTTAGGATGCATTCAAATGCATATCCAAATCCATATACATACGCATAAGGTAGCCAGCTAGATTCCTTATAAGCTTTTAAAAAAAAATTTCGAACGTGCATTTGAGCCATTCTAACACCATGCCTAATTACAGCATCCATCAATGCAACCTTTCAAACCAATGATGTTTTACCCTCTATTGAGTACTGCGGAGGAGTCGGGACGAGTTTAACATACGATCCAGGTAGATTCCTTTATAACTTTTTGCATTTTTTTTTTCTTATGTGCATTGGAATCGTTCTAACACCGTGCCTAATTACAGCCTCCATCAATACCGCCTTTTGGACCAACGATGCTCTACCCTCCTTCAAGTAAAGTGGAGGAGTCAGGAGGAGTTCAACATATGAACCATGTGGATTCCTTTCTAATTTTCTACATTTTTTTTTCTTACGTGCATTTGAGATGTTCTAACACTGTGTCTAATTACAACCTCCACCAATGCCACAATTTGGACCAAAGATGCTCTACCCTCCGTCGAGTAGTGCGAAGGAGTCAGGACGAGTTCAACATATGATCCAGGTATATTCCTTTCTAAGTTTTTAAGTTTTTTTTCTTACGTGCATTTGAGTCGCTCTAACATTGTGCCTAATTACAACCTCCATCAATGCCCTACCCTCCGTCGAGTATTTCGGAGGAGTTGAGATGATCAGAAAAGACCCCCCAATTAGCAAGTGAATTATCAACTGTGTCATTTAAAGCTGAAAGTGAAAAGAATTTTGGAGGTACATCACACACGACTGATCAAAGTTGTCATATTAGTAATGGTATTACACTCTTAACCCGATGAGTAAACATCAATTGTATGTATATAATATAAATGCTAATCCGAACCATATATTTTCATTTTCAGAAACTTCATCGGACATAAATAAAGAGGCAGCGGCTGATAGGACTAATGAAGTATCAAATGATGATGAACGAGTTGAAGAGCCAAAACCTGGAATGGAGTTTGTCACTAATAAAGAGCTTATGGCCTGTTACAAGCAATATGCCAAATAACAGGGTTCTGGTATTATCACACAAATGACGAAGAGAGAGGCAGATAGGAGTGTGAAGTATCTAACAATCGGGTGTGCGCGGGGAAACAAGTATCATCCTAGCCATAGTAATATTTCAAAGCGACGACCAACAACTAAAACGGATTGTAAGGCGAAGATAAATGCTCACTTGGTGAAGGGTGTATGGGTGGTGACCATTGTTGAGATTGCCCATAATCATAGTACTGTTAGCCCACAAATCTAGATTTTTAGATCTCACAAGTATTTAGATGAATACAGTCAAAAGATGCTCGATTTGAATGATAAAGCAGGAATTTGAATGAACAAAAATTTTGGCCGACTTGTTGTGACGCTGGAGGGGGGGTTTGTGAATTTTGATTTTCAAGAGAAAGACTGTCAAAATTTAATTAGCAAAACCAAACACTTAAGGCTGGGTAAAGGAGGTGGCAAAGCACTTAGTGACTACTTTGAAAGGATGAAATTGATGAATGATGGCTTTGTTTTGTGATGGATGTGGATGAAAAGTTAAAACTCAGAATATGTTATGGGTTGACGCACGAAGTGTAACGACGTATGAGAATTTCGGAGATGTTATCATCTTCAATATGACATACCTAACAAATAGATATGGTATGTCTTTTACTCATTTTGTTGGGGTAAACCATCATGGGTAGTTTATACTGTTAGGAGCTGGCTTGACTTCAAGCAAGAACATAAGTACTTTTGTGTGATTGTTTCGAGCATGGTTACAGTGCATGAATGGTCGGACTCCAAAAGTAATCATAACAGACCAAGACCGAGCAATGAATAGTGATATTGCATTGGTATTCCCAAACATTCGCCATAGATATTCTCTATGACATATCACGCAGAAACTGCTCGAGAAATTGAGATCCCACTCCCAATTCAATGTAAGGTTAAAAGACTTCCCTCTAGAGTCCCCTATATGATTCATAGACATGTGCAAAATTTGAGGACAAGTGGAGGCAACTAATTCAAAAGACCTTGGTGATAATGCATGGTTGCAAAGGTTGTACAATGAGAGGTCGTTCTGGGTACCAATTTACTTGAAGAGTGTATTTTGGGTTGGTATGAGCACTACACAGCTCGAAGGAATGAATTCATCTATTAATTTGACAATGCTCTAAGGAAAAAGGTGGAGGTCGAGACAACAACTTATTTCGATTCCTGCAACTAAAGCATCACATGTGTATTCTCATTCCATATTGAGAAGCAGTTTTAAGCGTTGTATATAAATGCAAAGTTTAAAGAGGTCCAAAGAAATGTGTGAGGGATGATTTTATGTAATTGCATACTTGTTAGCAAGCAGGGTTGCATTTCCCCCTTTGATGTTTTAGATGAAATTATCATTGATGATGACCATGTCAAAACCGTCAATTACTCAATTTCCTATAACGACGAGGAATTTGAAGTGAAATACACGTGTGCGTTTTTTGAGATGAGGCCGAGGAATTCTCTGTAAACATGCATTGAAAGTTTGTTAGATGAAGAACATTCATGTGTTGCCAGAGAAATATGCCTTGGATTGATGGAGGAATGACTTAAAGATGAGATATATACTGGTCAAAAGTAACTATGATGACTCAATGCGGACACATAGAGGTAGGAGCTTATGGTGAAACAGTATCTGAAATTAGCGACCTGTGTATCCCCAAGTGATGGCCATGTCAATGCATTCATGCACGTTTTAGATGAGTTTGAGATTAAATTTAAAGAATTAACACTTGAGCCCAGATCAACCAAGATTAAAGAGACACATGGCCACGGACAAGGGTAAGAAAATATTAAGCCCCCACATTGTCCGAGGGAAAAGGGGTCCCCCAACGAAAAGAAAGATTCCAACTGTGGAGAAGGCTGCAATGAAGAGAAAGAAGAAACGTGTAGTAATTTTTTTTTTCTATTACTTCTATATATATTAGATTGCATGCATATTCATTTCTAATGGATGTGTATTTTTTGTTTGAAATTTAGACTTGTAGAAAAATATTTGATGATGAATCACAGCATGGTAAGGTATCGAAAGCTCAACTTGGTGCTAACGTCGATCAACTTAGTGCGAATGTTGACAATTTTATTGTTAGAACACGGTGTAGTACTCTCACACAACCAATGCTATCAAGCAATGAAGAGGTGTGAGGTTGTGGTTGTAACTTAGTAATTTGTTGTATTTTGGGCGTTGTGATAAAATATGTTGTGGGTGTGAGAGTCTATAATATAAAGCGTAGAATTTATTGTAAAATACTATAATATAGTATTTTGTAGCTTATTGTGATTTTTAATATGTAGTTTAAAGAATTGAGGATTTCATTCACTTCTATTGTGTTTTGTAATATGCAGGGGCTTTTTTAAATCATGTTGACAATGTTTTGGTGTTGTGCCACTACAGTTCAGTTTGGTTCTTAAGAAGTTTAATTAGATTTATATTTAGTACGAATATTCTAAAGTTCATTGATCAGTGGTCGTTACAACTACGTACTACCTCTCTTTCTCTAAATTTCAAATAACTTGAAACATATGAAAAATTAGCTACTTAATAGTGATATAATTATTGATTTTTTTTTTTGGCAGACAATGTAAGAATTTAGCATCATAGTAAGGCGGGGACTGTGTATGATTTATAGGATATTAGTGCTACGAATCTTTAGATCTACGACCATGCTTTAGACAACATTTCAGAGGGTGATCTTATGAGTTCTTTTCATTTTTTTTTTTACGTGTAATCGAGATAGTTGTGTACCACATTGTGTCATTTCAATCTAATATAACCAATAAGAGCTTAAAAAATTGTAATCATACAAGATGGAACCACTGGCTACGGACACCTTCTTGTCCCACTAAAATCCTATATACACTAATTACTAGAAAATGAAGAATATTAATGAACCACAACCACATAATCAAATTAGCAATATCCGTCAGATACATAATCTGAACCATATATTTACAATTAACAATAACATGATACATCTATAGTCCAAACCAACAAAAAGCTATTACAATAAATAACACTCAGTATATACATAATAATATATGTGCACATCTATTCTCTACAATCCGCTTTCTATTTTCTCTTCTTGCTTGTGAAGAGCATTCTCTCTCTTTCAATTAGTTTATCTTTCTCTTCATGAACTTCATACTCGCGTAACAATAAAGCATCGTCCCTCTTCCGAATTGCATTATCTCTTGTCATAATTTTCTCCTTTACCATTTGAAGTATATTTGCCCATATAAAGAATTAACATCTTGATTCTCCCTGCATACAATTCAAGAATTTCAAATGTTAAATATGAAAAATTAAAAAACAATAAAAAAAATGACGAAAAAATTTATGCTTTACCGTGTTATACTTTGGGCAGGCATAAAATTTCCTTCCAGGATTTTTGTTAGTTTGGGAGGTCTTTAATGGGGCTTTCAAACACACCAACAGGTCAGTGATTCCATTTGAAATGCATCAACTACACATGATGATGATTGACTCGCTGCCATAGATGATCTAAATGAGACAATGAAAATATTTAATGCCAAAGCTAACATAATTGTAATAGACACCGTACTCATGCAAAATAATTGCGACATTTCAGGTGTGCATCAATGTGCACTTGGATATCAATATGTGCTTAGCATAGAGTCCAGAAGAAACGTGAATTGTTGTAGTGTATGAAGTTAATGTAATTGCACTGATTGAATAGTACTATAGACCATACATAGAAGCATGCATTCATTAAGAAGTTCATGGCAAAAATAGGGGATTGAAGTTCAACGACATATGGTATGAATGGGGTTTCGCCACTAACAACTAAGGTTAGCAAGCAAGCACTTAGAGGACAGATCAGAATGATCAATCAATGGGGTCCTCCTACAGAAATGTTCATCTCATGGTATGACTAAAGCTCTAAATTAAACCACAAATAACTACAAGTAGAAAGGAGAGATCTTCTTCCAAGGTGGCAGGTCCAGATGCAAAGTACATTAATGGTACTTTTCTTTTGAATAAGAAAGAAAAACTTTCGACCAAAAGTATTAGTTTTTGTCCTGTCACATACTGCATACATTGTGCAGTTATATAGTCAACAAGCAAGAAACAACATTTTAAATATATATGACCCCTTGTTGAAAAGACATGCAACTAGAAACAAGTACCTATAATTTGAAAAGCACAACTATATGAGTGTGATATGGAACATCGGTTAGTGAAACATATCTATAAAAATAAATGGAAAATAGGAAGCAAAGAATATAGAAAGAAGCGTTAGCATAAATTCATAATAACCCACTCCACCTCCCTGTCAAAAAACAAAGGAAAACTCCCTGTCAAAAAACAAAGGAAAAAAATAAAGAAAGAGGAAGAAAAGCTGGCCTGCACACCTATTCCTAGAAAGGTGAACAAACTAGCAAGAGTTCCTTTCAAAATTGAAACCTGCAAGCATTCAAATATGCATCAAATTAAGTACACAGGAGCACAATCCTCGAAGTATCCTCGCTACATGATCTCAGTGCACACTGGATCTATAGAAAAATGAATGGTGAGTATTTTCTAGGTGATTGGCTAGAATTTAGACCTCCATATTTGTTTCTTCAATCAAAAGATAATTTAAGAGTCTTGCTGCCTAATCTCTTTAACAAGTTTTACGCCACTTACATCTTTGTATTTTGAGTTGCCCATAAATATTCAGTAATCAAGCATGCCCAACTCATATATGGTTTTAACATACACACAGTCCCACCTTTCATTTGTCTCAGATCTTAGTACTTCTACCTAAGACTTAATCCATGCATAAGGTGGAAGAGAAAACTCAAAACCAACATCGATTTGAAATCTCATTCAGGAAGAGAAAGAGAGAGGATGAGTTTTCCTTCCAAAATAATCTCTTCTTCCCATTATCTTCGATTTCTTCTTTTCTCCTAGGGTTTTCAAACCAGAACATAGACCGATACAATGTATCAAACTCACATGGATGGGCACAAACATGGACAAACACAATGTCCATTTCGCAAAGTAATTCCTTCAAATAATTGATGGGTACAACCACAAAAATCCAAACATTCAACTAACGATTAAGAAAACAACTTCCATACAAGAAATTAAACACAATAGAGAACCCAACTCAGTGTCTCTCTTCTACTCAATGTATACCAGAAAACCCCCACACCATCACTGTACTGGGGAACCAAAAAAAAGGGTTCGGCCGAAAACTTACCATGATGTAAGGGATGAGCTGTAGGTGACTGACTGTATGTCTTTGAGTCACAAATCTGGACGTAGTAGTTTCCTCCAATATGGCTATGCAGGCACATATTAGGGTTAGAGAGAGAAGGCTACGAGAGGGAAGTTCTTATCATGAGGGAGAAAGGGCTACAGAAGTGAGAGAGGGAGAGACGGCTCGAGATACTCAGATGGGAGATGAAGACAATGAGAGAGACCTTTCTACATGTAGGAGAAGAGAGAGACAGATTTGAGGGGAAGTTATTGGGATCTGAAAGGATGGGTGTAAAACGATGACATGGCGTCCAGACCGGGTTCGCCACGTCATAGTGTGTGGCGTTGGAGTAAACGACATGCCTAGGAGTAGATTTACTCTATGCCCTAATCGTATAACTCTAATCATGACAAGAAATTGGTCAAGGGGCAAGTTATTACGACAAATGTTATTCATTCTTGGTTGTATTATCTTTATTATCAATACTGATTTAAGGCTGATATATTTGGCCTTAAAAGTCTATAAGTCTGACGTTAAAACAAAATACTTATTGAGGAAGGAATTCATTAAAGGCTATCATTGATATTTGATTGGTCTTCAATTTGTAGACTCGCCCCCAGCAAAAACCCAACCCAGAGGGGGATGGAGCTTTGGCTCCTCCCTCCCTCCTCCCCATCTGGTTAGACGAGATATTGTGTAGCCCTTTATTTTTTAGTTTCTGTTTATTTTTCTTTCTGTCTAAAGTATGGTGAAACGTTGATCTGCTATTTTCTAAAATCCAGCGACCACCACGCGCCCTACCACAGGATTCCCAAGCTGCTGATCTTTCGGACAGCCAAAGGCTTTCGCTGAAGGGAGCGGCGCATGAGTCACACATGCGGGTCAAACCAGCGCGTGAGATCCAGGCGTCACCACACCAGGAAGCTTCTACTGCTGCCATGTGCTGCATTTTTGGGACCAGGGACCTTAGTTTCTTCAGACTCGATTGGCCACCACACTCCTAGCGTGGCGCATGTCCCTCATGAGCCACCACAGTCTCTTTGTTTCTTGTATTTTGCTTTTCTTCAAGCTGAAAATTTGGATCTACAGTTGTAATTCATCATTTTCACATATATCCTTATGTTTATTGTTTTTTCCTTTTATTTAGGTAAAAATAAAAAATAAATAGTCTCTTGGACATTTTGTTCATAGAGTGAAAGTCATCTCTTCTTCTGGAGGGTGGGGTTTGAAATCTGATTTGCTTTAAGCAAAGTGTGATCTCTAATATGGTTTGTCTGTAGAGAGTTATAAAAGTTAAAACCATACCAGTCACAAAGGAATTTGTGTACTGGTGGAGCCCCAACCGTGAGTAGTTGACTTGTAATCTGAAATTTTTTCTATATGTATCAGGTCATAACTGTAACTTCGCTTTCATGAATGAATGAAGTCTATTTCCCATAAAAAAAAAAGTCTATAAGTTTGACCCAAACTATTCTCCTAAATCCAAATTACAACACATAATTTTATTTAAAAAAACTCACAATCATGTCTAATATTTTCTATTTTCCCTTGAGTCCCATGCCTTTTAAGCTTTTCCTTATTCTCTTCTAATTTTTATTTGTATGCATGACAAAATGTGAATCTCCATGCTTGAGATCAAGAGAAGGAAAAGAAAGTTCAGAAAGAAGAGAAAGGATGACAGAGAACACGATAGAAAGAAAATATACTTCTCTGTTATTTCAATTAATTGGTCTTCATGTACAAATACATGTATTTATACCCTCTCAATAAATTACTATGTGACACGTAGTTTATACAACTAATACTCTCCCTCAAGATGGAGTGTATAGATCAATAATACCCATCTTGGAAAGTAAAAAATGAAACTGCACTGATCCAAGAGGCTTAGTAAGAAGATCACTAAGCTGATGAAAACTTGGAACATGTAAAGTTTTAATGGTGCCAGCTTGAATTTTCTCACGAACTATGTGGCAATCGATCTCTATGTGCTTGGTCCTTTCATGAAAGACTGAATTGGAAGCAATGTGGAGGGCTGCCTGGTTATCACAAAAAAAAGGGTAGGCTGTGAATGAGAAATACATAAAGCAGCAAGTAAAGAAAGGAGCTAAGTCAGTTCACATGTAGTTGATGCCATCGCCCTATATTCGGCTTCTGTAAAAGAGTGTGAAACAATTGGCTGCTTCTTGGATTTCTAAGAAATAAGAGCATCTCCCAAGAAAACACAATATCCAATTACTAATCTATGAGAATCAGGACATCCCGCCCATTTCGAATTAGTAAAAGCCTTAAGATGAAGTGAAGTATGTGCTGAAAAACAAAACTTTGACCAGGAGATGATTTAATGTATTTGAGAACTCGGTGCACAGCATCTAAATGAGGTTGTCTCGGTTTATCTATAAACTGACTAGCACTTGCACAAAATATGCTAGGTCAAGTCGAGTGATAGTCAAATAAATCAAACGACCTATGAGTCTCGAGTAAAGAGAAGCATCTATCAAAAGAGGACCATCATTCTTGCTTAATCTGATATTTTGCTGCATTGGGAAACTTAAAGGCTTAGAACCAAAAAACCATATTCTTCCAAAATATCAAGAGCATATTTTCTTTGGTTCAAAACAATTCCCTTAGCTGAACGTGCCACTTCCAAGCCAAGAATAAACTTCAAATCTCCAAGATCTTTAATCTTGAATTTCTGATCAAGAAACTGTTCTAAATCCAAAATGGACTGCAAATGATCTCCAGCAACTATTATGTCATCGACATAAACTAGAAGAATAGTAAAAGTTGTTGAAGTTTGAAGAGTGAAAAGAGAATGGTCAGCTTGAGATTGAACAAATCCATAAGAAAGTAAGGCTGAAGACAACTTGGCAAACCACTGTCGAGAAGCCTGTCGAAGACCATACAAAGATTTATTCAGTTTACATACACTATGCTCTCCCTGTCTAGAAAAACTAGGAGGAATTTTCATGTAAACTTCTTCATCCAAATCACCATGAAGAAAGGGGTTATTAACATCTAACTGATGAAGAAACCAGTTCTTTGAAGCTGCAATAGCCAAGAGGCAGTGAACACTTACTAGCTTGGCCACGGAGAAAAGGTTTCTTGGAAATCAAGACCTTCAATTTAGGTGTAGCTTTTAGCTACCAATCTTGCCTTATACCTTTCAATGCTGCCATCAGACTTATATTTGATTTTATACACCCATTTACAGCCTATAGCTTGTTTTCTATTAGTTAAGGAAGTAAGAGACCAAGTATGATTATTTTCTAAGGCACTGATTTCTGCAGCCATGGCAACACGCCAATGAGCATGCTGAACAGCTTGTCTAAATGTTTTGAGTTCAAGATGAAAGGAAACTGAAAGTACTAGAGACTTATAAGAAGGGGAAAGTTTATGATATGATAAAACAAAATCAAAAGTATAAGGAATTGAAGTTGTCTTACCATGTCCTACACTTGGTGGATTGGAAAAGGCATGATCATTAGCTAGTCTGTAGGGATAGTCTTGCAAGTAAGATGGTTGCTTACGAACTCTAGAAAATTGTCTGAGAGCTTGTGAAGGCTGAGAAGAAGAAGAGGAAACATTTTCTATGGGAGGAACAAAATCTGCAGATGAATTAGAATTAGGAATATCTGCAGGAGTAGGAGCTAATGAAGGAATATCAAGGATAGGATGTGGTAAAACAAGAGATCTATGTAAAGAAGAAGGAATTAGAGTGGAAGAGGAACCAAGTTGAAAAGGGAAGACATTCTCATAAAAGATCTATGTAAACTGTTCTCTTGAGATAAACAAAGAATTAGTATCTAGATCAAATACTTTATATCCTTAGACACCAAAAGGATATCCAAGAAATAGACATTTCTTAGTACGAGGATCAAATTTATGTCTATGGCTGATATGGTGGAAACAAAACAGAGACAACCAAAAACTCGTAAATGAGAATAAGAAGATGTTTTAGAAAACAAGACTTCGTATGAGGATTTATTGGAAAGAAGAGGTGTAGGAGTTCTATTTATCAAATATGTAGTTGTCAAGATGCATTCACCCCAGAATTTAAGAGGTAGAGATGCTTGAAACCTTAAAGATCTAGCTACATTTAATAAATGTTGATGTTTTCTCTCCACGACCCCATTTTGCTATGGTGTTTCTACACAAATCTTTTGATGTATAACTCCCTTAGAAGCATAAAACTCAGGCATATTGAACTCAAGACCATTGTCAGACCGAATGTGTTTAATTGTTCTATTGAACTAATTTTCTGTTAAGGCAAAAAAGGAAAGCAAAAAATGCCTTGTTTGACTTTTATGATGCATGAGACAGACCCATGTACACTTAGAATAATCATCCACAATAGTTGAAAATATCTAGAGCCATCAATAGAAGATATGGAAAAGGGACCACATATATCACAATGTATTATTTCAAAGGGAAAATGAGATACACTTTGACTTGGAGGAAATGGAAGTCTGTGTTGTTTTGCTAAGGGACAGACTGTACAAGGAGAATTGTTGACATTGGACAGCTTTATGACATGAACAGTTTTATTAAGAAGAAGTAATCGAGGCAAAGAAAGGTGACCTAGTCTATAATGCCACAAATCAAAACAAGAGAAGTTGACAAAAGCAACTTTGGGTATCAAACCAGAAGAGATGACATCAATCTTCGAGCTAGCTGAAAAATCCTGCAGCAAGTAATATGAACTGAAATGAGGTTGAAGGAAAAAGCAGGAACACAAAGCACATTTTTTAGTACTAGCAAATCTAAAAGATGCACAGTACCTATATGAGTTACATGTGCAATGGCTCCATTAGGGAGTTTAACTGAGTGATTGATAGGTGAAGAAGCAAAAGTAAGCAAGGAAGTGTAACATACCGTATGGTCAGCTGCTCCACTATCAATGATCCATTCGTGAGAAGATAACTGAGAATAATAAGAATTAGAAGCTTTACTTGACAGATTAGCATAATTTTGGATATCTGAAATAGGTGTTGGTAGTAAACTAGCCTGATTAACTGCAAATTATAGAAAATTGGACTTATTCACTACAAATTTAAAGTCTAAGGTACATTGAAGTGAGGCAAGCAGCTACTGACATTGCTGTTGTATAGTTGAAAGTTGTGCACGATCAACTGAGCCAGTGTCCAGACCAGAAACACTAACTTGATTCACGACTCTAGAAGAGAAATTCTTGGCTTTGGCAGACTTCCAATTAGGTGGATAACCATGAATCTTGTAACATTTATCCACAGTATGACCATTATAACCACAATGATTGCAAATCACTTTATCTTTGCAAGCAAAAGGTTTACCACCATTCTTGGACATAGAAGCAGGAGCATTAACCTTAGTGGATAAGGCAGTAGAAGTGCTGAGATGTTGTGTGTTACTCATAGAAACACCTCTTTGTTTCTCTTCTTGTAAAGTCAGAGAAAAAACTTTACTGATGGTAGGGAATGGTTAGTAAAATCTGTCCTCTAAACTGAGAGTAGCTATTGTTCAGCCCCATTAAAAACTGAAGAACATAGTCTTCTTGCTGATTTTTGAGTGAGAACTTTGTGGCAGTGCAAACACACGCTGGTTTGCAATTACATGCCCCTAATGGTTTAAGAATGGATAGTTCATCCCAAAACCCCTTCAATTGAGAATAATAAACACTGACAAATTGATTTTCTTGTGTTAAAGTTGAGAGATCTTTCCTTAATTGAAAAATCCTAGGGCGATTACTTTGAGCAAAATGCATATGCAACTCTTTCCATATATCAGCAGCAGTATGCATGAATAAAATTGTAGAGGTGATGTTTGGGGAAAGAGAATTGACAAGCCATGAAATTACCATGTCATTGCAACGTATCCAAGCAGCCAAGCAAGAATTATCATCAGCTGGTCTGAGGAGACTACCCTTCACAAAAGCAGGCTTGTTCTTCGCACTAATAGCTATGGACATGGATCTCTTCCATGTATCGAAATTATACTCCGTAAGCAGCTCCGTAACCAGCATAGAGCCTAGATTTTCTCCATGATGAAGAAAATAAGGACTAGAAGAATCATCACAAGGATTTGAACGGGAGGATTTAGACATTGTGTCTGGAAAAACCTAAATCAAGATTCTTCAAGAAATCCAAATCTTGAGATAGGAATTGAGAAATTGCGGAAAGTGTGGAGTCAAGAATAGAAAGATACCGTCTGATACCATGACAAAATGTGAATCTCCATGCTCAAGATCAAGAGAATGAAAAGAAAGTTCAGAAAGAAGAGAAAGGATGAGAGAGAGCACGATAGAAAGAAAATATACTTATCTATTATTTCAATTAATTGGTCTTCATGTACATATACATGTATCTATAATCTCTCAGTAAATCACTATGTGACACGTATTTTATATAACTAATAATGCATGAATTTTCTCAAATTTTCCTTGAGTTTCTTTAATTTTAAGGTTTTTCCTTACGTTCATTTGTTATTTTTTTTCTTTCCCACTTCCACAACTTGGAAGAGAAACGTTCATGAATTAATGTTAATAAATAAATATGTTAATAAATATGTTAATATATATGTGTGCCAATATATATTCTTATATATGTTAATAAATATATTGATAAATGTTTGTATATTGAGATGATTTAATTACTTCTTAACAAATCAAAATATATAATTGGAAATACAAATGATGAGGAAGGAATAAAAGAAGGAAGGAAAACGAAAGCAAGGAAAACTTTTTGTCTCTTGTTTGAGGAAATCGAGGTCCTTGTACAAATTACCAAAACAAAATTACAATTGGCGTCGAACAGGCTTGAGAAAAAATACATGAGCACGACTGTACGTAGGACTAGACAGATAATTGATATTCTGCAGAACCACGAATTTAGTTTGACAGTTTACAATATTCTTCCAAGGAAAAAAGAATGACATGAAACAAAAGAAAAAAAAAAAAAAGAAGAATTGATGAATAAAATGAAATTAAGTAATTATATATATGCATGGGTATTTCGATTTGGCTTTTGAGAAACATATGATATGTTGATATGAGGTCTATTAAAAATTTTTAATCATTCCTTCGATCGCCAAAAGTACGTACTGAGGGTTGATCAATAAGATTAGAGTTCCATTTAAAAAAAAAAAATTACTGCACCCACAGTAAGATTTCTTAAGATGTATGGTCCGGAGTAATTAGGCCTCTAAATATTGCATGCGTATTAATTTCCACTTTGTCATGATTTTGTTTGTGGTACTGATCGTGTGCATATTTTGAAAGAGCTACAAAAAAGTTGGATATTAATAAAAAGAAATGATATTTACAGTTGTATAGCGTGTAAATTTTACGTAATTGTTTTGAAAAAAAAAATACTACTCTACTATTAATTATAGCACATCTAATGACATCATCGATCGTATATTATAGCACATCTTAGCTTCGTTTGGTTTTCAAACCAAACTCATCTCATCTCACTCATTATTACAATTTTTTCAAATTTCAACACAAAATATAATAAATAATTCAACTTTTTCAAATCCCAAAACAATAATAATATTAAAAAATAATATTTTAACAATATTTTATCATCTAAACTCAACTCAACTCAACTCACTTCAACATCCAAACGCACCCTAAGGACCCTAGAGTCAAGTTTTCATGCACGCGATAATTTAGTTGCGTTTAGATAGTGAGGTGATCTTAAATATTTTATAAATTATAATAAAATAATAATAATAAAATATTAAATAATAATGATGAGTAGTAAATAGTAATAAAAAATAGATAAAAAATAAAAAATAATAATAATAGATTATTTTGATAATACTCTACCATCAAAATTAGCCATAATGCAAGCTCGCAACCTACAGCTAAGCTTTAAATCTACATGTTCCATCAGATTAAGCAGATAAATAGTGATTTCACATTGATTATATCGTGGAAATGTTGACACATCTGAAAGTAAGTTTTTATAAGCTAAGGCAAAGATTTCTCTCGTGTTTTTTTTTTTAATCTCTTCATACACGATGTTATATATTAAAATAATTACATGTTCGTTGTGCTATTTTCTGAAAATTAATAGTTTTCAAGTGGCCGGTGGATTTTTAAATCCCAATCCCTCTAATATTATGATTCCTAGCTAGATTCTTCCTATTAATTTGATGATTGTAGATCCAAGTCTTTTTTTTTCTTTTTTTGGAGACTTTTATGTATGGTTACAAATGACCGGCCAATGCGAACATAGTTTAATTAATTTGTATTCTAGTCGAAATGATATTTGTATTCTAGATTTTGCATTTAAATATTGAACTGAGTTGAGTTGAGTTAAGATTATAAAATATTATTATAATATTATTTTTTAATATTATTATTATTTTAAGATTTGAAAAAATTGAATTGTTTATTATATTTTGTGTTGAAATTTAAAAAAATTATAATAATAAATTGAGATGAGTTTGGTATGTTAAGCTTTTCACAATAGAGACAAAAAACAGAGCAGTCGAGAATGAAGAATTGTAAGGTCTTAAATTTGGCCAACACTCACATCCAAACACTTTGAGAAATTTGTAATCCGGTTCAGGTCCACTTCCTGCATATTTCTCGGTTACAGCCCGGCCCATAAAGGCTACAGGTGTTTGGATCTTCAAACTCACAAGCTCTACATCTCTCGTGATGTCATTTTCAAAGAGCGGTCCTTCCCTTTCTCACGTCAACAACCCGTTCATCCCCACCATCATCTGTTTCTACTCCAGCAATCCTACCCATCTTACAGCCCAACTCATCCTCTCATATTTCAAACCCATCTATCCTTGGCCCACCCCCGATTCTTGGCCCAGTACCAAACTCTTCTCCTTCACTTCTGCCTTCTTCATCCGTTACTTTACCAAATTCACATCCAAATCCCTCCTCTTCGACTTTTTCTCCAGAACCGAATCCATCGTCCGCTCCTGCTCACTCTCCATCTACTCGTGTCTCACCATCTCCCTCTCATTCTCCCATTTTAATTCCACCACGATCTCCTATAATCACTCGAGCTCACAAAAATTCTTCTCGTCCTCGCCGATTTACCGATGGAACCGTTGCCTACCCCACTCGAAATTGTCTCACCATCTCTCTGCAGGTTCTAGATGATCCTTTAAGTTTCACTCATGCCTCACAATTCTCAGAGTGGAAACAAGCTATGCAGGCCAAGTATGATGCCCTTCTTCACAACTCGACATGGACACTCGTCCCCCCTGCTCCTCACAGAAATGTCTTAGGCTGCCGATGGGTATATCGCACCAAGACCTATGCAGACGGTTCTTTTGAAAGAAGGAAGGCTCGCTTGGTAGCCAAAGGGTATCACCAACAGCTTGGGATTGACTTTCAAGACACCTTCAGTCCGGTAGTTAAGCCAACTACCATCAGGCTTGTGTTGTCTATTGCCGTCTCCAAAGGATGGGTTATGCATCAAATTGATATTCAGAATGCTTTTTTACATGGTCTATTATCTGATGATGTTTATATGCAGCAACCCCAGGGCTTTGTTAATCCAGCACGGCCTCATCACGTCTGCAAGCTTCAGAAGGCGATATACGGTCTTAAACAAGCTCCAAGAGCTTAGTTTGCCCAGCTAAGTACATCGCTTCTTGATTATGGTTTTGTTGCTTTTAAGGCCGATCCATCACTTTTCATTCTTAAACATCTAGATACTCTGATTTACTTGTCAGTCTACGTGGATGACATTTTCATCACTTCCTCAAAACCATCTGCTGTTACATGCTTGATTAGTGATCTAGGCCGTGCTTTCCCTATGAAGAATCTCGGTAGACTCTCTTTTTTTCTTGGCATTGAAGTAGACTACCTTAAGGATGGTATTATGTTGTCTCAACGTAAATATTTTAAAAGTCTTCTTACCCGAAGTAACATGCTTCAAGCCAAGCCAATGTCCTCTCCAATGGCAGCCTCTTTAAAATTATCTAAGCATGATGCTCCAGATTTTGAGGGTGTCACACTGTATCGCAGTATTGTCGGGGGATCACAATATTTGTCCATCACTCGTCCAGACATTTCTTTCTCAGTTAACAAGGTTTGTCAATTTTTACATGCACCGAAACTTCTCTACTGGAGTGCAGTAAAAAGAATTCTGAAATATTTAAAATCTACAATCAACCATGGACTGTTTTTTGCATCTCAATCCACTCTCAATCTTCAAGCCTTCTATTCTAATATGGTAACCAAATGAAACCTAATCAATGACCGGCCCATGTGAACATAGGTTAATTAATTTGTATTCTAGTCGAAATGAGATTTGTATTCTAGACTTATTAATTTTTAATTAATTTGATAATTCGTTCTCGTTTGTTTTCGTAGATGTAATGAGATGTGTTGAGATAAAAATTAAAAATTGAATAAAATATTATTTTTAATATTATTTTTGTTTTAAAATTTAAAAAAATTGAATTATTTATTTTATTTTATGTAGAAATTTAAAAAAATTATAATTATTAAATAAGATGATATGAAAATAATTGTAAAAACAAACGAGTTAAGTTTCATAAAAAAAGAGATTGAAAATCTGCATGGACGTGCGACTTTATACATGAATTTGTTTTTCATTTAACTTTTTTCATGGGGAGTACGTCGAATCCACCTTTTTTTTTTTTTTTAAGTTATCTATAATTATTTTTCTTTATAATATTCATAATTATTATTTTTATGATGATGTGTGCTGCAAGTTATCGCAAAGTAATTCTTTTAACTCTCGCTTCATCACAACAATTTAAAGAAACCTTAATTCGGATAATTAGTTCGGAATTATGAATTTAGGCAAAAAACAGCACGCAATGCGCATGTCTGCCTGCACCGATATGCATGCATCACGTTACGAGGAAGGTTATAGCTAATGATCACATCGAGAACTTCTTGGTCTTTCTTTTTAATTTCTTTTTAAACTTTTGGTACGTACTCTTTCTTTATTCGAGTCTTTAATTTAAATGGCACTCACAACTTTAGAGTTTGATTTAAAAATAAATAAATAAAATAAAATAAAACTTAAGGTTATGTTTGGTGGCAAAGAAGAGAAATCTCATCTCATCTCATCTCTATCTCATCTCATCATTACATCTTTTTCAAATCCTCATATAAAATATAATAAACAATTCAATTTTTTCAAATTCTAATTTAACTTTTTCAAATCCCAAGACAATAATAATATTAAAAAATAATATTTTAAACTTTCATCTTAACACTATTCATAAAATTTTTAGAAATTCTTATTTTATCTCATCTACCAAGCATAACCTAAGAGTCTTAATTGTTTTTGTGTATGCATTTTTATATTGATTAATGATATGTAAATTTATTATTGGCATATTATATAAGATATATAGATTAGGAAAAAAGGCACTACGTCGGATTTACATTAAAAGGCAGATCATTGCAAATCAGACATGATTTTCTATGTATATATATATATGGTACGTACGTAAGTTGTGGAATCATCGATCATATATATATTATAGCACATCTAATGACATCGTCATCGATGACGTTGGAGTACTTAATTTCTTGGTCTTAATTAATAATTATCCATTTGTGTCTACGTGTTCTTTTCGATCTCGACGATCGGCCTTTCTTTATTAAAAAAAGTACTATATATATATTAATGATACTAATTAAAACGGTACTACCTGGTGGCCAGTGGGATCTGGAACCGATTAATTTATAAGGAGTACCCTAGCTCGATCGGAGTCAAGTTTTCATTGTCTAAGGTATTTAATTAATCGATCCGTAATCTTATAGAATCAACATGATCATGTGCGTTGTCCAGAGCTTAAACCAGTAATTATAATTATAATTATACCAGTAATTATAATTATAATTATACCAGTAATTAATATATATATATATCGTAGCACATGCATACGTGTCCTAATTATGAATATGTGCATGAGAAAAGAAAAATTGAAGGGACAGTCGTCATGCATTAATATTTCTATATTGGCCTTTATAATTACGTACGTACGTACGCTGGCTATTATATCTAATTTTTCCCGTCATGCAGAATGTTAAAACATGAATGGAAATTTGAAATACATAAATAATTGAGAGAAAAATCTTGTTCTCATTAATTTGAAAATAATGTTACAAAATCTACTGCTATTTATATATTACAAAAGCAGAAAGAAAAAGTTCTAAAAACTAATTTTAAACCTTATACTTAGTTACAAGTAATCTAGTGCAGCTTTATGGATAGCATGGTTTAGGTAATGTTTTACATGCTGATTTCCTAACATTGCATTGTGTGATGTCATGTATTTCATACAAGATGTCTTGCTTTTATGTGACAACGCTTCTCTTTTTTTTTTTTTTTTTTTTTTCTGTTTGCTTTTCTTCTTCCTTTTGCTATTGCTTTTTACTTCTCTTTTCTACAGTGTGCTTTTACTTCAACTTTTTCTGCTGCATGCATTTTTTGGTCATTGCAGGGTACTTTCATGTTTACTTTTGTTGCTGCATATGTTCCCTCATGTGTTGCAGCTTTGTTGCTCAGTATCCTTATGCCTTTCTTGCTTGCATTCATCATCCTCTTTATGTTTTATTTCGTGAGACACCCCCTCAAGATGGGTATAGATGTTTAGGATTCCCATCTTGGACAATAAAAAATGAAAAACAGAAGATGATAAAGCCTTAGTGAAAATGTCTGCCAATTGGAACTTTGAGGCAATATGGACAGGAGTGATTACTCCAGCTAGGACTTTTTCTCGAACAAAGTGGCAATCCAGCTCTATGTGTTTAGTTCTTTCATGGAAGATATGATTCCTTGTGATGTGAATGGCTGCTTGGTTATCACAGAACAGGAGAGCAGATTGTTCATGGTTGATGTTGAATTCTTTTAACAGACCAGGAAGTCATACGATTTCACAACTTGTTGTAGCCAATGCCCTATATTCTACCTCAGCTGAAGACCTAGAGACAGTCACTTGTTTCTTTGATTTCCAACTTACCAATGAGTCTCCAATGAACACACAAAAGCCTGTGACAGATCTCCTAGTTTCGGGGCAAGTAGCCCAATCAGAGTCACTATATGCTTTTAGGTGTAGAGGTGATCTTGATGATAAGAAGATGCCCTGACCTATGGACCTTTTGAGATATCTGAGAACTCTATAGGCTGAGTGCATATGAGTTTGTGAAGGCTTGTCCATAAATTGGCTTAGAACATTCACAGTATAAGTGATGTCTGGCCTAGTAATTGTTAAATAAATGAGCCTTCTGTAGACTGTGGGGTCTTGCAAAATCTCATTAGTGGTGTGGCTCAACTTGTGGTTCAATTCAATAGGTGTGCAGACAGCTTTAGTACCAAGCAAACCTGCATCTTCCAATATTTCGAGTGTGTACTTCCTTTGACAAATATTGATTCCAGAAGATGACTTTGCAACCTCTAAGCCTAGGAAATATTTGAGGGGTCCAAGGTCTTTGAGTTTGAACTTGCTGTGAAGCTAAGTTTTGAGTGAATCAATTTTATCTTGAGAATCACCTCCCACTATGATATCATCCACATACACTAGGAGTGCTGTGAACCCCTTTTGACTATCTTTAGTGAATAAAGAATAGTCAGATTTGGATTGCTGAAATCCAATGGAAGTAAGTGAGTCGGAAAACTTTGAGAACCATTGCCTTGATGCTTGTTTAAGTCCATAGAGGGACTTATTCAGTTTGCATACTAATTTCTCCCCCTCAATCTGCTCTCTGTGAATGTTATAACCTGGTGGAATTTTCATATAAATTTCCTCATTGAGATCCCTATGTAAGAAGGCATTATGAACATCCATTTGAGATAAAAACCAGTTTTGAATAGATGCTAATGCAAGGAAGACATGAACTGTAGTGAGTTTGGCCATTGGACTGAATGTTTCTTGGAAATCAAAACCTTCTCTTTGAGTATACCCCTTGGCCACAAGTCTAGCTTTGTGTCTCTCAAAAGAACCATCAGATTTAAGCTTTACTTTATAGACATATTTACAACCAATGGCAATTTTGTTGGTGGGGAGGGGGGTAATAGTCTAAGTATTATTTTCCTCTAAGGCACTAAGTTCAGCTTGCATTGCATCTTGCCAATGTTTAAATTCCATAGCTTCACTATAGGATTGAGGTTCAAAAAATAAAGAGAGAGAAACAAATAAGGATTGGTGAGATGGAGAGAGGTGCTTGTAGGTGAGGTGATGATTGAGTGGATGAACTGTGGAGGGTGGAGAGGATGTAGTGAGAGGTAGGGATTCTGCTATCTGACAATGGTATTGTTGTAGATAGGCAGGTTGATGCCTATCTCTGGTGGACCTTCGAGGAGGTGGATCAGGAGTTGAAGTGGCATGGAGCTCATCAAGTTGAGATGAAAGAGGAGGTGGATCAGAAGAGGCAGTAGGCAGAGGTGTTTCAAGAGGAGGTGCTTGAGATTGGAGGGGAGAAGTGGATGTGGTGGATTGTAGTTCATTAAGAAGGGGTGGAAAGTAGTTATCTGGTGGTGAAGGAGGTAAAACCAGATTATAAGGGAATGAGGAGTGAATGTCTGAAGAGGAATGAGAGGAGGGAGTTAAGGAGTGGAATGAGAAAACAGATTCATGAAAGATCACATTCGTAGAAACAAAGGTGGAATGAGTCTCAATATCATAGAGTTTGTAACCTTTGATGTTTGCAGGATATCCTAGGAAAATGCAAGGTTTGGCTCGAGGTTCAAACTTGGTTCTGTGGTGTTTAGGAGTGCTAGCATAACATAGGCAGCCAAAGACTCGAAGATGAGCATATGAGAGTGGTGAGGAAAAGAGCCTTTCATAGGGAGATTGGTTAGAAATGAGGGGTGTAGGAATCCTATTGATGATGTAGGCTGCAGTTAAGATGGCATCCCCCCAAAAAGAAATAGGTAAACCAGCTTGAAAAAGAAGAGCTCTAGCAACATTCAAGAGGTGTTGGTGTTTCCTCTCAACAACACCATTCTGTTGAGGGGTATACACACATGTTTTTTGGTAAATAATGCCATGATCTTTATAAAAATCAGTCATCTCGAATTCAAGGCCATTGTCAGTTCTAATTTTCTTAACTTTGCTATTGAATTGAGTGTTTATGAGCTGAAAAAAGACTGCAGGATAGGTCTTGTGTCTGACTTTAGTTTCATTAAAAACACCCAAGTGATTCTTGAATAATCATCCACAATGGTTAAGAAGTAATGAAAACCTTGAATTGATGCTTGAGAATATGGTCCCCATATATCACAATGGATTAAGTCAAAAGGAAATGAGCTAGTGGATACACTTGGAAGAAAAGAAACATTTTTCTGCTTCGTCAAAGGACAGATTTTACAATGAGATAGATCCTTGGATTTTACATTAGGAACAAGAGAATGAATTAAATTCATTCTTTGTGAAGATAAATGTCCTAATCTAAAATTCCATAGATCAAAGTCTCTTTGTACAGCTGCTTGGTTGACTCGAGTTTGATTGGAAAAAATTAAAGAGGGGTTGATGTTGCTGTCATGAAAAGGAGGCAACAGATAATAGAGGCCAGCATGAACCTTAACAAGTCCAATCGTCATCCATGAAGAGAGGACCTGAATGAAGCAAAGATCTTTTAAGAAAAACATATATGTCTTTGGTTTTTGAGTGAGTTTGCTAACTGAAAGGAGATTGAAAGTGAATGAAGGCACACACAAGACATCAGTTAGTGACAGTGAATCTGATAACTTAACAGTGTCAATGTGTGTGACTTGAGCCCTTGTACCATTAGGGCTACCCGTTCATGACAACTATAGACAAGATGATGCGAATAGTTGCAGGTTTCACGACTGGGGAGAAAGTTTAAGTATAGTCGAGTCCGGGCCGTTGATGAAACCCTTTCGCAACTAGCCTAGCTTTGTAGCGATCAACAGATGCATCAGGCTTCCTTTTAATACGAAACACCCATTTGGAGCCAACCAAATTCTGATTGGAAGTGGGAGAAACCAATTTCCATGTGCCATGAAGAACTAGTGCAGTAAATTCCTCACTCATGGCTTGACGCCAGTGAGGATCTTTGAGTGCCTAATGAACATTGGTAGGTTCTATGGACGGTGGCATGGGATGCTTGGTGGTCATAAAGAAACGCTTGGGTTTGTAAATGTTGTTCATAGAGCGGGTCACCATGCGCAAAGGCTGGGATGGCCTAGTTTCGACAACCTATTCAGTGTCTATAACAGGAGAATTCGTGGATGGTAAATCAGTGGCAACCGAAGGTAGTGTGGATGAGGGGACATCTACACAAGGTTGTGAAGGCACTGGTGGACCAGCTGCATTGAGCAAGGGACTCGAGAGGACTTTACCATCTGATAGTGTCATTGATGAGGTAGGAAGAATGAGAGGTTGAGGTTGTGAGGTTACGGGTTAAGTAGAAGAAGACAATGATTTCTCACAAGAAAGCTGGTTTCATCAAACCGCACATGCCGAGATATGAAAATGTGATTGGTGACTGGATCAAGGCACTTATATGCACTCTGGGAAGTGGAATATCCAACAAAGATGCAAGGGCGAGATTTGGAGGTCAATTTGTGTGGAGAGTAAGGTTTGAGCGATGAAAAACATTAGCAGCCGAAAATCCTACGTTCGAGATAGTTTGGTCTAGTGTTAAATAGGACTTCGAAGGGAGATTTGAGAGAGTGCAGTGGAGTTGGCATACGGTTGATTAAGTAAACCGCAGCCTGAAAAGCAAGACTCCAGTATGATGAAGGGAGATTAGCACGATGTAACAATGTCATTCCTGTTTCCACAATATGCCGGTGACGGTGTTCGACCACTCCGTTTTGTTTGGGAGTGTGTGGAGCAGTGGTAAGATGACAAATGCCATGTTGACTAAGGTAGTTTTTGAGTGCTACAAACTCGCCTCCATTATCTGAGTATAGATGTTTAATAGGTAATGAAAACTGCTTTTCAAGAAGTGCCTTTAATTGAGGAAAAATTGTAGACACTTCATATTTGAGTTTCAAGGGAAAGTACCAACAGTATTTAGTATAGTGATCAACAAAGAGTACATCATATCGGTAACCTTCAATAGAGGTATGAGGGGCTGGACCCCAAACATTTGTGAATATATATTCAAGAGGTGCAGAACTGGAAATGCTAGAAGAGTTAAATGGAAGTTTGTGACTTTTATTGATGGAGCATGAAGAACATAATGAATGAGAAGTACTGATGCCGGACAGAATAACGATTATTCTGTAGGCTAGTTTCAACAGACGATTCATAGGAAAGAAACAAAAGATTCACCCCAAAACACAGAGAATTTGTCTCTGATGTTAATTCAAATTATCAATAATCTAGAATAATCCTGTAACACCACCTTCCTGTAGGCTAGGAGTGTCACGTGTTTTTCATAAAATAAACCCGGCAAGAGATCTCATATTTAAAAAAATATAAAATTAGGATTTATTTCATAAAATTTTGTCTAATAAAAAAAATGTCTTCCAAAAACTTAAATGAATAAACTAAATAAAAGTATTGTCATAAAAGTAATTTTTTCATTCTAAAAGGGTCTGAAACTAAAATAACTGCTCCTTCTAATCCTGGCATGTCTGCTCGTAATCATCATCCTCACCTAGGTGGTTAAAAACATGAAAACAAACTAAAATGAGTCGAATACTCAGTAAGAAATCCATCACAACGTCAACATACTAAACATAAGATTTTCATAAAAGTTTTCATGCTGAGAACTTAAAATTCATGACTGTTCATACTGATGTTTATGCTATGCATGACTAATTTATCTGAAATAACTGACTGATCTGACTTAACTGATTGTTCTGATTAAACTGACTGTTCTGATTGGCCAACACACTTAACCCTGTGTGTAAGGTTGTGTACCGGCCCCACGTCCTGCTGCAGCAAGGGGAGCCGCTAATAGTATTCTGGCATACTATAGTGGACCACGCTTGAGTCCGTGGCTTGCACATCCACCCTGAAACTGAACTGCATTGGTACCATGCATCTGAATGGCCATCTGATTAACTGAACTAATTTTATCTTGCACTTGAACTTAAAATAGCTTACGTGTCTTATGACCATGAGATGCATGACATAATACATACATAATTATAATTTCTAAATCTAAACATGATGCGGAATGAACTGATCGTGTGCTATGTTGGATGGCATGTTTGCATATGACATGAGTGATACATAAAAATTGGCTATCAATGAACTGGCTTGAATAATAATTATATATAAGCTAAAATGTGATGATCCTAATTTGTGATCAAATAACTTACCTTGCTGCTCTTTTTCCTGAATCTCAAGTCGTAACTCGTCACCTATACACAATATTTAAACGTCACTAAATTTGTCTAGGAAACCATATCCTACTGAATTAAATTCATAGTTTAAGAGATAGTCAAATAAATATTTTGCTTAACACTATAAACAATAAATCCTGATATTTTTAAATTACTTAAAAAATACTAATAACATATTATAACTTAATAAAACACTTGGGCTATTTTAAATAAGTCGTAAACTTAAATTCTTAAAATACTTTTCCTTCCTTAACATAATTATTCAATCTTATAAGAAATCTAATACTATTATAATACTCTTAACATATTGCTTTATTTTCTATTTAAAGTATAACATAATAATTTTCATTAAACTTCTATTAAATACATAAAAGAATATTAACAAAATATTAGGCTTGATAGTATACTTTAAAAAATATATTTTAAATTCCTAAAACACTTTCTTATAACAATGATCTTATGATTCATATAATTATTTAATGAATTTAAACTCAACTCAACTGGAAATATTAAATTCGACTTCAAATAAAATGAAGTAATAATATTCATAATTAACATATACTTAAACGTAGGTTTATAAATATAATTATACATAAAATACTCCTTCAAGTTCAAGATACTGGTTTAGAAAGGACATATATGTAATCTCATCAATATATGCATTTACTAAAACTAAAACCGAAGAGCAACTTAATATGAGAGCAGTCGACACTCACTGGGAAATAAAAGGAAAACTAAAAGCAACTAAGGCTTACGGGCAGAGGAGGGTCGAGCAACAATTCACTGTGAGAGGGAGAAGTTTCTGCGATGGACTCGCCGAGAGAGGAAGTTGCAGTTTTCGGTGGCTCCACAGCTGGTTCAAGGCTGGGCTACGGTGCATGATGGGTGGTTTACGTGTGGGGTTGATGCGTGGAGGAGCCATGCTCTGTTTTGAGGGGCTAAAACAAGGGATGCCGTGTGTGGAGCTTGGTTTCGGGTGGCAAGGCTACTATGCAACTGGCCAGTGTTTGGATGTACACTATGGTGGATTCCAGTGAGGTGGTAGTCAGGTAGACGGACTGAGCGTTCGATGAGCAGTGTGTTGGTTTCGGTTGCTCTTTTCTGAACGTGGCTTGGCGCCTGTGCATGGAGTGGAGGGGCAGCGTGCATGGTGCATCGAGTGGAGGGCTTCAAAGGAGTTTGGCTTGGAGTTTTCTTCATGTATGAGATCTAACCGTGTGTGTGTGTGTATATATATATATATTTATAAGTGTTTGAGAATAAAAGGAAATCTAGAGGGATAGAGACGTGCATGTGCATGTTACGGTGAGGGGAGACGTGCGGGGAAGGCTTGTTGTTTTTTGTTTGCCGAGGAAGAACGTTTTTGCGTGATGATGGAGGGTGTTGCCATGAGGATAATTCCTACGGTTTTTGGGAGGTTTACAGAAGGAGGGAAAGAGTCCAAATATAAATACTAGTCTTAAGTCTTCGGTTACGGAACTGTCGAGAGGAGAGGGAGAACATGTAGTGGAGAGTTTGATTTCCTATTAGGAAACTTTTTCAACTGAAGATAAACATGGTGCTAACGCGTGAAGATAGAAAGAAATAAGGTAGAAGAACTCTACCGGCTAATGTACAAATCCGATCATAAAAATATACTAAAAATAGCAAATGATAATAATCTTATTAAAATTACTAATGTAAAATCTGATAATTTTAATAATACTAATACTAAAAATTATTAAAACTATTAATTATAAAATCTGATAATAATAATAATAATAATAATAATAATAATAATAATAATAATAATAATAATAATAATAATAATAATAATAATAATAATAATAATAATAATAATAATAATAATAATAATAATAATAATAATAATAATAATAATAATAATAATAATAATAATAATAATAATAATAACAATAGAATGTTTATGGTTATAAGAAAAAAATACATAAAACTTATCTTATAGCCTAAACTTAGGGTCGGGTTGTTACAAATCCAAATCAACCTACAAGCCGAGCTGTAATAGCTGAAAATCGATTGTATTGAAATTTTACCAAAAATAGAAAAATCTCAATAATCATGCCAAAATTAAATACATAATAGAAGAAATAATCTGCCAAAAATCTAGCCCAAATCGAGTTCAGAATCACTTCCAAAACAGTAAATGAAATGTTACCATACAAGGCAAAAAATAACTAAAAATAAGAAATTGGAGGGAAAAACAGTGGAATTTGGTCCAAATCAAGGAAAGATCACTATTTCTTGCCTTCTTTGCACTGATCTACCACCTCAAGATATTTCAGTGCAGTCAACATACAGTCTAACAACTCAACATCATCTGACTCAGATCCTCCTGTATCAGTCGCCCCAAGTTGGAAAGAACTCGTTCTCGAGTTCACAGTAGCTTCATCAAGGTCCACAAAACAAGGGCTCAAGTGTTTAACATTAAAGACATCAGAAGTCTTCAAATGGCTGGGGAGGCGCAACCTGTAGGCATTATCATTGATCTTCTGTAGGATCTCACAGGGTGTAATACCCTCTCCTTCCTTCCTTCTGACGTAAGCAATTACGTCAGATGAGATGGCTTGTCCGCTCCTCTCTAGTGTCTAAGAGTCTCAATATGCGTGCCAGACCCCGATGACGTGTTTTAAAAGATACTATATAATTTATAAAGCTAATTTTGTGTTTTAAAATAATGTGTATTTTACATGGAATATTCCTATTATTATTTAAATAAAAAATATTTTAAATAACTCAATTATAATATATTTGAAGAGCTCCAAAAATATTATAATTGTGGGAATCATTTTATATAAATGATTCCAGTTATTTAAAATATTATGTGCTTTAAATAATGATGGAATCTTTAATTAATTTAATAGTTTTACTCTTTTAAATATTTTATGTAAGACTTCATCATTTTATAAATGATGAAAAAATATTATTTTAAATAATATTCTATCTTAATTCTTCTCAGTGGTTTTAATATGTTAGTTTTTACGCATTTTCAAATCAGTATTTAAGGGTCATCGTAGACCATTTTATAGACCCCCAAACGATGGGTTTTAGGATAAAATCCCAGCCCCTCTCTCTTTCTCCCTCATTTTTCCCCAGCCCTCTCTCTCTCCTTCCTCTCCCTCTCGGCTTGCACTGCACGACAGCCTCACCCACTCCCGAACGCCCCACTGCCCAGCCCAACGCCGTCGTGCTCCGGTGAGCCTCACTAACCCTCTGACCGGCGTCCCCTCCCTCCGGCGAGCTCACCCATACCGGCCTTACTCCCCCACGCTCGCCCCTCCTCTCCCTCGGCCATGCACAGCCCGAACGGGCTTAGTGCTCCCAGCGCCGCCGTCTGCGGTTCTCCGGTGCCACCACTCCCATGGCAGCCTCCTCTGCCACCGACCGACCTCCTCCAGCAAGCCCAGCCTCCATCTCCCCGCCGGTAGCTCCCCATGCACGGGTTCACTGTGCACATCCACAGCGCTGCCGTGCATGGCCATCTCAACCACCAGACACCACCATGAGACTCCCCAGGTCTCCCCTTTCCTCCTTCCGTAAACCCACGACCAGATGTCCCCTCCTCCACCTCCCAGTGTTCTTCTCTCTCACGCACGGTTTTCCCCTACTCCACCGCCATACGCCGCCACCCACGGCGAGTGACCCCCCTCTCCGGCACCCTCAGGCCACCCCGAAGCTAACCCAACCACCCACAGCCCCGATTTGGCCCCCATGCACGGACACTCTCTCTCACTCTCCCACGGCACCTATTCCCTTCACAGTGCACATCAGTTCCTCTTCCACCACCGTGCCGCCACTACTAAGCCTCCACGGCTCCACCAGCAACCTCCCCTAGCCTAGCCCTAAGCCTAAACCACCACTTTATGTGGTGGGTAATCACTGCAAGTGATGGACAGTCACTACGCGTGACTGACAGCCATTGTACATGGCTAGATCCGCCGCGATACGCTCCTTTTCTAGCACCATCAAGGCCACTTTAGGCCCTTCCAAGACCACACTTAGCTATCCAAATGCCTAAACAGTCACCGTACGTTCCTCCGACGTTATCGATGTGACGGTCAACGAGCGACGCACAGGTTGTCCCGTCGATGGTATAATTCTCTATCCCTCGCTATTTATGTTAGATGCTAGCTAGTTGACTAGGTTGTGGACTGTGTTGTTAGTAATTATGGAGTAGCTGTGTAGTATGGTGATGTGATGGGCTGTGACGTGAAGTGTTGGGCGTAGTTGGGAAATGTGCTGTGTAGTAATGTGGACTGTGCTGTGAAGTGTGGTTGTGGTTTATGTGCAGTAGTAGTGATGTGGCGTAGTTCCGTGAATGGAGTACACGTGTGGTGTACTTCATGTGGTGAGACGGTGCACCATATGGCGTGTGTGCCATAGTGGTGATGTAGCGTAGTATCGTGAATGGAGTATATGCGGAGTATACTCCATCTGGTGGGACGATGCACCATATGGCGTGTGTGCCATAATGGTGATGTGGTGTAGTGTCGTGAATGGAGTACACATGGAGTGTACTCCATGTGGCGAGATGATGCACCATATGGCGTGTCTGCCATAATGGTGATGTGGTGGAGTGTCGTGAATGGAGTACACATGGAGTGTACTCCATGTGGTGAGACAATGCACCATATGGCGTGTATGCAAAAATGGTGATGTGGCGTAGTGCAGTGAATGGAGTACACGTGGAGTGTACTCCATATGGTGAGACGATGCACCATATGGCGTGTATGTCATAATGGTGATGTGGCGTAGTGCAGTGAATGGAGTACACGTGGAGTGTACTCCATGTGGCGGAACGATACACCGTATGACGTGTGTGCCATAGTGGTGATGTGGTGTAGCGTTGTGAATGGAGTACACGTGGAGTGTACTCCATGTGGTGGAACGATACATCATATGGCGTGTGTGCCATAATGGTGATGTGGCGTAGTGTTGTGAATGGAGTACACGTGGGGTGTACTCCATGTGGTGAGACGACGCACCATATGGCATATGTGCCATAGTGGTGACGTAGCGTAGTACCGTGAATGGAGTACATTTGGAGTGTACTCCATGTGGTGAGACGATGCACCATATGGCATGTGTGCCATAGCGGTGATATGGCGTAGTGCTGTAAATGGAGTATGCATGAAGTGTACTCCATGAGGTGCGGCGATATACCGTATGGCGTGTCGCAAAGATAAGGATGGTTTCGTAGTTAATAGGGGAAGAACTTGATGTATGGTGTCGGGAACTGTGGAACAGTGTCCCGAAGTGGCTGTGAAGTATGGCTGTAGTCCAAGGCGACGGGTGTCACCATGTGACTGGCTTATGGCCGGGAACAAGTGCGAAGTGGCTAGAAAGTATTAGAGTAGTGCAACGGAAGCATGACTGGGCAACGTTATGAAGTGATGTGGTCAATTATGGAGCTGCGCTATGATGATCTAGGATGTATGTGAGGTGATGTGACAAGGTCACGGTGTAACTTGGAAACAGTCTTGAGCTATATAGCGTGACGTAAAGTGTAATTATGAATGAAGTCCCATCGTGTAAAGTGTTGGGATGAACTGTCATGAGGGATAGGTAGCACGAAGAGTCGTGCTAGCCGGGTAAGAGAAGATTAGTATCGGAGTATGGCACTTGCCCATATGACCCGATGACCAATGTAAGGTATGTTGGCCTTATATGATAAAAGGGTAAGGTACATGTGTAATCTGGTTAGACACATGTGTAGGACGGATTTGTTTTATATAATGGGTAATCTGTCCTAAGTATGATGACACGGTACCTAAGCCTCGGAGTAGCTTAGAGCCGTGTGATGTGTACGAATGGTCATGAGATTAGAGTGAGCTAAGATACATAAAGGTAATGATGAAGGTACTGTCCATGGATGGGATGCGTGACTTAGTCGATCTAAGTCATGCATCAAAACGTGGTTAATAAGAAGAATAAGGCAAAGGTCATAGTGTCTTAATCCTAAGGTGAATCATGGGTTCACCCTAGTGAATAAGCACTCAAAGTAGAATGTCAAGGTTGAAGGAAGTAGAGACCGTCATGGGTGTCCAGAGGTTTTATTATAGTAAGGAACATGAAAGGGCACGAGATAGAAGGAGAGTGTTCTAAATAAAGCATAACTCTATTTCTAGTTCAGCTACTTATGCACTAGATAGAGAATAACGTCAAGGTTATGTGTATGCATGTAGGTTGCCATCTGACACGCGCATGAATGGACTGTATGGTATGAAAGTAGCATAGAGTCCAAGTAAGTATTACGTTCATACTCTTCTAGAGTTTTCTAAAGATATGAAGAAGAAAACGAAAAGCTTTTTCTTATGAAAAATGAAGAAAAGAAATGCCCTCCCTCTCAGAGGGCAGACGTTTTACGAAAAAGAAGAATGAAAAGTAACGTCTTTATAGTATAAGTATGTACGACCCTCTTTGGCAGCCCCTGTTCACGCTCCCAAAAGTATTAATTGTATGCATGTGAATGGATGACTAGACGTAGTATCTATTGTATGTATTTTCAAAGAAAAGACAATGCATGAAAAGACGGTTTTTGGGCTCTCGCCACAAACGACGTTTTCTCACGAAAAGATATTTTCTCACGAAAAGACGTTTTTCTCATGAAAAAATGAAATGAAATGAAAAGAAATGAAAGGCATGCTCATGTACATGAAATGAATGAAAGCTGCAGCTCTCTAGAGCTGCCATGAATGAATGAACGTAAAGAAAGAATGAAAGAAAGGCATGAGCATGCATGAATGCATGAAACTACGTAACGGCCACATGAATGAATGAATGAATGGGGTACCCAAATGAATGAATGGGTAGATTGCAATGCCAGGTAGTAATATCTGGTAGTGCACCCAGTGCTGCATCCCTGATGGAATGTGATTCCAACCTGTGGCCAAGGGCGAATCCATTGGCCATAGGGCTGCTAACCCTAGCACGCGGGGCGTAATAGTGTGCACTGGCCTATGAAAGTGAAAAGAAAAGAATGTATGAATGCATGACATTCTTTAAGAAATGAAGGTAGTTACGGGGGGAATGTTTTAAAGAAAAGGAAAGCATGTTTAAAGATGAAAACCTCCGTCTACTGATGTTTACGAACGAAAGCATGTATGCATGTACGTATAGTATGTATAGAATGATGAATGCATGACTGAAAACCTATGTTGTTATATTTTAACTGTATGAAGTAATGTTTACTGAATATTCCACTCATTTTAGTTTTTATGTGTACCCCTCCCCCCACAGGAACTGAATGAGCAATACGCTCAGGAGGAACACGGCCAAAGGAGAAGAGCACGAAAATCTAGGCATGAGGGTTTTAAATGTATGAATGTCCTTTCTATTTTAAAGATTTATATTTTCTACTCTTTTAATCCGCAAACCTCTTTTATTATAAAAGCACATTTTATTTTATAATGTAGAGTCTTGCACCCTGGGAAGGACAGAAAAAAGTTTTAAATCAGACGGTAATTCCCGTCGTATTTTCTAAAATATTTTGTAAAAAGACCCACCTCAAGGACGGGCGTTACACAGGGTCCAATCTTCCGCTCTTTAAGCTTATTATACTCTCCAACAGGAAAACGATCACGAGTTAATACTGCCCAAACAAAATCACCAACATCAAAAAGTACCTGGCGACGATGACTATCTGCTTAAGCCTTGTACTTGGCATTGCTCTCGTGAATGACCAGCTTCACTTGATCATGGATGCCTCTAAGATGTTCTACCATCTCATCTGCCTTGGGATTCAAACGGCCCACATGTGGAATGGGGGCTAAATCCAGCACACCGGACGAGTACTAACCATAGACAATCTCAAATGGACTCAGTCATGTGGTTCTGCTCTTGGATCTGTTATAGGCGAATTCTGCTTGGGGAAGAGCAAGATCCCATTGCTTTGGCTTAGTTCCAGCCAAACTCCTCAAAAGATTGCCCAAATTCTGGTTCACCACCTCAGTCTGACCATCTGTTTGGGGGTGGTAGGTGTTACTAAAGTTCAACTTTGTCCCCAGCTTCTCCTATAAGCTCTTCCAGAAATGGCTCATGAACTTGGTGTCACGATCTGAAGTGATTGACCAAAGAACACCATGTGAGCGAACAATCTCCTTGAAGTAAAGATGAGCGATTCGAGCAGCATCCATTGTTGTCCTGCAAGCTACAAAATGGGCCATCTTGGAAAACCTATCAACTACAACCAAAATAGAATCCATGGATCGTTGGGTTCGGGGTAAACACAGCAAAAAATCCATACTGACATCGAACCAAGGAGCCTCAGGACTAGGCAAGGGGGTGTACAGTCCTGCATTGGTGAGAACCCCTTTGGACCGCTGACACACATAACATCGTTCCACATAATGAGCCACATCACTAGTCAGTTTGGGCCAATAGTAATTAGAAGACACCAGGGCCAATGTCTTATCTTGCCCAAAATGACCCTCGCTATTAAGTTCACTAATAATCTGCTGCCTTAGTGAACAATCTGGGATACACAACTGTAATCCACGAAATAAATAACCATTATGCAAAACAAAATCATTTCGTTGACCATCAGTTACCTCCTGAAATATCCTTCCAAATGAAGGATCTACTGTATACATGTCATTGAAAAACTCAAATCCTGCAACTCTGGTGGTCATGCTGGTGAGGAGTAATGTACGACAGCTCAGGGCGTCTGCCACACAATTCAAACTTCCTGACAAGTGCCTCAATGAAAATGTGAACTCTTGCAAGTAGACCACCCACTTAGCATGTCGCCTGCTCAACTTGTGTTGGCCATTGATGTACTTCAGAGCCTTGTGGTCAGTAACAAGAATGAACTCCCACTGCACCAGTTAGTGTCGCCAATGTTTCAGGAATTGAACTATAGTATAGAACTCCAGATCCTAAGTGGAATAATTTTTCTTCGCCCCTGACAGCTTCTCACTGAAAAAGGTTATGGGTCGTCCCTCCTGACTCAAAACATCGCCAATGCCAACTCTAGATGCATCACAATTGATTTCGAAAACCTTGTCAAAATCTGGAAGTGCTAAAACTAGTGCCTCTGTCATCTTCTGCTTGACCAGTTGAAAACTGACCTCTGCTTCCTCAAGCCACTGGAAGTTACGTCCCTTGAGGCACTCTGTAATAGGCATAATCAGAGTGCTGAAGTTTCTAATGAATCGACGGTAGAAGGACGCCAATCCATGGAAACTCCTAATATCGTGCAAGGTCTTAGGTTTGGGCCACCCTAAGACCGCATCTATCTTTGACTGATCTGCATGAACACCATCAGTAGACATAACAAAACCAAGGAAAGTAACAGAAGTAGTGAAGAAAGAACACTTCTTCTGATTGACAAATAGGTGCTCCGTTCTCAACATGCTAAGAACAGCTCGGAGATGATCAAAGTGTGACGCCCATGTCGGACTATAGATGAGGATATCATCGAAGTAAACAACAACGAATCTCCCCATAAAAGGTCGTAGAACCTTATGCATAAATCTCATGAATGTACTGGGCGTGTTGAACAGCCCAAAAGGCATGACCATCCATTCATACAACCCCTGCTGCGTCTTAAACGCCGTCTTCCACTCATCTCCGGGTCTTATTCTGATCTGGTGGCATCCGCTTTTAAAGTCAATTTTTGAGAAGACCTTAGAACCAGACAGTTGATCTAGCATGTCATCTAGGCATGGAATGGGAAACCGGTACTTCACTGTGATCCTGTTGATCGCCCGGCTGTCAACACACATAAGCCAGGAACCATCTTTCTTCGGTACCAGCAAGGCAGGGACTGTACATGGGCTCATGCTCTCACGGATGTAGCCCCTCTCTAATAACTCCATCACTTGATGCTATAACTCTTCAGCTTCTTTGGGACTAAGGCGATACACAGGTCGGTTTGGTAAACTCGACCCCGGGACAAAGTTGATCTGATGCTGAATATCTCTCATAGGCGGTAACTCCGGAAGAAGATCTTCTGGCATCAGGTCAGAAAACTCTGCTAGCAGCTGCTGCACCTCTACTGGTAAATCTGTGCTCACGTTTGCTGTACTATTCCCACAAGGCAGCAGGGCATAAATTACAACTTCCTGCTCAATCTCTTCCAGGAACCTAGACATAAAGAGAATGTTAGTATTATTGGTTAGCTGGGTAGGAGTGGTTCTTTCCCGGCGAGGCGCCAACACAACCTTCTTTCCCATGATACTAAGGGAATAAGTATTCTTCCGCCCATCATGAACAACACTGTGATCATACTGCCAAGGTTTGCCTAACAATACATGACAAGCATCCATAGATACGACATCACACCAAGCATTATCGAAATATTTTTTGCCGATCGAAAAAGATACTAGGCATCGCCTATCTACTATTACCTCACTGCCTTTATTCAGCCACAGCAATTTGTATGGCTTAGGATGACGATCCGTCTTTAACTGTAATTTCTGAACAGCTTCTTCAGAAACCACATTCTCACAACTGGCGCTGTCAATGATCATCTTGCAGACTTTATCTGCAACTGTGCAGGTCGTGTGGAAAATATTGGTTCTCAACCAATCATCACCTGCATCACCCTTGGGAGTCAGTAGACTCTTGCGAACAACTAGGATCTCATGGCCATCACCATACAATACGTCTCCATCTTCATCATCATCGTATACAGGCTCTCCATTCATCTCAATGTCTGCTTCCATATCTTCTTCAATCAAAAGAGTTTTGCCCTTTTGATTAGCAGGCTTTCTGCAATCAGTCGCTCTATGCCCCTGTTCACCACACCTGAAACATCTAATAGTAGAGTTAGAACTCTGACCCTACAATAGCTGCTGGGCGGGACAAGGTTCTTGAGGGTGAACTGCTCGACTATTTTGATCTCTTCTGATCAATGGCCTCCTGCTCTGCTGTTTCTCTACGATAAGTGCATGCTGGTATGTTTCAGAAACTATCCACAGCAAGTGAAGGCTAAGGACATCCTGTAGGGACTACCGCAATCCTCCCAAATGCTGCGCCACCAACTGCTCTTCTGTCTCAGATAGATCATTACGGGCTATCAATTGATAAAATTTTTCAGTGTAATCATCAACCGATCTCGTGCCCTGCCTAAACGAATGAAGTCGTTGAAACAGAGATTGAGTATAGCTGAAGGGAAGGAAGTGACCCTTCATCTTCTTTTTCATATTCTCCCAATCAGTAATCTTGGCCTTACCATGCTTGTCTTGGGATCGCCTCAACTGCTCCCACCACGCAGATGCTCTACCTTTGAGTTTGATGGCGACCAGTTTCACTTTGACACGATCAGGAACCTCCTTATAGTCAAAATTCCGCTCCACCTCATGCAACCAATCAATAAACCCTTTAGCCTGTAACATACCTAAAAACTCGGGTAAATCCACTCGAAAGCCAAGGTCTCCATGACGCTCCTCCCAACCATGGTGCTCCCGGTATAAAGGACGCCAGTGATATGGGTTTTCGAAACTGGAATCGGAATCATGATCTTCCATCTCACGATCGCCGAAATCCTGCGCCGTTAGATGCCAGGTTAACTCTGCAACTTGCCTCTGCAAATCTTCAATCATCACATCTTGAACGCTACGATCACGGTGCGGGACTTTCTCATTCGAAACCTGTCGACGACGACCCCGACCTCCAGCCATGAAAACTGATGAGAATCACCCCAGGAAAGATGCTAAAGCTCTAATGCCAACTGATGCCGGACAGAATAACGATTATTTTGTAGGCTAGTTTCAACAGACGATTCACAGGAAAGAAACAAAAGATTCACCCCAAAACACAGAGAATTTGTCTCTGATGTTAATTCAAATTATCAGTAATCAAGAATAATCCAAATCAACCCACAAGCCGGGCTGTAATAGCTGAAAATCGACTGTATTGGAATTTTACCAAAAATAGAAAAATCCCAATAATTATGCTGAAATTAAATACATAATAGAAGAAGTAATCTGGCTCAAATCGAGTTCAGAATTACTTCCAAAATAGTAAATGAAATGTTACCATAAAAGGCAAAAAATAACTAAAAATAGGAAATTGGAAGGGAAAATAGTGAAATTTGGCCTCGAAAAAGATGCACACCGAGCTTTCCGAATTGGGGTCATATGCGCGATTCTAATACCCGTAGCCAAAGTTATGGCTAAAATACCGAAACGTGCTCAAAACTGACTCAATCAAGGAAAGATCACTATTTCTTGCCTTCTTTGCACTGATTTGCCACCTTAAGATATTTCAGTGCAGTCAACGTGCAATCTGACAACTTAGCATCATCTGATTCAGATCCTCCTGCATCAAGTACTTTTATTTTATGGAAGCTGATACAGTTTTATTAAATGATGGACAAGTTTCCGAGAGGGGTAACCCAAACAGTTATGCCAAATATCAAAAGAGAAACATTCAGTGGTGAAAGCCATTGGTGAGGGATCAGCCTTGCTCGATGAAGCAGGAAATGAGTATATGCCGTTGTTACATTGGCCTTGCATTAATGTCGCCCCCGATGTTGGATCCTTCACAAGGAAATGAAAAGGATGAAACTCAAGAACGAGATTATTAGTTTTGGTAAACTAATGAACTGAGATTAAATTTTTATGAATGGCAGGAACATAAAGAGTGTTATTGAGAGTAACAATGCGAGTTGGAAGTCGTAAATTAACGGTGCCAATATGAGAAATTGCCAAACCTGAACCATCCCCAATGATCACCTCGTCAGTACCATCGTACTCGGAATGAACAGAGAGCTTCGACATGTCTGAGGTAATGTGATGAGAGGCACCAGAGTCGACCACCCATGGTTTGTGTGTGGAGGATCCTGCATCAGCACAGTTGGCATTGGGAGAAGATGAGTTCCAGAATTTTTGGCATTATCTTGCTGTGTGACTAGGGGTAGAGCAAAATTGGCAAGTCACTGCATTTTTCTGGGAAGACTGAGAATTATTTTGGGACTAGAAGCCCCGCTGGTTGTGCCGTGAGTTGTTGGTGCGCTGTGGCTTGCCTTCGTTGTTCGAGGACTGAGAAGTTATCTTCTGATGATAGTTTGCAATAGCAATGGTTGTCTGCTACAGAGTCTCAAGTCTTTTGAGATAAGTTTCATGACTTACAAGGAGGTCATGCAGTTCTTCAAAGGTAAGAGGATTCTCACAGGTTCGAATAGGACCAACAATGTCACGGAACTCAAACCCCAGTCCATTAAGTATATAAAGCGTGAGATTGTCATTCAATAGAGGAGAATCAATAAGTGCAAGCTCATCAATAGTGGACTTGACTTGTTGAAAGTATTTGGTGACACTCTTGGATCCACAGTTCAAGGACATTAAATTATCCTTGAGTTGCATTACTCATGTACGAGAGCAATTTGCAAAGAGACGGGTCAATTGAAGCCAGGCCTTTCTTGAAGTGCTGGAGGGAGCAATCAAGGGCATAATGCTTTCAGACACCGAAGCAAAAATCCCATTTAGCAGGAGTTTGTCTTGACAAATCCAACGGCTGCAAGCAACAAGAGTCTCAGCAGATGGAGTGGCACCAAGCTAAAGATAAGGGTGAGAGCCATCGATAACGCCTTGAAGATCATACCCGACAACTAGTGAGTCGAGCTGGGCATGCCATGCAGGGAAATTGGAAGAGGTTAGTTTGTAAGGCAGCTGTGTAGTGGCGTTGATGGCAATGATAGCATTTTGAGAGTTAGGGTTGGTGGATTGTGTAACAGAGGGGGTAAAAGGAAGATGATGAAGACATAGCAGAAGAAGAGGATTAAACTCGTTTGAGAATGAAGGCTCGTGATACCATATAGAGATTCTAAAATACATTGGTATTTTATTCATACATCAAATGTATTACAGAAAGTGTACCTATTTATACACTACTAATGTTTACAAATAAGGTAAGTAATTACTGTCAAATATTTACAAATAAAAATAGAAAGTAGCTCTGTTGTATGCATTGTTGTACACGAGATTGTAGGGGACAAGCTTGGAAGTTGAGAGCTTATTTTCCTCCCTGATCTTTGAATGATTGAGATCAAATATGAGTGATGATCGTGATCATCCATTACATATAATATAAATAGCAAATCCCAGATACGAGAATATCTCTTCGATCCCTAGACTCCTCTACTTATTTACTAACTTTCAATAATATTTACTAATTTTAGTATCAAAGATTACCCGTCTCCTAGGCCGCCCTCTCAAAGCCAAACACATGCAATTGATAAAAAAAAAAGTTTGAATTTGAAAATATTGAACCTTGTTGATTTTAAAAATATAATACAAATAATTAAATCTATATTTTTTCACCTACTTAAACTTTTCAGACAAACTGTAGTGATTTCACGTGATATTAGAGTAGAATTTTTGAGTTCGAATTAAGTTTTTGAAACAAGTAGTAATTTTATATTGATTATATCGTGGAAATGTTGACAAAATAGCAGCCTAGAGCTAAAAGGAAGTTTTTATAAGGCAGAGATTTCTCTCGTGTTATTATTTTTTATCTCTTCATACCCGATGTTTTATTATATTAAAACAACATGTTCGTTGTGCTATTTTCTGAAAATTATTAGTTTCAAGTTGGGGGATTTTTAAATCCCAATCCCTCTAATATTATGATCATTCCTAGCTAGATTCTTCTTATTAATTTGATGATTGTAAATCCAAGTCTTTTTTTTTTTTTTTTTTGGAGACTTTTATGTATGGTTACAAATGACCGGCCCATGTGAACATAGTTTAATTAATTTGTATTCTAGTCGGAATGAGATTAAAGCTGCAGAAAAAAGAGAGAGAAAATCTGCATCGACGTGTGACTTTATACATGAATTCCGTTTTTCATAGCTTTTTCATGAGGAGTACGTCGAATCCACCTTATAAATTAGTTATCTATAATTTTTTTCTTCTTAATATTTATAATTATTATTTTTATGATGATGTGTGCTGCAAGTTATTGCAAAGTAATTATTTTTACTCTTGCTTCTTCAACAAAATTGAAAGAAACCTTAATTCGGATAATTAGTTCGGAATTATATATGAGTTTAGGCAAAAAAACAGCATGCATGCCTTCCTGCACCGACATGCATGCATCACTCTACGAGGAAGGTTCTAGCTAATGATCACATCGAGAACGTCTAGGTCTTACTTTTTGAGCTTTGTTACTCTTTCTTTATTCGAGTGTTTTAAATGGTACTCTTTCTTAATTATTTTTGTGTGTGCATTTTTATATTGATTAATGATATGTAACTTTATTATTGGCATATTATATACGGTATATAGATTAAAAAAAAGGCACGATGTCGGATTAAAAAAAAAGGCACGATGTCGGATTTACACTAAAAGCCAGATCACTGCACATCAGTCATGATTTTATATAAATATATTTATATATGGTACGTACGTAAGTTGGGGAATCATCGATCATATATTATCGCACATCTAATGACATCATCATCGATGACGTTGGAGTACTTAATAATTTCTTGGTCTTAATTATCCATTTGTGTTCTACTTGTTCTTTTCGATCTCGATCTGTTCAAGCAATAAATGCATCCCAAGTAATCCATTCAATAATGCAACCCATGGCACAAAGCCTGCAGCTGATGCAAATAATTCCAGGCAGTACGCACACCAGCACCCAACGGCACCTCATGCAGACTCCATGCAACGTACACAGCAGCACCAGCAGCAGTCCAGAATAACCTCAACAAACCACCCGTTGTAATTAATTCACTTGCTAGCTGTAAAGTTGTCCTTACAAAGTAGAGAATATTCTTTATTCTATGCATATACATATTAAGAGGCTCTGCCTCATTCAGTGTAGGGGGTGACAGATGTTGCCATGCAAGTCCTTCTACTCATATGATTCAGTCACCAATCAAAATTCTAATAAGGGAAGCTTGTGTTAAGGAATTTATTAATGCTAAGGGATGATCGAAAGTAAGCAGAAAAGGAATTTATTGATGAAGTGCTCTATGAAGAGGAGGCAGACATAGTGATAAGTTTGACAGTAAGCAGAAAATGTTTTAAAGAAAAACTGATATGGGGCTCTATTAAAAATGGTATTTTTTAAGTTAAGTCAGCTTACTTAATAGGTTGTCAAATGAAGAGGTCTGTTATGGATGAGACTTCAGCAATTAACTTGGGCTCAGTAATTCTTTTTAACTCTCGCTTCTTCACAAAAATTGAAAGAAACCTTAATTCGGAAAATTAGTTCGGCATTATGAGTTTAGTCGAAAAGCAGCATGCATGCATGCCTGCACCGACATGCATGCATCACGTTACGAGGAAGGTTCTAGCTATTGATCACATGCATCGAGAACGTCTTGGTCTTTCTTTTTTCTTTTTGAGCTTTTGTACTCTTTCTTTATTCGAGTGTCTTAAATGGCACTCACGACTTTAGAGTTTGATTTAAAAAAAAAAACTTAGACTCTTAATTGTTTTTGTGTGTGCATTTTTATATTGATTAATGATATGTAACTTTATTATTGGCATATTATATACGGTATATAGATTAAAAAAAAAGTTCATAAACAAGTGCATGCATTTCGGATAATTCGAATAAAAAGTATCTTAATTCGATAACTGATCATCTAATATTCTTTATAAGTTTTAAAGGCACGATGTCTGATGGAGCAAGCTTGAAGTTAATTGGTATAAGGTGAATTGAGATGCTGCACTTGATGTGAAGAAGCCTACTATGGGAGGTGGTATAGTGGTAAGGAACTGGGAATGTGGGTTGGTGGCTTCTGCAGGTATGCCAAGGAGATTCATACACAGGCCATTACAAGCTGAAGCTTTGGCACTAGAGAGAGCTATAGAATTTAGCATTGAGTTAGGTCTTCAGCAGATGATATTTGAAGGGGATGCACTTGAAGTGGTTAACATCAAGTGGTTAATGATGTTAAGAGGAGTGAAGATCAGAACTGGTCTTGGTATGGACAGATTGTAGAAGATATAAAAAATTTCTTTTGTGATAGGGAGGTAAGGAAAATTCAGTATATTCCAAGAGATGGTAATCAAGCAGCACATCAACTAGCTAAATTAGCATTAGACTATGGTGATGAATTAGTGAGGTCGATAGAGGAGGGGCCGGATGAGATCATGCAGTGTGTCAATCGTGAACAGCACTGTAATGAGCAGCTCAATGAATAAGATTGATCTTTGTTTGATTAAAAAAAACCAAAAAAGGTACAAACTGATGGTTATAATTTGCCATCAATAATAATGCTAGCTACTACTCTCAAGGGACCATATACAATATAAGTTGCCAGTGATGGATATCTACCTTTTTTATTGATCCTATAGCAACTGATCATATCTTTATTTGAATTATAAAGCAAAACTAATTAATGCAATGCCTTTTTCTTTAAAGTGCATGCATGGTCACACTACAACTAGAAATAAAAGTAGCCGCAAATTCCAAGTCGCCGAAAATAAAAGTAGCCACAAGTTCTACTTCTCCGGAAATAAAAGTAGTCGCAAATTCTACATTTTCTTGTAGTGGATCAAAGAACTTGTAGATTATTCATGTGATTAATTCACACGTACACACATGTGACACACACACACATATATATATTCTAATTTTATTCATATATCTTCATTTGTAGTAGTTTACTTTCGAACATATTAATTTTATATTATATAAAATATATTTAGTTCGTCGAACTTAACTTTAATAAGTTATCTTAATTCGATAACTAATCATCTAATCTTTATAAGTTTTTGACAATGGCTCGCAGCTAAGCTAGCTAGCATGCATGCATTTCCACCATCACAGAGTTTTCATTGTCTAAGGTATTTAATTAATCGATCGGGAATATTCTTACAGACTCAACATGATCATGTGCGTTGTCCAGAGCTTATACTAATAATTAATATATATATATATATATCGTAGCACATGCATATATATGTGTCCTAATGAGTATGTACATGAGAAAAGAAAAATTGAAGGAACAGTCATGATCTGTAGTCTTGAAAGAAATTAGAAAATGAAGCATTAATTATATATTGGCATTAATTACGTACATACGCTGGCTAATTTTTCCGTCATTTAGAACCGGCCTAGCTAATGCAGTTTTGATTGCTATAACAGTGTACAAGCAATTCCGTACAATGAACAGTCTGTCAACTTTTGTTTAAATAGCTGACTGCATGGTACTGTTATTATAGTGACAGTACAGTGAGATGAATTTATCAATTATTACAGTTATAAGTATTATTAAGTTTTACAGATGAAAAGTTTTATTCTTCATTATTATACTTATATACATCACATATATTTTATTATTATTTTTCTTCTTACTAAATGGATAATGAGTAAAAAAAATTAATTAGTTTATAAAAAATAAAATTAAAAATATTTAAAAATAAATGTGATATTTGATCTGAAAATGATGAGTAACAAAACTCTTTACAAATATGTGTTTCTAAGACTTGTAATAAGAAGTATTATTAAATTTCTTATGTATATATGTTTTTAAAACTTATATTATTGTTATTTTGAAATATAGTTTATATATATAATTAGTTTATACATATATAGACTAAAAGGCAGTTCACTGTAGATCAGTCATGATTTTCTATATATATATAATGGTACGTATGTAAGTTGTGGAATCATCGATCATATATTATAGCACATCTAATGACATCATCATCGATGACGTTGGAGTACTAATTTCTTGGTCCATCTCGATCGGCCTTTCTTCATTAAAAAAAGTAATATATATATTTATTGGCCTTAATTACGTACATACGCTGGCTATATTTAATTTTCCCGTCATGCAGAACCCTAGCTAGCTAGCTAATGCGGTTCTGATAGCTATAAATACCCCCGATGTAGTCGAGCCAGCTCCACCACTCTTCACAGCTTCTAATTATTACTTCCCTCCCTCTCCAACATCTCGCGCTTGAATTGTAATACCTCGATACCATGGCCGCAGCCAACAACGTCCAGATCAGCTTGTCAAACATGTCCCATGATCATATCCTGAGTCTAATTAAACCTACCCATCGTGGTGAGGAAAAGCTTGATTATGTCGACTCTCTTTTGGTTGTCGTCGGAAACATTCTTAAGCGTACCAGCCATGTTATTGATAATCTTGTGAGGGTATGTATATGTCTCCCCCATGTATCATTTTTCCTTTAAAGATCTTACGTGGCTAACGTACTTTAGATGGATCGATGTAATTATGAAGTTAGATTTTACCCTAAATATTTAGTAGTACTGGCCGGTAATTAATATTGATATATAATTACTTATGACTCCTATTAAAGGGTACCAAACCACAAGAAGAAAACCTGGAGGAAAAGGTTCCCAAATATGCCAGCTTCACTTCACCCACGTGCATGCTCAAAACTCTTTCCGGCGAGGTAAATATAAGAATATCGGGCTTTTCTTTTTTCGTGTAAGTTTGTGCATGGCATCAAGTTGTATTATTTAAGATAAATGTGATGAATTTACCATGTAATTGCGTTATCATTTTTCATTGTTAAAAAATAATGTGTCATGTACATCAGATGGCATGCAAAGCCCCCGCTGATGAGAATACGCACGCTACAACCATGTCAATACTCGGGAAACTCTCAACGTATTCATGGGATACCAAGGCAGTGCTGACGATTGCGGCCTTTGCTATGGAGTATGGGGATTTCTTTCTGCTTGTCAGTCTTAACTCATCACATCAACTCGCTGAATCAGTGGGGCTCCTGAAACGAGCACCTGCTATGTCAAATCACTTGGACAATAAGAAATTCAAGGATGCGTTAGTTGAGCTCGACGGTCTGATCAAGAACACATTGAAAGTCATCGAGTCCATCTTTGCGTTTGAGAAGTTATATTCTAAATACTGTATCTATGATTCAGAGGATGTAACTGAAGTACTGTCAACTGCCATGAAACGTATCCCCGTGGATGTCTATTGGGCTATCATAACAATTGCAGCCTGCACCACTCAGATGCGTTATTGCATCAGTGGCGATGAGTATGTTATATATATACCTTGACATGACATGTGCAATATATACAGCTGTTTCTTTATTCTCTAATGCAAACAAAGCCGTGGTTTCAGGGTAAACAAACAGCAACTATCGCGCTTTCATGAGAAAATCACCACCACCCTCCAGTTCCTGCAGACCCAGGAAGAACTCTGCCAAATTCAAATAGGTTAGCCACTGGGCCGCTTTCAATACTATAATTAATGAAGCATGCATGCTGTGTATTTGAACACGTACGTAGCATGACATGCTAATTAATGTACTGTTTAAAATGGGCGACTATGTTCACGAGTACTAAAAGTTCTTGTTCACTCATGCAGACGAACTGGAAGCTAGAAAGGAACTCATAAAACTCTCAGGAACGCCCAGCGGGATCGTGAAGCTTCTCAAGGCGTTGATCTTCCGCAAGGATGATGTGCATGAGCAACTAATAATTGACGGTTGTTCCAAATTAGTTGAGGTCAGTTAATAATTTCTCTTCATTTTTCTTTTTCTTTTTCGTTTTTTTACCGATCTTCACCTTAAATTTGGGTCCTTTATTAATGTAATGCATTAATTTCTAGCTAGGCAGTTTACAAAGTGCATGGTGTATACAGTTTTTTAATTCAAAGCGCCGCCCTTAAAACGAAGAGTCTAATTTCGAGCCCAAATCATAACTTGGTGAACTTAATTGTGATGCAGAAAAGGGTTGACATTAACGAGCTGGAAAACAAGAATGTGTTGCTGTTCATTTCAGGCCTGGACATTTCCATTGACGACATCTCGATTTTGAACCCAATTTATGATGAAATAATGAAGAAAGATGAGTATAAAATACTGTGGATCCCAATTGTGGAAAGATGGACCGTTGACCTAGAGAAAAAATTTGAAAAGCTGAGGCTTATGATGAAGTGGTACATAGTGAAATACTTTTTACCAATTGTAGGCATCAAGTTCATTTCCAAGGATTGGAAGTATCAGAAGAGGTCGATGCAGGTCCTGCAGATAAACTCACAAGGGAGTGTGGAATACCTCAACTTAGCCCACACGATTCAGCTTTGGGGAGTGAAGGCCTTCCCTTTTAACAAGCCAATTTCGATAGACAATATTTGGATGGCAGACTTAATCGTTGGCATCATCAAACGCCCAGATCAATCACCGATCGTGGTAAATTAAGTTGTTTTCTGATGATCAATTATTATATATATATCCAAACAACTTTAACGAGCAAACTTCAAATATATATATATATATATGACAGTATTCATGCATGTACTCAGTACTCTAATTTAAACAAAATCCATAATAACTGGTAATTCAATGTCAATCAGATCGACGAGAACAAGTACTTTTTCTTCTATGGAGGCAAGGGCAAGGAGTGGGTCCAAAGATTCAATAAGAAAGCAATCGATATGGCTAAAGATCCGGTCATGAGGAATAATGTTTCTAAGATTCCCATATTAGAGTCGTTTTGTGTGGGAAAGGACAGCAATTGGGAGGACGACCACCGCATCCTCGGGCGTTTCTGGAACAAAGTCGAAATCCTAATTTCCATGATCACTAATACTACTCATGGAAATTTGAAGACCGTACCGAATTACGCTGTGTCGACGTCGAAGGAAATTCGGAAGTTGCTTTCCTACAAAAATGAAAAAGGATGGGCTGTGCTTTGCAAAGGGTCTAGCGTGGTTCTCGCTGGTCATTGGGAAATCATTGATAGGGTCGTGGATGACTTTCACAAATGGAAAGTGAATGTGCGTGATCATGGCTTGGAACATACAATCACACAGCACCATGTCAATATTAAAAAGGAAGTTCCAGAGCCCTGCTGTCACATTGACATTTCCATGGGTGCTGGACATGCCCAGCCCCCTGATGATTTAACCTGCCCTTACTGTGACCGCTCCATGGATACCTATAAGAGCTTCAAGTGCTGCCACACTGTCGATGCCGATGCCGATGCCATGAACTGAGGACTGCTTTAATTAGCAGCTACCTAGCTAGATGCAGGCTACCTGCATGCAGCAATATTGCATTACCTCTGATCCCTAGATAATCATCATCATTTCCAATTAATATGCTGCCAAATAACACCTTCCTCGGCCTCCCCTAGTAATCTATCTTTATCACCGGCCGCCCGTACTCGTGTAATAAAGGGCATCTTGATTGCGTTGGTAATCTGATGCCAAGTGTTTGTGTATCAATGACAGGTGATCACCGACTCTTTAAAAAAAAAAAAAAAAAAAGTGTTTGTGTATCAATGCTTTTATGTTCATGTCGCAAATGAGGAAAAATAAGACTATCAACTTAGCCCATCCCATGTGTGAGGTTTTACTTGTACTAAATGTAGGTTTTGTTTGGTTTCATAGATGGTCTCAATCAATTTCATCTTATCTTAATATTTAAACATTATTTAAATATAAAAAATTTTAATTTTAAATTTTTAACTTTTTCATCTAATCATTATCTAATTATTACATTTTTTTCAAACTTCCAAACAAAATACAAAAAACAATTCAACTTTTTAAAATTTTAAATAAAAATTATATTCTGACAATATTCGAACTTTATAATATTTTTATTCAAATTTTATTGAATTAATTTTATGTAATCCATATAATAAAAGAGTTTGATATTAAAAGGTCCGATTGGCATAATATCACTTCGTTCATAAGGAGTTTATAATATTGGATAACGTTGTAGATTATAATTCTCTGAAGCTCGATTAATTCCCATTAATCCCACTAAGATTATAATTCATAATTCTTCTTATTTAATTAAGCGTAATGATATACAAGGTCTTGAATACAAACCCTGGAACATCACACATGAACATAGATTCATCAATTAAACTAAAAGCAGCTTTAGCTAAGTTATGTGCCAATTGATTAGCATCTCTTGGCACAAAATGAAACTCCCAAGTCTATACACTAGAAAGCAGGATCTAAATATCTTGAAGAATATGCCCACCGGTGCCAAACAATCCATGGATCAGATCTCTGAATCATGTCCACTACATTCTTGGCATCACCTTCAAATACAATCCTATTAAAGCCCAACTCCAAACACAATGAAACTGCCATGAAAGCTCCGAGAGATTCAGCAATTTGAGGATTAGGACATCCTTGTTTGGGAATTTGCTTTGATACTAGAATTTCACCGTTCTCATTTCTGATAATAAGACCAACTCCCATTTTTTGGTGTAGATGATTCAAAGCAATATCTCAATTAGACTTAACATAACCTGACATTCGTGGCTGCTAAGATAGTGCAGGAATATGTTGTTGTTGACCCTTGGAATCTGAAGATTTCTTGAGAGATTTGAATTCCTCTAGAGAAGCTTGAGCCATACACAATAACTAAGTTGGATGTTGAAACAAGTTGTCATGAATTAATGTGTTCCTTCTGATCCATATAGCTCTAGCAGTAACCATCATTAGCTCAAAATCAACATTGTTAAGACATCCCTCCAAGATAACAATTAGTTTTTTTTTTTTTTTTTGGCACTCCAAGATTTTGGGACTTTTCTTTTTTGGTTCTTTTATATAAATATATATATATATATATATATATATATATATATATATATATATATATATCTTGTGCCTAGGGTTCGCCCATGCGGCACCCTGGGTAGCTTGCCCCAATCAAGCGTAGCGATTACTGAACGATTGATTCAGCATAGGAAGGTAGATTGCTTTCTCTATCTAATAAGGGGGCAATTGCTTTATCCCCCTCTGGTGGTTTCTGCACCAGCGGAGTCTTTCAAGTGTGGTGACGTCCCTCGGTCTTATGTCCATGCGGTGGCTTCTTCTTTCAAGTTGCCCATGTGTTACCCTGTGGATGTCAATGGAGAGCCAAATTTTATTTTCTTTGATGCAAAGATGTCGAAGGCGGCATAAGATTTTCGATTTGCACTAGTACGAAAGTTCAGAGGGCGAGGCCTTCCATTGATAATATCAGGCTGAATATTATCAAATCTTGGGGTTTGCTAGAGGTGCCGACCATAAGCTTCATGGATGACGTCATGTTCTCCTTCAACTAAAACCTAAACGTGACTTCATGCATGGATGGGCGAGAGAGGGTAGAATGATTGAGGGTTAGATTCTAGCAACTCAGTTTGGGGGATTTTTGGGGATGGACAATGCAATTTTACATAGAACAAGAGCTTCGAGGGCTAGGATGTGTATGGTGGTTGACCTACAAGACGACCCAGCTCGGGGATTCCCGATTGTGGTTTCCAATAGAAAGAAGATATGGCAGAAAGTACGCTATGAAAAACATGGGTTCTATTGCTCCAAATATTGACGTCAAGCCCATACAGAGGTGGTTTGCAGTGTGGGGGAAAAACGCAGTGGAGATCTGGGGAAGGATGGCTCTCGTAATGTTCCAAAAAGGGTGTGGAAGGAAAAAGCCTCTATACAGGACCCAAAAAAAGGCAATGTGGAATTAGTGGATCAGTGTGAAACAATTGCACCAATAGTAGAAGTTGTGACTGAGGGTGATGGCCCTAAAAGTGTTCATGAGGAGTCTAAATATGTTCGAGATGGTGAGGGAGAAAGTAGTGGGTTTTTGAAATCAAAAGAGGGTGATGGCATGGTGGACAACGTGGTGGAGGTTTTTAATGATGCTTCAGTGGAACCACTCCTTGAAGAGGTGGTGGCTTCTCAGAATACGGAGACTATGAACTTGGTTGCTAACTCCCCTTTATGCATGGAGATAGAAGGAGGACAGATGGCCTTTCCACTGTCATCAGATTGGAATTTGTTACAACATGAGAAGGAATTGAGGCCATTCGAGGTCAAATGTGTCTGTGATTTTTAGGGTGGTCAAATGGAAACTGTGACAGTTATTCTTGACTTGGAATGCAGAGCCCAAGGAGGATTGAAAAAAAATTAGTAGGGGGTCAATCAACGGATTACTCGTTAGATTGTGAGGAAAATGATCATTTTCAACCCCTTTCTAGGAGAAAACGTATGATTCAGATCATGGTTCTCGTGCAAATTTGGTTCACAGGAAGGATCATGGAAAAATTGTTGTTCGACATTCACAACGGGTGGCGGCCTATCAAAAATTGATAACATTATGGTGTGGGATGTGCGGGGGTTAGGCACATCAAGAAAAAGGTTAAAGAGTTTGGTTTGGAAACTTAATGTGGCCATTGTTGGTATTTATGAACCATTTTGAGATGCCTGTAGTTTGCCTTGGCTGGCTCTTTCTCTGGGTCTGCCAAACTTTTGTAGAAATGCAAAGGTTGAAGGTAAATTATGGATATTGTGGAGTGAGTCTTACGAGTTCGAAGTGTTGGATATGTTGAAGCAAATGATCACAGTATGGTTGAGGAATGGTTAGGAGCTTCTTTTAATTATTTTTGTATATGCGAAGTGTAGTCAAGTTGAGCATAGGGAGTTATGGTCTAGTCTAGCGGCTTTTAGCTCTATGCTCTCACCATGGATTGTAGTAGGGAATTTTAATGTGATCCGTGATGATGGGGAGCGCATTAGTGGCAACCCAAGGCCCCTTTACTCCATGGAGGAGTTCAATGGGTTTATAGACAACTGTGGGCTCATGGATATGCAGGCGGTGGGGCGTCATTTATCATGGTGTAATGGGCATGCAAGACGTTCTTGTAGCTGGGCATGTCTTGACTGTGCTCTAGTCAATTCTTAGATGGCCTCTAAGTATCCTAGTGCATATTTGGAATATCTTGAAAGGAAGACTTCGGACCATTGCTCTTTGATCATTCGGTTCCTTAAACCAAAGGTTAGATATGGTCCTCACCCATTTCGCTTTTAAAATATGTGGTGTTTCCATGAAAATTTCTTGCCATGCGTAGCAAAGGTATGCACAGAACCTGTGCACTTGATGGGTCTTTTGTGTTTGGCTAAAAAACTCAAGAAGACCAAGGTTGCACTTAGGGTGTGGAATAAAAATATTTTCGGATGGTGGAGCAGAACATTAAGGCCCTTGAAGAGAGATTGGATTCTTTGGAATCCCAATTGCAAGGGGGCTATGATCAGAGTTTAGAGAATGAGTTTATCTCCACAAAAATAAAGTTGGACACTTGGGAGCATCGTGAAAAAATTAGATTGTCACAGTTAGTCAAGAAAAAGTGGCTCAAGGAAGGGGATCAAAATTCTAAAATTTTCCATGCCATTGTCAACCAAAGAAGGAAGATGAATGTTATTTCTCACATGGTTCTTGAAGATGAACAGGTACATCAAGGTGCGGTTTCTTACTTCCAATCTTTTCTTTCCCAACCGAATGATGCGGAGGAGATAGATTTGTCCCTGCCTATAGAGAAGATTATTTATGAGGATGATGATTATTTTCTTTGCCAAGTTCCATCAGAGGAGGAGGTCAAAGCAACTTTACTTTCTATTCTAAAGGAAATTTCTCCAGGCCCAGATGATTTTGGTTCAACCTTTTACCTCACTTGCTGGGAGATTGTTAAGGAAGATGTTGTGGAGGCTGTAAGGGATTTTTTTTCAGGCTCCTATTTGCGGTCGTAGAGCCAAAAGCTTTGACAAGTTTCAGCCTATTAGCTTGTGCTCGATTGCTTATAAAATCTTTTCTAAAGTCTTAGCTCAAAGATTGACTCATTTTTTGCCTCACTTGATTTCTCATGAATAGGGAGCATTTATCCCAAGATGCAGAATTTTTGAAAATATTACTTTGGCCCAGGAGATGGCTCATTTTTTGAATAAAAATGTGAAGGGTAGAAACCTCATGGTAAAGATTGATATGGCCAAAGCATACGATAGGGTGGATTAGTCTTTTTTGCTTCAGGTGCTGCACAATTTTGGTTTCTCTTCAAAGTTTTGTAGCTTGGTGGCAGAGTGTGTGAGTCTCCGTGGTTTTCAATAATGATGAATGAGACGTATAAAGGTTTTTTCAAACCATCTCAGGGACTCAAACAAGGTGATTCACTCTCCCCATATTTATTTATTGTCATGCAAGAGATTTTGTCCCGACTTCTTTGAAAGAACTTCGAGGAGGGTCGTATAGGTTTCTTCTTGCATCCTATGGGAGCTCCTCTAGTCTCTCATATTCTCTATACGGATGATTTATTGGTATTTATTAGTGGCGAGAAACGTTTGCTGCGTAGACTTATTAATACTTTTGGCACATATGATAAGTGGTCTGGGCAATTCATAAGCAAGGAAAAATATGCAATTTTTTTCTCTAAATCTATTTCATTGTCCCGAAGGAGAGGGTTTATGAGGTTAACAGGTTTTGTGGAAGGGTAGTTTCTGGTCACATACTTAGGCATGCCTCTGGTTTCTGGTCATCTTAAATCTTGGTACTTAGAGCCTTTGGTTTCTAAAACTAAATGTAAGGTTGCAGGTTGGAAATGCAAGCTGCTCTCTCAAAGAGGTAGGATAATCCTACTTAAACATGTTCTTTCCAATATGGTAACACACCTGTTAGTTGTTTTAAAGGTCCCTATGGGTGTTTTCAACAAGCCAAATTCTATCCAATCCACTTTTTTCTGGAGGTAGCTTAATGGCAAACCTTGTATGAAATGGTGTGCCTGGGATAGAAGTTTTATGCCATTTAAGGAAGGGGGTTTGGGTCTTTGTATGTTTTCAGAAGTTCAAAAATAGTTACATATGAAGTTTCCTTAGCAGCTGCTATCAGTCAATAATTTATGGACCCAATTTTTCAAAGCCAAGTATGTGAGACAAGGTCTTTTTTGCTTGCCAAAACGAGGGCTACTGCTTCTAGGTTGTGGAAGTCAGTTTGGAATGTTATTCCGAAAGTGATAGATAACGTCAAAGTTCAAGTTAAAAAGGGTGGCTCCTCTTTCTGGTTTGACCGTTGGCTTGCGAGCGGGTCTCTTTGTGCTTCTAATGTTTTAATTCAACAATCTGTCCTGTGTATTAAGGACGTTTGGGTGGATGGAGGGTGGGATGAAGAATAACTTGTGGCTCTGATCGGAGAGGATAAAATGATGCAGATAGTTCACCAAATTAAAATTGGGAAGAGGGAACAGGATATGATCATTTGGAAGCCACCTAGTGATGGATGTTTCTCCTCAGCAAGTGCATGGGATGTTATTCGAATAAGAGAGATTGAACAACCAGGGATGGAGTGGATTTGGCATAGTGTCTTGCCCAAAAAGATTGCAGTTTGTATGTTGAAAGCTAAGGCCAATGGTTTGGCTGCAGATGATCAAGTTCAGTCCTGGGACATTCCCATCGTTTCATGCTGTGATTGTTGTTCGTTAGGAAGTTGTGAATCTACTGATCATGTATTGGTCTCAAGGGATATATCGGTAAGAGTCTGGGAAATTGCCAAAAATGATTTGGGAATTCCGTGTTTGATGACACATTCTTGGTGAGCACAGGTGCTGCACTAGTTTTCTTTTGCCAAAAAGTCTTTTCAGCATGGTGTCCTCATTGGTATTCTTCCATGTATTATCACATGGCGGCTTTGGCTGCGGCATTGTAAACCGAGGATGGAGGGAGTTTTTGAATCGTCGGAGAGTGTGTGGCTAGAGATTAAGGTGTGGCTGTGGAAGTTGTTCGCTTTTCTTGTGAAAATCAGTCTCTCCCCTCTATTGATAGAGCAATTCTCAGGCCCTAGATATTCCCCTATGCCATGTGAAGAGTATAAGGTGTAAGTTGATTTTCTGGCATAAACTAGTTTAGGGTTGGATTAAGCTAAACGTAGATGGTAGTTGTAGAGGGAATCCCGGCAACTGTGGAGGTGAAGGTGTGATTCGGGACCACTTGGAAAATTTTATTTGAGCTTTCTCTGCACATTTTGGCCATGGTACAAATAATATGGCAAAGTTGAGAACCCTCCTAGTGGGTGTGCACATGTGTAAAGATATGGGTTTTACACAGTTGGAACTTGAGTGTGACTCAATGTTGGTTGTTAATTGGTTGTCGGTTAGGAAGTGTTTGAACTGGTACATGTGGGCTACTGGGATGAGCTCCTCTCACTGCATGATGGACTTCGGTTTACCATTGCTCATCAATATAGAGAAAACAAAAACTCGACAAATTTTCTTGCACGTCAAGGGGAGGAAGGAATTGCTGAAAGATACACGGAATAGAGCTCTCTACCAAGGTTATTTGTTTGGTGAAGTGGTATTTGATGCTTTGGTTCCTCTATGGTATTCCTCCGCCATTAATGGGGCTCTTGAATAAAGTATGGGGGTTTTGAAAAAAAAAAAGAAAAAAGGCATCCCTCCAAGAACATAATTAAGTCCCTAAACCTAAGACCTGTAACTTTACATTTCTAAAACTTTTTATTACAAAGACATTAGACAGCAGTAGCAGAAGAGCATTCCCACAAAATATGCTCAGTAGTTTCCTCTACTACGAAACAAATTGGACAACTTGCATCTCTAACAACATTTTTCTGTGTCAAATTTTTTCTAGTTGGTAGGATATTGTAGCAAGCTTTCCACATAAAATTCTTCACCATTGGAGGTATTTTGGACTGCCAAATACTCTGCCAACAATTTCCTGCAACACTGTTTTCAAAAGAACCACTAAACTTTTGGTGCATAAATCCAACTGCAGATGGTAAGCACTTTTCATAGAAAACCTACCATTTTTAGTACATCTCCTACCAGCCATTCTTCACTAGCAAGAGGACTCACACATATATTAGATATTAGAGCCACTTCATCTGCACTAAAAAAATTCTGCAATAAAGCCATATTCCACTCATTTGAACCAAGGAGTAAAAAGTTTTCCACCTTTGCACTCTCATTCAGAATTTTTACTAGAGATTGAATTGAGTAAGTCACAGGCTTGGTATCCATTTATCTCTCCAGAAATGAATACTTTTACCATTTCTCACTCTCCACCATAAGCATTCCTTAAACAAATCTTGAGTTGAGAGAATACTTTTCCAAGCATACAATGCATATTTAGGTGCAATTGCCTCAAACAAATTAAACAAATTAGAGCAACGAAAATATTTTTCTTTGAGGATCAAAGCAGACAAAGATGATGGTTTATGTAATAATCTCTAGAGTTGTTTAGCCAACACAGCAGTATTAAAATATTCTAGATCTCTAAATCCCAACCCACCTTTCCTTTTTGCTATTCCTAACTTACTCTAGCTCAACCAATGAATTTTGTGTTCATTTTCCATATGGCCCCAAAAAAACCTCTGCATCATCTAAGTAATTTGAGCACAAAGGGTCTTAGGCAATCAAAATAAACCCATACAATAAGTTGGGATGGTTTGAATAACAGCTTTAAGCAAAATTTCTTTTCCAACCTGAGAAAGAAAATTAGATTTCCAACTATTAATCCTCCCCCAAATTCTGCTTTTAATGTAATGGAAAGTAGCTATCTTGTTTCTCCCTATCATAGATGGTAAACCAAGATATTTCTCAAAGTACCAATAGATCGAAGGCCAAATAAATTTTGAAGCACATATATAGTGTCTCTATCAATTTTTTGCCCAAAAAAAAAAAAAGAAATCTTGCTCCTATTCAATTGCTAGCCAAAAGACCTCTCATAACACTGTAAAATATATTGCAACCTACTCCATTCCATTGAATTTTCTTTAATAAAAAGCAAACTATCATTAGCAAAAAAATAAATGGGAGATTCGAATGCTACCTCTTGAAATTGGCACACCATGAATAGCACAAGTTAGTTGTGCATTCAATATTAATTGACTGAAAACCTCAGCATAGATAATAAATAAGTAAAGAGAAATAGGATATCCCTACCTAATACCCTTTGAAGGTATAAAACTCTGTTGTGGTTCACCATTAGTCAAAATAAAGTAGGAAACTAAGGAACCACACTCCATAATCAGCTCAACCCATCTCTGCCCAAATCCCATTTTCACCAAGACAAGTTTCAAGAACTCCCATTCCACTCTATCTTAAGCCTTACTCATATCAAGTTTAACATCCATATAACCTTCTCTTCCTTTCAAGTAGTGCTGTAAATGAACCAGTATATTTGATAGTACACTTGGTACTTGCCTGGTTAAACTCGAATCGAACTTGACTCATAAAAAAAAAACTCTCGCTAGTGAAAGCAAATACCCGCTCGATTAGTAAATGACATACCCGACAAAACTCAACTTGACTCGGCTTAGGCTCGTTAAGGCCCGCTCAACTTGATTAAAACTCATTCATATATTGATAAATATATACATACACCTATTTATATCTACATATATATATGTATGCATTAGCTAATAATATAAGCATAGCTCTTTTATAATTAAATATATAATATGTAACCTAATTACTTATATCTATATATTGAATATACGTTATAGTTATATTTTATAATTTGTACAATAATTAGTTGATAAGATTTAGTAATTTCACATACTAGCATGTGGGAACCATATATGAAATAGATATATGCTATCATATTATGTGTATGTATTAATAGTTTCTATAGGCATATAATATATTGTTATTATGGATAAATATCAACTAGTTAAATATTAATTATTTATAAATTTTTAAAATCTTATAATTCAATAGAGGTTCTATTTGTTAGTTGTATAAATTCAATATTATATTTTTTATTTTTTATCTATCTAATTTATTAATTAATAAATCTTATTCAAAAAATAGAAAAATAAACAATTTGAGCCGAGTTCGGCTCGACTCGAGCTCCTTTTTGGGACGAGCTCGAGTTGAAAATTTAGCTTACTGAGTAAAGCTCGAACAAAGAATAAATAAAAATCTCAAGTTCGAGCTCGGTTATTTTGAGTCGAGTCGAGCTTAGCAAGCCAAAGACGGGCTCGACTCAGCTCGGCACAATTACAGCCCTACTTTCAAGTAAGAACTCATGGTATGAAAAGTCTCATAAGTAGCCAACACATTATCAGTAATGAGATGACTAGTTATAAATGCACTTTGATTTGGTGATATAATATAGGGTAGAATATTCTTAAGTCGATTTTGCCCATACTTTAGATATAATTTTGTAGATGATATTGCATAAGCTGATGGGACGATAGTTAGTTACCTTAAATGGATTTTTAACCTTTGGAATGAGTGTGATAAAAGTCTGATTTATAGCTGTCAAGGAATCCCCATCATTAAGAAATTTGAGAACACTGCTACATACATTATCTCCAAGCACCTCCCAATTAGCTTGAAGAAAAGAGTCAGAAAAACCATTTGGTCCTTGTGATTTATAAGGAGACATCTGAAAAAAGGATGTTTTGACTTCTCCTGCTGTGAATGCCATTTGTAAGCTGTTGTTAATATCATTTGTCACAACTGGATTAATAACTGATAAACAACCTTCAATATCCTTAGGATAGGGTTGTAAATGAACCAATATGTTCGATAGCCCGCTCGATACTCTCCTGGTTAAACTCGATTCAAACTCAACTAGTGAAACATAAAAAATAAAAAACTTGTCCATGAAAAAGGATACCTACTCGATTAGTAAACGACACATACTCGACAAAACTCAACTAAGACTTGTTAAGGCCCTCTTGTTTATGCCCGAGTCGACTCGTTAGCTCAACTCGATCAAAACTCATTCATATATTGATAAATATATACATATATCTATGTATATATACATATATATATATGTGTATTAGCTAATAATATAAGTATAGCACTTTTATAATTAAATATATAATATGTAACCTAATTACCTTTGTCTATATATTGAATATACTATATAGCTATATTTTATAATTTGTACAATAATTAGTCAATAAGATTTAATAATTTCATATATTAGTATGTGGGAACCATATATGAAATAGATATATGCTATCATATTATGTGTATGTATTAATAATATATGTAGGCATATAATATATTGTTATTAAGGATAAATATCAACTAGTTGGATATTAATTATTTATAAAATTTTAAAATCTTATAATTCAATAGAGGTTCTACTTGTTAATTCTACCAATTCAATATTCGATTTTTTGTTTTTATTTTTATCTAATTTATTAATTATTAAATCTTATTAAAAAATAAACAATTCGAGCTAAGTTTGACCTCTGCTCGACTCAAGCTCATTTGTTGGACGAGCTCGACCTCGATTTTGGAGTTTAGCTTACCGAGTCAAGCTCGAACAAGGAATAAATAAAAATCTCGAGTTTGGGTTCGAGCCGAGCTCGGCAAGCCAAAGACCGGCTCGGCTTGGCTCAATTACAGCCCTACGCCAGGAGATGAAGGAGTAAAAAGCTGAAAGAAATGGTTTGTGAAAGCAGTTTTGATGTCATTCTCTTCATACAGTGTAAACCCATCATCAGTGTCAATTCTACAGATTTGATTTAGCATTTTCCTCTGATTTGTAGAAACATGATAAAACTTTAGTATTGCTGTCTCCATATCTTAGCCAATCCACATTGGTCCTTTGCTTCCATCTTATATCTTCCTTCTCTAGCAACACATTTATTTCAGATTGTACCTTTCTAAGTTCAACCATCAATTCATATGAGTGATCCAACCACAGGACCTCTAGTTTTGCTTCCAAAAGATGAAGATCTCTTCTCTCATTATTATATCTCCCTCTGCATCTTTTCAAATCTGTTCTACAATTATTCATGGTACAAGTAAGGGCTACCATATTATTAGATTGAAAATCTCCACAATTCCAACTATTTGAAATAACTAATTTACAGCTATCATCTAAGTTCCAACAAGCTTCATATCTCCATATCTTCCTTTTTGAATGAGATAATGAACCTTGAAATTGAAAATAACTCAAAATTGGATGATGATCTGAAACTGAGTGCGAAAACATTGTAGCAGAAGTTCTTCCAAAAGAGAAAACCAATCTTGATTGGCAAGAATTTGATCTAGTCTCTCCATAGTGAAGGTATCATCCGATCTATAATTACACAAAGTAAATTTTGGACCCTTATAGCCCATATCAAATAAACCACAATCCATCATAACAACTTGGAAATCATCCATCTATTGAACAGGTCTAATAGCTCCACCTTTCTTTTCAAAGGGACTCAATTTCATTGAAGTCGCCCATTAGAACCCAAGGTGCAAAAATACCCTTACTCAAGAATCGAATTAAACCCCAACCTTCCCACCAGGTAGATCCTTGTTGCAATTTGATTGTAACATGAATGTGTCGTAGAGAACAATCAATGAGAGAAACATCAAGATCATTATGCCCAAATAATACTAAACCACCATTGGCTCCCACACTATCAACAGTGATCAGATGAGAAAAACCCAGCTTAACCATCAAAAACTAAACTTTAGTACCCTTTAGCATAGTCTCCATTAAAAACAACAAATGTGGCTTATATTTCTTTACCCTCTGGTAAAGATAACGAACTGATCGAGGGTTGCCAAGTTGTCAATAGCACAAGAGAATTGATTTTTCCACTTGGTTGCTGCACACATGCTTTTTTAAAAGCATCTAGACTAGGCACTAGATCAAAAACAAAATTACCAGCCAAAGACTTATTCCTCCTTTTCCCAGACTTCAAGGAAGTATTTTGCATTGATTGTCCAGATTGTGGAGGGGCTCTAACCCTGCATTTCCTAGTTTTGTTACTCACAGACTTTGGGGGATTAGTCTTGCCTTTGGGGGGCCCTACCACATCCATGGTGTCAGGTTTTTGCATATTTACATCAGCAACTAGTAGAACAGTAGAATGAATAGTATCAAAGATCTTCAAAGTAGGGTCTGAAACATTCATCCCAACTGTAACTAACCCATCGATCCTTCCTTTCCACAAAAGTTCCAATGAAAAACTGTCCATCTTATAAGAAATGGTTTTTTTTTAGACAACCATATTAACTGTAGGGGTAACTGCCACTTCATTAGTAAACTGCTCCACCGATTTCATATATAGCAAACAGTTCCTCCCACCCCTTCAGTTAAGGAGAGAGAACTTCATGTTGAGCATTGTGAAGTCTGGTCTACCGCTCGAGCAAAGGCAAGTTAGAGAGTTCCGCTTGATAGACCACTCGAGCAAAAGGAAGTCAGAGAAGGTCGCTTGAAGAACCACTCAACACATGGCTCGAGCAATTGCGGGAAACAGGTTGGCTCAATACGGGCTCGACATGCTGCTCGAGCTAACATCACTATTTATGATTTTAATTGGGTTTCCGCCGCATGAAGTTTATATATTATTTATTCTTTGACTTGTGGCCGTACTAAGTGAATAGTATTCTCCCACACACTATTGTATTGTTATTCCTCAAGAAATAAAAATCATCTGCAGCTCCCGTGGACGTAGGCAATGTACCGAACCAAGTAAATCATTGTGTCGTGTGTGATTGCTTATTTTCGTGTTTACTTTTTCTTTATTGTCATCATTTTTCACAGCAATTAGTATCAAGAGCCAAGGTTCGGGTCTAAGAAAAAACCATGACTGGAGAGGAAGTGAAGGTATTGGGGATCGAGAAATTTGATGGCACGGATTATGGATACTGGAGGATGTAGATAGAGGACTTCTTTTATGGGAAGAGACTCCATCTTCCACTATTGGGGAAAAAGCCGGACAACATGTCAGTTGCTAATTGAAACCTGTTGGATCTACAGGTTCTTGGGGTTATTCGGCTATCCCTTTCGAGAACCATTGCGCATAACGTCATTAAGGAAAAGACAACTGCGGATCTCATAGCTGCTTTGTCAGGTATGTATGAAAAGTCATCAGTGAATAACAAGGTACATTTGATGAAAAAGTTATTCAATTTGAAGATGGCAAATGGTACGTCTGTTGCACAACATCTGAATAATTTTAGTACTATCACAAATCAATTGTTGTCTGTTGAAATTGAATTTGATGATGAGATACGTGCATTGATACTATTGGCATCATTGCCAAATAGTTGGAAAGCCATGAGAATGGCTGTCAGTAATTATGCCGATATGTCAAAGTTGAAATATGATAATATTCATAATTTGATTTTGGCTAAGGAGATGCGCAAGAAAGATTCAGGCAAGACCTCAGGTTCGAGTTCAGCACTGAATATTGACTTTCGAGGGAGAACACAAGACAGGAACTCAAACAGAGGCAAATCAAAATCAAAGAACAGGGGCAAGAGCAAGACAAGGCTTGGCCAGCAGGCTACTTGCTATAATTGTGGCAAAGCAGGCCACATAAAGAAGAACTGTAAAAATTCCTAGAAGACCAAAAATGGTAGTGCTAATGTGGTAACTGAAGAAGTAAATGATGCATTGTTGCTTGCAGTTCATAGCCCAGTTGATGACTGGATACTAGATTCAGGGACTTCCTTCCATACATCTTCCACTCAGGAGATAATGCATAACAAGAACAAATGGACCTTACAGAAGGTCAGACATATTCCTGATTTGAAGAAAAATCTCATTTATGTTAGGCAGCTTGATGATTGTGGCCATTCAGTGATGTTCTCATATAGCACCTGGAAAGTCACTAAAGGGGCATTGGTACTAGCTTGGGGTAAGAAAATTGGTACACTCTATATGACTATTGGTTTGAATAATACTATTGCTACTACTGTTGCGAAGAGCACAATAAATTTGTGGCATTGTAGGCTTGGTCATATGAGTCAGAAGGGCATGAAAGAACTTTTGTCTAGAGGCAAGCTACCAGAACTGAAGTCAATTGAACTCAATATGTGTGAGAGTTGCATTATGGGGAAATAGAATAAGGTTAGTTTTTGAAAAGTGGCAAAATACTGAAGACAGAAAAACTGGATTTTGTGCACACATATGTGTGGGGACCTTCCCCAATGGCATCTCTTGGAGGTCTTCATTACTTTTTCACGTTCATTGATGACCACAATAGAAAGGTATGCGTTTATTTTTTGAAGCATAAATCTGATGTATTTAATGTGTTCAAAAATTGGAAGGCCATGGTTGAGATAGAGACATACTTAAAGCTGAAATGCTTGAAGTCTGATAATGGTGGTAAGTACATTGATGGTGGGCTCAAGGAGTACTGTGTGACTCAGGGTATTAGAATGGAGAAGACCATTTCTAGTACACCACAGCAAAATGGAGTTGCTAAACGTATGAACAAAACCATAAATGAGCGTGCTAGAAGCATGAGGCTGCACGTTGGGTTACCACCTACTTTATGAGCAAATGTAGTCAGCACTGTCGTATACTTAATAAACAGATGGCCATCAGTTTCGTTAGATTGTGGATTGCCTGAGGAGGCTTGGAGTGGGAAAGAGGTCAAATTTTCTCACCTTAAAACTTTTGGTTGTGTTTCTTATGTTCTTATTGATTCTGATGCTCGTAGTAAACTTGAGACTAAGTCAAGGAAATGTTATTTCATTGGCTATGGAGACGAGGCATTTGGCTATCGTTTTTGGGACGATCAAGGTCGGAAGATTATAAGAAGCAGGAATGTGATTTTCAATGAGAAAATTGTGTACAAGAACAAGTCCAATACAGTTGCTGAAGCAGCTCCTCAGGAATCCGAGTTTGTGAGACTAGATGACCTACCAGAGGCCACAGTGCAGTGTAGAGATGTGAGTGAGGGAGGGATTGGGTCCAATACACCCACTCCTATTATTCCGCAGTCAGATCCAGAGCCGTCCACTCCTACAACTACAGTTCACAGGTCAGTTAAGACTATTCATTCCCCCACAGCGTTTCTCACCTACTTTGAATTATATTTTGTTGACAGATGATGGAGAACCGCAGAGTTATGAAGAAACATTGCATGATGAAAATTCTAGCAAGTGGGAGCTGGTCATGAAAGATGAGATGGATTCCTTGATAGGGAATCAGACATGGGAGTTGACAGAATTTTTATCAGGAAATAAGGCATTACACAACAAGTGGGTATACCGGGTAAAGACTGAGCATGATGGCAGTAAGAGGTACAAGGCCAGGCTTATTGTAAAAGGCTTTCAACAGAAGCAGGGTATTGATTACTCTGAGATCTTTTCTCCTATGGTAAATATCACAACCATAAGGTTAGTTTTGGCTATGGTTGCTACTGAAGATCTATTTCTTGAGCAGTTAGATGTGAAGACAGATTTTCTTCATCGGGATCTTGAAGAAGAAATTTACATGTACCAACCTGAGGGGTTTGTAGTACAAGGAAAGGAAGGTTTAGTTTGTAGATTGAAGAAAAGCTTGTATGGCCTGAAACAAGCTCCTAGACAGTAGTACAACAAATTTGACAGTTTTATGTATAGTGCAGGGTACATTAGATGTCAGGCAGATCATTGTTGCTATGTTAGGCAGTTTGACAATTCTTACATTATTTTGTTGTTGTATGTGGATGACATGCTTATTGCAGGGGCTAGTATTGATAAGATCAATAATCTGAAGAAGCAAATGTCAGAGCACTTTGCAATGAAGGATTTGGGAGCTACAAAGCAAATCCTTGGCATGATAATTGTCAGAGACAGAGTCAAAGGCATGTTGAGACTCTCACAAGTTGAGTATGCGAAAAAGGTACTCAGTAGGTTCAATATGGACAAAACCAAACCAGTTGGCACACCCTTGGGCAGTCTCTTCAGACTCAGTAAGGATCAGTCACTAAAGTCAGAAAAGGAACAAGATTACATAAGTAAGAATCCTTATGCCTCAGCTATTGGTTCACTTATGTATGCTATGGTTTGCACTAGACCAGATATTGCCCATGCAGTGGAAGTTGTGAGTAAATACATGAGTAACCTGAGAAAACAACATTGGGAAGCAGTGAAGTGGATTCTGAGGTACCTAAAAGACTCCTTAAAAACGTGCTTGTATTTTTCAGGAGAGGACTTAGAGGTGCAAGGCTATGTTGATGCTGATTTAGTTGGAGATACTGATAGTAGAAAGAGTACCACAAGGTTTGTTTGCACTCTGGGTGGTACTGTAGTTTCACTGGATTGCAATCTACAGAAGACAGTTTTTTTTTCGAAAACAGAAGCTGAGTACATTGCAGTTTCAGAAGATGCAAATGAGATGATTTGGCTACAAGGCTTCTTGGAGGAATTGGGTAAAAAGAATCAAAAGGGCACTCTCTACAACGACAGCCAGAGTGCCATATTCCTTGCCAAGAACCCAGCGTTTCATTTCAGGACTAAGCACATTCAGATTAGGTATCACTTTATACATCATTGTTACATGACAGACAGTTATTACTTGAGAAAATTTGTGGAAGTAAAAACATTGCTGATATGTTGACAAAGGGTGTTACACTTGAGAAACTGAAGTTGTGCGCAACTTCATTTGGTCTTCTAGCGTGAAGACAGGGCCAGTGAGTTGCAGAGGTGGAGGATATCATGTTTGAGGCAGAGGGAAATATTGTGGGTGTACCAGTCTCCAAGTGGGAGAATTGTTGAGCATTGTAAAGTCTGGACCACCGCTCGAGCGGAGTCTCTAGTCGCTTGAGCAAAGGCAAGTCAGAGAGTTCTGCTCGACACCACTCGACAGACCGCTCTAGGGAAGGGAAATTAGAGAAGGCCGCTTGAAGAACCGCTCAACACTTGGCTCGAGCAATTGCGGGAAACAAGTTCGCTTGATGTGGGCTCGACACACCGCTCAAACGAATATCACTATTTCTTATTTTAATAGGGTTTCCGCCGCATGAACTATATATCTTATTTGTTCTTTGACTTGTGGCCATATTGAGTGAATAGTAGTCGCCCCCACAATATTGTATTGTGATTTCTCAAGAAATAAAAATCCTCTATAGCTCCCGTGGACGTAGGCAATTTGCCGAACCACGTAAACCATTGTGTCATGTGTGATTGCTTATTTTCGTGTTTACTTTTACTTTCTTGTCATCATTTTTCACAACACTTTAGAATAGCCAATTTCTTTACTTTTGACCGTAATGACTCAATGAGGGTTATCGATCCTAACCCGGCCTCTTAGTTTTTTATACTTTAACTTATAGAAAAATTCTATTCATCATCTCCACACACTATATTTTTTTTTCTCTTACTAAATGTGTAATATATAGATAATGAGTAGAAGAATTCAATAAGTTTAAGATGAATAAAATCAAAAAATAAAAAATAAAAATAAATGATGTGTATGGTGTGTGAGGATGATGAGTAGCAGAACTCTAACTTATATATATACATATATAATGCTCCCAAACTATGATGTAAATATAGTTTTGCATCATATATATAGTCGAAATTACTTTTAGTTTCAGAAACACTAGTAAAGAGATTGAAAATCAAGGAAGACTATTATATATAATATTCTTTCTTTCTTTAATTTAATTTTTTCAGGCCGAATCATCTGCCAAGTTCTGATCTGTACTTAAATATATTATGCTTTATCAGAATTCAGGATCATCTTCATTTAATAATTATGTCCTGCAAGCTAATTACAATATATTTTTTACGCGGAAAGCGGCACACGATGCATGCACCGATCGACATGCAATTACTAGGAAGCTGGTTCGAAGATATTTATAATTAGAACCATAACGACAACGTCTTGGTCTTTCTTTATTCTTTTAGAGCTTTGGTCTTCTATATATATATATATATATATATACTAGCAAGGGCAGGACACACGTGCAACGTGTCCCAGTTGCAAAAATATGGGAAATAAATTGAAAAAAATGAGAAATGAAAAAATGAAAAAAAAAATCCATACAAAATTATTAAGATAGAAAAGTGTAAAATAGTTTTTTTACATGTGTATTTATATTTGTATTTGTATTTTTACACTCACTACAAGAAATTAGGTATTTTTCAGCGATTTTTAAGTCGCTGCTTAACTTCCCATGCGAAGTTGGAAAATGGAAGAGGAAAATTTAGACTTCACTTTTAGCGGCGACTTTTTGAGCCGCAAAAAAGAATTTTTAACTGTAGCGGTGTTATAATTCGACGATTAGGAAAATCGCTGTAATTAATAACATTTTCGGCGAACATTGTCGCCGTAAAAATGCATGTGACAATTAAAGTTTATTAGCGGCGACTGAAAAGCGCTGGCAAACCTAATAAAATTTTAAACCCCCCCTGTTATGTTTTCCCTCATTTCTTTCCCCCCACCCATCTCCCCCTCCCCCCTCTCTCCCCAATCCCTCTTCTCCTTCAAGCCTCCGCCGCGCATAGCCCGTCACCAACGACCCCACCACACCACCGCCACCTCACCTCGACTGCCACCCCCTCCTTCTGCCCCAGTCCCCACGCCGATTGATAAAGTGAAAATAATGTATTAAATAAGCATAAAGATTAGGGAATTCTGGGCTGAAAACATGTTATATGCTTGTTTAAAATACATTACTAAGGAGAGGATGTCTTAGGCGTGACTTATCTTAAAAAGACTTTTATTTTTTTAAAAGTCATCTTCAGACCCACACAACTACACATTTCATGAAGGAAAAGAAAATAAATCTTAAGTGTTAATACCTTAGCCTTCTCACTACTCTTTTCAATTTACTAATGCTCTCGCTCTCTCACTTTCTTATTATGTTTTGCTCCTCTTTCTAGCCCTAGCCTCCAGTGATGAACCGCACGGCACAGGAGGGAATAACCAACTCATGGAACATTCGGGAAAGGGAGTGGAGCAGAGGTTCGGGAAAAGGCATAAAAAGGAAGAGGATGAGGATGAGAGGGCAGAGTAGATTTGGGGAGAATCTTCTCGTGCTGTTTTCCATTTTCTTTCTCGTATTCTTGGCTTGGATGTTGTTATTATCTTTTTCTCGCTTTAATTACCAACTCACGATATGTGAGTAATTTTCTTAAGTTTAGGCTCGGTATTTCTTTGAGTGGGTTGAGTCTCCTAGGGTTTGTGATTTCTACTGTGATTCACAAGTAGTATCCAGAGAGTTTTCTTATCAACAATATATTATGCTCCCCCATAGTTTTCTCCTTGATCCTTGATACATCGTTGACTGAAGGGCACGGTGTATTCTTGGTTCATATGAGACTTGGACTTTGTTAGCGTGTTTAATTGTAGTTTGATATTGATTTGATGGAGGAATTTTAAAGTTTGATGTGAGCTTGAATTTTATAAATCAGCCAAACATTTTATTCATGACTGAAATGATGTTCGAAGAAAATTGGGAAATCCTAGCTCTATTGTGAGAACAACCTGTGATAAGGGAGCCCGTAGTGTTTGGCAAAAGTTCTTTTAGAAATTTAAAATCAATTTTGAGTTTTCTTCTTTTCCTCTCTTTTTGGAACTGCAAAGTTAAGGTGTCATTGGAATTCTTTTCAAAAAAATGTTTAGTCACAATGAATCACTTTTGTCCACATCTGGGTACTCCGAATCAGGCTTCATAGCCTAAAGAATTGTTACCACCCTTTGCTTGTTAATTTTCCTTCAGAGTGCAAGTAGCCTAAAATCCTCATTTTTTAGACATCACGATTCAACTCTTTGAAAAGCTTTAATCCCTGTGAAATCGACCTTGGTACTCTTCCCATAAACAACTACATATCTTCTGCACTTGGGAGACATTTTAATTGAGGAGACAAGTTTTTGGCACTGTTGCCGGGGATTAAAGGCAATTTACAGAACAATCCTGCTGCTGTGAGGATGGGTGTTTGAGTTGTGAACCTCTTCACACTCTGGTGACATCTGATTCCCTTTACATTGTTCATCTTTATTTTATCATCTGTTGTTACTTATTGCACACATCTGGTGTCTATTTGGTGGGGTGAGTGGGGCTATTGCATGTCTGTTTGGAATCGAGATCACACATCTCGTTTGATCAGATCAGAGTCTGTAACCTATTCAGACTGTGAATCCCTTTCATTTGAATCATCTTCTGAAAGTCTCAGCACCATGGCTGAAGAGGAACACAATGAGAGGGATGTGGTGAATCATAACAAAACTCTTAGGGACTATCTACAACTTGTTAGAACTAGTTCACCCTCATGCATAATCCAGCCTTTAAATGCAAACAACTTTAATTTTAAGCCTGGCATGATCCCCTTGATACCTCATTTCCATGGGATGGATTCAGAAAACTCATACTTGCATATAAAAGAATTCGAAGAAGTATGCTCCACATTCATGAATAGGACCTACACTGAAGAGGTGATTAGGCTTAAATTGTTTCCCTTTACATTAAAGGACAAACCCAAAACTTGGTTGAATTCCCTAAGACCTAGATCTATAGGGACATGGCAGGAAATGCAAACTGAATTCTTAGAAAAGTTTTTTCCCATGCATAGAACTACTGCATTAAAAAGACAAATCATAAACTTTGCGCAAAAGGATACTGAAAATATTTACCAATGCTGGGAGAGATTCAAGGATTGAAAACTGGAGAATAATCCACTTTTTCTATGAGGGTTTACAACCTAAGATGAGGCAATTTGTGGAAACAATGTGTAATGGAGAATTTTTTAATAAAGAACCAGAAGAAGCCTTTGAATACTTTGATTATCTATCTGAGAATGCCCAATCTTGGGACACTTCAGATGTGTATGACAGAACTAAGCCATTAAAAAGCATCTCTGGAAGGGGTAAACACAATCTGAGGGAGGTTGATGATTTGCACGCTAGGCTGGCCATGATGTCTAGGAAGCTAGAAACCCTAGTGTGAATAAAACTAAGGAGATTCAAGCTGTTCAAAAAATTCCAGAAACATGTAGAATTTGTGAAGATATAGGGCATGCAACTGACGAATGTCCTACAATTCCAGCATTTAAAGAAGTCATTTTGGATCAAACTAGTGCTATTAACATGGTGACTAAATCTTTTACAGGACCATCTTCAAATAACTACAATCCACAGTGGAGGAATCATCCTAATTTCAGTTGGAGGAATGAGCGCCCATCTCAATCCTCATCCCATGCACCTGGGCCCTTTCAGTACACATCTCACCCAGTTGGACAAGGGTCATCGCAATATCCTGCACCAGCTTTTGGACAGAGGAAGAACCTTGAGGAAACAGTCCATCAAATGGCAGCAACCCTTCAGCAATTCATGCAAGGACAAGCTACCATAAACAACCAGAACTCACAAGCCATCAATGATATTAGAGGGTCACTAACAAGGCTAACCACGACTTTGAGTGTGCAGCAGAAAGGAAAATTCCCTGCACAGCCACAACCAAACCCTCAAGGGCATGTTCACCAAGTGACAGAAATGGCTGAAGATTCTAGCCTAAAACAAGTCAAGGCTGTCACAACATTGAGGAGTGGTAAAACTTTGGAAAACCCCACTCTTAAGCAAGACATTTCTGGTAAGAGCTCTAACCCACCTTGTATAGAAGCTAAAAAGGAACACTGCACAGCACCTGCACCTTTCCCTACTCGATTGGTTTCCTTACACAAGGATAAAAACTAGACTGAAATTCTGGAGGTTTTTAAACAAGTGAGGATCAACATACCTTTGTTGGATGCTATCCAACAAATCCCCACTTATGCCAAGTTTTGAAAGACTTGTGTACCATTAAAAGGAAACTAAATGTGAAAAAAAAAGGCCTTCCTCACTAAGCAAGTCAGTGCCATCATCCAGAACAATACCCCACCCAATTTTAAAGACCCAGGGTCACCCACCATTGCTTGTATAATAGGAAGCTTGAAGATTGGACATGCACTGTTAGATCTAGGGGCTAGTGTGAACCTGTTACCATATACTATTTATGAGAAACTTGGCTTAGGGGAGCTTAAACCCACCTCCATTACCCTGTAGTTAGCTGATAGATCCATAAAAATACCTAGGGGAGTGGTGGAGGATGTTTTAGTCCAGGTGGAGAAGTGGTGTCCTTAAGCTCAGTTTTGGAAATATGACCTTGGAATTGAACATATTCAATTTATGCAGGCAGCCCCAAGAAGTAGAAGAAGTGCAAGAAGTAAACTTGCTGGAAAGCATTATCTCGAAAACCTCTCTACTATCTTACCAGTGTACTGATTCAGCACTTGATCTAGTGGAGGATTTAGATCCACATGACAAGTCTGATGAAGTTCCCTCTATTTCATGTGTAGGGACTCAAGCTGAGCAGCAGTGGAAGTTAAAAGTTGAACAACTACCTGCAGAGACAGAAACAGTAAGACCATCAAGGGAGCAGATCCCAGCATTGGAGCTTAAGCCCCTACCCACAGAACTCAAGTATGCTTTTCTAGGACCAGCACTTTACCTGTAGTTATATCTTCTTGTCTAACCAATAGACAAGAGGAAGAGCTATTAAAGGTCCTTATAAAACATAAGAATGCCATAGACTGGACCTTGGTTGACATTAAGGGCATAAACCCCCTCATTTGCACTCATAAGATTTACTTGGAGGAGGATTCTTCGTTTGGTTTCCAAACCAAACTCATCTCATCTCACTCATCATTACAACTTTTTCAAATTCCAACACAAAATATAATAAAAAATTCAACTTTTTCAAATTCCAAAATAATAATAATATTAAAAAATAATATTTTAACAATATTTTATCATCTAAACTCAACTCAACTCAACTCACTTCAACATCCAAACGCACCCTTAGAGAAATGCAAAGAAGGCTTAATCCTTCAATGAAAGAAATAGTAAAAAAAGAAGTCCTTAAATTGTTGGATGTGGGAATCATTTACCCCATCTCTGATAGTAGGTGGGTCAACCCCATACAAGTGGTTCCAAAAAAATCAGGGTTGACAGTAATTAAAAATGAAGAAAATGAGTTAGTGCCCACACGGGTAACTACTGGATGGAGAATGTGTATTGACTATAGGAAGCTAAATGCTTCCACTAGGAAAGACCATTTTCCATTACCATTCCTCAACCAAGTCTTGGAGAAAGTGGCTGGCCATGCATTTTATTATTTCTTAGATGGATTCTCATGCTATTATCAAATTGAAATAGCACTTGAGGATCAGGAAAAAACCACTTTTACCTTTCCATTTGGTACCTTCGCATTTAGAAGAATGCATTTTGGGTTGTGTAATGCCTCGACAACATTTCAACGATGCATGTTTAGTCTATTCAGTGATCTAATTGAGAATAGTTTAGAAGTCTTTATGGATGACTTCTCTATTTTTGGTAACACTTTCGAGGAATGTTTGACTAACTTGCAAGTAGTTTTGGCCAAGTGTGAAGAGAAACAATTACTGCTCAACTGGGAGAAGTGCCATTTTATGGCTCGACAGGGTATAGTTTTGGGGCATATAGTGTCCTCAAAGGGTATTGAAGTAGATAAATCAAAAATAGAATTGATTTCTAAACTCCCCATACCTAAAACTGTAAAAGACATTAGGTCATTCTTGGGACATGCTAGATTTTACAGGAGGTTTATCCATGGTTTTAGTTTAATTTCTAAACCTTTATGCAAATTACTCATGCACGACACTGTTTTTTACTGGACCCCAGAACACCAAAATGCATTTGATAAAGTCAAAAACTTGCTCACAACAACCCCAATTATGCAGCCACCTGACTGGTCCCTTCCATTTGAAATAATGTGCGATGCGAGTAATTTTGCCATAGGTGCAGTGCTAGGCCAACGATGGAACAAGCTTCCCCATGCCATTTATTATGCTAGCAAAACCTTGAATGGAGACAAAAAAAAAATACTCCACCACAGAAAAAGAACGGCTTGCAATTGTTTTTGCTTTGGACAAATTCAGAGCATTCATCATTGGATCACCTGTGATCATTTTCACTGACCATGCAACTCTAAAATATTTGTTAGAAAAAAAAGATGCTAAATCGAGGCTAATAAGATGAGTGTTGCTCTTGCAGGAATTTAACATCACAATCAAGGACAAAAAAGGGGTAGAAAATGTGGTAGCTGACCACTTGTCCAGATTGACCTTCACAGAATCTGAACCTGCCCTACCAATCTCTGAATCTTTTCCTAATGAACATATTCTAGCAGTTGAAATTATTCCTTGGTACGCTGACATTGTGAATTTTTTGGTGGCAGGGAAAACACCTCCACAATGGACTATGCAGGACTTAAAGAGATTCAGGGCAGAGGTTAGGTATTTTTTTTTCGATGACCCTTACTTATTCAAGTATTGTTCTGATCAAATAATTCATAAGTGTGTCCCGAATAGTGATATACCATCTGTTCTTAATGCTTGCCACACTGAAGCTTGTGGGTGGCACTTTTCTGCTAAAAAAACAGTTGCCAAGATTCTACAATCTGGATTGTATTGGCCCTAGATTTTTAAGGATGCCTTTGAATTTTGTAAGAGGTGTGAACCATGCCAAAAGTTAGGAGGGGTAACTAGGAGAAACATGATGCCCCTGCAACCAGTTTTAGTATTAGAGGTTTTTTACTGTTGGGGCATTGATTTTATGGGACCCTTTCCTCCTTCCTTTGGGCATGTTTATATTCTGTTGGCCGTGGATTATGTGTCAAAATGGGTAGAAGCTATACCATGCAAAAAGAATGATCACCAAGTGGTGCTAAAATTCATAAAAGATAACATTGTGTCTAGATTTGGCATGCCTAGAGCTCTAATTAGTGACAATGGAACACATTTTTGCAACAAACCAATGGAATCCCTTCTGAAAAAATATGACATTCATCACAAGGTGTCCACTCCTTATCACCCACAAACCAATGGCCGAGCCGAATTAGCAAACAAGGAGATCAAACACATCCTTGAAAAAACAGTGAACCCCACTAGGAAGGATTGGTCATTAAGGTTGATTGATGCTTTATGGGCATATAGGACTACCTACAAGACCATACTTGGTATGTCCCCCTATAGGTTAGTCTATGGTAAGGCATGCCACCTCCCTGTGGAACTTGAACACAAGGCTTATTGGGCAGTGAAAAAATTCAATTTTGATATGGAAAAAGCTAGGTCCTTAAGAAGGTTACAACTGTCTGAATTGGAAGAATTGAGAAGAGATGCTTATGAAAATTCCAAGTTAACTAAAGAACATATGAAAGCATTACATGATAAAAGCATACTCAGGAAAACATTTTAACCAAATCAGCAAGTCTTGTTGTATAACTCTAGGCTTCATCTATTCCCTGGAAAGCTGAGATCTCGTTGGACTGGGCCTTACTTAGTTAAAATAGTCTATCACCATGGTGCTATTGAAATTTTGAACCCGCAAAATGGAAATATATTCATGGTCAATGGCCAAAGACTCAAGCCATTTTTGGGTCATTTTGCATCAGATACTTCCACCATTCCCTTGCAAGATCCCACTGATACTGCAGATTGTGAAACATAAATTCAATTGAGCAATTCATTCTGTTTTATTTCTTTTTTTATTTTTTTTGTTTTGCCTCTAGCATTCTATTTTTCTTTTCCTTTCTTTCTTCTTCTGCTCTTACTAACTGGGTCTGCAGGAGCAGTTATTCTTCTCTTTCATTGCTATCTAATGTCCTAGAATCTGCAGCTCAGGTAATATATTCCCATCTCTGTTCTTTGTTTTCTCCTCACCTGAATCAATGCAACCATTGAGGTCAATGTCCCTTCTTAGTTGGGGGGGGGGGGGGAATGAGTACTATACATGACATGCATGATGATAGTCAATCTGTTCTTTTTGTCAGAAATTTAAAGGGAAATGTTAGGACCATGGGTATATTGATATTGAATAGTTAAGGAGTAGCTTTACTGAGAAGTTTATGAAATAAATTGACAATTGAGTAATGGAAATAGTCAAGACTTTGCGTGCTGCCAGACTACCATTCTTACAACCTAGGAAATTTGGGGAGCAATCTATTCTCTGAAGATCACTTGCTGATTACATCTGCCTAGACTTTAATGAACCACGTCTTAATGGTTTAAAAAAAATAGACATAAACGAGAGGCTAAAGTCTCTGCTGAAAAAAAAAAAGAGAGAGAAAAGGGACAAACCAGAGACCAAAAAAAAAAAAATTTTTAGTGCTTTTGGAAAAGGGTGCCTATCACCGGAGTTTGTATAAAAAAAACAAAAAAAAAAAACCTTTCAAAGTGTGGTAGCGTGAAAGCCAACAACAGCAGTGGTTTTGAATTAAAATAATGAGCAGTTGTAATGGGAAAGTGGCATCTTGGAGGATGACATGCAAACCTTAGTAACCTAGTCACACACTATCACAGTTTGAAGGATGCATCTGTTTTGATTGATTCCTACGAGCAAGTGATTGGGTATTCTATGAATTTTTGAGATAAGCTACATTCTAAACTGAGGAAGTTGGAATAACTCATGGTCCTGATTGGTCCTTGAATTGGAATTCTGAAATAACAGTTTGATTTTTTCGCATCATTTGCTAGAGGCTAGCAAAGAGCTAGTTGGGGGGTGTGATAAAGTGAAAATAATGTATTAAATAAGCATAAAGATTAGGCAATTCCGGGCTGAAAACATGTTATATGCTTGTTTAAAATACATTACTAAGGAGAGGATGCCTGAGGCGTGACTTATCTTAAAAAGACTTTTATTTTTTTAAAAGTCACCTTCAGACCCACACAACTACACATTTCATGAAGGAAAAGAAAATAAATCTTAAGTGTTAATACCTTAGCCTTCTCACTGCTCTTTTCAATTTACTAATGCTCTCGCTCTCTCACTTTCTTATTCTGTTTTGCTCCTCTTTCCAGACCTAGCCTCCAATGATGAACCGCACGGCACAGGAGGGAATAACCAACTCATGGAACATTCAGGAAAGGGAGTGGAGCAGAGGTTCGGGAAAAGGCATAAAAAGGAAGGATTCGGAGGAGAGGGCAGAGCAGATTTGGGGAGAATCTTCTCGTGCTATTTTCCATTTTCTTTCTCGTGTTCTTGGCTTGGATGTTGTTATTATCTTTTTCTCGCTTTAATTACCAACTCACGATGTGTGAGTAATTTTCTTAAGTTTAGGCTCGGTATTTCTTTGAGTGGGTTGAGTCTCCTAGGGTTTGTGATTTCCACTGTGATTCACAAGTAGTATCCAGAGAGTTTTCTTATCAACAATATATTATGCTCCCCCATAGTTTTCTCCTTGATCCTTGATACATCATTGACTGAAGGGCACGGGTGTATTCTTGGTTCATATAAGACTTGGGCTTTGTTAGCTTGTTTAATTGTAGTTTGATATTGATTTGATGGAGGAATTTCAGAGTTTGATGTGAGCTTGAATTTTATAAATCAGCCAAACATTTTATTCATGACTGAAATGATGTTCGAAGAAAATTGAGAAATCCTAGCTCTATTGTGAGAACAACCTGTGATAAGGGAGCCCGTAGCCTAAGTGTTTGACAAAAGTTCTTTTAGAAATTTAAAATCAATTTTGAGTTTTCTTCTTTTCCTCTCTTTTTGGAACTGCAAAGTTAAGGTGTCATTGGAATTCTTTTCAAAAAAATGTTTAGTCACAATGAATCACTTTTGTCCACATCTGGGTACTCCGAATCAGGCTTCATAGCCTAAGGAATTGTTACCACCCTTTGCTTGTTAATTTTCCTTTAGAGTGCGAGTAGCCTAACATCCTCATTTTTTAGACATCACGATTCAACTCTTTGAAAAGCTTTAATCCCTGTGAAATCAACCTTGGTACTCTTCCCATAAACAACTACATATCTTCTGCACTTGGGAGACATTTTAATTGAGGAGACACCGATCTCTTGCCTTTTCTCCGAATCTGGCCTCGCCTCTCTCTCTCTCGAATTTCTTGATATCGCCGTCCCTGGGGGCTCGGTTCGCCTCCACCTACACCTCGACGCCATCGGCAGTCCTCCGTCGGAGCCCCCTTCTCCTCCACGCCTAGCCGAGCAGCCCGAGGCCCTCCCTCTCTCCCTTGCTCTGTTCGTAACCCACGACCACCAGCTCTCCTCATTGCCTCCGTGCTCCTCCCGAGCCACCACTCCATGCCAGGAAACCACCACGACCACCCTTGATATTGCCTTCGGTTTTCACATATGGGTTCTTTTCATTCCTTTTATATTTGCTTGATTTCTTGGTTTAGTTCTGTTTGGAGATTGGGTTTTTTGTTTTGTGCCTGTGCTGTAGAAATATCTGTGTGGTCGCTAGTTTGTTTATGGGTTGTTGATATCATGCATTTTTCAATTATGGCTTTGATCCTAGATTTGGTGTGTGCTGATGAACTTGATGTCTAATTTCCAGTTTGGGGCAGAAGGGATATATGAAGATAGATTTTATTTTTATTTGTTAGAACTTGAAAACATGAATACATTTTTCACATTATTAATATGAATATTTTCTTGTTTTAATGATAGGTCCTGATAAATTCTTATGTATTCAACGTTTGGAAAACCTTGAATTTTGCTAGCCATTAATGGTGTAAGGTGTAACTAGGTTTTAATTTGTACTCTTTTGTTTTAATTTTTATAAAACAAAGATTGTTTTCTTAATTGGAGCTGTATAATTCATACACTATGGTTTGATTGATGTTGTATGAGTATATAATTCATATACTATTACTTAAATGTTGTCATAATCTTGCTTTCCTATTTGAAAGCAAGATGTGTCAAAATAGTAGCTGCATCATAGCACATCTGAAACAACCCAACAATTCTACAGCTATTACAGCAGGAATTTGCAGCTCCTAGTCTCTTGAGTTTTTCTTCAACTTATACTTCTTCTTCTTTCTTTTTAGCATCAACTATAGTCTATAAGTGTATTAAATTCCTGTACTAACTCCGCTTCAAATTATAGTATAAATTTGGTTTTAGGTCATGCTTCCATAAAGAGAATGAGGATATTATCATAAGGCTTGCCATGGGTGTGGTTGTGCAAATCTCTATTGCTGGATAGCAATCATTCCTATTGCTGTAAGTTCTCTTTTTTATTTTTTATTTGTAGCTTTCACAATTACTTCTAGGCTGATTGAATACATGTATACATTCTAAGGTGGTATAATAGATGTGTATTCCCAAATGAAAAAAAGCATGAAAAGTCAACATCACATAGCTCTGAGTTCCCCTCTTGTAAATGTCTTGTCATCTGGTTCTACATGTTTATGTGCAGTTTGTGTGCAACATTGGCATTAGAGAATGCAGGTATAACTGGATTCTTCACAAGAGCAAAGCTAAGGCCTCGAGATGATCTTTTCTGGTTTAAGAACCCATGTATTTATTGTTGTCCTTGATCCATTTTATTCTGTTCCAGGTTGGAAAAAGCATGACACATTTGCAGATAGTTGCAAATTTGTTTTATTGTTCTTTCTTAAATTTCTATGGACTGACTTTCAATCGGGAAAGCAAATATTCTTTTGCATGTTCTTTGTTTTAACTCTTTGCAGAATGCATTTGAATTGGCTTCATTCTTTTGGTTCTGGGTACCCTCTTTTCTTCCTTGGCTTGGCTTATTGAATATTGATTCTTATTTCTACTCTTTTTAATATTGAGAAGATCTTCTCTTTTTAATCTTTTCTGCATTAGTGTATTTATAATGTATTGTAACAAATTTTTGTGTTCAATTAGGCTCTGAAAGCCATACTGGTTGAAGGTTTTTTTTTTTAATAGAATCTTTGGAATGTGGGGTGAGAGAGGGAGAGAACTTTGAAACTAAATGAATTTGTTATTACATGCCCTATGAGCCAGGTTACTTGAGTTCAAAGAATTTTTTTTTTCTTCTTGATAAATAATAGTTACATATGGGGGAATACAAAAGACAAAGAAATTAGTCATGGAGGGGTATATTTCGTTTGCTACTTTTTGTTTACCAGGTCTACTTACTAAGTTGATGACAAAATTTTAAAAACTAGGGTCTTGAAATCTGACTATAACTTAAAAGAACTGGATTACAGGACCTATTTTTCCTACTTAAAAAAGTTTGAATTCAAAACTTGGAAAAATTCAGTTTGTGGCATGTTTCATTTTGAATTCTGTTTCATGCTTGTTTACTTATAGTGATTAGTGATTAAATAGATCTTGTTGCTTAAGGCCAAGAACTTATTTAGTTTAATGAATTATGTTTCATGCTTTTTAGAGGATATTGTTGTTAGAGGAATCTCATGTTGTTAGAGGAACTTTGCTTGTGAGGCCCAGTTACCACTTTTTCTTGTTTGGTTGGCAGAAACTGCTTCTGCTTCTTATCCAATTCATACTGTTTCAGGCAATTCCTTATAATCATTTTCCATTATATATAATCTATGAAAATACATTGTTTAATCCTGAGAAAAAATATAGATGCATTAAGTAGTACTTAACAGCTTTATTCTGACTTGGTACTTATTGTTTTTGGGTTTGCATGCAGAATTCCTTTCAGCTGGGGTTTTAATGGTTATCTTGTTGATATCCATGATATTCAAGAAATTGAAACTAACTATTTATTAATTTTCTATCTTTATATATTGCGTTGGACAATATTTTTCTCTCTTCGTCCATCCATCCATTTCTCTCTCTCTCTATCTATTTTTCTATCGTAAATATATGAAGCATTTCAAAGCATTTGACTAGCCTAGTGTAAGGGCAGTGAATTTCAAAGCATTTGACAGTGAATTCCCTGTCATAGGCTAGTCTAATCTCCTACCAAGTATTATAGTAGATAGGATGCCACTGTAATCACTTTTGATATAGTACTAACCTTGGTCAACTGCTACTTCCATGTTTATTCATTAAAAAAAAAAAGGCTTAAGACTTCCAGGGAATATCAATTTATACATCTACTATGTAATGAGTTTGATTAAAGCTACTTATAAAAAAGAGTTTGATTAAAGTTATCATGAGTTAAACTAGCATGATATCTAACTAAGAAATATATTAGAATATTAGAAGTCCTAAAAGAATCAATATCAATTCACTACAATAGATAAGTAGTTAGAAACAAACCTTATAAATCATGAGGGGGAAACCCTAAACTACCATAACCTTATAAATAATATTTTTCTGTCATTGTTTTTCTTTTTCCTCATTTTTTTTATTTTTTCTTCCTAGGACTAGGCTACTACCCTTGCACCTGTGAAGTGGACTGGAGCAATCATAAATTGGCAAGGATAGAGCAGTTGGAAAAGCAATTATGCTCCATTGGATTCTTTCAGGTATGGAAAGATCATATGTTAGTTTGGGATGCTAGAACAAACTAATTTTATGAAAGACATTGGGGATTATGTAATATCTTTGGTTTGATTATGTAATAACAGAATAAAATCTTGTCAAGAAAAATAATTCTTATTGAACCAACAAAAGGGGAAAACAACCATTTCATAGTAATATAGCCTCACTGTCATTATGATTGCAAGCACACCCTCATTTGCCAAGAATAATGCATAGCTTCACCACATTTAGATACTTCGAGAATGACATATAGTATATCTGAAAATATATATGGCTAGTTGATGACATGAATCTCCAAGTGGGTCTTTTCAGCTTGTGTTCAAATTATAGCTGCCTAGCATCTGTCTAAGGTATTGCTATTTGACTCTATGAGGAGTGCAAAAATCTGTTGGGATATTCTTTTGCAAAAAAACATGATATACCATAGTCTGTGCTTGCTCTCCATTAATGCAAAAGTGTATATATGACTACATATTATGTGAATCTTCAACATTTGGATGAATGAATATCCTTATAAAAAATGAATACTTTAGATATTGCGTGAATACTTATAAAAAAATGAATTCTTGGCATATGCTAAAGTTCATAGATGTCAAAGTAGTTTTGGATTTCATTCTTCTATGTCTCAGCATCTTAGACCAATTGTTTGGTCAATTTCAAGTTCCTATGTAGTGGCATTTTGCCAAGACTAGTTGATAGGTTTATAGTTCTTTTAACTTCTGAACGGCCCAGTGGCAAATTAGTGAACTTTTTAGCTTCATTGAAACATTGGATTGTATGTGTATGGAGGATGGGTATTGGATGTGCTTTGTCCTATGAATGTGTTGTTCATCTTCTAGCTCAACAAAGGGATTTTCAAGTGCTCTTATAGAATTTTAGTTGTCTTTGCTTTTGCTGTTTTATGAAGATATGAGTATTAGTACAGATTGTGTAGTAAAGAAGTTATGAAGACAGTAGTACTAGTACTAGTGAAACGTTTTACTAGTAATTTTATTTTTATTTTTGTAATAGATTATTTGCGGCGACTACAAATCGCCTCAAAAAGAAGAATCTGTCGCAAATAAGCTTTTGCGACGATAATGTATGTCACAAAAACTCTTTTAGCGTCATTATCGAAATTCATCGGAAAAATTTAGTGCATATTAATCTTATTTGCAGCGATTAAATATCGAAAGTATTTGCGGTGATATTTACCCTGCGAATATATAACAGCGACGATAAGTGAAAATTGCTGGGAAAAATATATAGTCATTTACGGCAATTTTATGACTTTTGCAATGATTTGTATCGTTGCAATTGACTTTTCTCAACGATTTAGTGGCAAATGGAAAGAGCATTCACGTCGATTTTTTAGACAGATGTGGCGGATAAAAATCGCCAGAAATGGTAGTTTTTAGCGACGATTTTTCCCTTTCGATGAAATTGATCAGAAATATCACTTTAATTTCATCGAAAGTGCAGCGAATTAGAAATCGCCGCAAATAATCAATTGCAACGATTTATACGGGTATTTGCGACGATTTTGAGCGCTGAAAAAAAGTCTGATTTCTTGTAGTGACTTTACATTTCATTTGTATTAACCTCACATTTCACTTGTATTTATTTTAGGCTGGTTCATTTCGCTCTTAGTATAAATACTTGTATTATTTTTATCTTTACTTACTAAGACATTTGGGCAGTTTCGGGATTATTCAATAAAAGAAGTTTCTAGTTTTTCTATTCATGATATGGTATCAGATGTTTTCTAGGGTTTGCTATTTCTCTTCTCCTTCATGGCAACAGCTATTCCAAATCTTCTTCCTCTTCTCCATATGCTGCGAGTCCCTTCTTCCTTCATCCTAGCAATAACCCCGGCATTGTTCTGGTCACGCAACTCTTGATTGGAGACAACTATCACACATGGTCTTAATCAATGACCATGGCCCTTTCTGCGAAAAATAAGTTAGGGTTCGTGGATGGTATGATTCTTAAACCAATCTCCACCGATTTTCTTTTTTCTTCATGGTTACGATGTAATAATATGGTCATTTCTTGGTTATTTAACTCTGTTTCTTCTGAAATCACTGCTAGTGTATTGTATGTTACCACTACTTTTAAGATATGCATCAATTTAAAGGAACAATTCTCTCAAAAGAATGGACCTCGGATTTTTTAGATCCAGAAATCGATTTCGTCCTTGTCTTAGGGACAACTTTTTGTTACTGCTTATTTCACTTGATTGAAGGCTCTTTGGGATGAATTGGTTAATTACAAACCAATTCCTATGCGTTCTTGTGGAGTTGTGAATTTGTTGAATTCTTATTTTCAACAGGAACATATTTTACAATTCCTTATGGCACTTAATGAATCTTTTGCTTTGGTTAGGGCTCAGATTTTGTTGATGGAGTCCTTGTTGCCGATTAACAATATTTTTTCTCTTGTTATTCAAGAAAAGCATTAGAGAGAAAATTTTGTTACTCCTCATCTTGCTGATGCTCATGCTTTTGTTGCCAACTCTGATACTTCGAGATATGTAAAATATTTTTCTAGGAAAGATAGACCAATTTGTAAGTATTGTGGAATACTAGTCATGTTGTTGAGAAATGTTACAAACTCCATGATTTTCCTCCTGGATACAAGCAAAAGCCGCGACAGCAGTCCATGGTCAACCAAGTTATCCTTAGAGATAATTCTTCAGCAGCATCTCCATTCTCCTTGACTGAGGCCCAATATCAGCAAATGTTATCCATGCTCACTCTCAATCCTCAACATAAGTTTGATGATTCTAGCCATGTGGTGAATGTTGTAGCTTCTTCTTCTCATTCTTTTTATGGTATTGATTCATCTAAACATTCTGTTTTTAACTCTAACAGATATACTTCATTTAATCCATCTAATTCTAGTTGGATACTTGATACAGGGGCTACAGACCATATGGTTTCCTCAATTGATATTTTTACAGATGTCACTCCTGCTCTAAACACTTTTGTCAGATTACCAAATGGTCAATGTGTTCCTGTTCACATATTGGCATTATTCATCTTTCTGAACATCTTGTTCTTAAAGATGTTCTTTGTGTACTTATCTTTACTTTTAAATTGATTTCTGTTAGTAAACTCACCAAATCTCTCACTTGTCTTTTTTCTCCTAACCTTTGTTTAATTCAGGACCTGACTACCTCAAGGCTAATCGGAGTGGGTAGACAATAAGGAGAACTCTATATCTTGCAACAACCAAGAACTTTTCTCAACCCTCATTTGCCATCATTTTTTCCCAATGAACATTGTAATAACAATGATACTTTGTTATCAAGTGCTTGTTTTGCCTCCTCTAAATGTTCATTGTTTCACCTTTGGCATAATCAATTAGGACATCCATCTATTTCAAGAATGTCTTTCCTGAATAAAATTGTGCCTAATTTGGTTTTGTCTAATAACCCTTGCATTGTTTGTCTACTAGCCAAACAAAGAAAGTTGCCTTTCCCAAATAATAATAATCTCTCTAACTCACCTTTTGACCTTGTTCATTGTGATGTTTGGGGTCCCTTTTCAATCTCTATTGTTGAAGGTTACAAATTTTGATGATTGCACTAGGGCTACTTGGATTTATCTTTTCAAAAATAAGTTTGAAGTTCCTCTTTTAATTCAAACATTCTTTAAAATGATCAAAACTTAGTTTAGTACAAAGATTAAAAAAAAATCGTACTAATCATGGTACTGATTTTTTTTTATCTTCATACCTTATTTCTAAAGGTGTCATTTACCAACATAGTTGTATTGAAACTTTACAAAAAAACTCTGTTGTGGAGAGGAAATATCAACATATTCTAAATGCAGCTCGAGCATTATTGTTCCAATCTCATTTGCCTCTCAGATTTTGGGGTGATGCTATTTTAACAGCTACTTACTTAATAAACAGATTACCTTCTCCTATCACCAGAAATAAATCTCCTGTTGAAATTCTCATTAATGTTTCTCCTTCATATGAACATTTGAGAATTTTTGGTTGCTTATGATTTGCCTCTACCTTACACAAAACTAGAACAAGATTTGATTCTAGAGCTAGGGCTCATGCTTTTCCTGGTTACCCTTTTGGTATTAGGGGTTACAAATTGTATGATCTCAAGACAAATCAATTTTTTATTTCAAGACATGTCATCTTTCATGAACATGTTTTTCCTTTTCATCCTTCTTACTTTGATTTGTCTTCATATTCTTCTCCATCAATTCCTCTTCCAATTCCTTCTCAATCTTTAACTTTTGATATGTTTAATCTGCCTTCAACAGTACCTACTGATTCTTCTTTGACTTCCCCTATTTCTGACTTATATAATACTTTCTCTCCATGAAGATCCACCAAAATCCGAGGAGTTCCTAGTTATTTGCAGCATTACTATTGTAATTCATCTATTGTACACTCTAAATCAGTTTCTCCAACAAGTTCTGTTTATTATTCTTTTCCTTCTTCAATCAAATATGATATCTCCAATTTTGTTTCTTATGATCAATTGTCGTCAGGTCATAAATCTTTTGCTTTTGCTATTTCTGCTGATATTGAACCTGAGTTCTATCATCAAGCAGTCAAGCACTCTCATTGGAGAAATGCTATGGCTGCTGAGATTGCTGCTTTAGAACTCAATAATACCTGGACTGTTGTCAACTTGCCTCCTGGTAAACAACCCATAGGCTATAAATGGGTTTATAAGATCAAGTATCGTTCTGATGGTTCTGTGGAGAGGTATAAAGTAATACTTGTGGCAAAAGGTTATACTCAAACAGAAGGTTTAGACTATTCTGAAACCTTTTCACCTATTGCCAAAATGACTACTGTCATAATTTTAGTAGCCATTGCTGCTACTAAGAATTGGCATCTTATCCATAATAAAAAAAAAATTACATGGTGACCTTTTCGAGAAGGTATACATCAAGTTGCCTCTTGGTTTTCATATTAAAGGGGGGTCATAAGTGTGCAAGCTGAATAAGTCCCTTTATGGTCTCAAACAAGTCTCTCGGTAGTGGTTCTCTAAGTTTTCCACCACTCCTCTTGATTTGGGATTTATACAGTCCAGATCTGACTATTCCTTGTGTACTAAGTCCACTTATCATTCCTTTATTGCCCTACTAGTCTATGTTGATGATATTTTGATAGCTAGTAATGATTTGGAAACTATGAATTCTTTGAAATCCTTACTTGATGCTAAATTCAAGCTCAAGGATCTTGGTTCCCTCAAGTATTTTCTTGGCCTAGAGGTGGCCAAATCACCCAGTGGCATTTCACTGTGTCATCGAAAATATGCTCTTGAAATATTACAAGATGCTGGTTTTTTAGCATGTAAACCAATCACTTTCCCTATGGAGCAAAATTTGAAGATTAGTAAAAATAATGGTGACTTGTTGCCAAATCCTACAGTGTTTCGAAGATTAATTGGTAGGCTTCTCTACCTTACCATTACAAGGCCAAATCTGTCTTACTCAGTTCAAAGAAGACTTAGTCAATTCATGGATCAACCTAGACTATCTCATCTGAATGCAGTTCATAGGGTTTTACAATATGTTAAAAATGCTCCTGGACTTGGTTTATTTTTTCTAGCTCAGAATTCACTAACAATCAAGGCTTTCGCAGATTCTGACTGGGCCTCTTGTCCTAAAGCAGAAGATCTACTACTGGTTTTTGTGTTTTTCTTGGTGACTCATTGATCTCTTGGAAAACTAAGAAACAACAAACTGTTTCTCGTTCTTCAGCTGAGACTGAATATAGGGCCATGGCATCCACTACTTGTGAAATAGTTTGGCTTCTAGCCCTTCTATCTGACTTTCATGTTTTTCATTCTCATAGTGCTCAGCTTTTCTGTGACAGTCAAGTTGCTCTACACATCGCGGTCAATCCAGTTTTTCATGAACGAACTAAGCACATAGAGTTAGACTACCATTTCATCTGAGACAAAATACAAGATGGAGTCATTAGAACTTTTCATCTTTCTTCCCAACACCAACTTGTAGATGTTCTTACCAAGCCACTTAGTTCTCAACAATTTTAGTTCTTAATCACCAAGATGGGAGTTCATTCCATTTACTCTCCATCTTGAAGGGGAGTATTAAGATAGAAAAGTGTAAAATAGTTTTCTTACATGTGTATTTGTATTTTATTTACACTTTACATTTCATTTGTATTTACCGCACATTTCACTTGTATTTACTTTAGGTTGGTTCATTTAGCTCTTTGTATAAATACTTGTATTATTTTTATCTTTACTTACTAATTATACATTTGGGCAGTTTCAGGATTATTCAATAGAAGAAGTTTCTAGTTTTTCTATTCATGATAAAAACAAATAGAAGTCATGGATTTATACAAATTAAAGTAAATCTAATATAAAGTTAAAAGAAGTGATAGATCTAGATTTAAAAAATATCTAGATCTATTTAAAAATTTTATTCCAGAAAAAATGTTTAAATTTAAAATTTAATGAAAGTTTAAATTAATAATGCAAATTTTAATACTAAAATTTCATTAAAAAGTTAAAAACGGTGAAAGTTTTTTAAAATAGAACCTTAACATGCTATATATATCTTCCTATATTCATACTATGTCTACAAATATCTACATTATTAAAAACATATTTAAATAAAAAAATTATAAGAGATGTTTATTACATTTTGAAAGTCAAAATTAATGTTGATGATAATTTCGTTATATATATATATTTATATATATTAAGATGAGAGTGAATTCTATGATTACAGGACAAGACGTAATTTTTAGATTAATGACTATGCTAAAACATTATTGAACAACATTTTTTTTAATCTCATCTTTCTTATGAAAAGACAACTCCTTAGTAATTATTAAATATTTATTTATAAATATGTTTATGAAAAGAAATCAATGTTATATAACATCTCAGGAAATGAAAAGATCAGATCATATGTTCTGGAATATATTAATATGTTCTAGACCATGTTTCAGTACTACAAGCAATGGTTTCATTATTGCACAACTAAAAATGAATGCAAATGAAATTTGGCAATATGGTGACACTCCCGTGAGGATATTTGTCCCATAAGTTGGTGGTAGATAAAGAAAATTGAGTGAGTGAATTTATGCACCAATTGCCCCTATTTATATGCCATCATGCACCGGTTGGCAAAGAACACAACTATTGGTAAGTTAATAGTTGGCAAAAGACGCAACCTTAAGAAGTGACACAACATTTTGACTAAATCAAAAGATTGTGTCTTTTAACACTTCACAAGTCACACACAACCTTTCGACTGAATCAAAAGGTTGTATCTTTTGACACTTCCTTAACCATCACCCCCATGGGAACCATCACTATGAAGAGAGTGTCATTCCAAGGAATACACTATTTGGTGATCACACCTCTTAGAATTACATCTCTCACTTGATCACATAAAACGGTGATGATCCAATTAAGTATTTTACCTTGGTACCAGTAAGAGCTTTCCACTACTCAACTCTCATCTGCATACTTTTGCAGATTGGCGTCAGAGCATGACAAGCCTCTACATGCACACATTTTTATCATTACCCTATCTGACCGCACCCTTTACCATATGTGCTTCCACTGATCGCATATTAGGGGTGACTTCATTTCATTAAAAAAATTTAGTGCATGGCATCAATTTTCCGTGATTGGATTAATAATCAATATCCTTGTCACAATTGACGACTTCAGCCAAATACACAACACATGTATCAAGATGCGCTGAATTTTCGTTAAGTACTTCCTCTAGAGGCTATTCCTGAGGTTTTCCATAATCACCTTATCAACGACTTTGCAAATGATTAACCATTTACTTAGATAATCAAATCACATTTTACTAAAACTTTAGTGAACGGCACTGAATTTTCGCTAAGTACTTTCTCTCCTGAGTCTTTCCTTAATCACCTTATTAGCGACTTTACCATGATCAACCTTTTACTTTGTTAATCAACATGCACTGAAATTTTATCAAGTACTCACCCTAAGGCCATTACTAAGGTTTTTCTTGATCACCTTATCAGTGACTTTATAATTGACCAAAATTTTCATTTAGGTATCACCATACTCCAATTTTCTAGGTGTCCCAATAATTTCCTGAGTTATACATGTCGACTATGAGATTGCTTCACCTAAGTTTCTCTCAATCTCATTCTAGTCACATGTTCTCTGAAATTCTCCAGAGATAAACCTTGGGTCATTGGATCTGCTACCATCTCGGTCGAGGAAATAAAATTAATCTTGAGCTCACATCTTTCCACTATATCTAAAATATAGTGATAATGCACATTAATGTGTTTTCCTTTGGAACTCTGTATTCCAATTTTTATCAATAAGATGGCAAGCTGATTATCACAAAACATATTGATTGGTTTTATGGATGTACCCAAATTCAAGTTTTCAACAAAATGTTTTATCCACACCGCATTACTCACTATAGTACTACTAGCAATATACTCTGTTTCCATAGTAGACTTATTAACACAACCATGTTTCTTACTTAACCAAGAAATTGTTGTCCGCCAAATAGAAATATATATTTATTTGTTGATTTTCTATCATCTACATCACTTCCAAAATCAACATCACTAAAGTTAATTAACTCTATATCATTGTTCTTAAAGCACAATTTCAAATTTTTTGTACCTTATAAATATCATAATATATGCTTCACTGCTTGCCAATGTTCCTTACCTAGATTGGATTGATATCTACTTTCCAATCTTACTGCATGAAAAATATTTAGTCTGGCACTTCTCATTGCATACATAGGCTTCCTAAAGCTTGAGCATAGGGAAATTTAAGCATTTTACTTATTTCCTCCTCATCTTTTGGACACATATTTTTATTTAAAGTATGACCTTTGCAAATAGGTGTATTTAAAGATTTACATTTTTTCATACCAAATCTTTTAAGCATTTTTTCTAGATATTTTTCTTGATCTAAATACAAAATATTTGAATTTCTATATCTAGAAATTCTTATACCAATAACATTGGTGGTTTCACCCATGTCTTTCATTTCAATTTTAGATTCAAGAATTCTTTTGTTTCATTTATCAAATCTAGACAATTACCTACCAGTAATATATTATCAACATACAATGATAATAATATTAATTTATTATCATTTTTTCATATGTATACATAATGATCTGGTAGACTCATTTTATATCTCATTTTCAAAATGGTTTGATGAAACTTCAAGTACCATTGTCTTGAAGATTGCTTAAGTCCATACAGTGATTTCCTCAACCTGTAGACTTTCTCTTCATGTCCTTTAATTTGGAACAACATGCTCATGATCTCGGATCAGTTTCTCCTTAATTGTATGTATTGGCCCGTGGTCCCTCAAAACTGTGGTGTGTTGGTCGAGGGGAGTCATGGAACAGATGATATTGTCATACATCATATTATCGGATTGAAATATATGGATGTGTCTGTAACATATGTCTTTAAATGTGATTGGTGGGATCTAGGCGGTGGTCAGGTTTCGATACATAGGGATAATCATTTTACGAGTGTCAATACTACATCTAAATGGTACAAAGATTATCCATTCATATTGGCTTGTTAAGCTACCCAAGTCTATTACTTGATTGATCCAATGAAAAATGCTGATGAAGATAGTGGAGAGATAACTTGGCAAGTCATAAAAAAAGTTATCCCTTGAAGCAGGAATGAGTGCGGATTACGAAAATAGTAGAGATGAAGATGACACCCCGATTGTAGAGACCTACCAAGAAGATGGAGAGAGTATTAACTTGTTTGTTGACCTCAATGCACTCGAGTTGCTCCCCTTATGTCGAGATGACGTCCCACCCACCCTTCTCAACCAGTCCATATTAAATGATTGTTCAATTCAAGTAAGTAAGGAAGAAGAAGAAGAAGACGAATCAGAATCCAAATAGCAAGTGGATAAGGAGGACGAAGAAGAGGTTGATGATGATGACAAAGATGTTATTGAGGGAGATTCTGAAACAAGCATGGAAAATACATCTGAAGATGAAGAATAAAAGTACTAAATATTTTATTCATATAGGTGACTATAGGATATTATACTTTTCATAATTTCTTCTAATTAATTTTCTTTATCATATTAATCATGCCTCAAGGATACCGCCAAAACGACGACAAAGAAATGTGTCTCCTCTGCCAAGTCCAAGTCTCGAACCCGTTAATAACTCCTCACCTGAGTGTTTTGCTCTTGAAGATCAAGTTAACACGCAAGAGAACGATAGCCAGTCGACACCTACCAGTAAGAAAATGTTGTTGATAGTTAATTATAGAGTTCCCCTTTGGAATGGTCCGGCTAGTTTTGGGCGTTTAACAGCCTTCAATCAAAAGGCAACACGTCAGCAAATCTACACTAAAGAACATAAAACCAAAGCACACGATAATTCAATATTTCACTGTCTTTGTCCATCCTCCATCGCCCATTCATCAAGTCAACTAAAAGAAGTTGGATTTTCACGCAAAGCAAACTCAAATCACAGACCCAAACATGCATCAAATAATCATAAAACCAATTTTAATCACCATTTGTTTTGAACAAAAAACCAGAGCATCAAAACAAAGATGCAACCTCACTGGAGCCATTCAAGAACAACAAGAACATCACCACTTCTCTCTCTCTCTCTCTCACCTTGAATCATTTCTGTCTGGGCTTTTTTGAACACGATGCTACTTCCCATTGCTCGGCACCACCGGTGGCAACCCGCAGTTCACCACTTCACACAGAACCCTCCAACTCCGACGCACAGTCAAATGACCTCACCGCTGGCCACCACTACAACTACAACGATAACGTTTATGGGATCCAACCCGATCTCCCACCGCCTGATGAGATGCGAGAGGAAGTGCCATCGATGGGCTTAGCTCCACATGCATCACCTACCTCGATTTTTCAATCGACGTCGGTGCTGCGAAAGGGGGCGGGGAGGGTTCAAGGAGCAGATTTCGCCTGGAATGAGGGGCTGGTGGGAGGAGTTCCGAAAGAGGGTGGGGGGAGGTCTCGACGCTGGCGCGAGGTGATGGAGGGAGGACCCGACGCCGGTGCAAGGTGGTTGCAAGAAGGAGGGGGCAAAGAAGCATTTCACCTGGAGAGGGGAAGAAGATTTCTGATGGGATGTATTAGTCTGTAATGCGGTTACAATGTTGATAAAATGTGACTCATATGTGGCATTTTTTCATTGAAGGGTTGTTATTAGAAGAATAACAGATGTACCGGTCAAATTTTTTCTCTTAATTATATATTAATACTTTTGTCTCAATAACTATATATCTATAATTATATTATTATCTATTAGTTGATGCATCCGTTCGTTGCGGTCATGGTTATACACGTGACATTTCTCTTGAGAAAAATAGAAGGCACATAAAACTCAAGCTCACCATTCCTAATAATTCCACTGAAAGAGTAGATGATAGTGCAACAGCGCTTTCCTCCTATATTGGCACAGTAGTCCGAGCTTATGCGCCATTTTATGTGCGATCATAACAAGATGTTCCGCTCGAGATTAAAGAGCATATTCGGAGTCGTGTGCTAGTGAGTTTACCTCGACTTTGGCCGTAGTAAGGATTCAAGAACTATGAATGAGTTGATGGCAACACTATTTCGACGTCACCAGGGATGATGTCATGACCACTTCAACAAGTTTGAGACATCGGAAGAGGCTGCACAGTCTCCTTTCTAGCAGATGAAGTTAGACGATTGGAGAAAGTGTTGTGATCTTTTCACAACTCCAGATTATCGGGTATTCTATATTTATATCATTTAATTACTTACATATATATTTGAGCTATATATTATATGTATATATATTACAATTAACATTCTCAATTAATTTTGTAGCACTTAAGTTCTACGAATGTACAGAATAGATCTGCTCTGACTATCCACCATCATGCCAGTTCAAGGTCATTCTATCGTCTTGCTGATAAAATGATAATTAATAAATTATAGAATTCATTTATTTTTCTGATATTCTTTTATTTAAGCACTAATATTATCTTTTTAAAATTCCTAATGTCGCTTTGTTAGAAACATGATGATCTTGAAAACTTTTCCCTCATTCATGCCTATGCTGCTACTCACACTAATGAGCGTAGTGAGTAAATAGATCCTACCACTACAAATAATTATGTAAACAGTGTTGTTTTTGTTAAATAAATTATGCAACATGTGAATAACTTATTTTTTATTTGTATTTCTTTTAATATGTTACTTATTGTACGTTTTCTATCAAATTGCAGAAAAAAATGATGGAGATGCAGTCAACTTATGGGGAATCCTCTCTGAGTGACATAGACATATTCACGCAAGTGCTCAGGCCCAAATCTAGTATGGCAAGAGGTTTGGAACGATCTTTCAAGTATTCTAGTTCATCCTCCTCATCCTTATTGACTTCACAAATTAATAATTTTAACAAAGATTTAGAAGCTGCACGGTGCGAGAATGAGTATATGAAGTTGAGACAACAAGAGTTTAAGTCCCTCTTAGAGCGACAGTTTCATTTAGAGACGTGTTTGCAAGACCAACAGAGAGACCAGGAGGAAAGAATACGCAGTGAAGCCCAAGAGCAAGTGCAGCGGGAGATGATGGTGCAAATGGAGCATGTTATGTCATTACAACAGAATTGCAGTGGGAGATGAAAGAAAAAGAAATGAATTTTATCAATTTTATCAGTGTATATAACTTTTAATATCTAATTTTAAAACTTTATAATACATTGTTAGTTGTTAAATGATGGTGTGTAATATGATATAATTGGTATAATTTTAAATTTTATGAAATTAATATTTCTGATTTGTACGTTCGAATGTAAATATAAAAAGTTCAAACTTTAGTTCACATTCGAACAAACATTCGAAACTTAATTACACAAAATTATAACATAACGTTGAAACGTACCTGTAAACGTTCAAATGTACTCACCCTCAAATGAACAAAACGTCTGAACGTTTAAACGATTAACGTTTGAAGAAACCTCTGAATGTACCACATGCATTCGAACTCTTCTTTGTTAACATTCGAATAAACGTTCGAATGTTATAACCACTACGTTCGAGCATTAGTCCTTTAACGTTCAAACAAAAATTTGAACGTTTATTGCAGTTAATGTCCAGACGTATAAACGTTCGAACTATAATCAACGAACGTCAACTTCTACCATACGAATGTCAATTGGTCGGGTTGACATTCGAACGTTATATTTGACGTCTAAACGTAACTTTCTGTGACAGATCTCAACCGTCACCAAAAAAAAGGACCGTTCGAACGTTACTTCAAACGAAACACCTCCAACCGGCAATAGTAAATCGTCACCCGTCACTAAAAATACTTTTAGTGATGGTTCAACTGTAAGTCGTCACCAATTGTTTTCTGTGACACAATGACGATTTCAAACCATTACCAAATGTCTTTAGTGACGTTTTGATTATTTTTTGTGACTGTTTCCTCTGTCACAAAAGATAAATTGTGTTGTAGTGTATATTGAATAAGGAAAAATCATTACGAAATGGGAAAAGAAAAATTATATAACCAACTATAGATTCATACTAAAATGTAACAATTCCATTCAATATTCACAGAGTATAAAAATAAAGAAAATAAAATGCTGCCCAACATTAAATTTTGATTATTCATGAGTTAATTTTCTTTTAATAAAAAGTTTATGAAAATCCATTATCAATTTGCCAAAAAAAAAAACAAATTGTATAAGCCATTTGTGATAAATTTTTCACATGGACTAATTTATAAAGGGGTTTATTTTTCACATACAAAGTCCAAAACTTTTTTCTTTTTTTGGAAATAAAACTATCTCTTTCATTCAAATATGATTGTCTACAATGCAAATATCTCTCTGTAAACATTTCGAGATAAAAACTAGTATATCTTCTATCCAAATCTTCTCTATCCCTATATGTAATGCTTCTTTAGCAAGAGTGTGTGCTACTCTATTTGTGTTTCTATTCGTATACTTCACTATCCAGTTAGGCCACTCCTTTAACTGGACCTTCAAGTCTTCAATTATGCTGCCAAAATAAGATAAGTCTTCAATCTGACCATTCACTACATTAACAACAACCTGAGCATCTCCCTCCAATATCACTTTGTTAACACTTAGATCCTTGCATAAATCCATTGCTTTCCTTAGTGCCCAGCCCTCAGCTATAGCAGGTTGCTCCACATAACTTTTCGAATCACAACAAGCTGCCATCACCTCCCCCATATCATTCCTGATTATCACCCCTAAACCCACCCTCCGTAACTTCACATCTAAAGCTGCATCCCAATTGGCCTTAAAGCAATCAACACGAGGTGATTTCCATTTCTGATCCAACCCTCCTCTATTGCTTCTGTTTTCTGTCATCTTCATATTAGTTGTCTGATACTTTTCCAAACTATCTCTTGCTACTCTAATCACATTGTTATGACTTAGTAGTTTACTTTTAAACACAAAGGTATTCCTCTTAAGCCATAACCCTCTCATAATTACTGTAGTTTCCTCCATCTCAGACTATGAGAGCTTCTCTGCCAGCACTTCCAGTAAACCAAGTAGATCCCTTTCTCCCACTCTCCATTTTTGAACTGACTAAGCAACCTCTGAACATACATCATTCGCAGCAGGGCATTGCCACAGTACATGCAGAACTGTTTCTTCCTCTTGCAAACAAATAGGGCACCTAGCATCTTCAAAAATCCTCTTGGATAGCAAGTTTTTCCTGGTAGCTAAGAGGTTATTCCCTAGCTTCCATAGGAAATTTTTTGTTATGCCAGGAATTTTCAGATCCCAAATACTCTTCCAAATCTTTCTCAGGCCATTCTGCTCTGAAGATTCACCCATTGAAGCTATTTTTCTCGATTCCTCCAAATAGTAGGCAGTCTCGACACTAAAGATACCTTTCTTTGAAGGACCCCAAATCAATCTATCTTCCACAACTCTCTTACTTAAAGGAATGTTACATATTTGTTCAGCCTCTTCCTGTAAAAAAATTGATTTTATAAGAACCTCATTCCATTCCCTCTCCTCAAGTATTAGATCATTAACCTTGACACAAGTATTCAAAGAAGGATTAGGAGTTTGAATACTGAATGAAGATGGTGTTGACAGCCACCTTTGACCCCATATATTAATCTTTTGCTAGTCTCCCACCCTCCATCTTAGTCCCTCCTTAAGCAATTCAAGAGAACTCCATATACTTCTCCATATCTGAGATGGAGCTCTGCACAATTTTGCTTCCAGCAGAGATGAGCTTCTAAAGTATTTTTCTTTAAAGATAGTAGTAGCCATAGAAGAGGGGTTATGAAGGATTCTCCATGCTTGCTTGGCCAGTAGTGCTGTGTTAAAACTGGCTAGATCTCTAAATCTCAATCCTCCACTCCCTTTTGACTGACTCATTCTCTCCCAACTTCTCCATAGGATGCCACACGAATTCTTCTGATTTTTCCACCAAAACTTGGAAAGTATTACATTGATTTCTTTGCATAGTCTTTTTGGCAACATGAAAACACTCATAGTATTAGAGGGAATTGTTTGTAGAACAGATTTGATCATTACTTCCTTTCTAACCCCCGAAAGAAAGAAGTTCTTCCAATTGTTAATCTTTTGCTAAACTCTTTCTTTTATACTTCTAAAAGTATTATACTTTGATTTACCTACCATAGTAGGCACACCCAAATACTTATCATAGCTACCTTGCACAAGAGCACCACCTTCCAATAGAATCTTCCTTTTGTCTTCCAGAAGAGTATTAGAGTTGAAAATCATTGTTGTCTTATCCTTATTCAGGAATTGACCCGAGGCTTTTTCATACTTAAGTAATAAATCTCGTGTCTTCCACCATTCTTCCACATAAGCTCTTCTAAATAAGATACAATCATCTACAAAAAGCAGATGTTTTACTCTTAAACCTCTTCTCACTACTGAAATTCTTTTTGTATTCCCCTCTAAGATCTGAATTATTGAATAAGGAGCTCAAACCCTTTACACACAAAATAAATAGATAAGAGGATAGAGGATCCCATTGTCTAAGTCCCCTTCAGGGAAGTAAAATAGCTCCTGGTTTGCCATTGATTAACACAAAGAAAGAAACTGAGCTAATACACTTCAAGATTAAATCTGCCCACTCATCACAGAAACCAAGCCTTTTCAATACAGCACCCACATAAGGCCACTATCCTATCATAGGCCTTGGACATATCCAACTTGATAGCCATACTGCCTTCTTTACGCTTCTTTCTCCCTTTCATCGAGTGTAAAACCTCATAAGCCACCATTACATTATCAGTTATGATCCTACCAGGGATAAAAGCACTTTGGTTGGCTGAAAGTGCTACTAACAACACTTTTTTAAGTCTGTTGGCTATCACTTTGGACACCATTTTGTAGATGACATTACATAGACTTATAGGCCTATATTCAGTAACCAACTTAGGCTCCTTTGTTTTGGGAATCAATACATTAAACGTATGATTAACTGAAGAGAAGGGAATCTTACCATTCAGCAAATCTAGTACTGTCAAACACACCTTATCACCCACTGTTGCCCAATGGTTTTGGTAAAAACAAGCACCAAAACCATAAGGGCCTAGTGACTTCAAAGGAGCCATACTTTTAATAACCTCTTCTATCTCCAATCTACTAAATGGTCTTCTTAGTTTTTCATTCATCTCACTTGTCACCCGAGGTACTACATGTTGCAGACACTCCTCCATAGCAGCTATGTTTGGATTTGAGGTAGTGAACAACCTTTCAAAATAAGATCTGAAAGCTTCATCAACTTCCACGTGACCACTGAACACTCTTCCTTGTTCTTCCCTCACTTGTTTGATGATGTTCTAACTTCTTCTCTAGTTTGCACAAGTATGAAAAAACTTTGTGTTCCTGTCTCCTGAGGCATACCAATTCCTTTTTGCCCTTTGCTTCCACTTTAGGTCCTCCTTCTCAAGCAAAAGCCCTACATCCTTTTGCACCCTTTTAATCTCTACTAAGTTGTGCCTCCCCTCCTCATCTTGTAGCTTTTTTAGGTATTTAGTCTTCTCTTTAATATCTTTCACCTTATTCACTCTATTATGGTCATTCCACATCCCAAGTGCCTTACTGCAATTATCCAATAGATTTGTGAAGTTCTTTGTCTACTCACCCCTTTCCACACTTCTTTCCCACATCCTTCTAATAACTTCTTCACAATCTTCTTCTTTAGCCCAACTTGCTTCATATCTTAAAACTTTCTTGCCTCTCCAACTGTTTCTACCTTTCTTACACAAAGTCAACAACAAAGGCCTGTGATCTGAGCATCTTCCTGCCAAAACCTCCACCCAGTAATCTCTATACAAAGTCCAAAACTTAAAATCACAAGCCCAGCCCCCCTCACCCCATTCCACACGATGTTTTTTAAGCCAATTCCCCAAAACCCTAAAAGTGTTTTTCTTCTTCTCTCTTTCCCCTTCCTCACCTCCTGGGACCTACACCGACATCTCTCACAAATGTGTCTCTCTCTCCCCATGTCTCAGTCTCTTCCATACTTCTCTCTCTCCCTTTCTCTTTATTACTAGGTCACATTCTAGTACTTGAGTGCTGAAAATAGAAAGAATCTACAAGAAAGCACGAGAAGATAACAAAGAGAACACTTAAAGAAGGGGAAAAATCTAGAGAGAGAGAGTAGAGAGTCATCGCAACACCCCTTCTCCCCTTCACAATACCCTAGTTGGAAATCATCAGTTCCAGTCCTCCCAACCAATTCGGCCAAGCACAATTTATTCTGAACAAGAAAACCAGCTCCATAGCTGACCAATCCAAGAAATTCAACACTGTGCAACATCAAGCACTCTAAGCTCCATTTCAAAGTCAAGTGCCCCAACTCACACAAACCAAAATGGAGCAACTCTCTCCAAACCTTGCTTATTCTAGCTCCCAAAACTCTATACCAAATTTGTTGCCAAGTATTGGGGATCTTCATGGACATTTAGCTATGGATGATATTTCTAATTTTCTACAGTCCAACTCCATTATTGACCCTAAGTTTGAAAACCATCTTTTACAATAAAGCAATATCGAGCGGATCATACTGAATCCCACGATGTGCAAAGTATGTGTTTGCAAACTGAGAGATAGAGAGGAAGAGGAAATCTTGGTTTGCACAGATAAGTACAAATCCACCACAAATTTTGCAATAATCCGTTTGATACCTTGATTTTTAGCCCTAGGTTTCCGAGAGAGGCAGGAAAAGAAAATATCGGCCTATACTGCATAGATTTTACGATGTACACGAACACTAAACAATCAGATGTTTGCCATGTGTAGTGACTGAAGTCTACTGAACTGCTTCTTTGGTTTTATTTTGTTTTCATTCTATTCATTTTTTTAAGTTCCATACCACATCACGTCAACCAGCTGCACGACGATTGCAATTTGCTGATTTTCTGCATAGAACTATACACACACACACACATATCTATATATATATATATATATCGAGTGTTTTAAGCTTTAATGACATGACCAATGTCGACTTTAGAGTTTTGATCAATATATATATATAGATATAAGTAAAAGACCCACTAGCCACTGCAAGGAATTCAATCTTTTCTAGAGCTACAAATTCACAGCTAAAAGTCCAAAAATCGCCACAAAAAGTTTTTTCTACCGAATTTCTAGTCGCTGCAAGTTGGTTGCCAAAAATCAGTTGCCTTTTTTTTTCCAGCAATTTGCAATAATCGCTGGAAATAAAGGTATTTCCGATGACTTTTTTGGACGCAATTACCCAAGTAAATCAACTATCAGAAATGCTAAATCACTCGAGTAAATCACCCGAGGATTTGTCCCTATACAAAAAATAATAATAATAATAATTAAATTTTTTTTTACTTAGTGATTAAGAAATTGTTTTTTAGTGATGTTATGAATTTTTTTTCTTTTTTAAAAAATATTTAAGAATATGAAAAATAAATGAATCAAAAAAATAAATAATAAATAAAATTTATTTTTGTTCTTAATGAGGACCAACTCGTGCTACATCCATTTATATAGCACTGCTCATCAACTATATATATACTTCATTTCTTGGGATTTTTATCAATATTAATGTACATACTAGTACTTTTTTTTTTTTTTTTGATAGGGAACAAACATTTCATTAATAAAATAGAGTTTACATACATTTATCACGCTTGAGAAAGAAAGTCTAGAAAACAATCAAACCACATTGTGGTACTCTCAACATTCCATGCGTAATGGGCAAGCTTGTGGGCTACCTCATTTCCTTCTCTATAAGCATGTTGTATTTGGCATTCAGTATATAAAGCCTGAAGCTTCCTAATTTCAAGTACCAGAGCCTCCAGCATTGTTGTAACTTCAAGTTCTGCATTCAACACTTGCACTGCCATCAAACAATCTGACTCCACTACTAACTTGTCAATTCCTATATCCGCACACAGTTGTAAGGCTCAATGTAACGCCTCGGTCCCGTGGGTCTGAAGAGTTAACTCATGTTACCCGATAATCAACTCCAACACTGCTAATATACTTCTAAAAGTTTCAAATCAAACGTAAACACTTCAAATTTAATTAACCACACAACTCCATATATCAAATCCTCGATACAGTAATCCCAAAAATATCGGCTTCTCTACATGGTACTTAAACCCACATTCCAACAATAAAATTATAGACTCCAAATTCTCAATATTATAGAGAAATTTGATTTAAACTAATTCTCTTAACATGATCAATTCTTCAAAACACCAAGACATCAGAACACAATGAAATTTCTTAACAAAAATCACCAATACTCTTCGAAGGCTTTCTATCCTTAATCCACTACTCTTACGTCATCTCACCCAGTGCTTCACAGTCTTGATCACCAGCTGAAAAAGTCTAAAATCATCTGAAAATATTATGAAGATAAGGGGGTGAGTTATCAACAACTCAGTAAGTAGAGAACATATACTAGTATGTAAACATGAGCATTTTTAGAAAGTTCAGAATACAAAAACAAAACATTTCATTTTCATATACACGTCTCAAAATGTATTATCAGAAAATCAGAGCGACTTTTCAACCTTTTTATATTCATAAACCATTTTCATATTCAAAAACCCTTTAGCATAACATAACTGAACATTTTCATCTTATCATATCATATCATATCATATACCATGTTTAACCCTCGTGGTAGGGTTGTCCTATCCCCGATGGCCAAACCAGACAGTATCAGAATGTGAATCTTCCCCTTATCATTCTCAGAGCCCCGAGTGTGCACATAGGAAAGACCACGCAGAAAATCACTTTGTTTCCAAAGTGGGTGCACCAGAAACAGAGAAGTTGGTACCAACCCAAACAGAGGCCACAGTTTTACACCCGTGGTAAGGTCAGAACAGAATAGAAACAGAATGTCATGCCAGAGGTTTCAGAAATCATATCATATCATATTAGAGTATAGAATATCTTCATAACAGAACAGAATCAGATCACAAAATATAATTTATGCACAAAATTTCATACTCGCTCTCTTTTGCATAGTTCAAAAAGCAAAATGCCAGAAAATAAGCTCATGTCTACACCAGTCATGACAAAAATGGTTTCTCTTTCATCAGAGTTCAATGAGTAATGAAGAACAAATAACTGAGGTTATTTTCACATTTTTTTTCAAAAACAAATATATAATGCATATTTTCATAAATCAACCTCAGTTCATTTTCTTTTTATGCAAAGTTTAGCAAAAAAACCCCGCTTACCTGAACTTTTTAGCTTTTCAAAATTTTCCTCAAAAATGCCAAACGAATATTAGTCTTCACCTATAAGATAATCACGTAAATCTCGTAAATTCTCAATCAATCACGTATTTCGATATTTAAGCCTAAACTTCTAAAATAACTTATTTTAATTCCTCAAAACCTAAAATTCTCATAACCTCAAAATATTTCATCTATTTCTAAAATCATCAATATCCACTTAAACAAATCCATACCGAAGAGAATAATCGAATAAATATTATGATAAATACGGCATTCAAAGAATACTGTTGTTTTAAAAATATTGAAGTACCCACAACATATTATAGATTAATAGAATACTGAGGCTACTTAAAATCCCATAAAAATAAGTCCAACTCAAAAAAAGGAGTTCAATTAAAAACTAAATAGTTCTAATTAACAATATAATCATTTTTTTCTTTTATGCGTAATAAAAACCAAGTCTATTCATTAAAACATAACCAATTAAACCAAGCCCATTAAAACATAAACCCATTAAACTAAACCCACGTAACAATATATCTGAAACCATCGTACTAAGGGGGCACATGCAAAAATACTTTAAAAGTTTGGAGGTGTTTTACGGAAAAGTTAAAGACCAAAGGGATTATGACATTTGCGTAATTACCAGTAATATCATGACCATAAAGTTTAAAACTTTACGTTAATATTTTCAAAAGAGTGCAAGGTTTTCTACTATACGATACCAGGAAAACATAAAACACAACAAAAGGAAACCAAAAGAGTAGGAGGTTTGACGGAGGCTCACCGTGAGGGAAAGAGGTCGCGGCAGAGCTAGGCGAGAGAGGGGTGAAGGTGCAGTGATGGTGGATGGGTAGCTTGCAATGGGTTCGCTTGACATATGGAGTTGCGGTTCAAGGTGGAACAGGTGGTGTGTTGCTCTGTTTTTGGCAAAGCAAAACAGAGGAAGTTGTTGGGTGGTTAGGTTGTTTTCATGGTGTTCGGACGTGATGTAGAGTGCAGTGATGTTGTCGAGCTGGGCGTGAGGGCGAGAGAGGCAGTGAGATGAGTGGGAGGGAGAGCGAGAGGCCGAGAGATGAGCGAGAGAGAGAGAACGAAGAGAAGGAAACAAAAGAGAGCACAGATCTGAGAGAGAGAAAGAGAGGGGCGCGAAGAGAGAGAGAGAGAGAGAGAGAGAGACCTCACGTAGAAAGAGAGAGAGCTCGGTACAAGGGAGAACGAAGCTCACCGCATGGAACAAAGCGGCGTGCGGCTTCACTGACTTGTAGATGAAAAGTCGAAAATGAAAATGGAGAGAAATATTGTAGTTCGGATAGACCAGGAAAAACCACTAGTTTGCGGAGAAAGACTAAAACCGAAAATGGAGAACCCGAAGGAAGAAACAGAAAAACAAGAAATGAAGGAGAAGAGAAGAAGAAGCTAACGCACGGCTTGAGGAAGAACGAAACAGAGCAGTGCAGAGAAATAGAGAGGAGTCGGCGCAGCATAGGAGAAGAAAAGAAAGAAAAGAAAAGAAGCAGAGAAGAGGAAGAAGTCCTAAGGCTAGGAGTGAAACAGCACCGCATGAATAAAATGGAGGGCTGGGTTGGGGGGTTACGGGTGGGGCTGAAACCAAACGGGCTGGGCCCAAAAAAAATAAAACAGCCCAGTCTGAAAATGATAAGTCCAACAAAAGAGAAAGGCACAATAAATAAATAAATAAATAAAAGTCAAATAAAACACTACAACTCAATATTAATAAATAAAATAATTGAAGTCCAACAATAAAATAAATTAAAATCAAGTGTACTTTAAATAATAAACAATAATTAATAACAAGAAAGACATATTAAAAATAATTTCATAACTTAAAAATTGAAAATTAACCCAATAATAAACATGATAAATTAAAACAAGTGAACTAATATTTAAATTAAATAAAATACTAGTAGAAGTATTATTTTAATATTTTAAATATTATATACTAAAATACGTGATATTACACTCAAAGTATAGCTAGTAGTTCAATAACTTCTACATTAATCCCTTTCTCTTCAATCTTGGTAGCTGCCCAGAGAACTTCACCCTTATCATTTCGAATCACCAAACCCAAACCAGCTTTGTGAATATCCCCAAAAACAGTACTAGACGTTAGTATATACTACCGTTTTTTGGGGAGACGGAGTCATGGCCTGTTTTCTAATATTGCTACGTATCATTAATTACTAGTGTGCGTGGAATCATTTAGCACATGATGTAATTAAGGACTAATTCGTCATCAACGATGACGTTGGATCAGTATAGTTTCTTGGTCTTTATCTATTAATTAGTCGCTTAACTAATTCTATATATATATATATATATATATTAAAATGATGCAAGTGTGATATATATATATATATATATATATATATATATATATATATATATATATATATATCTATTAAAATGATGCAACTCATGTGATCTGGTGCGTCTAAGACCCTTGGAGTCAGCTTTTCATTAGCGTGGTTTGCATGATCTGCGATGCATATGGCTCGAAGTTGTAGCTAGCATGCATTTCCTATATATATCATCAGTACGTACCTATAATTTTTTTTTTTTTTTTTGAAATATCGTACCTATATTTAGACGTTGGTCGTAGAACATGCATGCATGTGCGTTCTTCAAAACTTATACCATTATTAATATATAGTAACACGTGCGTAAAACGTCAACGGCTAGCTATATGATCATGTCCTAATTATTAAAATGTACAGAATATAATATATATATCTGGAGAAAGCTAGCTTTTCTATATTGGATGAGGTCCCGGCCTGATCATAGCTATATCAATTGCACCTACGCTAGCCTGTACTCGATCAGAGCCAACTAATTCAGTACTCTTCTAGCTCTTCCTCAAACACAGCAAGTTTCCAACATCTCGCGCTATGTAATCTATACCACGATACTATGGCTCCGGCCGCCAGCAAGCTGTGCCTGTCAAGCATGTCCAACGACCAAATCATGAATCTAGTTAATCCTACACATGATCTGCATGCTGCAGGCCGCGAAAAGTTTGATGTCGACTCTTGTTAAAAACTATTGAGAACAGCAAATGAAGATGAAAAGAAAACTGATTCTCATTGATAGAACTTTCGATTATACAAAAGTCATATATATATATACATCTCAGGAAAAGCAAAAAAGTAAAGAATTACTGTAAAGTTAGCTTCTGATTATCTACACAATCAATTCAAAACTTTTATGGGCAGTATGGTCGAGCCAGCTTTATGCATCATGTCCCTCATGCTTCTTTGTGTGCAGCCATGTATTTCCTTAGCTGAGGTTCCTCTTTTTGTGCCATTTCTTTTCTTCTTTTTGCTGCTACTGCTATCTTTTTCTTTTCTTGTACTGCAGTATGCTTTATCAGCTTTATTCATCTCTTGAGTGCTGCAGTGTATTTTAGGTATGCTTTGGCTGCTTTCCTTATGCAGAACTAGATTGCATTTTGTTTTGTCACATTGCATTCTGTAAGACTCCCCCTCAAGATGGGCATAGATATTAGCAATACCCATCTTGGACAATAGGAACTGAAATGTAGAAGTTGGCAAGGCTTTAGTGAATATATCTGCCAACTGAAATTTCGAAGACACGTGCATTGGTGTGATAATACCAGCCAAGACTTTTTCTCTAACAAAATGGCAATCTAGTTCTATATGCTTGGTCCTTTCATGAAAAATTGGATTCTTTGTAATGTGAATGGCTGCCTGATTATCACATAAGAGGGAAGCAGATTGGGCATGATCAGCATTAAATTCTTTTAGCAAACCGAGAAGCCACATGATCTCACAACTTGTAGATGCTAGTGCCCTATATTCTACCTCAGCTGAAGATCTAGAAACTATTGCTTGCTTCTTAGATTTCCAGCTTATTAGTGAGTCTCCAATGAATATGCAGAACCCTGTGACAGATCTTCTTGTCTCGGGGCAGGTAACCCAAACAGAATCACTATAGGCCCTTAGATGTAAAGCTGATTTAGATGACAAGAGAATGCCTTGACCTATGGATCCTTTGAGGTACTTGAGAATCCTATAGGCTGAGTGCAAATGAGATTGTGAGGGTCTATCCATGAACTGACTTAGAACACTTACAGCATAGGTGATGTCGGGTCTGGTGATAGTTAAGTAAATTAACCTTCCAATGAGTCTTCTATAAGTTGTAGGGTCTTGGAGGATTTCTTCTGTGGTGTGGCTTAATTTATGGTTCAGTTCAATGGGTGTGGAAACTGTCTTTGTGCCAAGTAGACCCGAATCTTCTAATATCTCGAGGGTATACTTCCTTTGACAAAGGTTAATTCCAATTGAGGATCTAGCAACTTCCAATCCTAAGAGATACTTGAGGGATCCAAGGTCCTTAATCTTGAACTTGCTGTGAAGATAAGATTTGAGTGAATCAACTTCTTCTTGAGAGTTACTTCCAACTATGATGTCATCCACATAGAGTAAGAGTGCTATAAATCCATTGGGACTGACCTTAGTGAACAAAGAGTAATCAGATTTTGATTGATGAAATCCAATGGCAATGAGTGAATTTGAAAACTTTGAGAACCATTGCCTAGATGCTTGCTTAAGTCCATAGAGAGACTTATTTAATTTGCATACCAAGTTCTCCCCCTCAATCTGCTTACCCTTGATGTGATAGCCTGGAGGTAATTGCATATAAATGTCCTCATTGAGATCTCCATATAGAAAGGCATTGTGAACATCCATTTGAGTGAGGGACCAGTTTTTAATGGCTGCTATGGCAAGGAAAACTCGAACTGTGGTGAGTTTTGCAACTGGACTAAAGGTCTCTTGGAAGTCAAAACCTTCTTTTTGAGTGTATCTTTTGGCCACAAGTCTTGCTTTATGTCTTTCCAAAGATCCATCTGATTTTAGCTTGGTTTTATAAACATATCTGCAGCCAATTGCAGTCTTGTTGGGGGGTAAGGTGGTGATAGTCCATGTATTGTTTTCTTCTAGAGCATGAAGTTCAACTTTCATGCCATCTTACCAATGCTCAAACCTGACAGCTTCATTATAGGACTAAGGTTCATGGAGTAATGAAAGTGAAACAGAGAATGAATGGTGAGAGGGAGAGAGATTTTTGTAAGTTATGTAATCATGAAGGGGATGGATTGTGGAGGATGGAAGGAAGGATTGAGATGCTGCAAGTTGGCAATGATATTGATGAAGATAAGCAGGTTGGTTCCTATTTCTAATGGACCTTCGAAGAGGGAAAGGGTCAGGATGAGAGGAGGGGGCAGGTGAAGGGAGTGTGGGAGCAGTAGGTGAGGGAAGAGCAGAGGTGTCATCTAGTGAAGAAGGCTCTTCATTAGCTGATGAAGAAGGTTCTTCACAAATGTGTGATTGAGTGGGAGTTTGAGAACTTTGAGGAAAGGAGAAGATGTCATCTGGTGGTGCAGGAGGAAGGACCAGATTATTTGGGAAGGAGGATAGGTCATTGTCTGAAGGAGAACCAAATTTGAAGGGGAAAATGGATTCATGAAAAATCACATTTAAAGAGATGAAAGTAGAGTGAGATTCAATGCCATACAACTTATATAACCTTTGACATTAGCAGGATATCCTAAGAAAATGCAAGGTTTAGCTCTATGTTTAAATTTGGTTCTATTTTGTTTGACAGTACTAGTATAAGTTAGACAGCCAAAGATCCTAAGTTGAGAATATGAAGGTGGTGATGAGAAAAGCATCTCATATGGAGATTTATTGGAGAGGAGAGGTGTGGGGATTCTATTAATAATCTATGTTGCTGTCAAGACAGCATCTCCCCAAAATTGGATTGGCAATGATGCTTGAAAGAGAATGGCTCGGGCAACATTCAAGAGATGTTGGTGTTTTCTCTCAACAACACCATTTTTTTTAGGGGTATACACACATGATGTTTGGTGAATGATGCCATATTTCTTGTAAAAATCAGTCATAGCAAATTCAAGTCCATTGTCAGTTCTGATTTGCTTAAAATTTTTGTTGAATTGGGTTTGTATGAGATGGAAGAAAGATTGTAGGAGGGATCTTGTGTCTGATTTCAGTCTCATTAGGAAAACCCAAGTAACTCTAGAATAATCATCCACAATGGTTAAAAAATAATGAAATCCTTGAAGGGAAGCATGGGAGTATGGACCCCATATATCACAATGGATTAAATCAAAAGGAAATGAACTACTTGAAACACTCGAAGGGAATGAAAGTTGTTTTTGTTTAGCCAAATGACAAACTGTACAATGAGATTTTTCTTTGGACTTTACATTAGGTACATTAGAATGAATTAAATTCATTCTTTGAGAGGATAAATGTCTTAATCTGCAGTGCCATAAGTCAAAATCTTGATGTACAGCAGCTTGGTTGACTCGAGTTAGACTAGATGGGCTTGAAGATGAAATATTGGTGTTGTCTGAAGGTGAAGACAGCAGGTAATAGAGACCAGCATGGACTTTAGCAAGTCCAATCGTCATCCATGAAGAGAGGACCTGAATGAAACAGAGATTATTTAAGAAAAACATACAAGTGTCTGGCCTTTGAGTAAGCTTACTGACTGAGATGAGATTGAAAGCAAAAGAGGGAACACACAGGACATTAGCAAGAAGAAGAGAGTCTGAAAGTTTAACAGTGCCTATGTGTGTGACTCGAGCTTTTGTACCATTTGGAAGTTGTACAAAAGCTTGAATGCAGCAGGAAGAGTCAGTAAAAAATGAGGTGGACCACACCATGTGATCAGTGGCTCCTGTGTCCATGATCCATGGTGTATTATGAAAGGTACCATGCTGATCTTGTGAAAGAGTAGTGAGTTTATCATGACTTGTGACATTGAAAAGAGAGGGGTTATAAGAGTGCTAATATAGGAAAAATAATGATGATTACCTGCTAGATTGGAGTGAGATGTTGTTGAATGGGCAAATTCTGAGATAACAAGTGAGGGTTGCACAGGTGGTGGCAAGAGTGGTTTATTGTGTCCTAATGTCAGCTGAGGGAATTGAGCATTGACAAGAGCCACGAGATGTTGTGCTTGTGCTTGAGAGAGGGCCAACTGAGAAGTGCTTGGTGCAGGAGATGCATGACTTGCAGCAATAGCTTGATCCACAATGGAACCATCGAGAGCAACCTAATTTGCAGAGTGAGTAGCAGGTTTTCCAAAAACATTTCCAAACTTAGATTTGGTAAATTTGAAAGTGGGTGGAAATCCTATTAGTTTGTAGCATTTCTCCTTTGTGTGTCCCATCTCCCACAATGTCCACAAACCAAATCTGTCTTCTCCTTTTTCTTCGAAAAATTTTGATAAGCAAGCAAGGCAGATGGTTCTAAGGCAGGAACAACTATATTTCTTGCTTGCCTTTGCCTTTCTTCTTGTAAAATAAGTGAGAAGGTCTTATCTAGAGAAGGCAAAGGGCTCAAAAAGATAATTTGCCCTCTAACAGCATCATAGCTATCATTTAAACCCATTAAAATTTTGAAAACATAGTCCCTTTGCTGAACTTCACCAACATTCTTTAAAACATCACATGTACATAAACCACAAGTGCAACAGGGAAGTGGTCTATAGTTGTGCAGCTCTTCCCAAATGGCATTAAGTTGGATGAAGTAGTCACTTACAGAAAGATGCCCTTGAACTATGCCATTGAGTTTGTGTTGGAGGTGATATATCCTAGCTTCATCAGGCTATGCAAAACGCTCTTTGAGTTTATCCCATACCTGTTTAGCTGAAGTCATAAAGAACACATTAGAGGCTATGTCCTTGGAAACTAAATTTAAAATCCAAGCAAGCAGGATATTGTTGCATCGTAACCAAGATACATAAGAAGCATCTACAAGGTCAGGAGTGGGAATGGTGCCATCCAAGAATCCTGACTTATTCTTGATTGAAATGGAGAGAAGAAAATATCTGCTCCAAAAAATGTAGTTGGAACCAGTCAAGGGTGGTGAAACAATGACAATGTTTGCATTGTCATTGTGATGCAAGAAATAAGGGCTATTTGGATCTTCTGTTGGAGAAGAAGAGGAGGAAGATGAGGAGGCCATAAGTTCAATGAAAGGTGATTAAAAAGAAGGTATTTGCAGGAAATTACTCATGCTCTGATACCATGTTAAAACTGTTGAGAACAGCAAATGAAGATGAGAAGAAAACTGATTCATATTGATAGAACTTTCAATTATACAAAGGTCATATATATATACATCTTAGGAAAAGCAAAAAAGTAAAGAACTACTGTAAAGTTAGCTTCTGATTATCTACACAATCAATTCAAAACTTTTATGGGCAGTATGGTCGAGCCAGCTTTATGCATCATGTCCCTCATGCTTCTTTGTGTGCAGCCATGTATTTCCTTAGCTGGGGTTCCTCTTTTCTGTGCCATTTCTTTTCTTCTTTTTGCTGCTACTGCTATCTTTTTCTTTTCTTGTACTGCAGCATGCTTTATCAGTTTTATTCATCTCTTGAGTGCTGCAGTGTATTTTAGGTATGCTTTGGCTGCTTTCTTTATGCAAAATTAGATTGCATTTTGTTTTGTAACATTGCATTCTGTAAAAACTCTCTTTTCGTTGTCGTCGGAAACATTCTCAAGTGTACCAGCCATATTGTTATATATATATATATATATATATATATATATATATATATATATATATATATGTTTCCGCCACACACCATTGTATTTTTTTTTTTTTTCAGGAAGATTTGGTAACCGTTAATTTCTAGATCAATAAACATCCTGAGCCAAGTCGAACGACCTTGAAATGGCGCCAGAGAGATTTATATTTAGCATCCATGTTTCACATTTATTATATCAGAAGACAAAAAACATATATAGATATATATTGAATATGGAGTTAGTTTTTTTATATATAAGGTTAAATTGACATGAATGTTTATTTTTATTTGTTTTAATTTCTCCATGGCGCGCATTTTCTCGTCGATATACATTAACTTATGACCCATTAAAGGGTACCAAATCACAAGGTAAGGAAGACCCCGAGAAAAAGGTACCCAATGCCAGCTTCACTTCACCGTTGTGCATACTCGAAACGCTTTCCTGCCAGGTAAATATAATATACAAGCTGGCCATAGCCAACTTTTCTTTTTCGTGCATGGTTTGTGGCATCCGTTAGGAGAAAGAGAGATGTGACGTTTCAAGATAAAACATGCGTAATATTGTACGATGTACGTCAGATGGCATGCATTAATGCTCCAGGTGAGGAAATTGCGCACAGAACAACAATGTCAATACTTAACAAACTCTCAAAGTATTCATGGAGTGCCAAGGCAGTGATGACACTTGCAGCCTTTGCTATGGAGTATGGGGAGTTCTGGCTGCTTGTCGATCTTAACTCAACAAACCAACTCGCTTAGTCTGTGGGAATCCTGAAACGAGCACCCGCTATCTCAAACCACTTAGGCCTTCAGAAATTCAAGGATACCATAGTTGAGCTTGACGATCTGATCAAGAGCACATTGGAAGTCAACGAGTTCATCTTTGAGTTGGAAAAACTACATTCTAAGTATTGTATCTACCTCTACGATACAGAGGCCGATGTAACGAAATTGACAGCTGCCATGATCGAGCCGTATCCCAGTGGATGTCTATTGGGTTATCATAACAATTGTAGCCTGCACGACTCAGATGCTTTATTCCATCAGCGGTGATGAGTAAGTTTTTTACCTTGACGTGCAATATATACAATATTAGTTGTTTCTTTATTCTGATGCAATTAATGACCGTGGTTTCAGGAGAAACAAACTGCAGGAACTATCGCTCTTGCGTCAGAAAATCGACACCACCCTCAAGTTCCTACGGAAGCAGAAACTGATCTGCCATATTCGAATAGGTGAGCTACTGGGACGCTTTCAATATATTATAAAAACGCATGCTACCTTGAACCCGTGTACGTAGAGCGCACATGCAATATGCTAAATGTCGTAAATATGAGCGACTAGGTTGACTACAGATTCATATTCTTGTTCCCTTCAGGCCAAATGGAGGCTTATAGGAAACTCAAGAGACTCTCACCGGCAGCTACTGGAATCGTGGATCTTCTCAGGACGTTGATCTTCCCCGAGGATACTGATGTGCGGCCACTGATTCATGATGGTTATACAAAAACCGTGGTCAATTAGCAATTCTAGTAGTACTGATCTTCACACGTATATACTTTAGCCACAAAAAAATACACATATAAGTAATCCTATAAATTAACATGACTTGATTTGATTTGTCAAATTATAAAATTATTTTTATCGTAAATTAAATCTAACGGATCACATAAAACTATAACAATTGTGAGCTTTCTTTTAATTTTTATAATACTTTTATTACTATAAAACTCCTCGTACGTAAATAAAATGTGTGGCACACTAGCGTTGTTGAAATGAAAAGTACCGTTTCGAGCCCAGACCTTAAGTACAGTCTACAGTCGGTGAATTTAATTTTTGCATAAACAGGTAAACATCAACGTGCTGAAGAAAAGGAATGTTTTGCTGTTCATTTCGGGTCTGGACATTTCCATTGACGAGATCTCGATTTTGAAACCAATTTATGATGAAATAAAGGAGGAGAAGCAGTATAAAATTATGTGGATCCCAATTGTGGATGGGTGGACGGATGATCTACACAGAAAATTTGAAAAGCTGAGGCTTGAAAAGTACTTTTAACTATTTAAAAGTTCTTTTAAAGAAAGGAAAACACTATAGACACAAAGGGATCCCACAAAGGGATCCCACACACTAACATGGTGCACTCACATTGTGCCACGTCTCTTGTTTTTTTTTTTTTTTTGACATTTTTTCTTCCTCCTCCATGCGTCTCCCCTCCCTCCTCTCACATTCGTTTTCTGCCTCCGCCTACCTCCGCCTACCTCCGCCTCCCCGTGGCGGCCATCGTGGTCGGGGACCACCTCAGGGTTGCCAGAATCTGCTGGCGGTCCAAGCGGCACCATCCGGCGAGGGGATGAGAGCTCCCGTGCACGTCAATAGGCGGAGGCAGAGAACGAAAGTGAGAGGAGGGGAGGGGAGACGCACGGGAGAGGCAAGGGAGAGGTGCTGCCGTGAGGGGAGGGGAGACGACAGCGGCTTCTGGCGGACCTGAGGTGGTCTCCGACCACTATGGCGGCAACAGAGAGGACGGAGGCAGGCGGATGAGGCGGAGACGGCACAGGGAGGGGAAGACGCACGGAAAGGGAAAGGGAAAGAAAAAAAAAAAAAAAAAGGTAGACGTGGCACACTTACAGTATGCCACATCAGTGTGTGTGGGATCTCTTTGTGGGATCCATGTGTGTCTGTAGCAGCTCCCTAATTGAAATGATCGTGGATGAGTTTAAAGAATGGAAAGGGTCTGTGCATGGGAATGGCTTCGAATACAGTATAAAAAAACACCATGCCAAGATTATGCGTCGACACCTCCTCCGTGGCTTTGACATCCTTGCTGGCCCGACCTGTTGTGCCCTTTACATTTCGCTAATTTGTATTGTTTTTGTGTTCTTTCATCAAGCGGCCTATACGCTCAAATCATGAGATCGATGCAATTAGCGTACTTGTGAGTCGTGAATACCATGCTTTTGCTAGTTTGATATATATACGATTCATTCCATTAATATTCCGTGTATATATATATATATATATATTAGCATCCTGAATGCCAGTTAATTCATGTTATATATGATACATATTATTTTTTCTCAACTGATACATATATGATACATATTATAAATGCGAAACGTTGAAACTGAGGGGGGGGGGAAAAAAACTATCAACTTAATAATTAGTCTACATATCATGTATAGCCTAAAGAGGGACCAAATCATGGCCCAGCTAATTGGGCCGGACTTCAGTTGTTAGAGGTAGGGCTTGAGATCACACTGGGCCCTAAATACCTTTTAATTAAATCTACTGATTAAACCAACTTATTTCTTCGTTAGCCCTGGTTACCAAAATCTTATATCCCTCGGGGTTTTGGGAACGTTTTCTGATACAACATTTTCCATTATAAGATATTTTATTTTAAAACTCCTCTTAGAAAATCAAATTCCGTGAAAATCAATTTTCTCGGAAAAGCACCTCTCCATTGTTATTCATGTGCAAAATTTACAAGTTTTTTTTAATTTTCTTTCCAAGGAAGAGTACTACGTACTACGTTTTCCATGGATATATTGAGTGTAAATCGGTCGGTCAGTTTTTCCTGTCCGCACCGACCAGCTTACAGCCAGCCCTAGATATATACAAACAGATTCTAGAATGCAATAATTACTGTATTCTTGCTTGGTTTATACATTTTGCACCCTATAACTAGTTATTAATTGGCGTTTCACTATATATACCAATCTTATATATATTATTAATTCTTAACAAATGTGTGCCATACATTAAGTACATGATATGTGTGCCATACATTCTTATATATGATAACTTTTTTGTATAGTTAGATACATTTACATGGTTAATTATCACAATATTATTTCAGCTCTCAAAGTCAAAGATGATTTTTTATTTCCTAACAAACAATTAATATAATTGGAAATACAAATTATATTGAGGAAGGAATCAGAAATTAAGGATAGATCGAAGACGAAAGCAAGACAAATCATGGGATCCTTGAACAAATATTTGTATGTATATTATGTATGTATGTGTGTGTGTGTGTGTATAAGTGGTGTCGAACAGGCTTGAGAAAAAATACATGAGCACAACTGCATGTAGGAATAGACAGATAATTGATATTATTCTGCAGAACCGTCCGATATTGCTAAATTTTGATAATTGATACTCCCAAAAACATTTGCTTTCTCGTGAATAGACTCCCGCTCTGGTTAGACATATATAGCTAGCTGGATTAGTGATGACTTAGATCTAGTTTAGATAGTGAGTTGAGATGATCAAATAAGATTAAAGTTGAAATTAGTTAAATAAAATATTATTAGAATTGTTTTTGTTTTAGAATTTGAAAACGTTAAATTGTTTATTGTATTTTGTCTAGAAATTTGAAAAAATTATAATGATTAAATGAGATGAAATGAGTTGAGATAATTTTACTATCCAAACCAAGCGGCCTTAATATATATATATATATATCTCGTGCATAGACGTTAATTAAAGACAAAGATAGCTAGCTAGATTGATGGAACTTTCCCTCTCGAGCGAGATAGTCCATTTATTTTTTAAAATTAAGCAACCTTTCATGATCCACCAAAGACATTATACGTATCATAGAAAATTAGCCAAATATCTACCGACAAAGAAAAGCATCAAAGTAATCTTGCCGCTAATATTGTCATTAGGAGAAGTTAGAGGTTCATTATTTTCCAGCGTTTCAAAATAATGATGGACCTAATTTAGCATGGAATGCTAGGTATGTTCTTCTTTGATTTCTTTTTCTTTTCTTTTCTTTTTTAAAGTATAGAATAGTGATTCTAATGAAGGTATCTTATCACCATCATTAAGAAAGTGAGAAAGGACAAAGAGTTTATGGGGGTTGGTAATTGTTTTCTTTGTGAAAAGTATGACGTGCATTGACAATGATTTTCCACCTTCAAGAAGCCTTTTTGAACTCACCAGGGGAGTTGTTGACCCCATCGATCGACCTTTGACATTATTAACCAACTCCATTGAATAATGAGAATTCTAGTTTATGATGCTTTCCCCACACATGATAAGCTAGGTTAATCTAATCTTATATTCTTAAATAAGAGTGGATTTTGTGGTGAGATTTCAATATTTAACTTGAGAATTTGTAAGTGAGGTTTTTTTGAATTAATAGTCTTATGAAACTTTGAACTTATTTTTTAAGAAGAGGATGATACCCTAATTTTATTGATAGCCCTCACTTATGACGGAGGAATACCATGGTTACAACCGAACACCTGGAGTTACATATAATCATAAAATCTAAACCCAAACATCAAAATAAAATAAAATATAATATACTAAAATATATAATATACTAAAATAATATGCTAAAATATATAAATCAAAAGCAAAACAGAATATACATTCCTGAAAAATTCAACTAAATCTAAAATAATCTTCATAAAACATTTTATCTATGTCGAATTACGTGTAAACCATCTAGATCCAGTCGAATATATAACTCCCAGGATGTCTTTCGAAAGGCTATTATTATTCTCAAAGATTGCCTCTTGACCACTAGAGACCACCTTGGCTATATAATCTATCAGTGACATGATTCGTTTCCCTAAAAGAATGATAGATCCTTATCACTATTGAGCGAGCCTGCATTTTTGCCTCATTTCAATATATCTAACTCCTCCAAGGGACTAACTCGTCATTTTCCTACCAATTAACTAAAATCTTAGAATCAGTTTCAATTTCGATGTGGCTTATATTCCTCTGTGCACATAAATTAACACCATCTGAGAGGGTTCGGATCTTCGGATCTCAACAATATTGTTTGAACTTATACCATATTATCTAACAAAAGCAAAAATCATGTGCCCCTCTACGTCTCTCCGGATTCCTCCACCTCCACTTAAACATACCAACAGCTTCAAATTCAAAATTTATGGAGAATGTGTCGAGTATATTATCATTCTCATGATATTAAAAAGAAAAAGAATCTTATGTTCCTTAGAGTCTGTAGCTCGTTCCAATATGGCACACTAAAGCTAGCTTGATTTATGTAATACAACTTCGTTAATAAATTGCTGAGATTTGACCGTTAAAATTATGCCATGTCACTTACTTTTAGATATGCTTCATTCATCTCAATGATAATAATTGTATAAAAATTTTATTTGTCAGTCATGCATCAATGATTAAATAGAGAGACTTTAATTTTGATAATTTAAAATGCACATGATTGCGAACACACAAATTTACATTCGTCCGGGAAAGAAAAAGAATTAATGACATGAAACAAAAAACAAATATTTTTTTTTTATGAATAAAATGAAAGTAATTATGATGCATGGATTCGATTTGGCTTTTGATGATATATGTTGATATATATGAGGTCCATTAAAAAATGTTAGTCATAGTTAAACAAATTCAATTCGAAAAAAAAAAAAAAGGCAGAAAACTATGATTGCTAATATGATATTTTTTGTGATGGCAATCAGATGATATAACTCAGAATGTCACGGACTTTTGTCTCATTATTGAAGTTTAGTTTGGCTTAATTAGCATACTTTGTTCACGGATGATTTGGATTTAGCGCGCAGATTATAGCAGGACTGCAACGTCCAATCCACATTTGCCATCGATAGTCACTGACAAATCAAACTATTAATTAATTAATTCGTCTCTGGAGCGTTCAAAAATATTGAATACCTCTTTGTGGGAATTAGAAGCTATGTCATGTGTTAGTATGTGTGTGTGTATATATATATATATATATATATATATATATATATATATATATATATATAATAAATATTCGATGAGTATTTTGTTTTTCACCACAACTTTATGTAAAAGCTTATTTAATGTGTAGAGGTCACTTTAATGCAGTATTTATCTGAAGTACTACTCTTGAGGATCTGTTTTAGATCAGTACTCAAGAAATATTATAAGGAATTATCTTATAAATCCTTAACATGCAGCAGGTAGGAATGCAAAGATAATTGTACTTGAATATCTCTATACATCATATTTTTTTTAATTTTATCATTTTTTTCTTTTATCAAATATTTATTATATGAATAATTAATATAAAATTTGAAATAATTTAAAAAGAATAAACTCAAAAAAATATTAAAAAATTTAAAAAAATATTAAGTGTGGAGTGTGTAGGAGGTTGTGTAATGCTACATACAATCCTCATTTTGAAGACTGCAATGCAAGTTTAAGTAATTTTATATTTAAAATTATAAAAATATTTATTTTAAAATAATATTTATTTTTATTTAATAAAAGGCTTGTACATGTAATCTTTTAAGTAGGGATTGTAAATAGAATTTTACTGTAGCAAAACTGATCTTAAAATTCAAGGAGCAAAAGTCAAGAACTCAATCCGCTCAACAAGGAATTGAAGCCACAATTTCTGGCATAATTCCAGGTTGGCTGCATTCGCGTGGGGCTCTTACGATTCCATCGATAGGTAATGCCCTCTAGGTCAAATCAAACTGACCACCTACCAAGCCTCGGCTCCCATGGAATAATATATATATATATATATATAACAAATTAAATAATATATACCAATACATACATATATTATATATAAATGATTTATTCAAGTCTTAATTAGACAAATTTTACGCAATTTCTTCATGTAAAAAAAAAAATAGACGTCATTTCAAAAGTTTAAAAAAACTTATTATTTTTTAATATGACCTATTTTTTTACAAAAATACTTGCATGGGTTGGGTTGTTTAAATTCAAAATCCACCTCAACTGATCTTATCTCATTATTTTAATTTTTTTAAATTCTCACATAAAATATAATAAACAATTCAATATTTTTAAATCTCAAAATAATAATAATATTAAAAAATAAAATTTTAACAATATTTGCCCTATCTTCCTTTGAAGTTAAATGATAATATCTAATCCGATAAAACCTTCGCCAGGCTTAGGATAGGTTTGGAAGTTTCATCTCATACAAAATTTTCATCTCATCTCATCTCATCTAATCATTACAACTTTTTCAAATCCTCATATAAAATATAATAAACAATTCAACTTTTTTAAATTCCAATACACTTTTTCAAATCTCAATTTAATTTTTTTAAATCTCAAAATTAAAAAATAATATTTTAAACTTTAAAATAAAATATAAAATTCTCATCTTACTCTCCAAACTTATCCAAATTAGGTTAGATGACAAGGCCCGAGTCACGAGCCTAAACTAGATAATAAGTAATAAGATGATGAATACATCTGGTACCATTCAAGGTACATACTATACTAATAAGATAAACTCTTGTTACGACGAAATCCAATGTAATTCATGCGTGATCGATCGCTTACGTAATTAGATGAGCTTCTACATCATCAATTGATGATCGTCCGTGAAAATGCGTACTGAATTTAGGCATAGACGGGCATATTGGCCCATGGGCTGGTGCGCCCTGCATATATGCAGGTGGCGCATGCATACCTGTCTTGACTCTTTACAAGTCGTGTACATGTCATGAAGCTTGCGGCTGCTTTGGAGTACTGGATCAGCTGGGTGCATAGGGATCGAGCGTACGATACATCGGTGGCCTCTAAATCTGTTCGTACCACTTCGTTGGTTTACGTACTTGCATGTGAAAACGGCTGTAGAGCGACGTGTGAAATATTGCGTTTGGGGTGTGGGGGGCCTCAATCTGTCGGTGGTGGATTCCATAAGTTGGGTAGATCGGTGACATTTAGGCCCGTTTGTACAGTAAAAATATTTCATTTTATCTTATTATTATAATTTTTTTAAATTTTAATATAAAATATAATAAATAATTCAATTTTTTTAAAATTTTTCAAATTTTAAAATAAAAATAATATTCTAAAATAATATTTTAAAAATATTTTATTTAATTTTTAACTTTTATCTTAAGTCATCTCATTTCAACTCACTATTTAAGTAGTACTATGAAATCGTGGATCAGCTAATGCATGATGACCACTAATATATATGATCGATGTTGACATCATTACTGTATACAGTATATTCGTAAATAAAGTGATACTAACCATAATTTTAGGATGCGTCAAATTCTCATACTTTTTTTAAAAAAGTAGAATTTATTATTAAAAAAATAATTTTTTATGTAAATTTCTATTTATTTTTTTAATAAATAATATATCAAAATTTATATATTATAAAATTATAAATATTAAATATCATTTTTTTTAGATATTTGTATAATAGTACGTACCACTATAGGAGTTGAAAAGATTCCGAGTGTTGATCCTAATCAAGACCGTAGTAGGCCCGCGCCTGCATAAAAAGCCCAACAAAATTTACTAAGTTACGTCCGAAAGATATTACATCTTTTATCATATAATGGCAAGCAACCAAAGGTGCATTATTTCGTGGGAAGGCATTAAATTAATATAACATGAGAAATTCGACAGCACACACAAAAAGCATTGTTGTTCAAGCGTAAAGGGAAGGGGACATGAGTAGTCTAGGTTCAAACAATTGTCGTAGTCTTTGTGATCAGATCGGAATTATTCAATGATGCTAATCATCACATTCTTAATACCTACATATTTTTCAATCAATAACCCTAGTATTCTTTAGCCATATATAATTTAAAAGTATGCTAGCTGCCCTACTCCCCCAATAATTGCCAAAGGACAAACAGACAAAATTATATTTCATAGCCACAATTGATTATAACTTTGTCCAAGGTATATGTATATTTATGATCATCCAAATGACAAATAAAATTAACTGTGTCTCGATTTTTAAATTTATTTGTAAGTTCATTTGTTCATATTAATTAATATATAGTTGTTGAGGCATTTTCGGTCACAGCTGAATGCCCGCAGTATGGTTGAATGACTCTCTCATTTCACATGGTAGTTCGCGGTGGTGATGTGCCTAGAACTCTAATTCATGACTTACTTAAAATGAAATGACGGGCTAGTTTGGGTAAATACTCAACTATTATTTTTTATTTTTTTTATCTATTTTTTATTATTATTTAATATTTTATTATTATTTTATTATTATTTTTTCATTAATATTCACAAAATATATGAGATTACCTTGTTATTCAAACGCAACCTGAAATTAAAAGAGATAAATTGTAAATGTGGTTTGACAATACAAGTCGAGGGTGTAAGTCCACTATAAATTAAGTTTGTTACAAGTTCTTTATCTTCATTGAGTTCTCTACAAGTACTTGCATGGAGTTCTCTTTGTCTTTCCGTTCTTCTTTCTCTGGTATCAGTTCCATTCTGATCCCACGAAACCAATCTGGAAACCCCATTCTCTATTTCCCTTTTCCTTTTTCTTATAGCCCATCTTCCTGTAAATGTCACATTTTTTTAACTTTATGTCTCATATTTCAGCTATATATTTTTATGTCTTCTCCTCCAGTTTTAAGTCTATCATTGCTTTAACTTTGGGCATGGCTTGGCTGCTAAGTCACCCTTCTTCCCTTTCTCTTTTATACTTTAATTTGTATACAAAACCTTCCATCTCCATAGACTCTCTCGTGAGTTTAATATTGCATTCATTTTACTCCAAAAGTAATGTAAAATACGACACTATCTTTGAAAAATATAGAATTTATTATTAAAAAAATAATTTTTGTATGTAGATCTTAAATTTATGTATTTTTTTTAAAAGGAGTGCATTGCTTGCACATCATAAGACTATAAATATAATTTCTTTTATCCAATAATAGACAACATAAAAAATCTACCATTCATATTAATATTAATTTTTATTTTATAAATTTGTACAATTATAATATATATTATAGAAAATAATATATCTAACTTTGAATGAATTGCATAATTATATGAATGATTCTATTTAAAAAATTTTACATTCCAAACGTATAATTTAATTTATAATATTAATTAAAATTATATATATTCAACTCGAAAGCACTAGGAAAAAATTAATATCGCACTAAAATTCTCGATATTTATTATGGCATATGCCTAGGAACCGATCCTATCCTCTGATCTCCCACTCCCACAGAGGTCCGAAAGTACTCCCGAAGGACAAAGAGCAAAACCGCGTGGGTCCCACTAATGACTAAACACTCCTCATCGTGGACTTTTTTGGCGCACGGCCGCAGTGTGCCATGGTCCCCACATCCCCCAAATCTACTCGCGACTTGCATCTACTCTCTCTCCTAGACGGTGACGGCCCAAGCCCGCCTCCGAGAGTGGCACGTGCTATTTGCAACACGCGGAGAGCGTACATAGCGAGTACAGAAAGTATGACCAGAAATCCAAGCTCACGGACGGGATTTCGTAAAGTTAGTTCAGCGGAAAAATGGGATTGATGAAGCGGGGATTGGGAAAGGATTTGGGGGAATCAAAGGTGAGGAAAGCTGGTGGGTCCCGACAACATGTGTGGGACCCTCTGTCAGAAAACCTTCCACCTGAATCCGGAAACTGCTCTGACAGCGATTTCCCGCCAAAAGCAGACAAACATTTTTCTTTCTAAAAAATAAAAAAACAGATGATTTTATTTTTAAAAAAAAAAACCAGACCAGAGAGACCGCTGTGAGTGTGGCTCGGCTTGGCTCAGTTCGGTTCATAGCCAAGTTGAGCCAGCAGCTTGGTCTGTGACGTGTGCAGTTATCTTGTTAGAATATTAGTATTAGTCTATACGTATGTATATGTAAAATTATCTCTTTTGTATAAGCACTTTATCATTTAAGCAAAACTTCTACATTGTTTATTTTATTATTATTATTAATTTTTTTCTAAAATCAAAATTTTTATATATATTTTGTAATTAACATTTACTATATACATTTATCATTAATAATACAAATGTAATAATAAAAAATATAATTTTTTTATATATTATATTAAAAATATAATAAAATGAAAAATATATATATAATATATTATAATAATAAAATCAACGTGGATGTGAAGATTTGTTGTATTGTTGAGAGAGGGAGAAGAGGAAAAAATTAAGAGAGAAAGAGTGGAAAGAGAGAGAAATAACAATTAGATATGTATAAACCAATACTAATGCTCTAGGACAGGTTTGGAAATGAAGAATTCTCAAAATTTCTCATCTCATCTCAATTCATTATTATACCTTTTTCAAATTTCTATATAAAATATAATAAACAATTCAACTTTTTCAAATCTGAATATAATTTTTTTAAATCCCAATTCAACTTTTTAAAATTTCAAACTAAAAAATAATATTTTAAACTTTAAAATAAAACATAAAATTTTCATCTCAACTCAAACTAGAATTGTGAAATTGTGCAGCCTCGTAAGTCAAAATCTTTTTTTTTTTGGGGTACTGGAGAGAGAGAGAGAGTATTGGATTTGGTGGATACGTTTTGTTGTCAGTCCATATTCCAAATTCTTTGACCGAATTTATATTTGATCATGTGTTATCATTATAATTAATTCTACGATTTTTCCAAGCAAAAAAAAAAAAAATTCTACGATTTTGAATTCAACCATAAATAAATGTTTACCGTACCGTACCATATCATGATTCTTCGTTCAAGTGTTAAGATTTAAGTAAAAAAAGATAAATCTTTAATTTGGGTTCTATAATTTTTATTGAATTTTAAAATTTGAATAGATAATTATTTTATTTTATTTTCTAATGTCTAGAATTCGGACAATATAACTCTAAAAATCATTTTTTAATTTAAAGAAAATATATTTATAAGTTTTATATCGTTGATGTGAAAGCTTTTCATATTAACTATGTTAAAATATTATTGGTGTTTTAATTTTTTTAAAAAATTTTAATAAGTCCCACTATAAATTATATGTTAATATACCGATTTATGTGCATCAAAACTCTTTAAATCTATAAGAAGCTTACAATCATAATGAACTTGGAATCCCATACCAAATTACTAGGAAAATCCAACGACAAATTACTAGGATCTAACTTGGATCAAACTTTCCACCATCACTTTGCTGGCAAATTAAATACACGTCTGACGCCTCGATCCATTTGTCAAAAAAAGCAACAAATTTGCTTTTTATTTCAACGTACGTTAAGATGATCGACGACTATTTGTATGCGGCCCAAATTGCATCTCTTTTATTCTTTTCAGATTCGGTTCGTTTTCTTTTGAGCAAGAACTCCGATTGTCAAAAGCAATTTTCTTTTCAATTGTCAAAAGCGTAAATTTTCTATACCTTACCTTTTTAAAGGGGTTGTTTATATGTTATGAAAAATTCTTTTCAATCACTTTTATCATCTTACACTCTACATCTTATAAAAAATAGTCTCACATTTTATAAAAACTACCTCGACATTTTATAAAAAAGATACTAGTGTGAAATATGAGAGTAAATAGTAACTGATTAAAGTCATGTATATTTGTTAACATTATGTGTTAAATGTGTTATTGTGCACAAAATATTGTACTTTATAATTCAAAAGTATTTATTGTATTATATTGATGTGATTGGTTGTATCAATTTTTTTAATACTTAATCAATCACATCAATAGAGTATATAAAAATATATATAAAAGTGACTGCACATAAAATTTGTATTTATGTTATTCATAGTTGAAAATATTTGAGGCTAGAAATGATGACAATTAAGGTTAAACGCCTAAATTGAATATTTATTGAAACTATTGATATTTATATCATATTTTTGTTGAAGTCAAGTAATTAATTTATACTTTTAAGCATGACTTTAAATGCTTGAATTGGTCTGGTAGAACACAAAACAATTAATGGTAGCTAAAAGCGGGCAGATAGAGGAGGTTGACGGTGGGGTTGGTGAATGAAGGGGGCCGGGGTGCTAGCTAGGAATTGCGGAAGCATATAAAGAGATGGTCATGGCACTGTATCAGGAGAAATGATAGTTGTAGTTATGAATGTGTAAGTATTATGTAATCATTTTAAAAAAATATGAGATTTATATGAAAAAATAAATTAATTTTTTTAATAATAGATCTTACTCTTTTTCAAAACGATTACATGGTACTTATACATTCTGTGACTGCATGTAGTATCACTCTAAATCTAGACTTCTAGTCTCCAAAGTCATGGAGAAAATGAGAAAACTAGCGAAAATGTGAAAGAGGGAGGGAAAGGCTTGGAAAGGACGGATGAGACCATGACACGGCGGGAATGCATGAAGCGTCTCCCTTCATCCTATGAGTTTTGTGGGGAGGAGGTTTATGTTGAGGAGACCTTGGTAAGTTTGGGTAGAAATTCTAACGATTTGAAATGTCAGTTCAATTTTAATTGTGCCATTTTTTAGGTTAAATCTAAAAGTTCACAAAATCAACTAGTAGTTTTGAATCGATTATAACTCTTGAGCTAGAGTAAAGTTTGGACTCTCGAATAATCTCGTCTGGTCGAGTTGAGTTTATATATTATAAGTCTATTATAGATAGGAATGATAAATATACAATCTTTTTTACAATTTTTTATACAACTATATTTTAAACTATGGACATTTTTACAAAGTAACTTATAACATCACTTTACATAAATATTCTAATTTTAAAACATTATCGTATTAAGGGTTGTAAAAAAGTTTTACAAATATGGTTACTCTATTCTATATTTTGAACCAAACTCGATTGATGACTAATATTTGGTAGCATCTGGTATTGTTTACTCAGGTCTGTTTAGATAACAAGATGAGATAAGATGATTTTAGATGAAAGTTGAATAAAATATTGTTAGAATATTATTTTTTAATATTATTATTATTTTAATATTTAAAAAAGTTGAATTGTTTATTATATTTTATATAAAATTTTAAAAAATTATAACGATGATATTAGATGAAACACTTTCAGTATCCAAATATTTTATGTTATGTTATTTTATTTTTGGTGGTGCTAGGCCAACGAGAGCCCTATCGTATGAAAAAGTCTACATTCAGTCGACCTGAATAAATGCCCCGTAAGCAGCTGTTGATGTGGCAAAATGTCATTGAAACGAACCGTTTCACTCCACGAAGCTTCCTTCAATTTTTTTTTTTTGCACTTCGTTCCCTTCCTCTCTTCCTCAGTCCCTCCCTCTCTGCGTTTCCTCTCTGCCTCAAGAACTCCCTCTCTTGATCCTTCCACGAAGTGCATCTCGTCAAAGACGGAAAGTCCATCCCCTAGAAGCACCGAAGAAACCTCGACGGCACGTCCCTCCCCTAGAACCTGCTGCCCTCCCTCCCTCAACCGACTGATGGAAGTCTGAGACCACAAATCGCCACCTTCATCTTTAGCCACAGCGTTACGTCGTCTTCTTCGTTAACACAGCTACAAAGAAAGGAGAGGAGAGACAGAAGTCGAGAAACAAGTGCCACCATTATCCCCGCAAGCATAATCCAAAGCCACAACCTTCTCCCTGTGGTTCCTCTGTAAGCCACCTCTCCCCCTCTCTCTCTATAATAATTAACAATATATACATTTACCTTATGGGATGTTCTTTTCTTCCTTACTTGATCTAATGACGGTTTAGTACTTTGGTGGTGTTTTGTTGTTGATTTTACTGGTGCAGAGGGGGAAAAATATGGGTTTGCTTGATAGTTTTATGCAGTGTTGAGACTCTAGGAGGATGAATAGTAAAGAAGGAAAAAAAAAGGTGAAGTTATAGTTTTTCTTTTCTTTTCTTTTGGCTCCATTGTTATCGAATGAAAGAATGAGGAGCAATTGAAAAAAAAAAGGAAAAGAGAAAAAAAAGAAAAAAATGGAAATGGGAGTGTCATTGCATATGGAAATAAAAGAGAAATTCCAAAATGCACTCAAATCACCGTCAGTTTCTGGCAAGAAGAAAACCAGAGCAAGAAGATGAGAAGCACAAATCGTTGAAGAAAACCAAGAGGAAGAAGATGACGGTTTCAAAATGCACTGCACTCTATTTTTCATATTTTTTTAATAGCAGCTGCCACGTTAGCCGACTGTGCGACGACTATACATAGTGGAACTGCTATTGAATTTAAAAAAAAAAAAAATATTACTT